>CM056050.1:509233188-511633188 GCA_029574335.1 Rana kukunoris
ATTTTGTGGAATAAGCACATTCTACACCAACTAGACAACAATGGCTAGACAGAGTAACGGAGATCCAGCTGATGGAGAATCTGACCGATGGGAAATAAGAGAGCAAGAGGAGAAGTATAGGACAAACGTGGGCCCCATATATAGGGTATAGAGAACGAGTCAGGTGAGAGGGGGGGGGACGTTGGGGGAGGGGGGTGTGGAGAGAGGAAGAGAGAAAACAGCCTTTTTTTTTTTTTTTTTTTGGGGGGGGGGGGAAGGCAGGGGTAGGGTAAGGGGGGGACGGGGGGGGATGGGGGGAAATAGGAGAATACAACGCTATATCTATAGGTGAGTAGGAAGGAAACAGGATTGTTAAGAGCTCGTTAAGAGGAACACGGTTTGAAATAACAATCCTAAAATAATTGTTAATATGGTCTAAATGTTAATGTAAGCCTTATAGACTTGTAACTAATGTTTAATGTATGAAAAATAAAATAGAGAATTAAAAAAAAAAAAAAAGGAGCACTGTATAAGGATTATTTCTGACATTTAACCATCTGCACTATCATTGATTTCCTATATGTGACATAGAGAAGTGTTTCAAACAGTGGTTTGGAAGTAGCCAGTGGCGGTTCGTCCATAGAGGGCGCTGGAGCGCCGCCCCCTCTGGCTCTCACCTCCACTGAGTCTAATAACATAGATTCATGCATTGCACAAATCTATGTTATTATCGCTGCTGCAGCTGTTCTATTCAGATGGTCAGCGCTCATGTCCGGCCATCTGAATAACGGCAGCTGGTTGGCTGTACGGAAGTGTCTTTCAGAGCCAGCTGCTCTGATGGGCTTTCCCAGTACAGCCCTCAGGTCTCGGAAGCTTATCTCGGAGCACACAGGCTGTGCGCTCCTTGGATAAGACTGACATGCGTCTCAGCCAATCAGGTTGGCCGGTTCTGGCGGGAGAAGACATCGTGGGACGTGGATGCCTGACTCCAGTAAAGGTAAGTGCCGGGCGGGGGGTGGGGGGGAAAGGAGCACTTTACAGGGCACAGCAGCAACATCAATGGGCACAGTGGTGACAATAGTGGGGACAATTGCCACAGCGAATAAGCACAGCGGCTACCATTAAAGGGCACAGTGGTGACAATTGATGGCACAGTAGCTGTGTTTGATGGCATGGTACAGTGGCTGCGTTTGATGGCATCGCACAGTGGTGCAAATTGATGGCACAGTGGCTGCGTTTGATGGGCACAGTGAGGCTACAATTTCTTTTTTCGTTTGCGCCCCCCAAAAATTTTGAGCACCAGCCGCCACTGGAAGTAGCGCTGCTACAGTATCACATTGGACTTTGGGAATTTATCAGTGTCAATTGTTCTGTTTTTACTGTTTATTTTAGATGTTTTTGTTTTTAAGCAGCTGCTGCAATTTTAATTATATCTAGGAGTCTGGGGTCAATTATGTTAATTGTTTTTTCCTAAGTGCTGAGCAGCGCTAACATTGGAGGTTGGGCGACACTAGCACTTTTTTTCTGGATATGCGCTTATTGCGATTTTTTTTTTTTACAAAAAATAAGTAGAAGAATAAGTAGAAGAATACGTATCGGCCTAAACTGAAGATTTTTTTTTTTATGTACCGGTATATATATTTTGGGGGGATATTTATTACAGCAGAAAGTAAAACAATATTTTTTTCAAAATTGTCGCTCTATTTTTGTTTTTTTAGCGCAAAAAAAAAAAAAAAAACGCAAGGTGATCAAATACCATCAAATGAAATCTCTATTTGTGGGGAAAATAGGACGTCAATTTTGTTTGGGAGCCACGTCGCACGACCGCGCAATTATGAGTTAAAGCGACGCAGTGCCGAATCGCAAAAAGGGGTCTGGTCCTTTTGCTGCATAATGGTCGGGGGCTTAAGTGGTTAAAGGATATTTTTAACTCCTTCAGTGCTGCAGCTCTCAATCTCTTACTTGTCTGTCGCTCAAATGCTGAAAATCAGGTACTAACCCTGCTAGGATTTTATGGTATAAACTGTTATAAAAACAGATGTTTTTAATTTATTAGGAGCTTACACATATCATAATATATAGGATTTACAAAGGTAAATAACATTTATTGTGGTATATACACCAAAGCGGTGTCCTGTGCCCCACTTCAAATCCCCCCCCCCCCATGTAGTGTCCCCTGCCCCTCATAGCAATGTCCTCTGCTCCCCTTCACATCACCCCCCCCCCCCCTGAATTGTAGTGTCCTCTGCCCCCTTTACAAACATTCCCTATTTAGTTTCCCTTGCCCCCTTAGAAATGTACTGTGTCCCCTTTCTCACCCTCCCCCGTAGTGTCCTATGCCCCCTATTACAACACCCCCTATGTACTGTTCTATGCCCCCCTTCACATAACTCTCCCCATTGTAGTGTCCTCTGCCACCTATTACAACACCCCCTATGTACTGTTCTCTGCTCCCCCCATAACAGTTTCCTGTGCCCTCCCAAAGCAGTGTCCTCTGCCCCCCTTTCACATCACCCACCCATGTAGTGTCCTCTGGCCCCCATAGCAGTGTCCTCTGCCCCCCCCCCCCCCCCCCATAGTAGTGTCCTGTGCCCTCCCAAAGCAGTGTTCTCTGCCCCCCTTCACATCACTCCCTCCATTGTAGTGTCCTCTGCCCCTTATTATAACACCTCACATGTAGTGTTCTCTGCCCCCCCATAGCAGTGTCCTCTGCCCCTATTCACATCACCTATCCATGTAATGTCCTCTGCCCCCCCCCCCCCCATAGCAGTGTCCTGTGCCATCCCAAAGCAGTGTCCTCTGCTCCCCTTCACATCACCCCCCCATGTAGTGTACTCTGCACCCCTATAGCAGTGTCCTGTGCCCCCCACTTTAAATCCTCCGCCCATAGTGTCCTCTGCCCCCAATTACAACTCCCTCCCATGTAGTGTCCTGTGGATTGGGTAGGCAATGCAGAGCTGTGTTCCTGAGTCCGCAGTTGACTGGTAGATCAGGTTCAACGGCTTGCCGACCACTGCTCTAACTGCAAGAGAGCTTGTTTTTTTTTTAAAAACAGACTTACTGGCCAGACAAAAAAGTCTAACAAATAAGAAAACTAATGCAGCCATTACATATAAGAATTAATAAGCTGCAATATAATACAGTTTTGATTTTGGGTTTTAACGACGTTGAAAGTCAGATTGCTCGATTCCATTTGCCCAACATATTGCGAGGAAGACCCACCACACGTTCATAGAGCTGTCAGTCCCCGCACTGTGATACTGCTGACTATTTGTGCCAATGGTCACCCCTAAATAAAACCTGGACATGCTTTGTAAATGACTCTTTTCAGTCGAATGTTACAGTGACACAATCATATCTCAGTACCCAGAGAAATTGTAAGTATAGAAATGTGTTGCTATTTATGTGAATACAGCCCGTTATTGTATATTGGGAAACATGAACAATTGCTACAACTGACAAAAACAGGAAATGCATCTATAATTTTTAAACACTTTGTTTTTTTTATATTAAAATGAAAGCAGAGAAGCTTTTTTTTAACCTTTATCTTTTCTTTATTTTTATTTTTTTGCTAATGTGACAGAAGCATGTAAGTGCATTATTTGCGCTGCTGTTAGATGAGGCATTAATCATAGATTGGCTTTTGCTGCCATCTTGTGGTTTATTTCCAGAATGCAGTGGAATGAGTTTAGAGATCAGCCTATACCTTAACCACTTCCCTACGGCCGTACGACTATATGCGGCCGCAGGGTGGTTCGAAATCTCTGGGCTGCTGTGTTTTCACGGCAGCCTCTTTCTGTGTTCCCAGCGCGCGCTCCAGAGCGCGCAGCGGGGAACTTGTGTACTGGCCGTGTCCCTTGGACACAGCCAATCACAGATCGCCGCGAACGGCCAATCAGAGTGGCCGTTTGCGATGCGATCTGTGCAGCGAATGAGGGATGATCTCATATGTAAACATATGAGATCATCTCTCATTGCCGGCTCTCACAATGACAGCGTCCTGTCATAGAGAGAGCAGACCGATCTGTGTTCCTAGTACATAGGGACACAGATCGGTCACCCCCCCAGTCACCCCCCCTCCCCCCACAGTTAGAACACTATACAGGATACACATTAACCCCTTCCTCACCCCCTAGTGTTAACCCCTTCCCTGCCAGTCACATTTATACAGTAATTAGTGCATATTTATAGCACTGATTGCAGTATAAATGTGAATGGTGCCAAAAATGTGTCAAAAGTGTCCGATGTGTCCGCCATGATGTCACAGTCGCAATAAAAATCGCAGATCGCCGCCATTACTAGTAAAAAAATAAATAATAAAAAATAATAATTCTGTCCCTTATTTTGTAGGCGCTATAACTTTTGCGCAAACCAGTCCCTTTTTGCGATTTTTTTTTTTTTACCAAAAATATGTAGAAGAATACGTATCGGCCTAAACTGAATTTTTTTTTTTTAATTGGGCTATTTTTTATAGCAACAAGTAAAAAATATTGTATTTTTTTTCAAAATTGTAGTCCTTTTTTGTTTATAGCGCAAAAAATAAAAACCGCAGAAGTGACCAAATACCACCAAAAGAAAGCTCTACTTGTGGGGAAAAAAGGACGCCAATTTTGTTTGGGAGCCATATCGCACGACCGCGCAATTGTCAGTTAAAGCGACGCAGTGCCGCAAGCTGAAATTTCACCTGGTCAGGAAGGGGGTTTACATGCCCAGTAAGGAAGTGGTTAAACATAATTAGAACACATGGGGAGGATTTACAAAACTTGGATTATACTCCCATGGCTGCTAATTCTGACATCCATGCCATTCTACTGCTGGATGCTGAAGCAAGCAGTCACAACTCAAACAGGTAACAACTCTGGCCCTTTTTTTGCTTATAGACAACCTGCACTCTGATCATATTTACTCAAATCAGGCTCCATATACTCAATGGTTACAATGTAGCCTAATTTTTTTACATTGCACACACTTTTTTTTTATTTAATTTGATTTTAAATTGTTGTATATTTTGTATAAGCAGACACCTTAAATAAAACATAAAAAAGTATAAAATACATATACATAATACAATAAAATGAATTAAACACATTTAATTTGTTTATACATGATATTACAATTTTTAGTTAATAAATTTAAGTTTATTATTTTCTCCAGCTGTGGTGAGCATGTTTTTTACAACTCAACCCCCTACACTCCTATATGAGATCACGCACCATCTGCAGGTATTGAATAATCTATGTGGAATTCATTATAAGTAATTGAAATTATATATATATAGTGCTGTTGTGCTTTAAACAAGTGAAAAGGAGTGATATAATACTCAACAATCAGTGGTCAAGTGAGTATTCTATCACTCTTTTTCACTTGTTTATAGCACAACAGCACTTTATATATTCATATATATTTTTATTGTCATTAATTTATCTGGGTTTATATGCTATTTATTGTGGGAGCGCAACAATACTGTTTTATTTTTTATTTTTTTGTGATTCCTTTATGGGTAGTGTTTGACCCTTACAGCGTCTGTGGCACCCTTTGACCCATAGTAGCGCAGAAGTACCCCCCTCTTTTATACATCAGTGTACATAGGTCAGGTCACTACCATCAGTGTACATAGGTCAGGTTAGTGTAGGTATGTCATGTAGGTCAGTGTACATAGGTCAGGTTAGTGTAGGTATGTCATGTAGGTCAGTGTACATAGGTCAGGTTAGTGTAGGTATGTCATGTAGGTCAGTGTACATAGGTCAGGTTAGTGTAGGTATGTCATGTAGGTCAGTGTACATAGGTCAGGTTAGTGTAGGTATGTCATGTAGGTCAGTGTACATAGGTCAGGTTAGTGTAGGTATGTCATGTAGGTCAGTGTACATAAAAAAAAAACAGTGTTGTTGCACTCCCACAACAAATAGCATATAAACCCAGATAACTTAATGACAATAAAAAATATATAAATATATAAAGTGCTGTTGTGCTATAAACAAGTGAAAAAGAATGATATAATACTCACTTGACCACTGATTTTTGAGTATTATATCACTCTTTTTCACTTGTTTATAGCACAACAGCAATTTATATATTTTTTGTTGTCATTAATTTATCTGGGTTTATATGCTATTTATTAGGGGAGCGCAACACCAGTGTTTTTTTTTATTTTTTTTGTACACTGACGGTAGTGACCTGACCTATGTACACCGACGGTAGTGACCTGACCTACCTACACACACATTACACTGTCTCTTGACCTACCTCAGCGGTGTCACAGCAGTCAGTCATTGCGGCATCAGAGATGGAGCCCGAGCCGAGGAGGGTAGAAGAGCCTGGGAGAGCTGAGGAGAGCCGCCTGCCCGAGTGGCGAGTCATGTGTATTTGTAATTCCCGACTTCTGGAGCCTGCAGCGCCTGTGATAGATGTTACACGTCCCTCAGGGTGGTATTGGTCCAGTGGGACGTCCATCACAGGCTCCAGAAGGCGGGACCTGCTGCTATGGCACTTGGCCACACTTGGCAGGAATCGGCTCGGCGGTGCTCGGGATCGGCTCGGGGCTCACAATGGCAAACCGCAAATGCCTGAGACTTGGGGCTTTACGGGGACCCATTTGGGGCTCCAGCCACCAAGCCTGGGCCTCCCGAGGCCCCTGCCTCTAACCCTGGATAACAGGAAAGAATTCCCTATATATTTTGTGAGGAGAATGTGTAGGAATATAACATTTATTAAAAATGTAAATAAAATTCCCAAAGAACGTGATATCTTTTCCTAGTTAAGGGGAATGTTTCATTACAGGATTTAATTGTAGATCCTGTTCTTGGGGTGAAGCTAGAAGACCCCCTGATATCTCCATTGAGAGGACCTTGTTGTCACTACTGTCACATAAGGGGCTTGTCAGTACATACATATATGCATGGTTAGGACACATGTTAATACATAAACACCTATTACATAATAAATAAATAATCCCTACACACACCAGAAGTGGAAGAAGTAGCCATAGAGCCCCTTCCAGCCTTACAAACGTGGCCTGGGCATCCAAGTGGTCATGGAAGGATTAAATAAAAGAGGAATATACCAATTTTTTATTGGGTGTTTTTATCAAAGTATAATTATGGATCTATACACATTTTTTCCTTTTACAACTATATATACTCTGAATAAACCAAGAGTCTTTTGGTAAAATCAATTGGCCAAAAGTGAAGATCTAGTGATCCTCTCGCCCATTCGCTGACACACTTTTGACCAAGAGATTCCAAGCCTGCCCACCACGGCAAGGTAGACTCTTCTAGGGCAGGACCTACACTTACTACACTAAGCTATTCTACTGGATGCTAGTCATCCTTTTTCTCATGTTGGATGTATGTTTGTAGTAGGATTCCTTAACCACTTCAATACCGGGCTTTTATACCACCTCCATACCAGGCCTATTCTGGCACTTCTCTCCTACATGTAAAAATCATCATTCTTTTGCTAGAAAATTACGCCGGAAACCCAAAACATTATATATGTTTTTTTAACAGACACCCTAGGGAATCAAACGATGGTCATTGCAACGTTTTATCTTGCACAATATTTGCGCAATAATTTTCCAAACACCCTTTTTTTGGAAAAAAAAATGTTTCATGAATTAAAAGAATAACAAAACAGTAAAGTTGGCCCAATTTTTTTGTATTATGTGAAAGATGATGTTACACCGAGTAAATAGATACCCAACATGTCACGCTTTAATTATGCGCACACTCATGGAATGGCGCCAAACGTTGGTACTTAAAAATCTCCATAGGCAACGCTTGAATTTTTTTTACAGGTTACCAGTTTAGATTTACGGAGGAGATCTAGTGCTAGATTTGTTGCTGGCACTCTAACGCATGCGGCGATACCTCACATATGTCGGTGGGACTTATGTGTGCGTTAGCTTATGCGCGCGAGCTACCGGGGACAGGGGCGCTTTAATTTTTTTTTATCTTTTATTTTTTTTTTTACTTTATTTTTTATACACTTTTTTTTCAATTTTTTTTTTCACTTTTATTCCAATTACAAGGAATGTAAACATCCCTTGTAATAGGAAATGTGTGTGACAGGTCCTCTTTATGGAGAGATGCGGGGTCAATAAGACCTCACATCTCTCCTCCAGGCTGGAAACCATGAGATCGTGAAAAAAAATTCACCGATCTCATGAATAGTGGCTTACAGTCGCAATCGCGGCTTTGTTTACTTTCGGGGGCCCGGGCGTGACGTCATCACAACGCGCCCGGGTCCTCCGAAGGTCATAGAGATGACTGGTGACGATCTAGTCACCAGTCATCTCTATTCTTCCTGCGACGCCGGACGATTCGGCGGCGGGAGGGGGGGGATGTCCCCTCCCATGGCCTGTAAGAACGATTGTTCTTAGATTGTGCAGAATCGCCGGCTGAAGAAGAGGATATCTGGATAATGCCTCTGGCTGCAGGCATCATTCAGATATCCACCTGCAAAGCCCAGGATGTCATTTGACATCCACCCAGGATGGGAGATCCCATCTGTGGACGTCAAATGACATTGGGCCGGTATTGAAGTGGTTAATATCTACAACTGACAGTTTGTATGGCAGAACTTACATTGGATTCGCACAGAAAAGGTGCAGGGACTTTATTTTCCCGCAATGGAATCGGATCACAATTGGTGTTCACACCCATGTGATCCAATTCCTGTCTGCACTGCGATCTGTGAAACGATCTGGGGTTGTCATAAAATTTTTATTTATATATATATATATATATATATATATATATATATATATATATATATATAATTTTTTTTTTTTTTTAACAAACAGAAGTGAGAGGAAAGGGAGAGGATCAGGAGTCACATTTGACACCTTTCAGGGGGAGAGGGGTGCAGATACCTGTCTAAAGACAGGTATTTGCACCCACTTCCGGCTACAGCAGAGTCGGGCAAAAGACGGGTTTTCCTAGCTTCCCGTCGCCCGCCTGTTGTGTGCTGGGAACTCTTGGCTCCCAGCACACAGCGGGAGCCAATCGAAGGGCGCAGCGCGACCCGCGCATGCGCCATAGGGAACCGGGCAGTGAAGCCGGAGCGCTTCACTTCCTGGTTCCCTCACCGTGGATGGAGGGGGGAGCAGCAGAGACGAGCAAACGCTCGTCTCTCTGCTGCGGACGCCGCTGGACTCCAGGACAGGTAAGTGTCCTAATATTAAAAGTCAGCAGCTGCAGTATTTGTAGCTGCTGGCTTTTAATATTTTGTTTTAATGGGCCATCCGCTTTAAGTAGTAGATCTGTATGGATTATGTAAAATATTATATATTTAATGTCATGAAAAAAAAAATCAGGCCTTCTACATCCCCATAGCCGGCCAATCACACACCCTTTGTGTTAGATGGTCTGGGGGCCTTCACCCGAGTGATAGAGGCTGCACCTGGGTGAAGGGACTCCGCTTTGGCGGTAATGGTCTGGAGTGTATAATATTTTTAAGGGATTATCTACTATAAGCAGAAACAGTGGTGTCTGGGGCGCACACCCGAGAGCTAGAAGCTAAATCCGGGTGAAGGGTGAAGCGACCCCTTTCGGTAAGAATTGTCTTGAAATCCTCGCCTGAGAGCTGGAGGCTACATCAGGATAAAGGGACTCCATTTCTGTGGTATTTGTCACAAAAAAGTCATCCTCCATCCCCATAGCCGGCCAATCACACACCCTTTGTGTTTGATGGTCTGGGGGCCTTCACCCGAGTGATAGAGGCTGCATCAGGGTGAAGGGACTCCGCTTTGGCGGTAATGGTCTGGAGTATATATTCTTTTTCAGGTGTTATCTACTATAAGCAGAAACAGTGGTGTCTGGGGCGCACACCCAAGAGCTAGAAGCTACATCCGGGTGAAGGGTGAAGCGACCCCTTTCGGTAAGAATTGTCTTGAAATCCTCGCTTGAGAGCTGTAGGCTACATCAGGATAAAGGGACTCTATTTCTGTGGTATTTGTCACAAAAAAGTCATCCTCGGTCCCCATAGCCGGCCAATCACACACCCTTTGTGTTTGATGGTCTGGGGGCCTTCACCCGAGTGATAGAGGCTGCATCTGGGTGAAGGGACTCCGCTTTGGCGGTAATGGTCTTGAGTATATATTCATTTTCAGGTGTTATCTACTATAAGCAGAAACAGTGGTGTCTGGGGCGCACACCCAAGAGTTAGAAGCTACATCCGGGTGAAGGGTGAAGCGACCCCTTTCGGTAAAAATTGTCTTGAAATCCTCGCCTGAGAGCTGGAGGCTACATCAGGATAAAGGGACTCCATTTCTGTGGTATTTGTCACAAAAAAGTCATCCTCCATCCCCATAGCCGGCCAATCACACACCCTTTGTGTTTGATGGTCTGGGGGCCTTCACCCGAGTGATAGAGGCTGCATCAGGGTGAAGGGACTCCGCTTTGGCGGTAATGGTCTGGAGTATATATTCTTTTTCAGGTGTTATCTACTATAAGCAGAAACAGTGGTGTCTGGGGCGCACACCCGAGAGCTAGAAGCTACATCCGGGTGAAGGGTGAAGCGACCCCTTTCGGTAAGAATTGTCTTGAAATCCTCGCCTGAGAGCTGGAGGCTACATCAGGATAAAGGGACTCTATTTCTGTGGTATTTGTCACAAAAAAGTCATCCTCTATCCCCATAGCCGGCCAATCACACACCCTTTGTGTTTGATGGTCTGGGGGCCTTCACCCGAGTGATAGAGGCTGCATCAGGGTGAAGGGACTCCGCTTTGGCGGTAATGGTCTGGAGTATATATTCTTTTTCAGGTGTTATCTACTATAAGCAGAAACAGTGGTGTCTGGGGCGCACACCCGAGAGCTAGAAGCTACATCCGGGTGAAGGGTGAAGCGACCCCTTTCGGTAAGAATTGTCTTGAAATCCTCGCTTGAGAGCTGTAGGCTACATCAGGATAAAGGGACTCTATTTCTGTGGTATTTGTCACAAAAAAGTCATCCTCGGTCCCCATAGCCGGCCAATCACACACCCTTTGTGTTTGATGGTCTGGGGGCCTTCACCCGAGTGATAGAGGCTGCATCTGGGTGAAGGGACTCCGCTTTGGCGGTAATGGTCTTGAGTATATATTCATTTTCAGGTGTTATCTACTATAAGCAGAAACAGTGGTGTCTGGGGCGCACACCCAAGAGTTAGAAGCTACATCCGGGTGAAGGGTGAAGCGACCCCTTTCGGTAAAAATTGTCTTGAAATCCTCGCCTGAGAGCTGGAGGCTACATCAGGATAAAGGGACTCCATTTCTGTGGTATTTGTCACAAAAAAGTCATCCTCCATCCCCATAGCCGGCCAATCACACACCCTTTGTGTTTGATGGTCTGGGGGCCTTCACCCGAGTGATAGAGGCTGCATCAGGGTGAAGGGACTCCGCTTTGGCGGTAATGGTCTGGAGTATATATTCTTTTTCAGGTGTTATCTACTATAAGCAGAAACAGTGGTGTCTGGGGCGCACACCCGAGAGCTAGAAGCTACATCCGGGTGAAGGGTGAAGCGACCCCTTTCGGTAAGAATTGTCTTGAAATCCTCGCCTGAGAGCTGGAGGCTACATCAGGATAAAGGGACTCTATTTCTGTGGTATTTGTCACAAAAAAGTCATCCTCTATCCCCATAGCCGGCCAATCACACACCCTTTGTGTTTGATGGTCTGGGGGCCTTCACCCGAGTGATAGAGGCTGCATCAGGGTGAAGGGACTCCGCTTTGGCGGTAATGGTCTGGAGTATATATTCTTTTTCAGGTGTTATCTACTATAAGCAGAAACAGTGGTGTCTGGGGCGCACACCCGAGAGCTAGAAGCTACATCCGGGTGAAGGGTGAAGCGACCCCTTTCGGTAAGAATTGTCTTGAAATCCTCGCCTGAGAGCTGGAGGCTACATCAGGATAAAGGGACTCCATTTCTGTGGTATTTGTCACAAAAAAGTCATCCTCCATCCCCATAGCCGGCCAATCACACACCCTTTGTGTTTGATGGTCTGGGGGCCTTCACCCGAGTGATAGAGGCTGCATCAGGGTGAAGGGACTCCGCTTTGGCGGTAATGGTCTGGAGTATATATTCTTTTTCAGGTGTTATCTACTATAAGCAGAAACAGTGGTGTCTGGGGCGCACACCCGAGAGCTAGAAGCTACATCCGGGTGAAGGGTGAAGCGACCCCTTTCGGTAAGAATTGTCTTGAAATCCTCGCCTGAGAGCTGGAGGCTACATCAGGATAAAGGGACTCTATTTCTGTGGTATTTGTCACAAAAAAGTCATCCTCCATCCCCATAGCCGGCCAATCACACACCCTTTGTGTTTGATGGTCTGGGGGCCTTCACCCGAGTGATAGAGGCTGCATCTGGGTGAAGGGACTCCGCTTTGGCGGTAATGGTCTGGAGTATATATTATTTTTCAGGTGTTATCTACTATAAGCAGAAACAGTGGTGTCTGGGGCGCACACCCAAGAGCTAGAAGCTACATCCGGGTGAAGGGTGAAGCGACCCCTTTCGGTAAAAATTGTCTTGGAGTCCTCGTCTGACAGCTGGAGGCTATGTCAGGATAAGGCCTCATTCACACGACGGTGGGAGTTCAGTCCGCAGATCTCCGCTGAGCCAATGGATGACAAGCTCCTCCCTGCTCACTGAGCGGGGAGGGGCTTGTCGGGCACCGCTGTCTCCTATGGAGCGATCTGATGAAAACGGACAGCATGGCCTAAAAGGACTCCATTTCTGTGGTATTTGTCACAAGTATATTTGTTTTCTAATCATTGTCTACTAGAAGCATAGTTAAGATAGAAACAAATATACAGATCGGTATACACTACCCCATGATGTTTCCAGGGTACATGAAATATATAGGTGTTACTTTATATGTACACGAAGATGATGTTGGGATCTCCATGTTCGTCCAGCCCCAGGTTGATTGGAACACACACGATGTCCTAACGTGGAACGGGCGCTCGGCACATGGGACACGTTCGGTTCTGTTGGAGCCACCTGAGGATACATGAAAAGTGAAAAGCATGATTACAGGGCAGTGTCATGCAATCCTGTACAGCATACTCACAGAGGCAGATGGCACAGGTAGGCTGCACCACTGCCGGTGGTCTCTGTGGTGGCGCTCCCCATCTCCTGAGGTAAGCCTGACGGGATTGCCTTCCCCGGTGTCCACGTCTTGCAGCTCGAGGCATGGTGGTGACCTAGAGAAAAAACAATTTTTTTTTTAATGTTTATAATAATAACAATATATACAATAATACGATAGCAATATATTTAAGTAAAAAACGCTAATAATCGCAGGAGACACCATGTGACTCGGTCAGCTCCTAGTGCAGGAAAATTAAGGAAACAATTGCAGTCCGGTTTGAAGCGGTTTGCAGCCCATTGTGACATCACACACCTCATACCAGCTGCCACTTTTCAGGCCTGGAAACTCTGACTGGGAATTCCTCGGTCATGTAACAATGTAGCCAAATTTGATATCATTTCATAGATTTTACATAAACTGTACTATGGTCATTTTAACCACTTCCATACCGGGGGGCACGTATACACCTTCCCACCCAGACCAATTTTTAGCTTTCAGTGCTGTTGCACTTTGAATGACAATTGCGCGGTCGTGCTACACTGTACCCAAAGTAAATTTGTATCATTTAGTTCCCACAAATAGAGCTTTTTTTTGGTGGTATTTGATCACCTCTGGGATTTTTATTTTCTGCAAAAAAATAAATAAAAAATTACCGAAAATTAAAAAAAAAAAAAAAAGTTTTCTTTTGTTTCTGTTATAAAACCTTGTAAATAAGTACGTTTTCTCCTTCACTGATGGGTACTGATTGTACTGCACTGGCGGGCACTGATAAGGTGACACTGATGGGCACCGATGAGGTGGCACTGATGTGGTGGCATTGATGGGCACTAATATACGGCACAAATAGATGGCAGGGATGGGCATGGATAGGCGGCACGAATGGGCACGGATAGGCGGCACGGATGGGCACTGATAGGCGGCACGGATGGGCACTGATAGGCGGCACGGATGGGCACTGATAGGCGGCACAGATGGGCACTGATAGGCGGCACGGATGGGCACTGATAGGTGCCACGGATGGGCATAGATGGCCACTGATAGGTGGCAGAAACGTATGTGTTGTACTAGTGGATGCTAATCAGTGCCAAACAATGCCTGCCAATCAGTGGTGCCCGTTGTGGGCACTGATTGGTATCCAGTGTGGGCACTGATTGGCATCCATTATTTCTGTCATTGTCATCCCTGGTGGTCTAGTGGGGGCATTCTCGGGGGGCTGTGCTGATAATCGATCAGCACAACCCCCCCCCCCATGTCAGAGGAGCAGCCAATCGGCTCTCCTCTACTCGCGTCTGACCCAATTACCAGCTTTTCCTGTTTACATCGTGATCAGCTGTGATTGGACACGGCTGATTACATGGTAAAGAGTCTCCATCAGAGGTCCACAGAGGCCTGGAGGTCCCCATAGCCCCAGATGGCAAACCCTCTTTTTTTTTTTTAATTCAATTTTTTTATTTTATTTTTCTCTCTTTATTAACCACTTGCTTACTGGGCACATATACCCCCCTCCTGCCCGGGTAAAATTTCAGCTTCTGGCACTGCGTCGCTTTAACTGACAATTGCGCGGTCATGCGGCGTGGCTCCCAAACAAAATTGACGTCCTTTTTTCCCCACAAGTAGAGCTTTCTTTTGGTGGTATTTGATCGCCTGTGCGGTTTTTATTTTTTGCGCTATAAACAAAAAAGTGTGACAATTTTGAAAAAAAATACAATATTTTTTACTTGTTGCTATTAATAAACACATTTTTTTTTCCTCAGTTTAGGGCGATACGTATTCTTCTACATATTTTTGGTAAAAAAAAATAAAAAATCGCAATAAGCGACTGGTTTGCGCAAAAGTTATAGCGCCTACAAAATAGGGGACAGAATTATTATTTTTTATTTATTATTTTTTTACTAGAAATGTCGGCGATCTGAGATTTTTATTGGTACTGCGACGTTATGGCGGACACATCGGACACCTTTGACACATTTTTGGGGCCATTCACATTTATACTGCGATCAGTGCTATAAATATGCACTAATTACTGTATAAATGTGACTGGCATTGAAGGGGTTAACACTAGGGGGTGAGGAAGGGGTTAAATGTGTATCCTAGGTGTGTTCTAACTGTGGGGGGAG
Organism: Rana kukunoris; assembly: GCA_029574335.1. Classification (NCBI taxonomy): domain Eukaryota; kingdom Metazoa; phylum Chordata; class Amphibia; order Anura; family Ranidae; genus Rana; species Rana kukunoris. The sequence goes on from CM056050.1 coordinate 509,248,346, forward strand.
GGGGGGTGACCGATCTGTGTCTCTATGTACAAGGGACACAGATCGGTCTCCTTCTCTCCAGAGACAGGACGCTGTCTCTGTGTAAATCGGCAATGAGAGATCATCTATGAGATCATCTCTCATTCGCCGCACAGATCGCATCGCAAACGGCCACTCTGATTGGTTATTCGCCGCGATCTGTGATTGGATTGGCTGTGTCCAAGGGACACGGCCAACACAGGGCTTCCCCGCAGCGTGCTCTACAGCGTGCGCTGGGAACGCCCAAAGGGGCGGCCGTCAATTGACGGCATGTTGGAAATTCAGACCCGCGCTGTAGCCGTCATTCGTCTATAGCGTGGGTCTGAAGTAGTTAAAGGTCCCAGAGGTCCGGCTATAAGTCACTAATTGCTGCCATTACTACTAAAAAATATGTTTTATAGCAGATAGTAAAAAATATTGCTTTTTGTTTCAAAATTGTTGCTCTTTTTTTTTGTTTATGGTTCAAAAAACAAAAACCGCAGGGGTGATGAAATACTACCAATGGGAAGCACTATTAGTGGGGGGAAATTGACACCAATTATGTTTTGGGGGTACAGCGTCACGCCACTGCGCAATTTCTAGTTAAAATAACGCAGTGCTGTAATGGAAAAAATGGCCTGGGCAGGAAGGGGGGTAAACCTTCTGTGCATTTATTTTTTTTACCACCAATATTTATTTTTATTGGCTTTTTCCATTTACAAATGAAGTAATGTAGAATTTGGATGGAAGGGCCTCTGTCATGTAAGGTGTTGGGGGAGGAGAGGAGAGGAGAGAAAACACTGAGAGATCAATACACAAGCCGGTCCATCTCTCCCGCCCCCCGCCCCCCCCCCTCCTCCTCCTCCCCCTCCTCCTCCTCACACACGGTGATTTCACTGCTAAAGAGACCTACTATGTCTACGATGGAAGTAGGATGAAAAAGCTTTGGATGTAGTCTCCGGTTTATCCACTGGAGGGCGATCTGTGAGAAGCGCTCTGAGAAACAGCGTCAAATCCGTCCAGCAACTAACATTCAAAATGGCGCCGAGTGAGAAGGACCGCCCCCTTTACCAATCACCAATGAGTCATCGACTGTCCTTTCCCCCGCGCGAGGCACGCGCTCTCCGCTCAGTATAGTGAGCAGTACTGAGAGGGCTGGAGAGAGGATTGAGCTTACTTCTCCCTCCGGCCTGCAGGTGGCAACAGAGAGCGCCGCTGACTGTGGAGTGAGGGAAGGATGCCTTCTCCTTCTCTATCACCAATGTCACATGACTGGAGATGAAGATGTTTCACACACAGTGTGTCCGTAAGTACAAGGGGGGGAGACAACTTACCTCACACAACCCCCTCTATTCCTTACATCCTCCAGACCCTCCTCTCACCTCCTCACCTCCCTTCTCTTCCCTGGACCCCCCTCCCAGAGGCTGCTGTTAGAATTAATACCCCCCCTCCCCATAGAGTACAGGCTTCTGCCCCTCCCCCATAGAGTACAGGCGTCTGCCCCTCCCCCGTAGAGTACAGGCGTCTGCCCCTCCCCCATAGAGTACAGGCGTCTGCCCCTCCCCCGCAGAGTCCGGGCGTCTGCCCCTCCCCCATAGAGTCCGGGCGTCTGCCCCTCCCCCATAGAGTCCGGGCGTCTGCCCCTCCCCCATAGAGTACAGGCGTCTGCCCCTCCCCCATAGAGTACAGGCGTCTGCCCCTCCCCCATAGAGTACAGGCGTCTGCCCCTCCCCCATAGAGTACGGGCGTCTGCCCCTCCCCCATAGAGTACAGGCGTCTGCCCCTCCCCCATAGAGTACGGGCGTCTGCCCCTCCCCCATAGAGTACGGGCGTCTGCCCCTCCCCCATAGAGTACGGGCGTCTGCCCCTCCCCCATAGAGTACGGGCGTCTGCCCCTCCCCCATAGAGTACGGGCGTCTGCCCCTGCCCCCCCCCCATAGAGTCCGGGCGTCTGCCCCTGCCCCCCCCCCCCGCAGAGTCCGGGCGTGCCCCTTGGGCGTCTGCCCCTGCCCCCCCCCCCCACCGCAGAGTCCGGGCGTCTGCCCCTGCCCCCCCCCCCACCGCAGAGTCCGGGCGTCTGCCCCTGCCCCCCCCCCCCCACCGCAGAGTCCAGCGTCTGCCCCTGCCCCCCCCCCCCCACCGCAGAGTCCGGGCGTCTGCCCCTGCCCCCCCCCCCCCCACCGCAGAGTCCGGGCGTCTGCCCCTGCCCCCCCCCCCCCCCACCGCAGAGTCCGGGCGTCTGCCCCTGCCCCCCCCCCCCACCGCAGAGTCCGGGCGTCTGCCCCTGCCCCCCCCCCCCCACCGCAGAGTCCGGGCGTCTGCCCCTGCCCCCCCCCCCCACCGCAGAGTCCGGGCGTCTGCCCCTGCCCCCCCCCCCACCGCAGAGTCCGGGCGTCTGCCCCTGCCCCCCCCCCCCACCGCAGAGTCCGGGCGTCTGCCCCTGCCCCCCCCCCCCCACCGCAGAGTCCGGGCGTCTGCCCCTGCCCCCCCCCCCCACCGCAGAGTCCGGGCGTCTGCCCCTGCCCCCCCCCCCCACCGCAGAGTCCGGGCGTCTGCCCCTGCCCCCCCCCCCCACCGCAGAGTCCGGGCGTCTGCCCCTGCCCCCCCCCCCCACCGCAGAGTCCGGGCGTCTGCCCCTGCCCCCCCCCCCCACCGCAGAGTCCGGGCGTCTGCCCCTGCCCCCCCCCCCCACCGCAGAGTCCGGGCGTCTGCCCCTGCCCCCCCCCCCCCCCCCCCCCCCCCCCACCGCAGAGTCCGGGCGTCTGCCCCTGCCCCCCCCCCCCACCGCAGAGTCCGGGCGTCTGCCCCTGCCCCCCCCCCCCACCGCAGAGTCCGGGCGTCTGCCCCTGCCCCCCCCCCACCGCAGAGTCCGGGCGTCTCTGCCCCCCCCCCCCACCGCAGAGCCCCTGCCCCCCCCCCCCACCGCAGAGTCCGGGCGTCTGCCCCCCCCCCCACGTGGCTGGATATATATGGAGGGACATTGCTGCGTATATGTGGGGGGACGTGGCTGCGTATATGTGGGGGGACGTGGCTGCGTATATGTGGGGGGACGTGGCTGCGTATATGTGGGGGGGACGTGGCTGCGTATATGTGGGGGGACGTGGCTGCGTATATGTGGGGGGACGTGGCTGCGTATATGTGGGGGGACGTGGCTGCGTATATGTGGGGGGACGTGGCTGCGTATATGTGGGGGGACGTGGCTGCGTATATGTGGGGGGACGTGGCTGCGTATATGTGGGGGGACGTGGCTGCGTATATGTGGGGGGACGTGGCTGCGTATATGTGGGGGGACGTGGCTGCGTATATGTGGGGGGACGTGGCTGCGTATATGTGGGGGGACGTGGCTGCGTATATGTGGGGGACGTGGCTGCGTATGTTTGGGGACGTGGTTGCATTTATGGGGGGACATTGCTGTATATGTGGGGGACATGGCTGCATATGTGGGGGGACATGGCTACATTTGGGGACACATTTAAAAAAAAGTATCGGTATTCGGTATCGGCGAGTACATGGAAAAAAGTATCGGTACTTGTACTCGGTCCTAAAAAAGTGGTATCGGGGACAACCCTAATTCCTTGTAATAGGAATAAAAGTGATCAATTTTTTTTTTTTTTCAGTGTAAAAAAAATATTATTATAATAAAAATAAATAAGAAAACAAAAAAAAATGTTTTAAAGCGCCCCGTACCGACGAGCTCGCGCGCAAAAGCGAATGCATACGTGAGTAGCACCCACATATGAAAACAGTGTTCAAACTACACAAGTGAGGTATCACCACGATCGTTAGAGTGAGAGCAATAATTCTAGCCCTAGACCTCCTCCTGTAACTGAAAAGATGCAACCTATAGAATGTTGTAAACGTCGCCTATCGAGATTTTTAAGGGTAAAAGTTTGACGCCATGCCACGAGCGGGCGCAATTTTTAAGCGTGACATGTTGGGTATCATTTTACTCGGCGTAACTTTATCTTTAAAACTATCTAAAAAAATTGGGCCAAATTTATTGTTGTCTTATTTTTTAATTCAAAAAAGTGAATTTTTTCCAAAAAAAAGTGCGCTTGTAAGACCGCTGCGCAAATTCGGTGTGACAAAAAGGATTGCAATGACCGCCATTTTATTTTCTAGGTTGTTAGTAAAAAATATGTAATGTTTGGGGATTTTAAGTAATTTTATAGCAAAAAAAAACAGTTTTAGTCTTGCAAACACGAAATCTGAAAAACACCTAAGGTCCTTAACCACTTAAGGACCGCCTACTGCACATTTACGTCGGCAGAATGGCACGGCTGGGCACATCAACGTATATATACGTTGATTTTAGTACCCAGCCGTGGGTCACAGGCGCGCGCCCGCGGCGCGCTCCCGTGACCCGGTCCAAAGCTCCAGGACTGGGACCGCGGGATTCGCGGACCCGATCGCCGCTGCAGTGCGGCGATCCGTCCCTGGAGCTGGAGAACGGGGATAGCCGTGTGTAAACACGGCTTCCCCGTGCTTCTCTGTGGCCGCAGCATTGATCGCGTCATCCCTGTAATAGGGGGACGCGATCGATGACGTCACACCTACAGCCACACCCCCCTACAGTTGTAAGCACACACATAGGTCACACATCCCCTACAGCGCCACCTGTGGTTAACTCCCAAACTGCAACTGTCATTTCCACAGTAAACAATGCAATTTAAATGCTTTTTTTGCTGTGAAAATGACAATTGTCCCAAAAATGTGTCAAAATTGTCCAAAGTGTCTGCCATAATGTCGCAGTCATGAAAAAAATCGCTGATCGCCGCTATTAGTAGTAAAAAAAAAAATAATAATTAATAAAAATGCAATTAAACTATCACTTATTTTGTAAACGCTATAAATTTTGCGAAAACCAACCGATAAACGCTTATTGCGATTTTTTTTTACCAAAAATACGTAGAAGAATACGTATCGGCCTAAACTGACGGAAAAAAATGTTTTTTTTATATATTTTTGGGGGATATTTATTATAGCAAAAAGTAAAAAATATTGCATTTTTTTTTAAATTGTCGCTCTATTTTTGTTTATAGAGCAAAAAATAAAAACCGCAGAGGTGATAAAATACCACCAAAAGAAAGCTCTATTTGTGGGGAAAAAAGGACGCCAATTTTGTTTGGGAGCCACGTCGCACGACCGCGCAATTGTCAGTTAAAACGACGCAGTGCCGAATCGCAAAAAGGGGCAAGGTCGTTTACCTGCATTTTGGTCCGGGTCTTAAGTGGTTAAGTGGTTAAACACATTGATAAAAGCATTAGATGTGTGTTTATAGTTCAAATATTGATATTTGCACTGTTTGGCACTAAAAACAGTAATTTTAGGTAGTTTTTTTGGAATGTCAGTAAAAAATTGGTGCCGTTCATAAATGTTGTCGTTCTGCCAGTAAATTTCAATTGGGGGTGGTTGGCAACACTGGTAGGCGGCCATGTTGTAAACTCTCTGTAGAATCTCATACCGGGGACAATTACCCAACAAGCCTGTCTGTGGAGTGTGGGGGGAACTGGGATGTGAACTACGGACCCCAGTGCTGTAAGGCAGATGTGCTAACCACTGAGCCGCTGTGCTGCACATACTTCTCCAGGAAGAGTCCATTCCCTAACACGGCCCCCTCCCCCTTACACGTCATATCTCTTGCCTCTCCTGGGGTCTAATGTTATTCTCTGTGCTGGCCCAGCCCATCAGCCCCTACTTTAGGCACCTGACAACCTTTTATATATTGGGGTTAAAGAGCAATGCCAATGGTACTCGGCCACCAGGACACGACCTCCCTCCAGGCAGTGGCATCCTGTCCTCCACCTCTATGGCCCTGGGAGGACCAGAGCTACGTCATGAAGTCACTTCTGGTCCAGGATGGAAGAAAACTTTATTTTTTATTATATAAAGCAAATGGTCAGATTTTTTTTTTTGATCTCTTGCTTTTAATGGTAAAGGAGAGATTTGGGGTCTTTTTTGACCCCAGATCTCTTGATAAAGAGGACCTGTCATCCTTATTTATATTACAAAGGATGTTTGCATTCCTTGTAATAGGAATATGAGTGCTGATGGTCAGAGGCGGCAGACATGCTACGGGAGATGGTCAAGTTTATTTAGTTTTTATCCCTCCTCCACACAGAAATGGGGGCTCTTCTATTATACAGATGACTTATTTTATTGAGTGATTCAAGTAATAAATGATTTTACTGCATTTCAGATCATGGAGAGCGAGGTTTTGTGAGTCGCACACAATTCACAAACAATAAAGGATAAAATGAAAAGAAAACCAAAGTGAACAAATCTCCCCTGTTTGGTCTCCATCGTCAATGAGGTGAGAGCTGTACTCTTTTTTTTTTTTTCCCTCTCAGCAGGTTCCAAACATGTGCCAATGTTAAGGGTTCCCTAACTAATTCAATACCGGGCACTTCTCTCTTCCTGCCCAGGGTAGGAAGTAGTTTATGTGACAAAAGTCTTTGTTTTGTTTGTTTAAATGTCATGTCATATGTACCTGCTCTGTGTAGTGGTCTTGCACAGAGCAGCTCAGATCCTCCGCTTCTCGGGTTCCCTCGCTGCGGCTTCTAGCCCCTCCCTCCTGCCAAGTGCCCCAACAGCAAGCAGCTTGCTATGGGGACTGCCGAGCGGCTGCTCTTTGCATCCATTCAGACACGGAGCCGCAGAATGGCCCCACCCCCTCTTTCCTGATTGGCTCACTGACTTTGACAGCAGTAGGAGCCGATGGCACCCGCTGCTGTCTCAGCCAACGAGGATGTTCATAGGCTGTCCAATGGCTGTTTGTGCATTTAATTTGGATTCTCTCCACTCTTCTTCTACACTCTGGGACCTTGATTTCCAAATGAAATGCAACATTTTCCACAGTCAGTGATGATTTGGGGAGCCGTGTCATCTGCTGGCGTTGGTCCTCTGTGTTTTATCAAGTCCAAAGTCAGTGCAGCCGTCTACCAGGGAATTCTAGAGCACTTCATGCTTCCCTCTGCTGACCAGCTTTATGGAGATGATGATTTCATTTTCCAGCAGGACCTGCGTTTCCACCCTGCTGCCTTCTGGGGTAGACACACAGGTCCCAGAATACAGCGGGACCATTCAGAAAGCACAGCGTGACCCACGCATGGTCAGTAGGAAACAGGCTGTGACGCTGCAAGGTTTCACTTCCTGTTTCCCTTAGTGAAGATTGGGGCGCTGACATCGCTGGATCCCTGGACAGGTAACTGTCCTTACATTGAAAGTCAGCAGCTACAGTATTTGTAGCCGCTGAACTTTGAAATGAATATTTTTTTTTTCCCAGGCTGGAACTTCGCTTTAATAAAAAAAAAAAATTCTATTGCTCTAGGCCTTCTCCAAATTCCTTTTTGTTTTTGTTGCTGTGATGTGACTCTGTTAGAGGGTAGCTACGTTCATTCTCTGTGGTCCCACTACAAGTGAGAGCAGTCACCATTTCTTCCTCACTCCCGAGGTTCACTATGGATGATGGGATATGTAGTATACATAGAATAGTGCACATGACCACAACTAACGTGCACTGCTCACTTCTAACAAATGGAAGGGAGGAGGAAAAGGAGATGTTTGGGATGTTACAGAGCATGTTACATGGAGACAGAAAAACACACTAAGAAATGATTTAATGTACAATCAATCATACAGCCATCAAGAAGTGCATGTGTGTGGATTATTATTTAAATATACCGTATTTGCCGGCGTATAAGACGACCCCTCTAATTTTCCAGCTTAAATGTTGGTTTTGGGATATACTCACCGTATAAGATGACCCTCTTCCTACTAGTCATGCCTCGCCTCATCTCACTGCGCCACCATTGCATGCCCCCACTGTGCCACCATTGCATGCCCCCACTGTGCCACCATTGCATGCCCCGCGGTGTCACCGTTGCATGCCCCGCGGTGTCACCGTTGCATGCCTCGCGGTGTCACCGTTGCATGCCTCGCGGTGTCACCGTTGCATGCCTCGCGGTGTCACCGTTGCATGCCTCGCGGTGTCACCGTTGCATGCCTCGCGGTGTCACCGTTGCATGCCTCGCGGTGTCACCGTTGCATGCCTCGCGGTGTCACTGTTACATGCCTCACTGTGTCACTGCATACCTCACTGTGCCATTGCATGTCTTGACGATCCCTTACCTTATCCCTGACATGCAGAATCTGTCAGACCGCGGCTGTCCATTTTTTAAAAGCCGTGCCTCCTCCTTCTGCTGTTCCATAATAGGTGGAACACTCAGCTTCCCAGGAGACACTGTGTTCAGTGTTCCGCCTATCACGGATGCCCTCTCGTCCGATACCGAGGACAAAGGGAATCCGTGATAGGTGGAACACTGAACAGAGGCTCTGCTGGGAAGCAGAGTGTTCCACCTATCACAGGACAGCACGAGGAGGAGGTGCGACTTTTGAAAAATGGACGGCCGCGGTCTGCATGTTAGGTTACCGGCGTATAAGACGACCACCGACTTTTGAGAAGAATTTCATGGGTTAAAAAGTCGTCATATTTTTTTTTATATATAGAGTTCCAACTCACTATTTCCATGAACAGCTTCATACAGATGGTTTTTACTTAAAATAACCTTTTAATTATTTTCTTTTTTTTTCTTTTCAGAATACACTGAGTTTTCTCAGCTTGTAAAGTTGTGCTTCTAAAGTTTCCATGTGTGGTAATGTTTTTCTCAGAGATGGTTTGATTACATCTTTTGTCTTCTCCCAGGTCCATTATCATGAAGAAGTGAAACGCATGGTAGGAGAACCCATGCAGCTGGCACAGAAATTTTGGAAGTTTGATCTCGACAACCCCTAGGAAGCGGTCCCAGTCCACCTGAAGGTACAAGAAAGCCAGAGAATGTAGATAAGAAAGGGGATACAAAGTAGGGGGCATATGCTGTAGAGCAGTGGTCCTCAACCTCATTCCTCAAGTAACCCCAACAGGCCATGTTTGCAGGTTTTCTTTTATCTTGGAGTCAATGGTTTGGTATTTTGGACAGTTATTTTATGTAAGAGAAATTCCCAAAACATGACCTGTTGGGGGTACTTGAGGACTGAGGTTGAGAACCAATGCTTTAGTAGAATATTGTGCTGTTCATGTTCATACAAGGAAACAATAAAGTTTATTTTATAAGAAAATGTCTCTGTGTTTATGTGAGGACATCAAAGTGCTGATTTAGGCTTCATGTACACTGGCAGCTTTTTTTGCCAAAGGTCCTAAACTCAATTCCTTAAAAGCCTGTGTGTCAATGTACTCTAATGCCGCGTACACACGCTCACTTTTTGTGATGTAAAAAAAAAACGTTGTTTTATCTCATAAAACAAAACAACGTTTTTCAAACTTCATTTAAAAAATGATGTTGCATACACACCATCGTTTTCTGAAAATGCTCTTGCAAAGCGCGGTTACGTACACCACATTTGACTGCACTCTGTTCCATTCAGGCGATCATTTTAACCACTTAACCCCCGGACCATAATCCTGCCCAAAGACCAGAGCACTTTTTGCGACACTGCGTCGTTTTAACTGACCATTGAGCGGTCGTGTGACGTGGCTCTCAAACAAAATTGGCGTCCTTTTTTTCCCCACAAATACAGCTTTCTTTTGGTGGTATTTGATCATCTCTTTTTGTTTGCACTATAAACAAAAATAGAGCGACTATTTTGAAAAAAAATCTATATTTTTTACTTTTTGCTATAATAAATATCCCCCAAAAATATATAAAAACTTTTTTTTTTTCCCTCAGTTTAGGCCAATACGTATTCTACATATTTTTCGTAAAAAAAAAAAATCGCAATTATAGTTTATTGATTGGTCTGCGCAAAAGCTATAGCGTTTACAAAATAGGGGGTAGTTTTATGGCATTTTCATTTTTTTTTACTAGTAATGGCGACGCAGAGCTACGGGCTCTCGCCCAGGAGAGCCGACCTGCCGCTGTATAACTGCGGCGGCTGGTCTGCAAGCTGTTAAATGCCATTTTTTAAAACGTCGTTTTATTTCATCACAAAAAATAACCGTGTGTACGCGGCATAATGCTGCATACACACGATAATTTTTCGGCATGGAAAAAAAAAATCGTTTTTCAAAAACGTCATTTAAAATGATCGTGTGTGGGCTACACATCACTTTTCAGGTTCTGAAAAACGACAAAAAAAGAAATTCGAACATGCTGCATTTTTTAACATCGTTTTAAACAATGTCGTTTTTTGGGTTGTAAAAAATGACCGTGTGTGGGCTAAAACGATGTTTTAAACCCGCGCATGCTCAGAAGCAAGTTATGAGACGGGAGCGCTCGTTCTGGTAAAACTACCGTTCATAATGGAGTACAGTAGGTGACTGCGATATTGTGTCAGTCTCGCTCCCTTTCTCGGCGAGATTGACCACCTGCGAGTCCCCCCACAATCCATACCAGACCCGTATCCAAAGCACGCCGGCTGGTCAGGAAGGGAGTGGGGGCGAGCGCCCCCCCTCCTGAGCTGTACCGGGCAGCATGGCCTCAACATGGGGGGGGTCAGGTGCTCTGGGTCAGGGGGGCGCACTGCGGTGGGCTTCTTCCGATATCTTCGGCGGGGGGGTGGGTGCCGCTGTTCTTCGCCGCCGCCTGGTTCTCTTCCGCCTGCCGGGGGCTTCCTTCGACATCTTCGGCGGGGGTGTTTTCCGCTCTCCGGGGGTCTTCTCCCGCCCTCTGGAGTCTTCTCCGGGGTCTTCTCCCGCTCTCCGCTCTTGATTCGGCGCTCTCCGGTGCCTTCTTATTCTTCAGGACTGGCCGCAGCTTCTGTCACGTCTTTCTCTTCTCTTCTCCAGATGTTGACTCAACGCTTCCTCTCGCTGTTATGCCGGGCGCGCGGCTCCCAGCGACTTTTATAGGCCTATCTTGTGACGTCGCAGTCCCATCATGCTCCGGTAGGATTCATAACAAACGCCGCCAACGTGTAGAATTGGCGGGAATCCCCTTCGCTTCTATGACGCGCTCGCTGGAATGTGCTTTTACTATTCCAGAGAGTGCGAGATGTTGGCACCCTGTCGCCGAGAATCAGCGCGATGCTGTCGTGCTAAAAACACATTCTCGGCGGCAGGTACTGTAAGCACATTCATCACGCTGTAACAGACAGAAAAGCGCGAATCGTCTTTTACTAACACGGAATCAGCTAAAGCAGCCCAAAGGCAAATATAACTTCCTCTTTAGAGTGCCGTCGTACGTCACCACGCTTTGCTCATCATTTTTAAAAAATGTGTGTGGGCAACGTTGTTTTTATTGATAAAATTGGAAAAACAATTTTTTTTGTACATGCTGAAAAACAATGTTTTTTTTTTCATGCTGAAAAATGATCGTGTGTACGCAGCATTAGGCTTTTAGCAGTGTTTAGGTGAGGTTAAACCTCCCTTTCCGGAACATGGAAGAGACACAAGGGTCCCCCTTTTTCTTTTTTTTTTTACTGTTTTTTTCTCTTCCCCTCCCCCTTCCCTTCTTTCCTACACAATACCTTTTCCCTTTGGCATAACTATTCTCAGTACTACAGGCAGGGTGTCTGGGGTCAGTGTAGGTGATGGGTAGGTGTCTGGGGTCAGTGTAGGTGATGGGTAGGTGTCTGGGGTCAGTGTAGGTGATGGGTAGGTGTCTGGGGTCAGTGTAGGTGATGGGTAGGTGTCTGGGGTCAGTGCAGGTGTCTGGGGTCAGTGTAGGTGATGGGTAGGTGTCTGGGGTCACTGTAGATGATGGGTAGGTGTCTGGGGTCAGTGTAGGTGATGGGTAGGTGTCTGGGGTCAGTGTAGGTGATGGGTAGGTGTCTGGGGTCAGTGTAGGTGATGTGTAGGTGTCTGGGGTCAGTGTAGGTGATGGGTAGGTGTCTGGGGTCAGTGCAGGTGTCTGGGGTCAGTGTAGGTGATGGGTAGGTGTCTGGGGTCAGTGTAGGTGTCTGGGGTCAGTGTAGGTGATGGGTAGGTGTCTGGGGTCAGTGTAGGTGTCTGGGGTCAGTGTAGGTGATGGGTAGGTGTCTGGGGTCAGTGTAGGTGATGGGTAGGTGTCTGGGGTCAGTGTAGGTGTCTGGGGTCAGTGTAGGTGTCTGGGGTCAGTGTAGGTGATGGGTAGGTGTCTGGGGTCAGTGTAGGTGTCTGGGGTCAGTGTAGGTGATGGGTAGGTGTCTGGGGTCAGTGTAGGTGTCTGGGGTCAGTGTAGGTGATGGGTAGGTGTCTGGGGTCAGTGCAGATGTCTGGGGTCAGTGCAGGTGTCTGGGGTCAGTGCAGGTGTCTGGGGTCAGTGCAGGTGTCTGGGGTCAGTGCAGGTGTCTGGGGTCAGTGCAGGTGTCTGGGTAGGTGTCTGGGGTCAGTGTAATGTGAGTAGTGCAGGTAGGTAAGTCAGGGGGTCAATGTAGGGGTCATATAGGTCACATCATGTATTCAAAAAATGGAAAGAGTGCAGCGCTATGTGGTTAAAACCATGTGTGAAATAAATGTTAAATCTTGAAATGTAAACAAATATGTGAAAAATTCATATATGAACAATTAAAAAGAAAACTAATGCAGAGTCCCAAAAGAACACAACATAGTCCATGAAGGGTTAACTCCTAAAAGTGAAAGTGAACATAAAGGGCCAGATTCTCGTAGATGCGCGTCTAATTATGCAGCCGTAACGCATCTCCGATGCACTACGCCGACATAACGCGGAGCGGCAAGTACCGTATTCCCTAAGCAAATGCGCTCCAAGATGCCTGCGTAGCGGAAATTCATCGGCGTAATCCGGCGCAACTCCAAAGTAGGAGGGAAGTGGGCGTGTTGCATTGCAATGAAGCGTGACCCCATGCAAATGAAGGCCGGGACGAACGGAGCATGCGCCGTGACGTGGATGACCCGCGCCGTGACGTGGATGCCTTCTGCGCATGCGCAAAGCCTCCCTACGATTCGCTGACGCTGGGTATATAATGCGCCCACACATGCGCCCGTGCAGCGCAAAAGTCTCCCATTTTTGGTATTGTCACGGGAAAACTTTGTGCTGTACCATGACTTTGGTTGGGAAGGAGAGGAGGAAGAAAAATTTCTCCCCAGAGGAGAGGGCCATTGTAATATCAGCCATGGAAAAGTACGATTCCAGGCTCCATGGTGCTGACAGTGCCCGGACCAGCAAGTCCCGGAGGGATCAAATCCTCATGAAGGTGGCTTGCCAAGTAAATGCCCTCTCACATGAGATCCGGACCCCGCAGGATATTCAAAAAAAGATGAATGACCTGCGGCGTCTGGTCAAGGGCAAGCTGGCTGGAATTAGTCGGCATGCCAGGGGCACTGGAGGGGGCCCACCCTGTACCATCCGCCTGACTGAGGAGGAGAAGGTGGTCGCCCGCTGCCTGCAGAGGGAGCAGGTTGAGGGAGTTGGGGGCTATGAGTCTGTTGTGCCAGCCCTGAGGACAGGTAAGTGTGTTTTATATACTATCTGTTGTGTAGCATGTGTGGGGGTGGAAGGGAACATGTGCCAAGTGTGTGGGTCCACCAACATGGGCATCTTTTGTGTCATCCACAGATGTGCAGGAGGAAGCGGGCCATCTGTGGCTGCCAGGGCCCGTCAGGATCCATCCCCCGAGCATCCAGTCCCTCTGGCTGCCCCCCTGGAAGAGGACTTGTTGGAGGGAAGTGGGCACACCTCAACGGAGGAGGCGGTTGAGGAGGAGGTCGTCGGCCAGGACCAGGAGCTCTACCTGATTTTGGAGGAGGACCATGGGTTGCCCGGACCAGCCCAAGCTATCCCCCCATCTTTTTCATGTCCCTCAGGGTCCACCCCCAACCTCTACAATCCCTCTGTTTCCACCCCCCTCATCTCCGGCCCCTCAACATCCTCCCCTTATGCCAGGTCCCCTGCCACTCCCCGGAAGGTGACTTGCAAGACCAGGGGTGTTCCCAAGGTCCTGCCGGAGCAGCTGGCCAGGCAGCAGGACCAGCAGATGAGGCGCCTGGCCTCCTCGGATGCCATTACTGATGCCATCCTGGATGTCGCTGGCAACAGTGCAGCGACAGTCACCAGCCTGGGGGAGCTGCAGGCGACCACCTCCGACCTTGTGGGGGAGGTCAAAGGTCTGCGTGTCGCTGTCCAGGACCAGAATGCTCTGCTCACACGCATTGCGGTCGCCTTGGAGGGCAGCCAGGGAGGGACGTGGGGATGCTTCTCCTCCACCTACTACCCCACCCCCCCACCTGTGGCTGCCCCCAGGCAAGTGAGGGGCAGGAGCCGTGGCACCAGGCGGAGCCCACGCCAGGCCCATTCATTTTTTATCTTATTATTTTGCTCTGGTGAAGAGCTTTTTAATTTTTGCTTTTTGCTCTGGTGAAGAGCTTTTTAATTTTTGCTTTTTGCTCTGGTGAAGAGCTTTTTATTCATTTTCTTGATACTGCACACGGTGCAGTGTGAATGTGGGGGTGGCACTCCTGCCAGTAAGGGATGTCACCCTCGGCCGTTGGGGAGAAGTTATCCCCACGGCTGTGTGAATGGTGTATGAATGGACCGCAACATCATTGGGGCCTTGACGCCGGCGTTGCTGCTCCCAAGTCCTACATGCTGGACTTGGGCTAATCCAATGTGATGTGGATGTGGGGTGTGTGATCTAGGGACCACAGTGGTGTACATGTGTGCCATGATGAATGTGTGTGTTTAACGGTCAAAGATTCGTAACACGAGGACCCTCCTGACTGCTCTTCCATCAGCAGATGGGGTCTCCTCTGGCAGGGGGGGGCTGTCTGGTTGGGGGGTCAGGTCATCACGTAGGGCAATCTGCAGGCTTTTTCTCATGGCAAAGTTGTGCAGAATGCAACATGCACCAATGATCTGACCCACAAAGTTTGGGGAATACAACAGGGCCCCCCCAGACTTATCCAGGCATCAGAAACGGGACTTCAGGAGGCCAAATGTGCGCTCAACCACTGCACGAGTTTTGATGTGTGCTTCATTGTATCTTCTCTCTCCTCTGGTTTGGGGATTCCGGAAAGGAGTCATGAGATGGGGTCTAAGTACATATGCAGAGTCACCTGTAAGGGAAAAGACAGGAGGATGTTAGCCGTGCATGTGCCCCTCGTGATGAGTGCATCATGGGGGGGACTGTCATGCCTGCCACCCATGTCACTCACCAACCAGCCAGCTGTCTCCATACATGTCCTGCTCGAATTCTGCTGGGATGGTGCTTTGACAGTATGTGTAGCTGTCATGGCTGGACCCGGGGTCTTTGGCACGGACGTGCCATATGAGGTATTTGGCATCAGCTATCACCTGTACGTTGATGGAATGCCAATGCTTCCGATTGCGGTAAATGTGCTCTGTAGCACTGGGGGGCTGTAGTGCCACATGTGTGCAATCAATGGCCCCGATGGTGCGTGGGAATCCATCAATTCTGTAGAAATCTGTCATTGCCTTCTGCCGCAGTTGCTCAGTGGTGGGTCTGATGAAGTGGTGGGACATGCGTCTGAGGATTGCAGGGACAACCTGGTGCACACATCTGCTTATGCTGGTTTGTGACATCCCAGCCACCACTCCACTTGTACGCTGGAATGATCCACTGGCCAGGAAATGCAGTGTTGCCAGTACCTTCATCAGTGGCTGCAGTGCATGTGAGCGGTGTGTCTGGCTGGTGATGTCATCCTGCAGGGCTGTGGTTAGTTCCAGGATGGCAGCAGGGGTGAATCTGAAGATGCGATACATCTCCTCATCACCCATGCCAAAGAGGCTCATGCGCGCTCGGTAGATCCTCTCACGTGCCCCCCTCCTCCTACTCCTCCTTCTATGCTCCTCTTCCTCTGCATACATTAGTAGTTCACGCCCTCCGTAGAAGTCAACGAATGACGAAACTAGTCAGGGCGTGAGCTACACGACACGCTGCAAGATCACGCAGCTTCTCACGCTGCTCCTCTGATTGTGAGTCCAAGTCCTTACCTGGCTAGGATTACATCGCTGGAAGCCAGCAGGCGATCCCGTTGGAGAGACTGGTGACTTGCATTTGTTCATTTTAATTGCTTAATATTGTACGTTTAATGTATAGGGGAGCTAACTGTATGGGAACATGAGGGCTGACTTTTATTAAACTTGATTACGCTATGTTGGCTTCTTTTGTTTGTACCTGTCTGCATCTGAGGTTTCCTTCTATGATTGGCTCCCTGACAAGATCTGGCTGCAGAACGCTCTAAGTATGGGCATATGACACGTTTACTACTCATTGCATTAGGGTGAGTTTAAACCCCGACGGGGCGAGTGTTCACAAGAGGTGATAGAAGAGTTTTGGTGGACGGTGCACTCTACTTTATACTGCTACCTTTATTTTCTCTTGGACATTTTTTAGATTTTTTGCTGCCATGTTGTGGTTACATTTATGTATGCAGTGGAGTTCATTTTCACTGCATTAACAGCGCTGTTGGTACTTTCTGGTTCTAGATTGGACTGATTAGTCACAGAGTCTAACTTATGAGTACTTTCTTTTATATGTCTTGTAATTTTAAACAGCTGCTATTAGTTCTGTTTTCAGTTATTTATGAAATTTGCTGATTACTGATTGCATATCATCTGTTAAATTTGAGTCTTGCTTGGCAGTATCCATCCAGGTGTCGCTGAGCAGTGTATAAATAGGCCTTTTTGTATACACATTTTTTTGCATACATTAGTAGTGCGCAGACCATGGCTGCCCCTGGCATGTTGGCATGCGAATGTGTTGTCCAGTAAGTGTGATTGCTCAGCTCGTCCGTTATGGTGCTCTCCAGCTGACTTGCACACGGTCTTGAGCAAAGTTACCCGTGCTTTTATGAGGGGTATGTTTACTCAAGGCTTTCGTGTTACGCGTAGCCTACGCCGAACGTGCGTAGTTTCGGGAATCCGCGCGTCTCCCTCATTTGCATATTTGCATGCTAATTCAATGGGAGCTGAATATGTGCCTACGCCGCGCTAGCTTAAAGCATGTGTTTTTTTGGGACTCTGCATTCATTTTCTTTTTAATTTTTCATATATCAATTTTTCACATATTTGTTTACATTTCAAGGTATAACATTTATTTCACACATGGTTTTAACCACATAGCGCTGCACTCTTTCCATTTTTTGCTATCTATCCTACGTTTTTTTGTACTGACCTTAAGTGCCAGCTGCTTTCTTCTACACTTTATCATTTTTTTTTATTTTTTATTGTTATCTTCTTAAATTAGCACAGTGTTAGCCTTAGGGTTTCTTTTTTTCGAAGGTCGTGTGTTGCAGGGTAAAGTGGAGCCAAGGCGCAGCCCTGGTGGTGTGTAGTTTAGTGGTCAGTGTGTGGTGTAGTGGTGTGTAGTGGTGTGTAGTGTAGTGTGTGGTGGTCAGTGGTGTGTGGTGTAGTCTGTGGTGTGTAGTGGTAGTGGTCAGTCTGTGGTGTGTAGTGTAGTGGTCAGTGTGTGGTGTGGTCAGTGTGTGTAGTGTAGTGGTCAGTGTGTGGTGTAGTGGTGTGTAGTAAGTGGCCAGTGTGTGGTGTAGTGTAGTGGTCAGTGTGTGGTGTGTAGTGTAGTGTAGTGGTGTGTAGTGTAGTGGTCAGTGTGTGGTGTGTAGTGGTCAGTGTGTGGTGTGTAGTGTAGTGTAGTGGTCAGTGTGTGGTGTAGTGGTGTGTAGTGTAGTGGTCAGTGCGTGGTGTGTAGTGTAGTGGTCAGTGTGTAGTGTAGTGGTCAGTGTGTAGTGTAGTGGTCAGTGTGTGGTGTGTAGTGTAGTGGTCAGTGTGTGGTGTAGTGTAGTGGTCAGTGTGTGGTGTAGTGGTGTGTAGTGTAGTGGTCAGTGTGTGGTGTGTAGTGTAGTGGTCAGTGTGTGGTGTGTAGTGTAGTGGTCAGTGTGTGGTGTAGTGGTGTGTAGTGTAGTGGTCAGTGTGTGGTGTAGTGGTGTGTAGTGTATTGGTCAGTGTGTGGTGTGGTCAGTGTGTAGTGTATTGGTCAGTGTGTGGTGTAGTGGTGTGTAGTGTATTGGTCAGTGTGTGGTGTGGTCAGTGTGTAGTGTATTGGTCAGTGTGTGGTGTAGTGGTGTGTAGTGTATTGGTCAGTGTGTGGTGTGTGGTGTAGTGGTGTGTAGTGTATTGGCCAATGTAGGAATCGGCTAGGTCAGTGCAGTGGACGAGTAGGTAAGTGTAATGTTCAGTCTAGGATCATGTAGGTCAGTGTAGAGGTTAGTGTAGTGGTCAGCACTATTGTAGGAAGGGAAAGGGCTGGGTGTTGAAAAATTCTGCAGGCTAGGGGGTGCAAATTTCTTGCCTTGCCCCGGGCGCTGACAACCCACGCTACGCCACTGATAGTGTGTACCGTCCAGCAACCACCCAGCCCGAGCCCTCCGCTCTGATGTGTATCCTCCCTCGGGTCCCCCTTCTCTGCCCTGATGTCATGTGTCCAGCAACCCCTCCGCGTCCCCGTCCCCCCAAGGGCGCGCTCTGATGTTTGTCCAGCAACCCGTTCTGGAAGATGTGTTTAGCAGTGTTGTAAGTAACGGCGTTTAAATAAACGCCGTTACGTAACGATTGCCCTCCAAGGGGTAACTAGTAATCTACCTGATTACTATTACCCCATCGGCAACGCCGTTGCCATTACATTGGCGGCGTTACCGAGTTACATTCAGCGCGCGGGGGGGCAGTCCGGGCAGACTCTCACTCTGTCAGGGCGGGATGGAGCTGGCCTGTGATTGGGTCAGCTCCGGGTCATGTGTCGACGTGTCGTCGACGTCGTGACGCTGGCGCATGCACGCGCTTGAAGTCTCCCGCCCGCAGCAGTGTAGTGTGACAGGTCGGGAGGGAGTGAGTCTGGCTCACCTCCTCACCGTCACCTCAGCAGCTGACATCTCCCCCGGCCGCCGCGGAGGCTCCACTTTACCACCAACGGTCCGGACCCCGGGGACACTCACCGTGCCAGCAGTGCACCGACCGACCGACCGTGGGCCGTGGCCCTGTGCAGGTGAGGAGGCGAGCAGCATCGGATTGGGAGTGGGGGGGCCGGGGGGGGGGACAGATGACGGGACACTCCACCGGACCGCTCCACATGCCCAGGCAGGCCCAGCATCATCACACTTTACCTGCTCAGGCAGCAATACTGTACAATATAGATTCAGTGTGATTGACACTTCTGCAGTGCACACTGAATCTGTATTGTACAGTATTGCTGCCTGGGCAGGTGAAGTGTGATGATGATATTAATAATTGTACACAGTTCGAAATGTTCTAAAATACTGTATATAGTGTTTTTATTCTTCAATCAGTTAATATAAACATCTTTGATATTAAAGATGTTATAGAACGTAATTGCATTGTAGAATATAAAAAAAAATCTCAGTTACTTTTCCGAGTAACTAGTTACTTTGCCAATAAAGTAACTAAGTCACTAACTCACTTACTTTTTCGGGCAAGTAACTTGTAATTGTAACTAGTTACTTTTTTAAAGGAAGATGAACAACACTGGTGTTTAGGCAGCAGCTTAGCATGCCCCCCCTGCCCCTCCCTGGTCTCCGTCTGACACTCTGACCTGTTCCAGCACCCCTCTGCTGTAGTGTCTTGTGTCCGTCTATGTCCAGCAGCACTCCGTCCCCTCCTGGCCCCCTCCCGGCCATGTCACTGGCATAGAGTAGTGCATGCATTGTGGGATATAGCGTGGCTGGCGGTGGCTTTCTGGGCTTGGGGACAGGTGCACCGATAGATGCAGCAGTTCACGTTGTCGGAAGTTTTTTGAGATGGTGTGTGATAGGGTTGTCCCGATACCGATACTAATATCAGTATCGGGACTGATACCGAGTATTTGCACTAGTACCTGTACTCGCGCAAATACTCCCGATGCCTGAATAGAATACTTTTTTTTTCCCCCCAGTGCAGGTGGAGAGGGGGTGGAGTGCATTAGGGACATGGCTGAATTTGGGGACATGGCTGAATTTGGGGACACAAGGCTGCATTTGGGAACACGTGGCTGCATTTAAAAAAAAGTATCGGTATTCGGTATCGGCGAGTACATGGAAAAAAGTATCGGTACTTGTACTCGGTCCTAAAAAAGTGGTATCGGGACAACCCTAGTGTGTGAGTAAAAACGTGCTTTCTCTCTGAGTTAATGAGATTGTATTAGACAATTACATGGAATTTTAAAATTAATGTGTTTATCAGTGTATGTATATTGACTGATCTGCCCCCCCTCCCCCAGGGTGCATTAATTAGCAGTGGTGAAGCAGCAATGGGCACGTGTGAGATGGCATTTGATGGGCACATGTGAGATGGCATTTGATGGACACTGGTGAAGCGGCATTGATAGGCGCTGGGTAAGGCTGTATTTAATGGGCACAGGTATGATGGCATTTGATGGGCACATATGAGACTACATTGATTGGCATTGGTGAAGCAGCATTGATGGGCACAGATGAGGCTGTATGGATTGACACTGGTGAAGCGGCATTGATGGGCACTGGGTGAGGCTGTATATAATGGGCACAGGTGAGATACCATTTGATGGGTACCTATGAGGCTGAATTGATTGGCACTGGTGAAGCAGCATTGATGGGCATTGGGTGAGGCTGTATTTAATGGGTACAGGTGAGAACAAGGCCGATGCTACCACTAGGCAAACTAGGCAGCCTAGGGCACCTGGCCACTGGTGTTCCTATTCTCTTCCCTTTACAGAAAGCAACTAAATCTCAGCATCAGCAGGCAGCCGCTGCTCCGTTCACAGATAGTGTCAGAGACGCAGCGCCTGGCGGAGGGCTCTGTCTGTGTCCTGACTCCAGAATTAATGGAAGCAACCAAACATTCATTGATGGGTGCTGGTGAGGCTGCATTTGACGGGCGCTTCATTAGAAAGGTGGGGTATACATGGGCAGGGCAAAGGGTGTGGGGTTAGGGGTGGAGCCAAGGGGGGGCGGCAAAATTAGGTTTCACCTAGGGTGTCAAAAAACCTTGCACCAGCCCTGCCATCGATGCATAATTGTACAGGCTGTAGAGAACAGTGCGCCATTGCAAACTTATATTTTGAGGTTTTAATTACATTATTTTAATAGTCGTGAACTAAAGTGGGCTGGTCTAAGGCATGAAACTCCAGGGCTGAAAATTAGTCCCACTCCAGCCCTGCCTTATGGCATGAATGTCGATTGGGACGTGAATTGCTTCATCAATCAAGGTTGAGTACCCTGGGCTCATGTATCCCCCCCTCAGTCATTGATATTACTACCAGTCCATCATAATATTTATGTGACGACTGGAGTCAGTGGCCAGTGTTCTGACATCCATCGATCGCTAATATAGTATACCTGTTCCTTTTTGTACATTACCTTCATATGATTTTCTAGTTCCTTTTTGTTCTTCATTGTTTTTTGTTTTTTATTGTTTTTTTAGGAGTCACGATAAATGCTATACAAGTACCAATCCCCACTGTAAGAGTATGTATTACAATATTGATGCCTTTGGCAGTTATAGATGGGATTTCTATTTTATTCCCTCCTGGTTGGTGGATTTTATTAAACTACCAGATTGGGATCTAGTTTTAAGTGTCTATGTTAGATGCTGAGTATATACACTGCATCTCAGTGGGAATTGGCCTGTATATCCCCATGTAATATACGGGATCCTGTTTTGAAAGGGCTATGGTCCCTCTAAGGATGGTATGTCCTCCCCTTTCCATCGTTGGATGACGATGTCAGAACGCAGGGCGGTTAGCCACTCCCTGTTTGGTGTTGATTGGTCATTGTGTGTTGTGACGTTTATCATCCGACGAGTGTGACCAAGAAGGGTTTAGCGCTGACAGGCAGTGCGGCCGCGCGATGTGCCCTTCTGCTATCCGATTGGCACACGCGCTGCTGCACGTGTGATTGGTTGGCCAGTAGCGAGCACTTATTGTTATAGCCGTAAGACACTTTTCTGTGTCCAATTGGCTGCTGACTGCCTGTCACTGAAGTGCCTTTTCGCCACATGATTGGTACTCGCGTTGCTGCGTGTGTGATTGGCTGTCTCGCGGTGCACACTGATTCGTTGTTGCAGCCGCGAGACACTCCCCCGTCACATCTGATTGGTGCGCGCACTGCTGTATGTGCGCTGTACCGATCTGTGACCATACTGGTGTTTTAACGCCTGTTCTAAACATGAACATGATCGCATTGTCCTGCCCCTCCATGGATCATCAATGTTGGTCTGCGCTGTACCGATCTGTGACCATACTGGCTTTTCAATGCCTGTTTTTTAAACATGAATATGATCGCATTGTCCTGCCTCTCCATGGACTGTCAGTGTTGGTCTCTATCACTGGCATCCGATGTGAGATCATAGCAACGCCTGGTGCGGGAGGTTTTAAATTAAAATGCCTGTGTCCCCAAGTATAAGAATGAGTGAGATGTTCCTTTGGTGACACGCTGCATGTATTGCTACATCTATATGTACTTCTTATATGATATGCCTCTGCCCTGATCCACACTGAACGTTTGAGATGTGTTGTTTTGCTGATTTTATGTTTCTATTTTTGTGTTTTTTGTCAGCAGTTTGTAATGTCTACCTGATTTCTTTGTCAGTGTATGTATATTTCAATGCTTATTTATTACATCACATCCTGATTTTAAGCACCGCCCTGTTGGGGGAGGACTTAACAGCCATTTTTCTATTTAAACAAGCAATATGGGGGTGCATCTTTATGCCCCTGTTGAAGGCTTCTGTGGCCGAAACGCGTCGGGTACTGCCATTGAGCACCCCATATTGCTATACTACGAGATCTCCTTTTTTATGTCATTATTTTAAATGTATGACTTTTACTGAATAAACCCTATCCTGGTTTTATTGACCTGTGCTATTGGAGTCCTCTTTTTTCTATTTCATCCCATGGTTTAATTTGAGCACCAGCTAAGTCCATTTTAGCACTGATTGGACACACGGCTTAAGGATCCCATCTGGAAGTGGCTGCAGTCGCACAGCACGCTGTTTGGACATCGCTGATTCATGGTACCCATACCAGTTGGAGTCTCAACTACAACTCTCATCCTCCACCCGGTTGCAGTGGTCCCGGTTTCCAAATGACCACAACGCCTTTCTGACTCTTTTGCTGTACAGTATCAGAGTCCAACCTATCCGGTATGTGATTGCGATTTCTACAGATTTCTGCACACAACCTGAGCACCTGTTGTTTCCTTTCAATCACTGGACATCCGTCCACTCCACACCCTTCACCAATTGATGTTCACTTCAAGTTCTCATTACAGACTTGGTTATGTTATTCATCACATGGAACTTTATTTTGTGACTACCTAAATGTTTTTCGGTAGCATAAACATGTGCACGTGCACCATCTAATGTTGTTGCCATATCTGGTATCTAACATTTTAGCGCTACATTTTTTTGTTCATTATCTATAGGCTTTGTTTTTTTGTATGTAGCAGCTTATTGTATTCATTTAGAGTTAGCGCAGTTTTTTCTTTATGTTTCGACCCTGTTTGTTCGCTTCTGATTCGGTACCATTTGAACTCTGATCTACCTGTGCTTGCCTAGACTACGCTTTGCCTGATTCTACTGTAGTACATCCATCTGCAGCGGTGAACTACAAGCACCAGCCAACATCCATCTGCAGCGGTGAACTACAAGCACCAGCTAACGTCCACCTTCATCGCAGCGGTGAACTACAAATTCCAGCCAACTTTTACCCTTATCTGCAGCGGTGAACTACAAGTCCCAGCTGACCTGTTCATCTCAGACCTGCTCATGGTATGTGCTCTTGTTCTTGAACTGTTTACATAGTTAGCACACCTGAACTGTTATCTGCTCCTAGCCCGACAGCTTCGCCCCGCAATCTATTGGTCTCCTTTATCCATCGGACCATTCCCCTACCTGGCTGGACCATCCAAGGGTTGTTCTTCGGCATTTGGTTACTGGATGACTGCTGTCTTTGACCACATACGTTCACCCTGGTATGTATCCCTTGGCATTGATGTTCCTATATGTCAAGTTTTTTTTGCAAAGAACGTGTATATAATGTTTAACACATATGTATTTTATTGTAGTATTTATGGTCGCAAATCTCGTTCCACCTGAAGAAGACCGCAATTTTCTTAAAATGTCGAAACACGTTGGTGCCGATCGCTGCTGGAGTCCCGCAATTGGTCCCCGGAGCTGAAGAACGGGGAGAGCTGTGTGCAAACACAGCTTTCCCGTTCTTCACTGTGGTGACATCATCGATCGTGTGATCCCTTTTATAGGGATACACAATCGATGACGTCATACCTACAGCCCCACCCCCTACAGTTGTAAACACATATTAGGTCACACATAACCCCTTCAGCGCCCCCTTGTGTTTAACTCCCAAACGGCAATTGTCATTTTCACAGTAAACAATGCAGTGAAAATGACAATGGTCCTAAAAATGTGTCAAAATTGCCCGAAGTGTCCGCCATAATGTCGCAGTCATGAAAAAAATCGCTGATCGCCGGCATTAGTAGTAAAAAAAAAAAAAATAATAAAAATGCAATTAAACCTATTACCTATTTTGTAAACGCTCGAAATTTTCAGAAACCAACCGATAAACGCTTATTGCAATTTTTTTTTACTAAAAATAGGCGGAAGAATATGTATCGGCCTAAACTGAGGAATTTTTTTTTATATATATATTTTTGGGGGATATTTATTATAGCAAAAAGTTAAAAATATTGAATTTTTTTCAAAATTGTCGCTCTATTTTTGTTTATAGCGCAAAAAATGAAAACCGCAGAGGTGATCAAATACCACCAAAAGAAAGCTCTATTTGTGGGGAAAAAAGGACGCCAATTTTGTTTTAGACCCATGTCGCACGACCACGCAATTGTCTGTCAAAGCGACGCAGTGCCGAATCGCAAATCCTGGCCGGGTCCTTTAGCTGCCTAAAGGTCTGGGTCTTAAGTGGTTAATAAACTTTATACTTTTATATTAATCTCCATCAATCGTTATCATTTTGACTCATTGCTGCAATTTAAAGTCCCTAGGGGTAGCTTTTCTTTTTTCTAAATTCTATCATAGGTGTGCACCGTTTTTTTCACAGTTGGTATCGCTTTTCCTTTGCTAGTTATTGTATATAAAAACCTCAAAGCCAAGATAACGAATGATTACCAGATAGTGGAATGGAGGAGGAAGTGAAATATTGATAAGAAAGGTATGAATACCGGTTCATATTGTTGTGGAATTCCATGTATAGTGGCTGTGGGATGCCACACCTTGTAAAAACATTTCTTCTTCTTCTTTTGATTCTTAATTTTTGCTTTTTCAAAGCTATGAACGTTCACATGTCACTGAAGTTAATCATTATCTGTGTTTTTTGGTCTTGGATTATTCCCTTAATAATTACCTTGTCCTCATTAAAGAAGTATTAAAACCAAAAGCAAACATTTATTATATTGCAGCTTACCAATTTTTAGATGTGGTTGTATTTGTTTCCTTTTTAGGCTTTCTTTCTTCTATGTTCATCTGGTGATCTAGCCAGCAAGGTATGTTGATTTTCACGGCACAAACTCTCCAGCAGAATTTATCAGTTTACCTGGATGAGACAAACTCCTCTGAGTGTTCTTTGCCATGAAGTGCCATGTTGAACTTCCAGTGACCAGTATGAGGGAGCGAGAGCGATAACACCAAATTTAACACACCTGCTCGCCATTCACACCTGAGACCTTGTAACACTAATGCTGCGTACACACGATCATTTTTCGGATTGTAAAAAACAAAGTTTTTCAGGCTCTAGAAAAAAACAAAGTTTTTTTCAACTTGATCATTAAAACGGCCTTGCCTACACAGGATTGTGGGAAAAAAAATGCTCTAGCAAAGTGCGGTGACGTACAACACGTACGACGGCACTATAAAGGGGAAGTTCCATGTGGATGACGCCACCCTTTGGGCTGCTTTAGCTGATTTTGTGTTAGGAAAAGACGATTTGCGCTTTTCTGTCTGTTACAGCGTGAGGAATGTGCTTAATCCGAAAAATGACCGTGTGTACGCATATCGGCGAGAAGGGGTTAATAAAGTTGTAATGCTTACCTAGAGCTGTGTTAGTTTGTGCCTTTTATATCTGCCTGGAGTTCAGATTTAAAGTCAAATTTAAACCACAGCATTTTTAGCTTAACACATTTGGCACAATAAAATCAATATTCACCAGCAAACTATTTAGTAACATTTTTACCCCAGTATTGCAGTTTAGAGCTTTCAGTGCTGTTGGCTCCTGCTCTCTCAGTACTCCTTCCCTGAACTTCAGTGTAGGAGTGGTATACATGCCGCTCCTCTCACCGCTCCAAAGATGCTGCTGACAGGAGATTTTTTTCTCTCCCGCCAGCGCATCGCCTCAGTGTGAAAGCCCTCGGGCTTTCGCATTGAGGATACAGTAAGGGAGTTTTTCAGGCGGTATAGCAGCACTATTTTTAGCGCTGTACCACATGAAAAACTCCTCAGTGAGAAAGGGGTCTAAGACTTATACCCCGTACACACAAGTGGTTTTCCAGTCGGGAAAAAAAAACGATGGTTTTCATGACAGAATTCCCCTCAAGCCTGCCTTGCATACACACGGTCACACAAAAGTTTGGTGAAGTTTTGACAGCCAAGAACGCGGTGATGTAAAAGACTGACGAGCCAAGAAAATTAAGTTCAATGCTTCTGAGCATGCGTCGACTTGATTCTGAGCATGCACATTTTTTTTTTTTGCACGTTGAAATTGCATACAGACGAACAGTTTTCCCTCTAGGATTTCTTCCTGATGGGAAAAAAGAGACCCTGCTCTTTTTTTTTCCGGCAGTTTTCCTGTGTAAAAAAGTCAGATGGAGCATACACACAGTCGGGATGCCTGACAAAAAGCTCTCATCTGAGTTCTTACTACGGGAAAACTGGTCGTGTGTACGGAGCCCCTTTCACATGGGCAGACTGATGAGGTCCGCCTGTCAGTTTTTTAGGCGGACCTGAACGGACGCTCTGTGCAGGTCTATGGAGCGACGGATGTCAACGGCGACATGTCCGCTGACATCCGAACCGCTCCGATTTGCTAAAGTGTGCCGGATGTGCAGATCAGATGGGATGAAAACGGACTGTACGGTCCGTCTTCATCTGATCACCCATAGAGTGTGCAGAGACTGACCTGTCACCTGCCTGCTCAGCGGGGATCGACAGAGTGAAAGGGCCCTTAACAGTGGACAGTCAACTAGTCTGTTAGCTTGGGGAAGGGAGGTGGAGGAAGATGACAGAGATGCCAAGAAATACCTGGCCATCCTAGGCTATACAGTTGGGAAAATTATGATGTGAGCCCCTGCAGATTTTGTCCACTTACAAAAAAAAAGGGTGTATCATTTTTATCATAGGTGCATTTTAAATAATAGAGACAGAACATCCAGAAAAACACATCAAACAAATATTATAAATTGAGTTGCAGTTCAGTGAGTAAAATAAGTATTTGATCCTCAAGCAAAACATGACTTAGTACTTGGTGGAGAAACCCTTGTTAGCAAGCACAGAGGTAAGATGTTTCTTGTACTTGGTTACCAGGTTTGCACACATATCGGAAGGGATTTTGGTCCACTCTTCTTTACAGATCTTCTCTAAATCCTTAAGGTATCTTGGTTGTCGCTTGGCAACTCAAAGTTTGAGCTCCCTCCATACATTTTCTATAGGATTAAGGTCTGGAGACTGGCTAGTTCACTCCATGAAGAAAGAAATATGGCGACACACAATAGTGAAGTCAAAGTCTTAGAAGTTCTTTATTGTCACCATGCCACACAAAAACACAGGGGCATGGTTGACTCGTTTCACACAAATCATTTGTGTTTACTCATGACGAAGTAAGCACGAGTAATTCATGTGAAACGCATCAACAATGTCCCTGTATTTTTGACTGGCATGGTGACAATAAGGAACTTCTAAGATTTTGACTTCACTGTGGTGTGTCGCCATCTTCCTTTCTTTATTTGCATCTTTGGTGGCGTGTCTGGGTGAGCACCTGCAGCGGTCAATGACCTACTGATTGCCTGAGCAGTGTTTGGATAGGCCATGCTATAAACTTAATGTGCTTCTTTTTGAGCCACTCTTTTGTTGCCTTGGCGGCATGTTTTGGGTCATTGTCATGCTGAAAGGCCCATCCACAACCCATCTTCAGTGTTCTGGTGGAAGAAACAAGGTTCTCATCCAATATTTTACAATACATGGCCCTGTCTATTGGCCCCTCATTGCGGCAAAGTCGGCCTGTACCTTTAGCAGAAACCCCAAAGCATAATGTTTCCACCTTAGTGCTTTACTGCAGGGATGGTGTTCTTAGGGTCATAGTCAGCAATTTCTTTCCCCAAAACATGGCAAGTCGAGTTAATGCCAAAGAGCTTAATTTTGGTCTCATCTGACTGCAGCATTCTCCCAATCCTTCTCCAAATCATTTAGTGGTACGTTGGCAAACTTTAGATGGGACTGTACACGTGCCTTCTTGAGGAGGGGGACCTTGCGGGCGCTGCATTTTAATCCATGGGGGTGTATTGTGTTATCAATGGTTTGTTTGGTGACTGTGGTCCCAACTCCCTTAAGATCATTCACAAGCTCCTCCCATGTAGTCCATGTAGTTCTGGGCTGATCCCTCACTTTTCTCATGATCATTCATACCCCGTGAGGTGAAATCTTACATGGAGCTCCAGAACGAGGGCAATTGATGGTTATTTTGTATTTCTTCAATTTGCGAATAAATCGCTCCAACAGTTGTCTCCTTCTCACTAAGCTTCTTGCTGATGGTCTTGTACCCCATTCCAGCCTTGTGCTGGTCTACAATCTTGTACGGGATGTCCTTTGACAGTTTTGGTCTTGCCCATGATGGTGGGTTTTAACCAAAGAAAGACTCTGTGGACAGGTGTCTTTTAAACACATAACAAGTTGTTGTTACCTTCTTAAATTGTCAGGATTAATCTGTGTACATTGGCAGATACTGTAGCCAGACTGTGGAAGACAGAATTATTGTTGGTTCATAGGGGATCAGATACTTATTATACTCACTAAACTGCAACTCGGTTTGTAACATTTGTATTTGGATTTTTGGTTAATATTCTGTCCCCATCATTCAAAAAACACCTATGATAAAAAAATATAGACCCCTAATTTCTTACAAAATCTGCAGGGAATCAAATAAGTATTTTGCCCACTGTAGATGTATGTTGTTATTGATGCACACAGTGTAGGGAGACACAATTCTAGTCCCCGCATGCAAGGACGGGTCCATAGGACGTTGCATGTCACCAACTTAAATGGGGAACATAGGCAATGATTAAAGGCTAAAGAAGCTGTGTTCCCTTAACCCACGCTGAGGAAGTCCTGCTCACGGGATGTAACGCGTACAGGGAAAGGAACCACGCAGAACGTCACCCACGATCGCTGCAGAGTACAGAGAGACGGTCCTGTACACATGCTGTTACATGCTGTTATGCTGACACTCGGCTTACAGAGTGTCCTTACATGTGAGTGCAACTTTTTATTGCTTGATTAAAAGTCTTTTTCTACCAGAGAGCACTAGATTTTTCCCTTTCTTTTTCCATATGATGTTATGATCGGTTTAAGCCATTGGGTCTGGATCTAAGGTGTCATTTTCATCCATTCGTTTCCTATGGGAGCTGGCAGCTGGAGCTCTGATTACACAGATTAAGCTTTGAGATCCATACGGGTCAAAGTAATGAGGTGAGAGTTCATCTGTCACTGGTGGAGGATATCTTTTGGTGTCATCTTTTTCACTTCCATTCTGGAATCCTTTGTCTGCTGGATCTTGCTGTGGATTGATTGATTTATGGACTTTTTTTCACACATGGACCTTATTATCACGATTATTTATTGTCTATGCACTTTTTAGTTTATATACTGGTCACAGTATTTATATTTGTTTATATTTGCGCTGCACTTTTTCTATATATATTTGCTATTGGGATTTTTTATGAATTATCTCCAGTGCTGGCTTGCATAGTTTAGGTTCTAGTTTAATAATTTATTTTCCAGCGCTGAATATCTTTTTCACTTGTAAAGAAGCTGAATACTAACTACTTTATTAATTCAGCTGCTGAAATTGCTTAAAGGGGTTGTAAAGGTAAAAGTTTTTTTACCTTAATGCATCCTATGCATTAAGGTAAAAAAACATCTGACAGCACTGGCCCCCGTTTTACTTACCTCACCCCTCGAAAGTTCGGTGCGCATGCTGGTCGTCCTGTTCGGTTCCCAGCCTGGCCGTTAATTGGCTAGGCTGGGCAGATTGATAGCAGCGCAGCCATTGGCTGGCGCTGCTGTCAATCACAGCGGATGACACGGCACGCCAGGGGGCGGGGCCGAGTGATACAGTCGGCAGCTATGGCCGCCGCTGTATGACAGGAGCACGCTCGCAAAAGCTTTCCACCGTGCTTGCTCGCTCGCATGAAGGTAGAAAGCTTTTGCTAGGAGGAGCCGAGACAGCCGCCGAGGGACCCCAGAAGACAGACTTTAGTGTCCCTTTAAAAGAGAAGTATGGCCAAAATTTTTTTTGGTCATACTTTTCTTCTTGGTCACAGGGGTGCACTTACTTTATCTCTCCTCTGACTGAGAATCAGCTAACAGCTATCTAAGGCCCGCTGTCTGCTGATGTCACGGAGCTATGCTAGGTTCTGGAATGATCTCAAGCATATTGTCGAGATCCACACAGCTGCCTGATTGATTGCTAGCACCGGCTCTCAGAGCGCGGCTGAGAGCCAAAGCCTGCTGCGCCCACTTCCTCTCCTGCCCAGTGCACCAGTGAATGCTGGAGGGGCAGAGCGAAAAATGAGGACTGCCAGTCAGTGCTCTCCACTCTGAGAAGACCAAGAACTGAGCGATCATGTGACTGCTCAGTTCTCTGTATTAGACCGGGCAAAGGATAGCTGCGAGGCGAGTGTGTTTTTATATTAAAATACCCATACATCTCCTTTAATAAAACTGAGGGTTTAACATCACTTTAAGCTTTTATTAAGGTGTCCACAGTCCCATTAAACCAGTCTTATTGAACATAATAAGTAAATCTGTAATCCCCACATACACAAATGAATTTATCTTACACTGAGTGTTTCTCTGTAAAATGAAATGGGCTTACTTGAGCTTTTTTTTTATTAAGGGCTTCCACTAAACGAAAGAAAACATACAAATATTCGGTACATTAACAAAACCTATAGACTTTATTTCTTACTGGTGTGTATTTTGGCAGTTTTTAAATTATGTAACAATTATACTACAACACAAATAAACACTTGTTCTACATGTTTACAAGATTATCTAAAAAGAAACAAAATGTCTAGGTACTCCTGAATACCTTGCGGCATTACATAGTTTGTACAGAAAATCAAAGGTGCGTTTGCTTGTCAGCGAGTAACAAAATGAATACATTTGAGAAAACGTAACATTGACTTAATACCATAAGGGCCCTTTCACACGTGCGTTTTACGGGTGAAAAACGGACCGCAATGCTTCCGCTAACGTCCGTTTCCATCCGTCTCCGTTAAGCTCCGTTTTTTTGAACGGAAGAAAACCCTATTTTTCTTCCGTCAAAAAAACGGAGCGGACGAAAAAGGGATGTTAGCGGACGATCCGTTTAACATCCGATCCGCTAACATCCGTTTTTCATCAAAATATGTAATAAAAATAAAGTTCTTACAAAAAAAAAAAAAAATGAAAAAACGGATGAAAAACGGATAACAACTGATGAAAAACGGACGAAAACCGGATGAAAAATGGACGAAAAAACGGATCAACTGATGAAAAAAAACAGACCTAAAAAAGGTCCGCACGTGTGAAAGGACCCTAAGATATATCCATTCTTCAAAACCTTCTCAACCAAACTCCTTTTAAAAGCTTTTACCTCTACAAGGTAAAGAACTGAGAATGAGGTTGGCAGTCGGTATAAATAACCCCACACAGTTCCAGTCTGTACATTTCTGAAACCTGTTATTCTGAGTACGCCTTTCTAGGGTGTGAGAGGTTGCCATGGACATTCATGGGTCTGACACCTATAAAATGATTTGGAAACACAATTCAATACGTTGTGATTTAATAGCAAGGGCGTTACTCACAACGCCAACCAGATGTCACTATCTTGTCCTTTGAAGTAGACTGCTAGTGGATATACTCTATCATAAGGCAGTGCTTCTTAAACTATGGGCCAAGACCCAAATTGGTTTGCAGACATGTTTGGGATGGGTCACCACTTGACTTGGTGTCCAAGTACAAAATCAGCAGACCATTGACAGTGCTGGCACACTGACTAACTGCCAGGATATGATCTAGAGCATGTGTACGGGGGGTGGGGGCAATTACCCAAGCAAGATTGTGAGATGAAGCGAGCCAACACTATTTGGAAATGTCTATTAATAAAAGAACGTACAATGAAGATTTTATTTTTCTTGGCTTTGCTAAATCTTACAGAAATGAAGAGTGTCCACTGTTTTGTTCACTATGGTGAAGTTCTTACAAATAATGAAAGCCTTAAAGTGGTTGTAAACCCTTACAAATACCCAGTAACTGGACGCAAGTGATACACAGAGATGAAACAAATCCTCCGAAATAAGTTCTACTTGTTTGTCTGCAGACTTCTCTTCTCTACATCTGTTCAAAGTTCAGAATTTAGAACTTTTTTGAGCGTTCCGAAAATAGTGGACAGAGAGCTCAGTAAGGAGAGTTCTGAGAGCAGGAAAGAGACACATTCCCCTCCACACAGCAACAGAACTGAGACTGTCAATCGGCTGAAGGTCCCTCCATTTTTCTCTCGATGTCAGGAAAACTTGTCAGAAATAAATCAGGAATGAAGCAGCAGGGAGAATTTACATTTAGTTCTCTTAATTGACGAGTACCCACTATAGAGAGATAAAAACAAGTAGAAGAGGCGCCTCTAAGTGTAGAAGTAAAATACACACCAAGGCCCGAATTCACATACATTGGCGCATATATATGCCAGCGTATCTTCCTTACGCCGGCGCAACGCAGAGAGGGAAGCATGGAATTCACAGAGCAAATGCTCTCAACGTTGCGCCGGTGTAGCGTATAGTCGCAGGCGTAAGGGAGCGTAAGTCAAAGCAGGTGTAAGCAGAGCTGTATCCTGACCTAGGCCAACAAGGCCCAGGCCTAGGGCAGCACTTTGCAGGGGGGCAGCATGAAAAGTATCCCCGCCGGCTTGCGCTACACTGTTGGGAAAATTAGTCTAGCGCCCCCATAAAGCGCCCGCGCTGCTTCTAGTATGCGGGCGGCTGGCATTCCGCAACTGTGCTCGGGGGGGCGCTTCCAATTTTGACTGTTTTGTCATCCTGGACCACAAACCTTCCTCACTGTGCTATATATTTCTGCTGCACCATCTACTTAAAGTAGAGCTATAGGCAACACTTTTACCATCCCTGTCCCATTGCGAAGATTTCCCTTCTTCACTTCCTGCTCTATGGGCAACCAGGAAGTAAGAGGAAATCTAAATAAATTAAGGGAATCCATTGCCCCCTCCCCCCCCCCCCCAGGCCCTCAGAACTAGTGTCCTCACTCGAAAATTTCAGGGCGGGTCTTAAACAACACAGGGTGTGGCCGTGACAGGAAGGGGTGGGTCATATTTAAATAAGGGGGTGCACGAGTTTAGTCAGGCCTAGGGCAGCACCAAACCTAAATACACCTCTGGGTGGTAGTGGGTTGAAAGTGGGCGTGATACATTTAAATGAAGCGTGACCCCATGCAAATGATGGCCTGAGCTTCAGACAAGTACTTAAAATGAACTGCGCATGCGTCATACCTTGGACGCATCCCAGTGCGCATGCTCACAATCACGTCGAAACAACTGGCTAAGATACGTCGAATCACTGCCTACGACGTGAACGTAACCTACGCCCAGCCCTATTCACGTACAACGTAAAACTCGACGGCGTTCGACCTCTGGTCCATACCTTTGCATAAGTTGCGCCTCCAATATGGGGAATAACTTTACGCCGGACGTAACCCTTACGCAAATCGCTTAAAACATGCGCCGCGCGCAAGTACATTCGTGAATTGGCGTATCTCCCTCATTTGCATATTTACACAGAAAATCAATGGGATTGCCAAATGCATCCAGCATAACTATGTGCCCACTATACGCCGGCGTAGGCAAGTTACGGCGGTCGGATGAAGCCTATTTTTCTACGTATCTAGCTTTGTGGGTCGGCGCACAGATACGACGGCGCACATTTGTACTTACGTCGGCGAATCTGGAGATACGTCGGCGTAAGTGCTTTGTGAATCCGGCTAAACTTGTTTTTGTCAGCTTCACTGGAAAGTGGCTTCTGTTCCTATGTGGAGGCAGCCCTCAGTGTATGGACCCCAGTCTCTGGACTATATATGGACATTTGCTTATTTTATTGGGGTGTTATAGAGTTAATCAGTGTGCGGCGCATTTTACTTGTTTGCATTTTGCTTTTCTCATATTTCATGTCTGAGGCTTACAACCACTTTAAACTTAACAAGCAAAAAAGGTATAGTATTAAACAAAACACCAGCAGGAAGAACACTTAAATACAAACAGCATTTTGACTATAGCTGGCTACACATTGTACAATTTTCTTGTACAAATTTTCCTTTAGATTTACCAAAACCATATAATACAAGGTCAAACCCAAACACTTTCAATTAGTGTGCAATCAGGTAGGCCTTTGCACTAAATAGTTGTAGGTAAATCTAAAGGAAATTGAACAAGAAAATTGTATAATGTGTAGCCAACCTATGAAAAGCTAATTCGTTTGAGGCCAAATCAGCTTGCAAGACAATAGCTATGGGTAGGTATTAACACCAATTTAGGCAACATTGTTCTGCAGTGGTCCTCACATGTTGTCCTTGCACTCCTGCCACCCATAATGAATTATGAAAATAGTGCTACATTAATGACAACTTTTGCATTTTTTTTAAAATATATTTTTAATGGGTGATTATTGTTATTTGTCTTTTTTGGCTTTAGTGACATTTTGGTAAAAATTATCTTCTTGGTTTCCAGCATAGGCGTGCGCACAGGGTGTGCCCAGGCACACCCTAATCACCCTGTGCAGCTCAGATTCGTCCTACTCCCTTTGCTCCCCCCTTTCCTACCGCAGAGCTTCTGGTTTCCCTC
This sequence comes from Rana kukunoris, assembly GCA_029574335.1. Taxonomy (NCBI): domain Eukaryota; kingdom Metazoa; phylum Chordata; class Amphibia; order Anura; family Ranidae; genus Rana; species Rana kukunoris. The sequence continues at coordinate 509,283,341 of CM056050.1, forward strand.
CTCTCTTTTCCCGCCAGCTGTCTTAGGATGAATGAGGGGGGACGCGACATTAAATATGTAATTTACTGTTCCCTTTCCCTTCGACTGAATGAACATTGCGAGTAATCGGTAGGGTGTGTTTGAGCTTTGGGGTGCACACCCTAATGCAATAGGCTGTGCACACCTATGGGTTACAGTCTGGTAATAATTCTATTTGGGTCCTCAGAATAAAAAGTTTAGAAACCCTGTATAAGGGACAGACCAAGAGGCTCTGAAATGCCTGAAGTTTCAGTCTGAATGTTGGGTACGATAACGTGTTACAAACTAGACTCTCATAACTCCTCTCCACTGATCACTGTTTAGCAGAGGCTGTAAAAAGTCCCAGTTTCCTCTGCCAGCAGGAGTTTGGCAGTGTGATCTGGTCCTCTTCATTTATTTGCTGGAGAGCTACCAGCTACAGAAAGCTGTTAAAGGATCCCTTTTAGTACTATCAAAAAATATTTGGATTTGCACAGAAAACATAAGGTGGCACACTTGAGCTTTGAACGCATTTACACAGTTAATGTAATGCACTTGTGTTCTGGCCTATAACCCAAGGACAGTAAGGTTGACCTGTTTGTTCAGCAGGGCAATACATAACCTGACCCCCCCCACTCTCCCCAACACACACACACAATAAAGTCTGTATTAAATTAACTGTGGCTTTTTCAGTTTTTTTATGTAGCAGCACAAAATAGCAAACTATTTAACATGATCAAATCAGGAATCAAGGACAACGGCAGTAGTGCTGAAGTAATAATGAATCCAATATTCAACCAGTGATACACATCTGAGCATACAACATTTATCCCATATTACTTCACTGGGAGCAATTCAGGAGGGAAGCTTTACATAGTCATCATAGTGAGTATTCTTACACATGGGTGATTGTGTGCTATATTTATTTTTTACATATCCAAGTACTTATGCTGTTGTGTACAAGTCAAGGTTATTGGGCAAATTATGATAATGTCATACGATTTAATGTGTTATGGAATACATGATCTAATAAGTTAGTCTCTTGGGCAGTATTTTATGGTGAAATCCTTCATAAAAGGAAAGCTTAGCTGGAGTTGTCATAAAGCATGGGTAGGGAAACTGAATGGGGAAAGACGAAAGCAGAGATAATATCCTGGTCCTGGTTTGCGTTTCCTGTTATACACGAATATAGAGCAGACACCATTAGAACATATGGTCCTGTGTTTGTAAGTGATGGGGTAATCTAAAGTTAAAAGATATATGCCATAGGCAAGGTTCATTTCCCTTGGCACACATACGTCTGAAACTCCTCACCATTCAGCATTAGGAAATTAACTAGTCAACGCAATATGCAGTTTTCTACCTGTAAAAACACATTTTATTTTTTTTTGTATAAAATAGCCTAATTAGCCATAAAAAATCTCAGCACATGGGAAAACCTAAAAAAAAAAAAAAGAATTCCACCAAAAAAATTATAATTCAGTTCTGCGATCACCAATGTCCAGGTAAGGCCCCGTACACACGAGCAAATACATCTGTTCAAATCGGTCGGACAGACCGATTTGAACAGATCTGTCTGCTGGGATGTATTGGTTTGACCGGCAGACAGCGCGCTGACGTGGCGGTGACGTTGACGCCGCCACGTCACCGCACCAGGAAGTAAAACACTTCCACGCATGCGTCGAATCCATTCGACGCATGTGCGAACAGATATGTCTGCTGGTTAGCGTACTTTAAAATCTGTCGGCTGGCCAAATCTGTCTGTCCGCCCGTACACACGATCGAATCTGTCTTCTGGGACGGTCAGGCAGACCGTTTCCAGCAGATAGATTTGATCGTGTGTATGCGGCCTTAGACTGTGACAGAGGGCAGAATTGGGATAGACGCGTTCTAACATTTAAAATGTTGCTGTTAACCTTGACACCTCCTAAGAATAACCTCCTAAGAAACCTCAAAAAATTGAGATATGCTGTGGGAATGGGATCACATAACAAACATATCATGACATTTTCTCAAATCTGATTGCAACAGTGGAAACATTTTTCATAATACATTTAGGCTGGGTTCACCCTATTGCGCATTGGATGTGTGTTTCTCCGCATTTCACATAGCAGAGAATTGCGACCATCTATCTACGGAGCCAGTTCACACATCTCCACAGAGGCTTCGGTAAAAAGTCATGTGCGTCTTTTGATCTAAATTCAGCCAAAAATGAGACCTAAAATGGTGAATGAAGACACACCAGACTCCTGCTGCGAGTCGCTGCGTTCTCCAGTGTGAACCCAGCCTGAGGATCAAAATGGGGAAAACGATCACTAATGACATGGTAATATTATTCAGAATATTGAAATGATCAATTAATGGAATAATCAAAACAATAGATATATAGTCTGCATAAGAATGATGGGCGAAGAGACATCTGCTTGTCATTTGTAGCCCCGGACCTTGCCATTGACAATCATGCAACCTAATGAAATGATGCTAAGTTCTGTGAGTGATAATGTGTGCCTGCAACATAGGGGTTAACAGCAGATTGGGCCATTGGATCAAGACCTTATTCACCTCCGTGGGTAAAGGATCATAGATTGCACAACTCATTAAGAAATTGTTACAAAGCTACCAGTATAGATAACATTCCCAATGCCTCTTGGGCCTGGAATCTGCACATTTTTGCCAGTCGAAGCAGAGAAAAATCTTTCTTTGATTGATGCGGCAGATCATTGTTAAAAGAATTTTCATGTAAAGTCATAGGGCCAGATTCACCCTAAATGGCCGAAGGCGTAGCGTAAGCCATTTACACTACGCCGCCGCAACTTAACAGAGCAAGTGCCGTATTCTCCAAGCACTTGCTCCGTAAGTTGCGGCTGCGTAGTGTAAATGGCCCGGTGTAAGGCTGCGTAATTCAAAGGGGGCGGCTTGTATTTAAATTAAGCGCACCCCCGCGTCGATCGAACTGTGCATGCGCCGGCCGCAAAAATAGCCCAGTGCGTCGTTTACGTAAATCCCTATTCGCGAACGACTTAGTAAAACAACGTAACCGCCGTAAAAAGACGACGCTGACCCGACACCATACTTAACATGGCAACGACGGAACTTCGTAAACCTACCCCTCATTTAGCAGGGGTAGGTTTACGCTTACGGAAACGACGACGGGGCGGCGTAAAAACGATCGGGAATCAGCATATTAGGGCGGCCAGCGAAGTCATTACATCTATAATCCGACGGTGTAAGTGTTTTACACCTGTCGGATCTTTACTGTATCTATGCGTAAGTGATTCTAGGAATCGTCGTATCACCGTCGTATCTTTTTTGAGAATCTGGCCCATAGTTTATAATTCAGTAGCAGATATGTTTCATGTGTATTTCATACAGACCTTTGAGAACTTTCTGATATTTTTATCCTTAATATTGCAGATAATCAAAATAATCATAGCTTTGCCCTTTGCCCAGCCAGGGCAAATCAGATGGTTCACTTTAATGCCCTCCTCTGCAAAAGCATATATATTACGCACCTTTCCTCCACTTCCCGGCCACTTCATTCACCCAGTGGTGTAAAGAAAAATATTCTGTACTTTTGGGTATGGAGGAGCACGCGATACCTATTCCTCTCATTTGACAGTGCTGATGCTTGGTGATAGGCTTAGATGAGGGTGGGCAGAAACTTGGGCTCTGTGCAAGCAACACAGCACAGCACTTTTATTTGGCTCGTAGAAAGCAACTTGGAATGGTATGTGCCAGAAAGAGGCATTAAAAAGAACCAGTTTTTCTCTACAGGTGAAACCTCGCTCTCTTGCCTCTATGTTCATCCAGGGGACACTTTAGAGTGACTGTACCTAGCTGAACTCACAGCCATGTAAGAAAATACAATGGAAGCCTAGGCATTGACACAGACAGCATGACAGTGTTAATACACTGTACATGTGTATCCGATATAAAGTTATATCTATTTTAGAGAAAACGTAATTTATGATCCTGAAGAGACAAAATATAGTATCTGTGAAGCATGTCAAGGTATCTGTTCCATGACATCATTAGCATAAAACATTTTAAAATGTACAGTGCCTTGAAAAAGTATTTATACCGTTTGAAATTTTCCATATTTTGTAATGTTACAACCAAAAACATAAATGTATTTTATTGGCATTTTATGTGATAGACCAACACAAAGTGGCACATCATTGTGAAGTAGAAGAAAAATTATAAATGTTTTTTTTATTTTTATTTTAACAAATAAATATGTGAAAAGTGTGGCGTGCATTTGTATTCAGCCCCCCTGAGTCAATACTTTGTAGAACCACCTTTCATTGCAATTACAGCTGCAAGTCTTTTTGGGGATGTCTCTACCAGATTTTCACATCTAGAGAGTGACATTTTTGCCCATTCTTCCTTGCAAAATAGCTCAAGGTCTGTCAGATTGGATGGAGAGCGTCTGTGAACAGCAATATTCAAGTCTTCCTACAGATTCTCATTTGGATTTATGTCTGGACTTTAAGTGGGCCATTCTAACACATGAATATGCTTTGATCTATACCATTACATTGAAGCTCTGGCTGTATGTTTAGGGTCATTGACCTACTGGAAGGTGAACCTCTGCCCCAGTTTCAAGTCTTTTGCAGACTCAAAGGCCTCGTACACACGATAGGTTAAACAGAGGACAACAGTCTGATGGACCGTTTTAATCCGTCAAAACCGGTTGTGTGTGAGCCCCATCGGTTATTTAACCATCGTTTAAAAAAAAGCCAACTTGCTTTAAATTTAACCAATGGATTCCTAACCGGTCAAAACCAATCGTTAGTAGGCACGACCATCGGTTTAAAATCCATGCATGCTCAGAATCAAATCGACGCATGCTTGGAAGCATTGAACTTCATTTTTTTTCAGCATGTCGTTGTGTTTTACGTCACCGCGTTCTGATACGATCGGTTAATTAACTGATGGTGTGTGGGCGTGACGGACCATCAGTCAGCTTCATCGGTTAACCGATGACAACAGTCCTTCAGACCGTTCTGATCTGATGGACTGATCGTGTGTATGCGGCTTAACAGGTTTTCTTCTAAGATGTCCTGTATTTGACTCCATCCATCTTCCCATCAACTCTGATCAGCTTCACTGTCCCCATTGAAGAAAAGCATCCCCACAGCATGATGCTGCCACCACCATGTTTCATGGTGGAGATGGTGTGTTTAGGGAGATATGCAGTGTTAGTTTTCTGCCACACATAGAGTTTTGCTTTTAGGCCAAAAAGTAGAATTTTGATCTCATCTGACCAGAGCACCTTCTTCCCCATGTTTGCTGTGTCCCCCACATGGCTTCTCACAAAAAGCAAACAGGACTTCTTATGACTTTCTTTCAACAATGGCTTTCTTCTTCCCACTCTTCCATAAAGGCAAGATTTGTGGAGTGAACGACTAATAGTTGTCCTTTGAACAAATTCTCCCACCTGAGCGGTGGATCTCTGCAGCTCCTCCAGAGCTACCATGGACCTCTTCGCTGCTTCTCTGATTAATGCTCTGCTTGCCGGCCTGTGAATTTAGGTGGATGGCCATGTCTTGGTAGGTTTGCAGCTGTGCCATAATCTTTCCATTTTCAAATGACTAATTGAACAATGTTCCGTGAGTAGTTCAAAGCTTGAGGTTTTTTTTTTATAACCTAACACTGCTTTAAACTTTATCCCTGACCTGTTTGGTGTGTTCCTTGGCCTTCATGATGCAGTGTGTTCACCAAGGTTCTCCAACAAACCTCTAAAGGGCTTTACAGAACCGTGTATTTATACAGAGATAAAATTACACACAGGTGGACTCTATTAAGTAATTAGGTGACTTCTGAAGGCAATTTTATGTTTTTGGTTGTAACATGAAATGTGGGAAATTTCATCGGATGTGTATACTTTTTAACCACTTGATACTGTATTGTCCTGACAGCACGTCATATGATGTCCTGTCATTTAAAGCTGCTAGGGGCGCGCAACGCCCCTAGCAGTCACTGAGAACACTGAGTCAAAAGTGTCCGCTATAATGTCCCAGTCCCGAAAAAAAAAAAAAAAATCGCAGATCGCCGCCATTCCTAGTAAAAAAAAAAAAAAATCATAATTATGTCCCCTATTTTGTAGGCAATATAACTTTTGCGCAAACCAGTCACTATACGGTTATTGCGATTTTTTTTTTTTTTTACTAAAAATATGTAGAAGAATACGTATCGGCCTAAACTGAGATGTTTTTTTTTTTTTGTTTTTTTTTAAATTGGATATTTATTATAGCAAAAAGCAAAAAATATTGGTGTCTTTTTTCAAAATTGTCGCTCTTTTTTTGTTTATAGCACAAAAAATAAAAACCGCACAGGCGTTCAAATACCACCAAAAGAAAGCTCTATTTGTGGGGAAAAAAGGACGTCAATTTTGTTTGGGAGCCACATCGCACGACCGCGCAATTGTCAGTTAAAGTGATGCAGTGCCGGAAGCTAAAATTTTGTCTGGGCAGGAGGGGGGTGTAGGTGCACAGTAGGCAAGTGGTTAAAGGCACTGTATTTGTATACACTGTACGAGTATTGGATGGAGGAATTAAATGTCTAAAGCCCTGTACACACGATCGGTTACAGACCGTTTTCATCGGACAAACCGATCGTGTTTGGGCCCCATCGGTTTTGTTTTCCATCTGTGGAAAAAAAATAGAACATGTTTTAAAATGTTCCTATGGATAAAAAACTGATGGAAAAAAACGATCAGTCAAATGTGGAACTCCATCAGTCAAAAATCCATGCATGCTCAGAATCAAGTCGACGCATGCTCAGAAGCATTGAACTTCATTTTTCTCAGCACGTCATAGTGTTTTACGTCACTGCGTAATCGTGTTAATAGCTAATGGATACTAGAAGGAGATGTCTGTACAATGAGACAAAACGTGTTTGTATTTGTTGTAATTATAATGGTTTTTACTATATGTATATCAGTTCTTCTTGGGTACGTGAACAGTCCTTTATTTAATTTAAATCCCTCACAAAACTCCTATGTTGGAAGGAAACAGCCATTCTCTATTAAGTGCTTACTAATTTAGAGGAAGGAAAGAAGATCCTATTTACTTTGTCACTTTTCTGGAACCAGTACTGTGAGCTGCCTAATGGCTGCTTTTATAGGAGCCCAGACGACTGGAGTTGAAAAATGAGGTCTAAAGGGTTTTCCATTATATGCATGCTTTTATGTAGTCATGGAGCATCACGCTGACACATCTATAAAGCACAAAAGTACTTCTATAGGAGTAAGATTTAATACTTCCAACCTAACCATAACTAACTTAGCTATGAGTGTTTCTATTACTGGGTCACTCTGCTAATATAAGTCTATCCCTGTATTTGTACTCTGTATGTATATGTGTATTTGTGGTGTTTTGTCTTTAGAAAGTGAAATGCCACATCTGAGTTGAATGGACACACGGAGCTGCAGCTCGGCTCGGGTACCCCATAGCAAGCTGATTGCTGTGGGGACACTTGACAGGAGGGAGGGGCCTAGACAACTGAAGAGGGACCTGAGCAGAGGAGGATCTGGGCTACCCTGTGCATTGCAGGTAACTATGACATGTTTTTTGTTTTTAGAAAAAAAAAAAGACTTTACAATCACTTTAAATCAGGGGTGTGCAGCCTTTTGACCTTCCTGAGCCACATTAAAAGAAGAGGAAATGTCTTGGGCAACACATAAAATACACTAACAATAGGGATAGCTGATGAGCAGAAAAAGTCAGGCAGATCACAAGTGGAAGATCACTGATATAGATAATGTACCTATCTGAGTAATAACAATTTCATTTATTTATTTTTTAATATTTTTTTTATTGTAAAAACGAGTGCGATATTTGGCACTGATTTGATAAGCTAACACATCAATATCTGGTTGGATGGATGTATGTAGTAGCAATTTTCAATGAACTCTCAAGGTGCTCATAAGATATTCTGGTTCCAATTTTGCCCTTCATGTGCTTCATCCTTGAAAATAGTTGCGCACAAATATCGGTACAGCCGAAAACTGACAACATGAATAGGGCGTCATTGTGAACAGTTGGATATTTATTTAGGAAGATAAAACTTGTTAAAGTCCAGTAAAGAAACCCTGTCAACTTTTTTTGGCTACATATGCTTTGTAAACATATTTTTACAAAAAATTCCCCCCTAAAAATCAAAATTTTTAAGTAAATTTACGATTTTGTGTTGGGCCGCATTCATGCCCGTCTTGGGCCACATGCAGCCTGTGGGCCGTAGGTTGGACACCCCTGATTTAAATTGATTTTGCTGGACTGTCTTTTAAAGTTTTTAAAATATGTAAATATATGAATATTTAAACCAAACAATGACAGGAAATTAGGTAAAATAATTTTAAAACAACACTTAGGCCTCGTACACATGAGCGGATATGTCCTCTGAAAACGGTCCGATGGACCGTTTCAGCAGACATCTCCGATCGTGTGTATGGGCTAGCGGACAGATTTGTCCACCCGACAGATTTCAAAGCATGCTTTGAAATCTATCGGGTGGGAATGTGTCCGCCCGACATGTCTGCTGGTTAGTACACTTACCAGCAGACATGTCGTCCCGCGCCGCCGCCGAATGGATTTGGCGCATGCGCGGAAGTGTTTTACTTCCTGGTGCGGTGACGTGGCGGCGTCAACGTCACTGACACGTCAGCGCGCCGTCTGCTGGCGGGGATTTTGGTTTGCTCGTGTGTACACGCGAGCAAACCAAAATCCCAGCAGACAGATTTGTTCAAATCTGTCGGACGGACAGATTTGAACAAATCTGTCCGCTCGTGTGTATGGGGCCTTAGAGTAAACATGAATAGATATTTTTTAACAAGTAAACATATATATTTTTTAACCCCTTCCCACCCACCCCAGCATCCTTTAAAAAGCTCTGAACACCTGGTGGGGGTGGACGCAGGATCATGTGACCGTCACAGTAGTCACATGATCAGAAACCAGTCCCGCTGACCACCGATCTTCAGTCCGGACCAAGAGCTATCTTTTACAACTTGGTCTCTGTGCTAGAGCCCTGGTTCACACTGGGCTGCGGGAGTGAAATTGTGCGAGTTCAGCTGAACTCGCACAATTTCACTCCCGCTGGCAGTCCCGATTTCAGCCGCGATTTAAGAAACATCTGTGCACATTTCTGCACAGATGTCAATGTAAATCGCGTCCTGAAATCGCAAAAAGTAGTACAGGAACTACTTTTTGAAATCGGTGCAGCGCCGCAGATGCAGCGTCGCACTGATTAGTGTCATTACCGGCAATTGCAGGAAAATGCCACCGATTTGAGATGCGATTTCACATGTGAAATTGCATCTCAAATCGAACTAAATCGTACCCAGTGTGAACCTGGGCAGAAGTGCACAGTTACCATGTTTTCAGCACCCAAATATCCACCACCCAGCAACGCATCGGTGTGGCATGTAGGCATTAATGTCTACCCTTTTGCCTTATGTATTGGGTGGTGGTAAAGGGATTAAGCTGAATTCTAGGTACTGTATAGATTTTATTGTATAGTATGCATATGCCATGGCTGTAAAACTGCAATGGAAAAGGAGAATCGCTGTAGTAGTCACTGCTACTACTGGAATTGCCACTGTCTTCAGGGTCTCATGTCACTTAGCATTGGTGGCATTCACAGAACCACTTGCATTTTTCTCAATACATTTTTCTCAACACACACAAACTGTTCTCTGATTGGATGAGGTGGAGATCATGACGTCACAGATCTCCTCCTCATCCAATCAGAGAGCACACTGCGTTCATTGAAAAAAAATACAAGACCTTTAGTGAATGGCACCTGTGCCATATGCAAGCAACCCCCTGTGTACCCGAACCTGTAATTCAGCTTTAAAATGTGCCATTCCAAAAGCCTTCTAACAGCAGAACTAAAGATAAAGCAGGGGTAGTGTAGGTGGGAGGCTTCAGTAAAGATTTCTACCCTAGGGACGATTTTTTTTTTCAACCCCCGTAATACCAGTAGCAGGAAAGCAAACACACATCCCATCTGTAAAATTCTAGAAGTAATCCAAGATCACACAAGATTTGGTGTCAACTGAGGAATGGGGAATACTCGCAGGAAACAAGAGCACAAGCAGCAATGTAAACAGACTGTCAGTGCTGAATCTTTACGGGGCTGCTAAGTTAAAGCAAACCTGTTACAAATTAGAAGAAATCACATTGAGCATATGATGAAAAACAAAACACGATCAGGGAGTACCGTATGTTAAAAACTGTGTAAATGCAGACAAATAGATCTAAGATTCTATTAAAATCTTGACTTTTCCTATAAAAAGTCTATCTTTACCCCCATTGCATTCCACAATCCAGGTCTCCCTACTGACCAAAGAGTTCAATCCGTCACATTAAAGGCTTAGGTGGTGGGAGATCCAGAGTTATGTTTAGCTGAAAATATCTTTTGATCTACTGATTATTTTGACATATGGGTTTCTACAATGTAAAATCTGCTTGCTCATCACATAAACTGTGTTTTAAAGGGTGGTAAAAAGTTTGTAAGAAATTGCACACTGTGGAGTTGACTTACTAAAACTGGATAGTGCAAAATCTAGTACAGCTCAATCAGCTTCCAGCTACAGCTTGCTCAATTAAGTTTGGCAAAAAAACAGAAAGCTGATTGGTTTCTATGCAGAGCTGCACCAGATTTTGCACTTTGCAGTTTTAGTAAATCAACCCCTGTGTATTCCTATTATGCTGTATGCAAAGCAAAATTAAAAGGCCACTATACAAAATGTTCATAAACTGATTTTTGTAAAATAGGTTGGATTAACATTAATGCATAAATATGTAAATGTTTTAGCAGATAATCCAAATCAAAATTAAAAATTTGCAACAACTACCTGCCCAATTATTTCATGGATAATTTCCATCAAATGTAATTTTAGGGCCCACCAATGTGTAGGATACAATATGGTATAAGAAAAAAATGAGGGGGAAAAAGGGCAACAAACACAGGGACTTTAAACAGTGTCAAAATAAAGAAAATAATTCAAGTAGAAAAATACATAAACTTATTAGATTTTAACATACATCATTAAAAATGGAGGTAAACCACAACCATAAAGAAGATCCTATATGGATCAATGTGGCTTTAATGAGAGCCACTGGAATCCCTTGTACATCAAATGCCCAACATGTTTCGCCCAGGGCCGGGTTTCGTCAGGAGCTTTGTACAGGGAAAGCTATAGAAAGGAAAAAAAAAGAATCTTCTTTATGGTTGTGTTTTACCTCCATTTTTAATGATGTATGTTAAAATCGAATAAATTTATGTATTTTTCTACTTTAATTATTTTCTTTATTTTGACACCGTTTAAAGTCCCTGGGTTTGTTGCCCTTTTCCCCCCTCATTTGTTTCTTATATCTATATGGGATGTGGTGTCACGATTGATCCTCCTATGCCTCACACATATTTTTGATACAATATGGTAGTTGTAAATGTAATTACACTCTCTTTTACCTAATGCATACAATATCATCTTTATGTCTTGAGTATAGTGGTCCTTTAAAAGCTTTGGGTGCTGGAAACTAGAATTGAGAGAATATGATAGGCTGCCACTGTTCACTTCTCCTTCTCAAAATGCTAGCTATCTTGCTGACCCAATGACTTCCATGCTTTGTACATCAATGGCTTGGAACAAGCAGGCAGATTGGGAGTTCCATGTCTTGACTCTGGACTTCTAACTGCATGCCTATTACAGGGCAGGTTGTAGAAAGTACTTAACCCAGAGACAGCCAGGCAACTGGCATTTTCAGGAGGTGGTCAGATATGGCAGCCTACAGTATCGCTCTCTGTACTTTTTCAATCAAAGGCCCTCTAATCATAGTTTCTTTTCACCATTTGGGAAGAAGATTGTGTGTATCATCATAACAGCATCTGTTCTTGGAAGAATTCATGTGGCACACAAGGACTTTGTGTATGTCAGCCATAATGCTGACATCTGATTTGAGGAAAACTAGTAGTGATGTGGCTTAAAACAGGATTCATCAGTAGAAAGAATACTGGTTCTCTACGGCTCTTGTGCGGCTCCGAGACCCGTCGCTTTCATGGTAGTCTTCTGTGCTTCCATTTGGTGATTCTAGCAAAAGCTCTGCACTGTTGCTTCGGCTTCTGGCAGCAAGGGTCCCGTCTACTCTGTGATATGTCGGGTGGCTGCTGGCAGTTGGGTTGTCTGGAGGTGTCACAGGTTGCGCATTACTTGCCCCAGAGCTGGAGAAATAGTGCTGAGATTGGGTATCAGTCCTGCAGCTCTGCTGCTGGAAACTAGGAGGAACAGCAGGCCCAGGCTCTAAAGCAAAGAAAAAAAAGAGATCCATTCTTACATGTGTACACAGTATCCTCATGGTCACGATAAACAGATTAAAAATAAATAATAATTTTACTGAAGGTTCTCTTAAAATGTAGTTAGCTATAAAAGGCATGCCACGTTACCCTAAAATCAAGAGCACCCTTTTTTTACCCCCCACTCACAAATCTCCTCTGACTCCTCTCGTTTACCAAAGACCCTTTTCAGACCCCTTTTCTGTATTGTTCCCAAATGGCCCATATTATGCAAGAGATGTTCACATGTGTAAAATGCAGTAAATGTGTATGTTGCTGTTTTTAAAAAGTTTTACAATTACAAATGGATATACAGTAGTAATATTTGTATTGATTATACTGGATGTATCTCTCTGTTTACATTCCTCTTTATGTTGTATGTAGTTCTTTGTATCTGATTTTTCTGAATGTATGATATGCTGGTATACATTTATGCATGCATATAAAACATGAATGGTCGGTTATATAGGGGCTCTTATACACCAGATGTGATTTCAAGTAGTTTTTCTTTCTTTTTAAAACAAAGGAAGACTGCATGTTACTTATGCTGGCCATACACAGCTTGATTTGACACTGATTCCTGGTAAATCTGATGAAATCTGAGCCTTTGGTGACCCGTCGGCATCATCTGGAGTGGCAAACTTTCTTCCAAAAATGAGTCGCGCAGAAAATTCTTGACCGAACAGTGACTGCAGCCAATCTGATGGCTGAGCAGCATTTGTTAGAATAGTCAGCTGGGGAGATCCCTTCATCTATGCTGTTTAGCATGGATAGGGGCAAATCTATTGATTTTACTTGTTCAGCCTGCTTAACTGAATGAGAGAAATCTTAAAGTGTATGGCTAGCCCTAGAGAGATTTTGCCATGAGTTAAAAAATAACCTGCTGCAGGTATAACATACATACACCTAGCAGTAGCCTCCAATACCCTGCTGGCTAAATGCTTGGTAGCCAAAGTCTTGCCACTAGTTTCAGAGCTTGCCATTGCTTCACCCCCCTTATAGGAATGTGCAGGAGGCAGGAAGAAGTGGGCAAGCTGCATCACTATCCAGGGGTGCCAAAGCTTTGCCTGTCTGAACGGCCTGAAATCCAGCTGTATAAGCACATTATCAGAAACATTAGGTACCTGTACTTTATACTTGAAGCAGTTTGAAATTGTTTGATTGGAAAAAACAAAACAAGCGGGAGAGTACAAAGTGTCCCTATACAAACATATACAGAAAATTGGTTATCTGCCAAGTACTTTAACCACTTGCCCACCGGGCCTGTTTTTCAGATTCGGTGTTTACGAGACTAAAACTGTTTTTTTTGCTAGAAAATTACTTAAACCCCCCAAACATTATATATATTTTTTTCTAACACCCTAGAGAATAAAATGGCAGTCATTGCAATACTTTTTGTCACACCGTATTTGCGCAGCGGTCTTACAAGCGCACTTTTTTTTGAAAAAAAAAAACACTTTTTTGAATAAAAAAATAAGACAACAATAAATTTGGCCCAATTTTTTTATATATTGTGATAGATAATGTTACGCCGAGTAAAATGATACCCAACATGTCACGCTTAAAAATTGCGCCCGCTCGTGGCATGGTGTCAAACTTTTACCCTTAAAAATCTCGATAGGCAACGTTTAAAAAATTCTACAGGTTGCATTTTTTGAGATACAGAGGAGGTCTAGAGCTAGAATTATTGCTCTCGCTCTAACGATCGCGGCGATACCTCACTTGTGTGGTTTGAACACCGTTTTCATATGCGGGCGCTACTCGCGTATGCGTTCGCTTCTGTGCGCGAGCTCGTCGGGACGGGGCGTTTTACATTTTTTTTTTTTTGTTTTCTTATTTATTTTTAATTAGTTTATAAATTTTATACATCGAAATAAATAAAAAAAAAATTATCACTTTTATTCCTATTACAAGGAATGTAAACATCCCTTGTAATAGAAAAAAGCATGACAGGTCCTCTTAAATATGAGATCTGGGGTAAAAAAGACCTCACATCTCATATTTAGGCTTAAATGCAAAAAAAGAAAAAAAAAAAAAATTCATTTTTCAAATCTCAGAAAAAAAAAATGTTTCTTTAAGACGCTGGGCGGGACTGACGTTTTGACGTCACTTCCGCCCAGCAGAGCTATGGGGGACGGGTGGGGGCGATTTTTCCCTCACTCGTATCCCAACACAGCCAGCAAGAGGACCCGATCGCCTCCGCCGCTACCGACGGCTCCGGTAAGCGGCGGAGGGCGCGGGAGAGGGGGGCCCTCTCCCGCCACCGATAACGGCGATCTTGCGGCGAATCCGCCGCTGGGACCGCCATTATCGTGTACAGCACTGCCCACGGAAAAGATGGATATCTCGGTTGTGGCAGCAGCTGCTGCCGTTACCGAGATATCCATCTTTAAAATCATGACGTATTTTTCCTATGACACCGTGGGCAAGTGGTTAAATTCATTCACGTCAATAGTGTCTGTTCTCTCCAGAACCATGCACTGCAGAGCATTTAAAAAAAAATCTGCATGTTGCAGTTTTGGGTTTGAGACCTACAATTTACCCATCAAGTTAAATGAGTGTAGCCCTAAAAAAAAATCGCATTGTAGCGCATATGACAGCACGTGTTAAATCAAAGGAAATATTGTGTTACCAAGAAATAAGTTAATAAAATTAAGAATAATTTCTCTTCGTTTTTGTAGAAGTCATTCATAGCTATTACAGTAAATTAAAAATCTTTATTACAAGTTAAGAATTTGAGCTATATATGTACATCCTGGGCAAATGTGATAAAAGTGAGCCTACCCCCATAGCATGTCTGAATGCCAGTGATATAGTAACATAAATAAAAGCCTCACCAGGTATCGGATGCTGTGGAACAACATAGCTGTGCAGGGTGATGTCGGCTGAACCACCAGATTCTAGGGGTATCGGGTGAGAGTGAAAATGTTTCAGCATATCAAAAATGGTCTGGAACCAGAGGTGCTGTACATGACACTGTCCATTCTCATTCAGAGATAATCGTAGGTGCTGAAAAATTAGATTTACAATACAATTACAATAAACAAAAAATATATTGGATTCTCCCTTCCAAATCAAGGCAAAAAGGAACTAGGAAGTAGAAGGGACCTGCATTTTCACAATTTCAAGAATTTTAGAATGAAAAATAAAGTAAAAGGCAAGACTTTTATTTTTTATTTTTAGTAAGGGAGGGTCATAACCTTGACACATTTTGTTTTGGCATCTCCCATTGGGGAGATTTCCCTTAAGTTCCTGTCCCCTAGCCAAAACAGGAAGTGAGAAAAAATCCCTGAAAATTAAGGGGATGCTTAGGCCACCCAGGTCATCAGAACTAGTGTCCCCATTGGACAATTACCCCTCTATTATCCTTCTAGGGACAAACCAAATTGGGATTTTCTTTTATTTTCATTGACAAATACAAATTAAAATGGTAAATCGACAAATAGAGGCACACACAGCAATACAAACCTTATGGGTGTTTTAATCCCTCTCCAAAATTGAAAAAAAGATTTTGCCTATAAATCATACTTTAAAGTCCAGTTTGGGCAAAAAATTGAAAATGTTAGCCCTAGCAGCTCTCAAGAATTAAAAAACAGCTTGGGTTGCAATACTCACCCTATCCGCAGGGCTCACTGTTTAAATCTGCCAGCACACCAAGCATCTTCAAGTAAGGTCCAAATGTTTCAAAGTGACTAACATCACAGTGGAAGAGTGCATTATTTCAAGGCCACGTAGGGCCCGTTTGTCAGGCATGCAATGATTCAGCATAGGCTTGAAACATTGCACTCCTTCGCTGTGATGTGCTCCTGTGTCTTCACTCACCCTCACAGTGCGGGCAGCAGCGGCAGATGTGTCTGCTCCTTGTGCTTGCTCTGCTTGCCAAAGTTCAGCTAGGCTTCCAATAGGATCGTCTGTCGCTTTGGCCAATCGGGAAACAGGTCTCACCAACCTGCCTCCTGATTAGCAGGGAGGCACTGTAGTGTGAAAATAGCATAAATTAATTTGCTATGGTCACACAATTGGCTGAGCCCACCCTTTTTTGAAGCCTATTAGTGCCTCTGGCTCTAATCAGTTGCTTTAAGATAAAAAATAAAAAGTAAATAAAAAAACACCCCCGCCATAGGAATCCATACACCTGGCTTCCTGAAAGGGGCGGTGCATGGATAGGGGCACAGTGGCAGGGACGGCGTCCGTGTGTCCTCAATGCATGGGGCCACCACTGGTATATAGCCCAGCATTACAGATAGGTATATATAGACCACCCCCCTTCCCTTCACGGGGCTTGCTCCACTGATACAGACTCCTCCCCCCCACTGACAGCGCCGCCCCCCCCCCCCCGTGCAGGGCTTGCAGCACTGGCAAACACCCCCCCACGCGGGCACAGGAGGTATGGCACGGGGCTCACTCCACTGACAAGACGGAGCTCACAGCACCCCGGTAACTTTTCTGACCCATATCTGCTACTTGCTGTCATCCCACCAAAAGGGTACTCTCCTTCTTGCAGGAGACTCGAATCTGGCTTTGAACCCTGCTTTGGACAAATATCCTTTAGAACGCGTTGCCCCCTCTCCTGAGGCCAAAACGTTTGCTCGTTCTTTACAATCTCATGATCTGGTTGATCTCTGGAGAGGGCTTCATCCCCTGGGTAAAGACTACACGCATTATTCCCACCCCCATCACTCTCATGCTAGAATACATCATACGTTTATGTTGAGGAACATCTCCCTCTAGTGGTATCTACTTCTATCCTTGCTGCCCCATGGTCAGATCACAATCCCGTCCTGGTAGTTTGCCATTCTATACTTAATAAACCTCAGCACTCCCCCGGGGTCATGAATGGCTCTCCTATTTCTCAAAGAGGTCCAGGCAGATATCCCAAAAGCTTCTGTGGAATATTTCTGCCTTAACACAGGTTCGGTTTCCTCTCCTGTAACCCTCTGGGGAGGAATATAAGGCAGGTCTTAGGGGCCACATTATTTAGATACTAAAAACTAGAGGTGCAGCGCTATAAAAAACATGACATAAATAATAATGAAAGGTAATAATATAAATATAAAATAACTTATAAATAAAGTGAGAATAGTGTGATTATAGGAAGTGAAATTCAAAAGTGATCCAATAGATATAGTCCATAATCTGTGAAATTAAACATAATATCTTCTTCCACCAAACGACACCCAGTGAATAAGGTTGGCTCCTTACCACAAAGATAGACCGTATATACACCGGTCAGATGAGCCTAGGGATAATTAAAGTCTTCCCAGACAGACCTCTCCAGAGCAACAGACAGAACATATGATGGTTCCACAGCGTTGTTTGAACAAGGTATAGGGATGTTTTCAAAGGCTCAAATTAAGATCACAATGGTATAATTTTTGCCTGATGCTCTAGTATTCTGTAGACTGGTGTATGTCCCAACATGTATCAGTAACCATTAAGTGAAATAATTGCCAACCCATACATGTCATTTTACTGTCCTCGATCCATGTTTCCAAATGTATCTATTTCTTCTGTCTTACTTCCTGATCAGACTTTAGGTCATGACAAAGGAATGAGTTGACCAGCTGACCTTGTGGGAATGTGAGTTCCTGCTATGCAGAGTTGTGAATGGGACTTGACAGCTGAGTGTTTCTGTTCACTCTCTCCTATGTACTTGTATAAAGATGGCCATACACTATGAAATCTGATTGTATATTGTGTATTTAGTGAGAAGGGTGATCACTGGTTGATTGCATTTCATTTAAAAAATGTGCAGTTGGGAAATGTGCAACTGCACATTTTTTAAATGAAATGCAATCAACCAGTGATCACCCTTCTCACTAAATACACAATATACAATCAGATTTCATAGTGTATGGCCATCTTTATACAAGTACATAGGAGAGAGTGAACAGAAACACTCAGCTGTCAAGTCCCATTCACAACTCTGCATAGCAGGAACTCACATTCCCACAAGGTCAGCTGGTCAACTCATTCCTTTGTCATGACCTAAAGTCTGATCAGGAAGTAAGACAGAAGAAATAGATACATTTGGAAACATGGATCGAGGACAGTAAAATGACATGTATGGGTTGGCAATTATTTCACTTAATGGTTACTGATACATGTTGGGACATACACCAGTCTACAGAATACTAGAGCATCAGGCAAAAATTATACCATTGTGATCTTAATTTGAGCCTTTGAAAACATCCCTATACCTTGTTCAAACAACGCTGTGGAACCATCATATGTTCTGTCTGTTGCTCTGGAGAGGTCTGTCTGGGAAGACTTTAATTATCCCTAGGCTCATCTGACCGGTGTATATACGGTCTATCTTTGTGGTAAGGAGCCAACCTTATTCACTGGGTGTCGTTTGGTGGAAGAAGATATTATGTTTAATTTCACAGATTATGGACTATATCTATTGGATCACTTTTGAATTTCACTTCCTATAATCACACTATTCTCACTTTATTTATAAGTTATTTTATATTTAATTATTATTACCTTTCATTATTATTTATGTCATGTTTTTTATAGCGCTGTACCTCTAGTTTTTAGTATTTTCGTGGATTGCTTTGGTTTAAGCAATCCGTACTGGCAGCTTATTTATTCAGTATATTTTCAACAATTTTTCACTTATTCACGTTAGCGCAGTGTTTTTCTCCCCTAGGGGGGATTTTTTTATGTTTTTTGTTGTCACATTATTTAGATGGCTGCGAAACACAAGCGAAAAAGGTTGCCTAAAATAACTTGACCTAGAGGCCCATCTGGAGGTACTCTCCACTGCACTTAAACAATACCCCACGCCTGCCAGCGATAAACTTTTGGACCAGGCCCTCTGAGAGCTGGATCTTTGTTTCACTGATGGAGTTGAGCGCATCTTGCATTTGTCCCACTAGAAGTGGTACACTAAGGCGAATAGGCCAAATCAGATATTGGCCAAGAGGCTAGATACTTTTACTCCTAAACTTACACTTATCCCCTTATGTACTTACTGGTAACCCAGTGCGTTGTATTCGGCCCCTAATCAGACATGTAGTCAGGACACTGATACTTTCCTCAGTCATGTTTCAGTTCCCAAAGTCTTACAATGTATTAAAGACCTGAAAGTGGGCAAATGACCTGGTCCGGATGACTTTACGGCACTTTAATATAGGAAGCTAGCCGATGTTTTAGCTCCACATCTGACAGCTATGTAAAAATTCAGTTAAAGTCGTCCAGACCTTCACATCAGACCTTTTGACCCTTTAACATAGTGATGCTTCCTAAAACTCACAGCGATCACGCCTCTTGGGCCAACTTCAGGCCCATTTCTCTTTTTAACATATATATCAAAATGCTAGCGAATTGCTTAAATTCTTTCCTTCCCTGCTTATTCAAAAAGGATCAAGTTGGCTTTGTTCCGCAGAGGCAGGCAGGGGAAGTTGTTCGGCGAATAATACAGTTACAACATATAGCCCACAGCAGTTTCCTTAGAATGCGTTTGTATCTTGATGTGAAAAAGGCATTTGATACTTTGTCATGTCCTTATTTTATGTCTGTACGCCGCCATTATGGCTTTGGATCCTCATTCCTGCAATGAATGACAGAGTATATGACTCCCCATCATTTGCTGGATTGTACTAGGCCAATTTTCCACCCTTTTTTTAAAGATTGTCTGACATATGTTGTCCTCCTGGTCCCACTTACCATTGTCCTGGTTCGGTAGGATAATCACAATTCGCATTTCCTATTTCCCGAATTTACTTTATTTTTTTTGAGTCTTGCCCATCTTAGTCACTCCACACATTTTATGCATACGTCAAAGCAAGCTTTTGAAGCATTTCTGGGGATCCACCAGTTATCCAATCAGTAAACAGGTTTTGTACGCCTGAAGGACCAATGGTGGCCTTTCGATCCCTATTTTATAGGCCTACTATACTGCAGCAAACATAGCCTTGCTATCCCATCTCCACGAAACATACCAATTACGGCTATGGGCCACCTATCTGATCCCTGCCCTGGCTCCCTCCTATTCATCACTCGACCACAATAAGGCCATGCTTAGCCCACTTTCTACGATTATGGGACTCTGTTAAATATTCTGCGGGTATGATCTCTCCCCATCTCCGACGTCTTCACTACTCATTATTCCCTCCAGGTTGCGAAAATCCGACCCAATTTTCCTGGAGGACTGCAAACGGTTTCACGGACATTCACTCCCAGTTACTATAGCCCTTTCCAAGTGTTCAAGAAATATTCTTATATTAGAGAATGCCTATAAAGTGTTGTTTCGGTGTTATTATACACCGGCTAGACTGGCTTGTTTCAACAGAACTTACTCTTCCCTCTGCTTTCAGGGATGTTCACAGGAAGGTTCTATGGCATATATTTGGTGGTCATGCCCGAAGGCATGCAGGTTATAGGTCAGAGTCTATACCTTTCTCCGTATCTTATTTCATCTTAATCTCAAGTATGTTACTGGCAAGATCACCAGGTGAAAACAAAAATTCATGCAATGGATTGACCAAATATCTTTTCTTGTGTAAAACTTACTTTAAAGAATACAAATCATCAAATAACATTTATATGACAGAGAAGCACTTTTAAAGTAGTACAGAGTGCTTGCCTTTGCTTTGCCTTGAAAGTTGAATGTCAGCACATATTCTCCTGGCCGGGTTTCACTTTGCCTGATGACAAAGAGTCCGTGGCTTCGGGTTCCACCGGCAAGTACAAGTTGAGCAGCCTTGATCCTTGACAGTGTCCCATGGAACCAAGGATAATCAAAGAGATTCATTTCAAACTTCTCACCATCATCACCTATTAACACAACAAAATTAAATTTAAAAGTAATAGTGCAATAACATATTTTGTTACTTTCATGTTATCATTCCTATGGAAAAGTAAAAAAAGTAGTTTAAATATTACTTATTTCTGCCAACGCTTACAAAATACATGTTTACTTATAAGGGTTTCTACTTTAAAGCAGAACGCCAGGAAAAAGTAGCAAGATAAAAATAAATAGATAAAATAAATAGCCAAATTAAATATAAAATAATAAAATCAGCTTTTGCTGCAATATGCAAACTTCAATCCAGACATTTACCCTGCAGTCCTTTTTTTTTGTCCCAAAGCGTCCTCAGTCTGATGGGTTAGCATTATTAAACCCATTTCCTGTAAGCCCAGGAATGGACAGTGAAAATAGAAGTAGCATAGTCATGAGCTGATCCCGCTCAGTCTGCTTTCTCCTCATATCATCACGCTTCGTGTCAGTACATGAACCGATTGGTTTCTGTGCTGCTTCTTACTCTGTTATACAGGGAAATGAAGAGGCTAATAACTGGTCCAATTCAGGTTAGCTGCTTGTATTTAAAAATAAAAATTGCAGCGCTAAATAAATGAAGTTCAAAGAAAATCATAAAAAATTGTCCATATAGTGCTTGAACACTAAAGTGCATAGTGACAGATAAAGAGAAAGTCCATTGAAATAATATTAATGCTGTTACTGATCAAAATTTTTGTGTTCGATTAATCGTTTGATTTTTTAATCGATTAATCGACTAATTTCGATTAATTATAACGCACTTACAGATCCAACTACTTTTAGCTGATCTCCTTGCAGGCTGATTCCCAGTGCAGCTCCCAACCACTGGAAAAGTGGATAGCAGGATACAAAAATCACACAAAGGCAGCGCTCGATGGGAATAGCATTAAAACTTTAAGGCCTCGTACACATGATCAAATCTGTCTGCTGGAAACGGTCGGCCCGACCGTCCCAGCAAACAGATTTGATCGTGTGTACGGGCGAGCCGATGGATTTGGCCACCCGACAGATTTCAAAGCATGCTTTGAAATCTATCGGGTGGGAATCCGTCCGCCCGACATGTCTGCTGGTTAGTACACTTACCAGCAGACATGTCGCCTCGCACCACCGCCGAATGGATTCGGTGCATGCGCGGAAGTGTTTTACTTCCTGGTGCGGTGACGTGGCGGCGTCAACGTCACCGACACGTCAGCGCGCCGTCTGCTGGCGGGGATTTTGGTTTGCTCGTGTGTACACGCGAGCAAACCAAAATCCAAACAGACAGATTTGTTCAAATCGGTCGGACAGACCGTTTTGAACAAATCTATTGCCTCGTGTGTACGAGGCCTCATAGTCTTCAAGTAGGTAACCAAATAAATATTGCACTGGAGATAAAATCGATGTAGCTACATAAACTGTAAAAATGGTGTGAGTAATACCAAATGGTACCAAAAAGCAGTCATAAAAACATGTAGCCAAGTATGATACTGGTATAAAAATGTGTACAACGATACCACTGCTGAATACAGATGAGGAGGGGTTAACATCAGTCTGTCGGCATGTAGATGTCCCGTGAAGGGAACTATCACAACTCCCAGTAAATGGTTGTAGAATCCCAGGTTGATAGAGGGAAGTGTAACAGCCCTTGCGTGTGGCAGATAGTTAGGTCCCGCCGGCATGCAGATATGAAGGCACAGCAAAGGGGCCCTTCAGATGGACATGGCAAACCCCGCCGGTGTCCGTGACGTCACCGGATCTCCGACAGAACTCCCTGAAGGCCCAGAAGCCGACGGAGAGGTGAGTACCAATCAAAAGAATTTTAATCGATCAAAAAGATTTTGATCGATCAAAAAAAATTAAAGATTAATCGATTAATTAAAAGTTAATTTGCACAGCCCTAAATAATATCCAAAGAAATATGATTTTTTAAATGAATATTCACCTGGTGCACCTCCACAGTGATAGGATGTGAGCTTACCAGATCTCTAGACTCCATGGGCCAGATTCACAGAGCGATTACGCAGGCGTTATAGGAGATGCGCGGCGTAAGTCTAAATTTGTGCATGCGTTTCGATGCGCAGCATCCCGAAAACGAGATACGCAAGAAATCTACTTTTTTTTGACCGGCGTAATTTCGATAGACCGGCGTATCCATCCACGCAAAACTGCGCTAGACACACCATTGATTTGCTATTCAAATATGCAAATGAGGGAGTTACGGGGATCCACAAAAGAACGTTGGTGCAGCGCAGGCTACGCGCTGTGTGCAACAGCTGCACGTCCTGTCTAAAATTAGACCATATAAAAGGTGGTATAAAATTAGACAATCCGTCTACATGTCAGCTAAAGCAACACTGTTAGTGAGGAGCTGAGCAGTCACACTTGCTGCACAACAAACTTTATGCCAAGATGCCAGGGGCATCCTTGCTCATAGCTATACTAATGACTTTAGAGGAGCAAAGAAGGAGGAGGGAACGGGAGAGGATATACCGCACACGCATAGACCTCTTTGGCATGAGTGATTCTGAGGTGTATCGCATCTTCAGATTCACCCCTCATGCCATCCTGGAATTAACCACAACCCTGCAGGATGACATCACCAGCCGAACACACCGCTCACATGCAGTGCAGCCACTGGTCGAGGTCATGGCAACACTCCATTTCCTTGCCAGTGGCTCTTTTCAAAGAACAAGTGGAGTGGTGGCTGGGATGTCACAATCCTCCATGAGCAGATGTGTGCACCAGGTTATCCCTGCAATCCTCAGACGCATGGCCAACCAAATCATCAAACCCACCACTGAGGACCTGCGGCTGAAGGCAATGACAGATTTCTACAGAATTGCCAGATTCCCACGCACCGTGGGGGCCATTGATTGCACACATGTGGCACTCCAGCCCCCCCATGAGACAGAGCACATATACCGCAATCAGAAGCATTGGCATTCCATCAACGTACAGGTGATAGTCGATGCCCAAGGCCTCATATGGCATGCACACCACTGTGGTCCCTAGCACAGACACATCACATCCTCATCATATTGGATTAGCACAAGCCCACCATGCTGGACTTGTGAGCAGCAACGCCACGCCACGCCTCCAATTATGTCACTGTACATTCATACACCATTCACACGGACCTGGGGATCACTTCCCCCTGGTCCTGGGGAACCCTTCTCCACCACAAATGAGGGTGACACCCCTTTTCCGGCAGGAATGTCACCCCCACATTCCGAAATCATTCACAACACAAAAAAAAATTGACCAGCAAAAAAAAAAAAAAAATCCTGGAAGAAAAAAAGTCCAGAAAAAATAAAAATGTCCAGAAAAAAAAAAGGGGGAAACCAAATGCCGCTGGCGTGACCCATGCCTGGGGCGCCCACGGCCCTGGCTCCTCAGGGGAGACTCATGGGGAGGGGGGGGGGTAATCCGGGAAGGAGGAGCAGCCCCTGGTCTCTGCCCACCTGGCGGCCTGCCCGTATTGGCCTGGATAGTCTGGGTGAGGGCCCTCACATCCTGTCCAACGTCTGCTGTAGTAGTCTGCAGTACGTTTAGGCAGTTTGTAAGAGCCAGGGAGTGGCAGTCCAGGTCCCCAAGCGTATCCTTTATGGAGGACAGGCTCTCCTCCATCCGCCCCAAAGTCTGGATGACCTGTCCCAGATGGCGGGTCTGAAGGGCCTGGTCCCTTCTCAGATTGGCGGGCAGAACCTCGGCCACCCCTCTGGTCTTCTGGGACGACTTCCTGCCTCCAGCTGATGCTTGTGGCTGGGGAGAATGGTGGGCCCCTCCAGTGTCCCTGGCATGGGCTGCCATTTTGGCCAGCTTCTTTCGGACCACACACCGGGGGTCATTGATTTTCTTTACAACCCCCTCGCGTGTCCGGGTCTCCCCCCCCCACCCCCCCAATGCATTTACCTGGTCAGTAATGTTCTGCAAAATCTCCTTCTTCCTGGCCGGGGTGGTGTTGGCACTCTCCGGGTCGTGAAGGAAATGCCCATATTGGGTAAGGGCCCGGGCAAAAATGTGTTTCTCCCCCAAAGAAAAATTGCTCTTGCGCTTCCTCTCAGTCATACTCATGCAACAACTCTCTCCCAAACAATCACCAAAAATCACTCACAAAAACATGCAGGAAAAATCAAGCAACAAAACAAAATCTATCAACTAAAAAGTCTCACAACCAGTCACCAAAAAACACTATCAAATATATTCTACAAAACACTAGGTCAAACAGTCCACAAATATAACAAAGACAAGTCACAACACAACTAACAACAGAACAAATACACCTTGCTGTATAGGGAGGGATACAAAGGAATGTACTTTTGCAAAGGAAGTGCGTTTGTGTCTGTCTATTTATGCTGTCTGCGTAGTTCACTAAGTTGCCCGGGACCACTTCCAATTTCACTGATTGCGCCGTTCCCGAGTTGTGAGCATGCGCACAGAGGTGCTGACCATGGTCTGCTTCATGTGCGCATGCGCGAGCCGGCCGGCCCTTCATTTGCATGGGGTCACGGCTCATTTCAATGAAACACGCCCACGTCCTTCCCAATTTGTATTACTCCGCCTTATGCCTCGGAATTTACGTTACAACGGCGCTAATTCCTGCGCAAATACTACGAGGATACGGTGATTGCGCCTCTACATTGCGCCGGTCTAACGTAAAGGTGGTGCGCTACACTGGTCAAAATATGCGCCAATGTACGTGAATCTGGCCCCATGTTTATAGGAATCTAGACAAGCGTTTAAATAATGATCCAGCACTCATGGCAAACCCCTCAGTGCATAAATCAGAAAGGGACGTAACATGGCTGGCCAAACAAAGCCCTGGTGTTCCTCAGACATGACCAATAAGGAAGAAGAAGGGGGTCCACAGAGTGTAAAACCGTAAAAAAAAATATGTTGAGAAAATTTTACTAGACACAGAGCAATCCAGTGAATAATCAGTGGTTAAAATGGTAGTTCCCAGGATTACAAGCTCAATTAGCGGGTCTAGTTCAGACATAGGGCCAGATTCAGGTAGATGGGCGCTTCTTTACTTTGGAGTAACGTTTCTCATTTACGTTACTCCGCCGACACTTTCGGCGCAAGTACTGTTATTCACATAGCACTTGCGCGTAAACTTGCGCCAGAGTAATGATAATGCGCTGGCGTAACCCGACGCAAGTGGAAGTGGGTGTGATCATATGTAAATGATGGGCGGAGCCCAGCGCAGAGGCTTACGTTCAGCGCATCATCCACGGAGCATGCACAGTAAGTGAGGCTTCACTCGCCCCCTTGTGCGCATGCTCACAACTTCCGTCGGCACCACCTCAGGGAAACGTCAGCGCAATGCGTTTCGTTGGGCGTTTAAATGCGCCCGTAGATGCGCCATTCCGGCACTAAAGTATATCCTGTTCCCCCTCCCCGCAGTGAAGTTACTTTTGTTCTGAGATGGCTGCTCCCGTTCCCCGCAAACACACATGAGAAAGCTGAACTCTAAAGGCCAGGAATGTCAGCCGTCATCTCGGCTATGGAGACCTATGATGTCTTCCTCCATGGCTGTAAAATTTGACAGACAAGCATGGACAGAGGTGTTGTCCTGCAAGTGGGGGTGCTCAGCTAGCTCTTATCGTCGGTAACGCTGCTGTAGCTGCTCTTCTGCTGACCTGTGGTCGTCTGGAGTAAAGATAAAGCAGCTATTTGTAGAAATAACTTTGCGCCGGACGGACGAGATACGCGCGGCGCATGTAGCCAGCGTATGGTGCTAATCCGTTCGCGAATCGGGAAATAACCCTCATTTGCATATTTGCAGGGGAAATCAATAGGCGCGACTGATGCGCCAAGCAAAATTATGCGCTGACGATACTCTGGCGTCGGAAAGTTAAGCCGATCGGAAATGGCCCGTTTTCTGTCACATCTAGTTTGGTGGGTACGGCCACATAGAAACGGCGGCGCATAATCACAGTTACGCGGCGCATATCGAATTACTCCAGCGCAAGTCTTGTTGAATCTGGCCCATAGACTACGTAGTCTATATCCGAAGTAACCTCGCTAATTAAGCTCTATTGTATCTAAACAATTCTATTTCTTTGGATATTACGTCAATGGACTTTATTTTCTTCTGTCACTATGCACTTTAGTGTTCAAGCACTACATGGACTATTTTTCATGATGTACTTTGAACTTTACTTAGCACTGCAATTTTTATTATGTAAGTTTTTGAATTGGTTCTGTTGTGATATTTCAAGCAGCTTTTAGGCTATTATCACCTGCGCAGTAATATATATATATTTTTATATTTAATAACGTATTTACGATAACAGGGCTGCATACAATTTGCCTTGTAGATTTAAATTCAGTGTTATTTTCCTGTCATTTTATTTGTCAGTTATGAGCAATGTCAGGAGAGTGTCTGTTGGTGACCAAATTATAATGAGAGCATATAATTATGTTCCTATTTGGTCAGGACTGCATGAGAGATCATGCTGCCTTATGTGAATGATGCTCATTAACAGGATAAAAGTTACAAAGAAAACCTTAATATAAACCAGCAAGATGAATATGCAAAGGCCATGTGTATGGCCTTGTACACACGAGCAGACAGATTTGTTCAAATCGGTCGGACAGACCGATTTGAACAAATCTGTCTGCTGGGATGTATTGGTTTGATCGTGTACACACGATCAAACAAAAATCCCCGCCGGCAGACGGCGCGCTGACGTGGCGGTGACGTTGACGCCGCCACATCACCGCACCAGGAAGTGAATTACTTCCGCGCATGCGTCGAATCCATTCGACGCATGTCCGAGAAGATATGTCTGCTGGTTAGCGTACTAACCAGCAGACATATCGGGCCGATGGGTTCCCAGCCGACAGATTTCAAAGCATGCTTTGAAATCTGTCGGGTGGCCAAATCTGTCGGCTCGCCCGTACACACGATCGAATCTGTCTGCTGGGACGGTCGGGCCGACCGTTTCCAGCAGATAGATTTGATCGTGTGTACGCGGCCTATGTGTGTACTAAATACCCCATCAGAGATTAATTAGGCAAACTGGTATTTTAATTAGTCCACGGCTTTTGCTGTTTATGGTAGCCTAAGTAGAGTATCTGGATGTGCTCTGTCATTCATCGCTCACTTGTCCCAGCCCCCTTTCCTGACCGGCCAGGCTGCATGCTCGGATACGAGTCTGGTATGGATTTTTAGGGCGTACGGGGGTTCCCCTTAAAATCATAGCAGACCCAAGGACCTGGTATTCTCTTGGAAGGGGAACCCATGCCGTTTTTTTATTTGAAATTTGGCGTGGAGTTCCCCCTCAAGATTCATACCAGACACAGTGCTTGGTATTGGCAGGGATCCAAGTCGGGACCCAACCGCAGCTAATCGCACTGTACACTACAAATGAAGCTGATCGTTGTGCCTGGAGTCTTGAATTCCAGCAAAACATAAACATGGTTTTAACTGTGGCAGAACAGCCATCCGTGTGAAAGGGGCCTTAGACTAGCCAGGCTGTGATGATGTCGCTCTTGCACATACACACAGGAGTCACAGCACAGAGCGATTTTGTGAATGCCTGTTTTACCACTGCCGCAGCACATGCATTCATTACACGCAGTGGCAGTGCTGTCCCATTCACTTGAATGGGAAACGTGACATATTGTAAAAAATTTACAGCGCTGCAGTGAAAACATGGATCAACCACCTATTTTTACAGCCGCTCAGCTGCATGGGTGAAAGAGGATTTAGGATCATGTCACACTAGCAACTTTGTGGCAGCTACAAAGCTCTCTGTTGTTTTTCTCTAGCATTTTGTAGCTGCATACACATACAGAGTTTCTGATCTATATCATTACAATACTTTTCTACACAGCTACAAATCAATGGTGTGCCATGATCACCAGCAGCTGAATTGTGTAGCATTCGTAGCTACTGAAGTTGGCGATTCGGTCACTAGCTCCAAACGCTGCAAAAAGTCAGTCACTTAAGCCCCGTACACACGGTCGGACTTTTGCCCAACCAACAACAAAATCCGACACTCTTCGCATTTGTCCGACCGTGTGTACGTTCCATCGGACCAACTTTTTTGGCTTTCATCGGACAAAAAGTTGGGTCTGCAAAGTCCGATCGTATACAGCAAACCATCGGACTTTTGGACAAATTACAAATGCGCATGCTGAGAACCAATGTTAAAATCAACCAACAATAGCAGAAGTTAACCAAAGGGTGGCAGTAAAGAGCAGAAAAAACACGTGATGATGGAAATTTTTTAGAAAAGTTTGCAGAAAAGTCAGAGCGTGTGTATGCTATGGGTGTGATCGGACAAATCAATTAGGACAAAAATCCAAGGGAAATTTTGTTAGATGTCCTACCGTGTGTACGGGGCTTAAGGGACAGAGATACAGATTGTTTGGAATTGACAAAGACATTTTATTAAAGTGGAGGTTTACCCAAAAGTGAACCTCCGCTTTTCAGGACCCTCCCCCCCTCCAGTGTCACATTTGACACCTTTCAGGGGGGGAGGGGGGTGCAGATACCTTTATAAAACAGGTATTTGCACTACTTTCTGGTATAAACTCCCGCGGGAGTCCGACCCCTCCGCGTCACCCCTCTGTTGTGTTCTGGGAAACACTCGGCTCCCAAAACATAATGGGTATCAGTGGGAACGGCGCAGCGTGACTCGCGCATGCGCAGTAGGAAACCGGACCGTGAAGCCGCATCGCTTCACTTCCCGATTTCATCACCGAGAATGGCGGCGGGGAAGCCGAAAGCCGAGCTAAAGCTGGACAGGTAAGTGTCCATTTTTTAAAGTCAGCAGCTGCAGTATTTGTAGCTGCTGGCTTTTAATTTTTTTTTTCAAGTGAACCACCACTTTAACTGCAATTCATTTTTTCTCTACCAACAAAAACTCTAATGCCCCATACACACGAGCAGGGTTTTTGCCAGCAAAAGTCTGATGTAAGCTCTTCATCGGATATTCCGACCGTGTGTGTGCTCCATCAGACTTTTGCTGTCGGAATTTCGGCCAGCAAAAGTTTAAGAGCAGGTCCTCAATTTTTCAGACGGAAAAAATTCCTATTGGAAAATCCGTTCCTCTGTATGGAATTCGGACAGGAAAAAAAAAACATGGTTGGAAACAATTTAACGCATGCTCGGAAGCATTGCACTTATTTTTCTTTCCTCGCCGTAGTGTTGTACGTCACCGCGTTCTTAACGCTCGAAAGTTGCGAGAACTTTTGTGTGACTGTGTGTATGCAAGCCAAGCTTGAGCGGAATTCCGTCGGAAAAACCATCCAACTTTTTTCCGACGGAAATTCCATTCGTATGTACAGGGCATCAGGCCGCTTCACATTTGCAGGTGCTCTCGCCACTAACAATTACATATGAGTAGTCATGATTAGCTGTGGGAGCTGGCAGCCTCCAATTGTGTTCAAACCCCGCCAAGGTTCTCGCATGTTTTTGCTGTTGGCCTCATTCTTAAGTGTGAATTGGGTCTAAGGAGTGCAGATTTGTAGCTGCTTGAAATTGCTGTTACAAAATCGCCAACATTGTACCATGGGCCTTACATAGAGCCTTTACTTTGATTTCTAAGGCTGCGTACACACGGGGAGACATGTCCACTGAAACATGTCCGACGGACCGTTTCCAGCGGACATGTCTCCTCGGATTTTGGTCTGATGGCGTGTACACACCATCGGACGAAAATCCCCTCGGACTGAGGACGCGGTGACGTTGACGCCGCCACGTCACCACTCCAGGAAGTAAAATACTTCCACGCATGCGTGAAATCCATTTGACGCATGCGGGAGATTTATGTCCGCTGGTTAGGCGTACTAACCAGCGGACATGTCCGACGAACAGGTTTCCAGCGGACAAATTTCAAAGCACGCTAGGTCGTACACACGATCGGATATGTCCGCTAAAACTGGTCGGCGGACCAGTTTCAGCGGACATGTTCGATCGTGTGTACGCTGCCTCAATCCTTCTGACTGAACTGCTCTGTAAGGATAAATGTACCACATTCTGTAGAATACCGCTTATACTGCCAATTTAATTTGCATTTATTATATTTTTCCAGCAAGGCAAGCAGTACAATAAGATCAGCTACTTTTCTGCTTCATTCTGAGGGTTTAGACCACGAAACGGCTCCATTAATAATCATGTAATAACTCACCCACTAGCATATATCAAATTGCTCTATCCAGAGACCTTTATTGATCTGGAAGGATTTATTTTGATGGGCAAACGGTAATTTGTCATCATGTACATTTTAAAAGGCTCATGTTGGTACTTTCTGAAACAACCTGGTATAACCATAATTAAAGAACACAGTGAATTGCATAGTTTACTTGGCCTATGGCTGGAAACTGCAGTCTCTGGAGAAAGTTTTCCACTGGACACGGTAGAACAATATCTTATAACCATAATTAAAAGGACATAGTGAGTTTCTGTATTGCATAGTTTACCTGGCCCATGGCTGGGAGCTGAAGTCTCCAAGGTCTGGAGGAAGCTCTCTAGGGGGACTTGTATGATATGCTCAGATGTGGCATGTTCTCGGCTTCTTGTCTGAGGAGCTACAGCAGCTGGAAGTGTGGCAGACATTGCATCCTGACCACACATATCCAGAGGGCGGTAAGATGCTGTGGGGGATCAAGTGAACAAACAAATGGATTGGATAAACTGAGATAAAAAGTGTAAATGAAAGAATATACAATTTTATAGCGTTTGGATGGAGGATGGTTCCACCACTGCACTGCTTACCTTCAGCAAGAAACTCACAGCTACAGGATGAGACTCGGCTAGGCAGACATGCTCCCTGCTCACAAGAAGAAAGTTCTATGTCATCTCCACTATCCCTGCAAGAAAGTTACTGTTAGCCATGTTATATATATTTTTTTTTTTTTAACAGATAACTTTGTCTAACCAAGCATGCTAATGTACCCGCTGAGTGAAAACAAGGGGATTCAAACCACAATATGGTCTTCATTACCTTTAAAAAACATGTAATTTCTCCTCTAAAGCCCTGTATACACAGGCAAGAATCTCGTCAACGAGATTCTTGCCGCCTGAGTGTACAGACCCTCCTTTCAAAAGAACCGCGTCATTTTGAAAGGAAAGAACGTGGTGACTAAATCGCGTAAGACGAGCATCCACTCGTCACATTCGATGCTGTCGTCGCCATCTTGCTGCACCCTACCTATGCCTAGGAAGCTACCGTGCATGCGTCCAAGTCATTTCGAGCATGAACGGGTTTTCACGGCGACCAGGTCTCTGCAAGAAAACTGCCGAGAATCTCACGACGAGAAAATAGAGAACATGTTCTCTATTTTTCTCGTCTAGATTCGGGGCAGCTTTCTTGTAGAGAAACCTGAAAGCCTCGTACACGCTCGGTTTACTCGGCAAGAAAGCTCTGCCAGCAGTCTTCTTGCTGGTTCTTGCCGAGTAAACCGAGCGTGTGTACGAGGCTTGACTTTCAGGATTCATAACCAAGCATCTATAGTGATGAATACCAGCTCATATCCAGGAAAAAAATGGACCTCACTCTCACCCACTCTAGTTTTACTGCAGTTTGCCCAAATTAAGTCTTGCAACTATTTATCTCTTTATAATCCTTCATCCCCATATGTTATGATTTGTTATGGACTTCCTTCTAAATGCCCTAAAATATATTTTTTCCCTTATTGAACATGGTGCTTCCTTTCTCACACTGCAGTACTCTGCAGCTAAGAAGCAGACACCCCTCATCGCGTGTCCCCATGTGGATTGCACAGAAAGATACACCGGCCTGTTACTAAGTGCCAACTGCTGAGAGCACCAAGCCATAGACGGAGCAAATGTCTTTCCCGCAACCACGCTTTGCAAGAAAGAAATTTGACAGTGTTGATAAGGGAATCCCTCCTGCTGAGCAACCATCTTTTCCCGGCAAGTGAAGCTGTCCTTACCGGGAAAGGACATCGATTATCAGTCGCAGCTGTAGTAGCTGCTTGCGATAATTGCAAGTGAATCAGGCTGGCTTGTTGTACCCAAGTTGATTCGAACAGCCTTTGTAGAAGGACTTGGTTAAAGGGGTGTTCCAGCCCATTTTTATGTTTATTAAAAGTCAGCAGCTACAAAAAGTGTAGCTGCTGGCTTTTAATAAACACTCACTTACCTGCTCCTGCGTTCCAGCGACGCGCCGACCGGGGCTCCGCTCCTCTCCCCCCCTCCCCAGCCGGCGTCTCCATCCCAACTGTGGGCACCCAGCCGTGACAGCCTTCGGCTTCACGGCCGGGTACCCACTGCGCATGCGCGAGCCGCACTGCGCGCGCGGCGCGGCTCGTCGCTGATTGGAGAGGCGATCGCATGGGACCTGTCATGTGTCCCATGTGATCGCCTACAGGGAGGGGCTGGTGTAGGCGATTAAGGCTTAATCGCCTAACCAGCCCCTCGGCGGAAGCAGGAAGTGGGACAGGAAGTCCCACTCCTACTGAAGCCCCCACTCCCCCCCAAAAAAAATTACATGCCAAATGTGGCATGTAAGGGGGAGGGGATTAAACAAAAGTTGTTTTTTAGGGTGGAACTCCTCTTTAACCTCTGTGCATCACTTGAGTCCAGTCGCCTCACTGGTTATATGTAAGGCTTCATTCACACCTAGGCGTTTTGTCGCCTATAGCGCGACGCTCACAAACGCCAGAGGGAGAAAAATACATGAAAGCCTATGGAGATGGTTCACATCTGAACGCTGATGCGCCTGACGCCCATCGCTTGTAGCTAAAAAAAGTTCCGGACCCTTTTTTGTCGCGCATATCGGGCGGTTTGGGCGTATTTGAGCGTCTCCATTTCCCATAGAAAGTAATGGAAACGCTCGATTCAAGCGACTAGCGCGACAACGAGCGTTTGCTACAGGCGTTTCGTCGCTTTAATCAATAGAACTTTTCACCCAGGCAGAAGATAAAAAAATTCTACCAACATAGCAACAAGTGATGAAAAGATGATAATTTTTCCTATTGGCTAAAATAAAAAACGTCGAAGTACAAAAACGTCGGACAACGCTGTATGCAAACGCGCAAATAAGCATGAATACGCGCGACAAAACGCCGGAAAAAAACGACCGAACGACTGACGCTCAGGTGTGAATGCAGCCTAAGGGTTTACAACCACTTTAGGACATATTTAATCAAGTTCAATTTGTTAAAAATAAAACAGTGCTCTTGTAGTCAAAAAATTCTACCCACATAAAAACATTGCATGCTAATTAGGGGTAGGTTCACTTTTATGAAAAAAGTATGGAAAAAAATGTTCACTTAGACCCTTTTCACACTGAGGAGTTTTTCAGGCGGTTTAGCGCTAAAAATAGCACCTAAATACTGCCTGTAAAACTGCTGCCCTTCAGTCTCAATGTGAAAGCCAGAGGGCTTTCACACTGGAGCGGTGTGCTAGCAGGACCGCTCCAAAAGTCCTGCTAGCAGCATCTTTGGAGCGGTGTGTTTACCGCTCCTTCCCATTGAAAGCAATGGAAAACTGCGGTAATACCAGTGGCAATGCGCCTCTGCAGAGGTGCATTGCGGGTGGTATTAACTCTTTTTTGGCTGCTAGCGGCGGTTTAAACCACACCGCTAGCGGCCGGATACAGCCGCAATAACACAGTATAGAGCTGCTAAAAATAGCGCCTCTATACCCTCAGCGCACCTCCCACCCCAGTGTGAAAGGGGCCTTATTATTCTTTTCACAGGAGCTTTGCACCTATTCTCGGCCTTTTGGCTAAGATCAAGTGTAGTATCTGTTCTTATCAGTTGTCAATAGGTGGTGCTAAACTGACTGTCCCCAGTACTCGGCGAGGGGGAAAGGGATGGCAGTCGGTGGACGCTAAGCCTATTGGCGTAGAGGCGAAAGCCTTCTGATCGGGGCAGAGAGGCATGAGGTCGAAGCTGAAGGGCCGGGACCCTGGCCTTTGGCCTGGATTCGGTGGTGTCTGCCCCAGTCAGTTGTTCGGCGAGGGAACCTTTGCTAATCCTTTCGGGGAGAGGCGGGTAGTACTTCCCGAATGTAATTAGGTGGGAGAGCTGGGGGTTGTGGGTAGTAGTTGGCTGCGGCTGGCTCTCCCCAACCTCTTCTCCTACCTTCCTGGCTGGGAAGGGTGCTGCCGGTCCGGACCGGGGGTCAGGGTCCGTTGAAAAGCCTGTGGAGATAGTGCCCCTGGAGTGGCAGTCCAGGGGTGCCATACATTGCACTCAACGTGTGGCACCTTAGGTCACATATCTCCACATACACCTTTTTAGCACCTGCCTCTAGGGCCGAGCCTTTTGGCTAGGACCAGAGGAATTTTTGTTCCTGGCCGGAGGGCCGGCCATTGTATTGCACAATGGCCACTTTCTATACTTACCTGGCAGGGGAGACACCATGATCATGAAGGTGGTTCTCCCAGGGCGAGGCTCGGCCATTGCACTCTGGCTGGGCTGATCGAGGTGTCTTCCCTGCCACTGCTCGGCCTTTTGGCTAAGATCAGGTGTGGTATCTGTTCTCGTCAGTTGCTAGAGGAGCGCTGAAGCACCTCCTATATGTGGAGGGTGGATGCAATCTAATAGCGTCATTGCACCTGGAAGGGTGGTTTCAGCAGGGACTACGCCGTGCTGCCCGACAGATACTGGGGGCCGGCCAATGGTTGCGTCTGGTTGCGTCTGAGCCACCTGGAAGGGTGCTTCTGGTGAGGATGGGTGGCTGCGCCTGGTCTGGTCTTTTTGCCGGGTTCTAGTCTGGCCTTCTGGCTGGCTGGTGCAGGTGCTGTCCCTGTCAGAGATCTGGTAGGAGGAGCTGGAACTGCCCTGATGGAAAGACGGGGTAGGGCCATGCAAATCCTGCTGGGTTGACAGGGAGTCTGGAAGGGTTAGTATTGGTGGAGGCTGCTAGATGAGGGCAGCTTCTTCCCAAGAAAACCTGGAAGGGCTCTCTTTCTGGCAGGGGTGGAGGGCTGCACTGGCCGGTCGGTGGGTTAGATTTGGAACGGAAAAGCCTATGGTGCATGTGCCCCTGGAGTGGCAGTCCAGGGGTGTCTGAGAATCACTTTGAGTGAGGGTCACTTTGATTTAACGACACCACGGTCACTGCACCAGCTACACGCTTTTTTAGCACCTGCCTCCTGGGCCGGGCCTTTTGGCCAGGACCGGAGGAATTTTTTATTCCTGGCCGGAGGGCCTGGTCATTGTTGAACACAATGACCACTTCTTTCACTCTCCTCTCCACTATCCCTTTCCCCCACTTTATTTAATTTATTGCCTATGTTTGTCACGTTTTTGTTTTTTTTTGTTTGTGCACGTTTTGTACACAGTGTGATTAGTAGGGTGCCGGTCCTCGGGCCAGCCCTGAACGTCTTGGGAGTGGGTGGACATGGCCTTCTGGCTTAGTTCGCCCGCTCTCATGGGGTCTCCCTTCGGGGGAGTCCCACCTAGTACTTGGAGGGTTCTGTTTCGGCAGTCCCTCCAAGGAAGTTGGGTCCGTGTCGGCTTCGGTTGCTCGGACCACAGTAACTCAGTCCCCGTCTGGAGCCTAACGCCCCGGGGGATCAGGGTTTGGGTCCCTTCTGCACAGGAGGACCACTTGACGTTGCACCCGTCTGCACGTTTTTGTGAACACTCTTTATGTGTGTGCACATTTTTTCTGCACCGGGTGGAGTTTTTGAGTGTGTTTCACACGCCATAGGCTTTTCAAAAAAAAAAAAAGGAGCTTTGCACCTATGATAAGTGGATTGCAGATGCAATGTCAGGCTCCTGCAGACACTGCCTACAGCCCTGTCCCTCTGTACAGGTTGTCAGTTTCAGAGCTGTAGGAAGTGTGAAAGAACTATGGGTATGCTGATCAGCATGCTCACAGTTCATTGAAGCTACAAGTGCCACAGTGGAAAATGGGTCTTGTAGTTTAGTCCTTCACAATTACTTCAATATTAAAAGTGACAGTGGCTGTGGGGGTGACGAACCACTGCCTGCAGTCACAGGGAAGTTGGGGATAAAGGGAAGAGGTGGGTGTGTTTCAACATTTTACATTCTAAATACGAATGTAACATATAACATGTTTAAATGTGAACCTATTCTTTAAATACCTTTCACCTGCACCGCAGAGGAGTTAATTGAATGAGCAGATTTGAGCTATTCAAATTTTAATATGCATGTTAAACCTGCTTACCCAGGATCAATGCAATCCTGTATGTCAGCAACCCAAGAATGTTTCTGGAGAGAGTCAATGGTTTCTAAGATATATTCTGCACTGTTTTCTACCTACAAGACAAAATATTACATATATAAATTAATTATTATTAATAAAAATCTCTTTATGTATAGTTAAAAACAAAAAACAGTGCAATCAATGTATTAAACCCTATTATAACATCAGAGATACCAACAGCTCCCGAGCCATATTTTAAACATGTACAATCTAAGGCCCTGATTCATCAAATTGCAATACCATTTAACATACTAAGGTATATACGAAGGTATACTTAAATCGGAGCTCCACCCTAAAGTGAACTTCCGCTGATCGGAACCCTCCCCCCTCCGGTGTCACATTTGACACCTTTCAGGGGGGAGGGGGGTGCAGATACCTGTCTAAAGACAGGTATTTGCACCCACTTCCGGCCACACAGTCTCGGGTAAAAGACGGGTATTTCTTCACATCTCGTCCGTCCCCCGTTGTGTGCTGGGAACACACGGCTCCCAGCACACAGCGGGAGCCAATCGGCGGGCGCAGCGCGACTCGTGAATGTGCCGTAGGGAACCGGGCAGTGAAGCCGGAGCGCTTAACTTCCTGGTTCCCTCCCTGTGGATGGAAGGGGGAGCAGCAGAGTGACGAGCGATCGCTCGTCCTCTGCTGCAGAGGGCGCTGGACTCCAGGACAGGTAAGTGTCCTAATATTAAAAGTCAGCAGCTGCAGTATTTGTAGCTGCTGGCTTTTAATATTTTTTTTCAGGGGGACATCCACTTTAAAGTAAAATTTCTTCCTAACACTAAATAGCTTTAAACAGGTCCCCTGTGTAGGGATTGCCCCATGTCACTATTAAAAGGGCTGTGTGCCTATATTTATACCATCTGTTGAATTATTCTGTATAAACAGCTGCACATTACGATGGCTGTTTAACCACTTGGGACCCGCGCTATAGGCGAAAGACGTCCACAGCGCGGCTCTCAAGTGCCGGGTGGACGTCTTTGGACGTCCTTCTAAGTGCATTACCCACACGCGCGCTGCTGGGGGGCGCGCAGCGGGTAAACACTATGCTGGCGCATCGCTGAGGAGCGGTCTGCGGTGACAGCAGGGACGTGGAGCTCTGTGTGTAAACACAGAGCTCCACGTCCTGTCAGGGAGAGAGGAGACCGATGCTGTGTCCCTTGTACATAAGGACACAGCATCGGTCACCTCCCCTCCCCCCACACAGTTAGAACACACCCAGGGAATACATTTAACCCCTTCTTCACTCCCTAGTGTTAACCCCTTCCCTGCCAGTCACATTTATACAGTAATTGGTGCATTTTTATAGCACTGTTCGCTGTATAAATGTGAATGGTCCCAAAATTCTGTCAAAAGTGTCCGATATGTCTGTCGCAATATTGCAGGCCTGACGAAAAAAAATAGCAGATCGCCGCCATTACTAGTAAAAAATAAATCATAAATCTATCCCCTATTTTGTAGGCGCTATAACTTTTGCGCAAACCAATCAATATACGCTTATTGCGATTTTTTTAAACAAAAATATGTAAAAGAATACCTTCAGTTTGTTTTCATCGGTTTTGACTGATCGTGTGTACGTGGCCTTAGAGGATTTAATTTCAAGTGTAAAAGTTTGGCATTATACATTTACCAAACTCTAACTAAGCCTAGGTTCACATTGTAATGTGACTTGAGGGATCGAATTGCATGACAAGTTGCAGCCTATTGGAGGCAATGGCATTGTTCCAATTGGTGCAATACTGATTTTGTAGCGCCACACTGATTTGCAAAAGTAGTTCCTGCACTACTTTTGCCAATTTCAGGTGTGACTTCAATAGACATCTGTGGATGAAGCCCCACAGATGTCTATCAAGTAGCACCTGAAATTGTGCTGACCTTGCTACTTAGAAAATCGCACTACTTCAAGTGAAGTAGTGATTTCAAAGTAGCATCAATGTGACCCAGGGCTTAAG
The DNA here is from genome assembly GCA_029574335.1 of Rana kukunoris. NCBI lineage: Eukaryota > Metazoa > Chordata > Amphibia > Anura > Ranidae > Rana > Rana kukunoris. The sequence continues at coordinate 509,322,558 of CM056050.1, forward strand.
CTTTTTCTAATGTGAATTATGAAGACCTTTACCACTCAAAAAGTACAGCAGTGACCACCAAGAGTTTTTATACCAGAACCTGCAATCAGGGATTGGACAGATCCTACTATTGATTTTCTGAATGTATAAAAAAACTATTTATACTGTTCAGATTCGGTCTGTCTTCACTAGGATGACACAGAGGGGCCGGCCACATGGCGTCCTGTGCTCTGTTTTTATTGACACTGGAGGATAGCACTATACAGTTAATAAACTCCACATATAAGGTCCAACATTCCACATTCAGATTAAGTCTTAGATTTACAGGGTCCCAACACTGATCATCTATGTCTGCAGCCAAACAAGTTTTTCTATTTGTAGTAATAGTAGTAGTAGTAGCTACTGTATTAATATTCATAATATCATCACATCACATAATAATCCTATGCAGCCAGCAGATATATTTCAGTCTGTCTGTTTACATGTTGGATATCTTATGCATGTTAATTTTCAGATGAAGGTTTTTGTGGTCTGGCTTATCCTTATTTCACCCTGAAGACTTGTTGAGGCTCTTTCACACATCAGGAAATGCCAGTATGCGACCATTCCTCTGCTCACCAAAGGCCTGGCTGGTGAACTATAGTGTGGCTGGCATGGCAAGTCCCTAGGTGCTAAGCACTGATAGACGCTGCCAAGCCTCAGCTTCATCAACATCAGAAACGTTATCCTGGTCATATGCAAGGTCCACTCCTTTCCTGAATCATTGGCTGTCAGAAGTTCACACATTTTATTTATCCTGATAACGTAGGTCATGATTTATGGAACATCTAATGGCAGAAACAAAACAAGCGTTTGCTGTCAGGCTAATGACCCAGACTGTGAACAGTATGTATTACACCCATATTATCACAGTAGCGGCAGAGAGGGAATAATAAACAGATTATGTGTTTTTTCACCAGCTTGCACTGATCTCTAATTAATAACAGTCAGGATATTGAATAGACAGTATGGCATATTGTCCATAAACAGCCTGAGAACAGCTAAACATCTAAAGCAAAGAAAAATATCTTCCATATTGCAGCTTACTATTCCTTAGATGTGGCTGCATTTGTTTTCTTTTTTTCAGGCTAATGCCGCGTACACACGTTTTATGTGATGAAACAAAACGACGTTTTTCAAACTTCATTTTCCAAAACAACGTTGCATACACACCATCGTTTTTCCAAAATGCTCTAGCAAAGCGGGGTGACGTACACCACGTTCGACGGCACTCTGTTCCATTGAAGCTCCTTCTCATAACTTGCCTCTGAGCATGCACGGGTTTAAAAACATCGTTTTGCCCACACATCATCACTTTTTATGACACAAAAAAACGACATTTTGAAAAACGACACAAAAAATTCAAGCATGTTCGAATTTTTTTTGGTCGTTTTTTTAAAGACATAAAACAACGTTTTGCCCACACACACAGTGATTTTAAATGACGTTTTTGAAAACTTCATTTTTTTTCATCACAAAAAGTGATCGTGTGTACGCGGCAAAAGAATATTTTCTGGAAGTACAGAAAAACACCTATTTAACTTGCCAGATATCTACTGTCCTTGTATTGCAGAGAACCTATGGTGACAAAGCTGCTAAGCCATAAATACAGGGCAGTGAGTGTTGTTACTCTATAGCAGTGGTTCTCAACCTGGGGTCGGGACAATTGTCAAATGACAATTTTCCGGGGGTCACCGAATCCTGGGATGTTCCTAAAGCCCGCACCGCTCTTCCAGTCTTTTTTGCAGCTCCCCAGCTGGCCTGTTCCTGGAGCCCATGGCCACCAACTGAGCCTTTTTCGCAGCCGCCCCTTTTAGTTTGAGGTCAGCTGACTGGTGAGGAATGTGAAGTGGGAGCGGCATAGGTGTCACTGTTGCGAGACACCACAAAGCTGGAGACACCGTGAAGCCGGAGACACAGTGAGTAACACTACCTGTGATTAGAGTTGCCATTAAAAGTCCCCACTACAGTTCTCAGATCAGCAGATGACCTTAATCAAGAGCACCCAAGTTGGCTGATCAGAACTCTCCCCAGCACTGTCACTGATCCCACCCCCCCACCAGCACTGCCACTCATCCCAACTTCTCGCCAGTACTGCCACTCATCCCATTCCCCCCACCAAGAAGTAAGAGAAGGAATAAAAAATAAGTTTACTGTTAGGGGTCCCTACAACTTGGGAAATTTTATTAAGGGGTCACGGAACTAGAAAGGTTGAGAACCACTGCTCTACAGCAAGGAAGAATGTTACTGGCAAGATCGATAGATGAAAATAAAGGGGAGGGAATGTTAAAAAAAAGGGGGAAACTAAAGCTGGCCATTGGTGGATCAAAATTTGACTGGTTTAGAAGGGACCAGAATAATATTAATCCATCTATGTCCGTTTCCGGCTCTAGAGAAGTCAATTTCCTAGAATGGGCCTGTTGAAAAACTTTCAATTTGCCAGTGCCTGCAGCCAACCAGCTGCACCTCTGATCATTGTATTCTAGCAGAGGAGGAGTCACCGCTGTCAGAATAAAATAGCACAGAGGGGAGGATTCCTCCATCTACCTTGTTTGTGTGGATGAGAGAATAATAAAAAACAAAACAAAAAAAAACAGTCAATGCATGGCCAGACTAGGATGGCCACCTAATCATCCTTGTTCAGACTTCATACATTTTATGGCCCGATTGTGTAAATAATTACTAGCTGCACAGTTGTTTTTATGTTGCTGGCTGTATAATACAATTTAGCCCTTGCTTTAACCCTTAAAGTGATTCTAAACTTTCATTTTTTTTATTTAAATGAACCTGTTATACTTACCTGCTCTGTGTAATGGTTTTGCACAGAGCAGCCCTGATCCTTCTCTTCTCAGGTCCCCTGACAGTGCTCCTGGCTTCTCTTCTTCAACGAGTGCTCCCATAAGAAGCTGCTTCCTACGGAGGCTCTCGTGCAGGCTCGATCATGAGCCCAGCTGCCCTGCGTCACAACTTGGCCCTGCCCGTCTCAAGTTGGCTCCGCCCCTCCAATGGCGCTCATTGCTATCAATCTGACTTGTGAGGAGGGAGAGAGGGGAGCAAGCCACTGTTTTGGGGCACATTTCTGGATCGAGATCGGGCTCAGGTAAGTAAAAGGGGGGGGGAGGGGTGCTGTGAAGGATCCTGGACACAAAAGGTTTTTAGCCTAATGCAGAGAAACAAAAAAAACTTAAAGCTTTAGAACCACATTGAGTCTGTGACCCATCATTATTAAATCCCACTGCATTTACAAAGCTCAGTGCCCCTGCTGCCTTTTATTCATGACTTGTAAAGTTACTGACAGATCCTCCTGCTTTTTTTTTTTTTTAATCACAGTTTGTGAAAGATAGATAGAAACATATATCATCCACAATCGAGTGTGACACGTGTTTCCACGGGTGGAATAAATGGGGCAACTCCCACCCAGCCCTTCTAGGGGTCATATCACGTTCACTCAGAACCATTGTGTCCAGAGGCTTTAGCTGGTATTTGGGATGCCCTGGAGGATCTAGCATCCAAAAACTTTGCGTGACCTGGGTTGGAGAAATGCATTTTTTTTTTTTTTATTCAGCAACAGATACCAATGTATAGTGGAACATTCACAATACAGTTTAAAAACAATATACCTTTAGAACAAATGTGTTGTCCTTGTCAGGCATTTCCAGCGGCATTGTAGTGCGGACCTCAATAATTGCAGAGAGTGGAATGCTTACTTTAGGTTTGGAGGACTGTAAAAGAAAATGTAACACATCATAAATTATTTATGCATGTTGCCATAACTGGTAATAATTAATATGGTTAATTATAACAGAAAAAACACGAGAGACAGAAATCTTTGAAGCCTAACTTCATGCAAATTTTTGGACTTATTAGACCTTGTTTACATGCTGTATTTTTACCAACCCCAACCACTCCCCCTTAAACCACAAAACCAGTGGGCAGGGGTGTACACTTGCTGTGGCACAGCAATATTTATGCCCACTGTCATGCTTGGCAGGCAGTATTGCCGTCCCATTTAACTGAATGAGGCCATGATGCAGTGATGCAAGCTTTTAGGGGTTAAAACAGTCAAACGCCGTCAGAATAGCGATTTATCACAGATCAACGCAAGAACAAACGAGCCCCTAGTGTGGAATTTGCCTGAAAGTCATTTTTGAAATGACTGTCAGATAGTTAGACCCATTTCACATTAAGGCGTTTTTCAGGCGGTACAGCGCTAAAAATAGCTCTGCGATACCGCCAGAAAAAAACCTGCCCTGTAGTCTTCAATGTGAAAGCCCGAAGGCTTTCACACTGAAGCGGTGCGCTACCAGGACCGCTTCAAAAGCCATGCTAGCCGCATCTTTGCAGCGGTATAGGAGCGGTGTGTTTACCGCTCCTATACTGCTCCAAATCAATGGGAAACTGTGGTAATACCGCTCACAATGCGCCTCTACAGAGGCAGTATTAACCCTTTTAAAACCGCATCGCTAGTGGCCGAATACCGCAGTAAATACGATGGTATAGCAGCGCTAAAAATCGCGCTGCTATACCGCTACCGCGGCTCCACTGCCCAATGTGAAAGCAGCCTTATACAGTTGCTGTGCAGAACATATTTTATATACAGTTGTGTAGATTGTCCCTGTAGTGCCCATTTGTTTTTTGATTGAGCAGCTAGTATGCCTATTAAATAAATGCAATAATTAAATCACGCTATACATTTTGTCAATGCAAAATATATTTTTTAAATAAATACCAAATTTTTCATGTTGTGTCCCTTTTGAAGATATTGCAAGTGGAAGAAAAATGTTCTAAGATGTCCAACATTCAACTCCTCTCCTGGTGCCACCTCTCCCCGTCGCTAATATCAGCAAATATTTATTACCAATTGTATTACATGGCAGGAGAGGCTTTCACTGGGTAAAATGACACTTGTAGATAGTCAAGAAAAATGTACTTCTTCCTCTTAGCCAATATTTTCATTTTTTATAAATAAAGGATGGCCAAGGCACTTGTGATCCACAATCAGGCTAAAATCCACTGTCAGCTGAGGTCTTAGGCTCTTCAGGGATCCTGGCTCAGTCAGTCAGCTGGCTCAGCCTCTTAACGCAGCACTGAGAGCCTGAGCCAGCTGCTACTGCCCCCTCCACAGCCCAGATTTCCAATTAGCGCTGGAGGAGTTGACTAGAGTCACAGCTCTCTTCTCATTGAAACCTGAGAACTGAGCAATCAGTAGTCATGTGATAGCTCAGTTCTTGGTCTTAGACCTGGCAGGGGACCGATGCTGCAGCATTGGACTAATACTGCAGCCACATAGGCGAGTACAATTTGTTTGTTTTTAATCCCACACTACGCTTATTATTTATTTGAATTTTTTTATTTATTTATTTATTTTTTTGGTTGAATTTAAGTTCAAAAATAAGTTTATCAAGTTCTTCAACTACAAAAGAAGCAAAGAAACACAGCAAAAGGATACCAAGTTCATCTTGTTACAACAAAGAGAAGGGTATAATTTTGCAAACTAGAACAGGGGTCTCCAAACTTTATAAACAAAGGGCTGGTTAATTATCCTTCAGATTTTAGGAGGGCCGGACTGTGGCCAGTGGGAGTAAACATCAAAACATTTGGTATTAGGGGGAGTAATAATGCGCCATCGTTGGTATCATAGGGAGGATCAGTGCCCTATTATTGGTGTCAGTGGGAGAAATTATCCCTCATTGTTGGTGTCAGTGGGAGAAATTATCCCTCATTGTTGGTGTCAGTGGAAGAAATGGTGCCCCATTGTTGGTGTCAGATGGCACAATAGTGTCTTGTATCAGTGGAAGGAATAGTGCCCTAAGGGCCAGTTAAAAGCGAGCAAAGGGCTGCATCCGGCCCCAGGGCCACAGTTTGGAGACCACTGAACTAAAATATGGAAAAGTCAAGTGGTATGTCATCTACAATCAAATAGAGGACAATACAGAGATCATATATGAGTAAGGATAATATAACAATGGCAATTTCATAGAGAGTGCTTTCCAATGCAAAAGAAAGGTATAGTGCAGGGACTTGCAATTAGCGGACCTCCAGCTGTTGCAAAACTACAAGTCCCACCATGCCTCTGCCTCTGGGTGTCATGCTTGTGGCTGTCAGAGTCTTGCTAAGCCTCATGGGACTTGTAGTTCTGCAACAGCTAGCGGTCCGTTAATTGCATATCCCTGGTGTAGTGGATAACAGAAGTAACTCCTCCCAGAACAAAAATGTCCACTTACAGAGGACTGGTAGAAACACCGACCCCACATAGGAACACCTAAGAACCAAACACAAGGTCAAAGTAAGGTGACTAGGGCATAAAGAGAAGGGAGATTTCTTTTTTTTATAATATATATATTATAGAATAGAGGGGGGAGGGGGTCTGATGGGACTTTATATGCTGCTGTCCGTACAGTACTATTTAAAAAAATAAAAATTATACAAAAATAAATGAAATGAGGGTCTTATGTATCTGGCCGTGTAGTGTGGTTCTGTTTTAATTCAAAATCTGTATTTATAATGGGAGAAATAAATAAGTTCCCAAATTACACTTACAAAGAAAATGGGCCAAATGATCACATTCCACTTTTTGTTCACATTACAGCGGATCTCTAGACAAACAGCTAAATAGAAATATGAAATACATATACAGGAGAGGTTTTACATGCTAATTGATAGGGTTGTCCCGATACCGATACCAGTATCGGTATCGGAACCGATACAGAGTATTTGTGGTAGTACTTGTACTCCCGCAAATACCCCCGATACCCAAATAGAATACTCCCCCCCCCCGCCGCCGCATGGGTTAAACAGCGTGCGGGAACATCACAGCTTTTATTTGAATAGCTGTAGTGTTCCCGCTGCGTATAGACACTCCCCCCTTGCTTGGGATTGGATGGGTGATTGTGATCTGTCCAATCCCGAGCAAGGGGGAGTGTCTATACGCGTGGGCAAAACAGCTATTCAAATGAATGCTGTGATGTTCTCCGTGCAGCGGTGGCGGCGTTCGGCGGCTAGGTATGGGGGACATGGCTGGAGGGACATGGCTGAAGGGACATGGCTGGAGGGACATGGCTGGAGGGACATGGCTGGAGGGACATGGCTGGAGGGACATGGCTGCGGGGACATGGCTGCGGGGACGTGAGGGCCATGGCTGGGGGGACATGGCTGCATATGTGGGGGACATGGCTGGAGGGACATGGCTGGAGGGACATGGCTGCGGGGACCTGGCTGCGGGGACCTGGCTGCGGGGACGTGGGGAACATGGCTGGGGGGACATGGCTGCATATGTGGGGGACATGGCTGGAGGGACATGGCTGCATTTGTGGGGGACATGGCTGGATATATGTGGGGGACATGGCTGCATTTGGGGACACATTTAAAAAAACTATCGGTATTCGGTATCGGCGACTACTTGAAAAAAAGTATCGGTACTTGTACTCGGTCCTAAAAAAGTGGTATCGGGACAACCCTACTAATTGATTTGTATAGCTGATCCAAAAGCCAGACAACACAACAAGATTTGTGATCTTACTTTTCCAGCTAAAACTAGATAAAAACGATAAGCCTACTAAAAGCTAAAATAACAAAGCCGGCTTTAATCCAAAAATACTCTCTGCAGAACTTGTGTCCAACCAACCCACTTCCTCTGAGCACAGATCATTCTGGACGTACCCTGGCCTGTGACTAGACAGTGAAAAGTGAAGCAGTATAGTGATAAGCCCATCTCTCTGCCACATTTCATTCTCTTTAGACGTGTGTGGTTCATTTAGTTCCAAATTAAAATTTGTATCCGAATTACAAACGTACCGAATTTAAACGAATCCGAAATAATGAGAAAATAATTTAGACGTAATTCGAATTTGAATCCTTTAAATTTTTTTAAACGTTTTCCAATTTCCAAAAATAATAAAATGGAATAGAACATAAAGAAATAAAATAGAACATAAAGGAATGGAATAGAAAAAAAATAGATGACAAAAGAATATAACAGAAAATAAAAGAATATAATAGAGCAAAACAGAACAAGAGAGAATAGAAATAAAAAATAGACTAGAATATAATAGAATAACATAGAAAAAATATAACCATCTTCTGAAATAAGAACTTGAAAGAAAAAAAGGAATAGAATAGACTATAATAGAATAGAAAATAGAATTAAAAACATAGAATAGAATGAACATTTCCTATAATTCAAATATAATCAATTTGAAAAATAGCAAAAAATAGAATAGTATAGAAAAAAACATAAAGAATATAACCATCTTCCCGAAATTTAAATTTTGGAATATAATGAATTTGAATTTAAAAAAAAAACATTAGAATAGAAAGAATTTTTCCCAAAATTCAAGGTCTATGTAGCGACATCCAATCCACTGAATCCAGATGGATGGAAACTCTATTTTCCATCCGTCTGGGGAATCAGATAGGATGAAAAAATGGACAGGTGGTCTGTTCTTACCCGATCCCCCATAGAGGAGAGCGGGGCTCCGACAGGTCCATCTCTGCACAGTGAGCAGAGACGGACCAGTCATCCGTCGGCTCAGCAGAGATCAATGGAGCGATCGGACATATGTGTGTGAAAGGGGCCTTAGTGTGGTATTTGCATTTGGAATCTATTGCTGTAAACCTACAGCTCTGTTCCTGTGTACTATGTGAAGAGGGATGTGTCCCTTCCCTGCAATCAGCTCTTACTGCGCTTTACAGAGTGAAACTACAGCTCCCCACCCCCTGCTTTGTGAAAGCTCAGGCAAGCTGTATAAATTCTAAACTTTGAACTGTTGTACAAAAGAGAGGGCTACAGATAAACAGGTGCAGCGTATGTAGGAGGATTTGTTTAATTTCTGTGTATCACCTGAAGCCATTAACTTCACTGAATATATGTAAGGGTTTACAACCACTTTAAGCAATGCAGTTTGGTCACCTCCTTGCACCCAGCCTGTGATTGGGCAACAAAGGAGCAGCAGTCCTCCTGTCAGAATGTTCCTTGTCAGTACATATGTATGCAACACAGCCAATCAGCTCCTAGTGCTGCCCCCCTGGTGCTGTAAAGGGAATTACAAGAAGCATAAAAGCAGCAAAATGTTGGTTCTTACACTAGCTACAATAAAAGTAAAATGTAATGATTACCGTATTTATCGGCGTATAATGCACACTTTTTCCCCCTTAGAATCGTGGGTGCACGTTATACGCCGATCCGCGCTGTCTCTGAGCGCCGCCGACATAGACGAGCCGAGTGTACCCGAGTGTACTGCGCAATCGGCTAGGCTCGGCCACACTCGGCTCAGCTCGCAGTCACGCCCTGTCACGCCCTGTCCCGCCTCCTAGCCTTTATGCGAGAGTAGCCGAGCGTGGCCGAGCGCGCAGTAGCCGAAAGAAGTAGGGAGGACACCACGAAGGCCACAGATGGACGCCGGACAAGGCACCGACGAGGGGCATTCAAAATGTAAGTTTTTTTTTTTCTTAAACTTCCCCTCTAGGCTTGGGGTGCGCGCTATACGCCGGCACGCAGTATACGCCGATAAATACAGTAAATGATGAATATATACTGTAACTGTATCAATTAGATTTTTTTAAATCATCAAGATGATTATTAATGATGGTAGACTATTTTCCATGTTTAAATAAAATAATCATCCTTATTTAACCGCTTAAGGACCGCCGCATGATGATATACATCGGCAGAGCAGTACGGCTGGGCATAAGCACGTACAGGTACGTTGCCTTTAAGAGCCCAGCCATGGGTTGCTCGTGACCCCCTCCTGAGCTCTGTGACCTCGCCCACAGGACCCGCGGACCCAATCGCCACCAGTGTCCCGTGATCGGGTCACATAGCTGAAGAACAGGGAAAGGTAAGTGTAAACAAACCTTTCCCCGTTCTTCCTAGTGGCAGTGTCAGTGATTGTCAGTGATTGTCTGTTCCCTGTGATAGGGGAAGACGATCAGTGACGTCACACACCAGGCCACGCCCCCTACAGTAAGAATCACATACTAGGGCACACTTAACCCCTACAGCACCACCCATTGTTAACCCCTTTACTACCAGTGTAATTTTCACAGTAATCAGTGCATTGTCATAGCACTGATCGCTGTAAAAATGTCAATGGTCCCAAAAATGCGTCAAAAGTGTCCGATGTGTCCGCTATAATGTCGCAGTCACGATAAAAAAAAAAAAGAAAAAGAATCGCTGATCGCCGCCATTACTAGTAAAAAAAAATTAAAATGCAGAGGTGATCAAATACCATAAAAGGAAAGCTGTATTTGTGGGGGGAAAAAAAGGACGCCAACTTTGTTTGGGAGCCACGTCGCACGACCGCGCAATTGTCAGTTAAAAAGTGGCCTGGTCCTTTAGCTACAAAATGAACCGGGGCTTAAAGGATCACTAAAGGATTTTTTTTTTTTTTTAGCTAAATAGCTTCCTTTACCTTACTGCAGTCCTGGTTTCATGTCCTCATTGTCCGTTTTTGCTTTAAAGTAGCTGTAATTCTGCTCTGATCTCCACACTTCCTGCTTGTCTGGCTCCTTATGAAAAATCTCATGGCAGCTTTTCACTGTGGTCCAAGCTGTCATTACTGTGTGTCTAAAACTCCTCAGAACCAATCAGATTCATTTTAAAAACAAAACACTGCCCTGGATTTGTTTGTTTTTGTTCTGTGTGTCTCTTTACATCACAGAAACATGAAACCAGTTTAAAAGTGAAACTAACCTGCAGGCACATTATATGATTGATTTTTATCTATTTTTAATCATTTTTAAAAGGAATCAGTTAACTTTCATGTCTCTATACCCCGTAAACAGTCATTTCAGCAAAACATTTTTTTTCCTTTAGTGATCTTTTAAGTGGTTAAGAAATGGGTATTTTTGTGTTTTATTTTTGTCCAAATTGCATTTTATCATCAGGGGCAACAACTGAAATCTCATTCATGGCCCTGGGCATCACTATTTTTTCATAAATCAGACTCAGTATTACAAAAGTGAAATCTATAAATGAAAATATACATGTATTTATTATGAGTATATGCCTACATTTTTATTGAATTAGGCCCCATTCTATTTGTATTAAGATGTGTATAAAACAAGGTGAATATCCCGCTAGATAGAACCGTAACATTTTCTTAATGATCTGGCAGACAATGAAGATTAAACAGGTTTTTACTTTGAAATGTAAATAGGAGGGTTGCCTCTTCGCCTCCATTTGTTAAGGTTGCCATTAAGTTCATGGCACTCCCACCCAGATCAATTAGCCCGACCACAAAGGAAAGCAAGAGCGGGCATATATGGCCCTGAGAAGTGCAGCTGATGCCAAGACAAGCAATTTGAATATTTGGCTGGATTTCTTTGTGTGCGCCGTGCGGGAAAATCTGTTTAGCTCGCGTGTGTGTGTGTGTGTGCTCTGATACAACTGTATACATACATTGAGTAGTTCCAGTGTTGGACAGCCACATAAAAAGCACTTAGGAAATCACGCCATAATGTAAGAGGTAAACAGACAATCAAAGATAATATATTTTAAGCCATATAAACAGTAGCTGGATATTTAAATAGTGCTGAGAACAAGGAAATGTCAGCCTTCCTGTAAATTGCATCTCTAATGATTCAACCTGCTGCACGTGTCTATAAGCTACCCGACGCCAACCTCTGTCCACTAAGAGCACTTTGCTGGGGAAAAAAGTGTGCATGTCTATACACCATCAGGGCTCGTTCATAATAACATCTGGGGGGGCAGTAAAACCTTGCAGTTGAGTTGCAGCTTAACAGCCCCCCCAACAACCGCTTCTCCTTTAGCTGCAGAAGAAACATGCAGGAATAATGCTCCATGCTGCTTTCAGTGGCCGGTACCGCCCACCGCACGAAACCATTGAAGCGAATGAGGCTGCGCTGCAACCGCCCCCACAATTTTGTGCAATGCATACAGAAGTTTCGGGAGGAGCATGACGCGATATCTTTCTTAAAATAACAAATTTGAATGTGATTTTTGTTTGGAAAATCACTATTTATTCCACGATCAATTTTGTTAAAAGCAAACAATACTACATTTTTAAGTAATTTTTAATGACATTCGTAAGTGCTGGTTCACACAGGGGCAACACGACTTACAGCGTGACTTTGCAAGGCGACTTCAGAGCGACTTAAAGTGAAGTTTCACCCTAAAAAAAAAAAGATACCAAAAACCTGCAAAAAAATTTTTTTTTACTTACCAGAAATGACAGGTTGCTATGCGGATGTTCCTAATCTGCCACTTACTAGTCCGCGGCAGTTCTTATTCCTCATCCTTCTCGCGGTGCCTTCTGGGGAATGGGGCTTGCTGCTTTCTGGGAAGTGTGTGTATCCCAGAGAACAGCCGCCTATTCACAAAAGCGCCACGAGACTCGCGCATGCGCAGTAGGAAACGGGCAGTGAAGCCGCAAGGCTCCACTGCTTGTTTCCCCTTAGTAAGAATGGCAGCACCGTGAGCTGCCACGATCGAGGGATTGGCCTTGGGGGGGGGGGGGGGGGGCGACATTGCGGGCGCCTAGGACAGGCAAGTGTCCTTATTAAAAGTCAGCAGCTACAGTGTTTGTAGCTACTGACTTTAAAAAAATAAAATAGAACCTCGCTTTAAAGTTGCCTTCAGGACAGGCGACTTTGATTGTGGCCAATCACAGAATAATCAGCTCTGTGGGAGGGAGGGGTTTGCCTGCGTAAACTATTTTCTTTTCCTGTAAAGTCGCTTCAGTTAAGATGGAGATCCAACTTTGGAGGCGACTTCCATTGAAGTCCATGGGTACAAGTTGCCTAGAAGTCGGATTGAAGTAGTACAGGAACCTTTTCTTAAGTCGGAGCGACTTCAGTAGTGTGTATTAAGACGGCTCTCATTGACTAACATGGGATTACTGATGTCAAGCGACTTGGGGCGACTTGAGGTCTGACAAGTCGGATCCCAAGTCGCTGTAGTGTGCCACCACTTAGTCATCAAACGTACAAAAAAAAATCATCAAGTTCATACAAACATTCATTCTAAAATCTACTAGTACTGTATATAGACAGCTTTAGACACAGCAGGTGGTAGTTGGGTGATGCCTAGCACCACAGTCAAAGCTTAGGCCCAAAGTCATGGCCTTCATTACAAGCGGAAAGCAATCACCAACAGGGAATTTAAAGGAACACTAAAGGTTCGTTTTTTATTAGATCAATTGATTGCTGTAAGCTAGAGCATTTAAATATCACTTGCCTCATTTTTCCTTTTGACCTGCAAAATACAGTAATCCAGGTTTGAAAATGCCATTTCCTGTCTCTCCTCTTCTTGCTTTCCACCAGCATCTGAGCCGTTTTGCATGGTGGAAAGTAGAATGTGCTCACCCCCTCCCTATGACTACAGCCCTGCATGAAGATGCTCTCTTATCCCTCGCAGGCATGGAGGCTAAGCCTAATGGGAACTGTAGTTCCCATTAGGCCGTGATGTAGCAAGAATGAATGCGCACCGCAAACCAGGAAGTCTGTGAGAAAAACGATTCAGGAGTGACAGAAGTGAATAAAACAGCTTGAGTTCAACAGAGATCAAACTAGTTATAATGCAAAACATTACTTTTTACTTTATCAGCTACTGTCAGACTTTAATTTAAGAGGAAAACATTTGTCTTTACAACCCCTTTAAGTGTTGTTTTTTTCTTTTTTTGGGCAAGGAAGGTAACAGAAGCCACTTTGTAAAGCATGCTCTTTGGTAGCACCTTTAGTTTCAGACGATCAGACCTGGTGACAGGTTAATTTAAAGTGGACCTGAACTCACATAATGAAGGTTTGCTATCTTATAAGGAACATCTAAAAATAACAGTGCATATCCTGGTATGTGAGTGTGCCTAGATACACCTGAGCCTAAAGCTCCCAACTGTCCCTGATTTCAAAAGGACGGTCCCTGGTTTGAAAAAGTCGCTCTTTTGTCTGATGTATATACAGTGCCTTGCGAATGTATTCGGCCCCCTTGAACTTTGCAAACTTTTGCCACATTTCAGGCTTCAAACATAAAGATATAAAACTGTATTTTTTTGTGAAAAATCAACAACAAGTGGGACACAATCATGAAGTGGAACGAAATTTATTGGGTTTTTTAAACTTTTTTAACAATTAAAAAACTGAAAAATTGGGTGTGCAAAATTATTCAGTCCCTTTACTTTCAGTGCAGCAAATTCTCTCCAGAAGTTCAGTGAGGATCTCTGAATGATCCAGTGTTGACCTACATGACTAATGATGATAAATAGAATCCACCTGTGTGTAATCAAGTCTCCATATAAATGCACCTGCACTGTGATAGTCTCAGAGGTCCGTTTAAAGCGCAGAGAGCATCATGAAAAACAAGGAACACACCAGGCAGGTCCGAAATACTGTTGTGGAGAAGTTTAAAGCCGAATTTGGATACAAAAAGATTTCCCAAGCTTTAAACATCCCAAGGAGCACTGTGCAAGCGATAATATTGAAATGGAAGGAGTATCAGACCACTGTAAATCTACAAAGACCTGGCCGTCCCTCTAAACTTTCAGCTCATACAAGGAGAAGACTGATCAGAGATGCAGCCAAGAGGCCCATGATCACTCTGGATGAACTGCAGAGATCTACAGCTAAGGTGGGAGACTCTGTCCATAGGACAACAGTCGTATACTGCACAAATCTGGCCTTTATGGAAGAGTGGCAAGAAAAAAGCAATTTCTTAAAGCTATCCATAAAAAGTGCAGTTTAAACTTTGCCACAAGCCACCTGGGAGACACACCAAACATGTGGAAGAAGGTGCTCTGGTCAGATGAAACCAAAATCAAACTTTTTGGCAACAATGCAAAACGTTATGTTTGGCGTAAAAGCAACACAGCTCATCACTAGTGTTGAGCAGAATATGCCATATTCGATTTCGCGATATATCTCGAATATATAGTCGAATATTCAAGATATATTCGCTAAATACGAATATTCGTGATATTTTTTGGAAATGAAATTATTGCGAATTTTCGCTATTGCGAATGCGAAATTTCGAGAAATGCGGAATGGAGCACTCTGATTGGCTCAGAATATTCGTGATATTTTACAATACAAAATAATTGCGAATATTCGAGAAATGCGGAAGGAGCACTCTGATTGGCTCAGAATATTCGTGATATATTACAATACACAATAATTGCGAATATTCGGCAAATGCGGAAGGAGCACTCTGATTGGCTCAGAATATTCGTGATATATTACAATACACAATAATTGCGAATATTCGAGAAATGCGGAAGGAGCACTCTGATTGGCTCAGAATATTCGTGATATATTACAATATAAAATAATTGCGAATATTCGAGAAATGCGGAATGGAGCACTCTGATTGGCTCAGAATATTCGTGATATATTACAATATAAAATAATTGCGAATATTCGAGAAATGCGGAATGGAGCACTCTGATTGGCTCAGAATATTCGTGATATATTACAATATAAAATAATTGCGAATATTCGAGAAATGCGGAATGGAGCACTCTGATTGGCTCAGAATATTCGTGATATATTACAATACAAAATAATTGCGAAATTTCGAGAAATGCGGAATGGAGCACTCTGATTGGCTCAGAATATTCGTGATATATTACAATATAAAATAATCGCGCGATATCGCTATTGCCGAATAATCGCATTGCGATTTTTCGGCAAAATAAAATGAGCACTGCAGCTACTCGGCCCAAGGTCTCTAATCATACCAGCAATGCTTTTAGACGTCGATGGGGATCTCTAGGATGTGATCTGTTCTAAAAAAAAAATTGAAAAAATTTGAATATTCGAAATAGCGAATATTCGCCGCGATATTCGTGTTATTCGCGAATACTCGAATATGCAATATTCGTAGCGAATATTCGCAATGCGAATATTCGTGAGCAACACTACTCATCACCCTGAACACACTATCCCCACTGTGAAACATGGTGGTGGCAGCATCATGGTTTGGACCTGCTTTTCTTCAGCAGGGACAGGGAAGATGGTTAAAATTGATGGGAAGATGGATGGAGCCAAATACAGGACCATTCTGGAAGAAAACCTGAAGGAGTCTGCAAAATACCTGAGACTGGGACTGGGACGGAGATTTATCTTCCAACAAGACAATGATCCAAAACATAAAGCAAAATCTACAATGGAATGGTTCAAAAATACACATATCCAGGTGTTAAAATGGCCAAGTCAAAGTCCAGACCTGAATCCAATCGAGAATCTGTGGAAAGAACTGAAAACTGCTGTTCACAAACGCTCTCCATCCAACCTCACTGAGCTCGAGCTGTTTTGCAAGGAGGAATGGGAAAAAATGTCAGTCTCTCGATGTGCAAAACTGGGACATACCCCAAGCGAATTTCAGCTGTAATCGCAGCAAAAGGTGGCGCTACAAAGTATTAACTTAAGGGGGCTGAATAATTTTGCACGCCCAATTTTTCAGTTTTTTATTTGTTAAAAAAGTTTGAAATATCCAATAAATTTCGTTCCACTTCATGATTGTGTCCCACTTGTTGTTGATTCTTCACAAAAAAAATACAGTTTTATATCTTTATGTATGAAGCCTGAAATGTGGCAAAAGGTCACAAAGTTCAAGGGGGGCGAATACTTTTGCAAAGGCACTGTAGTTTATAAAAAGTGTTTCCCAGTGCTAAACCTTTCATCCAATTTCTAAAATGCTGCATTCTGAACTCTCCTTTAATGCCCTGTACACACGACCGTTTTCATCGGACAAACCGATTGTGTGTGGACCCCATTGTTTTTTTTTCCCCCATCGGTAAAAAAAAAATAGAACCCGTTTTAAAATTTGGTTAAAAAAACGATAGAAAAAAATGATCGTCTGTGGGGAAATCCATCGGTCAAAAATCCATGCATGCTCAGAATCAAGTTGACGCATGCTCGGAAGCATTGAACTTCATTTCTTTCTGCACGTCGTTGTGTTTTACATCACCGCGTTGGACACGGTCGGATTTTTAACTGATGGTATGTAGGCAAGACTGATGAAAGTCAGCCTCATAGGATATCTGATGAAAAAATCCAGTGGTCCGTTTTCATCGGATGAACCAATCGTGTGTACGAGGCATAAGCCTCACGTTTAATCACTGTCCAAATCTTGGCGCCTCAACCTTTGCAACATCTCCAAAATACGCCCCTTTCTCACCAATGACACCACAAAACTCTAAATTCACTCCCTAGTCATCTCTCGCCTCGATTACTGCAACTCTCTCCTCATTGGCTTACCTCTGCATACTCTAACCCCCCTTCAGTCCATCATGAATGCTGCTGCCAGACTCATTCACCTTACCAACCGCTCTGTCTCTGCTACTCCTCTCTGTCAATCCCTCCACAGGCTTCTGCTCACCCAACAAATTAAATTCAAACTACCAACAATTACCTACAAAGCCATCCACAACTCTGCCCCCAGTTACATCAATGACCTAGTCTCTAAATACCAACCTAATAGTTCTCTTCGTTCTTCTCAAGACCTCCTACTCTCTAGCTCTCTTATTACCTGCTCCCATGCTTGTCTCCGGGACTTTTCCAGAGCCTCCCAAAGCCTATTGAACTCCTTACCCCAATCTCTCCATCTATCTCCTTCTCCATTAGCTTTTAGGCCTCGTACACACGATCGGACATATCCGATGAAAACGGTCCGCGGACCATTTCCATCGGATATGTCCGATCGGGAGTTTGATCCGATGGCGTGTACACACCATCGGATCAAATTCCCCGCCGCCGGACGGCGCGGTGACGTGGCGGTGACGCGGCGGTGACGTTGACGCCGCCACGTCACCGCACCAGGAAGTTAAACACTTCCGCGCATGCGCCGAATCCATTCGGCGGCGGCGGTGGGGGACGACATGTCTGCTGGTAAGTGTACTAACCAGCAGACATGTCGGGCGGACAGATTCTCACCGGATAGATTTCAAAGCATGCTTTGAAATCTGTCGGGTGGAGAAATCTGTCCGCTAGCCCATACACACGAGCGGAGATGTCTGCTGAAACGGTCCATCGGACCGTTTTCAGCGGACATATCCCCTTGTGTGTACGAGGCCTTAGAGGATCCCTGAAAACCCTCCTCTTCAGAGAAGCCTTCCCTACCCACACCAAACAACTGTATTTTCATTTGAGTCCATACGATCATCCCCCACAGCTAACTACCCTTTGTTCCACTTGACCCTCCCTTCTAGATTGTAAGCTCTAACGAGCAGGGCCCTCCTGAATTGATTTGTATTGTGACTGTACTGTCTACCCTGATGTAAAGCGCTGCGCAAACTGTTGGCGCTATATAAATCCTGTACAATAATAATAATCATTTTTAAAAGCCAATATAAGGGAATAGTAGTGGTAAAGAAAATCACTTGTGGGTTTAAAGGAGAAGTATTGCCAAAGCTTGTCTGGCTGTACTTCTGTGGATCACAGAATACAGCCAGTGTAGTGCCATTCTTTCTGCCCTCCTGTGACCCGTTTTTAGCAGAGAAAACTCCTCTTAAGACCCACTAGTTCTGTTTCTTTTTTTTCCAGCCACTAAACCCCTACTAAAAAACCGCTGATAACAGCTTACATGTGCATAGATGCATAAAATAACATGCTGGGGAGTTTACTGGCTGCAGAAAAAAATGCCTGAAGCCAAAAACAGCAGCAGTAAAAACGTCCAGTGTGTATGAGGCCTTATGGACCTGGGGGTCCCCAAGGAATTCCCTTAATTTGCAGGGATTTCCTCCCACTTCTCATTTGGCTATGAGAGAGGGAATGAAGGGAAATCTCAGCAATGGGACAGATGGTGAAAAAAAAAATTGACAGGGGTTATAGCCATCCCTTACTCTTTAGAAAATGAAAAATAAAATAAAATGTGTGTGTAAAGGGGTACTAAATAACATTAAAAGCAACTTTTTTTTTTAGACATATGTAAAAACCTAAGAAACATTATCTTATCGCCATCTTGTGGACAAATATGGTGTGTGCCTACCATCTACAGTATGTCCTATTGAAAATGCTAACAATACCTAAAATCAATAAAAATAGAATGAAATAAAATAAAACTATCTAAAAATTAGAAGAATGTAACATTTTTATAAGAGGAATGACCTAGTGCTAATTTTTACAAATCTGTGATGAAACAGTCCTAATCTATATCGATGTTCATATCGATGTTCATGCCATGGAGAGTTAGGGTGTCTAATTCGTAGATCCATCATGTTTCATTTTCTTGAGGTCTGGCCCCCTCCAATATCTGGTGACGTTATCTATGCCATAAAATTTAATAGCCTATGAAATAAAACGAAAATGGTTGGATACACTATGCTTTTGATATCCCTTACGTATATTCTGAACATGTTGATGAATTATTTTTGAATGTTTTCTAGTAGGCCTACCCACGTACTGGAGCCCGCACAAGCACTCTATCATGTAGGTAATAAAAGTATCACAAGAAATTTCTTTATTTCATACCGTTTCCCTGTGTGTTTAGATTGGAAAGCAGTACGTTTTCTATTATTGTGGTTGCCAATTCTACTTGGTTAGCATCCTCTACACTTGTAGAATCCTACTTTATTCAGAAAGGTGGAAATTCTCTTAGGAGTATCCGGTACTAGTTTTACAATTTTTGTTCTCGGACCCAGTGCTCTTCTGTACAGTAAGGGAAAAAAGTATTTGTTCCCCTGTTGATTTTGCACATTTACCCAGTGACAAATAAATGACCAATCTATAATTTTAATAGAAGGTTTATTTTAACAGTGAGAGACAGAACAACAACTAAAATATCCAGAAAAACGCATTTAAAAATCAATAAAATTGAACCCAACATTAAAATTATAGACTGATCGTTTGTCAGTGGGCAAACTTACAAAATCAGCAGGGGATCGAATACATTTTTCCCCTCACTGTAAATGAAACTAGGTTTAGATAGTAATATTTTGCCAACGTGGGGTCTCTCATTAGGATGGGCCAATGTTTTTTAAAAATATTCTCAACCTCTTAGTGCAATAAATACACAGCTAAGCAAATACTTCTTACTGCACACAAGGGAATCAGTGACTATCAATGATCCTTCAGCCCTTCGAAACTGAAAACCCAACTGTTTAATTTTCCTTAATCCCTAATGGACCAACCCCAGGCCCAATAGAAGTTGTACAGACTGCTATTGCTATTATTATGCCATTGCTTTCAGTCCTTGTCCACTGACAACAGGGACACAGATAGACCTTTTGATCTGAGAAAAACTGAACTGGGCTGGGGTGTTTGATAAAAAGGAAAGCTGATGAACTTGTGGGCGAGGCCTACTCGCTGTGCGAGCAGGTGTACCTTTCCCAGGGAGTGTGCTCGTCGATGTCCAGGACCAGGCGGAGACTCCGGTCATGTGAAAAATGTAACATTAACTGCTTGCCGACTGCCCATCGCAGTTATACGGCGGGGCGGTGGCACTGCTGGGCGAGAGCACGTAGCTCTACGTCCTACCTTTAGCGGCCGCTAGGGGGACAGAAGATCAGTGATTTCCCCTAGTGAGTCCACCCCCCCATACAGTTAGAACACACCCAGGAACACACTTAACCCCTTCCCTGCCCCTAGTGTTAACCCCTTCACTGCCAATGGCATTTTTATAGTAATCCAATGCATTTATATAGCATTGATCGCTATAAAAATGCCAATGGTCCCAAAAATGTGTCAAAAGTGTCCGATGTGTCCGCCATAATATCGCAGTACTGAAAAAAAAACACTGATCGCCGCTGTTACTAGTAAAAAAAATATATTAATAAAAATGCCATAAAACTACCCCCTTTCTTGTAAATGCTATAAATTTTGTGCAAACCAATCAATGAATGCTAATTGCGAATTTTTTTACGAAAAATATGTAGAAGAATACGTATCGGCCTAAACTGAGGGAAAAAAATGTTTTTTTATATCTTTTTTGGGGATATTTATTATAGCAAAATGTAAAAAATATTGAATTTTTTTCAAAATAGTCGCTCTATTTTTGTTTATAGCGCAAAAAATAAAAACCGCAGAGATGATCAAATAACACCAAAAGAAAGCTCTATTTGTGGGAAAAAAAGGACGCCAATTTTGTTTGGGAGCCACATCGCACGACCACACAATTGTCAGTTAAAGCGACGCAGTGCCGAATCACAAAAAGTGCTCTGGTCTTTGACGAGCAATATGGTCCGGGGGTTAAGTGGTTAAGGCAGTTCCCCAACTTATAGATGAACCTTCCCTGTGTGCAACAATAAAATACAGAGTTCCTCCGAAAAGTGCTGTCCAATTTCACTACACACTGTAGTTGATGTAAGTTGCATTAGGGGGCGACCTGGGATCCGGCTTGAAGTTGCCCCAAGTCATCCCAAGTCGTGTGGTTGAGAAAATCAATGGAAGTGAATGGGAGCCGTCTTAATACACACTACTGAAGTTGCTCCGACGTCAGAAAAGGTTCCTGTACTACTGATTTCAATGGAAGTCGCCTCAGAAGTCGGATCACTGTCTTAAAGGGGAGTTCCAGCCAAAATGTATGTTTATTAAAAGTCAGCAGCTACAAAAAGTGTAGCTGCTGGCTTTTAATAAACATTCACTTACCTGCTCCACGTTCCAGCGACGCGCCGGCCGGGGGGTCCGCTCCTCTCCCCCCTCCCCCCTTCACAGCCGGGCACCCACTGCGCATGTGTGAGCGGTACTGTGCATGCGCGCGCGGCGCTCCGCTGATTGGACAGGCGATTGTCTGGGACCTGTCAGTGTCCTTGGCGATCGCCTAGGGGAGGGGCTGCAATAAGGCGATTAAGCTTAATCGCATTACCAGCCCCTCGGCGGAAGGAGGAAGTGGGACAGGAAGTCCAAAGAATGTCTCTCCCCTAACCCCAACTATGGTAGTGTGGCTGCCCAGGCATACCTCTGTGAGGTATAGCATTGTCAATGACTTGGTTGTCTCAGAAAGTCCCAGGGTCTTCAGTGGACTGTAAGGCACAGCAGCCCCAATACCACAAGCAGAACAGAACCAACCAGTTCAACTTGAAGGACCCCTGGACCTCAGTCTTCCCCATTTTTATAGCACAGGTGGGCTGACTAGGTCCAAAGCATCCAGAAATGTCCAGAAACTAAGATAGCCCTTTTTCCCAGCCAGGGCCGCTAACGTTGTAGAACTATCACATTTCAATCAGCCTACACACTGATAAGAGATAAAAATCATTTTTTTTATATCTCTATTGTTTTCTACTCTGATAGATAAAGCTGCCCCTATGTGGGCTGAAATGTTGCCGAAGATAGGCAATTAAATATCTGGCTATCCTTCAAATTCTCACCTACAAAAACACTTCCCGCTCCGTCACCTTCATTCCACTCTAAAGAAGAGTGAAGGATTGGGCCTACCCACTGGAAGATTTTCATCAAGATGCAAAATCCATCTAAAAATCTATCTGATGCCTCCAATTACCAAAGGTGCTTTTTATCACCCTCTCAGCATATTTAGACACTAGCGACATTTGTATTAAAAAAATGTAGTCTGTAAAACTAATGTGGTTACTGCCCACTTTTTCAATAGTCCCTCACCAGCGCCAGCATCTTCTCCATTGTGCCAGTCTTCAGCCATCTTCATTGGCTGGTGCAGGAATGTCAATCTGGCGCTGTGAGTGAGCTGAGCTGAGCTGCACATGTGCAGCTTAGTTTACAACACTGGAGAAGCCAGCAAGCAGGCAAGTGGGGGCATTTCTTATGGTCGTTTTTGATCGCCTCTGCGGTTTTTATTTTTTGCGCTACAAAGAACGACCTATAATTTTGAAAAAAACAATATTTCTTACTTTCTGCTCTAAAACACGTCCAATTAAATATAAAAATAGAATAGCTTCATCATTTTAGACCAATATGTATTCTGCTACATATTTTTGGTTAAAAAAATACCAATAAGTGCATATTGATTGGTTTGAAGTTGGAGTCTGCAAACATTTTTTTTTTTTTTTTTTTAGTAATGGCGATGATCAGCAACTTATAGGAGGACGGCGATATTGCGGTGGACAAATAGGACACATAACTGACACTTTTGACACTTTTTTACTTTTTTTGGGGATCAGTGACATTATTACAGTAATCAGTGCTAGTTCAAAAATGTAGGGAACGGGGAAACATAAAAGCACTCACATGTAGCCGACATCCGAAATAATTGAATCAAAAATAGAAAAATACTACATAGGGTAGTAGAGAGGCGGACTTTTTCAGGCAATCACAAGGACATAAAAGTTAAGAAAAAATATTTAATTATATATCATAAAATCCAAAAACAAAGAATAAAAATACAAAAACAGGGTATCAGAGTATATATAAGCAATATTAGCTTGCATCTCGCCTACGCGTTTCGCCTAGCGGCTTCTTCAGGGCGAGTTTGAGAGAGGGCTGGTAGTAATATTGCTAATTTCATAATCAAAAGAATTGCTATCCATCCGATTATTCGAAGATGAAGTAAATATCGTATGGCTTTAAGAGCTCAATGCGGCAGACAATACACCAAAATACACGAAAAAATATTCTATGGTTGGCAGCGAATCATCATATAAAGATGAACAAATGTATTTCTGAAATAAAGTCAGAAATCAAAAAAGGACCCGGGACTAATCACAGCAGTGAACATGGAAAAAAAGGATAAGACCAATCAAATAGTGACCAGGTTATAGTGTCCAATTAGGGCAGCCCATAAGTCAGGAGTTTGTATAACCGCTGTTCGTATTCCCGGGGGGGTTAAGCCTGTGCTGACTTACTCTGCCCTAATTGGAAAAACCTGGTTAGCCTTTTGATTGGATCTTACTCCTTCCTGGCTTTTCCATTTCACTGCTGTATTATCCCGGGTCCTTTTTTGATTTCTGACTTTATTTCAGAAATACATTTGTTCATCTTTATAGATGATTTCGCTGCCAACATAGGATATATTTTTTCGTGTATTTTGGTGTACTTTGTCGCCGCATTGGCTCTTACAAGCCATAGGATATTTACTTCATCTTCGATATAATCGGATGGATAGCAATTCTTTTGATGTATGAAATTAGCAATTATATACTACCAGCCCTCTCTCAAACTCGCCCTGAAGAAGCCGCTAGGCGAAACGCGTAGGCGAGATGCAAGCCAATATTGCTTATATATACTTTTACCCTGTTTTTGTATATTTTTTTTTGTTTTTGGATTTTATGATATATAATTAAATATTTTTTCTTAACTTTTATGTCCTTGTGATTGCCTGAAAAAGTCCGCCTCTCTACTACCCTATGTAGTATTTTTCTATTTTTGAGTAATCAGTGCTAAAAATATGCTCCGACACTGTACTAATGACACTGGCAGGGAAGGGGTTAACATCAGGGGCGATCAAAGGGTTAAATGTGCTTTTACTACTTAAAGACTAAGGATAAGCTCAGGTGTGTTCGCAATTTCACGTGCCTGTGCCCACCAGAAAGCTGACACTCCACATCGATAATCACAGGCAGTGAGACATTTCCCGATCTGTGCAGCCACGGATCAGCAAATGTCTCATTGCCTGTGATTAACGCTATGGAGTGTCAGCTTCCTGACAGGCGCAGGCACGTGGATTTGCGAGCACGTGAGCTTATCCTTAGTCTTCAAGCTCATCTGAGCTCATCCTTATTCAAGACATATTTCAGTTAGAGCTGCATGATTAAAATCACATTAAAGAGTCAAGATCAGGATTCTACCCCCTCCTAAAAAAAGCATTTCCTCCATTTAGTGCAGAGAGTTCTCTGCTCAAGCTGACAGCTGTCGAAAAAAAAAAAAAACAGCCAAGTTTTTCACATGCTTAGGCAGAGATAAAGGGAAACATTTCAACATAGTTCCTTTAGATCAAAGGGATGAACTTCTGTCTGTAAACGAGGTCAGTTTAACCACTTAAATGACTAAACTTTGACACTTGTTGCTTACAAGTTAAAATCAGATTTTTTTGCTAGAAAATTACTTAGAATCCTCAAACATTATATATTTTTTTGGAGCAGAGACCATAGAGAATAAAATTGTGGTTGTTGCAATATTTTATGTCACACTGTATTTGTGCAGCGGCCTTTCAAAAGCATATTTTTTTGGGGGAAAAAAACACTTTAATTAAAGGGGTTGTAAAGGTTTTTTTTTCTAAATAGGCTAGCTTAAAGGAACCCATTTAGAAAATAAAAAACTAACCTTTACAACCCTTTTAATTATAAAGTTAGCCCCTTTTTTTTTGTATAATGTGAAAGATGATGTTACGCCACGAGAATCGTGATCTCTATTATAAGCAAAAAAAATGTAATTCTCATTTTAGCCAGAATCGTGCAGCTCTAGGATCGGTGTTCCTGCTTCATAGGAACACAGGATCCATGTCTACTGAACTCACAGACATAGGCAGATTGTCATTCTGTCAGAGTAATAAACAATTGACGGGACCTGGTGGACAACCATGTAAAATCCCTGCGTGAGCGAGTCAGCGGCAGCGTATTCTTACGTCCAAAATACGCAAGTGCACAATCATGTGTATGTACCGTATATATTAGGGCGAAAAAACAAATCGATTAATCGACAACTAATCGATTATGAAATAAATTGATTACAATTTTCATAATCAATTAATCGGCCAGTAACATAATGGGGTTAAACAACTAAAATTAGCCCTTTATAGTACACAAAAAGCAAATGGCTACTGTAAATATTACTTTCACTGTCCCACAGTAAAAGAATGTACCCCTTACAGTAGCAATTATTTGCTCTTTTTGTTTCTTTTCTGTTTTTTTTTTGGTGCTTTTAGCAGAAACACACTACAGTTCATTTACATGTTTTCCTATGGGACACGTTCACATCCATGATTTTTTTTCAGCTGCTGCGCATTTGGAAAAGGCAAGGACTTTTTTACGCAAAACGGTGCTATTTTTTTGGGGTTCAATATACTTCAATGGAGAAGCTGCAGAAAAGCATGTAATGTGTTTTTGCGGCAATTTGTGTTTTGTAATCTGCCCAACAACAAATTGGCCTAAAAATGATCCGATTAATCGAAACAATAAATCGGCCAACTAATCGATTATGAAAATAATCCTTAGTTGCAGTATATATATACCTGTAGGTCTAGTATAGGGGTAGTGTATATATATATATATATGTAGGGGTAGTGTATATAGTGTATATATAGTGTATGTAGGGGTAGTGTATGTATAGTGTATAGGTAGGTCAGTGTATGTAGGGGTCAGTGTATGTAGGTCAGGTCAGTGTATGTAGGGGTCAGTGTATGTAGGTCAGTGTATGTAGGTCAGGTCAGTGTATGTAGGGGTCAGTGTATGTAGGTCAGTGTATGTAGGTCAGTGTATGTAGGTCAGTGTATGTAGGGGTCAGTGTATGTAGGTCAGTGTATGTAGGTCAGTGTATGTAGGTCAGTGTATGTAGGGGTCAGTGTATGTAGGGGTCAGTGTATGTAGGGGTCAGTGTATGTAGGGGTCAGTGTATGTAGGTCAGGTCAGTGTATGTAGGGGTCAGTGTATGTAGGGGTCAGTGTATGTAGGTCAGTGTATGTAGGTCAGTGTATGTAGGTCAGTGTATGTAGGTCAGTGTATGTAGGGGTCAGTGTATGTAGGTCAGTGTATGTAGGTCAGGTCAGTGTATGCAGGTCAGGTCAGTGTATGCAGGTTATGTCTGTGTGTGTGTACACACACACACACACGTCACGGTATGTGTGTGAAGCAGGTCACCCCGCGCTAATTCGCCGACCACACGCGCAAACACACCCCCCCCCCCCCCCTCCGGTGTTGGCTTGGCTTCGGGCTGAAGTCCCTGGTCTTTTTGGCACCTAGCAATGCCCCTGTTTGTGGTGGTTGTAAATCAGTTTAAAGTTTTAGGATGCATTAAAAATTTCCTGCATTTTTACACACATTTAAAATGTCTGTAAAACACTTGATGAGATAAGTATCATTCTTATGAATAGATCAATTCTCATCTTTGTGCAGTTTTAAAAAAAATGTGTTTTGAATTGTGTATTAAGCTAAAATCTGTATTAAAAAGAAATGAATGGTAATGCAGTAAGAACAATGCAGGGCATTAAGAAAACATGTAAAATGCTCAAAGGCTAAAAGGCATTTTCTTTAACACATAGATGTGAATGCACACTACAACTAAGGTCTCCAGTCCAAACATGAGCAAGTTATTTATTAGAGTGCAGAGTCAGGTGGTGAATCAGAGCCAGCAGATGGTAAATTAGTTAAATAAAAGCAGAACATGAATGAGGAATGACGCTGGGTTCCCAGGAGTCTTGGGATACATTTACAGAACACCATTCATGGAACATATTGCAAGTAGGAGGTCAGTCACCCCCAATACACTACACTAACGATTGACTGTGGCTACAATTCTTTTCTTTATGTTACAACACTACTAACCTGATCCCAGATTGTTCAGAAAGTACAGACAGCCATTTTATGGTTGTAATCAATATCAAGGCTACAATAACTAGAGTCACCAATAAGGCATGAAACACAAAATGATCAGTCATGTAGCATACTAAAAGTAAAAAAATCGGGTTCACAGAACAAAAAATGTCTGCCAGTGTTAATCTTGACATCAAAAATTCAATTTAGTTTTAGTCTTCTTTTTTTTTTTTTTCATTTAAATTTAAGTTTATTATAATAAAATAAAGAGCATACAGAGTAATAAACGTAATACAATAAATGCATCAGGAAACATTGTGTTGACAATTATAGTAGTAAACAATAGATTACATTTCTTAACTAGATTTCCCCTTCTCCTCCCTCCCCCCCCCAATGTCCCAACTATATACCTGGTAAGTCTAACATGGGAGTGTAAGCCCTGGTTCACACTGGTGCGTTTTGACATGCGATTTGGCATGTCAAATCGCATGTCAAAACGGCGGATTTTGCCGCAAATTGCCGGCAATGGCAGTGTCCTAATCGGTGCGACGCTGCATCTGCGGCATTGCACCGATTTCAAAAAGTAGTCTCTGTACTACTTTTTGCGATTTCAGCCTGCGATTTACATTGACATCTGTGCAGAAACCTGCACAGATGTCTCTGAAATCGCGGCTGAAATCGGGACTGCCGGGCGGGAGTGAAATCGTGCGAGTTCAGCTGAACTCGCACTGCTTCACTCCCGCAGCCCAGTGTGAACCAGGGCTGAACGTGTATAATCAGGAGTCTTCTTTTTTTTTAAACTAAAATGCCATTTTAGCTTTAGTCGTATTTTAGTCATCTGAATTGTTTTAGTTTTAGTCATATTTTAGTCAACTAAAATCTCCAGTACATGTGGACTAAAATCGAATAGGTTTAGTTGAATTGTAATGCATTATTTAAGCATTTCTCTAATATTTCCAAACTCATTATATACGACCTGGGAGTAAAAAAACAAGAACGTTATTATTTATAGTATTAAAGCGGATGGTTCACTAGAAAAAAATATTAAAAGCCAGCAGCAACAAATACTGCAGCTGCTGACTTTTAATATTAGGACACTTACCTGTCCTGGAGTCCAGCGGCGTCCGCAGCAGAGGATGAGCGATCGCTCGTCACCCTGCTGCTCCCCCCTCCATCCACGGTGAGGGAACCAGGAAGTGAAGCGCTCCGGCTTCACTGCCCGGTTCCCTACGGCGCATTCGCGAGTCGCGCTGCGCCCGGCGATTGGCTCCCGCTGTGTGCTGGGAGCTGAGAGTTCCCAGCACACAACGGGGGGGCGACGGGATGTCGCCAAAAAACCCGTCTTTTGCCCGAGACTGCGGGCCGGAAGTGGTTGCAGATACCTGTCTTTAGACAGGTATCTGCACCCCCCTCCCCCCTGAAAGGTGTCAATTGTGACACCGGAGGGGGGGAGGGTTCCGATCAGCGGATCTTCACTTTAGGGTGGAGATCCGCTTTAAAGTGGTTGTATACCCCCCCCAAAAAAAAACCCTGCCGTCCTCCAACGCTGCCGTGATACCTGGAGTGACTTCCGGGTATCGCCGCTCCGGCGCTGTGACTGGTCGGAGGGGCGATGATGCCACTCCCGCGCATGCGCGCGGAACGGCACGATTCCCCGCGCATGCGCACATTGCCAGCACTTTCCGGCAGGCTCCCATTCACTAAGGGATCAATAACGGAGGGGAAAAAACCAAGATATACCCCAAATTTATTAATAAGAATTAGTCCATACAGTCCATAGTAGTAAGGGATATCAAGAAGGAGTCCACAGGACGGATGGATCTACAGGTGGATGGGAATTGCACACACAGTCACACGGCAGCTCCTCAGCAGAAAATGGGAGTTCCCTCAGACAAACAAAAACAGCAGAGAGAGGGCGCCTGGGTCAGTGTGATAGTAAAAGCAAGTAACACTTTATTCAGATACACTTACATAAAAGTATCTTGCAAGCTGCACACAGGATGGATGTTGATCACCAAGCAAGCAGTCAGCTGTCACAAGGGATGAGAAGACCACTGTGGGGATAAGCTCAGACCTGCTGTATTGAGGTATATAAGCAGCAGCATCTCCAGCTCTAACACCTGCTCTCAATGCATTAAAGAAGGAAGCGCCTCAGAAACGCGTTGCGGCCCGCCCCGTCCTGATTTGGTCTCTTGCTAGCTCTGTAATAGCAGGTGTGAGAGCTGGAGATGCTTCTGGTTATATACCTCCATACAGCAGGTCTGAGCTTATCCACACAGTGGTCATCTCATCCCCTGTGATGGTTGATTGCTTGATTGGTGATCCACATCCATACGGTGTGCAGCTTGCAAGACACTTTTATGTAAGTGTATCTGAATAAAGTGTTACTTGCTTTTACTATCCCACTGACCCAGGTGCCCTCTTTCTGCTGTTTTTCATTAGGACAACCATAGGCTTTAAAATAGGGTGGACTCGTGGCACAGAGTCCACCCTAAAAAACTCAGGTGGAAAGAGGGACAGTGGAATTTAATTACAAAAGACAGTGGTCTTTTGTAATTAAATTCCACTGTCCCTCTTTCCACCTGAGTTTTTTTTTGGTCTGATCAATGGACCCCAATAAAAAAATTGACTATTTAACTACCAAAAGTGATAAACTACACTAAACCTTTCATCCAGCCTCTAAATGAACCAGCCACCCAGATAAAGCCAGGAAGAAGAGGTCCGTGTAGGTGAGGGACAACTGGGACATCATATCATGGAGTGGAGGTGAGGTATTTGTGGTTTTTGTTCTGCTTTAACCAAACATTGTTTGCATCAAAAATTTTCATACGCCACAAAATTGGGGTGAGATAGGAGTGTTTGAATACTTTTGTAGAAGCTTCCTAGATAGGTGCTAGGATTAGGTGAATAGGTGCTAGGATTATGCAAGTTTAGTTCTAGATCAATGTAACCAGTGTGGCTTTGTTGATTTTTCTGGCCTGTTCTATGTCTCAGTGGCTGCAGAATTGATTGCTTCTCCCTGGCTGGTCCAGAAATGTTCCGTAAGTTATTGGAGTCTAATCAGCAGCTGAATATTAATATAGCCCTGGTCAATCCCTGGGGAGAGGTTGCCAGATGGTGCCTGGGAGTCTATATAAGAGCAGCCTGGTCTTTTTCCCTCAGGAGATCACTGCCTAGGGGCATTTTGCCATGTGCCTGCACAGTGTTGAGGCCTCCGGTGGGTGACCTGGGAGGCCCGCTCTGCTGAAAGTTGATTGAGGAACTGTCATCTGAGAATCTAGTCTGGTATCATGGGGTGGAAGTGTCATGAGGATACTGAAAGGAGGCATCCAATTCTCCAAGCACATTTGTGAGTACAGAAGTACAGACTGGTGAGAGATCCTGGAGACTGTGTATTGACTATTGAGGCCATACCTTGTGTGCTCGAGTCAGTGGGTTCAAATAGCACATTGTGTCCTTTGTCCTGAAGAACTTCATCTTTTTAAATTCCTGGTAAGAAGGATTTTGCTTGGACTGTCCACAAAGAGGAATATACATCTCCTCAAACTGCTATTTCAAAGCCCAATCCACTCTTTACTTGAGTCCTCAAACCATTGCTTATGGTTATTGGAGTATCCTACCATTACCCACTACCTATCCAAGTTCTTCAATAAAGCTTTGGAAAAAGCATACCCTTAGACTGGATAACGAGCCTGAAGAATGATTGAGTGGTTAGTTGTGCTGCAAAGAAACTATTGGGAAAGGGATTCAGGCAAACTATACTACTACAGGGGGGGGAGGGGGGGTTGAGCTACACTTTGTACTAAAGTGTCTCACTTTATCATCTCACCTCTGATGTGGCCCGTGACCTCCTGCTCTGGAATAGCGTGTTGGCATAAGCTGATGCTTCATGTATAGCACCAACTCCTTTCACAGGTGGCACAATACCAAAGGCACTCTGCCTGGGACAGCAACCAGGGCAGGATTTGCTCTCCCAGCCGCCCCGAGGCCAGGTTCCGCGCAATGCACCCCCTCCCCTCCCCGCCAACCGAACCCCCCCCCCTCCCCAAATCAACGGAGAATGGCAACCGGATGGCAGTGGTGCCACGGTTAGTTCAAATATTATTTTTCTTTTTTTTTTTTTTATCATTTTTTTTATTTTGCAGATTGTTGTTTACTTTTTTTTTTGTATAATTTTCTTATTATTTTTAATATTATTTTTCTTATTCTTTATTTTTTAATTACTTTTTTATTTTAATAATTTAATTATTATTTCTTATTTATTTAATTTTATTAAAAAAAAATCATGCTGCCCCTCTGCACCCTGCCGCCCCGAGGCCCGGCCTTGGTGGCCTTGTGGGAAATCCGGGCCTGACAGCAACAGCTGGCGATACTTGAATGGAAGACTGTTATTAAAGGTATGTTTAATACTAAAATCACAGTGTATATATGGGCCTATCTGTTCTACAGTGGTTACTTAAAACTGATTCGCAGGTACATCGCAGAACACCTGCGGGTTACCTGCACCGAGCCATAGAATTCTGTCATTACCTGTGGGTTGGTGCATTTCAGAAAGTGCAGGATATAATAGAAGTCTATGGCAAAGTGCAGCTAACCTGCAGGAAAGCCACAGGTGCACTGCGTTGCACCCTCGGTGTGGGTATACTGCAGCGCATCAGTGTGAAAGCAGCCTTAGGCCCCTTTGACACGATCAGTCTGACGCAATTGGACCCTTTTGTTCACCTCTAATGAGCCACAGATGTAAACAGACTTGTGGCCGATTACACACACCTACCTCTAATTCAATACACAAAAAAAACAGGAGGGGGGGGGGAAAGATCTGTCCCCTGCTCTGCCCTGCTCTGGGCCTGTCATCTACCCGCTCCGCTCATTGTGGCCCACGACCTGTTACCAAGTTGCTTAAGTGGCCCTCGCTCTTCATAAGGTTGGGCACCCCTGGTGTAAACTATGCTATCAATGTGATATATTGGACAGATGGACAAAGGCACACAATTATTGAGGGTATCAAGTCCTTGACTGCATACAGGAAATAAATAAAAGGTTTTAAAGGGGTTGTAAAGGAAAAAAATTTTTTTCCCTAAATAGCTTCCTTTACCTCACTTCCTGTTCTTCTGTCTAGCTCACCACCATAATGCGAGGCTTACTTCCTGGTGTGGAGAAAGCCTCTTGAGGGGGGAGGGGGCGAGCAGGAGTGTCAGGACACCCACTAACACACAGCTCCATTCTCTACCTGCAAAGTAGAAAGTGTCCCGACTTGCCTGCTTACCCCCTCCCCCCTCAAAAGGCTTTCTCCACACCAGGGAGAAAGCCTTGCATTACTGTGTGTAGTTACAGACAGAAGAACAGGAAGTAAGGATTTCTCAGAAGAAATAAGGACGTTTAAAAGCAAAATCGAAGGATGAGGTAAGTGAAGGAGGACTGCACTAATGTAAAGGAAGCTATTTAGGGAAAAACATTTCCTTTACAACCCCTTTAAGTACTTATGGTTTAGTTGAAAGTGTATTCCTTAAGCCATTGGTGAGCATAATGCACTTAAGAATTGCAGGACAGGCTTAAAGCATACAAGCAAAACATATTCCGGAAAAACAAAGTAGTGCCTTGTTGTAGCTCATTTTAAAACAATATCCTTTTTCTCGGCAGCTTCCAAGTTTTGGCATAAAGTGCTGAGTACTGGTCAAAATGTCTATTTACTCCTAGGATCATTTTGTGATTCTTTCCAGCTTCAAACAGGACATTAATGCTGAAAGCATGCAACACAGGGTTCTTTTGTGACATCATCTTCTAGTCTATCCACACACTTGACCCAAAATAATGTGCTTATTATACAAAAGCATACTGTAACATATCTCTGTGTTTTATGGGGCTAGTGTAGGAGGTCCACGGCTATTCAGCAGCTGGACACAGGTCTCCTTGGCTTCATAATATTCCGAATTCTCAGCCAGGACCCGCCTCGAAACGATCCCCTACACATTCCCAGCGTACCACTGGGACAGCCAATTTGAGGTTATAATAGCTTCACTATGCTACTTCCGCTTCGATTATTCACTGATAAACAATGATGTTTTGTTGATTATCATATTAGTAAGCAGATAATACCCGATAATGCTGTATTACACTTCCCATAATTCTCAATCAAGCTCTATTAAGTTGTGCATTGTAGGGGGATACACAGTAAATGCTTAAAGGGTCACTAAAGAAAAACATTTTTTTTGCTGAAATGACTGTTTACAGGGTATAGATTCCTTTTAAAAATGATTAAAAATAGATACAAATCAATCATATAATGTGCCTGCAGGTTAGTTTCACCTTTTGAACTGGCTTCATGTTTCTTCAAAGTAGAAATAGACACACAGAACAAAAACAAACAAATTCCAGGGCAGTGTTTTGTTTTTAAAATGAATCTGATTGGTTCTGGGAAGTTTTAGACACACAGTAATGACAGCTTAAACCATCGTGAGAAAGCTCCCAGCACTGGGGTTATAAGGAAACAGACAAGCAGGAAGTGTGGAGAACAGAGCAGGATTACAGCAACTTCAAAGCAAGAAGGAACAATAAGGACATGAAACCAGTACTGCAGTAAGGTAAAGGAAGCTATTTAGCTAAAAAAAAAAAAAAAATCTTTAGTGATCCTTAAAGCCTTGTTTTAACCTAAAACTAAACTCCAAGTAGATATAAAAGACCCAAATAAATGCAGCTTTGCATTCATTAACATGTATTTTTGGCCATGCAAACACTGTATGCACTTGAATCTTGACAAAATGTGAGAGCAGAGAGACAAAAAAAAACGAGCTCATGTAAATTTTCCAAAACTCCTAGAACAAACTAATAATGATCTGCACCAAATCCAAAAAGCCCAATTTTCATGGGCCAAAATACTATATTACTTCCGCTCTCTTCCAAGTCTGTTACCCTCCAAATTCTTTAAACAAATAAACACTAAATTAAAAAACGACATATGGAATGGGAGAAAATCAAGAGTAGCATTCTCAATACTAACTGCCAACAAAGACCTAGGAGTAATGGGACTGCAAGACATTAGAAACTATCGTTATGCTTCTTTATTAGGCCAAATTAAAGGGGTTGTAAAGGTTTGTTTTTTATTTTCTAAATAGGTTCCTTTAAGCTAGTGCATTGTTGGTTTACTTACCCTTTCCTTCCATTACCCTTCTAAATGTTTTTTCTCTTTGTCTGAATTTCTCACTTCCTGTTTCTCCTCAGTAAGCTTGCCCCATCATCTGGCTGGGGGTTAGTCAGCCAGAACAGCTTACTGAGGAGGAACAGGAAGTGAGAAATTCAGACAAAGAAAACCAAGAAAAAAAAAATTTAGAAGGGAAATCGAAGGAAAAGGTAAGTGAACCAACAATGCACTAGATCAGGGGTCTCCGAACTTTTCAAACAAAGGGCCAGTTTATTGTTCTTCAGTATTTAGGAGGGCCGGATTGTGGTCAGCGGGGGCAGAAAAAGCCCCGGGCGAATAAATTGGTGAGAATAAATATGGCCTCATAGTTTGCAATCAGTAGGATAAAGAGTAGTGCCCCTATTAGTAGGAGTAATTGTATCTCATCATTGGTATCAGTGGAAGAGAAAGTGCCTTCCTTGTGGGAAAAATAGAGCCTCATATCAGTGGAAGGGAAAAAAGCCCTGAGGGCCGGATAAAAGCTAGCAAAGTGCCGCATCTGGCCCTCGGGCCGCAGTTTGGAGACCCCTGCACTAGATTAAAGGAACCCATTAAGAAAATAAAAAACAAACCTTTACAGCCCCTTTAACCTCTGTATTGTGTAAAAATGCTGCACATTCTCAGTTTGGTGTATATTGCTAAAGAGGCCAATCAGCACTGTTCAGACAGAGGGTCAGGAGCCTTGCAGCCTCGACGGACAGCTCAGTGAAGTATAAAAACTCCTCCTACAAGCTTCACAAGGAACTGGTAGAAATCACAAGACTGCTATATACTGCTGATGAGAAAAGGTATTTTGCAGTTTATTATTTACTAAAACTATTGCATTTTCATGTTCTGTGTATTGTGGGAGACCAGATATAGTGAATGCAGGTCCTGTGTTTAGAAACACTTCATGCCTTTTTAATGCATCTTCATATTAGGAAAATATACACCCCTCCCCAGGGTGATCACTCGCTTACCACCTTGGTGTCCCACTGCTGTATGAAAGGGCTAGCTTGGCTTATCCAACATACATAGAAACACAGAAGCACCAAATTGGAATGCTGCACTCTTCTTCAGCTTTATTGCGGACAAATGGATAAAAACATCCCATGGTGGGGAACAGAACAAGTGGTAATGCGTGACACGCTCTACAAGTGCTTATTCGTACCTCAGAGTGCAAAACACTTTACCACTTGCTCTGTTCTCCGTAACGTGATGTTTTTATCTGCTTGTCAGCAAAAAAAATGAAGAGAGTACAGCATTCCAAATTGGTGCTTCTGTGTTCCAATGTGTGATGAATAAGCCGAGCTAGCCCTTTCAAACAGCAGTGGGACAACAAGGTGGTAAGAGCATGACTACCTTGGAGCAGTGTATATTTTCCTAATATGAAGATGCATTGAAAGGCTTAAAGTGGTTGTAAAGTCAGAAGGTTTTCCCATCTTAATGCATATACATTAAGATAAAAAAGCCTTCTGTGTGCAGCAGCGCCCTCCCAGCCCCCTAATACTTACCTGAGGCCCATCTCTACCAGCGATGTGCACGAGTGCCTCGGCCATCCAGGATTTTCTCTCCTGATTGGCTGAGAAACAGCAGCAGCGCCATTGGCTCCCTCTGTTGTCAAACAGTTAGCCAATCAGGAGAGAGAGGGGGCGGGTCGAACTGCAGCTCCCTGTCTGAACGGATAAACGGAGCTCTGGCTCGGGTGCCCCCATAGCAATCTGCTTGCTGTGGGGGCACTCAACAGGAGGGAGGGGCTAGGAGCTCTAGCCAGGGATCCGAGAAGAGGAGGATCTGGGCTGCTCTGTGCAAAACCACTGAACAGGGTAGGCAAGTATAACATGCTTGTTATTTTAATAGAAAAAAAGACTTTACAATCATCCAAAGAGAATGATTCATGAGAAGAGATATCTCCTGCACTGAAGAATTCCAAGAGTGGTATATTTTTACATGGTTACATTGGCTAAGCTTGGACCAAAGACATGCTGCCAGGCCTGCCCTCCTCCTCCATCTGCTGTATAGAAGGTGTGGCCTCCTGGGTTATATGACTTGCAAATCCCAGGAGGCACCAGGACAGGGGCACATCATTCTTGCCTAGGTGAAGTTAGGTGATGTAAAGAGGGCCGGAATGCAAATAATTAAAAAATAAATAAAGAAAAGGGTAATCAAAAAAGGGGGTTATGATGCAGAGATGTGAGTTTAAGCCCTGGTTCACACTGGGATGCGGGAGTGAAATCGTGCGAGTTCAGCTGAACTCGCACGATTTCACTCCCGCTGGCAGTCCCGATTTCAGCTGCGATTTAAGAGACATCTGTGCAGGTTTCTGCACAGATGTCAATGTAAATCGCGTCCTGAAATCGCAAAAAGTAGTACAGAAACGACTTTTTGAAATCGGTGCAGCGCCGCAGATGCGGCGTCGCACCGATTAGGACGGTGTCATTGCCGGCAATTTCCGGCAAATGCCGCCGATTTGAAATCGCATCTCAAATCAAACTAAATCGTACCCAGTGTGAACCTGGGCTGCTTAGGGTAGCAAAAGTCATCTTTCATTGTTGAGGTCTGCTCTAATTACATGGCTGGTGTTTTCAACAAATTTGAGTTCCACTTTAATATTAAAGTCAAAAGGACAACATTTATAACATTAAAAGCTGGGCCCAGGGTTTTCAAAAACATACTAATTTCTTATCAACCATGATATTTATTAAAATGGCTAGTAAATAGAAAAACGTATTTGCTATGTTTTTGGCAGCATCTAGAAATAAATCCCTAAAATATTTAACGTTTCTCTAGAAATTCCTGCGGTAATACAGCAGTGCACTTCCTGTGCCTTCAGCCTCATAAATGTATATCTGCAATGTGAGGTCATCTAAGGCACTTCTGCCAGTCTCTCGGGATTTCAAGTGAGATTTGGTGAAGTCACTACAGTGCTGCTCACTGTTCTCCTTGCTGGAGAGAAAGCTGTACCAGAAGATTAGCAGTGCAAGGATATCGCTGCTTTTGCTTCACTTACAGTATTCCATGTAGATATGCTTTCTGCACTCTCTCTTTACCTACTTATTATTATTATGATTAATAATCTATATGTCAATTTGATATTGCTTTTAATGGCCTTTGCCTCCTCATCTTTTCAGACCTGATGCGCTAGATAGATATAAACATGGCCGAATGCATTTTACACAAGTACAATTACTTATTTTCTCAAGGGTGGTGTTGTAGTGGTGCAAGGGAATTTATTCAAGATTTTTTTTTACAGTAGAAGGGGGATTGGGGGGTCTTTTAGAATAGGTATACTGGTTTTCCCATTTAACATGCAGGGTGCAACCAGAAAATACATTTACAGCAGTCCTGGGCTTTCACTTTTTGTAGGCTTTAGTCGTTTTTTTGAATATATTTTGCCGTAGGGTTCCACCAATATAGGATTATTTGATAGGCCGCGTACACACGATCAAATCTATTTGCTGGAAACGGTCGGCCCGACCGTTCCAGCAGACAGATTCGACCGTGTGTACGGGAGAGCCGACGGATTTGGCCACCCGACAGATTTCAAAGCATGCTTTGAAATCTGTCGGCTGGGAATCCGTCCGCCCGACATGTCTGCTGGTAAGTACGCTAACCAGCAGACATGTCATCTCGCACACGCGCCGAATGGTTTTGACGCATGCGCGAAAGTGTTTTACTTCCTGGTGCGGTGACGTGGCGGCGTCAACGTCACCGCCACGTCAGCGCGCCGTCTGGCGGCAGGGATTTGGTTTGATCGTGTGTACACGATCAAACCAATATGTCCCCAGTAGACAGATTTGTTCAAATCGGTCGGCCCGACCGATTTGAACAAATCTGTCTGCTCGTGTGTACGCGGCCTTAGGCGGCGTACACACGACCGAGGTTCTCGCTGGAAACCAGCGAGAACCTCGCTGGAAGCTGCATTCCAGCGAGAACCTCGGCCGTGTGTACGCTCCTGGCTCGCCCCGCCCGTCGGGAATCCCGTCGAGCGAATAGAGAGCACGCTCTCTTTTTGCTCGACGGCCCGCCTGGATGAATGGCTGGTTGCCATTCCCGACGGGCGGGTCGCCGATTTCGATGGCCGGCAGAGAACCTCAACGGGCGGAACGATGTGTTCTGCCCGTCGAAGTTCTCTGCCGTGTGTACGCGGCTTCAGAGTACGTTTTTACAAGTATGACACAGAACATTCTCATAATAAAGCAAAAATAAAAACTTACCTTTGGAGGCACATAAAATTCAAGTAGAAATCTTTCTCCCTCCATTTTCACAGCTTTTCTCAAAAGCAAACGACATTTTTGCCACTGAGAGCTACCAACACAGTTTGTGTCATCCGCTACCATGAACCTGAGAGTTCCTTCCCTTTGAATGTCTACAACATCGATTTTGGCTGCTTGCATTTTAGACAGCCGTAACTTGTGAGTCCATTTTTCACGTGTCTCCACTTGTTCCTTGTTACCCGGTGTGCAATGTTCGCGTTCTGATCGTTTAATCTGCACATTATCCAGGCTTGGCTCTGGAGAAGAAGACTTCCTGTGCCACATTTCCTTCATGCCATCCACCACACACAAACTCATATTTCTCAGAGAGAAGCCCTTTTTAAATTTCGGCTTGGCGCTCCCGTGGACTGAAACATCCTCAGAGCTTCGGGAATGGCCAAAGGAGGAGACCTTGTGGACTCGGGCCTGAGTCCGGCTTAAGTATTTATTTGTGACAGGATTGTCCATGCTGTCTAAAGACTCGGTGGAGGTCTCTTCTTTCCTGGGGACAAAATCCCTTGCTAAAGGCACCTGGCAGTTTTGTAGTCCAACAAAGGGAACAATATTATATTTTGTTGGAGAATCTGATACATATACCCTGCTCACCTCAAAACTAAAGAAATCTAAAAAGTTGGCAGCAAAATGGTGAGAGAAGGAAGTCTCTGCTGCCGGGACATTATAATGAGGGTTTTCTCTCAAAAACTGACAGAATTTCTGGGCAAAATCCACTGCAGCAGCTTGTGCATGGAGCTCACAGAACTCCTTCCAGTCGGGAATCTGGGAGGAAGAGTCTTGATTAGGTGCATCACCATTCATGGCTGTTCCATTTCACTCTCAGAAATCTGAAATAATAATAATAAAAAAAACTTTCAAGACAAAATCATTGGTACTTTACAAATGCATATAAAAAAAACACACACTAGGATTTTCTGATCTGCATGCTTGCTCAAGGCCTTTAAAAAGAGACCTTGTCATCAGACCCGGGAAGCGGGTGGAGGAGCTGGGCCAGCAAAGGCAATTAAACACTTCCAGAAGGCATAAATGTTTTCAATAAAAAGTAATGTTTTATTATGGTCGGCACTATGAGGCTGTTTTCCTCTTTTTTTGGAGTGGAGCTTTGATTGGTGTCATGCTGACTGTCAAATCCATCAAGGCATCTACCCGCAGCCATTCATTTAACATCTTTTGCAGTATAAGGCTTCTGTTGCCCTGAATATTAATATGCCTGTCAGTGAGGTGAGCATACACCCTTGGGGGTCTTCTGGTGGTGGTTTTGCATATTTCATATTTTTATATTTTTGGACACCACGGCTACTTTACACATTGAGATTGTTTTTTATGGACTTTATTTGTTTGTGATTTGCAGGATAATTTTTCACACATGCTCAGGTGTGCTATTTACAGGTCATACACATTGATTTGTATTATTGTATATATATTGGAATTTCATTTATACTTTTAGAGCAGCACTATTGTAGACAAAATAGTGTATGGTTGGCATAAGTCAGAGATAATCAGGTAATTTTCAGGGCGTCATCAATTACCAACTACAATTTTCTCTTAGTACAAGTTCCCTTTAAATCAAAATGTTATTAAAATAAGTTAAATCCTAAAATAAAGTAAGGTCAAGTTATGGTAAGTTTGCATAAAACTTATATGTTAAGAAGTTGATACTTTCTTAGGAAAAAAACAAGATTATAAAGAAGCATACATACAGTATTTTTCTGCCATAGGTAAAGACAATTTACAGCAGTATGCACTTCATACATTTCAGCCAAACCATACACTTTTGGTCAACCATACAAGCACGCCATAATGTTCCCGCTTACCAAATCAGCAGTATGGGGTCAATAACATTTGTAACTAAAGGTACACCGAAATTTATGCCGCTGAAACATAATTGGCCGAAAATTGTGTTTTCAAAGAAAAAAAAAAAAAAGATAATGGAGCCAAAAAGGGGGCGGTCCACCCCGGGTGCCACACATGTATCATCCTGGCACGGCGAGATCCTGCAGTGTCATGGAGCTGGATTTGATTTGCCGGGCGTCCGCTGTAACAATGTTCGGCCTCCTAGACTGGGTCTTGTGATAGACGGCACACTGATCCAATGCTGGGAAATTGAATCGGTATGTCATAGGAGCCATTCTAGGAGTTACAGCGGCGGCCTGGTGATTCAAATCCTGCTGTGACACAGCGTGATATCGCAGTACCAGACACTGGTGAGGTTGCATCTGATGGGCACTGGTGATGCTGCATTTATCTCTTGTAGTATGTCTGCAGTCTCCAACCATCTCTTGTAGTATGTCTGCAGTCTCCAACCATCTCTTGTAGTATGTCTGCAGTCTCCAACCATCTCTTGTATCATGTCTGCAGTCTCTGACCATCTCCTGTATCATGTCTGCAGTCTCTGGCCATCTCCTGTATCATGTCTGCAGTCTCTAACCATCTCTTGTATCATGTCTGCAGTCTCTGACCATCTCCTGTATCATGTCTGCAGTCTCTGACCATCTCCTGTATCATGTCTGCAGTCTCTGACCATCTCCTGTATCATGTCTGCAGTCTCTAACCATCTCCTGTATCATGTCTGCAGTCTCTGACCATCTCCTGTATCATGTCTGCATTGTCTAACCGTCTCCTGTATCATGTCTGCAGTCTCTGACCATCTCCTTTATCATGTCTGCAGCCTCTAACTGTCTCCTGCATCATGTCTGCAGTCTCTCACTGTCTCCTGTATCGTGTCTGCAATCTCTGACCATCTCCTGTATCATGTCTGCTAGAGGTGCACCGAATGGAAATTTTGTTCATACTATTAGCAATGTGCTTAAGTTTAATTAAGAGACTGCAGACATCATACAAGAGATGGTTAGAGACTGCAGACTGCATTTTTCTTGAGCTTTTCTTGTACCAAAGGTGCCAATAATGGGCAACAATAAATTCATATTAATTTAAATGAATGGTATTAATTAAATAGTTGAATAAAATACATATTTTTTTAAACTGTTATTTTCGGTTTCAGCAGTGCATCCTCCATTTTCGGTTTCAGCACAAAACTTTTCATTCAGTGCACCTCTATTTGAAATATCTACTGTTATGGGGAAAGATTACAAAAGCTTTATGTATCTCATACTGTACAAAAATGTGCTGTCCCTGTTAGCTAAGCCTACTAGAAAATCAAAGATAAATCAAAGCAAATGAAAAAAACAAAAAAAACACAAGTAGGAAAACATAAATACTGCTCGGTGGCCTCACTACATGGGTGCTTTTAGTTTAGCACTTTTAAACAAAATAAGCTTTTTTTTTTCATCTAAAGCTACTGTATTTAATGGAGCTTCTCCAAAAATAATACCCATTGTCTAATGACCACTTTAGCTCCTGAGATTTTACACTACAAGGCCATTTTTTGGGATACAGCACTGCGTTAATTTAACTGACAATTAACTTTTTTTCCCACAAATAGAACTTTCTTTTGGTGGTATTTTATTACCTCTGAGGCTTTTTTTTCTTTTGTGCAAAAAAAAAAAAAAAATCAATGACAATTTATAAAAAAGAAAAAATAATATTTTTTACTTTCTGCTTTAAAACATACCCAATAAAATATATAAAAATGTCTTCATCTAGGGTTGTCCCGATACTTTTTTTCCAAGTACTCGCCGATACCAAATACCGATACTTTTTTAAATGTGTCCCCAAATGCAGCCATGTCCCCCACAAATGCAGCTATGTCCCCCACATATGCAGCCATTTCCGCCCAGCCATGTCCCCCACATATGCAGCCATGTCCCCCCAGCCATGTCCCCCACATATGCAGCCATGTCCCCGCAGCCATGTCCCTCCAGCCATGTCGCTCCAGCCATGTCCCTCCAGCCATGTCCCCCATACCTAGCCGCCGCCACTGCACGGGGAACATCACAGCTTTCATTTGAATAGCTGTTTTCCCCGCGCGTATAGACACTCCCCCTTGCTCGGGATTGGACAGATCACAATCACCCATCCAATCCAGAGCAAGGGGGAGTGTCTATACGCAGCGGGAACACTACAGCTATTCAAATGAAAGCTGTGATGTTCCTGCATGCTGTTTAACCCATGCAGCGGCGGCTTTCGATGCGGCGGTGGCTTTCATTGCGGCGGCGGCAGGAGGGGGGGCACAAATATTCTATTCAGGCATCGTGGGTATTTGCGGGAGTACAACCCTATCTTCATCAATTTATGCCAATATGTATTCTGCTACATATTTTTGGTAAAAAAATCCCAATAAGTGTTTATAGATTTTTTTTTTTTACTAGTAATGGCAGAAAACAGCGACTTGTAGTGGAACTGATATTGTGGCGGACAAAACCAGACATCTGACACTTTTTTGAGGACCAGTGACACTAATAAAGTGCTTTGCAGAAAAACAGGATCCATGCCTCCCCTTCTGAAAAAAACATTTCTTTCTGTACTGTGTAATCAGAAGTGTCAGATCAGGCACGTGAGCTGGTGCAGAGCGGCCGCCCTGCCGCAGTATATCTGCAGTGGGCAGTCGTTAAGTGGTTAAAGTAGAACTATAGGTAAAATATATAGGTTTCGTCCCCCCCACCCCCATTTTGGATAGCATAAGGAAAAGTTATGACCCCTGTCCATTTATTTTTGTCATGTCATGTCCCATTAGTGGGAGATTTCCCTTCACTTCCTGTCCTAAAGTCAAAACAGGAAGTGAATAGAATTCCTTCCAAAATGAAGGAATTCCTAGTTGTCACCAGAACAAGTGTACCTATTGGAAGATTTCCCCTCTGATCTTGTTCTGGTGACAGCCCTAAATTTAGAATTTTCTTTCATTTTCACGGATAACAGTAAATAGGACAAATAGAGTGAGTGAGACTCCTTAAAGGGGACCCAGATAGTAGTAAAAACTTGACAGCTGTTCTTATCCCTCGAAAACTAAAAAAAAAAAAAAAAAAAAAGATTTTGCGTTTAGTTATACCTAAAACATTTCAGCTGGTTTGTCTACTGTACTGTAACTGGTGGTCATGTATCCGTTTCCCCTATGCTTCCTTATGGCATCAGTATTGGGCTGCTGAAGTTTAGTGATTTTTTTTTAAATAACCCCCGGGGTGGGCATAGTCTGCACTTTTGACAAGCTCCTGAAGCCCCTCATATTAACCCCCTTGCAGCATCAGAGGAGCACAGCTACGGGGTATCTGAATGGTGGGAGGTGGCAGAGGACAGAAGATTTTAACTTAACACAGCAGCCACCAGCACACGGGGCATTCTCCATTCATGCAAGTACTGTCCTTGGTACTGATTTAAAGAGGTGGTTCACCCTAAATATAAGCCCTCCCATGTGATCCAGCATACTGGCATCAGCGCCAGTATGCTGTTTTTTTTTTTTTAAATCCATCACTTACAGTATTATGTTAAATTTTAATCTCTTACCCCCGTGGTGGACGGCGCCAGTATAGCGCGTCACATCTTGCGAAAATACCCGATAAGGATCGGGTAATCTCGGCGAAAATGCAGCGCCTGCGCACAGACCTAGGAGCTGACTGCGCAGGCGCCGTATTTCTCCGAGTCCTACGGCTATGGCGCGTCACGCCCTCCGAAAAACGCTGAAATAGGACTCGGAGAAATACGGCGCCTGCGCAGTCAGCTCCTAGGTCTGTGCGCAGGCGCCGCATTTTCGCCGAGATTACCCGAGTCCTTATCGGGTATTTTCGCAAGATGTGACGAGCAATACTAGAGCCGTCCACCGCGGGGGAAAAAAAATAAATTTCAGCATAATACAGTAAGTGGGGGATTAAAAAAAAAAAAAAACAGCATACTGGCGCTGACGCCAGTATGCTGGATCACATG
This sequence comes from Rana kukunoris, assembly GCA_029574335.1. Lineage (NCBI taxonomy): Eukaryota > Metazoa > Chordata > Amphibia > Anura > Ranidae > Rana > Rana kukunoris. The sequence continues at coordinate 509,367,137 of CM056050.1, forward strand.
GGAGAGCTTATATTTAGGGTGAACCTCCGCTTTAAACAAGAAAAACTTTAGCTTTAATATACAAATCTGGAAACTTTAACTAATCTATTTGATGAATATAAATCCTTTAAACTGCTTTGAGTGTGGCAGTTTTTAGGCAATCTATCCCCATTTCCTGGAATTTTTCATCATCCCGCCAGGATTGTCCCATATGCCTCGTCTTCTTTTGAACTGTATCTAAAACCTAGAATAAAAATGTAATATATATAACAGATTACCAGTCCTTTTCTAAAGATATATTTTATTGATTTTTCCCAGTAAGAAATGTACAAGCTTACGAGTCCTTGGTTTGGTGGCTGCATTCGTTTTATTTTTCAGGCTAAGAACATTTTCAGCAAAAATAGTTGATCTTGCTAGAAATGCAATGCCCTTGTCACCTACTGTGAACTTAAAGTGGAACTTTATTCAGAAAATTAAGTCCTGCTAGATCACTTCAGATTGGCCCCTTCTGCAGGTATAGCCACGTAAAACATTAAAAAATAAGCGCCTATATTGTTTAAAATCCAGTCATATACAGTCTCACCCTGCCGTGCACATGCTCAGTTGCTCTCCATTTTTAGGCACTGCCGAGTTTGTAGAGGCCGATCTGCTAACAGGCTTAAAGTGAAAAGAAACCCTCCTATTTTTTACAGTCAAAGAAGCTGCTTATGTTTGATCTGCAACTGCAATGGTGCTGCACATGTGATCAGTTATTACGCCAGCCATTTGATGGTTTGATAGTTTGGTTGAGGAAACAATTAAATGTTCACTGCCCACCCATCTCCTTTCCTTTACTTAGAACCCCCAAACAGTATATATATTTTTTATTCTAACACCCTAGAGAATAAAATGGCGGTCCTTGCAATACTTTCTGTCACACCGTATTTGGGCAGCGGTCTTACAAGCGCACTTTTTTGGGGAAAGAAATGCATAAATAAGACAACAGTAAAGTTAGCCCAATATTTTTTTATACTGTGAAAGATAATGTTACGCCAAGTAAATTGATACCCAACATATCACGCTTCAAAATTGCATCTGCTCGTGGAACGGCGACAAACTTTTACCCTTTAAAATCTCCATAGGCCATGTTTAAAAAATTCTACAGGTTGCATGTTTTGGGTTACAGAGGAGGTCTAGGGCTAGAATTATTGCTCTCACTCTACCAATCGTGGCGAATATCTCACATGTGTGGTTTGAACACCGCTTTCATATGCGGACGCTACTCATGTATGCGTTCGCTTCTGTGCGCGAGCTTGGCGGGACGGGACACATTTCTGGCTCCTAACTGTTTTAGCTGGCTCCTAGATTCCAAGCAAATTTGTCAAGCCCTGATGACCATTTCAGCACGACAAACCCAAAGCGAGTGTTTTTAACATAATATGTTCTTTTTTTTGTAAAAATGTCTGTTCTGTGGCCAGTATGAATGCAAGCAATGTTAAAGCTGAGTTCCACCCTAAAAACAAACGTTTTATTAACAGCTTGCCTTAAATGTAAAAAAATAAATAAAAAATCTTAAACATTTTTTTTTTTACTCAATTGTATATGGCTGTTACTAGGCAGATTTCGTAATCTGCCTATTTCCTAGTCTGCGGTGTTTCAACTTCCTGTCCTAAGACCCCATTGCCTCTTGGGAAAGGATGACACTCATTTCCCAGGAGTCTCTGGGCATTACTGTGCCTAAAAATCCCAGCATGCACCTCTCTAGGGAAATCCTGGAAGACACAGGAACTGGGCTTCTCATGCCCACAGCTAACATGGAAACGGCTACAAGATCGCTGAGCAGATATCAGATATCAGATAAGTGTTTACACTGTTTTATGTACCAATCGTGTTTTTTTGATAATTGTAAAAGAATATTGAATGTAATGTATTGTGAATTGCAAAAAAAAACTATGCGGGGAACTCCGCTTTAAGCGATGTTCTTTAAAGCGGAGTTCCGGTATAAATTTTTTATTTTTTTTGGCCATTTAAATTGAAGTACATAATACATCAATCATTCACTTGCCTTATTAGTTGCAGCTCATGCTGTCGCTGTTGCCTCTCTATGTGTGGGCATCTGAAGCCCAGTACATTTTTTATGCTTTGTTTTCGTGCAGCGGTGCATGCTGGGTCTCGATCTCGCGTGTGCGCACTAGAGCGGCGCACGTAGCGCAGGTTGTTTGTGCCGTTGTCATGACAGCGGGCGGCAGCGGAGAAACGTCCCGCCCCGTTGTTATGACAACAGAGATAAAACATGGCGCCGTAAACAGCCTTAGTCGCATAATTTTTATGTGATAAATCCCACGATTTTTGGGAACAGAAGAGCACACAGTCTCCTGGGAAATTGTGACACTCCTTTCCCAGGAGTCTGTGCGGCTTAGGTTGAAGAGGAATAGAACCCTGGTCCAAGAAAAGGGCAGATTAGGATTTCTGCCTAGCAACAGTGATTTAAAAGCTTGACAAAAAAAATAAAAAAAATTGAACTTGGTTAATCGTATTTATAGGAAGCTGGTGCTGTATTTTAATTGTAATTTTAGGGTGAAGCTCCACTTTAACAAAGTAAAAAAATTCCATTAATACAAATAAACATCAGAAAATCGCATTATTTCCACTATTCATAGCAGCATTCTTTTCACAATGGGGCACAGTTCACTGCTCTGTCCTTGTAATATTAAGTACAATTTTGTTAATTGACTCTAAAAATAATTGCTTTGGTGTATATGGTATACGCTGAACAGAAGCAATAATAAGAAAAAATACTTTTCCTGCCAGCTTCAGGCAACCTATTTTGAAACGCATTCAATTTTAATAGCTGTAAATATCAGCAAGATGACCCGGAGCGTTGGCACAGAAAACACTGTCAGGAGCTGTTCATCTCAACTTCTTATCAAATTCACGGGTGCAGGACACCCTGGACATAACGTTATGCCTCGCCGCAATCCTTCATCCCACGCAGCACAAGACAGTGACATAAATATATCCACTTAATATGTTTAAATCGCTTTCATGATCAGAATTAACAGACCGCTTTATTAAAAATGTACTTACATGTCATTCATTTGCACAGATAGTTATTTTAATTTGTTTGTATATGTATTTAAGCTAGCCGTACACTCTTCGAATAGCCCTCAGGAAAAGATCGCTCCCTCCATGCCAACAGCGTAGATGGGTAAATCCCCCTGCTGGGCTATTGTACTCTAACTATACCCAGTGGCCAGTTTATCAGGAACCAAACAAAATTCAAAGTGTATGGCCAGCTTTAATTCCTCTTCCAGAGACAGCTTTCAGTCTAATAGGACAGTCTAACCTACGATGATGACATATTTGAAAGATATGGGTGAGCTGGTAGGGTTACCTAGTTCCCATATCATCAAGAAAGCAACTGTACCAGTCCCACATGTTCCCCTTTAAGGATAAATTGTAAATGTATTTTATTTTTTTTTCACAAGAAAACTGTAAATGTATTTTATACATAGGACCAATATAATTATGCATATGCCATGCCTGGTCAACCCTCCCGCTGCTCCAGTAATCTCCACTTGCTTCCAGGTCCCACACAAAGCGGCTACTCTGCTGCATTTGGAACACAGGAGGATGGTCGCTCAGCACGGGCACCATTCAGAGAATGCTTGGCATTTTTTTAATGAATATGAAGTATTTTCTGATTGGACAAGGTAGAGAGGTGAGCCAGTGACATCACACTGTCCATCTTATCCAATCAGAGAACAATTTGCATTAATTTAGAAAATTTAAACCTCCTTTGTTCACAAGTAGCAGAGCATCTGCTCAGCACAGCACCCAGAAGCAAGTGAATATCACTGGAGTAGCGGTGTCTACTTCACTGATTTCCACCTATCAGGGGGATCAGCCAGTTATGATATATACACAGGGGCGGACTGACCATTGAGACACTCGGGCACTGCCCGAGGGCCCCATGCCTCTAGGGGGTCCCATCAGGTTTGCCAGGCTCAGTAAAACCAGGGATAGTATGTAAAAATCTTTTTTTTTTACGCCTGTCCCTGATATGTCCGAAACCGACATGCTTTTGATGTGAAAATCCTGAGATTTTAGCTGCCCTGCCTCTGCACTGCCTCCTGGCATGGTGGCCATCTGTAAGCCCGGGGGCCCCATAATCTTATATTGCCCGGGGGCCCCATAATCTTATATTGCCCGGGGGCCCCATGAGTTGTCAGTCCGCCCTTGTATATACATAGTTACATTTGTCCAAACTGAACCAGTGTAACTATATAAAAATATACCATACCTTTTGGGATAGTGAAGATACAACACATTATGCCTGCCGGTGTATTAACGTTCTTGTTCCACCATCTGGGAAGTTCCACAACTGACTGCGCAGACTCCGGGCATGCGCAGTAACAGGCTACGGGCAGGCTACGGAAATAGCCGAATGAAACAGCTGATCGTCAGCTGTTAAGAGGAACACAGCTCGGAAGATCACCAGCGGAATCGACAGCTAGCTTCTGAGAGGCGTGCACACGGCGCTTTTATTTACTTTTTTTTTTTTTTAGTTTGCATTCATTTTATACATTCTGTTGTATCCGCGGCATGCGGGATCCCGGAGCACCGGAGAGGGGGGGGGGGGCTGTGTGCGGCTCTATGGGGCTGACGGAGCAGGAGGAGCTCACTGTATGACAATAGAGTGACCCATCCAGGGCACCAGTCAGCGAGCACCCGGGCGGGGGTGGCCCCATAGCTGCCTCAGGGAGGGAGGAGGAGGGGGAGAAGATGACCATCTGAGAAGTTCCACAACCGACTGCGCAGACTCCGGGCATGCGCAGTAACAGGCTACGGAAATAGCCGAACACAACAGCTGATCAACAGCTGTTAAGAGGAACAAATATCATAGCTGGAACAAGCTCGGCAGATCACCGGGATGCTGCTCCCTTTCCTGGAGCTGCTCGCAGCATTTCAGCTCCCGTCGTGGATGCTGTTTAGATACCTGCAGCTGAAGCACACGGCGCAGGCACAGTTTCCCAGGGCAATTTCAGTTGAGCCACATAGGATAGAGAGGTTCCTTATCTCCCGGGGGGTAGATAGAATAGTATCCTCCATTTACCTTCGCCTCACCTGTGAAGAATCGGGAGGGGAGTCCCCCCCCCTCCATTGGGTTTAGAAGACAGACATTCCGGACCTGTCAGGGGAGGATTGGGAGTTGGCGTTGTCCCAATACATACCAACAGTAATATCTGCTAGGGACAGATTTATCCAACTGAAGTTTATACATAGGGCCTACTACACCCCTCAACGACTTGCCTGGATACACCGTACTCAATCAGACCTGTGCCCGAAATGCCAGCAGACGGTAGGAACATTTTATCATGTCATCTGGGCCTGTCCTGTCATCCAGAGCTACTGGGGTGGGGTAGTGGCGGAAATTAATGCTGCTACTAAATTTTAGGTATCACTGGACCCTAAAGTTCTCCTTTTGGGTGTCACAGAATGGGTGACTCAGTCTACCCATGCTAGACTGCAATAGTTTTATCTCTGTTTTTATGCCAGGTAGGCGTTGCTGCATCAGTGGAAATTGGCGACTCCCCCTACGGTGGCCCAGTGGCTCACGCTAGTTGACTTAGTACTGCCTCTTTACAAACTGATGCATATGGGCCGCAAATGCCCTCAGAAGTTTGACAAGGTCTGGGAGTCGTGGGTGACAGCTAGAGCGATCTCTACATAATGACATAACAGAGTAGCCTTGGACTCTGAACTGATCTCCACGGTTGGGTGATGGCTTTCTGATACCCTGTGGTGCGATTTGATCTCCCCACCACCTCCCACATGTTTGAGATGCCTCTTCAAGTTGACATCCTCTGGTCCCATGATGCTAAAGGCCATCTGTCAGTGAGCCAGGATAGACTGATGGTGCCTGGGGTGCCTTTTGGGCCTTTGTGGATTCCCACATCCCCCCCCCCCTTGTCAGGATTGGTGCTTATTGCCCTGAAATATAAGTAGGTAGTGTATCCAGCTGCCCATTCTGGACCCGACAGGGTCTAAACCTCATATTATTCTGTGAATTATCCTGGTAATCTTTTTGTATTGAGCTCCTTACTGTACCACAGTTTTGTTGTTTTAATTTCTGTATTGTTTTCCTTTTTTTTTCCTTAATAAAAACATTTCTGTTAAAAATATACCATACCTAGAATTCCCATTTAGGTGACCACACCTTCTTACCCAGCTAATTGATATCAGGGAAGATGCCACTGATTCCTGAATGGGTAAAGCCACCAGTGGCAATCCCCCCCCCCGGTTTGGCCAGCAGCACCCCCTCCTAAGGTGCAGCCGGGCATTGGGCAGGTTGCGGGTTTCTACATGCAGCAGACCCCCTAATGCCTACCTGAGCCCCATCTAAATCCAGCGATGTTGTAGGAGTGTCTCGGCTGCCCTTCCATCGGTTGAGACAGCAGCGTAGCACCATTGGCTCCCGCTGCTGTCAAAGTCAGTCAATGAAGAGAGAAAGGGTATGGGGCCAGGCTGTGGCTCCATGTCTCAATGGACACACGGTGCTGTGGATCAGCTTGGGTGCCCCCATAGCAAGCTGCTTGCTGTTGGGGCACAGGACAGGAGGGAGGGGCCAGGAACAGCAAAGAAGGACCCAAGAGAAGGAGATTTTAGTATCCACATGCTCCCTACATGTGAGGATACTACTCCCCTCTCCTTCCCCCCCCCTTTTTTCTCATGAAGAAGGACCCAAGAAGAGGAGGATCTGGGTTGCTCTGTTCAAATCCACTTACACATGGCAGGTAAGTATAACATGTTTGTTATTTTTACCCAAAAAAACTGAGACCTTAGTATCACTTTAGGTTATAGTTAATTAGTTGCTGTTCAAGCTTTGTAAAAATAAATAGGTTGGTTTTAGAATTATTTAGAAATATTTTCAGCACTCACATAATAAGTCAAGGGTTATACATTTTCATAGATAAAGCCATTCAGGAGCTTCAACAATATTAGGTCAGTGACAAGGTTTTATTTTTTACTGGGAAAGTGCAAGCAGAGCTGCCATACAAAAAATATTCCTCATAAAACAACATTCGCCATCCATCATTAGAACAAATATCATATTATATTATATTGTGAAGCTAATAGAAAGAGATGGGGGAAGAAATGGGTGATTTTTGAATGGTCTTCTGTCTAATCCCGCCTCCTTACTTTGCTACACCTATAAGCCTCTCCAACTATAGATGCAAAAAGTAGAAAACATCTGCATTATGATTATTGTAATGGCAAAATAACCTGGGAACTACAATCACAAGGTTATGTATGGCAAGTTATTGATAGGACATGTGCCCTTATACGATTGCCCCAGTTCTCTTTTAGATTTTCACAGGAAAAACAAGAGAAACCATAATTGTCATTCCGATGACAAATTATTTTCTTCTCAGACCTACCCAAGCTCGCAGTACTAAGGATATAGCTCTGCCTAAGCTTTTACTATTTTTTGGCCAACTAATGGCTTCTCTACCACTAAAACCTGGAAGCATCTGCGAAGATCCAGAACGGGTGACTGTAGTGACCCGAAAACGTGTCTCTCTTTAGAGAAGTTAACCTTACTACATTGGGGCTGATTTACTAAAGACAAATAGACTGGTCACTTTTCATGGGAAGTTGCATTCTGCAAAAGGAGGTATCCCCAGTGCTTGAATAAAGAGGTAAAGCCTTGCTGGCCTCCATCGTTCAATCATGTTAAAGAAAATGCTTTTTTTTTTCCCTTGCATGTAATTGGGTATTCTTTTCAAACTAAACATGTATTTAAATCTGGGGAAAATTTCCTTGTAAAGTGAACAGCCTATTCGCCTTTAATAAATCAAATCCAATATGTCTGTATGATAACCTATACTGCTTGGCCTTGGCTAAGAGCATTCGATGCTGCCATCTAGAAGATTTTAGGAAGGAACACATAAGTAACCACTAATTTTCCAAGAGAACCTGGCCCGCTGGTATAGCTTATTAGTCAAGTGGACTATACAGTGTAACCTTGGATTACGAGCATAATCCGTTCCAGGAGAATGCTTGTAATCCACAGCACTCGCATATCAAAGCGAGTTTCCCCATAGGAGTCAATGGAAGCGAAGATAATTAGTTCTGCATTGACTACCATGGCATGCAATACCGTATGTGGCCAGAGGTGGAGGGTGCCGGAGAGCCTCTGAAATACTCGGAAAGGCCCGGGGACAGCTCGGCTGAACTTAGAAAACCTTGGAAAGGCATGGGAACGGAGTATTTACGAACATCTCCGAACGGTTCCGATCAGCTCTGCTCGGATCCGGCACCCCCGCACCTCTGGCCAAATGCAATACTGCACGCCCCATTAGCTTGAAATCTGCTCGTTTTGCGAGACAACACTCTCAACGCGAGTCAGAATTAAAAAAAAAAAGTTGCTTGTTATTCAAAATGCTCATTAACCACATTACTCTTAAACCAAGGTTCCACTGTAATGCTAAAGACATTCACCAACTTTAAAACAAACGTTAACATTAGAGAACAAGTTCAGTTGATACTACTAGGGTTGTCCCGATACCACTTTTTTAGGACCGAGTACAATTGCCGATACTTATTTTCAAGTACTCGCCGATACCGAATACTGATACTTTTTTTTAAATGTGTCCCCAAATGCAGCAATGTCCCCCACATATGCAGCCATGTCCCCCCATATATGCAGCCATGTCCCCACATATATGCAGCCATGTCCCCCCATATATGCAGCCATGTCCCCCCACATATGCAGCCATGTCCCCCCACATATGCAGCCATGTCCCCCACAGATGCAGCCATGTCCTCCATAGATGCAGCCATGTCCCCCCACATATGCAGCCATGTCCCCCCACATATGCAGCCATGTCCCCCACAGATGCAGCCATGTCCTCCATAGATGCAGCCATGTCCTCCATAGATGCAGCCATGTCCCCCCATAGATGCAGCCATGTCCCCCCATAGATGCAGCCATGTCCCCCCATATGCAGCCATTTCCCCCCATAGTTTCAGCCATGTCCCCCATACCTAGATGCCACGGCTGCATAGTTAATACGTGCGGGGATCATTACAGCTTTCATTTGAATAGCTGTAGTGTTCCCCGCCGCGCTGCGTATAGAAACTCCCCCTTGCTCGGGATTGGACAGATCACCCGCCCAATCCCGAGCAAGGGGGAGTGTCTATACGCGTCGTGGCGCGGAACACTACAGCTATTCAAATGAAAGCTGTAATGTTCCCCACGCGTATTAACTATGCAGCGGCGGCGTTGCGGTATGTGGCGGCGCCATTGCGATCAGCGGCGGTGGGGGGGTGCGGTGGATGAGTATCGGATCTGGCATCCGGGGCATTTGCGGGAGTACAAGTACTCCTGCAAATGCTCAGTATCGGTCCCGATACCGATACTGGTATCGGGACAACCCTACTAACTACTATTAGCTATACCATACCTCCCAACTTTTTGAGATGGGAAGGAGGGACACCTATTAGCAAAAGTATGTAGGCATAGGACACACCCCTTGTGACGCCCCCCTTAAAGGAGAATTATACATAAAAAATTATTTGTTAAACCTACAAGTTGTTTTTACCACTACAATTCCTTTATACTGGCTTTTGAAATGTACAAATGCAGCAATTTAGACATTGGATGAAAGGTTTAGCGCTGGTAAACATTTTTTGAATGATAAAAAGTGCATTTATATATAACTATATAGATCAGACCAAAGTAAGGGACAAATGAAGAGGGACTTTGTTTGAAATCACAATGTCAATATTTGCCAGCAAATCATGGAACGTCATAAATGGCGTCCAAACGGATGTCCCTCAATTCAGCAGCCATGTCCCTCAATTCAGTAGCCATGTCCCTCAATTCAGCAGCCATGTCCTTCAATTCAACAGCCATGTCCCTCATTTCAGCAGCCATGTCCCTCATTTCAGCAGCCATGTCCCTCAATTCAGTAGCCATGTCCCTCAATTCAGTAGCCATGTCCCTCAATTCAGCAGCCATGTCCCTCAATTCAGCAGCCATGTCCCTCAATTCAGCCTTGTGTCCCCTAAGACAAAGCCAAGCCCCCCCCCTCCTCCCGCCGCTGCTGAGTCCCGACATCTAGTTACTATGCGTGGGAGGAACACAACAGCTGTCATTTGCATTTGAATAGCTGTGTTCCCCCGCCACGCCGACATGTATAGCCCCTCCCCCTTGCCCAGAAACGGTGCCCGGGCAAGGGGGAGGAGCTAAACATGTCGGCGCGGCGGGGGAACACAGCTATTCAAAGGCAAATGACAGCTGTTGTGTTCCTCCGGCGCATAGTAACTAGAAGTCGGGACTCGGCACCGGCGGGAGGAGGGGGGGATTGACTTGGCTTTGTCTAAGGCGACGGCGGCAGCAGCTCTCCTCTCCCCCATACGAGGACTGCTCTGCTCCGCTCTCCGCTCCCTCTCCACCCCCTCTCCACCCGCACTCGAAAAAAAAAAAAAAGTATTCTATCAGGCATCGGGAGTATTTGCGCGAGTACAAGTACTCGCGCAAATACTCGGTATCGGTCCCGTGACCGATACTAGTATCGGTATGGGGACAACCCCAATTTATTGCATATAACAACACAAGAAGAGTGCAACGTTTTGGAGTCACACAGGACCCCTTCGTCAGGCATGTGATGAAATTTGTTTGAAATCGGGGACAGTTGGGAGCTATGGCTATACCATAACCTGAATAAATTAGATCCTTGACAGACCATACAGGCCAACTGGTGTTTTATAAGAGCCTGCTCTATTCAATAGTAAAATTGGTAGATGGCGCACGATTAAAAGGCACAATCGATAATAAAATTGAATTAAATTTAGCACATCATAAGGTCCATGTCAATAACAGAAAGCAATATTCAAATGAATGAACAAACGAATAAATGACCATACAATAATAGTCAAATAAAAGTCCAATGACTTGTAAACGGACTTGTAAAAACGGACGAGCGGATGCAGACGCCTGAAAGGGGCCTAAAGGAAAATAAGATGTTAATTTTGCAATTTTGTAGGGGAATTTGCCTCAGAGCTTAGTAAATGGGCCGAAATTTCAATTTGCAAAGCATACCCAATCACATGCAAGGAGAACTCCCCCCCCCCCCCCCCCAAAAAAAAAACCACAGCACTTTTGCTTGCACATGATTGGATAATGGAAGTAAGCAGAGCGTTACCTAATTCGCTAAGCTCTGGGGAAAACATCCTTTTAATGTGAACATTCTATTTACCCTTAGTAAATCAAGGCACTGGGTTTAATGTATATACTCTACAAAACTTTACCTTCCAGTGTATTTTTCCTGCCACTCCTAATCTTCAACTTGTCTCTGTAAAGGTAGTTCAGCCCTTTCTTCCATTGAGAATAGTGCCCTTTTCATGTCGGCTTGTCCTGTAGTGTGTTCCTTCTTGTGGACGGTAAACATGCATTACAAACGCAGCCTGCAAGCTCTTCTCTGGGGGCTTAGTATCTTCTGTGGTCTGTACTCCAGTTTGATGCTGGCATGGAGTCTGTGTGCTCATCTTTTATTCAATGTTTACTGCAATGCACATGCTGAAGTCTCATCAGTGGCCCCTAGCAATGCCACTTAACAGCCCCCCCACACAGAACTGTGTGTTCCCGCCTTGTGGTAATCATCTGGTTTTCAAATGTATGTAGCAAACCGTAAAATTCACAGTTGTACATTCCTCGGCTTTTTGACAGGACGCCTTGTTCAAGCTACTTTTCCACACTGTCACTTGTATTTATTCTGCTAGCTTGAATTTCTAATCTCCTTTCTTTGCTGACTGATCTAGAAAGAGATCAATATCTTTTTATTGATTTACTTAGAAAACAACATTCATAATTTATAACGTGTGCATTATTTTCTGCCCTATAAGTTTAATGATGGTATAATTATATATCCAACATATGAAAGTAATAATTACTTTAAAAGCCAAGAAAAAGTATTTCTTTGCACGGGTCAATTTGACTCGAACTCTGTGGGGCTAATTTAAAAAAACTAGGGGGGGGGGGGGGGGGGGAGAAACGGGTGCAAAATAAAAGCAAATGCCCATAGCAACCAATTTGTTTTCACTGTTCAAATCAAACAAGCGATCTGATTGTTTGTTGTAAGTAACTGCACTAGGTTTTGTAAAACAGCTAGAGCACATATTTCAAACATAAAGCCCACAGGCCAAATCTGGCCCACCAAGCCATTTAATGTGGCCCTCACACCTCTCCTACAGCTGCTGCACCCCCCTCGTCTCTGCCCCACCTTATCTCAGAAGTCAGCAACAGACAAGATGGCAGAATTCCTCTGCCAGTGGGAGCTGTGGTGGCTCAACATGATTGGCACTGCGCTGACAAGCCATTCACCTCTGCAGCCAAGGGTTCGGATCCCGGTCTCGGCTACATGTGAATTGAGTTTGGTGGTCTCCCGGTGGGTGTGCTATGCAAGGTACGCCTGTGCTTAGTATGCCCACCCCCCCCCCCAAAACCACCACACTTTCACGCACACGAAATTGGTTTAACACACACACACTTTGGCTATGAGGTCTCCTAAAATAAAGAGAGACGAAGGACCTACGGGGCTGGCTGGGTGGGCTAGACCCCCTCACTCCCTCATAGGGGGAGTCCCTCTGCCCCGTTGGGGTCCTGTTGGGCCCCAGTCGGGCTCCCAAGTGGAGCAGGTAGGGCGGGGTGAGTGGGAGGCCCCCCCCCTCACACCCGCCATTGCCACCGGGGGCATGGAGAAGGATGGCGATTGCCTCCGGGGGGAGGGTCTGCCTACTCCCAACTCCTGCAGTCCGGCTCCTCTCTCTTCGAGTTCACGCACACAATACACTTAAAAAAAAAAAAATCCTCTTCCAAATTCTGTGCCTCTGCTTCCCCTGGTCTTAGCATTCAGCAGATTCCGACAGCTGACTCCAGCCCTCCTCCAGACCCTGCACTTTGTTTCCGAACTCGGCCCCCCAACTGCTTCCCAAAAGCAGCACAAGGTAAGGGGTGCACTGTGATGTAAGGGAGTATGGGGCACCTTTGACTTCTGATGGTAGGGGGGGCTCTTGCGATCTGATGTAAGGGGTGTGATGCTCTGCACATCTGCTTATAATTATTATAAGAATAATTAGGGATGCACTGAAACATATTGGCCGAAAATTGTGTTTTCCGCACATTGCCTAAAGAAAAAAAATTGCTGATCGTTGTGCATGCGCAGTAGCAGTGGGCCTGCCACTGGGTGACGTCACTCGCGTGGACGCCGTGCACGTTCCTCGTGGTTGAGATGCTGGACTACTGAGCACGATCCTTGCGGTTGAGACCTTGAAGTTGGGAGCACTTTCCCCACGGATGGACGCTGGAGTCGAGAGCACGTTCCCCATGGTTGAGACGCAGTTGGGACTCGGGAGACGGGAGCATACAGGGCTGCATTGGAGAGTGGGCAACGTCCCTTCTGGGTGGTTACTATTACTACTATTGGTCAGTAAGCATTGCTGCTGGAGATCTTTCCAACTCTTTCCTCTTAAACTGACAATCCAACTAATACTATAAAAAATACAAAACATTGATTGATTTCATGTTATTTAGAAAGAGATATTCAGTAGTATGTAACTACTTGTAGTTGGTTCTACTACTACTAAACTATATAACAGGGTAATGCATGTTTGAACTGCTATTTAGAAAGAGAGATAGCATTCAGTAGTACGTTTTTGTCATACTACACTGACAAGTGCATGTTTTATTTAAACATAAACATGCTACTAGTAGTAGTAGTAGTAGTAGTAATATACTGCTAAATATCTCAAACAAATAGTATACAATCAATATATATATTCTATTCTATTCTCCTATACTACCGAAATTTGGAGTTCAGACGTCAGTCCAATAAGCATGCTTAGCCTGACAGCACAGTGGGTAGGTGACAAATTTCAATTGCAAAACATCCTACTTAACACACATGTGTTTGTTGGATCACATACTGCAGCAGCAATATATGATGCTTTAAAAGCCATGCTTGACACTTGGCACATTGAGAAGTCTAAAGTGCATCTGATTGTCTGACATAATGCTCGAAACATGGCAAAGGCAATGGAAGACAGTGAACAGTGACAGTGAAAACACGCTACAGTTGGCTGTGAATGAGAAATTGCTGAGTCAGCGCACCATATGAGATATAGGGCCAGATTCAGGTAGAGTTGCGCTGGAGTATTTCGATATGCGCCGCGTAACTGTCAAGATGCGCCGTTGTATCTCCGCGGCCGTACCCACCAAACTAGATGCGACAGAAAACGGGCTTTCCCCGACCGGCTTAACTTTCCGACGCCAGAGTATCGTCAGCGCATAGTTTCGCTTGGCGCATCAGTCGCGCCAATTGATTTCCCCTGCAAATATGCAAATGACGGAGATTTCCCAATTCTCGAACGGATTAGCACCATACGCTGGCTACATGCGCCGCGCATATGTCGTCCGTCCGTCGCAAAGTTATTTCTACAAATAGCTGCTTTATCTTTACTCCAGACGGCCACAGGTCAGCAGGAGAGCAGCTACAGCAGCGTTACCGACGATAAGAGCTAGCTGAGCACCCCCACTTGCAGGACAACACCTCTGTCCCTGCTTGTCTGTCAACTTTTACAGCCATGGAGGAAGACATCATAGGTCTCCATAGCCGAGATGACGGCTGACAGCTCCTGGCCTTTAAAGTTCAGCTTTCTCCTGTGTTTGCGGGGAACGGGAGCAGCCATCTCAGAACAAAAGTAACTTCACTGCGGGGAGGGGGAACAGGATATACTTTAGTGTCGGAATGGCGCATCTACGGGCGCATTCAAACATCCAATGGAACATATTGCGCTGTCGTTTCCAAGGAAGTGGTGCCGACGGAAGTTGTGAGCATGCGCACTGGGATGCATTGACAGTCGACGCATGCGCAGTACGTTCGCCGCGGGATCGCGCCTAGTTTTAATAATACACGCCCCGTACCTGCCCAATTTGAATAACGCCGGCTCATTTTCGATACGCTGCCGCAACTTTAGGAGCAAGTGCTTCATGAATAACAGCACTTGCTCCTAAAATTTCGCCAGAGTAACGTAAATGAGAAACGTTACTCCAGATTAAAGATGCGCCCATCTACCTGAATCTGGCCCATAGGGGTTAATTTACTAAAACTGCAAAGTGCAAAATATGGTGCAGCTCTGCATAGAAACCAATCAGCTTCCACGTTTTATTGTCGGAGCTTAATTGAACAAGTTGAAGTTAGAAGCTGATTGGCTACCATTCACAGCTGCACCGGATTGTGCACTCTCCAGTTTTAGTAAATCAACCCCATGGTATCATAGTTACATAGTTAGTCAGGTTGAAAAAAGACACAAGTCCATCCAGTTCAACCACAAAAAAACAAAACAAAAACAAAAACAAAATAAAAAACATAGTACAATCCCATACATCCAACTCCATACCCACAGTTAATCCAGAGGAAGGCAAAAAACCCCAGCAGAGCATGATCCAATTTGCTACAGCAGGGGAAAAAATTCCTTCCTGATCCCCCGAGAGGCAATCGGATTTTCCCCGGATCAACTTTACCTACAAATCTTAGTACTCAGTTATATTATGTACATCTAGGAAAGCATCCAGGCCTTTCTTAAAGCAATCTACTGAGCTGGCCAGAACCACCTCTGGAGGGAGTCTGTTCCACATTTTCACAGCTCTTAGGCCGCGTACACGCGACCGGTTTCCTCGGCAGAATTCAGCAAGAAACTCGATGGGAGACGTATTCTGCCGCGGAAACCCGTCGAGGAACTCGTCGAGCCAAAAAGAGAGCATGTTCTCTATTTCCTCGATGGGCAATGGGAAAATTTGGCTCGACGAGTTTTTTGACTGCCGAACAAGAAACTCGATGGGGAAAACGATGTGTTTCGCCCGTCGAGTTTCTTGGCCGTGTGTACGCGGCCTTACTGTGAAGAAACCTTTCCGTATTTGGAGATGAAATCTCTTTTCCTCTAGACCTTGATAACATTTCCAAAGTTTTGGGGACCCCTAACAGTAAAATTATTTTTGTAGAGGAGGTTGTCGGTGCCCCTAACCCATGGACATTTATCGCTCCCTGAGTCCCTTCCACTTGTACAGTATTAAAACCCTTTTTCTTTGTTCCTCCCCCTTTTTTCATGTATTCTTTATTCCGTCTCTTACTCTTTGGTGGGGGGTGGGGGGAATGGGATGAGTGGAAGTGCAGCGGTGGGTTCTCATCAGCCAACTTTGGTGCTCTTGATCTGAGAACTGTAGCGTGGGGCTTTTAATGGCAACTGTAATCACAGGTAGTGTTACTCACTGTGTCTCTGACTTTGTGGTGTCTCGTAGCAGTGACACCTATACCAAAATGAGGAGATAGGGTCTCCTCCAGCCCCTCCCACTTCACATTCCTCACCAGTCAGCTGACCTCTAGTCTCTACCCCCCAGCCATGCCGTGAACTGAATGGGTGGCTGCAATAAAGCTGAGTGGGCGGCCGCATGCTCCAGGAACAGCCCAGCGGGACCGCCACAGACTCCAGCCCAGTGGGCTGAGTGGGCGGCCGCATGCTCCAGGAACAGCCCAGGATCCGGGGACCCCTGGAAAATCGTCATTTGACCCCCAAAGGGGTCCTGACCACCAGGTTGAGAACCACTGCTCTAGACGTAAAGAGTGCCCCCTTGTCCTCAGTGTTGACTGTAAAGTGAATAACTCAAGTGAATAAATATCAAAAGGAAAGAAAAATTGTGAGTCACTTTAAGCATTCTCTGCTTGCTTATTCCAAATTACAAGCTTTGCAGATACAAAACAACTGCAGCAAGATGTAGCCACTCGTTGGAATAGCATCTACTATATGCTGCAAAATCTTTTCAAACAAAAGCGTGTTTTAGCTGCGTACGTTGCAGATTACGAGCTGCCGGCAACACTGAGCGCACATCAGTGGATGTTAGTTGAGAATAGTTTGTCCTTCTATCTCCATTTGAACAGTTAACAAAAGAAATAAGCGCAGCTAATGTTTCCATTACTGAAGTTATTCCCTTGATTGCAGCACTAAAGCATCTGCTAGGAATAAAGGTAGAAATAGACCATGGTGTAAAAACGGCTAAAACCAATCTACTGGAGGCCGCTAACAACCGGTTTCAAGACACAGAGTCCAACCCTCTGTACTGCATTTCAACAGTTTTGGATCCTTGATTTAAAGAGCATTATTTTAATGCAGAGAAAAAAGCAGCGTGCACGGGAATGGATACAGGCACAAATGGAGGTGAAGGAAGCATCTGGCGAAGGAGTTTCACAGAGGAAAGTATACGAGAGAAACGGTCGCATGCAAGTGAAGAGGAATACACTCCCTCGATATCTGATATGTTTGAAGACATTTTACATGAATGCACCCCGCTCCATAGCAGTTCAACCACAAGTGCAGCTACCAAACAGCTTGATATTTATTTAGCTGAACTGCTAGGCGCGACAATCCCCTTGAGTACTGGCGCATTAACAAAGAAAGTTTTCCATTGCTTGCACAGATTGCACGCAGATATTTATCTGCCCCAAGCACCAGTACAGAGACTCAGAAACTATTCAGTCTAGCATCTTATATTATTGATGAGAAGAGGAACTTTTTGCGATAATAAATATTCCTAAAAAATATATAAAAAAAAAAAATTTCCCTCTGTTTAGGCCGATACGTATTCTTCTACATATGTTTGGTAAAAAAAAAAAAAAAAAGTGTTTATTGATTGGCTTGCGCAAAATTTATAGCATCTACCAAATAGGGGATAGTTTTTTTGCATTTTTATGAATAATTTTTTTTCTAGTAATGGCGGCGATCAGCGATTTTTATCGTGACTGCGACATTATGGAGGACACATTGGACACTTTTGACACTATTTTGGGACCATTGTCATTTTTACAGCGAACAGTGCTATAAAAATGCACTGGTTACTGTAAAAATGACACTGGCAGTGAAGGGGTTAACAAGGAGGGGGCGCTGTAGGGGTTAAGTGTTCTTACTGTGGGGGGGTGTGGCTGTGCAACATCACTGATCGTCGTTCCTTAACACAGGGAATACAAAATAAACCACATCAACAAGGAAGACCTATGTGTGTTACCAACACTCCTATATTGAAATAGGAAAAAGAGGAATCCCCCAGGGTGGGGCTTTAACGGTAACAATTTATAGAGTCAAAGAGCGTAATGAAAGTTGTAAAAGTGTATTTATACAAAATATAAATATTAAAATAAAAAATTCATAGGTAGGTGTATGGCTTGTCCACAGGGGTTTATTCAGGCCCTACACATTTCGGGACGTTGTCCCTTCATCGGGGGCCAATGTCCATGTGGGGGTCACACCGTCACCATATGTATGAGATCATGACAGAGCCGGCAAACATCGAAGCTGATAATTGCTTTATCAGCTTCGATGTTTGCCGGCTCTGTCATGATCTCATACATATGATCTTATACATATGAGACTGTCTGTAACTACAGACAGTAATGCAAGGCTTTTTTCCCTGGTGTGGAGAAAGCCTCTTGAGGGGGATAGGGCAAGCAGGAGTGTCATGACACTCTCTACTTTGCAGATAGAGAAAGGAGCTGTGTGTTAGTGGGCGTCCTGGCAATCTTGCTCGCCCCCTCCCCCCTTAAGAGGCTTTCTCCACACCAGGGAGAAAGTGTCGCATTACGGTGGTGAGTTACAGACAGAAGAACAGGAAGTGAGGATTTCTCAGAAGAAATAAGGACATTTAAAAGCAAAATGGAAGGATGAGGTAAGTGAAGGAGGACTGCACTAAGGTAAAGGAAGCTATTTAGGGAAAACATTTTTTGCCTTTACAACCCCTTTAAGCATTTGAGCTGGACTGGGTAAACATTACTTTTGACACGTACTTTATTAACAACGTTGTTTTTTTTTATTATTATTATTATTTTCTTATTTTTTTACATTATTACTTTTACTTGCTACTTAAAATAAAATAAATAATAAAATTCAGTATAAATTCCTGTTTTTGTTTAGCACTTGAAGTCCATAATGCATTTCTAGTCTGGGTTGATACTTACAGATGCCTTGGAAATGCTCACCTACTATACCTCTTAACAGATTTCTCCATTGCATTTCTGAATTGACAAACTATTTATAATATAAATATATATATATATATAAATTTATAATTTCTGACAGGCAAGTATTCCACCGAAAATTTGTAAATGTTCATTTTTAAAGCCTTCTGCCCTGGTGATAAGTGTACAATTTTGGATTTATCCCAGTGACAACGATCGCCAGGACAACTAGTGAGGGTGAACTGCCTAGTCCAGGGGTGTCCAAACTTTTTTCAAATAGCGTCAGATTTGATATAAAGTGAACATGCGTGGGGGCCGACTATTTTGCCTGACATTCTTTTAACCATTAAAATTCGGTCTAAGTGTGTTTGTCTGAGCACTAATACACGGCCCAACAAGAATTCTCTTGTCTTTGTGGCTGTGTGTGTGAAGAGATGAGCTTGGGTGTGTTATTTGGATATACTGTATATATTTATTTTGTGGTCCCAACGAATCCTAGAACGCTGCTTAAGACTAAGGATGAGCTTGGGCATGTTATCTGGATATACCGTATTTATCGGCGTATAACACGCATGGGCTTATTATTTCCATGAATGCAGCCTCACCATTGCCATGAATGCAGCCTTACCATTGCAACCTCACCATTGCAACCATTATCCATAAATGCAGCCTCACGTGTGCGATAAATGCAGCCTCACGTGTGCCATAAATGCAGCCTCACGTGTGCCATAAATGCAGCCTCACGTGTGTCATAAATGCAGCCTCACGTGTGTCATAAATGCAGCCTCACGTGTGCCATAAATTCAGCCGTAAATGTGCCATGAATGCAGCCTGACATGTGCCATGAATGCAGCCTTACCATTGCAACCAATGCAGCCTCACATGTGGCACAAATGCAGCCTCACATGTGCCATGAATGCAGCCTTACCATTGCCATCAGTGCAGCCTGAACGATGCCCATCTGCAGCCTTCGAGGGCAGAGGGAGGGGGGTAGGACGAGTGCCGACAGATTACAAACAGGAGAATCTCTTGTTTACCCTGTGGTCTCTTTTATACAAAGTTCCGCCTCCTATGATAGCCAGAACAGTCGTCCAATGGCATCCCAGGAGACGGGACTTCCCATAGCGACGCTGCTGAGTAAACAGGAGATTCTATTCATGTAATCTGACGTCGCTCGTCCTGCCCCCTCCAAGGCAGCGCCAATAAATACAGTATACCTCTTTTGTGGCCCTGGGGGCCACAAACCATACATATATCCAAATCCCCAGGAGGGGCATATTAAATCAACAGGGGGGCCGCATTTGGCCCCCAGGCCGGACTTTGTACATGCCTGGCCTAGGCAGAAAAGACAGTAAAAATGCAGTTTTAACTCTTCTCTACTTACCTACCCCCTTTCCAAACAAGAAAAAGGTTTTGGCCTCAAGATAAAGTACAGAAGCAAAATTTGCCAGGGTCTTTTAGTAGAAAAGAATTTATAATTCTCTTCTGCCAAGAAAGGTTTCTTACCTGCTAGCTTTTTTTTTTAGAATATGCACACAGACTGCAGTGCGTGCGCAGTACAGTATACAATCCCAGCATCCTACAGATTCAGGGAATGGAGCCGGGTGCCAAGAAGATGTATGCAACATGCATGGCAGGAGTTATTAGTACCTGCCCAATGGGTGCAGTAAGAAGACCGTGAACCCAGAAGAAGATTAAAAAAAAAAGGGGACACGGGACCAGCATGGATGGAGTGGGTGAGAGGAGTTCGGACTCCACAGCACTGGGTAATATCCCACCCAGAGGTAAGTGTGCCATAATATGCAAGTCTGTTATACAAACTTGCCTATTATGGTAAATGCTGCCACACTTCTGTTTTAACAGAACAATATAATAGCATAACATGTTCTGCTTTTGATATTGGCTAATAATTGCATTTATGGCAGTAGTTCCTGGAAGAGCAGGTTTCTGCCAAACAAGCTCAGGAGTGCCAATTAGTATCAGAGATTGATAGGATTGCCAGTGTTAATTGGTTTACCAATAGCAGGCTTTCTCTGGCCATGTTGGATAAAAGGAATAGTGCTTTGTATAGAAATCAATCAGCCCTCAGGCTCCCGCAGTGACCAAGGGTAGTTTTCCCAATTAAAGGACTCCTGAAATGCAAGTAGAATAACAATAACCGGTTTGAAAAGAAAAATAAATTTTTCATTAGGTTTGGCATCATGCTTTACCACATATAGTTTTCTTAAAGTGGAAGTAAACCCTTCACTTTGATAGTTACAAAATGCCGTAAATGCTAGCTGTCACATTTGTTTGTGCTCTCAACCAAACTGCCAAACCATCCAATGGCTGGTTTCACAACAGGTCACATGTACAGCATCATGGCAGTTGCAGATTAAACAGAAATCAAGATGGCCGCTTCCTTGGCTGAAAACGATAGGAGTGTTTACTTCCACTTTAAGCAAATCATATATTGTGAATCCGTTTCAAACTTTCCTGCCTGCAAAATTGACCAGTAACAGCACTACTTGTTTTAGGCTGACAACTCAAAGCCTCTGCCTTGTACTTAGCAGCAGTGTTGTCACCTGTCACGTACACACCTTCAGTAGGCCACTGGCCAGCCAATCAGGTCTGAGCATGCCTTCTGCAGAGTTGACAGGCAGCTCAACATCCACATAAAGGAGTGACGATGTAAAACACACTGCAAAGAATTTGTGTTTACAATACACTTTAAGGCTACTTTAACACTGGGGCCATCCGAGCGTTAGAGCTTAGGTTAGGTTCACACTGCTGCGAATTCAAAATTGCGCGATTTAGTGGCCGTGATTTGCAGACGCGATTTCAGGGAATGCCAGTCTATAGAGCTGAATTTGCATTGCACACGGATCAAACTCGCACAGGACCCTTTTATCACGCAGCTTAGATCCGCACCGTACTGATGTGAACGGCACTAATGGAAAACAATGTTATTTTAATGACTTGCGAATTTGAGAGATCGCAATATCTCAAATTAGCAAAAGAATTCGCAGCAGTGTGAACCCAGCCTGAAGCAGCACTTTAGCGCTGTTTAAGCGGCCCCTTTCAGCAGCTAGCGGGGCACTTTTAACGCCTACTAGCAGCCGAAGAGAGGGCTAAAACATGCTCGTGTTGCGGCGCTTTGGAAGTATTGGCCATTAATGTCAATAGGCAGGGCGTTTTGGCAGCCCTGTATAAAAGGCTCCAAAACCGCCCCAAATATGCGCCTGCAGGACTTTTTCTAACATCCCGCAAGCGCACCGCCCCAGTGTGAAAACACTCATGTCTTCACATTCAGGCAGCATGGGAGGCAGTTTTGAGGTGCTTTACGGGTACTATTTCTAGCGCTAAAACACTGAAAACTTCCTTAGTGTGAAAGAGGTCTAATATTATAGGTATATTTTACAATATATATCAGGGGTGTCCAAACTTTTTTTAAAGAGGGCCAAATTTGAAGAAGTGAACGTGCGTGAGGGCCGACCATTTTGCCTGACATTCTTTGAACCATTAAAAAAGTCAGTCTAAGGCCTTGTACACACGATCGAATGTGTCTGTTTAAATCGGTCGGACCGACCGATTTGAACAGATCTGTCTGCTGGCATTTTGGTTTGCTCGCGTGTACACACGAGCAAACCAAAATCCCCGCCAGCAGACAGCGCGCTGACGTGTCGGTGACGTGGCGGTGACGTTGACGCCGCCACGTCACCGCACCAGGAAGTAAAACACTTCCGCGCATGCGTCGAAACCATTCGGCGCGTGTGCGAGAAGACATGTCTGCTGGTTAGCGTACTAACCAGCAGACATGTCGGGCGGACGGGTTCCCACCCGATAGATTTCAAAGCATGCTTTGAAATCTGTCGGGTGGCCAAATCCGTCGGCTCGCCCGTACACACGGTCGAATCTGTCTGCTGGGACGGTCTAGCAGACCGTTTCCAGCAGACAGATTTGATCGTGTGTACGAGGCCTTAGTGTTGGACCGAGCACTAATACACTGCCCAACAAGAATTCTCTTGCATTTGTGGCCGTGTGTGGTGAAGTGATGAGCTTGGGCATGTTATTTGAATATATATATATATATATATATATATATATATACACACACACACATATATATATACACACACACACATCTATATATCTATCTTTTGTGACCCCAACGAATCCCTGTGTGCCGCTCAGGACTAAGGATGAGCTTGGATGTGTTATTTGAATATACCATATGTATCGGCTTATAACACAAACCATCACTTTAGGAGGGAAGTTTCAGGAAAAAACATACATTTTAAATAAAGAACTGTGAAGCAAAATAAGGGTCAGTGCCCATCTGCAGCTTCACCATTGCCATTAAGCAGCCTCACCATTGTCATCAGTGCAGCCTAATCGATGCCCATCTGCAGCCTCGGAGGGCACTGGGGGGTGGGGAACAGACAGATTACATACAGGAGAATCTCCTGTTTACACAGCAGCCTCTTTAATACAATGTCCCGCCTCCTATGATAGACAGGGGAGTCGTCCAATGGTAGCACAGGAGACGGGACTTCCTATTACAGATGCCACCAAGTAAACTTGCCCCCCCCCCGTCCCCTCCGAGAATGACGATAAATTCAGTATATATATCTTTTGTGGCCCTGGGGGCCACAAATGATATATATATATATATCCAAATTACCAGGGGGGCCACATTAAACCATAACAGGGGCCGCAATTGGCCCGCGGGCCAGACTTTGGACATGCCTGATATATATTATAGGTATAATTTGTTTTAGTTGTAATTTTAAAATGGAAATTATTGCTAAGGTGTACCTGTGTTAGGGGCCAACTAGGGTAAAGTTCATCCAAATCTGAAATATCATATGCCTAGGAGAGGACTGCTCCCAAATTAGCTTTCCTGGTGTCATTGTTCAGATCCAACATGATGCCAACTTGCGTTGTGTAAAGTCAGCCGATTCAAAATAATGAAAAGGAACAAACAGAATGGACATGCAGCATTTTTCTAACACAGATCCACAATGCGTTACTTTGTTGTGTTGCATAGGAATGCACGAGTGTTGGAGCTGCATTGCCTTTATGGCAAAATGAATGGCACCAAAACATGCTAACGCACATAGCACGCATTATTACACGGCATTGTGTTTCAGGATTTAAAGAGTCTGTCTTAAAAAATGCTACAAATTATTTTTTATGAACTTGTTTTAATATATTTTTATTGTTTGTACCAGACCTTGCCACACTGTCTGTACAGTGTGTCATTATGATGGACACATAATGTTCACTATATTGATGTTATCTGTTTTGTGTAATTATGCATCAACATAGATTTATGTTTCCCAGTAGAGCTGGTTTATTATATTATTTAATTGCGTCTATGTGAATGTACAGTGAGGGAAAATAGTATTCATCTCCTGCTGATTTTGTACGTTTGTCCACTGACAAGGAAATGATCAGTCTATAACTTTAATAGTAGGTTTATTTTAACAGTGAGAGACAGAATAACAACAACAAAAACAAAACAGAAAAACTAATATAAAATGCAAATAAAGTTATAACTTTTTTTAACCACTTCAATACAGTGCACTTAAACCCCCTTCTTACCCAGACCAATTTTCAGCTTTCGGTGCTCTCAGGCCGTGTACACACGACCGAGGTTCTCGCTGGAAACCAGCGAGAACCTCGCTGGAAGCTGCATTCCAGCGAGGACCTCGGCCGTGTGTACACTCTCGCACGCTCTCTATTTGCTCGACGGCCGCCTGGAAGAATGGCTGGTTGCCATTCCCGACGGGCGGGTCGCCGATTTCGACGGCCGGCAGGGAACCTCGACGGTCGGAACGATGTGTTCTGCCCGTCGAGGTTCTCTGCCGTGTGTACACGGCCTCAGACTTTGAATTATGACAATTACTCAGTCATGCAACACTGTATCCAAATAAAAATTGCGTCCTTTTTTTCACACAAATAGAGCTTTCTTTTGGTGGTATTTAATCACTCGTGTTTTTTTTTTTTTTTTTTGCGTTATAAATAAAAAAAGACGGTAGATTTTGTGAAAAAATTGAATTTTTCTTTGTTTCTGTCATAAAACTTAGCAAATTAGTATTTTTTCTTCATAAACGGGTGACAGGGCAGGTCACTGGTGGGTGACGGGGTACGGTCACTGGTGGGTGACGGTTGCACCGCTGATGGCAGTCTATTTATGTGACAGGTGCACTTTATGGGTGACTGGTGAAAATTGGGGGGGGCAAAGGGACAAATGTGGTGTTTGTGCAGACACTACAGTAACACAGAACTGTAACTCACTGCTTCTAGCCCTTCTCTCCTCACACTGGAAACGATGTGTGAGGGGAGAAGAGCTGGTAACAGTTAGTTACAGCTCTTTGTTTACACTAGTGATCAGAGTTGATCACGTGGTACACAGCCCTGACCAATGGCTGTGTACCATTGTCGGTGACGAGCAGTGTTCCCGGGAACACGCTGCCACCGACGGGCACGCACGGCGCGAGTTGCCATGCGTGATCAGCCGTGACTTCATCACGGCCGATCACGTGGTAAACAGCGCATCCGTGACACGCCGCTACCGACAGTATAGGGATGCGCACACGCGATCGCGCGCATTCCCTATTCAAATGACTGCACGTCATATGACGTGCAGTCAGGATATTGGAGTCTTCCGCCCGTGGTTAAAAGTATTTGATCCCCTATCAAACAGCAAGATTTCTGGCTCCCAGGTGTCTTTTATAAAGAGCTGAGATTAGGAGCACTCTGGGCCAGTTCACACCAGACGCAGTTCTGTACAGTTCCGTGTGCTTTTTTTCTGCACTAAAAATGCATGCACAGTGTTTTCCATGTATTCCAATGGCTCTAGTTGGCTCTAGTTCACACCTTGCAGTCAGTTTCCGGTGCAAACTTGTTTCCCATGCATTGCCCATTTAGTAACAATCAATACACCTGACACGTTGACATATTGATCACTTGATTTCAGTTGAAGTGGTGAATCAAAGTCCAGGTAGAGTCACTGATCGGCCCCCTCTGCCCTTTATCACACTTTCATCAAGTTTACTTACTTTTCAGAGGCAGTAATGCAGAGGTTCACAGCAAGGCCGCCTTAATAGCATCATGGGCCCCTGGGCAAAGTAATGCTCTGGGGCCCCTACAATGATGACAGTGCAGGTAAACGGACATTAAGTAGGTAGGAGGCAGACTGCCTCCCCTTTGCATCTATCACTCTCAGTGCCATCATGGGGCTCCCAATTTCAGGGCAGCGTCAGCTCAAGGACGAGCTGCTTTGGGGAAAGTGCAGGGCTCCAATGCAGATGGGGCCCCTGGGCAGTGCCCAGGTGTGCCCTCTCATTAAGACAGCCCTGGTTCCCAGGTGTTCAAGAGGCAATAATTTTCCGTTCCCAAGTGGTTTTCCCTTCGGCAAAAAAAAAAAAACGATTGTTTTCCCAACAGAATTCCTCTCAAGCCTGCCTTGCATACACACAGTCAATCAAAAGTCCAGTGAACTCTCGACTGCCAAGAACGCATCACATAAAAAGACTACAACAAACCGACAAAATTAAGTTCTATGTTTCCGAGCATGCGTGTTATTTTCCCCGTCGGAAAAGCATACAGACGAACGGTTTTCCCGCTCTGATTTTTTCCTGAGATCATGCTCTCTTTTTTTTCTGTCAGTTTTGCTGTGGGTAAAAGTCTGATGGAGCATACACATGGTCAGGATTCCCGACGAAAAGCTCTCATTGCAGTTTTTCTGACAGGAAAACCGGTCGTGTACGGGGCATTGGTCCCGATTTCAGCGGCGATTTCACAGATGTGGGTTTCTGCACAGATGTTAATTAAAATCGCAAAGAGTAGTACAGAAACTACTTTTTGAAATTGGTGCGGTGCCGCATGTGCGCCGTCGCACCGATTAGGATGCCGGCAATTGCCTCCAATTTGACATGCGATTTGATATGTGAAATTGCACCAGTGTGAACCAGGGCTCAAGCACAGATCACGCACCTGTTTTTACTGCTCCTTTGCTGCCCATGTGAACTCAGCGTAACCTAATTTCACTAAGCCTCCTTAACTGAGATCACATAATTAATGCCTAGGCATATGGTCACATGACCAGAACATGAAACAGGTAAGTATTACAGAACTTTTTAAATCCATGTTTATTATATTTGTTTATATTAAACTAATCCAGTTTGGATAATGTATTTCTCTATGTATACATTTATATAATATTTCATAGCGAACTGATAATGTATACTAAATATACAAATTCCTGCTGGGAGATGTACATCTCAGGGTAACAGTATAGGACAGGCTATCTTAAGAATCATATGTGTTTCAGTAATAAATCTCTAGAGATATTTTTAAACACTTGGAATCGGGGACAAAGCTGCTATTATTTAAAGCCCAATGACTCATATCTTGTATTTATACAAAGAAAGATGCCTCTTATTCTTAAGATAGAGCGTACATCAACATTTGGTTAGAAATGATTTAAGGATTTGTTCCACCCAGCACTCCACATGTAGCTTCAATGGAATTTTAAACATACAATATCTAAAAGGCTTGAAAATTTAGAAATGTAAGCTTAGATTGTTGACAACCATAACATATTTGGGCCTGCCATTTTTTAGCTAATTTATTACAATCTAAAGACCAACCCAGACTTACATTTTCTTTTATGTCCCCCTTTAACCACTTCAGCCCCAGAAAATTTGACCTACTTCCTTCCTGAATAGGTCATTTTTTGCAATGTGTCGCTTTAACTGACAATTTTGCGGTCGTGCGACGATGTATCCCAAAAATAATCCTTTTTTTTGCCACAAATAGAGCTTTCTTTTTGTGGTATTTGATCACCTCTACAGTTTTTGTTTTTTTTGCGCTATAAAACAAAAAAAAAAGATTTTGAAAAAATAAAAAAATAATATTTTTTTACTTTCTGCTATCATACATAACCAAAAAACAAAAATGTAAAAAAAAAAAAAAAATGTCCTTCACCAATATGTATCACACGTTTGGTGAAAAAAAATTATAGTTATAGCGTCTGAAAACTACAGGATAGATTTAGGGACTTTTATTTATTTGTTTATCTTTTTTACTGGTAGTGGCGCCGATCTGCGATTTTTTAGCGGGACTGCAACATTGCGGCGGACAAATCTGACTCTACAGTAAGGCCTCGTACACATGAGGGAATTTATCCGCTGAAAATGGTCCGACGGACCATTTCAGCCGAAAAATCCGCTCGTCTGTAGGGGCCGGCGGACAGATTTGGACGGATTTCTCCGGCGGAAAAGTTTCAAAGCATGCTTTGAAACTTTTCCGCCAGAGAGCTGCCTGTCGGATATGTCCGCTGGTTAGTACGCCTAACCAGCGGACATATCTGTCCGCACATGCGTCGGATCCTGTGAATGAATTTGACGCATGCGCGCGGAAGTGTTTCACTTCCTGGTGCGGTGACGTGGCCAACGTCACCGCCGCGTCACCACGCTGTCCGCCGGCGGGGAATTTGATCCGATGGTGTGTACAGCCATCGGATCAAAACAGCTGGCGGACATATCTGATGGAAACGGTCCGTCGGACCGTTTCCATCGGATAAATCCTATCGTGTGTACAAGGCCTAAGTGACAATTTTCGGGGACCAGTGACACCAATACAGTGATCAGTGCTAAAAAAAATGCATTGATCCCTATATAAATGACACTGGCAGGGGATAACACTAGGGGATGATAAAGGGGTTAAATGTGTTCCCTGGGAGGTGTTTGTAACTGTGAGGGGAGTGGATTCACTGGAGAAAAAGAGATTGTGATTCAGCTTAGCTGAAACACAATCTCACTTTTCCTCCCTGACAGATCAGCAGTGTGCTTTGTTTACACCGCCACACTGCTGCTCTCCTGTGAACGATTGGCGGGTCGCAGCGGCCATCGCGACCACCAGACCCACTGATTGGCTACCACTGTGTCCAATCACAGAGGGAGGGGAGTGCCGGTGGCACGCGTGTGCCCCCCTAAACTGCGTGCACGAAATCACGTACAGGTACGTGTTTTTGCACACCCGGGCCGCCCTGCCACAGTAAATGTTTGTGGGGTGGTCCGGAAACAGTCAAGTCAATTTTTTTTTTATAACTCACCTTCAATCTGGAACTGTCCCCTGCAATACATCCTCTCTTCTACAAGATGTCCTACTATGAGTGCAGGTTGTCACTGACCCTCCCCCTATAGAGGCATCACCATGGGCATTACTCTGCACGCCAAAAAAGGGAGAATAATACGCAACTGGTTGACAGATAGCATTAAAATGCTGAGAGGATAGTTAGTCATCTGTCATTCCATAGTTATCATCTGTCGGCATATCATACATAGCAATGAGAAGAAAAAGGGGGAAAGCCCCAGGGAAAAAGTGGGTATAAAGCGACCCCAAACAGTATGTGAAAAATATAATGTACTTTAATAGACTTATCATGACTCACATAGAAAAATGCAAACCTCTACCAACACTAAAATAGCAACATTGGTATTTTAGTGTTGGGTAGAGGTTTTTATTTTTCAATGCGAGTCATAATAAGTCCATTAACCACTTTAGCCCCGGACCATATTGCTGTCCAAAGACCAGAGCACTTTTTGTGATTCGGCACTGCGTCGCTTTAACTGACAATTGCGCGGTCGTGCGACGTGGCTCCCAAACAAAATTGGTATCCTTTTTTCCCCACAAATAGAGCTTTCTTTTGGTGGTATTTGATCATCTCTGCGGTTTTTATTTTTTGCGCTATAAACAAAAATAGAGCGACTATTTTGAAAAAAATGCAATATTTTTTACATTTTGCTATAATAAATATCCCAAAAAAAGATATAAAAAAACATTTTAGGCCGATACGTATTCTTCTACATATTTTTCGTAAAAAAAAAAAAAAAAATTGCAATTAGCGTTCATTGATTGGTTTGCGCAAAATGTATAGCGTTTACAAAAAAGGGGATAGTTTTATGGCATTTTTATTAATATTTTTTTTTGCTAGTAATGGCGGCGATCAGAGTTTTTTTTTCGGTACTGCGATATTATGGCGGACACATTGGCATTTTTATAGCGATCAATGCTATAAAAATGCATTGGATTACTATAAAAATGCCATTGGCAGTGAAGGGGTTAACACTAGGGGGCAGGGAAGGGGTTAAGTGTGTTCCTATTTGTGTTCTAAC
The DNA here is from genome assembly GCA_029574335.1 of Rana kukunoris. NCBI lineage: Eukaryota > Metazoa > Chordata > Amphibia > Anura > Ranidae > Rana > Rana kukunoris. Next base: position 509,397,330 of record CM056050.1, read on the forward strand.
TGTATGGGGGGGGGGTGGACTCACTAGGGGGAATCACTGATCTTCCGTTCATACATGGTATGAGTATCAAAATGAGTATTAGATTGTATTTATGTGCAAATATGTGGTATTAAAAAAAATGCAGCTTCCACTATTTTATCCTTTAAGGAAAAAAATGCTGATTTGAACATGGTGTGAAAATATAATAAAGCCTTGGAGATCAAGTGGTTAAAGGGAACCTAGCACCATAGGATCACTCAATTAAAATAGTAGGGAATATGCTTACCTTTCCAGCAGCCCATGTGTTGAATAGCCGGCATATTTCCCCCATTAGCCGCTGTAAGTATTTGACTAATTGGGAATGCTTGAATGTTTGCGCCCCTGTCATAGGATGTGGATCCTCCTGCTGAATTGGATGTCCTGTAGTGAAGTATGAACAGGTGGAAGGAACCTTGCGGCTTTCCTGAGAGTTAGCTGCTGTCCATAGACTTCTTATATATCTTGAGAGTGTGGTGCAATTTCAGAAAGCACAACAAACCCACAGGTTAAAATAGAAGTGCGCTCCCCTGGTTTGAGGTCGAGGACCACATCAAAGGGCTCTAAGGGACACAGGTTCAGCACCCCTGTTGTAGAGTATTTTCTATTTATTTAGTCATGTAATTTACATTTCAGTTTTGACACTCAGCACCTGTCTGGCAGGGCAGGAGATCTGATCTTTCGCTCCTGCAGATAAAGAACACAACTAGGTTTTTTCCCCCCTTCCCCCAGCCTCTTTGTCACTCTGATCTCTCTGCCCAGGCCCGTCGCGACAAGGCAAGCAAACCAAGCAATTGCTGGCCTGGGGCCCCTAGCTTCTTCTTCCCTGTAGCGTGGCTGAGCTCCTCTTCCTTCCTCCTGTCAGTCCGGCCGGGTACTGCGCAGTTTTCTGTTCCCGGTCGGACTGACAGGAAGTGCACACTGAGTGCTCACTTCCTGTCATGTCAGTCCGGCCGGGAAGAGGAAACTGAATCTCCTGTTGTGCGGTGCGGTATGGTAGGGAGGGGGTAAAAAGAACCAGGGGGGGTGGTGAAAAGAACATGGGGGGGAGAAAGAAGGACACGGGGAGGGGGGAGTAAGAAGGACACAGGGAGGGAGGCTTTGCGTGCGTGCATTTATTCATCCCAATGGTTGAACAAAGAAAAAATGTAATAAAATAAAAAACTCAGTGTGTACCCAGCTTTAATACACTAAACAAGTTAAAGCCAAAGTTACAGCAACATGTTTTTTTATGGGGGGAATAAAGGTTTTACATAAATAAATACAATTTGATCATTGTAAGCACCCCTTTCAGTAATAAAGTAGGTTTGGTCTCAACTCTCTAACTGCTACATCTGAAGGACAGTAAAAAAAAGAAAAAAAAAGGGGATTCAAGCCGAAAAAAGATAAAACAAATGCAGCCATCACACCTGAGAATTTATAAACTAAAATATAATAAACATATGCTTTTGGGTTTATTACCACTTTAAAGGCACTCTATGCATTAAAATAAAAAACCTTCAGTGCTGCAGACCCTCCTTTTTCTTACCTGAGCCCGATCCGATCCAGCAATGGGAACAAGTGCAGCGACTCCAGTCGCTGTCGCTCTCCTCATTGTACAGGTTTATGGCAGCAGGAGCCATTGGCTCTCGCTGCTGTCAATCAAAACCTGTGACAATGGAGAGGAGGACAGGGCGGAGTCCAGCTTCCTGTGTCAGTGGACACAGCAGCAAGACTTGGGAGCAAGCCCTCACATGTGCCCCCTTGAAAAGCGGCTTTTCGTGGGGACACCTGATGAAGAGGGGCCTGGAGCACCAGTGGGCGAACCCCAGAAGAGGATCAGGGCTGCTCTGTGCAAAGCCATTGCATAGAGCAAGTACGTATAGGCATGTTTGTTATTTTTATCAAAAAAGGTTTGCAACTACTTTACGAGACCCATTGGGAGCAAATGAGCAAAGTTCATTGTTGTAGTTTACATATACTCTAAAGATTAATGTGTAAAGACTACATAACAGGATATAACAATCATTGCCTTTATATGTTATGCATGACTTGAGAGAAGGCATAGATTCTTATTTTAACCCAACGGCCAAGAAAGAAGTGGAACTGAAAGTCTGTTTTAGGCATAAAATAATGCAGGCGGTGTGCACTCAGGCAAAAACACCAATATTACGTAAGGTTTGAAGACAAAGGTTTTAAAAGTAGTAGCAATTTTAAAGAGGAATATATATATATATATATATATATATATATATATATATATATATATATATATATGTATGTATATTAGGCTTAAAAAAACAAAAACTCTTAATTATCATTGAAAAAAAATAAAACATCTCTCGAGCTGAACAAAAATGTTCAAGAATATTGGCGATACAAATGACATCCAATCAAAAATACAGAGTGCTCAGTGATATTGAAGCATGCACTGCTATATAGTAGCAAAATAAGAAAATCGCATCAGTGTCCATGCAGAAAAACAGCAAAAACCAATGATCAAAATATCAAAGGAACAATCAACAATAAAGTGCTGGTGCTTATGCCGAAATATTCAGGTGAAGGTGGTGCAGAGAAGGATTTCCAATATCCTTTTGAAGTTTTAGTGAGGGTGTAAGGTAACAGCATGTATATTATAGCCAACGGTGTTTCAGTCGTTTCAGAATGTACTGTGTCCCAGTGGACTGTAATCTTTCTTTGTGGATAAAGTCCCCGTCAGGAGTCACGTCCAATGGACAACAATGACCCTCACACAGGGAGGTAAAAAGCGCCAATAGCGCAGTATCGTTTGAAAGTTTTTAATAATAAAAAAAAAGCATACATTATGGTACTCACATGGATGCAATAAAAACAGGCATAAAAACCATTGGCGAGTTCGCATGCGTCACTTCCGGTACCTCTTAGTGGACTCTGGACACCACTAAAGCTACGTACACACGATCAGTCCATCCGATGAGAACGGTCTGAAGGACCGTTGTCATCGGTTAACCGATGAAGCTGACTGATGGCCTGACGTGCCTACACACCATCGGTTAAAAAAACGATTGTGTTAGAACGCGGTGACGTAAAACACAACGACGTGCTGAAAAAAATGAAGTTCAATGCTTCCAAGCATGCGTCGACTTGATTCTGAGCATGCGTAGATTAGTGCCGACTAACGATTGGTTTTGACCTATCGGTTAGGAATCCATCGGTTAAATTTAAAGCAAGTTGGCCTTTTTTTTAACCGATGGTTAAATAACCTATGGGGCCCACACACGATCGGTTTTGACCGAATGAAAACGGTCCATCAGACTGTTGTCCTCTGGTTAACCTATCGTGTATACGCATGGTTTGAAATTTGTCTGCTGCAAACCTGTCCGTCGGACATGTCTGCTGGTTAGTATGCCTAAAAAGCGGACAGAAATCCCCCGCATGCCCTGAATGGATTCAACGCATGCGTGGAAGTATTTTACTTCCCGCATTGGAGACGTGGCGGCGTCAACGTCACTGCCACGTCAACGCGTTATCCGTCCGAGGTAATTTTGGTCTGATGGTGTGTACACGCCATCAGACCAAATATCAGAGGAGACATGTCCGCTGGAAACGGTCCGTCGGACATGTTCAGCGGACATGTCTCCTCGTCTGTACGCGGTCTTAGAGGTACCAGAGGTGACACTTGCGAACTCGCCATTTGTTTTTATGCCTGTTTTTATTGCATCCATGTGAGTACCATAATGTATGCTTTTTTTATTATTAAAAACTTTTAAACGATAATACACTATTGGCGCTTTTTACCTCCCTGTGTGAGGGTCATTGTTGTCCATTGGACGTGACTCCTGACGGGGACTTTATCCGCAGAGAAAGATTACAGTCCACTGGGACACACTACATTCTGAAACGACTGGAACATCGTTGGCTATAATATACACACTGTTACCTTACAGCAGTAAGGTAAGGGGACACCCTCACTAAAACTTCAAAAGGATATTGGAATTCCTTCTCTGCACCACCTTCACCTAAATATTTTTGCACCAGTACTTTATTTTTGATTGTTCCTTTGATATTTTGATCTTTTAGACAGCATTTGTTTTTTGCTTTTTTCTGCATGGACACTGATGCAATTTCTTATTATCACTCATGTGTGTTGCTTTAGGTTTGCTACTTTATAGCAGTGCATGCTTCAATATCACTGAGCACTCTGTATTTTTGATTGGATGTCATTTGTATCACCAATATCAGCGACTAATATTATAGTGGGACTGCAATAGTGCGGCAAGAAATCTGGCACTAACTGACACTTTGTGGGAATTGGTAACTGCCACTGACACCAATACAGCGATTAGTGCTAATAATATACACTGACATTGTACTAATGACTGGCAGGGAAGGGGTTAACATCTGGGGCAATCAAAGGGTTAAATGTGTGCCTGTGTGTAAAGTGTTTACCGTGTGGTGTTTTAATGAGGGGATGTGCCGGTGTTTATACTCTGCTTTGCAGGGAAACAAAAGCTGGAACATTGCCGCTGTCAGTTGAGAGCTTCGTGTTTTTTACATGCACAACACTCTCTCTTGTCACTCGCTCGGCCGAATCATAAATCCTTGGTCGGGAACCGGTGATCGGCATGTACTGGAGCCAGTGACAGCACAGTCGGGTGGGCGTGCGTGCATGCGCCCTCTTCCCAGAAATACAAAAGCATGTATGTGTAGTGTGTGTGTGTAAAATATATCATTTTGCGCAGCCAGCCCTCACTTTAGAAGTAAAACTACAATACACAATTGGCAAGTGGTTAATCTTTAGTTTTTGACTGGACATGTACTTTGATACCTGAACTGCAGGAAAACTGCTAAATACACAAGTGAAAACGCACTCAGTGTCCCTGGAAAATTCATGTTACTTCCCGTTTCAGTGACCAATATTAGTAAAACAGCAAGTGACTGGTTACCATAGGTTGAGGAAAGTGTAACAATAGCACTGGACTCCTAAAATGATCTTATTGGTAATAGTCTTAAAAGTATTAAAAGGAGAAGTCCAGCCTGAGCTTTACAGGCTGGGCTTCTCCTCTGGGTCACAGGAGTGAAATTCGTTTTGCACTCCTGTGACCTGCTTTCAGCAGACAGTGGTCTGAAGTCCGCTCTCCACTGGCATTACAAATATCAGTCCTGGCACCACGTCATCCCGACTTTGGGAGTCTTGACATGCCAGGTGCCTGGACTGATGGCAGCCTCAGTGAGCCACTGATACTGCTGCTCCCCCCCCCCCCCCCACAGCTCAGCACTCCAATGAGCATGGAGAAGCAGAGCAGGAGAGTCAGCAGCTCTCTGCTCGAGGATCTGTTAGATCCGAGCCAATGGCTGTGACAGATGGCTCGGTTCTCAATGCAGAGACGCCGGGGGACCGATGCTGCACCCACCTAGGTATGTATAAATACAGAAAAAAATATGAATTCTCAAACTTCTCCTTTAATGTTGATGTAAAAAATGTGGTTCTTAGGCAGGCGCTTTCTATACCCCATGAAATCTCCATGGTCTCTTTGGCTTGTAGTGTAACAAAGATGGAAACAAAAGATCTCTTACTGGTAAGAGATCCATTTACAACTCTATTATTATAAAAGTCAGGGGGACATTCCAAAAAGAGTAGCCAATGAGTTTTAGAAGTCCAAACATTCCCCTACCATCAGGGCTTGATTGAACACAATGTGAATGAACTAAAAGTGAGCTGGACCTTTAAAATAATTTCTTCCAGTGTGATTACAAGCGACTTTTATTTGAATAAAGTTGTATCTGGAATTCTTAGCAGTGGTTTGGTGCTTCAATTTCCATTTAGGTTACCATATGTAAAACCTAAGGGCCCAGTCACACGTAGAGTCACCAAAGAGAATTTGGTGACTCCATGGTGAACAGCCGTGGCACAACCAGATTTGTACCCTAGACAATTCAATGATCAGTGCCACCGCTGTTTAGAAATGTTGTAATATAATGGAACATCAAGCGCCCAGAGGCGATTCAGTTTGCATGTGCCGCGCTATATAAGTTTTTCATTCATTCATTCATTCAATGGCAAGAAAGGGAGGGCGCACGACCTTGTGCATTGCCAAAGATTACATTTATTTAAAATTGAAAAGAGTCAAAAGCAACCATATATAAAGCGCTAATGTGGACTAATTGTAGTGCGGACTAAATGAACAAACAGGCATAAATAAATAAATAAGTCTCAATTCAATGATGCCATGAATTTGGGGCTTGGGGCTTGGCATGGCCCTTCATCAGGTCATTGAAGGGCCACGCCATGATATGCGTAGCCAACAACACAGTCTAATATGTCTCCTCCCTGCTCCCGTCAGCTTGCTCCTCATCCTGAGCTCCAAGCCTCGCTTTGACACCATGCTTGTTTGAGCCTCTCTGCCAGCCATAGCTCCAAGCCTCGTTGTGGTTCTTCTTCGCCGAAGCTGCCTGACGTCACACCCGTGAAATTTGTACCCGCCGCGGTCTTGCAAGAGCTTTCCTATGCTGCCCATCGTATTGGTCCTCCGCAGATCGGCTGTTCCATCTTTCACTGCGGGATACTATTTAGGCTCGATTGGCTCTAAATCCACATAAGATCTGGATTTAATCTCCCTCCCTGCCCTATGTGCCATTAATGCATAGAGGACTTAAGAGTTTTCCATCTACGGCAACACACCTTTCCACCACCTGGCAGATTGCATGCCTTCTTTAAGGTACCCATATTGACAAGCAAGTTTACTTTTGACATCATGCAATGGAGGATTGTAATTGTTTTTAAATATTCATGGCATCATTAAATTGAGACTTATTTATTTATGCCTGTTTGTTCATTTAGTCTGCACTAGAATTAGCCCACATTAGCGATTTATATATGGTTGCTTTTGACTCTTTACATTTATCACACCTCTCCTGGTGTGTTTTTTCCATATAGCAGCTGTTTTTGGGCTTATGCAGGACGTACATTCTCCCATTTCCATCTATATCTCGGTCGTTTAGCGCCAGACTTGTTTTTGCCGTTTTCTTTATTAAAAATTGTAATACTCACAAACGAGTGTTTAAAAAAAGGCTCATCAGTGCTCCAGCAATTCGGAACCGTGTCTCTAGACACCTACAACCTGAACCGGATGGTAGGAGAAACCAGATGGCATCGCAGACAGCTTACGCACTACGAGGTAGTACCCCTGGCTCTGATGAAGAGGGTACTTCCTCTTAATGTGTAAGCCGTCTGCGATGCCATCTGGTTCCTCGTAACATCCAGTCCATGTTGCAGGTTTCTAGAGACACGGTTCTGAATTGCTTAAGTACTGATAAATTGGGGTGCAACGGATCGGGTCACCCCGTTCGGATCGGCACACCACGCGATCCGCGGAGCGCTCCGGAGCCTCGGCCGTAGGAAAGTCCCCGGCTTTGACCTAGCTCCGGAGCGGCAGCCATCTTGCTCCACCCCAACCAATCACAGATCTGCTGTGATTGGTTGGATGGGATATCCCGTTTTTGCACCTGATTGGCCCGCGTGATGAGTGCCCTCTCTGATTGGAAGGCTGCCCGGATTGGCTGGCTGTCTTGGCGCTCTGGGAATCAGGATGAACGTGTGGAGCTTGGGGGAACAGTGAGCGCCGCTATGAGTGCAAGTACAGTGAGTTGGATGTTAAACTGGCTATTATTGCAGTGATTACTAGTGTGGGGGCAATGTGAAACTGGCTATTACAGTGATTACTAGTGTGGGGGCTATGTGAAACTGGCTATTACAGTGATTACTAGTGTGGGGGCAATGGTAAACTGGCTATTATTGCAGTGATTACTAGTGTGGGGGCAATGTGAAACTGGCTATTACAGTGATTACTAGTGTGGGGGCAATGGTAAACTGGCTATTATTACACTGATTACTAGTGTGGGGGCAATGTTAAACTGGCTATTATTGCAGTGATTACTAATGTGGGGGCAATGTTAAACTGGCTATTATTGCAGTGATTACTAGTGTGGGGGCAATGTTAAACTGGCTATTATTGCAGTGATTACTAGTGGGGGGCAGGGGCGGACTGACAACTCATGGGGCCCCCGGGCAATAGAAGATTATGGGGCCCCCAGGCTTACAGATGGCCACCAAGCCAGGCGGCAGCTAAAATCTCGGGATTTTCACATTAAAAACATGTAGGTTTTGGACATGTGTAAAAAAACAAACAAACACAGATTTTTACATACTGTCCCTGGTTTTAATGAGCCTGGCAACCCTAATGGGGCCCCCTAGTGGCAAGGGGCCCTTGGGCAGTGCCCGATTTCCTCAATGGTCAGTCCACCCCTGGTGTGGGGGCAATGTTAAACTGGCTATTATTACAGTGACTAGTGTGGGGGCAATGTTAAATTGGAACAGTGATGGTGATGACGAGTGGGGGACAATGGTGGACATTACAGTGACGACTGGGGGGCAATGGTGGACATTACCATATAGAGCCATTGGCCCAGCTAGAGCTCAGACTTGAATCCGACTTTTTTTCATGATTTTTTTTTTTTTTTTGCTGATCCGAAAATGATCTGATCCGTGACTCCTGATCCGAGGATCGATCCGATCCGTGAGTTTTTTGATCTGTTGCACCCCTTCTGATAAGCCTTTTTTAAACCCTTGTTTGTGAGTATTACTCTTGTTACAATTTTAAATACATTTTATCTTTGGTAATGCACAAGGTCGGTACACCCTCCCTTTCTTTCTTTATATTACAGTTCTAAGGATATCCACTGTTCTGTGAGGAGGGCAGCAAGACCATTGACATTCCATATTATATCCGAAGGGTTGACTACACTACTTAGTCAATGCGTAAGCTCCCGAGCGCAGGAGATTGTGTTGTGTTATTTAGACATTCTGACATAGAGAATTTGAGTTCAGGGGTGGGGTTTCTGGCTGCATACAAATTGGCCATAGCTAATCATTCAGCTTGTATATGGCTATAGCACAGGGTGCTGCTGTGACCAGATGTAGTGTTTAGACACATCTGTAGAAGTAGATTCTTCAATTCCTCCGCAGCCAGCAATGGACTAATTGTAGGAATGGAGCAGCCGTTGGGACCAGTACCCCCTAGTGCCACAAGAACGGAGAGCCGTCCTATTCTTTTAGACCGCAGTGTGTGTACTCTCTCCTTTCACCTATAGTAAGCTCAGCGATTGAGTTGGGGGGGGGGGGGGGGGTACACACTGCGCACGTGTGGCTCAAAAGAAAGGAGCTCCCTCCCATGACACGTATAGGCACTGGTCCCAATGGTTGTTCTGTCCTTACAGAAACTCAGGACAGAGCCATTTCTGGCTACAAAGGGTTGGAAGAAGCTTCTTCTAAATATGGTTGTAGACTACATTGTTTATAGAGAAAGGCAGCCATGGCTGATAGGTCGGTTTAGCACTCTCTGCTGCTATACCCATACGGGACACCATAGTGTGCTTTTTCAAAAAGCTAAACTTAACCTTTAAATCTAGGCAACCTAGATCACATATTTAGGGCCAGATTCTTAAAAAATGGCGTATTCGCGGCGTAGCGTATCGTATCCCATTTACACTACGCAGTTTTTACGGGCAAGTGCTGTATTCTCAAAGCACTTGCTCCGTAATTTGCGTCGGCGTAGCGTAAAAGGGGACGGCGTAAGGCCGTGCTGTATTTAAATTAAGCGCATCCCCGTGCCGAATGAACTGCGTATGCGCCGGCCTTAAACGTAGGCCACTGCGCATGCTCCAGCGTACGCTGCAAATACAGCGAATAGGCCTGTTCGCGACGAGTTACGCAAACAACGGAAAAACACGATGCTGTCCCGATGTCCATACTTAACATGGCTTACGGCGGACCTACGCAAGGTTACCCCTCCTTCTAGCAGGGGTAACCTTACGCGTACGCAAACTACGTCGATGGCGCGCAACTTCGTTCGGGAATCGGCTTATCACGCTCATTTGCATATTCGACGCAGAAATCGACGGGAACGCCACCTAGCGGCCGGCGTAGTATTGCATTTAAGATCCGACGGTGTGACTTGCGCCAGTCGGATCTACGCCGTATCTATGCGTAAGTGATTCTAAGAATCACGTCGCATAGATACCCGGGCTTAGAAACAGAGATACGACGGTGTATCTGGAGATACACCGTCGTATCTCTTTGAGAATCTGGCCCTTACTGTCTAGTAGGTGCACCGAAGATGTCTCAAGTCATTAAAGCCTGTCACATCAAGAAGTAGAGCCTGCATATGTAATAAGCAAATAGACATATATAATATAATACAATACCATACATTGATAATGTAATTTACATCAAACTAAAATAGCTACGCATGTTGAATAGCAAGTCTAGATGCCTGTTGGTGACAAGCCAAGTGTATCTGGATTGGTGTGAGACAGGTTAAGTGAATGTCACTAAAGTTCCGATGCTAAAACCGAACCCCATAGAACTCAATGAGAGTGGAATGTTAAAAAAAAAAAAAAAAAAACCTTTTAAAATTCCGTTTGCCAGAGAGCAGCAATTTCAGTAATGCCTAAAGTAAACCAGTAACAATGAAAAGTGTGTTAAATAACATGCCTGGAGGATGTCCTTAACCTGACCATGAAGTGGCACATCTTTGTGATGTATAGAATCTACTGAGCAGCTCAACAGCTACAAGCCACTTTGTCCTTTATGTAAACCGAGCATACAAATCCACACATGTAGCACACCGCTCAGGCAAATCAGTGAAACAGATGACAGCTGTGGGTGCTCACCTCGGCTCCCCACCGTGGATGCAACAGGAAATGGTGGCACACCACAGACGTAGTCAAAGTTCTTTGAAGATATTTATCGAAATCCAGCCAGACAATTACCTCACGGTATACAGATATGTTGACGAGTTTCACTCGAGTCACTTGAGCTTCTGAGTAAGCTCGAGTGAAATGCGTTTTTTCTGTATTGTAAACAATGCAGCCAGGGATTTCACTCATCTAAACCAGACTCTTATCCTGAATGAGGATCTCAGAGATGTAAATGGGGGACCCCACAAGAAAAACAACATATCATACCAGGTCTGGTGGCTTCCCCCCCCCCCCATTTTCTGAACCAAACCAGGGCAGGCCACATGATGTGAACATAAAGGGTACCTTGCCAGGAGTAAGTCCGGCTAGCCACACTAGTGGAATCACCCATATTTAACCACTTCCCCACCGAGCCATAGTAAAATGACGGTGGTGGGGACCTCTCCTCCTTCAGACTGGACGTCATTCCTCGGGACCCGGTGCGCATGCTCGGCAGTCGCGATGACCGCCGGGCACCCGCGAATGCCCGCAATCACGGCAGAACCATGGATCTGTGTGTGTAAACAGATCCATGTCCTGTCAGCAGTGAGGAGACTGATGTGTGTTCCCAGTACAGAGGAACACACATCTATCTCCTCCCCTTGTGAGTCCCCCCTCCCCCTAACAGTTAGAACACACTTTAGGGAACATTTAACCCTTTCAGCGCCTCCTAGTTACATAGTTAGTCAGGTTGAAAAAAGACACAAGTCCATCCAGTTCAACCATAAAAAAATAAAAATAAACAAACAAAATAAAACACAGTACATCCCATACACCCAACTCCATACCCACAGCTGATCCAGAGGAAGGCAAAAAACCCCAGCAGAGCATGATCCAATTTGCTACCGGAGGGGAAAAAATTTGTGTTAACCCCTTCCATGCCAGTCACATTTACACAGTAATCAGTGCAGTTTTATTGCACTAATCGCTGTGTAAATGTGAATGGCTCTAAAATGTGTCAAAAGTGTCCGATGCAATGTCACGGTCACAATGGAAAAAAAAAACGCAGATCGCCGCCATTACAGTAAAAAAAAATGTTTTCAGAATTCTATTTCCTACTTTTTAGACGCTAGAACTTTTGCGCAAACCGATCAAATACGCTTATTGCGATTTTTTTTACCAAAAATATGTAGAAGAATACGTATCGGTCTAAACTGAGAAAAAAAAAAGTAAACCAAAAAAAAGATGATATTTATTAAATCAAAATTTAAAAAATATTGTGTTTTTTTTTCAAAATTGTTGCATTGTTTTGTTTATAGCGCAAAAAATTAAAACCGCAGAGGTGATCAAATACCACCAAAAGAAAGCTCTATTTGTGAAAAAAAAGGGCCTCAATTTTGTTTGGGAGCCACGCCGCCCGACCGCGCAATTGTCATTCAAAATTGCGACAGCGCTGAAAACTAAAAATTGGTCTGGGCAGGAAGGGGGTGAAAATGCCCTGTATGAAATGGGTTAAAATCATCCATAAAATCACACAGACAGAAAACGAAAAAGCGGAGGGGAAAAAAAAAAAGCGTTAAATGGTATGTCTCAGCCCTCTAAGGCTACGTTAGATGTAACCAACATTTCTGCACCTGTGAAAAGCTTTTCAGAGGTGTTTGAAAGACTGAGGAGGAGATATATCACCTTCTCAGTCTGTTTAACCCGGTAAATACTGCACAGCCAGCCATGCTATAACCGCGTGCATTACACATGGTTGCAGAGCAGTTGCTTCTTCAGTGGGTCACATTGGCTAAAGCTACAGGGTCATTTTTGCATGCTACAGGGTCATAAAGCATCGCGGCCATGACATGTGTACACCCCTATCTGGCTGCTTTTGAAGCCTAAAGGGGAAGGGAGGTGGGGGGGTGTTGGTAAAAATGCAGCTCAACTGCCTATTTTTTCCCCATTCAACTGCAAGCGTAAACAAGTTCCTAACTGCCACTTTTGGACAGTTTTGTCTGTAAAAAAGGTCGTTGTAACATAACAGACTTACCGGTTGGATCACCGGGCAAAATTAAAGGTAACAAATCCTAAAAAGAAAATAAAACAATTGCAGCCAATACACCAACTGGCAAGCTGCAATAAATTTTAGTTTTTTAGGGCTTAAAGTGGATGTCACAATGTAGAGTATACGATTTCCTATCATCTGTGCCCAGTCTTGCCACACAGAGTTAACCCAGCGCTGAGTAATCCTCTTTTAATGTTCAGTAAAATGAACAGAATTCCAGATAAAAACTTGCCTAAAGAAAAAGTCAGTTTTCTCTCTTCTTGCTTTGAGTGACAGGTTATTTACATATCTAGCTTGGACATGTTTATCATATGTTATGTTATGTTTATCATAACATGAGGTATAAAAAGTGAGAAATCCACCCCTCCCCCACATAACACATCCTGGTAATATACAATGAACTTTGGATCACCTCATATTATGATAAACATGTCCAAGCTAGATATGTAAATAACCTGTCACTGAAAGCAAAAGACTTTATAATTTGGCAAGTTTTTATCTGGAATTCTGTTAATTTGCACTGAACATTACGAGAGGATTACTCAGCGCTGGGTTAACTCTGTGGCAAGACTGGGCTCAGATAATAGGAAATCTTATACTCTACATTGTGACATCAAAAAAATTTTTTTTTGGGGGTTTACATCCACTTTAATACCAAATTTACAACAACCTATATATCCAAGAAAATGTATAAAGGAAGTGGAAAAATATTGTCAGCAGATTCTCACAGAAAATAGAGAAGCTCTTTTTTCAAGAAATTATTTTTCCACAATGATAAACATTGTGGCAATCTGATCAGATGGTTAGAAGGAAGTACATTTTGTCAAACAATGGGTAAAACAGTGCTAATTTTTATTATAAAAATGCTTGCCAGATGCATCTGTTGCCACTGTATTTCCTCTGGAAATTGATTATAGTAAGGTTTACTACCAGTAAACCTTACTATAATCAACATGTAAAAGAGTATCAGTACAGTAAGTTTAACTGATCAGATTAGACTTGCAGTACACAATACCAATATGCAATGTCAAGCCTAGGTTCACAGTGATGTGATTTGGCATGCGATGACATGTCAAATCGCTTGCCAAATTGGTGGCTACTGCTGGCTATGGCATTGTCCAAATCAGTGCAACGCCGACTGTGCGCCATCGCACCGGTTCCCAAAAGTAGTTTCTGTACTACTTTTGGTGACTTTGGGTGCGATTTCAATAGACATCTATGCATTAATCTGCACAGATGTCTCGGAAATCTCCCCCCGAATTCGGACTGACATGTGGGTATTTCAATCCGCTGTCAGTGTGAACCTAGGAGTTGTAAAGGAAAACTTTTTTTTTTCCTAAAATTAATGTCTGCAAGGTAGACAGACAGAATAGTGCAATGATTCTGTTAAAAAACAAGTAAATACCTATTAAATTCCTTCATCTATATCACCTCCAGCGTTCTAGTTTCTGTTCTCTCATTCACTTCCTGGTTTGTGGCGCTCGTTCATGTAAGAACTACATTTCCCAGTATGCATTGCGGAAGGCCCAGTAAATGAGGGGGCGAGCACGTCACTGACCACCACAGTAAAGCCTCCCTTCACGGTGGTGAGTAACAATCAAACAAGCAGGAAGTGAACAGAACAGAGAAGAAATAGAGCAACTTCTGAGCAAAAACGAACAATGAGAAAGTGAAAAGAGGAATGTCTGCAGGTAAAGGATGCTTCTTATGAAAAAAAAAATCCTTTACAACCCCTTTAACGAAGTAGTCTACAGTTGGAAGACTGTAATGTATTGCTTGTATTTACCATCTCTGGCTTCTTTAGCAACCTATCAGCTGTTGTAGAGCTGCACAATTCTGGCTAAAATGAGAATCGTGATTTTTTTTGGTTAGAAGATAGATCACGATTCTCGCTGCGTAACATCTTAACCATTAAAACAAACAAAAAAAATTGGGCTAACTTTACTGTTTCTTTTTTTTCTTCTTCTTCCATTAATTGAAGTGTATTTTTAAAGTGGATGTAAACCGGGATTTTTTATTTTTTGCTGTCACAGTGTAGAGTATAAAGCCGCGTACACACGATCACTTTAGATGATGAAAAAAAACGACGTTTTCAACCACTTAAGGACCACCTACTGCACATTTACGTCGGCTGGAGTACGGCGATAGGTCCCCGGAGCTGAAGAACGGGGAGAGCCGTGTGTAAACACGGCTTCCCCGTGCTTCACTGTGGCCGCAGCATCGATCGCGTCATCCCTGTTATAGGGGGACGTGATCGATGACGTCACACCTACAGCCACACCCCCCTACAGTTGTAAACACAGACAGGGAACACTCAAATCCTACAGCGCCCCCTTGTGGTTAACTCCCAAACTGCAACTGTCATTTTCACAGTAAACAATGCAATGTAAATGCCAATTTTGTTTGGGAGCCACGTCGCACGACCGCGCAATTGTCAGTTAAAACGATGCAGTGCCGAATCGCAAAAAGGGGCAAGGTCCTTTAGCAGCATTTTGGTCCGGGTCTTAAGTGGTTAAAAACGTCAATTTCATTGACCGTGTGTAGGGGAAAACGTCGTTTTATGTCTTGTAAAAAACGACAAAAAAAAATTGAAGCATGTCGTTTTTCAAAACGTAATTTTTTGTTTCACAAAAAGTCACCGTGTGTAGCAAAAAACGTTGTTTAAAACAACGTTTTTCAACCCGCGCATGCCCAGAAGCTAGTTATGAAGAGAGCTTCAATGGCAAAGAGTGGTGAACGTAACCTCGCTTTGCTGTGAAAAAAACGATGGTGTGTAGGCTACATCGTCTTTGAAAATTGAAGTTTCAAAAACATAGTTTTTTACTTCACAGAAAACATAGTTTTTTTTCATCACATAAAGTGATCGTGTGTACGCGGCATAAGATTTCCTATCATCTGTGCCCAGTCTTGCCACAAAGAGTTAATCCAGCTCTGAGCAATCCTCTTTTATTTTTTCAGTGAGATAAACGGACATGCTGTGAATGACAGGTTATTTACATATCTCATGCACTAGCTTGAGACAGGCATTATTTTTTAATTCCCACCCCCACTCCTTTTCTGAAGTCATGTGGTTAAGTTTCTGGATTTTGACTGGATGTTAGGAATTTAGTGTAAGGAATACACAGGAGAAAATGCATGTTGACAAGATGGGCGGGGAGTCTGCTGACATCACGACTCCACCCACAGAGCTGCAGACAACAGATCCACTTACAGAATATGCAGTTTCAGTTCCTTTAAGAGACAGAGGGGAGACATTTGACAGATAAGGATACATGCAGGAGGCATGTATATCCTTATAGATCAGCACTATGGCAGTAGTTTAGAAAGAATGAGAGTGGGTTTACATCCACTTTAAGTGCTTAGTTTGCTCTAATGCCACGTACACACGATCATTTTTCGGCATTAAAAAAAACGTTGTTTTTCAGCATGTAGAAAAAACTAATTTTTTCCAACTTCATCATTAAAAACTACGTAGCCCACACACCATCGTTTTTAAAAAATGATGAGCAAAGCGCGGTGACATACAACACGTACGACGGCACTCTAAAGGGAAGTTTCATTCAAGCTCCCGTCTCATAACTTGCTTCTGAGCATGCGCGGGTTTAAAACTTTGTTTTTAACGTTGTTTTAGCCCACACACAATCATTTTTTACAACCCAAAAAAACAAAATTTTTTAAAAACAACGTTAAAAAATGCAGCATGCTCAAATTTTTTTTTGGTCGTTTTTCAGAAGATGAAAAACGTTGTGAAGCCAACACACAATCATTTTCAGTTAGTTACAATGTTTCATGTTGTTACAAACTTGCAGTCCAGCCGGATTTTTTCTTCACACACACTCAGGCCGCGTACACACGAGGGGATATGTCCGCTGAAAACGGTCCGATGGACCGTTTCAGCAGACATCTCCGCTCGTGTGTATGGGCTAGCGGACAGATTTCTCCACCCGACAGATTTCAAAGCATGCTTTGAAATCTATCCGGTGGGAATCTGTCCGCCCGACATGTCTGCTGGTTAGTACACTTACCAGCAGACATGTCGGCCCCCACCGCCGCCGCGCCGCTGCCGAATGGATTCGGCGCATGCGCGGAAGTGTTTTACTTCCTGGTGCGGTGACGTGGCGGTGACGGGGCGGCGTCAACGTCACAGCCGCGTCACCACTACGTCACCGCGCCGTCCGGCGGCGGGGAATTTGATCCGATGGTGTGTACACGCCATCGGATCAAACTCCCGATCGGACATATCCGATGGAAATGGTCCGCGGACCGTTTTCATCGGATATATCCGATCGTGTGTACGCCGCCACACAGAAGTTTATCCCTTTGATCTAAGAAGGAAGCATAAGTTACAATGTTTCTGTTAAAAACTTGGCAGACTGCTCGGATATTTTCTTTTTACAGTTGAGTGAGCAGATAAAGTCTCAACACTTGTTATATGAAAGAATCGGCAAACTCTGCATTGGAAATCGTCAGGGGGGTTGAATCGAGATCACTATTTTTTAAACGATTAATTGTGCAGTTGCTGTTGTACTTTGTCCAAGGCTGAAGACTGCCAATTCAGACAAAGTCAGCTCTGTTGGCATCACCAGGCTCAACAAAAAATTGTTGGCTGACTTGTGACTGCGTCAACTTAGGCCTCGTACACACGATAGGTTAACCAGAGGACAACGGTCTGATGGACCGTTTTCATCGGTCCAAACCGATCGTGTGTGGGCCCCATAGGTTATTTAACCATCGGTTAAAAAAAAGCCAACTTGCTTTAAATTTAACCGATGGATACCTAACCGATAGGTCAAAACCGATCCTTAGTAGGCACGACCATCTGTTAAAAATCCACGCATGCTCAGAATCAAGTCGACGCATGTTTGGAAGCATTGAACTTCATTTTTTTCAGTACGTCATTGTGTTTTACGTCACAGGTTCTGACACGATCGGTTATTTAACCGATGGTGTGTGGGCGCAACGGACCATCAGTCAGCTTCATCGGTTAAACGACGACAACGGTCCTTCAGACCGTTCTCATCGGATGGACTGATCGTGTGTACGTGGCTTAACAGTCACTGTTCATCTAATCAGACAGCTGCTGCTGCAAGCTATCAGAATACTATAGCTGGTAGAGGGGATTTTCCCTGTTCTGCCCACGTGCCGAACGAGTCATCTATATGGCTAGCTTAGAACTGAAGATTCAAAACGTGTTTTTCTTCTTCTTCTACTTCTATTGGTTAATTAGTAAAAGCTAGTGTTGTATGGCAAGATACTGGCTTAAATTTTCAATGCTTACATTATAATCTAGGATAATTTGGTGTTTTTTTAGCTTTGGATTGAGTGGTGAGAACCACGGTCCATTTTTTTTGTTTGTTTGTTTGTTTTGCACCTGTGTCCTTGTTTGCGAAATTCAAATTCTATAATTGCTCCGATTACCAATGTCATTGGGAAAGTAAGGGTAATGCCGCGTACACACGATCATTTTTTGGGCTTGTAAAAAACAAAGTTTTTCAGGCTCTAGAATTTTTTTTTTTCCAACTTCATCATTAAAAACGACGTTGCCCACAAAAGATTGTGGAAAAAAAAAATGCTCTAGCAAAGCGCGGTGACGTACAACGCGTAAGACGGCACTATAAAGGGGAAGTTCTATGCGGATGACGCCACTCTTGGGGCTGCTTTTGCTGATTTTGTGTTAGTAAAAGATGATTCGCGCTTTTTAGTCTGTTACTGCGTGATGAATGTGCTTACTCCATTACGAACTCTAGTTTTACCAGAACGAACGCTCCCGTCTCATAACTTGCTTCTGAGCATGCGTGGGTTTTTCACATCGTTAAAACCCACACACGATCATTTTTTACAACCCGAAAAACATCGTTTAAAACGTTGTGACAAAGGTAGAGCATGTTACAATTTCTTTTTTGTTGTTTTTCAGAACCCGAAAAATGCTCCTGAAGCCCACACACGATCGTTTTAAATTACATTTAAAGCCGAAAAATTATCGTGTGTACGCGGCATAAGAGCCGTTTCATCTATGCCAAAGACTTTGGAGGCGACTTACAAAATGACCTGAAGTCAATGCAAGTTGCCCTGAAGTCGTCCCAAAGTAGTACAGGAACCTTTTTCTAAATCGGAGCGACTTGAGTCGCTTCTATTGGAACGGTTCCATAGTACAGAACGGAGCGCCCCTGTGTGAACCGGCTCTAAGCCCTGGTTCACACTGGGCTGCGGGAGTGAAATCGCGCGATTTCACTCCCTCTGGCAGTCCCGATTTCGGCGCGATTTAGGAGACATCTGTGCAGGGTTCTGCACAGATGTCAATGTAAATCGCGTCCTGAAATCGCAAAAAGTAGTACAGGAACTACTTTTTGAAATCGGTCGCACCGATTAGGACGGTGTCATTGCCGGCAATTGCCGTCGATTTGAGATGCGATTTCACATGTGAAATCGCATCTCAAATCGAACTAAATCGTACCCAGTGTGAACCTGGGCTTAATCCCATATAGAGAGGAAATCTTCTAATGGAGCAACTTCTTTCTGTGACGGTCTGAGGGGATTTCTCACACATTGGAAAGATGTCCTCTCACCGGAGAGAGCACAGATAAGACACAGATGGCCGACAGTTGGTTTCACCCACTTCTAGAAATGCCTTTAGTTCCACTTTAAAGCTGGCGTTTAGCTAAAGTTCCCTACAGCTTTAGTCACATGACGTACTTGTAATAAAAGTATGTCCCATGTTGGGAGGCAGCTGGATCCTGGATAAATCTTTTCTGAAGTGATGCTCGTCCTCCTCCTGTCTCTGGACTTCTGCCACTGCAACGGTTAACAATTGTTGGTCTTCAGGTAGAAAAGCAGTACAGATGGTCCAAAAAAGGACACGCCCCCTTCTCCATTAGCCACTTGCTTACTGGGCACATATACCCCCCCTCCTGCCCAGGTGAAATTTCAGCTTCCGGCACTGCGTCGCTTTAACTGACAATTGAGCGGTCATGTGACGTGGCTCCCAAACTAAATTGACGTCCTTTTTTCCCCACAAGTAGAGCTTTCTTTTGGTGGTATTTGATCACCTCTGCGGTTTTTATTTTTTGCGCTATAAACAAAAAAGAGCTACAATTTTGAAAAAAAAATACAATATTTTTTACTTGTTACTATAATAAATAGCCCAATTGAAAAAAAAAAAAAAAAATTCTCTCAGTTCAGGCCGATACTTTTTCTTCTACATATTTTTGGTATAAAAAAAAATCGCAATAAGCGACTGGTTTGCGCAAAAGTTATAGTGCCTACAAAATAGGGGACAGAATTATTATTTTTTATTATTAATTTTTTTACTAGAAATGGCGGTGATCTGCGATTTTTATTGGGACTGCGACATTATGGCGGACACTTTTTTAGCGCCATTCACATTTAAACTGCGATCAGTGCTATAAATATGCACTAATTACAGTAATTGCATTGAAGGGGTTAACACTAGGAGGTGAGGAAGGTTAAATGTGTACCCTGCATAATGTTCTAACTGTAGGGGAGGGGGACTGACTGGGGAGGTGACCGATTTGTGTCCCTATGTACAAGGGACACAGATCGGTCTCCTCTCTCCATGACAGGACGCTGTCTCTGTGTGAGCCGGGAATGAGAGATGATCTCATATGTTTACATATGAGATCAAGCAAAGGGCCTCATTTGGCCTCCGGGCCGCAGTTTGGAGACCACTGTTCTAGGGGAAGCACATGCCCCAATGCCCCACTCCTTTTGGGAGGACCACCTTAAGAATGAAGAGGGAGAGACTGAGGTATTCTTTCAGGAGGTCTACGGGTTGTAGGTGATTGGTTGGTATTGTGGGGTGAGGGACTCTGGATTTGTGATGCTGTGTATTTTTGATATGTTCGTATACAATAAAACTTTTGAGGAGGTAGCCCCTGGGTGTTTACACGCTTTTTGGTTACTTGTTATTTTTTTGTTTAATTTAGGAATTCTGGGTGTGTGGTAGCAGGAAGGAGAACAGCTTCTGAGTAGTTTTTATCATCCAATGTTTAAAACTGCTGAAAGTATAGTTTCGCTATGACTAGTTGTAGACAAGTGCACAGAAACAAAGAACTATGAAATGCCAGTGTCACAGAAGGCTGTCTGTACTAAAAGTGGACATCATATGACCAAAAAAACGGGCCTCACTCCCATTTCTTTCAAAGGATGCTGGTGCTATCTGCAGGTTACGAGTATAGAGGAGCAGAGTAAGAATAAGTATTAAAGTGGTTGTAAGGTCACATCTGTTATATTATTTTATCCTCTCTGTTTTAGGAACATATTAAATACAGTGCGTGCGTTTTAAAAAAAATTATAAAGCTAAATACCATCTTTGAACAGCTCTGCTGTGTAGTCACATGTCTTCTCTCCTTCTCGATCTAAGGACTACAGTGGGAGGGGCTGAGATTCCCCTCTGATGTATACAAGCTAGCAGAAGGAGGCCATGTGACCACACAGCGGCCCAGGGCAAAGAAGATATTTAGCTTTATCATTAAAAAAATAAATAAAAAAATACACACACTTAAAGTGGATGTCCCATGCAAAATCAATTTTTTCTTTATGTCCTCTTTACATGTGTAATAGCACTGCTGTTGTAAACTCACGTTTCCGGTGTCCCTCCGCCGCTCCGCTGTGATTCTGTGTCTAATAAATACTTATATTCTGCTTCTCCAACCGTTGCCATCTTAGCTTTGGGCGTTCTTTTTCCACACGCAGGCACTTCCTCTTTGCGGTGGATGCTCTCCCAGCATCCACCGCTCGATCTCGCGCATGCGCACTGATAATGGTGACCAGCGGCGTGAGCGTCTGTTGTCATCGCTGTGCTGTAATGGAGAATTTTCAAACACCCGCCCTTTCCGTTGTTTACATCCGCGTCACTTCCTGTACAACGAAGTCGCGCGATGTCTCTGCTAACACAGAGGAATATTATAATTAGGGAGCTCTGAGACAGGCTCCCAGCATACACAGCGGGGGACAGGAAGCGGAAAATAATGCGAGGAAAACCCGACTGGCTGCAGACCGGAAGCCTGTGTGTTTAACCAGGCATTTTAACACTTTATTTTATGATAATTGCCGATTATGCATTGTTTTGGAGTGGTAGAAATATTAAACTAAAGTTGATTTCAGGGTGGAGCTCCGCTTTAATATGTTTCTGAAACAGAGGGGATAAAAGTAGGGCCGAAACAACTAATCGATTATGAAATAAATCAATTACTATTTTCATAATCGATTAATCGGGCAGTAACATAATGGGGTTAAAAAAATTTTTTTGCATTTTATAGTACAAAAAGAGGAAAATCGCTACTGTAAATATTACTTTAATTTTTCCACAGTAAAAAATTAACCCCTTACAGTAACGATTATTTGCTCTTTTTGTACTATAAAGAGCTCATTTTTGTTTTTTTAACACCATTAATTTACTAAACGTCTTATGCCGCGTACACACGGTCATTTTTTTATCATGGAATAAAACATTGTTTTTTGGCATGAAGAAAAACAACGTTTTTCCAACTTCATCATTAAAAACGACATTTGCCCACACATCATCGTTTTAAAAAAATGATTAGCAAAGCGTGGTGATGTACGACGGCACTCTAAAGGGAAAGTTCCATTCAAGCTCCCGTCTCTAACTTGCTTCTGAGCATGCACAGGTTTAAAACGTTGTTTTAAACGTCGTATTTAGCACACACACAATCGTTTTTTACAACCCGAAAAATGACATTTTTAAAGAAGATGAAAAACGAGGTGAAGCCCACACACGATCATTTTAAGTGACGTTTTTAAAATTAGAATTTGCCAACAAAATATCACCACTAGACACATTGACAGTACTAATCCAACAAGATATTACTAACACATTAGTAATACAATTCCACTATCATAATAAACATGATAATACAGGGCTCGACAAATCCCGGTCACCATTGCGACTAGAAATTTCACCCTGGCGCCTGGGCTTTGATCAGTGACAGGTGCCTCTGCTACAGGGCGGGTTGCGGGGTCATGGCCGTGAACATGATTAGCGCCCCCAAGGTATTGCGGGAAGCGACTCAAGAACATCTGGGACCCGGATTCGGTGGTTTCCCAGCGCCAGAGCGCCCTGCTCCTCTGACTGTCTGAGAGGGGCTGAGCACAGGAGAAGAAGGTCAGTACCGTTGCCAGGCGTTGGGTGTGGGCCACACTGGGTGACACCTGTGGGCAGTGCCACTGCTCGCTAACACTACTCGTCGCACAGTCCTCGCCCCTACACAGCGGAGCAGACCGAAGCCGCCTCCCTCTCCTCTCTCTCTTGAGTCGCTTCCCGCAATACCTTGGGGCAGGGTGACAGCAGCAGTGGGGATGACAGACCGCCGAGAATCCCCAGCTGGACTTCACTCTGCTGGCCACTCGTTCCTCCCGCCGTGTCAGCCACTGCTGTGACGCTCTGTTCCTGCTCCATCCCGCACTGTTCTGAGGTCTGTAAATGTTTTAATGTAGTCCAAATAAACATGTGCTGGGGGGTGCTATGGGAGATAAGAGGGGGGTCTGCGCTGAGGGGGGGTGCACTGAGTGGGGTCTGCATTGTGGGGGCCTACACTGATGGAGAGGGGGGGCTGTACTGAGGGGGGTGCACTGAGGGGGGTCTACATTGATGGGGGGATCTGCACTGAGGGGGTGTACACTGATGGAGGGGGATCTGCAATGATGGGTGGGCTGCACTGAGGTGGGGTGCACTGAGGGGGGTCTACATTGATGGGGGCCCTCCACTGATGGAGAGGGGGGTCTGCTCTGAGGGCGGGTGCACTGTGGGGGGTCTACATTGATGGGGGGATCTGCACTGAGGGGGGTGTACACTGATGGGGGGCTGCACTGATAAATGGGGGTCTGCCATGACGGTGTCCGTACTTAGTAAGGGGGGTCTGTACTTAGTGAGGGGGATCTATACTGCGGGAGGGGGGTCTGGACTTAGTGGGGGGCTATACTGAGAGTGGGGGGTTTTTAGTTAGTGGAGGGGGGACCATAGTTGGTAGAGGGGGGGGGGTGATACCAACCATAGTGACGTTACCAAACCTGGCGCCTAACTTTTTTAGATGGCTCCTAGATTCAAAGCAAAATTTGTCAAGCCCTGTGATAATACCATGCTAACAAGATATTTCCACTAGACATGCCAAAAATACTATTTGAACAAATAGTAGCTAGACATTTTAGCAGTAAGATCCCAAAAGTACTATTCTAATATATTATCATCATCATTTTAACTCTTTAACATATTACCACTAAACACAACAAAAATAGTATTACTGCAAGATATTTAGAAATAATAGTTATATATCCCAACAGATATTACTACTAAAGTTATAAACATTACAAGTTATTAGACGTTATATTACTACTATTCCAGGAAGATATTACCACTACAATTTGTGGTATTATCACCACATCAAAATAGTATTACAGCAAGATATTTAGACATAATAGTATCACTATTCCAGAAAGATATTACTACTAAATGCATGAAAATTCTTGCAAGATTAGACATTAAATTAATACTTTTCCAACAAGATATTGCTACTAAATATATATCAACTATATTATTTCAACAAGGTGTTAGACATAATATTAAAAACACTATTCGAACAAGATATTACCACTAAACACATCAACAATATTATTACAGCAAGATATTAGACATAATATTAAATTAATAATACTATTCTTACAAGACATTACCACAAGATATTGGGCGCATACTATTCCAAGAAGATATAACCTAGAAACTCATCAACAATTTATAACAAGATATTAGACACATTGATTTTCTGCAAACATTGCCTCAAGGAAGTCTCTCATTTGTTTTTTTCTGCCTCTACCCTCTATGTTAGCCTATGTGTCCTTGCACACAGAGACATTTACAGGCATTCAGAGGCAGAAAAAAACCCCAGTGCTAGTACATTCAGAAGAACAGTGTTTTACTTCAAAAAGGTAAAAAAATAAAAAAAAATCTTAAATAGCTTCCTTTACCTTAGTGCAGTCCTTCACTTACCTCATCCTTCCATTTTGCTTTTTAAAATGTCCTTATTTCTTCTGAGAAATCCTCACTTCCTGTTCTTCTGTCTGTAACTACACACAGTAATGCAAGGCTTTCTCCCTGGTGTGGAGAAAGCCTCTTGTAGGGGGAGGGGGAGAGCAGGAGGGTCAGGACGCCCACTAACACACAACTTCTTTCTCTATCTGCAAAGTAGAGAGTGTCCTGACTCTCCTGCTCGCCCCCTCCCCCCTCAAGAGGCTTTCTCATTACAGCCTCCCATTATGGTGTGTAGTTACATACAGAAGCAGATGAAGTGAGGATTTCTCAGAAGAAATAAGGACAATTAAAAGCAAAATCGAAGGATGAGGTAAGTGAAGGAGGACTGCACTAAGGCAAAGGAAGCTATTTAGGGATTTTTTTTACCTTTACAACCCCTTTAAAGCAGAGGTCCGCCCACTGCTGCAAAAATTAAAAGCCAGCAGCTACACAAACTGCAGCTTCTGACCTTTAATAATAGGACACCTTCCTGTCCTGGAGTTCAGCGATGTCGGCACCGCAGCTGATATTTTCATCAGCTGTCGGGTACTGCCGCCACCATAGCCAGTAAGGGAACCCGGTATAAGCATTACGGCTTCATGCCTGGTCCCTACTGCGCATGCGCTCTCCTACTGGCCCGGCAGCGGGGGAGGGAGGAGGGGCCGAGCGGTGATGTCAATGGCCGCGACTCCCAGAAGTGGGGACAGGACAGGTATCCGTTCCCTCCCCTCCTCCACCAAACAGGTGCCAAATGTGGACCGGAGGGGGGGGGGGGGAGACAAATGAGCGTAAGTCTCACTTTTGGGCGCACCTGCGCTTTAAATGTGCTTTCATTTCAATGGCCAAAATGAATAAGCATTCCTTCTGACCAATGGAATGAACACCCAGACGCTCGACACACCCAAACGTCCCTAAATACGCTTGCAGAATGTGGCTTTAAATGCATTTTTCACACTGCTTTTTTCCTCCCCTGGACCAAAGTTGTCCAAAAAAAAACGCATGAGGCCTTATAGTATAACTGAAGGCAAAATATTTAAAATAAGACCAGAGAAGTATTAGAACACCTGTCAGGTTTTTATTGCCGTCTATGTCCCCATTAACCACTTAAGGACCGCCTACTGCACATTTACGTCGGCAGAATGGCACGGCTGGGCACATCAACGTATATATACGTTGATTTTAGTACCCAGCCGTGGGTCACGGGCGCGCGCCCGGGACGCGCTCCCGTGACCCGGTCCGAAGCTCCAGGACCGGGACCGCGGGATTCGCGGACCCGATCGGCGCTGCAGTGCGGCGATCCGTCCCTGGAGCTGAAGAACGGGGAGAGCCGTGTGTAAACACGGCTTCCCCGTGCTTCTCTGTGGCCGCAGCATCGATCGCGTCATCCCTGTAATAGGGGGACGCGATCGATGACATCACACTTACAGCCACACCCCCCTACAGTTGTAAACACACACACAGGGAACACTGAAAGTCACAGCGCCACCTGTGGTTAACTCCCAAACTGCAACTTAAATGCATTTTTTGCTGTGAAAATCACAATTGTCCCAAAAATGTGTCAAAATTGTCCGAAGTGTCCGCCATAATGTCGCAGTCACGAAAAAAATCGCTGATCGCCGCTATTAGTAGTAAAAAAAAAAAGATTAATAAAAATGCCATAAAACTATCCCTTATTTTGTAAACGCTATACATTTTGTGAAAACCAACCGATAAACGCTTATTGCGATTTTTTTTACCAAAAATACGTAGAAGAATACGTATCGGCCTAAACTGAGGAAAACAAATGTTTTTTTATATATTTTTGGGGGATATTTATTATAGCAAAAAGTAAAAAATATTGCATTTTTTTCAAAATTGTCGCTCTATTTTTGTTTATAGCGCAAAAAATAAAAACCGCAGAGGTGATCAAATACCACCAAAAGAAAGCTCTATTTGTGGGGAAAAAAGGACACCAATTTTGTTTGGGAGCCACGTCGCACGACCGCGCAATCGTCAGTTAAAACGACGCAGTGCCGAATCGCAAAAAGGGGCAAGGTCCTTTACCTGCATTTTGGTCCGGGTCTTAAGTGGTTAAAGAGATTCATTCTCTATTTGTCCAGATGACCATTATTAACCACTAAAGGACCGAGTCTCTTTCTGAGATTTGTTGTTTAACAAGTAGTTAGAACCCCCAAACATTAACATTTCTTTTCTAACACTCTAAAGGAGGGGTGTGCAGTGGTCTGTGTGCAGTGTAGGGGTCGGGGTTAATAATGCATCCACTGACACCAGTGCTGGTGGTAATAATGCATCCGCTGACACCAGTGCTGGGGGGTTAATAATGCGTTCGCTGACACCAGTACTGTTGTTTTTGAAGTTTGCATGCGGCCCCCCATGGGATATAAAAACTCGCCTTGTGGCCCTCAGGTAATTTGAGTTTGAGACCCCTGCTCTAAAGAATAGAATAGTGGTTGTTGCAAAAATTTCTGTCACACCGTATTTGCGCCACGGTCTTAAAAGCGCACTGATTTTGCCCAGTGGAGAGATGAAAGGAGCCACATAGTTCCACTCCATGTATAAGAGGATATGAGGACTTTAACCATAGGACAGACCACTTCACATTTGACTGGTGTTCTCTGGATGTGTTGATACAAAGACTAAGCTTGTTAAGCATCAATGCAATACGCCCTTGGATTTACAAGTCCCTGAGATATGCTGCAGCTAAATCTAGTGGCCAAAACGCAAAGTCCAGTATAAGATGAGAGAAAAAGTTAACCGCTCAGAGGTCCCAAGGAGCTAAAGCTGAAAGGTAGGATCCAACCCCTGGGTGCAGGCACTGCAATAGTATGCAAAATTGTATGGAGAAAAACCGGGACGGCCGCACTCCAAAAAATGTTCCTTTATAATAAAACAGATCACAACATCAACATGTCACAGCAAAAAACAGAAAGGAGCTGACGCCTTTCACACCAAAATACAGTGCTTATTCATAGCTTAAGGTTTTCCCTAAAGGTTTGAGTGATAATCTGGCTGCCAGGTTAGCTATGAATAAGCACTGTATTTTGGTGTGAAACGCGTCAGCTCCTTTCTGTTTTTTGCTGTGACATGTTGATGTTGTGATCTGTTTTATTATAAAGGAACATTTTTTGGAGTGCGGCCGTCCTGGTTTTTCTCCATACAATAGTGGCCAAAACGCACTTTGTATGCAAAGTCTATAATAACACATGGGAACCATCTCGGCCCATGACACTTCGGCCAGGATGTGTGTGGCTCATTTATGCTTCATCTTTTGAGTGATTGTCTATTGTCGGTGGAATGTTTACACTTGGGATCTAAAGTCGCAGCTTTGGAAGCTTCAATCCCGTTTAGTCCCTGAAGATGATCTACACCGTGTTGTTAAAACGCGTTGGACGCTCTGTCAGTTAACAGCTTTCAGGCTTCCCTTTCAGCTGGCTTTATATCTGCCCCCGATCTACGAGTTTGTTTTCATCATTGTCAATTTTCGTCTTTTATGTTATTGATCATTTATACACCTCCATAAATTTGTAAATTTTATATAAATCGCTGCCTGTGGTCAATTTAAAATCCCAACTTGAAGAGCCAATTTCTTCCCATATGTAGTCGAGATGGGATCCACAAGCAGTAACGTCAACACAGTTGAGTCCTATCTGTAATACTTTTTCCATTTGCAGTAACAGTTACACTTTTAGGACAAGCTTTTAGGGGTTCTATTGACCTATTGAATGGTGAAGGGGGGGGGGGGTTGGTGAGGGTCACCAAGGTGGGAATGGTCATAAACCTATTTGACAGTGATTTTGAATTTTGAGGTCCACATTTAGTCATTTCGGGGAATTAACCAACCTTCCAGTGACTGTCAGAAGTGGTGTGTGCCACATTAACAGAGTAGACTACACCACCTGCGCCATTTTTTTTTATTTCAGAAATAGAAACTTGTGGTAGAACAATGTAAAAACATTATAAATCATAGTTCTTTAGATGCTTTGCCTCCAACCAAATTTCAGAATTAGAGGATTACAGCATAATGGTCTTGTTCTGTGACATATTTTGGGACTTTTTAAAATCCATCACGTAAATTCTTTTACTAGATGTGCAAGTTATTTTGATATCCTACATACTGTATATAGGGACCAATAGACATATTGGAAATCTCTACTGGATAAGACATTATTTGCAGAAACATGCTTGTTCATAGTAACACGTTAATTAGCAATTACAATTATAATTTCCAAGCCAGTAATTTCATTTGTCCAGTGACTCATGCACATGATCTATGTTGATGACTTACGAGACATTACACTTGGAGTTGTGAAATTGCATCTATTTAATGACAAAAGACTGCAAGCCTCGAGGCACAGTCTCCCAGTTCCCTGAAGACACTTGCAGAATGTGTATTCACAGCAGCTGGAATTATTTAATGCTCAACTCAGTGTAAACACAAAAAAAAAAACTTGCATGGCACCCCAAACTGCAAACGTTAAATGTTCATTAACTATAGGGGGTAGAGGATCTTGCCCCTCGCTCCGGCAGACTTTCTTCCACCCTGAACTGTAGGCCATGCCCCGGCATCATCGCGTACAATGTGCGCAATAGCGGTCAGGAGAACCTTAGGGCACTTTCACACTGGGGCGGGGGGCGTCAGACGGTAAAGCGCCACTAGAGGAGGCTCTGGAGGCAGTGCGGGGGGGGCTCTCTTAATATCTCACAGAAATTGTTGCAATTATACATTCTGTTGAGAGTCCACCTTACTTCACTCAGGCTATATTACATGGGCGTACGCCCTCACCCTATGTTACGAGGAGGGGACTTTATACACTTGCTATGGAGGTGTCGGAAGCTTCGTTGCTACTGGAATGCTGTTGTTACCATGGTGAACTGTTCATTTCAGATCTCCATA
This sequence comes from Rana kukunoris, assembly GCA_029574335.1. Lineage (NCBI taxonomy): Eukaryota > Metazoa > Chordata > Amphibia > Anura > Ranidae > Rana > Rana kukunoris. Next base: position 509,427,024 of record CM056050.1, read on the forward strand.
GACATGAATCTTAAACATTGTATACTAGGTTTCCTTGACGCTGTAATACCAAAAGCTATGGTAAAGAGGCCACATCAAGAGCATTATTTCTGGCTCACTGACTCATTTTACTTCATCAGACTTCCAGTACTCCCCCTTCGCCTCAAATGTGGCTTGCATAAATGGGCACAACATTGAGGTTAAAAAATCTGATAAACAGGCATAGGGGCAGCTTTTCCAAATTTGAGAAGGTTTGAGGTAGCTGGTTGGCTACTCCTGGTTTGGCCCCAACCGATTGTAGATCCCAAGCAAGATGTTTGGTGGGGAGTCCATCTGAGGAGAGCCAATGAGAGGCTGGCGATCCAATAGGGTCTCGACAAACCACCGGGGATCAAGGTAGCCGGACACTAAGGCCTTGTACACACGATCAGTCCAAACCGATGAAAAACGGACTGAAGTTCATTTTCATCGGTTCACAGACTGATGGTCTGATGTGCGTACACACCATCAGTTCAAAAACCGATTGTGTCAGAACGCGGTGACGTAAAACACAACGGCGTGCTGAAAAAAACAAAGTTCAATGCTTCCAAGCTTTTTTTGACTTGATTCTGAGCATGCGTGGGTTTTAAACCGATGCTTTTGCATACTAACCTTCGGTTTTGACCAATGGTCAGGCATCCATCAGTCCGATTTTAAAGCAAGTTTTAAAACTTTGGACTGAAGGACAAAAGACTGATGGGCCGTACACACGGTCGGTTTGGACCGATGAAACTGAACTTCAGTCCGTTTTCACCGGTTTGGACTGATCGCGTGTACGCGGCCTGAGAGGCTGGTCACCTGTCAGTCGGTACCTGAAAACGATCTGAAAGAGATCCAGGCAAAATTCTATCGAGGAGGATCATCTCCTTAATCAAGCTCATACCAGGAGGGCCTGTGGCAGAGGCTTTTCCCTGAGTCCACTCCAGGAGGGTCTGTGGCAGAGACTTCTCCCTAAAGGTTCAAGTTCATTCCAGGAGGGTCTGTGGCAGAGACTTTTCCCTGAAGGTTCGAGTGATAATCTGGCTGCCAGATCAGTGAGAGAGACCTGTCCGGGTACACTAAGTCCACTCAGGCAGGAGTGGCGCAAGAAGTGTTACACATGGGAGCAGGACTGTTTCCCTATTACTACGCCTGAATCTGCTGTTCTCCTTCTCCTTTCAACTCTACCTTTCACCACAAGTTTACTGTTTTTACCCAGCTAGGTAGTAAAGAGCACAGAAAAGACACCTGTCGTGGACATTCCGTTACTGCTACATTCACCATACACCCCTAAGACGGCGAAGGAGCCATGAGGTAACATGCCACCCAAAACAAATCAGCAGGGGGGGTAGTGCTACATATAGTTTAAAGACATCAAACCCAAAATGGGTGACTAGATGGTGTTAAGGTTACACAAATTAGAAGATGTAAAGGAAAGAAAGACACCGTAAGTACTGAATATTACTAAAATTTATAAAAATGGGACACATCCCATTCAAAGTTTAACCCCATCTGCTTCCTAGTATTGAGGTTAAAGCGGAGTTCCACCCAAAAATGGAACTTCCGCTTAATCCACTCCACACCCCCTTACATGCCACATTTGGCATGTAATTTTTTTGGGGGGGGAGTGGGGGCTTCAAGAGGTGTGGGACTTCCTGTCCCACTTCCTGCTTCCGCCGAGGGGCTGGTAAGGCGATTAAGCTTAATCGCCTTATTGCAGCCCCTCCCCTAGGCGATCGCATGTGACACATGACAGGTCCCATGCGATCGCCTGTCCAATCAGCGGCGAGCCGCGCACGCATGCGCAGTGTGGCTTGCGCATGCGCAGTGGGTGCCCGGCCATGAAGCCGAAGGCTGTCACGGCTGGGTGCCCACAGTCGGAATGAAGACGCCGGCCGGGGAGGGGGGTCGGCACGTCGCTGGAACGCAGGAGCAGGTAAGTGAGTGTTTATTAAAAGCCAGCAGCTACACTTTTTGTAGCTGCTGACTTTTAATAAACACAATTTTTGGCTGGAACTCCCCTTTAAATATCTAGAACAATTCTCTTTTGCACAGTATCCTGAATCTATCAACTCTGATAGGCATGATAATCCTCTCAATTCCTCATATAACTAAGCTTGAGACATCTTTATTATGAAGTTCGTTCCAGTGCCTGGCAACATTCGTGGAATGATTTTTCTCTATGTCATATAAGTGATCATGAAGACGTTGTCTTTAGTCTCACATATTGAATGTTACATGACTCACAGGTAATGACATTTAGTGGCATCCCACAGGGCTCAAGTCCTGCGGGAACGCATGGGAACGGAGTTTCTGCACTTTTTCACAGCAGGAACTCAGTTCCCTTTGCAGGACTACAGCAGCCGAGAGCAGCCGAGCCGCCCGAGCCAATCCTTCACTAAGCAGCGATGCCCAGCTCGAGTCACTGTCAGGGGCAGGCGAACCTTAGTAATACTTTATGTTACTGGCCGCTTCCTGTATATGGATTCATCGGGTAGTGTGCGGGGTTTTCCGTCACTTCCTCGATGCCGCAATGTCTCCTGGGAGCTTTTGTCATTGTTCCCAATAGACATTGCGGAGGTCTGCCACGAGTTATCGCAGGATTTAGAAAAAACATGCGGTTTAGTAATTATGCATATGAGCGCATCATTTTTTTTTTTTTTATATTTTTGTGGGGGAGTGGATCTTGGGTGGAAGTTCCCACATATTTTTCCCCAGGACTTGACCCCTGGCATACCAGTCTTAGTCCGTAGGGTTCAATATTGAGTTGGCCCACCCTCTGCACCTATAACAGCTTCAACTCTTCTGGGAAGGGAATGTTTGACCATTCTTTCAGAAGTGCATTTGTGAGGTCAGGCACTGATAGGGACATGAAAGCCTGGCTCGCAGTCTCCGCTCTAATTCATCCCAAAGGTGATCTATCTCACTCATCCATGTCTTTATGGATCTTGCTTTGTGCACTAGTCCAAATCATTTGGTGGAGGTTTTTTTTTTTTCAGGGGTTTGGGCTTGGCACCTTAGTTACAGTAAAGGGAAATCTTAAAGAGGAGGTTCGCCCTAAATATAGTCTCTCATGTGATACAGCATACAGGCGTCAGCTGTTTTTTTTTTAAATCCCACACTTACTGTGTAATCTTTATTTTTATTTCTTTCCCCCGTGGTGGATGGCGCCTGTATAGTGCGTCACGGCTTCCGAAAATAGCCGAATTAGGACTCTGGTATTTCCGGCGCAATGCTGCGCCTGCGCACAGACCTAGGAGCTGACTGCGCAGGCGCCGTATTTCTCTGAGTCCTATGGCTATGGCACGTCACGCCCTCCGAAAAAAGCCGAAATAGGACTCGGAGAAATACGGCGCCTGCGCAGTCAGCTCCTAGGTCTGTGCGCAGGCGCCGTATTGCACCGGAAAAACCCAAGTCCAAAATCGGCTATTTTCGGAAGCCATGATGGGCTATACAGGCGCCATCCACCGCGGGGGAAAGAAATAAAAAAAAGATTACACAGTAAGTGGGGGGATTTAAAAAAAAAAAAACAGCATACTGGCGCTGACACCAGTATGCTGGATCACATGGGAAAGACTATATTTAGGGTGAACCTCCGCTTTAAAGCATCAGCATACCAGGACATTTTGGACAATTTCATGTTCCCAACTTTGTGGGAACAGTTTGGGGATGGCCCCTCCCTGTTCCAACATGACTGCTCACCAAGAAGGACCGTTGTCATCGGTTAAACGATGAAGCTGACTGATGGTCCGTCGCGCCCACACACCATCGGTTAAATAACCGATCGTGTTAGAACGCGGTAACGTAAAACACAACGACGTGCTGAAAAAAATTAAGTTCAATGCTTCCAAGAATGCGTCGACTTGATTCTGAGCATGCGTGGATTTTTAACCGATGGTCGTGCCTACTAAGGTTAAATTTTAAAGCAAGTTTGGGGCCCACACACGATCGGTTTTGACCGATGAAAACGGTCCATCAGACCGTTGTCCTCTGGCTATCCTATCGTGTGTACGAGGCCTTAGAGTGGAGGGAGACTGCGAGCCAGGCCTTCTCATCCATATAAGTGCCTGACCTCACAAATGCGCTTGTGGACAGTTTTCCCAGAAGAGTTGAAGCTCTTATAGTTGCAAGGGGTGGGCCAACTCAATATTGAACACTACAGACTAAGGCTAGGATGCCATTAAAGTGCCTGTGCATGTAAAGGCAGGCGCCTCCAATACTTTTAATAATATAGTGTGTGTATATATATTAGAGGTCGACCGATATGGGTTTTCCTCTGGCCGATGCCAATATTTAGAAATCTGGGCGGCCGATGGCCGATATATGATGCTGATTTTTGCGGCCGATATTTGAGCCCTATTTTTTTTGGTGGCACTGGCTCGTGGCACTGGATGTCTCTAATTTGCACTGGAAGATGGCACTAGCAGAAAGCACTTATTGGCACTGGCAGGTTGCACTGGATGGCACTGAAAGATGGTACAAGCAGATGGCACTGATTGGCAGGTGGCACTTATTGGCACTGTCAGGTGGCGCTAATTGACACTGGCAGGTGGCGCTAATTGACACTGGCAGGTGGCACTGATTGGCAGATGGCACTGGTTGGCACTGACAGATGGCACGTGGCAATGGCAGGTGGCACCAACAGGCGGCACTGGTTGGCACTGACTGGCAGGTGGCACTAATTGGCACTGGCAGGTGGCACTGGGTGGTAATAGTTAGCACTGTTTGGCATTGGCAGGTGGCACTGATGGCTTTAGTTGGCACTGGTAGGTGTCACTGGATTGGACTGGCAGGTGGCACTGTATGGAAGGTTGCACTAATTGGCACTGGATGGTGGCACTGGTATTGGCACTGGCAGGTGGCATTGGCAGATGGCACTGGATGGAAGGTGGCACTAATTGGCACTGGATGGTGGCACTGGTATTGGGACTGGATGGCAAGTGGCACTAATTGGCACTGGCACAAAAAAAATGGTGTCACCCCCCTCAGTACAGACCCCCTCTCCCTTCAGTATAGACACCCCCCCCCTCCTCTGTGGGCGTAAACAGAGAGGATGGCTGCCGCGCTGGGTCTATCAAGATGGCGGCGGCTCCGGAGCTAGGCTGAAGCCGCGGTCTTTCCTGATGTTGTGACTGCGGCGGCAATCGGGGTCACAGCATCAGGAAAGGCCGCGGCCAAAACGGCCAAATATCGGCCTGCCGATATATCGGTCGACCTCTAATATATATATATATATGTGTGTATATATATATATATATATATATATATATATAGATTCAGTCTGTGCTCATATATTTTTAATCTCCGGTCTGTTGTTGACCCCAAGAGACTGTAAATTCAAATTTACAAAGCATATGTGCTCAACGCTAATTATACAACATTAGATACAACAGGCTGTTTTACTGACAGTCAAAAGGACGGATGTTTGGAGCTCAACTCCATTTTCTAAATACATCCAATTACTTAAACCATTATATCAATTCCCCTATGCAATGTAAAATAATTCCCGATTCTGGTACAGGCTGAAATAACAAACCTTAACTTAAACAGCTGTCACAAGACAAAATAAGGTGCCATCACGATTCCAATCTCACTTGGTACATGTTACAAACACAAAACAGAACATGCTTTATATAGTATATGTTTAGATAGGAAACTACAAAGAACCACTTTAATGAACACTTGGATCCAGCACTATTTGCAGAGCCATTCCCCAAATGATAAGTCACCCCAGACAAAATACGTGTTCACAATTACAACAGGTGCGACAATGTTTTGTGTTAAGCCGCGTACACACGGCAGAGAACCTCGACGGGCAGAACACATCGTTCCGCCCGTCGAGGTTCTCTGCCGGCCGTCAGATTCGGCGACCTGCCCGTCGGGAATGGCAACCAGCCATTCATCCAGGCGGGCCGTCGAGCAAATAGAGAACATGCTCTCTATTTCTGCTCGACGGCATTCCCGACGGGAAGCTCGCCAAGAGCGTACACACGGCCGAGGTCCTCGCTGGAATGCTGCTTCCAGCGAGATTCTCGCTGGTTTCCAGCGAGAACCTCGGTCGTGTGTACGCCGCCTCAGGTTTACACCAATTCCTGTTATGGTCTACAATTACATAGGGGACACATCAACCACCAATGTATAATTCAATCCATAGTTTAACAATACTGCGCATATATTTTACAGTTGTAGTTGTTTTTCGGCAAGGATGTAAATTATATTACCTATTCACACCGTAGAGAATGCGCCCATTTGAGCCACAGTTACATCACTTGTATTACAAACATAAAGCCAGAGGGCCAGATTCTCAGAGGCGCTACAACGGAGTATCTCAGATACCCCGTCGTATCGCCGTTTTTTTTGGCTCGTATCTATGCGAGTGATTCTTAGCATCACTTTGGCATAGATACGCTTCAACATCCGACAAGTGTAATACCATTACACTTGCGGATCGTAGTTGTAATGACAACTCCGGCCACTAGGTGGCCTTTACGTTGTTTTCTCATTTGCCTATGCAAATGAGGCTACTACGCCGATTCCCGATCGCTTTTACGCCGCCCCGTCGTTGCGTACGTCGTTTTCGTTCGCGTAAGGTTACCCCTGCTTTTATGAGGAGTAACCTTACGAAGTACTGTCGAATGCCGTCGGATGCCATGTTAAGTATGGCGTCGGGTCAGCGTCGGCTTTTTCCGCCGCTTACGTCATTTTACTAACTCGTTCGCGAATAGGGCATTGAGTAGTGACGATCACGTCGTTTTGACGTCGGTTTCAACGGCGCTTTCCGACGTGAGCTGGAGCATGCGCACTGGGCTTTTTCCTCGGCCGGCGCATGCGCAGTTCGTTCGACACGGGGGTGCGCTTCATTTAAATAGAAGCCGCCCCCTTTGAATTACGCGGGCTTACGCTGGGCCATTTTCGCTACGCCAACGCAAACTACGGAGCAAATGCTTAGAGAATACGGCACTTGCTCTAGTACGATGCGGCGGCGTAGTGTAAATGGCTTACGCTACGTGGCCGGATTTCTTAGAGAATCTGGCCCAGAATGTTTATTGGAGGAAGCATACTATGGGCAGATATCCACTGCGATTGTACAGTCCACCAATCAAGAGCCTGGGCAGAAAGATGCTAGAAATGTGTGACATGAGCAACCAAATCTCTCCCTAGTAAAACTGCTGGAATTTCCTTTTGGTATCCAGTGGTGGCCAAATATCTTATTTACCCCTCAATATCATGTGGTGCCGACTGCTCATGCATAGATTATGGTGACAACCACTTTACCCCTAGCCAGGGCCCGCGGACTTATTCACTGTGGGGATACCCGCGATCGTCTCACCGAGAGATGCTAATGTAAACAAGCATCTCCCCACTCTGCCTAGTGACAATGACACTGATCTCCGCTCCGTATAAATCGAAGCGGAGATCAGTGACGTGTCACACACAGCCCATCCCCCCTACAGTAAGAAGCACTCCCTAGGAAACACTTAACCCCTACAGCGCCACTTACTGGTTAACCCCTTCACTGCCAGTGTCATTTTCACAGTAATCAGTGCATTTTTATAGCACTGATCGCTGTAAAAATGACAATGGTCCCAAAAATGTGTCAAAAGTGTCCGATGTGTCCGCCATAATGTCGCAGTCACGATAAAAATCGCTGATCGCTGCCATTTCTAGTAAAATAATAAACTATTGGGAAAAATGCCATAAACTACCCCCTATTTTGTAGACGCTATAACTTTTGCGCAAACCAATCATAAGTGCTTATTGTAATTTTTTTTTTTTTTTACCAACAATATGTAGATGAATACGTATCGGCCTAAACTGAGGGAAATTATTATAATTTTTTTAGATATTTTTGGGGGATATTTAATTTTTTATATTGAGGTGGGGATATCTGAATGATGCCTGTAGCTGCAGGCATCATTCAGATATCCTTCTTTTCAGCCGGCAATTCTGCGCACCATAAGCCCCCTTTCACACGGGGCGGATCAGTAATGATCCCCCTCCGTATGCTTAGCGGGGATCGCTTTGTTGATCCCTGCTGAGCCGGCGGATGACAGGGTGGTCCCCGCACACTGTGCAGGGACCGCCCTGTATTTTCTCCGCTCTCCCCTATGGGGGAAAAGGGATAAACACGGACCGTATGTCTGTGTTCATCCGATCCGCTCTGCAGATGGAAGAAAAAATAGGGTTTTCTTCCGTCTGCAAAATCCGATCCTTTGTGGAGGCGGACGATTACGGGTGTCAGCGGATGTTCATCCGCTGACACCCGCAATCACATAGGGACCAATGTATGTCCCCTTTTCATCCGCAAACGGATGGATAAAAAAAAGCGGACATACGGTCCACACGTGTGAAAGGGGCCTAAGAATGATCATAGCAGCAGTTCTGCCGATCTATCGTTCTTATAGGCGTCAGGAGGGGACATCCCGGTACCCGGAAGTAAACAAAGCGGCAATCACGGCTGTCGGCATGAGATCAGATCAGTTAATTTTTTTTCTCAATCTCATGCTTTCAAGCCTGGAGGAGAGATGTGAGGTCTTATTGACCCCGCATCTCTCCATAAAGAGGACCTGTCACAGTGATTCCTATTACAAGGGATGTCTACATTCCTTGTAATAGGAATAAAACTGATAAAAAAAAAAAAAGCTGTAAAAAAAAAAAATTTAACACAAAAAATAAAATAAACAAATTTAAAATGCCCACGCAAGTCCCGCCCACATATGTAAACGCTGTTCTAACCACACATGTGAGGTATCACCACGTGTGTTAGAGCGTGTGCAACAATACTAACATTAGACCTCCCTAGGGTGTCTGCTAGAAAATATATATGAACTTGAACTTTGCGACCTTTTGCCACATTTCAGGCTTCAAACATAAAGATATAAAACTGTATTTTTTTGTGAAGAATCAACAAGTGGGACACAATTATGAAGTGGAACGAAATTTTATTGGATATTTCAAACCTTTTTACAAATAAAAAACTGAAAAATTGGGCGTGCAAAATTATTTAGCCCCATTAAGTTAATACTTTGTAGCGCCACCTTTTGCTGCGATTACAGCTGTAATTCGCTTGGGGTATGTCTCTATCAGTTTTGCACATCGAGAGACTGACATTTTTGCCCATTCCTCCTTGCAAAACAGCTCAAGCTCAGTGAGGTTGGATGGAGAGCGTTTGTGAACAGCAGTTTTCAGTTCTTTCCACAGATTCTCGATTGGACTCAGGTCTGGACTTTGACTTGGCCATTCTAACACCTGGATATGTTTATTTGTGAGCCATTCCATTGTAGATTTTGCTTTATGTTTTGGATCATTGTCTTGTTGGAAGACAAATCTCCGTCCCAGTCTCAGGTCTTTTGCAGACTCTATCAGGTTTTTTTCCAGAAAGGTCCTGTATTTGGCTCCATCCATATTTCCATGAATTTTAACCATCTTCCCTGTCCCTGCTGAAGAAAAGCAGGCCCAAACCATGATGCTGCCACCACCATGTTTCACAGTGGGGATGGTGTGTTCAGGGTGATGAGCTGTTTTGCTTTTACGCCAAACATAACATTTTGCATTGTTGCCAAAAAGTTTGATTTTGGTTTCATCTGACCAGAGCACCTTCTTCCACATGTTTGGTGTGTCTCCTAGGTGGCTTGTGGCAAACTTTAAACACTTTTTATGGATATCCTTAAGAAACGGCTTTCTTCTTGCCACTCTTCCATAAAGGCCAGATTTGTGCAGTATACGACTGCTTGTTGTCCTATGGAGTCTCCCACCTCAGCTGTAGATCTCTGCAGTTCATCCAGAGTGATCATGGGCCTCTTGGCTGCATCTCTGATCAGTCTTCTCCTTGAGCTGAAAGGTTAGAGGGACGGCCAGGTCTTCGTAGATTCGCAGTGATCTGATACTCCTTCCATTTCAATATTATCACTTGCACAGTGCTCCTTGGGATGTTTAAAGCTTGGGAAATCTTTTTGTATCCAAATCCGGCTTTAAACTTCTCCACAACAGTATCTCGGACCTGCCTGGTGTGTTCCTTCTTCTTAATGATGCTCTCTGCGCTTTAAACTGACCTCTGAGACTATCACAGTGCAGGTGCATTTATACAGAGACTTGATTACACACAGGTGGATTCTATTTATCATCATTAGTCATTTAGGTCAACATTGGATCATTCAGAGATTCTCACTGAACTTCTGGAGAGAGTTTGCTGCACTGAAAGTAAAGGGGCTGAATATTTTTGCACGGCCAATTTTTCAGTTTTTTATTTGTTAAAAAAGTTGGAAATATCCAATAAATTTCGTTCCACTTCATGATTGTGTCCCACTTGTTGTTTCTTCACAAAAAATTACAGTTTTATATATTTATGTTTGAAGCCTGAAATGTGGCAAAAGGTCGCAAAGTTCAAGGGGGCTAAATACTTTTGCAAGGCACTGTATGTGTGTATATATATATATATATATATATATATATATATATATATATATATATATATATATATATATATATATATATATATATATATAATGTTTGGGGGTTCTGAGTAATTTTCTGTAAAAAAAATGATGATTTTTACATGAAGGAGAGAAGTGCCAGACTAGGCCCAGTATTGAGGTGGTTAAAGGGAATGTTATGACTAAATAAAAGACGCATAATGTATACTTGCAGTGATTAATAAATTTAAAAAATAAATAAAAATCTGCTTTTATGATCACCTACGGAGGTTTTTCTAGAAAAGTCATTCATCTAGACCGCAGAGCCGGTACCGGTCTTCCACTTCCGCAGTCAATACTGGAATGGTGATAAGCTTTTATGATGTACAGTACAGCAAGCAGCTGTGTACAATATAGGCTCGGAGACCCATCTGGCTGTACGCTGATCTGAGTGGAGTCTGCATTCTCCTTCCAGTCATTATCATAAATACATTAAACGACCACTCACCCAGGCCGGCAGAGTTAGGAGGAATTACTGCAGCCATTAATTCAATTGAAAAGGGGATGTTTTCAAACTAAACACAAATAGGCAATTTCTCCTGTTAGTACGCATGAAAACAAAACCCAGAGATTGGTATAGAGCAGCAATTTTTCAATACAAAGTTAGAACTGGGCCATGTGTATTAATAGCCCCGATCTTGCATACATTTACGCAAATGGGCAATAAATATCCTGATGGCCTACTGCGGTGATAGGAAAGCAATGGGAGCACTCTGCAGTAAGAGGTTTACGAATGAGTCAAGTCAATGGTGATAATGGACCGTGTAATGTTGCACTTAAAATGTAGCTTTCCTGTCAAATTCGACAATTTGCATCAGGGTGGATTTTATTTATTTAAATCAAGTCGATTCAAATCGCTAGTAAAAAAGCTTAATTTCAATCAACGATTTAAATCATAATTTTTAAAGAGCAACTGTAATTTATGTCCTGCAGTGGCTCCTTCTCTGACCAGCTGTTGACAGACAACGGAAAATTGATAACTCACCTCCGTAATTTTCCTTTCCTGGTGCCTACCCATGGCAGCATACCAGTGGCAATTAGGGTTGTCCCGATACCGATACCAGTATCGGGACCGATACCGAGTATTTTTTTCGGGTGTACTTGTACTCCCGCAAATACCCCCGATGCCTAAATAGAATAGTCCCCCGTCACCCCCCCGCCAAAGCCGCCGCATCGAAAGCCGCGCCGCATGGGTTAAACGGGAACATCACCGTTTTCATTTGAATAGCTGTAGTGTTCCCGTGCGTATAGACACTCACCCTTGCTCAGGATTGGATGGGTGATCGTGATCTGTCCAATCCCGAGCAAGGGGCAGTGTCTATACGCACGGGCAAAACAGCTATCCAAATGAATGCCGTGATGATCTCCGTGTGGCGGCTTTCGGCGGCTAGGTATGGGGAGATGGCTGGAGGGACATGGCTGCATGGACATGGCTGCATATGTGGGGGGACATGGCTGCATATGTGGGGGGACATGGCTGCATTTGGGGCCACGTTTAAAAAAAGTATCGGTATTTGGTATCGGCGACTACCTGAAAAAAGTATCGGTACTTGTACTCGGTCCTAAAAAAGTGGTATCGGGACAACCCTAGTGGCAATGGTATGCTGCCATGGAGGTACCAGGAAAGTCCCCTTCACTTTAATGGGGCAGGTGGTGATGCGGCAGTGACACAACAAGGTGAGGGACATGGCGGCAGCAGGTGAGTGGATGCCCAGTAACAGCTGCTGCCATGCTGGATCTAAAAATGACAGGTGCTCTTTAAATGTAAGCACTTACAGTTGGTAGTTAGAATCTTAGGCCGCGTACACACGATCGGTCAAAACCGATGAAAGCGGACTGAAGGATCGTTTCATCATTCCAAACCGATCGCGTGTGGGCCCCATTGGTCAGTTATCCTTCGGTCAAAAAAAAAAGGTAACTTCCTTTAAAATTTTACCGATGGACGGATGACCGATGGGTCAAAACCGATCGTTAGTATGCCAAAGCATCGGTTAAAAGGCCACGCATGCTCAGAATCAAGTAAACGTATGCTTGGAAGCATTGAACTTCATTTTTTTCAACACGTCGTTGTGTTAAAAAACTTAAATGTCACCGCGTTCTAACACAATCGTTTTTTTAACCGATGGTGTGTAGGCACATCAGACCATCAGTCAGCTTCATCAGTTAACCTATGAAAACGGTCCTTCGGACCGTTCTCATCGGATGGACTGATCGTGTGTAGTGTACGCGGCCTTACAAACAAACAAACAAACAAAATGAAGGTTTCCCCATTTAGAATAATAAGCTGTCAGGTTAGTAAAACAGTGATATCAGAACCAATTCAATCATACAGTTTCTAGTGTACATAGATTTGCAAAACAATTCCTGAACTTTGATTTATCTCATAGTTACTGTAAAATTGTGTGAATGCATCAATGCAGTGCATGTTATCTCAGCTTGCAGAGCTTGGATGTATTGAATGAGTTTACCAAACATGTAAATATTGCAGAATATACAGCCTCTTGCTACATAACTAAGCTCAATTTCATGCTGAATAAACTAAATTATTAGTGTATCTTCAATAGAAAACAATCTTTAGATTGATTTTTACGCCAAAATCATTTTATTAAAATAAATTTGATAAAAATAAAAAATAAAAATCTATTTAAATAAAAAATATCTGATTTAAATATCCCCCCAAAAAATCTCACACATTATATATATATATATATATATATATATATATATATATATATATATATATATATATATATATATATATATATATTTTTTTTTTTTTAAATCATTGATTTATATCCACCCTGATCTGCATTCAAACTCCTGATTCCACTTTTATGCACGATAGAATAGGGGTCTGCTGTTGGTTGTATTAGGTGACAACAAACTGCATCCTAACAGCCCACAAAAAATTCTATAAAATTACAATGACAGGGTTTGATCTGACCAAAAATAATAGGTTAGGAAAACGATTATATGTCCTCTACGTACACCCCTGGACAACCAGTTCACAGGGCATAAGGCTCTGTTCCGACTGTCCTATCAGGCTGCAAGACCCCTGACCCTCTGTCTGGACAGTGCTGATTGGCCTGTGCTGATCACATGCGCTCTCCCAAGAAAAAAAGAAAAAACAACTCGCTAGCAATACACACCAAACTGAGCATGTGCAGCTTGTCCCCTAGCCTCTGTTCTATCAAGAGATGGTATGGGGACTGTGGAAGAAAGTAAAGAAACAGAGAAGACAGAATCAAACAGCCTTTTTACACAATGCAGAGGATTAACCCCTTAGGTTCCACAGTGAGTATAACAAGCATGTTTTACTGCATCTACAGACTGATTTTACTATTGTGGGTTTAGTATCACTTTAAGAATGGGTACTCCATCTTTTCTACGTATAGGTAAAAACTGGGAAATTATACAATCAAGTGATTTAAAGTAAGGTCTCTTTCACATGGGTAAAAATGCTGTCCGCTCTGTGAAAAGCATTCTGCTGTTGATCAATTTTCAGAGATCAGTATACCTGCGAATAACAGGCGTTCAGAAGGAGCGGCAGGGGTAGTGTGGGACTCAGGCTCACACACTGGGCTCACACACTGGGGTGGCTTGAGAGGCAGTTTTCATGCATTTTACAGGCTCTATTTTTAGCGCTAAAAAGCCTGAAAACTGCCTCAGTGTGAAAGGGGTCTAAAACTGAGAGTAAACTCCCATGCATGAATTTTACCTATAAGTAAGCCTATAATAAGCCTTATCTAGAGGTACTGTAAATGTGCACCGCTCAGGAGATATTTACTTACATCCAGCCGGTGACATCACCGACGCATACACCTTGAAGGAACGGCATACCTGTGCCATTGCTTCAGAGTCCTGTGCCGTAAACGCCGTCTCCCGCACACACGAGTGACATCATTGCGGCTCCGGCCACTTGCACAGCTGGTGTCCGCGAACCCGGAAGGAAGACCGAGTGAAGATGGAAGCACCTTAACCACTTAAGGACCTTAGGTGTTTTTCAGATTTGGTGTTTGCAAGACAAAAACAGTTTTTTCTGCTAGAAAATTACTTAAAACCCCCAAACATTATATATTTTTTTTTCTAACACCCTAGAGAATAAAATAGTGGTCATTGCAATACTTTTTGTCACACCGTATTTGCGCAGCGGTCTTACAAGCGCACTTTTTTTGGAAAAAATTCACTTTTTTTTAATTAAAAAATAAGACAACAATAAATTTGGCCTAATTTTTTTATATATTGTGAAAGATAAAGTTACGCCGAGTAAAATGATACCCAACATGTCGCGCTTAAAAATTGCGCCCGCTCGTGGCATGGCGTCAAACTTTTACCCTTAAAAATCTCGATAGGCGACGTTTAAAAAATTCTATAGGTTGCATTTTTAGAGATACAGAGGAGGTCTAAGGCTAGAATTATTGCTCTCACTCTAACGATCGTGGCGCTACCTCACTTGTGTGATTTGAACACCGTTTTCATATGCAGGCGCTACTCGCGTATGCGTTCGCTTCTGCGCGCAAGCTCGTCGGGACGGGGCGATTTAAAAGATTTTTTTTTTGTTTTCTTATTTATTTTCTTACTTTTTACACTGAAAAAAAAAATGTGATCACTTTTATTCCTATTACAAGTAGGGTTGTCCAGATACCGATACTAGTATCGGTATCGGGACCGATACCGAGTATTTGCGGGAGTACTTGTACTCGCGCAAATGCTCCCGATACCTAAATAGAATACTTTTTTTGTATTTATCAACATGTTCTGTGAAAATTCTTTGAGTTTTTTACTACTGCGTGACAAGAAAATAAAACATTTTTATTCATTTTTACTCATTTTTATTCTTTTATAATGTCTTGAGTTAGAGTTCTTCATAATTCTAAAGAAAATATCCTTAGTCTGTATTGTGGTTTGAAAACTGTCACATGACATTTAAAAAAAAGTATCGGTATTCGGTATCGGCGAGTACATGAAAAAAAGTATCGGTACTTGTACTCGGTCCTAAAAAAGTGGTATTGGGACAACCCTAATTACAAGGAATGTAAACATCCCTTGTAATAGAAAAAAGCATGACAGGTCCTCTTAAATATGAGATCTGTGGTCAAAAAGACCTCAGATCTCATATTTAGACTAAAATGCAAAAAAATTTTAAAAAATTGGAAAAAATGTTTCTTTAAGACGCTGGGCGGGACTGACGTTTTAACGTCACTTCCACCCAGCAGAGCTATGGGGACGGGTGAAGGACATGTTTTCCTCACCCGCATCCCCAGTCAGCCGCCGAACAGACCTGATCGCCCTCGCCGCTACCGACGGCAACGGTAAGCAGCGGAGGGCGCGGGAGAGCGGTGGGCCCCTCTCCCACCACCGATAACGGCGATCTCGCGGCGAATCCGCCGCGGAGACTGACGTTATCGTGTACAGGACCGCTCACACTAAAGATGGATACCTCGGTTGTGCCAGCAGCTGCTGCTGTTAACGAGATATCCATCTTTAAAGTACCGACGTAAATGTACATGAGCGGGTCCTTAAGTGGTTAATGTGGTTGTAGACCCACTTTTTGGACTTCTACCTATAGGTAAGCCTAGAATAAGGCTTACCTATAGGTAGTGGAAATATCTCCTAAATGTGCGCCATTTAGGAGATATTTCACTTGTAGTCCGCCAAAAATGCAAACGGCGCATGCGTCTGGAAGAAACTAAACTCTGTGCCGTTTCTTCCCCAGCATATGCTGTTTTTTGTGCGCATGCACGGAGTGACGTCATCAGAGCTCCGGGCCAATCACGGCGTCGGAGCGGCGATACCCGGAACAACATGTCGGCGGCCTGAGGGGGAGACGCTGCGGGGGCTTCGTTCTGAGGTAAGCAATACATAATGCCTTTGCCTTGCAGAGTTCCCCCCCCTTTTTTTTGAGGGGGGGTTAACATCCTCTTTAAGCAGTGACAACACGCTGCAGGAGGGCTTCGTAAGTTTCACATAATGTGCTAGTATGCGATGCATACTAGCACGATATGACATTACCTTTCAGGTTTAAAAAAAAACACACATCGGTTTACAACCGCTTTAAAGATCCCACAGTGGCCATGCAGTGCTTCTACACATATCTGGATATTATTTCATCTGGCTTTGTGAGGTTTGTGCGTTTTTGTGTTAGCCAAAAGAGAGCCAATTACTAGAAGAGGCAAGAAACTAAGCACACGTTATTTTGGTTTTTGGGCATTCCCACTGAAGTCTATAGGGACCCAAATGGACGACTTTCCCCCATAGAACCTCATGTAATCAGACTCTTGCAATCCACTGTACAGCAGAGCTCAGACAGGCTGGGGAGAGGACGAAACCTGTAAGCGCTACTGAACTGCAATAGAATAAAAATTCTGTCTTCTGCCCAGCTAGACAGGGCTTTGTGTGGCAGAGCTGTGTAAATCTCAGGACTTGATGGACAGAAATACAAATCTTTTGGCAGCTAAACCAGCTCCTATGTGCAGTATGTATTTCATATGTGTATTTTATTGGTTGCCTGGATGCTTTATAAAAAGGCTTCATTCACAAAACTTAAAGGATCACTAAAGGAAACATTTTTTTTAGCTAAATAGCTTCCTTTACCTTACTGCAGTACTGGTTTCATGTCCTTATTGTTCGTTTTTGCTTTGAAGTTGCTGTGATCCTGCTCTGTTCTCCACACTTCCTGCTTGTCTGTTTCCTTATAACCACCATACTGGGAACTTTCTCACGGTGGTTTAAGCTGTCATTACTGTGTGTCTAAAACTTCCCAGAACCAATCAGATTCATTTTAAAAACAAAACACTGCCCTGGATTTGTTTGTTTTTGTTCTGTGTGTCTATTTCTACTTCACAGAAACATGAAGCCAGTTCAAAAGTGAAACTAACCTGCAGGCACATTATATGATTGATTTTTATCTATTTTTAAGTAATTTTTTTGAGTAATTGTACAATGGTGACAGTAGGATTTATTAGTTGATTTTTTTTATTTCAGGTCTCTCTGTAAATATATTTCAATAAAAATATATTGTTTAAAAAAAAAATGTTTTATCAGTCTGAAAAATCAAGTCAAGCTTCTCATAAATGAAGTCTGCAAATCTGTAGAAAGTATCACATGTCACATTGTATAGCGATTCCGTTTGTGTATCAGAAACGCAGACTGCATTGATCACACAAATTGATGGCATTATTTATGAACAGTGATTTTTCCCATCATTGTGAAATGCTGTTGATGTAAAGAACCCCCACTGTGCTGTTTACACAGATCTCTTCCAGGGTCAGTGGTGACTGTCATACATCTCTACATGTCCCCCCAGAGCCCAGCACAAGGGCACACCAACATCTGCCTGGGACTGGCAGCTCCTCCATCAATAATGCAGGGCCAGCTGATCCAGCAGGACAAACGTGCAGCCCCCCAGGCACAGGGACACCTTCTCCATAGAGAAAGAGCCAGGCTGATCCCCCCCCCCCCCCATCATCTCCATAGAGGCAGGAGGAGCCGCTACTCTGTGCTAAACAGATTACACCAGAGATCCCAATCAGTCAGACTAGGTAGGATGTACATACACTGTATACACACACAATATTGGGATCACACTCACACAATACTGGGATCACACTCACAATACTGGGATCACACACACACACACAATACTGGGATCACACACACACACACACAATACTGGGATCACACTCACACAATACTGGGATCACACTCACACAATACTGGGATCACACACACAATACTGGGATCACACTCACACAATACTGGGATCTCACACACACACACACACACACAATATTGGGATCACACACACTCACACAATACTGGGATCACACACACACACACTGTACATACACACACACAATACTGGGATCACACACACTCAATATTGGGATCACACACACACTCACACAATACTGGGATCACACACACACACTGTACACACACACACATACAATACTGGGATCACACACACACTGTACACACACACACACACACACACAATACTGGGATCACACACACAATATTGGGATCACACACACACACAATACTGGGATCACACACACACTGTACACACACACAATACTGGGATCACACACACTGTATACACACAATATTGGGATCACACACACTGTATACACACACAATACTGGGATCACACACACACAATATTGGGATCACACACAATACTGGGATCACACACACTCAATATTGGGAACACACACACACAATACTGGGATCACACACACTGTATACACACACACACAATATTGGGATCACACACTCAATACTGGGATCACAGACACTGTATACACACAATACTGGGATCACACACACAATACTGGGATCACACACACAATATTGGGATCACACACACACACAATACTGGGATCACACACACACACACACAATATTGGGATCACACTCACAATACTGGGATCACACACACACACACAATACTGGGATCACACACACACACACACAATACTGGGATCACACTCACACAATACTGGGATCACACTCACACAATACTGGGATCACACACACAATACTGGGATCACACTCACACAATACTGGGATCTCACACACACACACACACACAATATTGGGATCACACACACTCACACAATACTGGGATCACACACACACACACTGTACATACACACACACAATACTGGGATCACACACACTCAATATTGGGATCACACACACACTCACACAATACTGGGATCACACACACACACTGTACACACACACACATACAATACTGGGATCACACACACACTGTACACACACACACACACACACACAATACTGGGATCACACACACAATATTGGGATCACACACTCACACAATACTGGGATCACACACACACTGTACACACACACAATACTGGGATCACACACACTGTATACACACAATATTGGGATCACACACACTGTATACACACACAATACTGGGATCACACACACACAATATTGGGATCACACACAATACTGGGATCACACACACTCAATATTGGGAACACACACACACAATACTGGGATCACACACACTGTATACACACACACACAATATTGGGATCACACACTCAATACTGGGATCACAGACACTGTATACACACAATACTGGGATCACACACACAATATTGGGATCACACACACACACAATACTGGGATCACACACACACACACAATATTGGGATCACACACACACACAATACTGGGATCACACACACACAATACTGGGATCACAAACGCTGTATACACACACACACACACAAAATACTGGAATCACACATGCACACTGTATATACACAATACTGGGATCATACATACTGTATATACTCAATGCTGGGATCACACACACACACTGTATATACACACACTACTCGGATCACACACACTGTATATACACACACTACTCGGATCACACACACTGTATATACACAATGCTGGGATCACACAAACGGTATATACACAATTCTGGGATCACTCACACTGTATCTATACAATACTGGGATCACACACGCACTGTATACACAATGCTGGAATCACATACACACTACTCGATCACACACACTGTATATACACAATGCTGGGATCTCACACACTGTATATACACAATGCTGGGATAACACTGTAATTACACAATTCTGGGATCACACAAACTGTATATAGACAATGCTGGGATCACACACACACTGTATATACACAATACTGGGATCACACACACTGTATATACACAATACTGGGATCACACACAGACTGTATATACACATATTGGGATCACACACACACTGTATATAAACAATGCTGGGATCACACACACACTGTATATACACAATACTGGGATCACACACACTGTATACACAATACTGGGATCACACACAATACTGAGATCACACACACACTGTATACACAATGCTGGGATCACACACACGCTGTATACACAATGCTGGGATTACATACTGTATATACACACACAATACTGGGATCACACACACTGTATACACAATGCTGGGATCACACACACTGTATACACAATGCTGGGATCACACACACTGTATACACAATGCTGGCATCACACACACTGTATACACAATGCTGGGATCACACACACGCTGTATACACAATGCTGGGATTACATACTGTATATACACACACAATACTGGGATCACACACACTGTATACACAATGCTGGGATCACACACACTGTATACACAATGCTGGGATTACATACTGTATATACACACACAATACTGGGATCACACACACTGTATACACAATGCTGGGATCACACACACTGTATACACAATGCTGGGATCACACACACTGTATACACAATGCTGGGATCACACACACTGTATACACAATGCTGGGATCACACACACTGTATACACAATGCTGGGATTACATACTGTATATACACAATGCTGGGATCACACACACTGTATACACAATGCTGGGATCACACACACACACTGTATACACAATGCTGGGATTACATACTGTATATACACAATGCTGGGATCACACACACTGTATACACAATGATGATAGGCTCATCCATCATCAGACAGCTGTATAGAGACACACACACACAGTGCACTTGTCCTCCGATCCCTCCCTCTGACAATGTGTCCCCAGCAGTCCTTTCTATGGAGAGGATCCAGGCTGGGTGTCCCTCCTTCTCCTCCCAGAATAACACTTACTGTGTGATGGAGATCATCGCTGGTGTCGGCTGTTCCGGGTGATTTAAATCCCGTTCTGTGAAGTCAGCATGGTCCGCTCTCCATGTCACACTATGGAGGGGAATATCACCATCACACTCATCCCTTTCTTGTTTTCCACACCCCCGGAGCTGGGGGCGGGGCCACATCACCGCACAGCTCATAAAGGGCCAGAGCCTGCTATGGTGACACTGCTGGGTGGGTGTCACACGTCCCCATCCCATGGTCACCAGACAAATACACAGGGGCCTCTCACACTCCTTTCCCTTTTTTCTTGAATCCATGCATTTCTTTTGATTGATTCAGATTTATTTTTTATCAATGCATTCATCTCTTCCCTTCATCATATATGGCTCATATCTATCTATCTGTCTGTCTGTCTGTCTATCTGTTTATTTCTATAGGATTGTTGAGGATGATGCATTCAGTTTTATATTTAATTCTGTTTCCATAAGAAAAGGGAGACGTGTGCTCACAGCATACACTTCAATCACTTGTCTATAGGGCATTTTTGTTCAAAATCCTTATTTATTGCTAGAAATAACCGCAAATGCTTCAAAACTCATATTGTTTCTGAATGCAGAGACCCTGGGGAATAAATTTTGCAATTGCAATTTCTTATGTCACACAATATTTGCGCAGTTAATTACTAACACATATTTTTAGGAAAAAAATATTAATTTTAGTGCACACTAACACATTATAATACCCAGTTTGGGTAAAAGATGTTGCCCAATTGCTTTTAACGAAAAACCTTTCGCTGGCTCTTAACGCTGTTGTTAAGCTCACAGCTGCAGCAGCTTAACCACTTAAGACCCGGACCAAAATGCAGGTAAATGACCTGGCCCCTTTTTGCGATTCGGCACTGCGTTGCTTTAACAATTGCGACGTGGCTCCCAAACAAAATTCGCGTCTTTTTCTTCTCACAAATAGAGCTTTCTTTTGGTGGTATTTGATCGCCTCTGCGATTTTTATTTTTTGCGCTAAAATAGAGCGACATTTTTGAAAAAAAAAACAATATTTTTTACTTTTTGTTATAAGAAAAATCAAATAAACAAAATTAATTTAGCCACATGTCTTTAGTAAAAAAAACAATCGCAATGAAATTTTTTTTAGCTACCTAGCGGGAACAGCGACACTAATACAGCGATCAGAAAAATGATCGCTTAGTGATGCTGGCAATAGGGAGTGAAAGGGTTAACTAGGGCGGTGATCAAGGGGTTAAAACTTTATTAGGGGGGGTACGGGGGCTACCCTGAACCTAACACTAACTGACTGTCACACTGACACTAAATACAGTAATCATACATGTATGATTACTGCATTCAGTGACACTGTGACAGGGGGGAGGGGGGGGGCGATCGCAAGGGGTTAATGTGCCTATGTGTAGTGTGTGTCAGTGTAGTGTTGTGCAGACTTACAGTGCGATGTGATCTCTCCTCAGCGGCGGTTGAAAAAAACGCTTAGAGGAGAGATCACATCACTTCCCCCTTCTTGTGTTTACACAGGAGGAGGAAGTGCAGGGCGGGGGGCGTGCGGATTGGCTGGGAGCGATCCGGAGGGGGCGGACAAAAACGAATAGCCGCCCCCCTTGTCCCGGATCGCTCAGCCAGCCACGGGGACCGCTGCATTTACCGGGGGGGTCCCGATCGGACCCCAGACCCACCTCAAGGCACCAACGTATATATACGTTGATGTGCCTGTCGGTGCCATTCTGCCGACGTAAATGTACATGCGGCGGTCCATAAGAGGTTAATTTAACCATTTGTCTACCATGATGTTTATAAACGAACCTTAGCAGGCAGGTGGTTAATTTTATAACAGCTTTACTATAACAATACAGATAACTGGAAAAGAACAAACAGAAGGGCACAATCGCCTAGTACTTTACAATAATTGTATTATTGTAGCAAGGTGTTACCATTGCAGGCATCCAACAGAACTACAATTTGTGCTTTGAATACAAGTTTGGCACCCTCTGGTGTTTATTTTCGTGTTAGTTGTTGCAATTTGTTTGGTGTTATCCAAAGACAGAGACTACATTGCCCACAAAGCCACTGCGCTACCAGAGGGCAGTGCGCCGTGCAAGGTTTTACGGGAGAACTTATTTAAGCCAAGCGCGCCCTCAGCTCTCTTTCTTGGGACGCCATCTTAAAGCCGACAGGAGGCCTGTGCTGAGGCCTGCTGTAAGTGTGATTAGGCCCGAGGAGCCTGGGCCTACAGGAACCGAAAGTGGATCGTCTATCCATAAAGGGATCCCGGCGGGCAATCTCGCTGATCCACTGTAGGAAGATCGGTTTGCAGCTCACAGTCTCCGGAGTTGCCTATTCACTGCCACCCAGAGGACGGCCGTGCGGAAGATCGGGCGCCTCGTGTTACCGAAAGAAGGACCATTAAAAGAGGGTTTCGGAAATGGAAAATCAGCATAGCAAGGCCTTGTCGGGTGAGCGGGCACTTGCTCATCAACTTAGTTAACCGACTGGCAGGAGTAAAACTTTCACAAGCTTATCTGTATTTGATGGCATCATCAGAGCAGCAAGTAGGGACGCACCACCTTGAGGAAATCAGTATCCATTTTACTTTCAACCTGTGTGTGCCTCAACCAGTAGTTTTCTTTCTTCACCAAATCCTTTGGAGTACAAATAAGTAAGTGCACCAACGTGGCTAGCTGTAGATTGATTGACTCTTAACCACTTCGGGTCCGCGCTATTGACAGAATACGTCAACAGCGCGGACCTGAGGCGCCGGGGTCACGTCTTTGGACGTGATTTACTTGTAATTCCCCGCACGCGCCACAGGGTGGCGCGCCGCAGGGAAAAACAGTCCCGACGCATCACCGAGGATTCGATGCGTGTACCCGGCGGCCGCGATGTCCGTCAGGTACACGCGATCGTCGGTGACAGAGCAGGGACGTGGAGCTCTGTGTGTAAACACAGAGCTCCACGTCCTGTCAGGGAGAGGTGACAGATGCTGTTTCTCTTGTACATAGGGAGACAGCATCAATCACCTCCCCCAGTCACCCCCCTCCCCCCACACAGTTAGAACACACCCAGGCAATACATTTAACCCCTTCCTCACCCCCTAGTGTTAACCCCTTCAATGCCAGTCACATTTATACAGTAATTAGTGCATATTTATAGCACTGGTCTCTGTATAAATGTGAATGGCGCCAAAAATATGTCAAAAGTGTCCGATGTGTCCGCCGCAATATCGCAGTCAAAATAAAAATCGCAGATCGCCGCCATTACTAGTAAAAAAAAAAATATAAAAAAAAAATCATAATTCTGTCCCTTATTTTGTAGGTGCTATAACTTTTGCGCAAAGCAGTCACTTATTGTGATTTTTTTATTTTTTTTTACAAAAATACGTAGAAGAATACGTATCGGCCTTAACTGAGAAAAAAATATATATTTAAAAAAAAAAAAATTGGGATATTTATTATAGCAACAAGTAAAAAATATATATATATTTTTAAATTGTCGCTCTTTTTTTGTTTATAACGCAAAAAATAAAAACCGCACGGGCGATCAAATACCACCAAAATAAAGCTCTATTTGTGGGGGAAAAAAGGACGCCAAATTTTTTGGGTGCCATGTCGCACGACCGCGCAATTGTCAGTTAAAGCGACGCAGTGCCGCAAGCTGAAATTTCGCCTGGGCACGAAGGGGGTTTATGTGCTCAGTAAGCAAGTGGTTAAAGGAACAGTCACCTGTTTTCGCCTTACCACTGGTTAAGCTACATTTCAACAACAAGGTATCAACACTTTACTGTATTTATTGTTGTGTGGTGCCATTGAGGTCCCCTATTGCCAATTGGGGTCCCCAATCACGTTATTGTCCATTTGTGCCAAGGGGGGATCGAGCCAAATTCTGGGGGTTGACAGGCAGAGTACAGGCCCAAATCTAAACCAGCAGCTCCTTCGGGGGTAGTACTACATTATCTTTTATTAAACTAAATTAAAAATTAAAATTGGGTACTAACAAAATGTGATATAAAATAGGCAGTGCATCACACCAGTGGTAATGGACCATCACTTGAACTTATTCCTTACTCAGTTTGCAGGCTGATGTGTTTTGGAGCTCACACCCCCTTCTTCAGAGCTATGCCAAACAAAGACTTACATGCTCTTAGATATACACACATTCATAGGTACAATTTCAACCCCCAAATATGGCACAGCCTGTATCTATGAATGTGTGTATATATAAGGATGCAGGTCTTTGTTTTGGCATAGCTCTGAAAAAGGGAGTGCGACCTCCAAAATGCATCAGCCTGCCAGCTGAGTGATGCATGGATTTAAGTGATGCCCCTTTACCATTACCTTTTTTGAGTACCCAATTGGCATTTTTATTTTAGTTCAATAAAAGCTTCTGGTAACGCACTAGGTGTGCGAACCCTCCAGTTCTTTTCTAGTTACCTGTTGAGATCGCACAGTCTAAGGAGGGCTGCACCAGTGTAGAATTCCAGCTGAAGATCTATGAGTGTTCCACACTCATTCTATTATTGGGACTTCGTAGATGCACTAATTCTTTGAGCGTTGGGGATTTTTGTATATCCATTTTGCACCAAGACAGATAATATCTACTTTCTGCAATTCAATACTGCTTCCTTTCTGCTGGATATCTCTTTCCACAACTTCCTGCTTTCCCTGCATGCTTTGCAGCTTTTCCATTTCTAAGGATGACATATCCCATGTACTTTGCTGCCTGCAAGCAGTCATCCCAGTACTGACTCCACCTCCTGAAACTTCGCCTATTAGCACCTCTGTAGTTGAGAAGACAGGCTCTCTCAAATGTGTGACACAGCAAAGACTATTCACAGGACATAATGAATATGTGTCACAGAATTCAAGGAATTAAGTGTATGGGGATCTTTACAAATGAAGTTTGCAAAGTTTACAAATTAAGTTTACAAACTTAAACATTGCTGAGATCAATAAGAGTGGGCTAGAAATAACTGAAATACAATGTGGAGATTAATATATGATTTTACATTTTGACCACAGAGATGCTCTAAAAGCCTAACTCCAGGCAACTAAAAATGATCCTTTGCACTGGGGCTGTGCTTGCACTGCAAGGCTAGCTTTGCTTGTTTTGGTCTAGAGCAGGGGTCTCCAAACTTTTCAAACAAATGGGCACTTTATTGCCCTTCAGACTTTTGCGGGGCCGGATTGTGGCCAGCAAGGGAAGAAAATGTCACGAGCCCGGCATCAGTGAGAACAAATATGGCCTCAGGGTTGGTCGTCAATAGGAGGAGGAGTATTCCCCCTGTTATTATGAGGAATAATATCCCATCATTGGTATTGGTGGACAATATAGTGCCTCATTGTTGGTTTCAGTGGGAGGAATAGTGCCTCGTATCAGTGGGAAAAATAGTGCCCCAAGGGCCAGATAAAGGCTAGCAAAGGGCCACATCTGGCCCTCGGGCCGCAGTTTAGAGACCCCTGGTCTAGAGCAGTGGTCTCCAAACTGTGGCCCGGGGGCCAGATGCAGCCTGTTGCTCATCTTTTTCTGTCCCTTGGGGCACTTTTCCTCCCACTGATATGAGACACTATTCTGCCATCTGACACCAATAATGGGGCACAATTTCTCCCACTGAAACAAACAATGGGGCACTATTCCTGCCTATGATACCAACGATGACAAATTGATGGCAGCAAAATGTCCACCCCTGCTGGCCACTATTTGGCCCTCCAAAAATCTGAAGGACAAAAAACCGGCCCTTTGTTTAGAAAGTTTGTAAACCTCTGGTCTAGAGGAACAAAAAAAATATTTATTTATACATACTAAAAAGTATTTTCAAAAACTACATAAACACACACCTAATAGAGCAATGCAAATTTACAAACACGGTGACCACAGTGCAACTCGAACTAGATGGTTATGGTGTTTCAGCCCTCCAAAGATCAGGGAATCTTTATCTGTACAAATAACAAAAAACAAAAGAGTGCAAATGCCTAGTGCATTATCTACAGCACTTTACTAAAAGAAGAAAGATAGAAATTATACTCCCAAACCAATAGTAAATAGAAGTCTGCCCTCCAACCTCATAGGTCCAAACGGATGACATAACCAGTTGGCACGTTTCGGGGGACTGGCCCCTTTATTCAGAGCCCCTTTCTTCAGAGCAAAAACTGGTTTAGCCCCAACCCCTACCTTTGTATATTAGGATGACACCATCCTAACACAAGGAGGTGGAGGTTGGGGGTAAACTAGATAGGTAAGGAAAGTCTGCTGTGGGTGGGCATGAGCCACTCAATGACCAAGCAGTATGGCCTAGCTGTCAAACAAATGTGTTCCAATAGTAAGTAGTGAGTGTTCCCAGGGTAAATCATTTTTGATCCAAGGGGTCCAAACCTGTTTAAACCTATGCTATTTGTCACTAAGATTCGCAGATATCTCTTTATTCAAGAAGTATCATACCACCTGTTGCCCATGGGAGTGGGGGACCACCAATCTATGACTAGGACTTGTTTGCCTACTGTAAAAAGTAAAGTAAGGAGTAGAAAGTGGGTGTTTGTACAGTGGCTGATTCTCCAATTTAATAGGGTCTCTTTAGGATTTTTCAGAATATTTCTTCCTAGAAGGGTGTAGACCACATGTGTCAAGCACAAGGCCCATGACCCGAATCTGGCCCGCCAGGTCATTTAATGTGGCCCTTACACCCAGGAATTTTTTTCAGCCATAACAAGGCAGAACTCTGTTCTGCAACCGTTAGCTCTAGCCCCCTGCTCGCTGCTTACTAATTATCGCTTGTAAACACAGAAGCCCTCTGTGGTTAAAAGGAGAGGTTTCCTCTCTCCGGCTGTCACAGATCCCTGCCTGCCCTGTACTCATGACAGGGACAAGGAAAATGCAGATACTGATGCAGTGTAGGATGGGACATCACTTGGAAATCTGCACTATGATGCCCATCTGTGCCAGGGTGCACAGATGCCAACCAATGATCTCCCTGAAAATGAGAGAGGGAGGCAGAGCCACCTACATTGCGTGGTACTAGAGTTAGGCTGGGTAGGTGAGATGTGAGTAAGCTTTTGCAGGGTAGGGGGAAATATGAGGGCTGTGGAGGATGGGGAAGAGTGATGCAGAGGTTAGAGCCGAGGAGGGGTGGAAGTGAGATGTGGACAGCCTGTATAAGAGAGCTGAACCCTGCACACTGTGCATAGCACCCCTCCTAAACCCTGCACTTTGTATGTAGTGCACTCCTGAACCCTGCACATGTACTCAGAGCCCCATTGAACATTGCATAGGACACCCCTGAGACTGCAATCTGTACACCACACAACCCTGAACTCTGTACTCTGTATGTAGGCCACCCCTAAACTCCACATATAACTTACTCCTGGTATTTATTGCCCCTTTATGATTCTCCCACTGTTAGTGCAATTAGGCCACACCCATGGTTCCATTCAGTTCGGCAGGGAGGCGTGGTTGAGATCCTAAAGCTATTCTCTGAGAAAAAAAGCACATCCGCCCCTATGAGGGCAACCATACTGCAGCCTGTGATGAAATTGAGTTTGACACCCATAGTATAGACCAGAGGTCTCCAAATTTTTTAAAGAAAAGGCCAGTTTACTGTCCTTTAAATTTTAGGGGGGCCGGACTGTGCCTTGTGGGAGTAAACAATGGTCGATCTTAGGTATTAAGGGGAGAAATAGTTGGTGTCAATGGGAGGAATAGTGCCCCATTTTTGTTGTCAGTGGAAGGAATTATGCCCCAGTGTTGGTGTCAGTGGCAGGGATAATGCCCCATTGTTGGTGTCAGTGGCAGGAATAATAACTTAAAGGGCAGATAAAGGCAAACAAGGCACCAAATCCGGCCCCAGGGCCACATTTTAGAGACCACTGGTGTAGACCACTGGTGTAGACCATCCAATATAGTCTGCTCTAAAACCTCCTAATGTGGGGACAAGCCCACCATATGTAAAAAAGAATACCTGACGATTTGACCATGTTTCATGTTACACCCCAAACATTGGTCGTAACATGAAACATGGCTAGAAGGATAGAATAATGCCGCGTACACACAATCTGGCTTTTGCCCATCCTAATCACATCGGAATGCCTACAGAGAAAAATAGAACATGTTCTATATCTAAACTCTGATGGAATTCATTGGAATTTTCGATGAAAAAACTCAGATGGAGCTACACACGATTGGAATATCCGGAAATTCCGATTGTGTGTACAAGGCATTAGTCTTTAAATATAATCCTCAATAGCAACACAAATTTTAAATCCACTTTGTATGCACCAAATGCCTTTGCAACCCCAGTTATTGCTTTTGAAAAATAGTAATGACATCTTCACACGGCTGCACATAAAAAGAGTGGAAAATTACAGGAGGGGGGCAGGTACAAGACCAGTCACTCTGCACAAAGACAAAGAACAGCATTCACTGGTCTTTATTACAGGAAGCTCTGGCATAGAGGCAAAATGTAATGCTGGATAACTGGACCAGAAAGAAATATACAAAGCACACAACATTCAAGCAGGACTATGCATTCCGTTGTTATTTGGACAGTTGATGCTTATCCTGGAGTTTAACTTTAAAACAAAAAAAGAAACATATGTGGTACACTAATTTGGTGTTAAAACTTAAAACAATTTTCAACACAATATTAAAGTGATGTGTTTACATATGATGTGATGCTCTGTACCCGGTTATATATATCATGTTCAATGCAAGTGTTGATGGTTGTTATCTACAGTGCCTTTAAAAAGTATTTAAATAAGTATTCATATCCCTTGAAATTTTCCACATTTTGTCATGTTACAACCAAAAGTGTAAATGTATTTTATTGGGATTTCATGTAATAGACCAACACAAAGTGGCACATGATTGTGAAGTGGAAGATAAATGATAAATGGTTTTTCCAATTTTTTCACAAATAAATAACTGAAAGTGTGGCGTGCATTTGTATTCAGCCCCCTTTACTCTGATACCCCTATTTAAAATTAAGTAGAACCAATTGCTTTCAGAAGTCACCTAATTAGTAATTAGAGCCCACCTTTGTGTAATTTAATCTCCATATAAATACAGCTGTTCTGTGAAGCCCTCAGAGGTTTGTTGGAGAACCTTAGAGAACAAACAGCATCATGAATGTCAAGGAACACACCAGACATCAGGTATACAGTTGTGGAGAAGTTTAAAGCAGGGTTAGGTTATAAAAAAAAATCCCAAGCTTTGAACATCTCACGGATCACTGTTCAATCCATCATCCAAAAATGGCACAACTGCAAACCTACCAAGACAGTGTGCTCCACAAATCTGGCCTTTATGGAAGAGTGGCAAAAAGAAAGCCTTTGTTGGAAGAAAGCTATTAGAAGTCCCATTTGCAGTTTGTGAGAAGCCATGTGGGGACACAGAAAACACGTGGAAGAAGGTGATCTGGTCAGATGAGACCAAAACATGTGGAAGAAGGTGATCTGGTCAGATGAGACCAAAATTGAACTTTTTGTTCTAAAAGCAAAATGCTATGTGCGGCAGAAAACTAACACAGTACATCACCCCGAACACATCATCCCCACCGTGAAACATCTTGGTGGCAGCATCATGTTGTGGGGATTCTTTTCTTCGGCAGGAACAGGGAAACTGGTCAGTGCTGATGGGAAGATGGATGGAGCCAAATACAGGGCACGATTAGAAGAAAACCTGTTATGCCTTGTACACACGATCTGTCCATCCGATGAGAACGGTCGGACGGACCGTTTATCGGTTCACCGATGAAGCTGACTGATGGACTGATGTGGCTACACACCATCGGTTCATGAACCGATCGTGTCAGAATGCGGTGACGTAAAACATGACGTGATGAAAAAAACGAAGTTGAATGCTTCCAAGCATGCGTCGACTTGATTCTGAGCATGCATGGATTTTTAACCGATGCTCGTGCGTACTAACGATCGGTTTTGACCTATCGGTTAGCCGTTCATCGGTTCAATTTTAAAGCAAGCCATCTGTTTTTGGACCGAAGGATAGCGTACCGATGGGTCCGTTTTCATCGGTTTGAACCGATCGTGTGTACGCGGCTTTAGAGTCTTCAAAAGACTTGTTAATGGGGCAAAGGTTCATATTCAAGCAGGACAATGTCCCTAAACATACAGCCAGAGCTACAATGGAATGTTTTAGATCAAAGCATATTCATGTGTTAGAATGGCTCAGTCAAAGTCCAGACCTAAATCCAAATGAGAATCTGTGGCAAGGCTTGTGGCAATTGCTGTTCCCAGAGTAGAATGGGCAAAAGTGTCACTCTCTAGATCAGGGGTGCCCAACGAGTGGCCCGGGGGCCACATGTGGCCCGTGGAGCCCTCTTATGTGGCCCGCGACCTCCTGCTCTGGGATGGCAGGTTAACAAGCCCAGATTGCAGTTAGCCGACCTGCAATCCAAGAGCATCAGTGTAAAAGCAGCCTCAGGCCCCTTTCATACAATTGGTCTGACCCAATTGGACCCTCCAATCACCTCTATGGATCGGCAGATGTAAAGAGACTTGTGTCTGTTTTATACCTGCCTATCTTCAACACGATCTGCTAAAAAAACAGAAGTGGATCAGTCCCCTTCCATCTGATCGTATCTGAGGCCCCATAGAGAAGAATAAGCTGTGTCTGTGCTCACTCTACATATGCAAAGTGGACACAGACCTGTCATCCGCCCGCTCCACTAATTGTGGCCCGCGACTGGTTACCAAGTTGCTTAAGTCGCCCTCGCTTTTCAAAAGGTTGGGCACCCCTGCTCTAGATGTTTAAAGCTGGTAGAGACATCCCCATGAAGACTTGTAGCTGTAATTGCAGCAAAAGGTGGTTCTACAAATTATTGAATAAGGGGGTCTGAATACAAATGCACGCCACATATTTCACATTTATTTGTTAAAAAAAATTTAAACCCATTTATCATTTTCCTTCCACTTTACAATTATGCGCCACTTTGTGTTGCTCTATCAGAAAAATACCAATAAAATACATTTAAATTTTTAGTTGTAACATGACAAAATGTGGAAAATGTCAAGGGGTTTGAATACTTTTTCAAGGCACTGTATACCTTCCAACTCTACAATGTACAAGCATTTTTTTTCCATTTTTTGGGGATTAAAAAAAAAGAGTGATATGTGTATTGGTAACTCAGGCGGCGTACACACGACCGAGGTTCTCGCTGGAAACCAGCGAGAACCTCGCTGGAAGCTGCATTCCAGCGAGAACCTCGGCCGTGTGTACGCTGCTGGCTCGCCCTGCCCGTCGGGAATCCCGTCGAGCGAATAGAGAGCAGGCTCTCTATTTGCTCGATGGCCCGCCTGGATGAATGGCTGGTTGTCATTCCCGACGGGCGGGTCGCCGATTTCGACGGCCGGCAGAGAACCTCGATGGGCGGAACGATGTGTTCTGCCCGTCGAGTTTCTCTGCCGTGTGTACACGGCTTCACAGGATATACCAACAATATCAGAGGTGCAATAGCTCAAAATATGACATTGTACCAGAAACTAAAAGATATGTTTCCCAATAGACCCATGTAATTGTATATATAATGAACTAGAAACCACCAATACAGTATGTTTGAGAACTCTTAACCCAAGAATTATACCTCTACCTAGACTATAATTTGTGTGCAGATCTATGAGTGTCAGCCCTGAGCACCAGACAGCTGTAGCAGAAGCTGGGTGTTTTAGGAGGTATGAAATAAGGAACTGATACAAAGTAGAGGAGAAAACATAGGGTCAGGCACATCTTTATAGACTTAAATAACATTTGCAACTTTGCATGAAGCCTTTCTGTTTATGGGCCCTTTCTCAAAGACTTTCCAATGATGTCCATCTGTCAGTTTTTCAGGTGGACCTGATCAGAATCTTCATGCAGTCCTATGAATAGGCAGATGTGAACTGTATTTGTACGTTTACACCAGCTTACCTTAAGCCTCATACACACGATCACATTTTCCGAAGGGAATTGTGTGTTGACAGCCTGTTGGTGGAAAATCCGGCCGTTTGTACGCTCCTTCAGACAACTTTTGTCGGATTTTCCGCAGGCCAAATGTTGGAAAGCAGGCTTTAAAAATTTCCGTGGACAACGGTCTGTTATCAGATTTTCCGATCCTGTGTACACAAGTCTGTCAGACAAAAGTCCAAAGTACACACACGCATGCTCGGAAGCAATGCTCATCAAACACAACATTAGCAGAAGGTGCCCAAAAGGTGGCGCTAAAGACTTGAAAAAACACGTAGTACGTAACTACGTTCGTGTTTGTTGGCCGACAATTGTGTGCCGTGTGACAAGTTTTTGGCCAACACCCTTCGGATAAAAGTCCGAGGCTTTATGCCTCGTACACGGCTGGGATTTCCGACGGGAAAACTGCGATGAGAGCTTTTGTATGCTCCCTCGCAGTTTTTCCCACGGGAAAACTGCCAAAAACTGGCTCTCTTTTTTTCCATCAGGATTCCCGACGGACTTTTTTCCGTCAGAAATCCTGAGCGTGTGTACGAGGCATTAGAGTCTGTTCAGGTGCAGAAAAAAATGAAAAGGTCTGTCTCCTTTTCCATTTTCACGGACCTAAGCGTGATGAATCAGAGGTAGTCTGATGTAAGCGGACACAAGTCTATTGATATTCGGCCACCATTAGAGATATCACGGGTCCGCCACACACAAACTGAATAGATGTAAAAAAAACTGACATCCTTCCCAATCGACTTTTATTTAGCAGGGGATCTGCTCATGTGAAAGAGTCATAAAGTAATTTGATAATTTTTATAATACAAGAAAATTGTGAAATGTTTATACTAGGGCTGTGCAAATTAACTTTTAATTAATCGATTAATCTTTAATTTTTTTGATCGATTAAAATTCTTTTGATTGGTACTCACCTCTCGGCTGGCCTCTGGGCCTACAGGGAGTTCCGTCAGAGATTCGGTAACGTCACAGACACCGGCGGGGCTTGCCATGTCCATCTAAAGGGCTCCCTTTGCTGTGCCTTCATATCTGCATGCCGGCGGGACCTCACTATCTGCCACACGCAAGGGCTGTTACACTTCCCTCTATCACTTCCCTCTATCAACCTGGGATTCTACAACCATCTACTGGGAGTTGTGATAGTTCCCTTCATGGGACATCTACATGCCGACGGACTGATGTTAACCACTCCTCATCTGGATTCAGCAGTGGTATCTTTGTACACATTTTTATACCAGTATCATACTTAGCTACATGTTTTTATGACTGCTTTTGGCACCGTTTGGTATTACTCGCACCATTTTTACAGTTTATGTAGCTACATCGATTTTATCTCCAGTGCAATATTTATTTTGTTACCTACTTGAAGACTATAAAAGTTGTAATGCTATTCCCATCGAGCGCTGCCTTTGTGTGCTTTTTGTATCCTGCTATCCACTTTTCCAGTGGTTGGTAGCTGCACTGGGAATCGACCTGCAAGGAGATCAGCTAAAAGTAGTTGGATCTGTATGTGCGTTATAATTAATCGAAATTAGTCGATTAAAAAGAAAAACGATTAATCGAACACAAAAATTTTGATCAGTAACAGCCCTAGTTTATACCAAAAATAGTAGCGCAACAATATCCAAACATACATAAAAATCACAGTGCACATATTATAAAAAACAGCATAATGCAATCACAAATTAGCAATTATTTAATAACAGTATTCTAATGACATAGAATAGAATAGAATAATAAAGTGACTTTGGTTACTGAACATAAACATACTTGAGGCATTTTTTAAATGTACTCTGTAAAATTATTATTTGTACAACTGTGTGTAAATGTTACTCTTAATAAATTTGGATCTATATTTAATAATGATGAGGAAATGACACCCATAGCCCTCTGGGACTGTCATCCTATATTACCATGATGAGTCATAGATATATAAGATCCAGCATTTTCCACTTGCACAACATTGCCATTACTTTGCGCTCTTTCTCTTCTCCCTCACTGGCATATTGATAATTAAACAGGACATGCAGTTTCTTTGTATACCTCTTCAGGTTCTGCTGCCTGCATGACATCACCAGATGACTCAATCTTAAATCTGTCTACCATGACAATGGTTGAGCATAAGCAATGATTTATTTCAGATCCTTTTAGTCTCAGTAAAGTTGTTATCCTAAGTCTCATTGGTTTATTCTTGGTCTGTTTGCCTCCTGCTGTATTGCTCCACCTGGTTCTTCTTGCTATGATCTTCTGTCGGGTTTCCAGACATATACTGCATGCATGCTGCCTGTCCTGACCTTCAGCCTGTTTTTAAACAACAAATTAGGGTACTCCCGAGTACCGAGTATTTGCGGGAGTACTTGTACTCCCGCAAATACCCCCGATACCCAAATAGAATACTTCCCCCCCGCCCCCGCCGCCGTATATATGCAGAGCCGACCCCGCCGCCGTATATACAAAGCCGCCGCCGCCGCAAATATTATAGGCACCTTTAGTTTGAATAGCTGTTTTTCCCGCAGCGCGTGTATAGACACTCCCCCTTGCTCGGGATTGGACGGATCTGTCCAATCCCGAGCAAGAGGGAGTGTCCTTTACATGGCGCACGGCAGGGAAAACAGCTATTGAAACTAAAGGTGCCTATAATGTTCGCGGCGGCTGCGGCTTTGTACATACAGCGGCGTCATCATCATCAGGTACGGGGGAGATGGCTGCATCTATGGGGGGGGACATGGCTGCGTATATGGGGGGACATGGCTGCGTATATGGGGGGGGGACATGGCTGCGTATATGGGGGACATGGCTGCAATATGTGGGGGACATGGCTGCGTATATGGGGGACATGGCTGCAATATGTGGGGGACATGGCAGTATATGGGGGACATGGCTGCAATATGTGGGGGACATGGCTGCAATATGTAGGGGACATGGCTGCATCTATGGGGGGACATGGCTGCATATGGGGGGACATGGCTGCAATATGTGGGGGACATGGCTGTATATGGGGGACATGGCTGCAATATGTGGGGGACATGGCTGCAATATGTGGGGGACATGGCTGCATCTATGGGGGAGACATGGCTGCAATATGGGGGAGACATGGCTGCAATATATGGGGGGACATGGCTGCATATATGGGGGACATGGCTGCATATGTGGGGGACATGGCTGTATATGGGGGACATGGCTGCAATATGTGGGGGACATGGCTGTATATGGGGGACATGGCTGCAATATGGGGGACATGGCTGCGTATATGGGGGACATGGCTGCATATGTGGGGGACATAGCTGTATATGGGGGACATGGCTGCAATATGTGGGGGACATGGCTGCAATATGTGGGGGACATGGCTGCAATATAGGGGGGACATGGCTGCAATATGGGGGACATGGCTGCATATGTGGGGGACATGGCTGCATATGTGTGGGGACATGGCTGCATATGTGGGGGACATGGCTGCATATGTGTGGGGACATGGCTGCATATGTGTGGGGACATGGCTGCATATGTGGGGGACATGGCTGCAATATGGGGGACATGGCTGCATATGTGGGGGGACATGGCTGCATATGTGTGGGGACATGGCTGCATATGTGGGGGACATGGCTGCAATATGGGGGACATGGCTGCGTATATGGGGGACATGGCTGCATATGTGGGGGACATAGCTGTATATGGGGGACATGGCTGCAATATGTGGGGGACATGGCTGCAATATGTGGGGGACATGGCTGCAATATAGGGGGGACATGGCTGCAATATGGGGGACATGGCTGCATATGTGGGGGACATGGCTGCATATGTGTGGGGACATGGCTGCATATGTGGGGGACATGGCTGCATATGTGTGGGGACATGGCTGCATATGTGTGGGGACATGGCTGCATATGTGGGGGACATGGCTGCAATATGGGGGACATGGCTGCATATGTGGGGGGACATGGCTGCATATGTGTGGGGACATGGCT
The DNA here is from genome assembly GCA_029574335.1 of Rana kukunoris. Classification (NCBI taxonomy): domain Eukaryota; kingdom Metazoa; phylum Chordata; class Amphibia; order Anura; family Ranidae; genus Rana; species Rana kukunoris. The sequence continues at coordinate 509,464,118 of CM056050.1, forward strand.
GCATATGTGGGGGACATGGCTGCAATATGGGGGACATGGCTGCATATGTGGGGGACATGGCTGCATATGTGGGAGACATGGCTGCAATATGTGGGGGACATGGCTGCAATATGTGGGAGACATGGCTGCAATATGTGGGGGACATACATTGCTGCAATATGTGGGAGACATGGCTGCATTTGGGGACACATTTAAAAAAAAGTATTGGTGTTCGGTATCGGCGACTACTTGAAAAAAAGTATCGGTACTTGTACTCGGTCCTAAAAAAGTGGTATCGGGACAACCCTACAACAAATATGTGCTGCTATCCTGACCTTCCATTTTGTTTTCAATAAAATATGTCTGCTGCCTGTCCTGATCTTCTGCCTAGTGTCCAACTACAAATGTCTGTTGCTTGCACTGGCCTTCCATCTGATTTCCAACTACATGTCTGTTGCCTGTGTACAGGACACCAGGAATGAGACCTGTTTGGCAGGTACATTCCCTCAATATTTGAGTTGTGGTCCCTTTAGAGCAGGGGTCTCCAAACTGCGGCCCGAGGGGCCAGATTTGGCCCTTTGCTACCCTTTATCAGGCCCTTGGGGCACTATTCCTCCCACTGACACCAACAATGGGGCACTATTTCTTCCACTGATACCAATGATGGGATACTATTCCTCATACTAATAGGAACACTACTCCTATTTACCACCAACCCTGAGGCCATATTTATTCTCACTTATGCCAAGCATATGACATTTTCTGCCCCTTCTGGTCACAATCCAGTCCCCCTAAAGTCTGAAGTACAATAAACTGGCCCTTTTGTTTGAAAAGTTTGGAGCCCCCTGCTTTAGAGGTTACAGTTGCAGAGCTTTTGTGGTACTCAGGGGTTCTCACCAATGCAGGGTAAGGTGTCACAGGTTAAGTTTGAAAAGGAGAGGACTGACTTGCAGGACTCTCTGGATTTCGAAGGTTCAAAGAGGCTTGGGAGGGAAGAGCCTTCAAACCCTGAGTACCAGGACTTTGGTCCTGAAGGGGTTAAGTCCCAGTTGAGGGAGACTTGAAAGGCAGCAGAAGGGAAATCAGCACCTGTGTCAAGGAAGTGAGTGGAAGAGAGAGAGAGACATACAAGCTGTGCAGCAAGTGTGAGCTCTCAGACCAACTGAGACATGGGCTGCTAAACCCTGCGTGGCCTGCCTTGCACCCTTACTTTGGAAGAGCCTTACCCCTGTATGGGACCGAAGACTAGCGGTGAGCCTGCTGTTTAACCACTTTACGACCAGCCACCGCAGTTGTACTGCGGCAGGTTGGCTCTCCTGGGCAAATCGGTGTCATTGTACATCAGACATTTTAAGAGCTCTAGGGAGCATGCGCACACACTCGCGGTCACAACGCCAGAGCTGGTGCGCGTGGCTGGCGACCACGATGTTCCCCAGCCACCTGCAGTCACTCCTGAGACAGAACGGGGGTCTGTCAATGTAAAGAGACAGATCCCTGTTCTGTCAGGTGAGGAGAGACAGATCTGCTGTTCCTAGTGATTAGGAACATCGATCTCTCTCCTCCTCCAATCACTACACCTAAAAAACACCTTCCTAGAGCACACTTAACCCCTTTGATCGCCCCTAGTGTTAACCGCTTCCCTGCCAGTGGCATTTATATAGTAATCAGTGGCTATTTTTAGCACTGTTTACTATATAAGTGTCACTGGGCCCAAAAAAGTTTCAAAAGTGTCCAATCTGTCAGCCGCAATGTCGCAGACCCACTAAAAATCGATGATCACCGCCATTACTTGTAAAAAAAATAATAATAATAAAAATGCCATAAATCTTTGTAGACTCTATAACTTTTGCGCAAACCAATCAATATACGTTTATTGCGGTATTTTGTTTACCAAAATATGTAGAAGAATACATATTGGCCTAAACTGCGGAGAACCGACTGAAGCTAGTTTGGGAATATATGTTTTGTGGTTCACTTTTTGAGTATGTGGTCCTGTGAACACTTGTGGTTCCATGGTTGAGCTTCATGGACACTTATCGATGACCCAGCACCCAAGTAGCTGTGCGTGAACTGGACGGTATCATGTGAGCTGTCTTTCATTTGGTCAAGGCAACGTTAAGATCACATTAAAAACACTGCACTTCTTGTACCACATTCCCTCTTGCCCTAGATCCTGGTCCTATTATGGTAAATATGGCCCTGTCTATAACTGTAAAATGTATACGTGTATTACAGATTACTGCTAAAGATAAGCTCAGGACACCAAAACGGGATTAAAACTTGGTTAGTCAAAGTGAAATAGTTTATCTGATTCTGCTGGGTTCCCCTTTCTTTGAAGAGCACAACAGATAAAAGTGACCTACAGAACATTTGTAATAGCAAAATTCAACATTGATCCCAAAAGGATGTTCATTTTAGGTAAGTGCACTCTACAAAATAAACTTGTACATTGATAACTGTCCTCAACTTTTTACTGCTATTTTGAGAGAGTCCACACCCTCAATAGATGTACTGCTGCAACAAAAACCAATTGGTAAGCCATGTACTGCTGCAAATGACGTGTGTGCGTAGCCCTGACTTACGTGTTTCGTCATTGATGTCATCAATGACAAAATGCGTAAAGTGCAGCTACGCACACACGTAATTTCTGGGTTGACGAGATTCGGGATGATGGAACGCTGGTGGAGCGCACGCTGACTCAGAATACTTGTTTAACTAAACTATTAGCATGTTTGGGTTTTATTGTGAGTCTGTTTTTAAAGGATTTTAATAAAAGTGTTATCCAGAATCACGTTATGGGAGCCCATTTCTTTTCCACATGAGGATCCACCATTGGGTCTACAAAGGAGGAAACCACTGATTGTGTATGAACCAGCGACTACAGGAAAGTAAAGATTGCTCCTTGAGAGTCTAGAGGCTTTGAGGTTTTGAGAATGAGCTACAGGAGAAGTCCAGTTGGGAGTCAGCTGCACACTTACTATAGGTGATTTGCCCCTGCAGGGGTACCAGGAGTTGTTGAGTGGGGACCCAAAAGTGGGAGCAAAAGAATAATTGGATTTTTTCTGAAACAGCGAGCACAAGTCACTTTGAATTTAAATTACTGCACGAGTCATAGGAGAACTATGTGTGATTTATTTTTGGACTGCCTTTTTTCAACACTTTTTATATGAACTTTTTATATACCTGCCTATGTGTTTTTTGAAGAACTACTGCACAGCGCTCGATTGAGCAATACTTTATGAATGGTTAAGGACACCTTTAGATTATTAATGTTTGATATATGTTGGTATTTGGTGTAACTTTGCTAATGGAATATTGATATGTATATGTTATCTTATTAAGGGTTAAAGTGTACTCTATGAGATTACAATCTACTGGGCTAAGTCACTTAGTGATATAAATTAGTGCAAGATTTATTAAGTCACTTTTTAGTTCATAGGCAGCACCAATTTCCCCATTTCACCTACACAAATTTACATTTATTTGGAAAACCTTCTTCTGGAGTCAGGGTCAACATCAGGGGGGTACAGGCAGTACACCTGTAAGGAACCCAGAGGTCCCCAGGGCCCCGGATGGCAGCCCCCCCCTTTTTTTTAATTAAAGGGCCTGGAGGTCCCCAGGGCCCCGGATGGCTACGCCCCTTTATATTTTTTCATTTTTTTTTTTTTGTAAGGGGCCCAGAGGTCCCCAGGGCAACCCCCCAATTTGTGGCACCCCCCGCTTCTCAATTCACGCCCCCCCACTTCTCAATTCGCGGCATCCCATTCTTTGCTCCATGCCTGAAGCTGTGTAAGGGGCCCCATAATTCCTGATGGCGGGCCTTTCTGGACCAGTTAATATATAAACAACAAATAGAACCCAGAGATCACAGTGGCAGATTAGATGCACGATGTGAGTGTTACATGTCTCCATAGTTTACAAATCGCAATAGATTTTTCCATGATATACAGTATGCTATAGAATGATTTTTTTGAGTACACTTAAATTTTAAGTACACTCTAAATCAATGTTAAATATATAGGCAGAAGAATTGCCCCTCTCCCATGGGCCGAAATTGTCTCTCAGTTCCTTTGATTATACCATCTTTTTTTATCAAATGTATATTAAGAATGGTTTAACGGTTTTCAAAAGCAAGAGACCAGCACTTGTGAAACAAATTGCTGCAGTAACTACCGAGAGAACTAAAAGAGAATGCTTTTATGCAGCCATTCCACCAATCGCTGACATTTCAGTGCTGGGTGGAGTTCTTCTTTACTTCTGCATTCGGTCAAATCTGGATCTATCCTCTTACATCTGGAATTTCAGTGGCTTGTGCTAGTATCTCTAGTCCAGAACAGTTACAGTATGGCTGTGTAACTGATCACAGCTCTAAGCTCAGTAAATGACGGAGGCCATTAGGTCAGGAAGACACTTCTAATGTATCATTCTTTTGCAGCAGTGGCTGTCACTCACTGCGCTGCCTAAGTATCATACCATGAGAAGAAAGGAAGGCTTTCACTCTCAACATTGTGTAAGTGCAGACGTTTCCCTTGGTCCGGGTTGGCAAAATAGTCATAATTACAGCTAACCCAAGCCAACATACAGTGCCTTGAAAAAGTATTCATACCCCTTGAAATCTTCCACATTTTGTCATGTTACAACCAAAAACCTAAAACGTATTTTATTTAGGATTTTATATAATGGACCAACACAAAGTAGCACAATATTGTGAATTGAAAGGAAAATTATATATGTTTTTTTAATATATTTCTTCAAATAAATATCTGAAATGTGTGGCATGCATTTGTATTCAGCCCCCTTCAGTTCTAAAAGCCCTAACTAAAATCTAGTGGGATCATTTGCCTTCAGAAGTCACCTATTTGGAAAATAGAGTCCACCTGTGTGCAATTTAATCTCAATATAAATACAGCTGTTCTGCAAAGCCTTCAGAGGTTTGTCAGAGAACCTTTATGAACAAACAGCATCATAAAGGCCAAGGAACACACCAGACAGGTCAGGGAAATAGTTGTGGAGAAGTTTAAAGCAGGGTTTGGTTGAAAAAAAAAAAAACTCTCAAGCTTTGAACATCTTACTGAGCACTGTTTAATCCATCACACTAAAATTGAAAGAGTATGGCACAGCGGCAAACCTACCCAGATATGGCCACCTTCTTAAACTGACAGGCAAGGAGAGCATTATTCAGAGAAGCAGCCAAGAGGCCCATAATAACTATGGAGGAGCTGCAGAGGTCCACAGCTAAGGTGGGAGAATCTGTCCACAGGACAACTATTAGGCTGCGTACACTCGACTAAACACATCCGATCAAATCGGTCTGACAGACCGTTTTGATCGGATTTGTCTCCTGGGATATGTTGGTTTGATCGTGTACACACGATCAAACCAAAAATCCCCGCCGGCAGACAGCCCGGTGACGTGGCGGTGACGTTGACGCCACCACGTCACCACTCCAGGAAGTAAAATACTTCCACAATGGATTCGACGCATGCGGGGAATTTTTGTCCGCTGGTTAGGCGTACTAACCAGCGGACATGTCGGACGGACGGGTTTCAGCAGACAGATTTTAAAGCATGCTTTAAAATTTGTCTGCTGGAAAAACCTGTCTGTTCACCCGTACACACGATCGAATTTGTCTGCTGAAACGGTCCGTCGGACCGATTTCAGCAGATAAATTTGATCGTGTGTACGTGGCCTTAGTCGTGCACTCCACAAATCTGGCCTTCTTTGGTGGCAAGAAGAAAGCCATTGTTAAAAGAAAACCCTAAGAAGTCCCATTTGCAGTTTGCAAGAAGCCACGTGGGGGACACAGCAAAAATGTGGAAGAAGGTGCCATGATCAGATGAGACCAAAATGTAACTTTTTGGCCTAAAAGCAAAACGCAATGTGTGACAGAACATTAACACTGCACATCACCCCGAACACACCATCCCCACTGTGAAACATGGTGGTTACAGCATCATGTTGTAGAGATGCTTTTCTTCAGCAGGGACAGGGTAGCTGGTCAGAGTTGATGGGAAGAAGGTTGGAGCCAAATATAGGGCAATAGACTTGAGACTGGAGTAGAAGTTCACCTTCCAGCAGGACAACAACCCTACAGTCAGAGCTACAATTGAATGGTTTAGATCAAAGCATATTCATGTGTTAGAATGGCCCATTCAAGGTCCAGACCTAAATCCAATTAAAAATCTGTAGCAAGACTTGAAAATTGCTGTTCACAGACGCTCTCCATCTAATCTGACAGAGCTTGAGCTATTTTGCAAAGAAGAATGGGTAAAAATGTCACTCTCTAGATGTGAAAAGCTGGTAGAGACATCCCCAAAAAGACTCGTAGCTGTAATTTGCAGTGCAGGTTGGTTCTACAAAGTATTGACTCAGGGGGGCTGAATAAAAATGCACGCCACACTTTTTAGATATTTATTTGTAAAAAAATGTTGAAAACCATTTATCATTTTCCTTCCACTTCACAATTATGTGCCATTTGTGTTGGTCTATCACATGAAATCCCAATAAAATTTACAATTTTGGTTGTAACATGGCAAACTTTAAAACATTTCAAGGGGTATGAATACTAAAACAAAACATACATAGGGAAAAAAATTATAAAAAAGGTTCGGGGCTGAATTGAATGGGCTGCCCTACATGCATAGAGCTGCACAGATGTGAACCAATGCGGTTGGTGAACGGTTAAAACTATGCAGTTGAGACACATTTTTACCACCCCCAACTACTCCTCTTGCATTGGTGACAGCCAGAGACATAGACACATGCTGTGGCCTCGGCTGGAATTATACCCCCAGGTGAATGGGCCTGCGATACAATCTCTCCGCAACCGGGTGCATTCAGTGGTCAATTGGCCTGAAAACATGGCTGTTTTAACCACTTCAATACCTGCCCATATACAATTGACGGCCAGAGATGGGATCTCCCATCCTAAGTGGCCGTCAATTGACGGCCTGGGCTTTGCGGGTGGATATCTGAATGATGCCTGCAGCCAGAGGCATCATCCAGATATCTTCTTCTTCAGCCGGCGATTCTGCATGACATAAGAATGATCATAGCGGCGGTCCTGCCGCTTGATCGTTCTTACAGGCCGCGGGAGGGGACATCCCCCCCTCCCGCTGCCATCCGGTGGTCACCATCCGATGGTCACCAGTCATCTCTATGACCGTCGGAGGACCCGGGCGCGATGTGATGACGTCACGCCCGGGTCCCCGTAAGTAAACAAAGCCGCGATTGCGGCTGTAAGCAACCATTCATGAGATCGGTGAATTTTTTTTCACCGATCTCATGGTTTCCAGCCTGGAGGAGAGATGTGAGGTCTTATTGACCCCTCATCTCTCCTTAAAGAGGACCTGTCACACACATCTCCTATTACAAGGGATGTTTACATTCCTTGTAATAGGAATAAAAGTGGGAAAAAAAATTGAAAAAAAGTGTAAAAATAAATAAAAAATAAGTCAAAAAAATAAATAAAAGATAAAAAAAAATTTAAAACGCCCCTGTCCCCTATAGCTCGCGTGCAGAAGCGAATGCACGCGTAAGTCCCGCCGACATATGTAAATGCCGTTTAAACCACATAAGTGAGGTATCGCCGAGTGCCAGCAACGAATCTAGCACTAGATCTCCTCTGTAAATCTAAACTGGTAACCTGTAAAAAAAAAAAAAAATGCGTTGCCTATGGAGATTTTTAAGTACCGGAGTTTGGCGCCATTTCATGAGTGTGCGCATAATTAAAGTGTGACATGTTGGGTATCTATTTACTCGGTGTAACATAATCTTTCACATAATACAAAAAAATTGGGCTAACTTTACTGTTTTGTTCTTTTTTTAATTCATGAAACTATTTTTTTTACAAAAAAAGGCGTTTGAAAAATGATTGCGTAAATACCGTGCGAGATAAAACGTTGCAATGACCGTCGTTTTATTCCCTAGGGTGTCTGCTAAAAAAAATATATAATGTTTGGGGGTACTGTGTAATTTTCTAGCAAAAGAATGATGATTATTACATGTAGGAGAGAAGTGTCAGAATAGGCCCGGTATGGAGGTGGTATAAAAGCCCGGTATTGAAGTGGTTAAAAAGAATGCCTCAGCTGCCATCACCTATTAAGACTTGCAGTGACCACCATCAGATACGACTATTAAATGCCATATGTGTAACAATTTCTATTACAGCTCATTGATCTGTTCTAAGAATTTTTCTGATTTTTTCAGTTTTGAATGATGTCATCTTTAAAATAGTGAAACCATGGTTTTTCATATCCTGTGCTGTTAATTTGTTGTGTAGCAGGTGTTGGAAAAAAAAAATAACCATTTATTAGGTACAGAGGCTTGAAATGTTAGTTCTCCTCATAATAGATACAGTGCCTTGCGAAAGAATTTGGCCCCCTTGAATTTTGCGACCTTTTGCCACATTTCAGGCTTCAAACATAAAGATATAAAACTGTAATTTTTTGTGAAGAATCAACAAGTGGGACACAATCATGAAGTGCAACGAAATTTATTGGATATTTCAAACTTTTTTTAACAAATAAAAAACTGAAAAATTGGGTGTGCAAAATTATTCAGCCCCCACTTTCAGTGCAGCAAACTCTCTCCAGAAGTTCAGTGAGGATCTCTGTATGATCCAATGTTGACCTAAATGACTAATGATGATAAATAGAATTTATTAAGAAAAATTACTAATTTGCAAAACGTTATAACAGAAAGGCATTTTTTTGCAAAAAAATCTGTCTTTTTTCATTTATACAACAAAGAAAGCTGAAAATTGGTTTGGTTAGGATGTGGGTTTCAGTGCCCAGTGGTTAAGTGGTTAAAGAGATAACACATTTTTAGCTATTGTCATTTATTGTTTATGATGTACTGAGCATATCACACAGTGATGTTTATTATTTTTTTCTTTATTCAAATTGAAAGCAAACTATTTTTTTATAAGATTTCTTTTTGGCTTATGTATTATGTAATTATTTTTGTTTTTGACTCATATTGATTTATATAATTAATAATACATTATGCTGATAGATATATCTATATCTATAGATATATTTATATATCTATATCTATACATATATATATATATATATATATATATATATATATATATATATCTATATATATATAGATATATATATATAGATAGATATAGATATATATATATATATATATATATATATATATATATATATATAGATAGATATAGATATATATATATCTATATATATATATATATATATCTAGATATATATATATATATATATAGATATCTATCTATATATATATATATATATATCTAGATATCTATCTATCTATCTATCTATCTATATATATATATATATACATACACAGTATATATATATATATATATATATATATATATATATATATATATACAGTGTATATATATATATTTTTTTCCCCAAAGATTTACAAGCAAAGAGAAGGTACATTGACAACAAAATTGTACAACAGTGAAGTCTGCGTCTCGTCCCCTTCTTCCCCAGTGGAAAGTGTCTTGAATATTGAGTCCACAGTGAAACATTTTCTCCTGTACAATGAGAAGACGTAATAAATTAAATAATTATATTCAGAATTTATTATTTATTTTGTTCTTATTTCATTTCTAAAACAGAATATAAAGAAATCAAGGGGGAAGGCCATGTTCAAGTTAATAATGTGACTTTGTAGTTAGGGTAACCACATTTCCAAACTACCATTCAGGGACACCCCCCTTCCCAAAAATCAGCTTGTGCTGTAAAGAATCACAGCACAGTGATTGGACACAAGAGGTGGGATTTATGATTTCTCCAATCACAAAAATGGGGCAGGGATTGTGCTCTTCCAGGCATTCCAGGCCAGAGCAAGTACTGTTAGTAAGTAAAGCAGTGATGTGGCGGCCTTTTTTCGGGGGTTTAGATTGGCCCTGGAGGTAGTTGTGTCAGTTTTATTGCGGGATACTGTTTTGTCCTGGAATGAAGGTGCCCGGGACAGACCTGCAAAATGCGAGACTGTCCCAGGCAATCTGGGACATGTGGTCACCCTACTTTGTAGGGATTGCTGCATTGGCAAACATCTGGTGCATTAAAGAAGTAGTGGTAAAGTTGTGGTGGGGAGGGTATTCGTGTAAATAGGTGTGCCAAAAAACATGAAGGGTTAAAAAAACTAATGGGGTGGGGCAGGGTATGGGGTCAATAGAGGCAGATCCAGGGGAAGATCCATCTGACACAGGGCCTAGTAGATTCTCAGCCAATCGGGTATAGTTTGAGTTGGAAAACATAAATATCCCAGTGAATCCATGCTTGTGGTCTTTTTCTTGGGGGTACATTCCCACTAATGTGCTGTAACCACTGAGAGTACCAAATACTTCAATGCACATTGGCCCACAATTAAAATTTCTTTTTAAAAAACTGCTGTAATCCGGCTAAATTGATCAAATGTGACCTATAACTGTAGAATTCAAAGTGTAGTGGTTCCCTGTGGATGCAAAAATTAATTAAACAACCTGACAATTAAATCAGTAAAATTACAACATCAAAGAAAAACACTGATTAGCATAACTCAGTGAAAACCAAGTTCATAAAGTTAAATGAATACATTTGTTTAAATTAAAAATTCTAAAAGAGGTTTTATTTCACAACATCAAACATTTTAAAATGTTTACATCTATTTTGTACCCTTACTTATAACAGATAAATTAAAGGTCTGAAATAACATTATTATCTTACTTTATCTTTTAAAATGGTAATTATTTTAAAAGTCCACTACTGCAAAATATTTTTTTTGATAACTGTGTGCAGTTATTACATGCAATTCAAATATTCATCATATCCTTATTTCTTTTTTTTTTACATTCCTTTAATTTCTATTTCTTGCAGGAAGACTAAGCTCTCCAGCCAAAGTGGAAATGACAGGGGTTGGGATAAACTGTAATGCCGCGTACACACGATCGGGAAGTCCGACAAGAAAACCGTGGGGTTTTTTTTCCGACGGAATGTTGGCTCAAACTTGTGTTGCATACACACGGTCACACAAATGTGGTCGGAAATTCCGACCGTCAAGAACGCGGTGACGTACAACACTACGACGAGCCGAGAAAAATGAAGTTCAATGATTCCGAGCATGCGTAGGATTTTTGTGCATCGGAATTGCATACAGACGATTGGAATTTCCAACAAGAACTTTTCCCGTTGGAAAATTTGAGAACCAGCTTTTAAATTTTTGTTGTCGGAAATTCCAACAGAAAATGTTCGATGGGTCCTACACACGGTCGGAATTTCCGACCAAAAGCTCACATCAAACTTTTCTTGTCGGAAATTCCGATCGCGTGTACGCGGCATTACACTGCCAGGGCACTAAAACAGTGGCAGCATCAGTTGTGTTGTTTGATTTTTTTCTTTGAAGCAGACTTAAACCAAATTAATAAAAGGTAATGAGTAGTGTTAGTTTGCTTAAATCACTGTTTTTTTTTTTTAAGCAACACTAAAAGTATTAACAAAATGGAAAAAATTTAAAAATAAATAAAATCAGCAATAAAATATTAGCTAAGGGAAAAAGAAAAGAAGCAGTCAATTAGGGTTGATTATGGTGAAAAGGGTCAAATTGAAATGAATTCCTATCCTATTCAATATGAATTTTTTTTTGCCAGGTTGCTTCAACTGACATCATGCAGAAGGAAGCTTATTACCATGTTTTGCAGATGAATGAAACAGCATCAAAGAAAAAAAAATGGTCAGCATAACTCAGTACCAGGGTGGATTTGATTTAAATCATAATTTTTAAAGAGCAACTGTCATCTCTGTCCCTGCAGCTCCTCCTCTGACCCGCTGTTGACTCATTGACAGTCCTATTCACTTTAATGGTGATGCGGCAGTGACGCAACAATGTGAGGGATGGGGCGGCAGCAGCAGGTGAGTGGATGCCCGCTAACAGGCACTGCCACGATGGATTTAAAAATAACAGATGCTCTTTAAATGTAAGGACTCATTGTTGCTGGTAGTTAGAATCTTTAATATTTGCAAACAAAATTAAGGTTTCCTATTTGGAATAATAAGCTGTCAGGTTAGTAAAATGGCGATATCAGAACCGATTTTACGGTAATAGGGTAATCACATATAATTAGAGAACTACTCAAATCTTTTATTTAATTAAAATAATAGCATTGCCGTTCAGGTTATCGCAGCTTGCAGAGCTTAGGATTCATTAAATGAGTTTACCAAAATAGCAAATATTGCAGAATATACAGCCTAATGCTACATAACTAAGCTCAGTTTCATGCTGAATAAATTAAATCATTAGTGTATCTTAAATATAGGGGGCCAAATTCAGAAAGAATTAGATTCCCGCAGAGTATCAGAGATACTCTACGCCGCCGTACTTTACCTGGCTCTACGAGGAATTCAGAGAGATTTTGGCCCGTAAGGTACGGCGGCGTAGTGTATTTCTCCCGGCGGAATCAAACTACGCGAATAGGGGGCGTGAGGCATTTAAATTAAGCGCGTCCCCGCGGCGATCGAACTGCGCATGCTCCGTTCAGAAATTTCCCGCTGTGCATTGCGCGAAATCACTTCGTTACGTCATTTTTTTTTTGAGTAGCGTCGTTTATGGACATTCCTATTCCCGGACGACTTACGCAAAAAATAAAAAAAAAATTGAAAGTCGACGCGGGAACGACGGCCATACTTAACATGGGCCGCGTAACGTTAGACCAGCTAATAGCTGGTTTAACTTTACGTAGCGAAAAAATGATGTACGCGATTGCGAACGCGCTCGTAACTTCGTGGTTCGCCGGAAAAAGCTAATTTGCATACCCCGACGCTGAAAACGACGCGAACTCCACCCAGCGGCCGTAAAAAGATCGCAGCGTAGATCCGAAGGCGTACAAAGACGTAAGCCTGTCAGATCGAAGCCCAACGCCGCCGTATCATGGTTTAAGGATTCAAACTAGTGATACGGCGCGCGTAATTTGAAAGTACTCCTGTCTAACACCAGTTAGACAGGCGTAATGGCTCTCTGAATCTGGCCCATGGTATCTTTAAATACTTTAGATTTTTACTCCAAAACCACTTTATTAAAATACATTTGATAAAAGTAAAAAAAATCTGATTTAAATAAAAAAAAAAAAAATAAAAGATTTTTTGGATTTTCTTAAAAAAATCATCGGTTTTTAGCCACCCTGCTCAGTACTCAGTTCATAAAGTTAAATGAATACATTTGTTTAACCGCTTGAGGACCAGCCACCGCAGTTGTACTGCGGCAGGATGGCTCCCATGTGCCAATTGCCATCATGGTACGTTGGCAGCTTCAAGAGCTCTAGGGGGGTGCACGATCGCTCCTAAAAAGACAGAATGGAGAGAGGAGACAGATCTGTTGTTCCTACTGATTAGGAACAGCGATCAGTCTCCTGCTCCAGGCAGTCCCATCCCCCCACAGTTAGAAACACTACCTAGGGCACACATTTAACACTTTGATTATGCCCTAGTGTTAACCCCTTCCCTGCCAATGACATTTATACAGTAATCAGTGACTTTTTTTTAGCTCTGTCGCTGTATAAAAGTCAATGGTTTTAAAAAAGTGTCAAAAGTGTCTGATCTGTCTCCCGCAATGTCGCAGTCTCGCTAAAAATCACTGATCACCGCCATTACTAGTAAAAAAAAAAAATCTAATAATAAAAATGCCATAAATCTATGCCTTATTTTGTAGATTTTTGCGCAAACTAATCAATATAGGCCTATTGCGATTTTTGATCAAAAATATGCAGAATAATACATATCGGCCTAAACTGAGTAAGAATTTTTTTTTTTATATATATTTTTTTGTTTTGGGATAATATTATAGCAAAAAGTATATATATTTTTTTTTAATTGTCAGTCTTTTTTTGTTTATAGCACAAAAAATAAAAACGCAGGGGTAATCAAATACCACCAAAAGAAAGCTCTATTTGTGGGAAAAAATAACATACATTTTGTTAGAGTACAACGTCGCACGACCGCGCAATTGACAGTTAAACCAACGCAGTGCTGTATAGCAAAAAATGGCCTGGTCATTTAGTTTCTGGTCCTTGAAGGGGTTGTAAAGGTTCATCTTTTATATTCTAAATTGGTTGACTTACTTTTTCCTCCGATTTCCTTCTAAATGTTTTTTATCTTTGAATTTCTTACTTCCTGTTTCTCCTCAGTAAGCTTTCCACCATCATCCGAGCGGTGGAAAGTAATTTAGAACAGCTTACTGAACAGCTTACTGAGGAGGAACAGGAAGTGAGAAATTCAGACAAAGATAACAAAGAAAAAGAACATTTAGAAGAGTAATGGAAGGAAAAGGTAAGTGAACCAACAATGCACCAGCTTAAAGTAACCTATTTAGAAAATAAAAAACAAACCTCTACAACCCCTTTAACTGGTTAAACTAAACATTTCGAAAATAGCTTTTATTTCACAGCATCAAATATTTTTACATCTATTTTGTACCCTTGCTTATAACAGATCAATTACAAATCTGAAATTGAACAAAATAACAATGTTAAGCTGGGTATACTCTAGTAGTTTCACTGTTTTTTTTTTTTTTATAACTTTCTTTGGTAAAAGCAAGAAAAGACAGAGAATAACAGATATAATGGCAAAATACAGTAGAATAGAACATCCAATAAGAGAATGAGGCAGCACTTGTACCATACCAAGATAAAAAGAGAGCATGAAAAGAAAGGGGGGGGAGGAGAATCACAGATAAACAAGATCGCCCTACAGGAAACCCTTATATAACCCTGAACAGACCGAGCAACATTTTTCATTTTAAGAACATTCCTTAGTTTAGAGCGGTCAAATTGGTGTTTGTTTTTCTAATAGTGTATGTGGATTTGTTTGGTGAAGTCCATTTGTGGCAATTGGCTCCCGCTGCTGTCAATCAAATCCAATGGCACAGCCGCCAGGGGGTGGGGGCGAGTCATACACTTGGTGGCTATGGACGATGACTGAATGACAAGGGAGCGCGCCCCCAAGGTAACCCCCTCGGGATAGAGCCTCCCAGAGGGGGTTAGCTATTGCGGGGAGGAGCCGCGAGAGATGCAAAACAAACTGCCCAGTGGAGGTAAGTATGGTATGTTTGTTATTTAAAAAAAAAATTTACAACCACTTTAAGTAAAAATTGTTCTTTCATAAATTCCCCACCCCCTTGAGTGCAGCTTACTTTCCTCAAATGTGTCCCCACTGGGTCCTCTTCTTAGTTCATGCATCCCACAACCCTTTTTATTCTTATGGCAGTGCCATATTCTGCTGGAGCGCTGGTGGCCACCATGAGAATGGCTCTTCCATAGAAAGAAATAGAGCAGGCAGTACTATTTTACTATTACTGAGCTATTTATTGTAATGTTTATTTTAATTTTTACCTGGAGTTCAGTTCAACTTTAACCACTTAAGGACTGCCGCACGTCGACAGAATAGCACGGCTGGGCACAAGAGCGTACATGTACGTCCCCTTTAAGAACCCAGCCGCGGTCACGACCCGATCCGAAGCTCTGTGACCGCACCCACGAGACCCGCAGACCCGATCCCTGCCGGTGTCCGGCAATTGAGTAACAGGAGCTGAAGAACGGGGAGAGGTGAGTGTAAACAAACCTTCCCCGTTCTTCTCTGTGGCAGTGTCAGTGATCGTCTGTTCCCTGTCATAGGGAAAGACTATCAGTGATGTCACACATCCTGCCCCGCCCCCCTACAGTAAGAAACACACATGAGGTCAACACTTAACCCCTACAGCGCCCCCTAGTGGTTAACCCCTTCACTGCCATTGTCATTTTCACAGTAATCAGTGCATTTGTATAGCACGTTTCACTGTGAAAATGACAATGGTCCCAAAAATGTGTCAAAAGTGTCTGATGTGTCTGCCATAATGTCATAAAAAAATCGCTGATCGCCGCCATTAGTAGTAAAAAAAATAATTATTAATAAAAATGCCATAAAACTATCCCCTATTTTGTAAACGCTATAACTTTTGCGCAAACCATTTTTTTTTACCAAAAATATGTAGAAGAATACGTATCGGCCTAAACTGAGGAAAAAAAAAGTTTTTTTTTTAGATATTTTTTGGGGATATCTATTATAGCAAAAAGTAAAAAATATAGATTTTTTTTTTTTAATGCCGCTCTATTTTTGTTCATAGCACAAAAAATAAAAACCGCAGATGTGATCAAATACCACCAAAAGAGGGCTCTATTTGTGAAAAAAAAAGGACGCCAATTTTGTTTGGGGGCCACGTCGCACAACCGCACAATTGTCAGTTAAAGCGACACAGTGCCGAATTGCAAAAAGGGGCCTGGTCCTTAACCTGCATAATGGTCCGGCTCTTAACCGGTTAAATACCTGCATTGGGATATTTCCCATCTATACCTGTTCTAGTAAAATCCATAACATTTTGAATTTGGCATCATTTCCTCTTCAGGTGAAAATGATCATCAAGTAGGGACGGTAATTCTTCCTATTTACGAATCTGCTCTTAGGTGAGCATCGATGGTGCTTTCTCCTGTCAGGGCAATCTTTACTGTTGATTGGACCCTGGGCAAAAAAAATCTCCAGATGACTCACCGCAAACACAGGGTCTGCGGTGAGTCATCTGTTCATAACAATAGGGCAGAGCTGGGCAGCATTAGTAGCAGCACTTCACACTGAGATATCAGGACACATCACAGGACTAAAACTTCAAAGGACAAGGGAATTTAAACTGTGATAGTTGACAAGTATGAGACAGCTGCTTTGGGCCCCACAACAATAACAGGGCCCAGGGCAGCTTTCCCTTTTGCCCTGACTTAAAGACGGCCCTGCTTCCAGTAATGACGACCAGTGATCTCATACTGTTCTCTGTACAAAAATCTAGTCTTGTTGCTGACCTTCACAGTTGCGGACCCTGTGAGAACCCTGCAATATATTACATTTTTGTTCTTGGATTTGGGTATGGAAAGCAACTTCATTGACATACCCAAACTTTTATAATATAAAACAGAAAATACATTGATAATTGAAAATCATTTACATCAGCATGTTTTACTGAATATAATGCTTATGTCATAAAACATTTTTTTGGGGTTCCCAAACACCTAGAGCTGTATTCTGAGTAACCAAAAAATGTAAATGGGTATGAAACCAAAAGAGGGGAGAGGAGAACAACAAGCAGGAGGGGGGGGGGGGGGGGGGGTATACAGTCTCTTCTACAAAAATTGCAGAGTTGTGCCACTATGCAGAATACACTGTATATACAGTATATTTTGGCCAGGGACAAGTCCAAATTTTGTTTCCTTACTCAGTACTCAGAACATCCTCTGTTCCAAAATAAACCTGCTTAAACAGTGATGCTTGATGCTTATCCAATTAAAAGGATTACTAATGGAAGGAAGAGATATGTAATCCAATACACTGAACACTAACTTGCACATAGGATTGATTACAATACCACACAAGCTGATCAATGCCTTCTGCTTTTAGAAGATTCCTAGGTAAACATTTTGGTAACAAAGTAACAAAGCTGTCATGCCAGAAAAATGTAATGTTCATCAAACATCCTACATTAGCAGACACGCAGAATCAAATGATATGTTGGTGCCATTTGTAGACACAGTGTCATACTGGAGCCCCAGTACTGTGCATTCAGTGAGGATTCACCACATCAGTGGATGAGTAGGCTGCGTGAAGAGGATGTTGCCTATACCAATAGCACTTGGGTGGGCTTTTTTGATGCCTATTTATTGTCTGCTGCCTTGGGGCAGTTACTGACACTTTTTCTGAACAGTAGCTCCTGACGTTTCGCTGCCATTTTGGAAGTGTTTCTTAGTTACTATAAACTCCATTTACGGTTCTGTTTCCTAGAGGGCGGTCTTTCTACCAGTAAGCGGGCAGTGCTTGTGCAAGAACCCATATTGTGGTAAAGAGAGCTCTCCGCATGTCTCTGCTCCAATAAAAGGTCTACTCGCTCTAGGTTCTCAACCTTTCCAATACTGTGACCCCTTGGTAACATTTCCCAAGTTGTGGGGACCCCTAACAGAGTTTTTTTTTTGTACCGTGGGTTGTCAGCACTTTTGACATTTAGCGCTTCCCGAGTCCCTTCCACTCATACAGTATAAAAAACCCTTATGGTACATTTTAGGATGTACCACTTTTTATTCTCCCTTCTTTCCCTATTATTTCTCTCTATTGTAATTTCCTGTTTTTTCCCTCTATCCCTCTCTCTAGCCGTGTTTCTTCTCTCCCTTTTTCTTTGCCCCCCCCCTCTTTTCCTCTACCTTCCCTGTATTCTCTATTTTTATTCCTTCTCGTACTCCTTGGTGGGATGGTGGGGGGAATGGGATGAGTGGCAGAGCTGGCAGGGGGTGGGATCAGTGGCAGAGCTGGCGGGGAGTTGGGATGAGTGGCAATGCTGATGGGGAGTTCTGATCAGCCAACTTAGGTGCTCTTGATCAAGGTGATCTGCTGATCCGAGAACTGTAGTGGGGACTTTTAATGACAACTATAATCACAGGTAGTGTTATTCACTGTGTCTCCAACTTTGTAGTGTATCGCAGCAGTGACACCTATGCCAAAATCAGGAGATAGGGTCTCCTCCAGCCCCCTCCCACTTCACATTCCTCACCAGTCCGCTGACCTCTATTCTCTGCCCCCCAGCCATGCCATGAACTGAATGGGTGGCTGCGAAAAGGCTGTGAGAGCGGTGCGGGCTTCAGAAACAGCCCAGGATTTGGTGACCCCTGGCAAATCGTCATTCAAACCCCGAGGGGGTTCCAACCCCAGGTTGAGAACCACTGCTCTAGGAAGACAGCAGGATTGCACCAATAGGATTTTCGGCAATCATACACCACTGTACATTTTTAACTTAGACAGCCTGGCAACCTATTCCTTTCCCAGAGACAAAAAGGCTCTATGTTCTACCTAGTTAACCCCTCAGATTTGGGGCTTACAGGAGCCTACATTTGTAAGATTATTTTTTAAAGGGATACTGCCTGCAGCGTTGCTTATACTGTTCCTTAGTTACTTATGCCTGACAACATGTCTGATACCAAAAAGAGGAACATCACTTTGCTTATGTTATGAACCTTCACAGGTTTGATCTTGGACAGGACACATCATTTGTGATGATGTAAACCCCCCCCTTCAGGATACCTTGCTTTGTTTCCATCTGTGAATTATCTCTGGGCCCAAATGGTATAGGCGGCTAGTATATATGGTTTACCTCAGATACCCTGATGCTGGAGGGTATGCCATCTAAGCTAGCTACGATGTTCGATTTTAGACACCTGTTTGTGGAAACAGAGTTCCAGGAAAGGACCCCTTCCCTCATGAATTGTCATCTGCAGGGGCGGACTGACCATTGAGGAACTCAGGCTCTGCCCGGGGGCCCCATTCCACTAGGGGGCCCCATCAGGGTTGCCAGGCTCATTAAAACCAGGGACAGTATGTAAAAATCTGTGTTTTTTTTACATCTGTCCCTGATATGTCCAAAACCGACATGCTTTTAATGTGAAAATCCCGAGATTTTAGCTGCCCCGCCTCTGTACTGCCACCTGGCTTGGTGGCCAGCTGTAAGCCTGGGGGCCCCATAATCCTCTATTGCCCGGGGGCCCCATGAGTTGTCAGTCCGCCCCTGGTCATCTGTGTCTGTATCAGGGCATGTTGACCTGCTGAGGGTCAGGATGAGAGGGGCAGGAAGGGCAGCCCCAGGTGCACTGTTTTCATATGGGAAGCAGTGGGAAGCAGTGGTGAGTTCTTACCATAAAATCATTTTCTTTAGTAGTTAATTGGGAGACACAGATCCTAGCCTTCATATGGTGTTTCTGTTGACTTGTTTTTATAGTTAAGTTTCTTTTGAAGGTTATTATTCTTCACTTATGAGTTTGTTTAGTATGTGCAAGGCAATATCTATTAAGCTGCCTTTGTACTTTTATTAGAGCCAAGCGACTTTTGTCTTGAGCCTTTTGCCTGGTGTCCACACTCCTAAAGGCAGGGGCCAGAGGTCAGAAACAGTTTTTTTTTTATAGATAATAAACATAATAGCAGGCATCGTGGGGTGTCTGCTCTTACCTAGGACTTTACATTTTAATAAGTGGAAGAGGCAGAACAGTAGTTAATATAATAAACAAAACATTTGTAATAAATCATTGTGACTGCTAGTTTTGTTCTCAGGGGTCCCAAACAAGGTGCAACTATTTTGACTAATTCACTAGTATGTGAGGGTCCCTACTGAGATCTACTTTAGAAATTATTGCTCAGTAGATCCAAAAGTTGCCAAATAAGACTCCAGAGACATTTATGACAAATTCAGGCTTAAAGGTGAAAGTAAACTCCAAATGTGGTAATTTATTTACACCTTGGATCTCATAGGCTGCGTACACACGACGGACCAGTTCAGCGGACAAATCCGATCGTGTGTATGGGCTAGCGGACATGTCTGACTGGCGGACAAATTTTAAAGCATGCTGGTGACATGCCCGTCGGATATGTCCGCTGGTTAGTGCACTAACCAGCGGACATATCTGCCCGCACAAGCGTCGTATGGATGCGACGCATGCGTGGAAGTTTTTTACTTCCCGCTGCGGTGACGTGGCGGCGTCAACGTCACCGCCACGTCACCGCGCTGTCTGCCGGCGGGGATTTTGATCCGATGGTGTGTACACGCCATCGGACCAAAATCCGATGAGACATGTCCGCTCTAAACTGTCCGTCGGACATGTTTGAGCGGACATATCTCATCGTGTGTACGCGGCCATAAACAACCAAACTACATACTGCTATATATTACATAGAAATACAACTGATAGGCTTAGACATAAATTATGTAGAAATGCCTTTTGCATTCCTTCTTTTTTTAATTTTTACATACTTTTTCAGTGTGCTTCCTTGTCCATATTCCATTTAGGAGCAGATAATGTATGCAACATGTATGCATTTCTCTGCAGAGAAAAATACTCAAATAATACCAACATTGTGGTGTGAACAGGGCACATGGAAATCAATTATTTTCCTTATGTCCTAGCAGAGACCTACTTTAGGAAAATATATGTCTCTGCACATGATGTGGACAAGACCAAATTATTCTATGCAGGTCAAATCTGCACCATCTTCCATCAATTTTAATGCATTTATGTTGTGAACAAGGCCCAACTGTTCCCGTAGTCTACTGTCCTATTTATCAATCACAATATTCTGAGTTTTGTTTGAGTTCAGTAAGACCTCGTTCACAGCATATGTGCAAAAACACTGATGGAAAATATGGAAATATGTGCAATTTTGACTTGCTTAGAATATTTTGGACTTGTTCTGACACAGGTCTCTCCAAGGAGATAAAAAAAAAAAACAATTTATATCTATGTGCCCTGTTCACACTATAATTTTGGTGCCAGGAAATTTCAAATTTTTATTCCATGATTTAAAGCTATTTGTACAATAAATGTGGTTATATCTACAGCTCGCTGATCAGATCCAATGTTCCGTGAGCTGTGGATCTGAATTTATGTTTTTTAGGGGTTTCCCAAGATCTCTGACATTTTGCCCAGGGTTTCTCCACAATACAAAGGTTGAGAAACTTTGCTCTACACCCATTCAAAACACCTCAAACCCATTTTTGACTTTGGTGGCGTGTGCACCAATACATCAGCAGGAGCCATGTGTATTACTTAAAGTCTTACTAAACCCACAACAGTAAAATCAGTCTGTATATGCAGTAAAGCATGCTTGTTATACTCACTGTAGAATCGAAAGGGGTTAATCCTCTGCATAGTGTAAAATGGCTGTTTGATCCTGTATGCACAGATCCTCCGCTTCTTGCATTGCCTCCAAAATATGTCCTGATAAGACAGAATTACTGGAGTCAGGCTGCACATGCTCAGTTTGGTCTATATTGCTAGAGAGTTTTTTTTTTCTTGGGAGAGTGCATGTGATCAGCGCAGGGCCAATCAGCACTGTCAAGACAGAGGATCAGGGGTCCTGCATCCTGACAGGACAGCCAGTGCATTGGAGCCCTTTCACACTGCCAGCGCCCGAAAAATGCCAGTAAAGGCTTTACCAGCGTTTTTCAGGCGCCAGCGGGGAGCTTTTAACCCCTGCTAGCTGCCACATGAAGGGTTAAAAGCTCCCACAAAGCGCCCCTTTGCAGCCGCTTTGGCGACTCTGCCCATTGATTTCAATAAGAAGGAGCACTTTGGGAGCGGTGTATACGCTGCTCCCAAAGCGCCTCAAAGAAGCTGCTTGCAGGACTTTTTTGACGTCCTGCCGGCGCAGCGCCCCAGTATGAAAGAACTCGGGCTTTCACACTGGGATTGCAGATGAGGATTTTTTTCAGACGCTTTACAGGCGCTATTTTTAGCGATAAATCGCCTGAAAAACGCCTCCAGTGTGAAAGGGGTCTTAACCAGGCACTAATAGAAGTCACAAGAAGGCTATATACTGCTGATGAGAAAAGGTATTTAGCAGTTTATATTTACTAAAATGATTGCATTTCCATGTTTTGTGTACTGTGCGAGACCAGATATAGTGAATGCAGGGTCCTGGGTTTAGTAACACTTTAATGTTGTGTTTAGCTATCATTAGAAAGTGCATAAGATCATTGTAATAACCACACAATCAAGTGAAAAATAAAAAAAAATATGTGATTTAAAACATACGTGCAAGTAATCAGAGGTGTATTTAGGTTTTGTGCTGCCCTAGGCCTGACTAAACTTGCGCACCCTCCAATTTAAATATGACCCACCCCTTTCTGGTAAAGCCACATCCCTGTCATATTCATGGGAAGAGGACAGAGGGACGCCCTGGGAGAAGGACAGAGGGACGCCCTGGGAGAAGGACAGAGGGATGCCCTGGGAGAAGGACAGAGGGACGCCCTGGGAAGAGGACAGAGGGACGCCCCCCACAAAGTGCCGCCCTAGGCCTGGGCCTTGTTGGCCTAGGCCAGAATACATCCCTGCAAGTAATAAAAAAATCAATAAACAATCTATAAAGTCCCAGATAAAAGGTGTTTCAGTTCAAAAAAAGTTCTTATAAACATTAAAGTGTTCCCAAAATCCAGTGCTTTAAAAGTGAAGGATTCTTCACACCCAGTTAGTGCACACCCCACTCACTAGCTGCGTACCAGCTATTAAGACCCCAGGATGGAGGTCAGGCTGCACCTTATCGTAATATCTCTATGGGATGGATGGATGCCAAAATTGACAAAACCAAGCAAACAGGATGATCCGCAATCAAGCGCTGGGACCCAAGGTGGAAGTATAACTGCACCTAAACTCAATGGGCCAGATTCTCAGCTGAGATACGACGGCGTATCTACAGATACGCCGTCGTATCTCTGTTTCAGGGCCGTCGTATCTATGAGACTGGTTCTTAGAATCAGTTACGCATAGATTTGGCGTAGATCCGACTGGCGTAAGTCACTCACACCGTCGGTTCTAAGTTGCAATGTTACGCTTGGCCGCTAGGTGGCGTTTCCGTTGATTTCTGCGTCGAATATGCAAATGAGCAGGATACGCCGATTCCCGAACGTATTTGTATGGACGTCGGGACAGCGTCGTGTTTTTCCGTTGTTTACGTCGTTTACGTAACTCGTCGCAAATAGGGCTGTGCGTTAATTACGTTGTCGTCGATACCAATGTATTTGCGTCGTACTATGGAACATGCGCAGTGGGCTACGTTTAAGGCCGGTGCATGCGCAGTTAGTTCGGCGCGGGGCGCGTTTAATTTAAATACAACACGCCCACCTCCTTCCTACTTTGAATTACGCGGGCCTTACGCCGGTCCATTTACGCTGCCGCAAATTACGGAGCAAGTGCTTTGAGAATACAGCACTTGCCCGTAAAAGCTGCGTAGGCATAGCGGAAATGAGATACGCTACGCGAAAAACTCACAGAACTATGAGAATCTGGCCCCATATTTCTATTGGATGGATGGAAGCCAAGAGCAAGGGTTCCAAGATGGATAGACGATGCAGTCAAAATAGTCCAGCAGTGCACTCAATAAGAAGGCGATTGTTTATGGATTTAGTTTTATTACTTGCACATATGTTTTAAATCACATATTTTTTCTTTATCAGTTGATTGTATGATTATTACAATAATCTAATGCACTTTCTAATAATAGCTCAACACAATATTTGTTTTTATGGATTACTGTAAATATTACATATGTGGATATATTGTCTTGTTAGATTGTAACACAATTATTTGTATGGTGACACTTTTGCGCGATTTTTTTCTATTTTTTAATATTACTTAAAGTGATACTAAAGCTTTGTGTTTTAAAAACTGAATAAATAACAAACATTTCATACTTACCTCCACTGTGGCCCCGATTCTCCTCTTCTGAGGTCCCAAGGCGGTTCTCGCAACTCCTCCCCGCAATAGCTAACCCCCTCTGGGAAGCTCTCTCCTGAGGGTGTTACCTTGCGGGTGTGCTTCCGTGTCATACACTTATAGTGCATAGCTGCCGAGCTGTATGACTCGGCCCCACCCCCCTGGTCATTGGATTTGATTGACAGCAGCAGGAGCCAATGGCTGCGCTGCTATCAATCTATCCAATCAACACCGGGACTCCGGTTCCGATTCCCCAGGAGATAGCGTTTACAGCACGATGTGCAGATCTCCTTCCTCCTTCCTGGATGAACCACCCGTGGAACGCACGCGTCACTTCCGGATCGTCGTATAGGGCGGATCTATACGACGATCCGGAAGTGACGCGTGCGTTCCACGGGTGGTTCATCCAGGAAGGAGGAAGGAGATCTGCACATCGTGCTGTAAACGCTATCTCCTGGGGAATCGGAACCGGTAGGAAGGCAACGCTACACTATTAAGTGCCTGTGTTTATTAACTATTTGGTACGTGCATTTGGAGCGGGGGCAGTATCACTACATGTGGGTTTTTATGTTACATTAATAAACGATATTGCACTATTTGGAGCATTCTCTGTGCTTTATCCAATATATGTGGAACACCAAACCTATTGAGCCCAGCTATAGAGACGGGAGATCGAGTGAAAGATACCCATTATTGCCTTGATTATTAGATCCTCTGGTGAGTGAGTACCCCGAAGGGGAGTGTGTCCCACTTGTGGTGTCTTTTCTCTGGGAAGAGGTGTAGGATCCTCCTACTTTCACTTATTGATGAGATCTTCTGCCATCATACAATTGCCATTCATGAAGTTGGACATTTAAACCAACATCTCAGCGCTGTTTATCATTTTGGACATTTTTGTTCTTTTTATGATCTTTATTTTATATATCTATCTAACTGGTTAGATTTTAAATAGCTGCTTATCTGTTTCCTTTTGATATAAATTGGATTCTAGAAATATAATTTTGCAATTTTCTGCTATCTAATTTTGCTGCATAATTAACAGGTTCTTTTGTGACCAGTTTTTTCTATATTCAGAAGCTAATACGCACTGAGGCGCTGAGCGGTGACACTAGGCCTGGTGTTACTCTTCCTTTTTTAGGTAAGTATACACACTCTCGGGTTTCTCGTTGAGAAATACGCCGACAAGAATCTCAATGAGAAAATAGAGAGCAGGTTCTCTATTTTTCACGTCGAGATTCTGGCCAGATTTCCAGACAAGAAACCTGAAAGCCTCATACACACGCTTGGTTTACTCGGCAAGAAAGCTCTGCCAGCAGGTTTCTTGCTGGTTCTTTCTGAGAAAACCGAGCATGTGTACAATAAGGTGACCAAATTTTTAAAATGAAATCCGGGGACATATTTTTTCTTTACTAGTAATGGCAACAATCAGCGACTCTTTGCCCGTCTCCCTCCGCTCCGACCAGCACATCATCAGAAAGGGCACAGATAATGGGAAAAATACAACCCCCCTATGCTAGTAGGAGCGGTGCAGTGGGGGTGTGTAATTCAATTTTTTTTATTTTAATTCTGCACTGACTTTCTTTGAAATTGCCCCTGCCCCTATTAAATCCAATCTGGGGACAAAACCAGGGACAGTCTTGGTCCAGGGACAGTGTCCTCAATCAGGGGACTGTCCCCTAAAACTGGGGATGTCTGGTCATCCTAGTGTAAGAGGCTTCAATCAAGCCCCCACCAATATGATGAGTCATTGTCGGATGCTTATTACAAAAGTGATCTGTGAAATAAATGGCTTATGGTTCAATACCTTTCCCTGTTCTGAATAAATGATCACAGTATAAAAATAACATTGACAGTAAAAAGCAATAAATTCAGCCATAAACCCATTTCCTGCCTGTTCTGGCACAATCCAAAGAACACAGGTGTGTTTTGTATCTTCATCTGCTGGCTGTGTTGTTTCTGTTTATTCCCTCTGATAGAATACAGCTCTCTGTCTTACGTAAAACAGAAATGCTTAAAAACTGACCTAAGAAAGACATATTGTGAAAGGCAGCAGCACTTTCTTGTACAAAGGGTTTTATTGAAAAATGCACATCATCAGAAAAAAGTACAAAAACTGTGATAAACAAAGAATGAACAGTATAAAACTTCAGGCATCAGGAAAGTTAGGTTGGGAGAAAGGAAGCACTTTCAGTTAATTTAGCAGAAGAAAGCAAAACATGTTACTGTAAAAGCCTGTTCTTTAAAATGTTAGCACTACTTATGGCTTCATGCTATTAAAGACACACAGTTGTGCATTAAAGGGGGGTTTCATTTTCCATTACAAATGTTAGATAGGCTAGTAGTAGGTGCTACTACTAGCCTATTTTTCAAGAAATGTAATATAAAAAAGCTCACTTTAGGAATAATACAATATTTGTGGATCTATAGTATACCTTGTGGGCCCCTTGCACACAGGGACATCTAGCTGCTGTGTGTCCCTCTTGAAATGTTATTGCCCGCAGCCTGTCAAAGTCTATGGCAAGCTGTGGCTGAATGCTGTATCTAGTGCATAGCTCCAAACTGTCCCGGATTTCGAGGGACTGTCCCTGATCTATATAGTTATATAAATCTTTCAAAAAGCGTTTTCCAGTGCTAAACCTTTCATCCAAAAATGTCTGCATTTGTAAATTTCAAAACCCAGTATAATGGAATAGTAGTTGTAAAGAAAAAAAAGCCCATGGGTTTAACAAATATTTTTTTTGTTGTTGAATTCTTCTTTAAGTTGGTGTGTCCTATGCCTAAATACCTTTTCTAGAAGGTGTTCCTCATTCCCATCTCAAAAAAGTTGGGCGGTTTTGTGAGCCTTGCATTTAGGGCTTTGTGCATTCCAGGACAAATGCCCAGAAAGCAGAAGACCTGCCTTTTGGCATTTGTCCATGAATATACAGAACCCTAAACATGAGCACCACTTGATTCAGCCCCATCCAGTTTCAGTCTGGCATGACTCTTTAACAGTACTTTGGAGCTAGAAGCAACGCTGCATCCTGGCCTAGGCCATCAAGGCCCAGGCCTAGGGCAGCACGTTGCAGGGGGGCAGCACGGAAAGAGTCCCCACCTGCTTGCGCTACACTGTTAGTGCAGCGCCAGTCTTATGGGGCGAACTGGGCAGAGAGGCAAATTAGTCTAGCGTACCCATAAATCGGCCGCACTGCTTCCGGTATGCGTGTGGACAGCATTCCGAAACTGTGTGTGTGTGTGGGGGGGGGTGCTTCTAATTTTGACTGTCCTATCATCCTGGACCACAAACCTTCCTCACTGTGCTATGTATTTTCTTCTGCACCATTGGCATGGTTATATCTTCTTAGTCCTCTCGATAAAATTATCAAAATTTTGTGCCTAAAGTAGAACTATAGGAACACTTTTTTTTCATTTTGGATAGAGTAAGGGAAGGGCGGGTCTTAAACAGCAAGGGGTGTGGCCTTGACAGGTAGGGGTGAGTCATATGTAAATTAGGGGGTGTACAAGTTTAGTCAGGCCTAGGGCAGCACAAAACCTAAATACACTACTGGCTAGAAGTGCTAAGAAACAGCACATTAAAGCTATCTTTTTATTTTCCCATACAGGCAAGGCCATTTATATCCCCAACCTTCTCCCCTCACCTGCTTTCCACACTTATATAGATACTTTTCCCTTGCTCCCTTGCAGTTCCATTCATCTACCAGGAGCAAAGTAAAATGCCCAGCACTTTCGGGTATGGCTGAACATGTGCCCTATGATTGGCCTAGCACTGTCAAATGGAGGGAAGTGTCCTGTGTAAATTCTGACATGTAAATTTGGGGCTTACATAGGGATTTTATTTCCCTGGTTAGCCGAACAGAGTGGTAGGAGAGAAAAGAAAGGGTGGGTGTATATTACTGGGAATGTAGGGAAGTTTCATGGTTATGTAGCAGCAGAGCTTTTTTTCTCAAAAAATAGGTGCAGGAACTCAACCACGACCCGTTCAGATTTCACAAACAGTAGAAGGGTCTTAAAGGGGCATTAAATACCAGAATTGCATTACATACAGTGTGCAGAGTTCAGGGGGTTACAAAGCAGTCACTTGTAAACACAGAAACCAGACTTCTGTGTTCACAAGTGATTGTGGTGAGCGGGCACCAAAGGGTCTGAGCCAAAGGTGGTGGAACTGAGTTCCACCAAGTTCCCCCAGAAAAAAAGCCCTGTGTAGCAGTACCCCAATGGGGGCTGCTGATTGACTCTATAACCCATGGGCTATCCCGACTCTGCAGATTCTCTCTTACCTCTGACACCTTGGGTTCCATTGTAATTTTCCACAATAATAATGCACTCACAAAAGATTACTGAATCACTTAAGGAACTTTACTAGAACAAAAGGAATAGTATACTGTTATTGTATAATAAACAATGAATGAACTCAGATTATTGTAATTAGTGGTGATGTATATTCAAATTAGCAATATCTATCACCATACCCAATAGCAACCTAACAACAGGATATGTGAGTAGTTAGGCAGTGGAGCGGCCCCCAATACTTCACTACCTGTACTAAGAAAAATAGTGTACTACAGCGCTAATTAAATAGTTAATCCTAGGAACACCAAAATAAAAAACTAAATAACACAGCTGCTATCCATGTGATACCAAATCAAACAGTGAGAAAAATATTATATAATAGGATGCGCTAATATTAACTTATAAGTGTAAATCATACAAACAAAACAAATCAAAACAACCAAACAAATCAGGGAGAAACAGTCTCCATATGTGTTGATGTGATTAGTCCTAAATCAGGTGCACAGTGAAGGCAGCAACACGAATTCCATAGGGGAACAAAACATAACATGAATGATGCCCTCCTTCACTAAGAGTGTGGATCCCAGTCCTTCACACTGTGACTCAGGTGATCAGGCACTCGTGTGCGGGTGGATATGAAAAAGAGAAGAAAAAGAAAACCTCATTGCACAAACATCAAAAAGTAGGCGGATAATGCGATCCAAAAACATCAACAGATGCACTCACGAATCCCCGCTTAGTATAAGCATGATACGCCACTCAGTGTGCTGTCTCCTCAACTCGATCCGATAGACTCGGATACGATCGTAGACTCCTCCCTACGCGTTACGTCACGGGCACGCGACTTATTCATGGGTTGCAACCCATGAATAAGTCGCGTGCCCGTGACGTAACGCGTAGGGAGGAGTCTACGATCGTATCCGAGTCTATCGGATCGAGTTGAGGAGACAGCACACTGAGTGGCGTATCATGCTTATACTAAGCGGGGATTCGTGAGTGCATCTGTTGATGTTTTTGGATCGCATTATCCGCCTACTTTTTGATGTTTGTGCAATGAGGTTTTCTTTTTCTTCTCTTTTTCATATCCACCCGCACACGAGTGCCTGATCACCTGAGTCACAGTGTGAAGGACTGGGATCCACACTCTTAGTGAAGGAGGGCATCATTCATGTTATGTTTTGTTCCCCTATGGAATTCGTGTTGCTGCCTTCACTGTGCACCTGATTTAGGACTAATCACATCAACACATATGGAGACTGTTTCTCCCTGATTTGTTTGGTTGTTTTGATTTGTTTTGTTTGTATGATTTACACTTATAAGTTAATATTAGCGCATCCTATTATATAATATTTTACTACCTGTACTAAATTACCTCTCCACAAATGCCCACACACACACACCAAACACAACAGTAAACACAGCAATCACAGTATATGCCTCAATTTTATATTGCTAAATGGCTCCCTCTAGAGTGTAGTTCTGTGTGACCTTATGTAATATGCAAAGCTTAGTAAATCACAAAGTAAAGGCAGTTCTTTATGTTCCAGTCTTTTCTTCTGCTAGCTTAGTTGTCCTGAGGTATAAGGTGGTGCACTTAATTGTAATCCAAAGTAGTAGATAGAAACAATAACTGAAGTGTATGAAGAGACTGATCCTCTTGTGAACGAAATGCTAAATCTGACAATCCTGCTGTAGGAACACTTAGATACAATAGATACCCATCCGTGGGACTACAAGTGTCAGCAACAGTCTGGATAGCAGAAAATCGCTTCAGCAATATCTCAGTCAATTACTTTAATGGGCAGAGGCCCTCTCACCACTCTGAATCCTCCACCAACAGGTGTACTCTGTCCAGGACTCTGCTTGCTGATGTCCCTGTGAGAAGATGGTGCTGTCACACCGCGCAGCATTTCCGGATACTCCAACAGGTGAAACTGCTTCAAATGTTCTGATGTGCAGACTGATCCACCTGCTCGACCAAGCAGGGTTGTCCTCCAAAAAATCCCTCTGGGGGCAGATGATTCGACTCTCAGCTGCAGGCCACAGGCTCTCAATCCTGGTCACACACACACAGACCTCCTGCTGGCAGTTGAATGGCGTCCAGAGAGGCTGAAAACGAGACCTACTTGTCCTTTTATATGGCTACCCAGCAGGCTGTTCGGGGACGCTTTGCATCCTGGGTCAGCGGCTTAGAACTGTGGGTCTGTAGTCCTCAAACTTATGTATATAATATGAGTCACTTTCTCACTCAACTACACATCCCACAATGCATTACTGTTCATCTCTTAAACTGAGAAAGAAATATCCTGATAATGTTCAGTGGTCACCAGAGGGAGCTAAACCCTTACTAATATACAATACATAACTTTTCAGTAGCAATCCTTTGGCTACAGTTACATAGTCAGGTTGAAAAAAGATGCAAGTTCATCCAGTTCAACAATTGGAAAGAAATAGGTATATATAAATACATAGATTTAAAAAAATCTCCATACAGAGAATCCTACACCTATAATTCATGTAGAGGAAGGAAAAAAGAGTAAAAGAGTATTGACACTCTGTAAGATCCCTTGATGTGCATATTCTGTTCATGTACTTGTTGTAATGAACTCCTTTTTAAATAAAGAATGAGAACATGGGCAGCACAGTGGCTTAGTGGTTAGCACATCCACATAGCAGCACTAGGGTTGTTGGTTCAAATCCCAACCACGGCACTACCCACATGGCTTTCCTCCCATGCTCCAAAGACATGCAGGTAAGTTAATTGGCTCCTGTCTAAATTGGCCCTAGTATGTGATTTGGGGACCTTAGATTGTAAGCTCCTTGGGACAGGGACTGATGTGAATATATAACACATAATTAAAGTGCTGTGTAAATTGGCAGCGCTATAAAAGTACCTGAAATAAGATGAAAAGAGGTGGAGCATGTAAAATGTGTCTTTGGCATTTAGGTGCACAGACCTTATCTTTGGTGGCTTATTCATTTTTTAGGCCTTTTTTATTTATATTTACCTGTAAATCTAGCTAGTCCCTTTTCAGCTTCCTTTAATAGACCAAGCTGTCCAGAAAAAATGTCAGATGGAGGATTGGAAAACAATGTACCATTGACAGAGGTGCTTACAATGGTCAGCTTTTATTCAATTATGTAAAAACCTTTAGCCCCATAAGAAAAGAAAAAATGTTTCTGTACCTACCTAAAATTACATTACCTTAGGCATACAACTTTAGTTTGTTAGTCAACCCCATCTAAATCTAAGTGCCTCCAACACTACCCTCTCCATAGATTGACAATGTTGCTGTCCAATGGTGTCTCCATTTCTCTTTCATCCAGAATAGGCACACACTATGACAGGAAATATGTTACTAGTGACTAGTAACATATTAGTCACTAGTCGGACCACCAGGTGAAAAGAAAAAAAGAAAAAGACCAAAAAAAGAATACTGATGCAGTCAACACATCTAAGCTGCAATATTTTACATGCTTGCTTTGGGGTTTAATACTGATTTAAGCATTGATTTGCATCTAAACTAATACATTGTTCTGTATAAGTACTGCATTGTTTCTGTGGCCTGCATTGGCATGTACTAGTGTAGCACCCTTTAGGTAGGTAGGTGCCAGAGTGAGGATTTTTTGAGTTAGGTTCACGTAAACTTAGGCAGGACTGGCTTGCAGGCCTGATTGTTTTGATTCTGTATGGGCTGGAGGGGGGGGGGGGTGGGGGCTCAGGGTAGCAGCTGGTGACTCACAGGCGAGGTGAGGTGGAGCTGCCTGGGGTATTCTGAGGAGCCCTGACCTATCCCCAACCTAGATTGGCAGGGAGCACTCCTCCTTAAATAGCCCAGCCCAGCTGTGGAGGAGTTGGAGTTGTTCAGAGCTATGGAGGCTGTCAGGGCCTTTGAGGGAGCCCCCCAGTATGGGGGGGTGTGACCTTGGGACTGGGCCCGGGTGCTGATGGGGCTCTTCAAGATATTGTGAAGGTGTCCTGGACAGGAGGCACAGGAGGAGCAAGAGAGGACAGCAGAAAAGAGCATTGCCAGGCAAGTAGAGGAACTACTGGTCGCAGCCAAGAGGGCTGGTAAGTGACATGCAAAGTCATGAAGACTGGGGAGGCACGCCTGAGAGGTCTGGGAGTCTGCAGTCTAGACTGGCTGCAGAGACAGTGGAGTGGTCTGTGGTGTCATGGGCAGTGGAGAAGGGCCGCTGCAGTCAGGAGGCCTGAAGATGGGTTTCTGGGCTCAGTAGCCAAAGTTAGGACAGCTAGCACCAGGAACTTTCTATTTCTACACTATAGGGGCCCGTGGTCCCTGCCTGCAAAAGGCAGTTATTAAGGCCTGGCAGAGCCAGCATCAGGCCTAACCACGCTGTGCTAGCTGTGCCTGGAAGCTCAAGCAATTAGAGTGCTGGAGGAGCTAGAGAGTGATAGTCTACAGCAAGAGTTGCGCTGGAGGAAGAGATGCGTGTATATACCAAAGTGTATATAGGTTGTCCCAATCAAATTATTCAAATTCCACTGGACATACCACTATTCCCTTAGCCCATCCAAGTTTAATCTCCCCAATAAAAATACATGTAGCGCTCACCCCCGAAGGAGCCGCTGGTTAAAAAGGGATAGCATGTTACCTCATGGCTCTGGTGATGTGTCTAGGTTGAACGTTGAATAA
This sequence comes from Rana kukunoris, assembly GCA_029574335.1. Lineage (NCBI taxonomy): Eukaryota > Metazoa > Chordata > Amphibia > Anura > Ranidae > Rana > Rana kukunoris. The sequence continues at coordinate 509,497,340 of CM056050.1, forward strand.
GTAGCAATGAAGGAATGTCCGCAAATAGGAAGTCTCTTTTATATGTGCTCTTTATTTCCCAGCCGGGTAAAAACAATCAACACGTGAAGGAAGGATAGAAGAAGGGTTTTGAAGAAGATAGCAGACTCAGGCCTTGGATACTTGAAGCAGTCCTGCTTCCGACAATAAACAATGTTTCTGCGCCACTCCAGCTTGAGTGGGTATAGTGTACCTATACAGTCCCTCTCACAGATCTGGCAGCCAGAGTATCACTCGAACTTGTAAGGGGTGTCTCTGCCACAGACTCTTCTCAATGACCGCCAGACAAGCGCCTCTGCCACAGCTTGTCTGAGTGTAACTACGGAGGAACTCCTCCTGAATAAAGTTTGCCTGTACCTTTTCTTCAATGTTGCCAGGGTACTGACTGAGAGAGGAATCAACCCCTCAGTGTCCAGTACCTCGATCCCCGATGGTTCGCTCCAGTGCTGTTGGACCACCAGCCTCTCTTTGGTGCTCCTCAACTGGACTATCCACCGAACAGCTAAACTCGCTTGGGATCTTTGGAGATCCAGTCGATCACTGGAGCCCCGTTCCACTCAGAGTTGTTCCGGACCATCTGGGCTCCGGAACCAGGAATCTTGCATAGCACCTACGCCCTGGCCAGGTAGGCCATAACGCACGGGGCGCGGCGATGTTGTCACCCTGAGGTAAAACAGAAGACCTCACAAAATGGTGTCTGCCCCATAAGTACCCTCTCCCAGCATGCCCAGCGAGGCCCAAGCCTCCCGATTGGCCGCTGAAAAAGAGCACCTGAACCTCAGCTTCCACTGCTGCCACCTGCCGCCCCAGGGTGGAACTACACCCCAGGCACAGCAGAATGAGCCCACAGTACAGCCAAGCCGAAACAGAGAGCCCCAACATAATCAGAATTGAGATCAGAGTAGGTCACACTCTGATCTTTTCCCAAAACCTCAATAGCTCCCGTACTTTGAAGTACATGCGCGCTACACACAAAACAAAGCATATGAACTGTTTATTGTCTTGGAGTGTCTGAGGATTGAATGCCAGGCTGGGCAGGGTGACAGGTGGGCCACATCACTTAGCAGTCCCTACAGGGGTACCGTTACATGATAGACACTTAATTATGTAAGACTTCAGTAAACAAAGTGACAGGGATACATCATTTTTTATATGTGTTAGATAATATATAAGTATTTTTATCCTGAGAAAAAGTACATTTTAAACTTTAACTGATAACCTACATTAAAGTTAAAAGTGGGATTTCTGCTCCTCTCCTCCCCCCCCCCCCCACCATTATTGGAGGTTAAATGTTTTTATGGGAGCAGGTACCTTTTTCCTGCCAAGTACCCGTTCCCACTTTCAAAATTCTCCCCTAGGCCAAAATTGTGGAAGTTCAGCTATCCCCTGTCCGCAGAGGGGAGCCAACTGTGAAACAGCAGGAAGCCTCAGCTGGCCTCCCACAGTCAATATGGTGGCTCCATTAATCTGAAGACCAGCAAAGAACCAACCTAGGTGAAGACTGACTCTGAACTCCTGGACTGGTAAGTGTCAGTATTTGTAGCTGCTGACTTATTTTTTTAACAATGGAGGTAGCTCCTTTTTAAGAATTCTTAAAGAACAATCAAATTTGCTGGTAAACTTACATATCATGAAATGTTAATTTATTTAAACAGTATCTGGGCGTACACTAGTTACACAGAAGGTATGCAGGCAGGCCTGGACTGGGACAAAAAATAGGCCCGGGCATTTAAGACTGAGCAGCCCGAGGGGGGGAGCAGGGCAGCGGCGCTTTGTGGCGGTGGTTAATGATGGGATGTGGGGTTCCAGCACCTTGTACCTCTGGATCCCTTTACATTACACAGCACTTTGCACCTCTGGACCCCTTTACATTACACAACACCCTGGACCCCTTTACATTACATAGCACTGCGCCTCTGGACCCCTTTACATTACACAGTACCCTGGACCCCTTTACATTACACAGCACCCTGGACCTCTGGGCCCCTTTACATTACACAGCACTCTGCACCTCTGGGCCCCTTTACGTTACACAGCACCCTGCACCTCTGGGCCCCTTTACGTTACACAGCACCCTGCAACTCTGGACCCCTTTACATTACACAGCACCCTGCATCTCTGGACCCCTTTACATTACACAGCACCCTGCACCTCTGCACCGCTTTACATTACACAGCACACTGCACCTCTGGACCCCTTTACATTACACAGCACCCTGCACCTCTGGACCCCTTTACATTACACAGCACACTGCACCTCTGGACCCCTTTACATTACACAGCACCCTGCACCTCTGGACCCCTTTACATTACACAGCACCCTGCACCTCTGGACCCCTTTACATTACACAGCACCTTGCACTTCTGGACCCTTTTACATTACACAGCACCCTGCACCTCTGGACCCCATTACATTACACAGCACCCTGCTCCTCTGGACCCCTTTACATTACACAGCACATTGGACTTCTGGACCCTTTTACATTACACAGCACCCTGAACCTCTGGACCCCTTTACATTATATAGCACCGCACCTCTGGACGCCTTTACATTACACAGCCCCCCACAGTTTGTTACACAGACACCCCCCTAACAGTTCTGGACCCCCTGCATGTTACACAGACCTCCCTACAGTAAGATCCCCTCCCTACAGTACAGACCCCCTCCCTACAGTACAGACCCCCCTACAGTACAGACCCCCCTACATTACAGACCCCCTCTACAATACAGACCCCCCTACATTACAGCCCCCTCTACAATACAGCCCATACAGATCCCCCTACATTACAGAGATGTGACCTGCGGCCCATCACAAATGCCGCCACGGCCCACCAGGCATATGCCCGGTATGCCCTATGGCCAGTCCGGGCCTGTATGCAGGCTTCCTATAGGGAAAGGGGATTAAACACTTCCTTCCCAGGCCTATTCTGACACTTTGCTCCTAAATGTAAAAATCTACTTTTTTTTCTAGAAAATTATTTAGAACCCCAAAACATTATATATATATTTTTTAGCAGAGACCCTAGAGAATAAAATTATGGGTGTTGCAACTTTTTATGTCACACATTATTTGCTAAGCAGTCTTAGCAAGTTTTTTGGAAAAAAAACACTTTTAATGCAAGTTTTTTGGAAAAAAAACACTTTTATGAATTAAAAAAAGTTACCCCAATTTTTTTTGTACAATGTGATATGCCAAGTAAACAGATACCTAACATGTCACGCCTTATGCGTCTGCCGGAGGAATGGCGGCAAACTACAGTACTTATAAATCTCCATAGGCGGCGCTTTAAACGCCTTTACAGGTTACCAGTTTAGAGTTACATAGGAGGTCTAGTGCTAGAATTATTGCTCTCTCATGTTCATAACAATGCCTCACATGTGTGGTGTGATCACTGTTTACATATGCTTACGAAAGTAATGTATGTGTTCACATTTGCGTGTAAACACGGTGGGACGGGGCGCTTTATATTTATAATTTTTTTTTATTTCTGTTATATATTTTTTTTAGCACACAATTTTATATATTTTTTTGTATTAACTTTATTGCTATCACAAGGGATGAACAACATCCTTTGTGATAGCATGGTCTGTGACAGATTCTTTCTTTTTTCTCTGGCCCAATGTAACCGATCAGACCGAGATCGGCCTGATCAGTTGCTTCCTTGGCCGCTGGTGACCAGGGAAACAATGGGGTGGAACCGGAAGTGACAAACTACTCATCACTCTCCTGGTTTCCAGGGTTACAGAGAGAGGGGAGCGATGCCAGTTCCATCTCCCTGTACAGGGCCACCATTGCCGCCGGCCGCATCGCTCCCGGCCTCCGCAATGGGACTGGAGAGCCCGGAAGAGGCGGCGGCGTAAGTGGGGTGGGACCTGCTCCCACCATCCGCAGAAGTGATTAAGTGACTATTTACTATTTACTGAGATGATGCCTGTGGGTGAAGGCATCATCCCGATATAACCACTGAAACCCAAGGATGTTTAGGAAACATCCTTGGGTGGAAAGTGTTTTTTAACCACTTAAGGACCGCCGCACGACTATATACGTCAGCAGAATGGCATGGCTGGGCACATGGATGTATATATACGTCCCTTTTAAGAGCCCAGTCACTCCGGCACACTCGCGACCCGGTCCGAAGCTTCGTGACCACGCCAGCGGGACCAGCGGACCCCATGGGTCACAGGAGCTGAAAAACGGGGAGAGGTGAGTGTAAACAAACCTTCCCCATTCTTCTCTGTGGCAATGTCAGTAACATTCTGTTCCCTGATATAGGGAACGACGATCACTGACTTCACACGTCCAGCCCCGCCCCCCTACAGTTGGAAACACACATGAGGTCACACTTAACCCCTACAGCGCCCCCCTAGTGGTTAACCCCTTCACTGCCATTGTATTTTCACAGTAATAAGTGCATTTTTATAGCACTTTTCGCTGTGAAAATTACAATGGTCCCAAAAATGTGTCAAACGTGTTCGATGTGTCCGCCATAATGTCGCAATCACAAAAAAAATTGCTGATCGCGGCCATTAGTAGTAAAAAATGTTTTTAATAAAAATGCCATTAAACTATCCCCTATTTTGTAAACACTATAAAATTTGCGCAAACCAATCAATAAACGCTTATTGCGATTTTTTTACCAAAAATAGGTAGAAGAATACGTATCGGCCTAAACTAAGAAAAAAAAAATGTATATCTTTTTTGGGGGATATTTATTATAGCAAAAAGTAAAAAATATTGCATTTTTTTCAAAATTGTCGTTCTATTTGTGTTTATAGCGCAAAAAATAAAAACCGCAGAGGTGATCAAATACCACCAAAAGAAAGTTCTATTTGTGGGGAATAAAAGACGCCAATTTTGTATGGAAGCCAAATCGCACGACCGTAAAATTGTCAGTTAAAGCAACGCAGTGCCGAATCGCAAAAAGGGGCAAGGTTCTTAGGACACATACTGTACATTTTCACGGTTTACATGTCTTTTTCCATCCATTATTATTGTTAATTGAATGATTGTTGCCAACAATTATTTTGTCATATAGAGCAGAGGGCACCATGAGCTGCAGATTATTATCATTATTTTTAGTAAGGGTTCCCTGAGAGACCTGAAAATCTTCCATAGCGAAAAGGTAGAGAATTCGCTTTTTTTCCCTTTACATTCACAAGCTTTATATCCTGCTAGAGACCCAAACGTTTTTGGAATGTTGCTTTCTCCTTCAAACAGCAGATCCAAAAAAAAAAAAAAAAAAAAAAACGAAAGCAAACAGAGGCAAAGGTGAATTTCAAGTAAATAGCTGTTCACCTTTTTCCTACTGAAAGTTGTGATATGCCTGGAATTCCCTTTTATTGCATAGGGAGTCATTATATATTAGTTCTGCTTGTTTTTGAAAAATAGTGAATCATTATCTGTCTAGCAAATGTAGTTTATAAATAGCATTTTTGGTTGGTCAATCACACATAAAATAGACTATTTAACTTCCTTATTTTTGTGGAGTGTTTTGTCACACAAAATAACATTGTTAACTACTGTCCAGACACATGATGAGTAATATATGTGTGTGTCTGTGTGTGTGTATATATATATATGTATATATATATATATATATATATATATATATATATATATATATATATATATATATATATACACTATATTGTCAAAAGTATTGTGACGCCTGCTTTTGCACACAAACTTTAATGGCATCCCAGTCTTAGGGCCAGATTCTCAGCGGCGCTACGCCTGCGTAAATGGATATGCGCGGCGTAATTGTAATTGTGCGCCTGCGTATCGATGCGCGGTAAACACAGAACCACATACGCGAGAAAAACTTTTTCGTCTGAGCGGCGAAAATGCTTTAAGCTAGCGCGGCGTAGGCGCATAGTTAGGCATCGCAAATATTCAGCTCCCATTGAATTAGCATGCAAATATGCAAATGAGGGAGATGCGCGGATTCCCGAAACTACGCGCGTTCGGCGTTGGCTACCCGTGGTGCGCGTAACACGAAAGCCTTCAGTAAACATACCCCTCATAAAAGCACGGGTAACTTTGCTCAAGACCGTGTGCAAGTCAGCTGGAAAGCAACTACAGCAGCACCATAACGGACGAGCTGAGCAATCACACTTACTGGACAACACATTCGTATGCCAACATGCCAGGGGCAGCCGTGGTCTTATCACTACTAATGTATGCAGATGAAGAGGAGCATAGAAGGAGGAGGAGGAGGAGGAGGGGGGCACGTGAGAGGATCTACCGAGCGCGCATGAGCCTCTTTGGCATGGGTGATGAGGAGATGTATCGCATCTTCAGATTCACCCCTGCTGCCATCCTGGAAATAACCACAGCCCTGCAGGATGACATCACCAGCCCAACACACCGCTCACATGCACTGCAGCCACTGGTGAAGGTACTGGCAACACTGCATTTCCTGGCCAGTGGATCATTCCAGCGTACAAGTGGAGTGGTGGCTGGGATGTCACAAACCAGCATAAGCAGATGTCTGCACCAGGTTGTCCCAGCAATCCTCAGACGCATGGCCAACCAAATCATCAGACCCACCACTGAGGACCTGCGGCTGAAGGCAATGACAGATTTCTACAGAATTGACGGATTCCCACGCACCATCGGGACCATTGATTGCACACATGTCGCACTCCAGCCCCCCAGTGACACAGAGCACATTTACCGCAATCGGAAGCATTGGCACTCCATCAACGTACAGGTGATAGCCGATGCCAAATACCTCATATGGCACGTCCGTGCCAAAGACCCCGGGTCCAGCCATGACAGCTACATATACCGTCAAAGCAACATCCCAGCAGATTTTGAGCAGGACATGTATGGAGACAGCTGGCTGGTTGGTGAGTGACATGGGTGACAGGCATGACTGTCCCCCCCCATGATGCAGACATCACAAGGGGCACATGCATGACTAACATCCTCCTGCCTTTTCCCTTACAGGTGACTCTGCATATGTACTTGGACCCCATCTCATGACTCCTTTCCGGAACCCCCAAACCAGAGGAGAGAGAAGATACAATGAAGCACACATCAAAACCCGTGCAGTGGTGGAGCGCACATTTGGCCTCCTGAAGTCCTGTTTCCGATGCCTGGATAAGTCCGGTGGGGCCCTGTTGTATTCCCCCAACTTTGTGGGTCAGATCATCGGTGCATGTTGCATTCTGCACAATTTTGCCATGAGAAAGGGCCTGCAGATTGCCCTACGTGATGACCTGACCCCCCAACCACACAGCCCCCCCCCTGCCAGAGGAGACCCCGTCTGCTGATGGAAGAGCAGTCAGGAGGGTCCTCGTGTTACGAATCTTTGATCGTTAAACACACACATTCATCATGTCACACAGATAATGCACGCATGCACACCACTGTGGTCCCTAGATCACACACCCCACATCCACATCACATTGGATTAGCCCAAGTCCAGCATGTAGGACTTGGGAGCAGCAACGCCACGTCAAGGCCCCAATGATGTTGCTGTCCATTCATACACCATTCACACAGCCGTGGGGATAACTTCTCCCCTGCATATACAATGCCTTGTTGTCCTGTTCCTTAAGCGACATACCTGAAATGCCTGGTACTGCACTTCTGCAACTAATTCCTGGTTGACTATGCAATTGCCAAAATATTTTTTTCTCTTGCTAGGGTCTAGTCTCATTCAGGTGGAGGACACTCTACACAGGAATCCTCGGAAGGATGCAAACTCCTCTGACTTATCACATGAGGGTACTACTACTGCTCGTCATGACATTATTTTCTTTCCATTAACACTTTGCTTTTCTATTGGATAACATGGAACAACTATTCCATTAGTTGAGGGATCTATCTGGTCTAGTTACTGTTATGGTTACTGGGATAAAGCTTGTTGAAGTTTGGGGAAATCAGCGGGGAGGGGGGACAGGGAAGTTTGTGTAGCATTACTCCCATTGGAGCTGCTGGATCTTTGGGCGGCGTGTTACCTCGTGGCTCCTCCGAATTCTCTATGTTGCATATGTGCATAAACAGAAGTAAATGAAAGTCAACGACAGCTGCTCTTTTGCTGTGCTCTTTATTACCCAGCCGGGTAAGAAAAACAAACTTGTGGTGAGGAAAGTAAAGTTGAAAGGAGGAAGAATAGCAGATGCAGGCGTAATGATAGGAAACAGTCCTGCTCCCAGACGTAACACTTCTCTTCACCACTCCTGCCGAAGTGGGTTCAATGTACCCAGACAGGCCTCTCTCACTGACCTGGCAGTTATAGGAATAAGTCTCTGCCACAGACCCTCATTGGTGAACTTGAACTTGGGAGAAAGTCTCTGCCACAGACCCCTCTCAAAGAGCCTCAGAAGATACCTCTGCCACAGGTCCCCTCTGGGTAGAATTCTTGGAGATATGCCTCCTTGGTTGAGTTACGTCTGGATCTCCTTCAACATGTTGCCCAGATACCGACAGGTGATCGGGCCTGCAGTGTCCGGCTACATGTGATCCCCGGTGGTTTTGTGCAAGCCCTAATGGACCGCCAGCCTCTCAATGGCGCTCCTCAGACCGACTCCCCACCAAACAGCACCCAACTTGGGATCTTCAAAAGAGGTTACCTAGTCGCTCACTGGATCCCCATCGCTGGTTCAGATGCTCCGGGCCAACATGGTCCCAAAACCAGGAACACTGCATGGCATGCACGCCCCGACCAGGTAGGCCATAGCGCCTAAAGGTGGGTGCCACATTTGACGAAGAAGAACCCAGAACCAATGACGTCTGTCCCATAAATACCCCTCCCCAGCATGCACAATTCGAGGAAACGTTAATCCATGTTATGGTAGCTACATTTATGTCTAGGGCACCTATTCGTGCCCGATGTCGTCAGTGCCCTTTATTCCCAATCATAAGTCTTAAATTCCTTACATGGAATGTTAGAGGCCTAAATGCTAAGATTAAACGATCTTTGGTCTTTGACTACCTCAAACGTACAAAAACACATATCATACTATTCCAGGAGACTCATCAAGTGGGATCTAGGGTCATGGCTTTAAAAAAGCCTCAAATTGTTCATGCCTTCCGTGCAACATACTCCACTTACTCCAGGGGAGTATCTATCCTAATTCTCAAATCTCTACCGATTCAGGTTGTGGAGGTCAAGACCGATCCACAAGGATGCTATGTTTCTCTGGTCTTTAAGTATATGGAAATACTATAGACCAGGGATCTGCAATTAGTGGACCTCCAGCTGTTGCAAAACCAAGTACCATCATGCCTCTGCCTCTGGGTGTCATGCTTGTGTCTGTCAGAGTCTTGCTATGCCTCATGGGATTTGTAGTTCTGCAACAGCTGGAGGTCCGCTAATTGCATATCCCTGCTATAGACCATAGTGAATGTTTATATTCAGCCACCTTTTGATCTACAAAGATTATCTGATTGTATGGCTACAGTACACCCTATGGTGCAGTGTCACCTCATTATAGGGGGAGACTTTAATGTGGTTATGGATACAGGGATGGTTAGATTCCGATGTGCTAGACCACAGTCTCACGCCTTAAGAGACTGGGCAGCTGCCTATGATTTAATTGAAATAAGGCGATGGAAACACCCGGATAAGAGGACATTTTCATGCTCATTAGAGTCCTATAAATCTCTGTCTCGATTTGATATGTTTTTCCTATCTCAAGATGTTTTACACAAAGTGGAAGAGGTGTCATATTTACCAAGAGCACTATTTGGGTTTCTGTTATAGCTTGGCTGTACTGTGGGCTAACATTTTGTCCGGGGACTCCCGTCACCCCCGGACAGGAGGTGGCAGCAGTGGGGTCAAGTGTCTGAGTATCACTCCTTAGCAGCCAGTCAGGGGTTGGTCGCCTCGCTGTGCATGCTGGGGAGGGGTATAAAGGGGCAGACGCCATTGCTTTGAGGTTCTTCCTCGTGTGGCGCCCACTATTGGGGTAGCCATTCCACGACACCCCTGCATATGGCCCGGAGCAATTAATCTACTGTGTGGGCCCAGTAAACGACTGGGTCTCCAATCTGGAGGGGGTCCCGAGCTGTCCGTCCAATTGGAGGAAGCTGACCGATGAGGAGTCTGTCCAAAGGATACCAAACACGAGGCTGGTGTTCCAGGAGGGGCCTGTCCATTCATCTGGGGACAACCTGGGATCTGACAGGATGGATGTTGGTTGCTTGTCAGTTACTAATTTTGCAAAACTACCTGAAGGAGATCCGGGTGCTGAATCTACTGAGAGAGGATTCTGGACCATAATTGTCTACACTCTTTTAGCAGGGTCTTTGGCAGAGACTTGATCCTAAGTTCGAGTGGCACTCCGGCTGCCAGGCTGGTGAGAGAAGCCTGTCCAGGTGCGCTATACCCACTCCGGCTGGAGTGGCGAAGTATAATGTGGTTGGAAGCAGGACTGTTTCCTGTATTCAGGTACACCTGGATCTGCTGTCTCCTATTTGCTATCCCTACACCTTTCTACTGTTTAATCGTTTTTACCCGGCTGGGTAATAAAAGCACAGAAAAGACACCTGCCATGTGGACATTCCTTTTACTAGAGCTCTCATCAATTACCCTAGACGGCGGAGATACAGAGGTAACATGCCACCCAAAACAAACCAGCAGCTCCTTCGTGGGTAGTGCTACATAAAAAAGAAACCTTTACAACCCATTTAAGGCAGTACTAAGGGGAGCTTATGTAAAAGAAGTTTCAGACCTTAAGAAAGCTAATGAGCAAAGGGAGTTTGGTCTACCGAACTGAAAGAGACTGAAAGAGACTGAGGAGGATTATGTTAGGGATCCCTCCCCATTTTGTTACCAATTATTACAGGTATAGGGCTTATGAGCTGGCTCTAGTGATAAAGACTCAAAAACTTTTACTATATCAGCGTCAAGGGTTTTTGACATTGGGTCAAAAATGGCAGGCTCCTTACCTTTTTAGCTAAAAACCTATACCCGATCCATCACCATTTCTAGCATCTATGATAGCTCAGCCACTTTCCATTCCTCCCAGGATCAGATTATGGATGCCTTTTTAAAATTTTACTCAGACTTTTATAAATCCCAAGCTCATACTCCCCCGTAACTATATGAATATGTAGACTCTATAACCTTCCCTACCTTATCAAGTGAACAACAATTATCCCTGGAACATGGGCGTCCGCTGAACTTTTTCCAGGGGGGGGCATAATTTTACGGTCACCTCTGCTCCGCTTCTTTGACAATGTCATGAAGGGGAGGGGCTTAGTCATTATCCCATAAAGCCTTCTCCCTTAACTTGTACTCACAGTCCCCACTTGTAAGGTCACGGTGGTCTTCCCTCTCCCAAGTCCTGTTTCCACATGTCCCTTTAAAAATACATTACAGGCAGCAAAGCAAACACGAGTAAAGAGCTCTGTAACTCAGTGACACTGATCTTGCAACAGCTGTGGAGCTGACTCCACAAACACAGAGAGAGTCAGCACAGGTACAGATGCGAGCATGGCAGACCCTTGCTGATTCCAGGGGGGGTCACTGGCCCCCCCTTACTCCTATGAGCGGACGCCCATGCCCTGGAAGTGCACCTTTGCATTGAAGAGATTGAGCATGCTCTTAAAAACTTTGCTAAACAAAAAATTCCAGGGCAAGATGGATGATATCTGGCGCCTTGAGATGTCCTGATCCTGAGACTACATAAACTTTATTCCACTATCTTTACACAGAAAAGTTTCCCTCCATCTATGCGTGAGGCCCTAATCGTATTGATTCCTAAACCTGATAAAGACCCCCTCTACTGCGAATCCTATATGCCTATTTCCCTGATTAACACAGATCTTAAGATTACATCTAAAATTCTAGCCTTCTGCATAAATTTGCTGATTACTACACTAATAAACCCAGATCAATTGGATGTAGTCCTGTGCGTATATCAATATACGCAGATTATTTACCAACCTCCAAACTACTAACACTTTATCTATGCCCAGAGCTGTTGTAACCCTTGATGCCCATAAAGCATTTGATTCCATTGAATTGTCTTATCTCTTCTATATACTGGAGAAATTTGGGTTTGGAAATAATTTGCTCACTTGGATCTGTATGACCAAGCTCTAGCCAGCATTAGGATTAATGGTTTAATTTCTAAACCCTTTACTATTCGTTGGGGCACCAGACAGGGGTGCCCACTTTCCCCGCTATTATTCACACTTGCTATAGAACCCCTGGCCAGACTTCTCCAGTCTTCCCTAGATCTTCAAGGTATGTGGATCTGTTCATTAGAAGAACGAATATCGCTATATGCAGACGATATGTTACTTTGCCTCTCCAATTCCTGTGTCACAATCCCTATGGTGCTTCAACTAATTAGTAACTTTGGGACTTTTTCTGGTCTCAGGGTGAATTGGACTAAGTCCAGTGTGTTCCCTGTGGATCCCACCCTCCCATTTGATCTTGCCTTAGACTGCCCGCTACAACTCACTTCAGTGTTTAAGTATTTGGGAGTTACAGTGCAATTACCGATCTCTACCTATATTACTAATAACAACAAAGCCTGGGGAATGCCCAGGGAAAAACCAAGCCTACCTACAGACCAGCTCGCAGAACAACCAATTAACCTGTCTAACAGTATGCGTTAAAAACAGGGGTTTTGTCCGCACGCATTTGCAAACGCATGCGTGAGCCCCAGAGCCACGCCAAGGCACCCTGAAATCTGTGGTCCTAACACTAAAATATGAGTGTCCCCACAATGGAGGCACATGCATTCTAATGGATAGATGAGGGCAGGTGGACTGAAGGGGAGCCACCCGTCGTTAAAGGTGCAGGAGCACACCAAACACCCAGAATGTAGCACAATGGCTGCAAAGGTCTTGGTGCGCTGCTGGACCAATACAAGCACCACAGGTGAAACATAAAATTGTCCACCGCCCCCATCTATAGCTGGCCATCGCAGTAAGTAGCATTGGAAGGCTAAATATATATATTACTAATAACCTCGTACTGTGCAAAACATTCTTTAAAAGTAAAATGACCAGCTGGACGAACTTGCCATTAACGTTAATGTGTAGAGTTAACTTATTTAAAATGGTGTTTTTGCCCAAATTCCTATATATCTTGGCAAACAGCCCTGTGTATGTACTGTAAGGGGTTTGCTCGGTAGCGGGGGTGTGTGACCCCCTGGATGGGTTCACTACACACTGAACTATACAGAGAGGCAGTCGAAGACGGTTGAAAACAAAGAGTTTGGTTTATTCTTCCATATTGCTGGAAACAAGTGCAAGCATCCAAACAGCATAAACTAAACAAAACATAAAATAAACCCTGGCCACTTGGGGCATCTACCTTCACCACACAGGAACCTATCTATGGAGTCTGGCACAGCCTACTGCTGGGCAGACACTGCTGGTCATACAGCAGAGAAACAATAGTCTTTTTGATTTTTATCACACAGAAAAATCAACAACCACCTCACCTCTTCAGAAGTCTTTCTCACTGCTCTCCTTAACTCAAAAAGCCTCAGGATGCAGCTATCAGTAGTCATCCTCTGGATGACTTATAGAGGCCTTAATTGCCTCATTCTGAACAGCTGAAGTTTTCCAACGCCCTAAACCTTTCTGGCTATTTCTGCAGCCGACACCTCATAGTAATTGGTGAATTGTCTAAACAAGGCAGAAATGTATCTCCCGTGTGTGACAACACCCACAGATTTACCTGACTTCCTGTCACATACCCCCCCTCTTGTTTCAACCCTAGGGTTGGGACACAGATTGCCAGGCACGCATGCACTCGGGACAACCCATCTGCATTCCACATTTTAACACCGGGGCGATGCATTACCACAAAACTAAATTCCTGAAGGGCCAGGAACCACCTATTTATTGTCCTATTGGTCTTCTTGTTCTGTGCCATCCACTTCAATGGGGAATGATTCGTCACCAGTTCAATCTGTCTACCCACGAGGTAGTACCGGAGAGAATCCAAAGCCCATTTGCCAGCCAAACACTCTTTCTCAATGGTGGCATAATTCTCCTCATGGGCCTTCAACTTTCAGCTGAGGTACATAACAGGGTGTTCCTCCCCCTTGATAATCTGGGACAGTAGAGCTCCTAACCCCCCATTTGACGCATCTGTCTGAACCACAAAGTCCCGTGAAAAATCAGGCGAATTTAAAACTGGCTGACTACATAAGGCCTGTTTTAAAGCCTGAAAAGCTTTTTCTGCTTCGGGAGACCATTTGGTCATGACAGATTCTTTCCCTTTGGTCAAATTGGTCAGGGGAGCAGCCTGTGAGGCAAAATGGGGGATGAAGCGGCGATTATTTCCCCCGCGATCCCCAAAAATGCACAAACCTGTTTCTTGTTGGTGGGACGTGGCCAATCCTGAATAGCCTCAACTTTGTTTATTTGGGGCTTGATTAGACCTCTTCCAATGGTATACCCCAGATACTTCGCCTCTTCTATCCCAAGGGTACATTTTTTTGGATTGGCTGTAAACCCGGCTTTCCAGATGGAATCCAACACAGCCTGAACTTTTGGTAAGTGTGAGTCCCAATCCTCACTGTGGATGACAACGTCATTAAGATATGCAGCAGCATAGGCTCAATGAGGCCGAAGGGTCTTATCCATGGTGCGTTGAAATGTGGCGGGAGCATTCTGTAACCCAAAAGACATCCTCCGATATTGGAAAGATCTGTCTGGAGTTACAAATGCTGTTTTTTCCCTGGCCGACTCAGAGAGAGGAATTTGCCAATAACCCTTGGTCAGGTCTAACGTCGTCATGTACTGGGCAGTGCCTAGGCGATCAATCAGTTCATCTATGCGGGGCATAGGATAGGTGTCAAACTTAGTGATTTTATTTAGGCGGCGAAAGTCATTACAAAACCGCCAACTTCCATCTGGTTTGGGCACTAAGACAATGGGACTGGACCAATCACTATTTGACTCTTCTATCACCCCCAGCTCAAGCATTTTTTTACTTCCTGGCGAATTGCCTCTCGCCGGGCTTCTGGAATTCTATAAGGCTTCAACTTGACCTTATACCCTGGTGTGGTTTCCATGTCCCTTGCTCTGCTTCCCTTTCTCCTGCTTTATGCTAAATTCATCATGTCCCCTTTTCTGTCCCCATCATGTTCAACTCCGGAGACCCAACCTGCCAGGTCTGAAAACTTCTCCCTAATACGGAGCACAAATTCTTTAACCTCTTGTTGCTGAGTTTTGGACAGAGTCTCCGCTATCCCAACTTCAGGGACAGCCAGGTTAAATGAAGCAGAAAATCGGGTAGTCTTAGCGACCAAGGACTCTCCATCCTTCCATGGTTTCAACAAGTTCACATGATGTATCTGCTCAGGTTTTCGTCTTCCCGGTGGGCTAATTTTATAATTCACCACCCCCATTTTCTCCAACACTTCATAGGGACCCTGCCATTTGGCTAGGAATTTACTTTCGACCGTGGGGACCAGCACCAACACCCTATCACCAGGTGCAAAGGAACGGACCTGGGCCCCACGATTGTAAATCCTTTGTTGAGCCAATTGGGCTTGGGCTAAATGTTGCTTCACAATTGGCATAATTTGGGCCACATGTTCAATCACACTTCGATGAGAGGAACTCTCACTCTCCCATGTTTCCCTGGCAATGTCCAGTAGGCCCCGGGGGTGCCTCCCATACAGTAGCTCAAACGGAGAGAACCCTGTGGACGATTGGGAAACCTCTCTTATGGCAAACATCAGATAAGGGAGCAGATAATCCCAATTCTTTCTGTCTTTATCCACCACCTTCCTCAACATTTGTTTTAAGGTTTTATTAAACCTTTCCACTAACCCGTCTGTTTGAGGTTGATATACTGACAGGGGCGGACTGACAACTCATGGGGCCCCCGGGCAATAGAAGATTATGGGGCCCCCCAGGCTTACAGATGGCCACCAAGCCAGGTGGCAGTACAGAGGTGGGGCAGCTAAAATCTCAGGATTTTCACATCAAAAGCATGTAGGTTTTGGACATATCAGGGACAGATGTAAAAAAAAACCCACAGATTTTTTACATACTGTCCCTGGTTTTAATGAGCCTGGCAACCCTGTTGGGGCCCCCTAGTGGCATGGGGCCCTCGGGCAGTGCCAGAGTTCCTCAATGGTCAGTCCGCCCCTGTATACTGATGTACGTAATTGGGTCACTTTCAGGAGTTTACAAAGTTCTTTGGTCACCCTAGACATAAACGGGGGGCCTGGTCAGTTAGGACTTCCTTAGAAAGACCCACACGGCTGAAAACCTGAAATAACTCTTTGTCTCCATCCTTTCAGTCTCCTTCCCTCCACCACCTCCTGTCTTTATCCAGCCACCACCTCCTGTCTCC
This sequence comes from Rana kukunoris, assembly GCA_029574335.1. NCBI lineage: Eukaryota > Metazoa > Chordata > Amphibia > Anura > Ranidae > Rana > Rana kukunoris. Next base: position 509,513,650 of record CM056050.1, read on the forward strand.
ATCTTGCTACCACCTCCTGTCTCCATCTTGCCACAACATCTTATCTCCATCCCGCCACAACATCTTGTCTCCATCCCGCCACCGCCTCCTGTCTCCATCCCGCCACCGCCTCCTGTCTCCATCCCGCCACCAACTCCTGTCTCCATCCCGCCACCACCATCTCTCTCCGTCTGTCCACCGCCTTCTGTTTCCATCCCTCCACCACCACCTGTCTCCATCCCTCAACCACCTCCTGTCTCCATCCTGCCGCCTCCACTTCCTGTCTCCACCACTTCCCTGGTCTATTTCTCCTTTGTTGATCCATCATTCCTTCCATCCGAAGCTCCATCCCTCCATAATCCCCTATCTTTATTACTCCATCCCTTCATTACCAAGTGGGGTAGGGCTTACAAACTGGAACAATGTTTAGCAATATGTCTAATGTTATGTGAGTGAGCAAATCGATAAATGTGATTGCAAGTAAGACTGCATGTAGAAAGCATAATCTTAAGGAAGTCTGAGAATGCAGGCTTGTGTGCCTGCCCTGGCTTGGTCTGTCTGTGCTGTGGATGCCTGGGCAGCTGCTCAGCTGCTGGGCTGGTCTGTAACTCTGCCCCTATGGAATCTGGATGATGCGGACATTCCAACAGACCACCACGAGGGCTCCTCCATTCCAGCCACTTAGCTCAGGGTGTTTTTAAAGGCTGGCGCTGCTGGTGAGATGCGCCATGACATCACTCGATTGTGACCCCTGCAACCCCTTATGCTACGCCTATAGGCAGGATAGTGGAGGAGGGGAGGGGTCAGCAAGATCAGATGGTGATTGTGTAAGTATATACTGTATATCCTCTGGCTCGGATTCACAAAGCACTAATGCGACATATCTCCAGATACGCCGCGTAAGAACAAATATGCGCCATCGTATCTGTGCGCCGGACCCACAAACTAAGATACGCCTAAAAACAGACTTCATCCCACCGACGTAACTTGCCTACGCCGGCGTAGAGTGGGCGCATATTTATGCTGGACGCATGTGGCGCTCCCATTGATTTTCAAATATGCAAATGAGGGAGATACGCCGATTCACGAACGTACTTGCGCCCTGGGCATGATTTACGCGGTTTGCGTAATTTTTAGTTTGGCGTAAAGTTATTCCCCATAGATGAGGCGCAACCCATGCAAAGGTATGGACCAGGGAACACAAGCCTACGTATTGTACATTGGACGTCTGTGAATATGGGCCGACTTGGGTCTGTTTGGGCGAAGGTTACGTTCACGGCCTACACAGTGATCCGGTGTATCTTAGGCAGTTGTTTCGACAAGGTCGTGCGCATGCGCACGGGGATACGTCCACGTCTCGACGCATGCGCAGTTCTTTTTTAAGTACTTGTCTGGCGCCCGGCCCATAATTTGCATGGGGTCACGCTTCATTAACATGGATCACGCCCACTTCCATCTACTTCCACTTATGCCGGCTTACGCCTACGAAATATACGCTACGCCGGCGCAGAGTTGGGAGCATTTGCTTTGTGAATTCCATGCTTGCCCGTCAGCGTAGCGTAAAAGAGATATGCTACGGCGGCATGAATGTGCGCAAATGTATGTGAATCCGGGCCTCTGCCCTTACATACTACAATAGATATATAATAAATTGTCAAGTTTGATAGATGGCATAGATTAATGCAGGACCTCAAGCATTGACATATGGTGGGCATTACACAACTACCTGCTCAGTGTTCAGAGCTGCGATCACAGTGCTTGGCAGGAGGAAGTTTTTTTTAGTAAGACTTTCTTTGCATATAGAAACATTGCCAAAAAGTTAATAGATCTTTATTGGCATTGCAATGAATCACACGACAATTTGTTAAAACTTTTTTTATTAACAAAATTAAAAATAACAAAACAACACAGCTGAAATGGTGAGATGGGGACAGTCAGAGCAGAAAACATGGGGTGAAAGCAGGGCAGATTGTTACTGAGTAGAGAAGATGGGGACAGAAAAGGGGACATGATGAATTTAGCATAAAGCAGGAGAAAGGAAAGCAGAGCAAGGGACATGGAAACAGTCAGAGTAGGGAACGTGGGGACACAGCACTACCCATGGGAATCTTTTGATACGTTGAGACAATTCTTTGCAGCTACTTCCGCACCCTTGACTTTTTTTTCCTCCTGTTGAAGTACCAGCGCACTGACCGCTAGGGGCAGTGCCCTGCATCGTGACTTTACAGGATAGTATGGTTACAGTTTTTTTTGCAATAAGTAAACTCTTTCTAATTTTTTTATATAATGTGGTATTCCTTGGGAGGAAGGGGGAGACTTTGCGTTTAGGACTGAGTGTACAGTCTCAGCCCTGCCTCTAGAGGTTGTATAATAATAGTAGAGTTTATAATATACCTCAGGCTGCATTGTGTTTTTTTTGCAGGTTGTTTTTTTTTTGGACCCACCTGTCATCAACAACTGTGCAGCCCCGTTCTCGCCCGGCCTTCGAAATCGGCGACCCGCCCGTCGGGAATGGCTCTCTATTCGCTCGATGGGATTCCCAACGGGCAGGGCGAGCCAGGAGCGTACACACGGCCGAGGTTCTCGCTGGAATGCAGCTCCCAGCGAGGTTCTCGTTGGTTTCTAGCGAGAACCTCGGTCGTGTGTACGCCGCCTGAGAATGGTCAGTTAGATAGCAGGGTTGTGTATGTGTGTATGTCATATATATATTGTAATATTGATAAGTGTTTTCTTTTCCTACTTTTCTCTATCTGTTTCAGTATCAGGTCTGAGCATTCGGGCTCGAATGCTCTGGGACACTGGGGACAGTGTCCATCCAAGTTGGAGGAGTATGTAGCGCCCCCCTCCCATTTGCAGAGCGTTACGCTAAAGTTAGTCGGGAATGGGAGAGTTAAGGTACTCCCATTCACAAATTGCCTAAATTTGTGTTGCTGCCAGTTTTAGAACTGCCTTATGGGTCAGTCTGCATGCCAGGGGGGTGTTATTACCCCTGGGTGACAGTCGGCATTAGAAGGGGTTCTGACAGACCCACCACCTTCCAGCAGCCAATCAGATGAGCGGTTCTTTCTCTGGACATGCTGGCGGGAGGGTATATCTGGGGCAGTCGCCTGTGAGAGTTGTGCTATGCGTGGCCCACGCTCCAGGTGCGGCATCCACCTTCAGGGTGCGCGCATCCATGGGCCCCGCCATCGAGGCCTGCCTGGCCGAGGTTGGGTACCAGGCAGAACTTCATTCTGATGCAGTGAGGGGCCCCAGCGGCTTGCTGGGTCCCAGATCCTAAGCCGGGAGCTGAACGGTGGGGAATCGGCTCGGGAGAACACAGAGGTAGAGGTTGTCTGCTAGGCCTGGACGAACCACCGGGGATCCGGTCACCACGCCACATGACAGGTACACTTCAGCTGTCAGTCGGTGACCTTGAGATTGGACTTACTGGGAGGATTCATTTGTTCTAGCCTTTGACAAATCTAAGAAAAGTTCACCAGGCCTGTGGCAGCGGCCCTGTTTTTCTCCCAGTGACTTTGTTTAAAAGTGGCCCTTTGGCTGCCAGGCTCAAGTACATTGCCTGTCCGGGGGAATTTAACCCACTCTGTTGAGAGTGGCGACATTTGAACTTGACTGTGCTGAGAGCAGGCTTGCTCTCTCTTTGATATCCAATGCCTGATACTACAGTTCTATCCTTGCTCATCAACCTTTTCTCTATCATGTGTCATGTTGATGTTGGGCCTTGGAAAAAAGCATTGAAAACTCAAGTTGACGTCTGGACACTTGCTCTTTAACCACCTTCATTAATATTAACATTAGACAAGAATCACTGTTAACCTAACATGCCGGTCCCAAACTAATCAGCGGCTCCTTCGAGGGTGAGCGCTACATAAGTAAACACAGTCGCATGTTAAAACATCCTGTTATTTCCCCTACCCCGAGAAACCCTCCCACAAAAAAAATATATGGAAAATATAGGTCAACCTGGGTAAAATATTAACCACTTCAGACCCGCGCTATTGACATAATACGTCAACAGCGTGGATCTGAGGCGCCAACTTGACGTCTTTGGACGTGATTTGTGTGCATTACCCGCGCGCGCCACTAGGTGGCGCGCGGCGGGTAAACACTGTCCCGCCGCATCGCTGGGGATCCGATGCATGTACCTGGCGGCCGCGATGTCCGTCGGGTACATGCGATCGGCGGGAAACCGAACAGATGACAGCAGGGACGTGGAGCTCTGTGTGTAAACACAGAGCTCCACGTGCTGTCAGCGGAGAGGAGAACGATCTGTGTCTCTTTACATAGGGACACAGCATCGGTCACCTCCCCCAGTCACCCCCCTCCCCACACACAGTTAGAACACACCCAGGCAATACATTTAACCCCTTCCTCACCCCTTAGTGTTAACCCCTTCCCTGCCAGTCACATTCATACAGTAATTAGTGCATTTTTATATCACTGATCGCTGTATAAATGTGAATGGTCCCAGATTTGTGTCAAAAGTGTCCGATAAGTCCGCCGCAATATCGCAGTCGCAATAAAAATCGCAGATCGCCGCCATTACTAGTAAAAAAAATAATAATAAAAAAAATCATAATTCTGTTCCCCATTTTGTAGGCGCTAAAACTTTTGCGCAAACCAGTCGCTTATTGCGATTTTTTTTATTTTTTTTCAAAAATACGTCGAAAAATACGTATCGGCCTTAACTGTGAAAAAAAAAAAGATTTTTTTTAAAAAAAAAATGGGATATTTATTATAGCAACAAGTAAAAAATATATATATATTTTTTAAATTGTCGCTCTTTTTTTGTTTATAGTGCAAAAAATAAAAACCGCAGAGGTGATCAAATACCACCAAAATAAAGCTCTATTTGTGGGGAAAAAAGGAAGCCAATTTTGTTTGGGAGCCACGTTGCACGACCGCGCAAATGTCAGTTAAAGCGACGCAGTGCCGGAAGCTGAAATTTCGCCTGGGAACGAAGGGGGTTTATGTGCCCAGTAATGAAGTGGTTAATTTTTAAAGCGTTAATTCTTCCTGTCCATGAAAGGGCCTTATGTCTCAGGTTCTCCAAATGTTCTTTAATCTTATTGAGTGCTGGTATAAAATTGGCCTTGAACATAGTCCCTATGGATGCAGTCAGTTTTATTCCCAGATTCCCAGATACACCATGCAAAGGGGAATTTAGGTTGGATCGCCCGCTGTTCCTCCCTTGAGATAGTAATATTCAATATCTCTGATTTAGACATATTTATTTTAAAGTTAGTCAGTTTCCCATACCTAAATAACTCATCTAATATAACTGGGATTGTTATTCTAGGGTTAGACATATAGAAAAGCAGGTCGTTGGCATTTGCAGCTACCATAAACTCCCTTTCCCCTACTTTTACCCCTAACAAGGGTTCCAATGCTATTATGAACAGTATTGGCGACAGGGGGCACCCCTGCCTTGTCTGATTAAATAAGTCCAAAGGGGGGATAAGTTCCCATTTATTCACCTTTCAGAGATTTTTGACAGCAGAAATACAGCTTTGGCAAAATGTTGTTAAGCGTCATGTAGGTATAGTACAATTCCCTGGTTGCGATCAAAGGTAGCAGAGATACATTATATACTGAAAATAATGGAAATGATCTACAACTTGTGGTAATGCTGGCCACCTTATATACACTTGCTTACTGGGCACATAAACCCCCTTCGTTCCCAGGCGAAATTTCAGCTTCCGGCACTGCGTCGCTTTAACTGACATTTGCGCGGTCGTGGTCACCTCTGCGGTTTTTATTTTTTGCGCTATAAACAAAAAAAGAGCGACAATTTAAAAAAAATATATATATTTTTTACTTGTTGCTATAATAAATATCCCATTTTTTTTTTTAAACTATATTTTTTTCACAGTTAAGGCGGATACATATTTTTTGACGTATTTTTGTAAAACAAAAAAAAAATCGCAATAAGCGACTGGTTTGCGCAAAAACAAAATGGGGAACAGAATTATGATTTTTTTATTATTATTTTTTTTACTAGTAATGGCGGCGATCTGCGATTTTAATTGCGACTGCGATATTGCGGCGGACATATCGGACACTTTTGACACAAATTTGGGACCATTCACATTTATACAGCGATAAGTGCTATTAAAATGAACTAATTACTGTATAAATGTGACTGGCAGGGAAGGGGTTAACACTAGGGGGTGAGGAAGGGGTTAAATGTGTATCCTGGGTGTGTTCTAACTGTGTGGAAAGAGGGGGGTGACTGGGGGAGGTGACCGATGCTGTGTCCCTATGTACAAGAGACACAGATCGGTCTCCTCTCCTCTGACAGCATGTGGAGCTCTGTGTTTACACACAGAGCTCCACGTCCCTGCTGTCATCTGCTTGTTTTCCCGCCGATCCCATGTACCCGACGGACATCACGGCCGCCAGGTACATCGGCTCTTCAGCGATACGGCGGGACAGTGTCTACCTGCGGCGCGCCACCCAGTGGCGCGCGCGGGTAATGCACTAGAAATCACGTCCAAAGACGTCCACTTGGCGCCTCAGGTCCGCGCTGTTGACGTATTTTGTCAATAGCGCGGGTCTGAAGTGGTTAATGTAGTTAGTGATTCAGGAACATCTTAAGAGGATCAAAAATAAGGAAAATTTCCAACATTTTTTGGAAAAGGACATGCAAATATTATTCAATTATACCTGATTGCCGACCAGACATTTCTCTAATTGAACAAGTTACTATAATTGTTATATTTGTGTCCATCAAGGAAGGGGAGTCTCCAACTGCTGAACCAGAGGTCTGTATAGAAGAAAGATTCCTTGGTTTTATCCAGATCCAAAGCTCTGCAGAGGTAATTTTGACAGAAGTCAAAACACTTAAAGGATCACTAAAGGATTTTTTTTTTTAACTAAATAGCTTCCTTTACCTTACTGCAGTACTGGTTTCATGTCCTTATTGTTCGTTTTTGCTTTGAAGTTGCTGTAATCCTGCTCTGATCTCCACACTTCCTGCTTGTCTGTTTATAACCACAGTGCTGGGAGCTTTCTCACGGTGGTCTAAGCTGTCATTACTGTGTGTCTAAAACTTCCCAGAACCAATCAGATTAATTTTAAAAACAAAACACTGCCCTGGATTTGTTTGTTTTTGTTCTGTGTGTCTATTTCTACTTCACAGAAACATGAAGCCAGTTCAAAAGTGAAACTAACCTGCAGGCACATTATATGATTGATTTTTTATCTATTTTTAATCATTTTGAAAAGGAATCAGTTAACTTTTATGTCTCTATATCCTATAAACAGTCATTTCGGCAAAACATTTTCACGGCTTCACTGCCTGTTTCCCATAGTGTGGATGGCGGCGCGGGACCCGGAGCGATCGTGGGATCGGCATCGGGGGTGCCATCAGCGCGGGCAAGTAGGACAAGGTAAGTGTCCTTATTTAAAGTCAGCAGCTACACTGTTAGTAGCTGCTGACTTTAAAAAAAAAAAATTTGCGGCTGGAGCTCCTTTTTATTAACAGTATTCTATTCCATCCCAGAGCAGGAGGTCGCGGGCCACATCAGAGGGTTCCGCGGGCCACATGTTGGGCACCCCTGGTATACATGGTTACTTTACAAGGGGGGAAAGTTAGAAATGAAGATTTCAATACTTGAATTTTCTTTATTATTAGTGTAGGAGATTGGAAGACCACCTGATTGACCACACTTTAGCAAGCAAACAGAGCTGTCTCAGGCCAAAGTCAAAAGTGTGGCCAAATCCCCCAAAAATATTTAGGGGGCTTCTCGGCTCCTTATTGGATAGATTGACTCGCGCTGCTGTCAATCAAATCCAATGACGCGGGGGCGGGGCCCGAGTCCTGCACTCGGCGGCTATGGACAACGAATGCAGGACTTGGGAGCGCGCACGCAAGGTAACCTCCTTGGGAGAGCGCTTCCCATAGGGGGTTATCTGAGGCGGAGAGGAGCCAAGAGAGCCACTAGGGGACCCAGAAAACGCAGTTCGGGGTCACTCTGTGCAAAATGAGCTGCACAGTGGAGGTAAGTATGACATGTTTGTTATTTAAAAAAAATTAAATGCGAACCTTTAGAGTCACTTTAATATTGGATGAAACATTACAGTAACTCTAAATAGAATAATTGCATAAACACATCAAGTGTATAATTGTTTACTGTTTAATAATGGGCTTCTTGGTTGGAGAAGGCTGCAGTGTAAGGGGACAAAGCACTAAGAACACACTATTAATAGACTGCTGTGTGCTGAGTCTGGTATTCTAGTTCACTTGAAACTAACACCGTGGAGCCAAATGCACGATGAAGCGGACATCCTCTACAGATCTCTGTTATGAAATATTATCTGAACTCTTTTGCGCCGCTTCTTTCACAGCTTGTCCTTGTACAGTTACATTATGAAAACCAGCTCCACACAGAATTAAACATTTATTTTTATACAATAAGAGCATAAAGAAATGTGCTAAAATTCAAAACTGGTCTCTGCAAATGCCATGCAGAGATAATAACATTGTTTTATGAATGGGTTCCAGGTAGTATGCAATAATAGTGGTAAAGAAAAAAGTAGGCCTGATCACAAAATTATCTTTCTATAACTGTAAAAATATATTTTTGGAAATTTCAATATAGTTTACATCTGGGAAACTGCATTAAAAGGTTGGAGTTACTTCCAGTAAAGCATGTGTTGCTGCACATGGGCCTAAAGAGAGAGAAGGTCCAGCAGAGCAGTGTAGGAGGAGCTTCAGCAGAGGAAGCTGAGCACCGCAGCATAATTACTAAAAACAATAAACTGCCGACTTACATATTTCCTTTCTGTCAGGTTTGCTTTACTCTCAGCTAACATCGCTGCTGGCTGAAACTGGGGGAAGTCTGCTGGCACTGCAAGTAATGTGTTTGAAGCTGGCGATGTTGGAAGAGGAGATCTGTTTCAAGTAAGCAGAGAATTTCCTTACGGGACGAGGAGAGCAATTTAGAGATATGTGCTGCACTGCACCCTGGGATGAGTTGGCATCCTAGCAAGCATCTAATCAGACCTTCCTAGAAAGCTCGAAGGCAGCCAATATACTAATTGATTTCCACCAGCTATGAACTGATTGAAGATTATTATAGCCAAGGGTTTCACAGAAGGCCACTATCACAACTAGGGATGAGCCGAACGACCCCCTGTTCGGTTTGCACCAGAACTTTCAAACATCGGGAAAGTTCAAAACCGAACCCCATTGAAGTCTATGGGACCCGAATGTGAAAAATCAAGTGCCCATTTTGAAGGCTTATATGCAAGTAATTGGGCATACAATGGTTATGGGGGTCCAGGTACTGCCCTGGGGAACATGTATCAATGAAATAAAAAGTTTGTAAAACACGTCTTTTTTAAATGAGCAGTGATTTATTAATGCTTAAAGTAAAAGTATAAAGATTAAAAAAATAATTTCAATATAGTGCCTGGGGGGTCCCCTTAGTCCACCTGTAAATACAGTGTATAGAAGCTGCTGCAGCAATAATTGAATTTATAAAGCCTAAAAAATGTAATTTTCCCTGCAAGCTTTTTTAATTTCGTAAGCAACCAGTCTGTATAATAAGGACACCATGTAGTGCACAGGGCACAAGATTAGAAATTATTTGGATAAATTCTGGGGTATCTACCAGAGACTTTGGATTGCTATTCCTGTAATGGGTGCGAAAAATTACACTGTATTGCTATAGAGGTACTCTGAATGAAAGCAAGAATTTGCCTTGCTGTCAAAAATTGTAATGGGTATTACGCTGTCTTCTCTCCATTCATTTTCAGCGCAGCTTAGGCTGCCGAGAAAGGGACAGGGGAATCTGTTTCCCTAGTCCCTTTCTCTGTCTCAAAGGGGAGATGTCAGAGGTCTGTGAAGACCCCTGATATCTCACCAAAGCCCCCCCCCCAACAGGGCTGATAAAAAAAAAATTGCAATAAATAATTTAAAAAAATAAAATGTAAATAGTAATAGAAAATTAAAAAACACACTGACAATCCACTACCCCCCCTCTAAAAAACAAAACAAAACGCCACTGTAAAAAAAAAAAAAAAAAAAAAAACGCCACTGTCAAAAAAAAAGTATCGGTATTCGGTATCGGTGAGTACTTGGAAAAAAGGTATCGGTACTTGTACTCGGTCTTAAAAAAGTGGTATCGGGACAACCCTAACATTTTTCCTTGGATTTTATTAACCACTTAAGGACCGCCTCCTGCAGATTTACGTCGGCAGAATGGCACGGCTGGGCACATCAACGTATATATACGTTGGTTATAGTACCCAGCCGTGGGTCGCGGGCGCGCGCCCGCGACCCGGTCCGAAGCTCCAGGACCGGGACCGCGGGATTCGCGGACCCGATCGCCGCTGCAGTGCGGCGATCCGTCCCTGGAGCGGAAGAACGGGGAGAGCCGTGTGTACACACGGCTTCCCCGTGCTTCTCTGTGGCCGGAGCATCGATCGCGTCATCCCTGTAATAGGGGGACGCGATCGATGACGTCACACCTACAGCCACACCCCCCTACAGTAGTAAACACACACATTAGGTACACATTCCCTACAGCGCCACCTGTGGTTAACTCCCAAACTGCAACTGTCATTTCCACAGTAAACAATGCAATTTAAATGCATTTTTTGCTGTGAAAATGACAATTGTCCCAAAAATGTGTAAAAATTGTCCGAAGTGTCCGCCATATTGTCGCAGTCACGAAAAAAATCGCTGATCGCCGCTATTAGTAGTAAAAAAAAAAATAATTAATAAAAATGCAATAAAACTATCCCTTATTTTGTAAACGCTATAAATTTTGCGAAAACCAACCGATAAACGCTTATTGCGATTTTTTTTACCAAAAATATGTAGAAGAATACGTATCGGCCTAAACTGAGGAAAAAAAATGTTTTTTTATATATTTTTGGGGGATATTTATTATAGCAAAAAGTAAAAAATATTGCATTTTTTTTTTAATTGTCGCTCTATTTTTGTTTATAGCGCAAAAAATAAAAACCGCAGAGGTGATCAAATACCACCAAAAGAAAGCTCTATTTGTGGGAAAAAAAGGACGCAAATTTTGTTTGGGAGCCACGTCGCACGACCGCGCAATTGTCTGTTAAAGCGACGCAGTGCCGAATCGCAAAAACCCCTTGGGTCATTTGCCAGCGTATTGGTCCGGGTCTTAAGTGGTTAAGCATGTGCAATAATGGAATTTCTACATGTCTATTATATGCCTATCAGTTCAGCATATCTGCTATGTACCATGTCCCATGCATATTTATATGAATAAACAAACCTCTTTTGATCGTATAATCCATTCGTTTTTTTCTAACACAGATCTCACCCAAAGTCCCAAATTTGCCCCTTTTCTTGAGGAAATGATGCCCTGCCTAAGGACTGACCATGTCCACCTTTGCCTGTGGACACATACGCTGCTGGCCCCCTTACAGTGCCATGGGAACATTCACCTCTCCTTGCTGTCCTCCCTGACATGATGGAGGAAGTGGTGGGTGCTTATTAACAAAATGTAATAAAGATATGTGAATGTGGATGCACTATAATCAATGGAAAGTGGTGTTTGGTGCCGTTTAGATTTAGTATTCACGACACAGACAGACTCCACGAATACACTAAACTATAATATACTGCAATATACTACATCAAACGTGCAGTAATGCACAGAACTATATGGTGTTAACCACTTTACAACCGCTGAACGACAAAATACGTCCTTGACTTTGTGCGGTGATATCTGAATGATGCCTGCAGCTACAGGCATCATTCAGATATCACCATCTTCAGCCAGCGATTCTGTGCACAATAAGAATGATTAAAGTGGCAGTTCTGCCGCTTGATAGTTCTTATAGGCAGCGGGAGGGAACGCCCCCCCTCCCGCCACCATCCAGTGCTTCTCCGGGCTCTCCCGTGCCATCGGGGCCCGGAGAGCGAATCGACCGGTGCTGGCTGGGGAAGCATAGAGATGACTGGTGACCAGATGGTCACCATATATCTCTATGACCGTCGGAGGCCCGGAAGTAAACAAAGCCGCAATCGCGGCTGTTGGAGTGAGATTGATGAATGTTTTTTCACCGATTTCATGCTTGTAAGCCTGGAGGAGAGATGTGGGGTTTTATTGACCCCACATCTCTCCATAAAGAGGACCTGTCACACTGATTCCTATTACAAGGGATGTTTACATTCCTTGTAATAGGAATAAAAGTGATCAAAAAATGAAATAAAAAATAAAAGTGTAAAAATAAAAAAATTAAGTAAAATATATATTTTTTAAAACGCCCCTATCCCCGGTAGCTCGCACGCAGAAGCGAACACGCATGCAAGGCCTGCCCACAATTGTACACGCCCTTCAAACCCCACATGTGAGGTATCGTTGCGTGCTTTAGAGCAGGTGCAACAATTTTAGCACTAGACCTCCACTCAAAAATAGTAACCTGTAAAAAATGTAAAGTGTCGCCTACGGAGATTTTTAAGTACCGAAGTTTGGCGCCATTCCATGAGTGTGCGCAATTTTATTTATTTTTTTCAAATAACAATTTTTATTATCATAAAAGGTCATTACAAAACATAGCAGCAGTTCAAGTGCATTAGATAAGAGGGTATACGAAATTCCAGCTAGTTAGGCTTACACAGTGGTTTCGTATCTATTCATGCTACCAGTAACTTGTAACACAATTGGGGTTTCAAGAGATACAGAAGATAGAGAGAAAAAAAAAAAAAAAAGAAGAGGAGAGATAGGAAAAAGGGGGGTGGGATGAAGAGAGGGAGGCAGGGAGGGGGGGGGGTGCGGGGGAGAAAGGGAGAAGGGGGAGAAGTCCGGAGAGAGGGGGGAGGGGGGGGCAGGCAGGATTGTCGGGGGGAGTAGTGTACCTTGGTGATCTGTTGTCGAATCACGGCGGGTCTTCCTCCACGTGCCACCTCTCCCAGACCAGGTCGTGGTCCTCCAACCTATCCCGGATCCTAGCTGTCATTTTTTCCATGAGTTCTACATCTTTGACCCTAGCATAAAGGGCTTCTTGGGATGGGGGGATTGATTTCTTCCAATGAAGCGATATCAGGCACCTCGCAGCCGTGGTTATGTGTCTCAGCAGTTTCTTGTAAGGTTTAGCTATGCGAGGTTGGGATAGGCCCAGCAAGAACAGCTTCGGGGAGAGGGGTATGGGTGCCTCCAGGAGGCGGGATAGGAGCTCTCGTGTCTGAGTCCAGAATGGGACAATCAGGGGGCATGTCCAGTAGAGGTGGAACAATGTGCCCTTGGCTTGGTTGCAACGCCAGCATCGGTCAGAGGTGGAGGGGTAAATCTTGTGGAGGACGTCCGGGGTCAGGTACCAAAAGAACAGTATTTTATACGTGTTTTCCTTATAAAGGGTGCAGATCGAACTCTTGGCCGCCTGCCTCCAAACCGCCCTCCACTCATCCTCCGAGAGCACCTCCCCCAGCTCCCTCTCCCATCGGAGCATATATGCATGTTTGCCTTTGGTTTGTAAGGGGTATTCATTGAGAATTTGGTAAATATCAGATATGAGGCCCCTTCGGGCTGTGCCCTCGAGTATGATTCGCTCAAATGGGGTCGGTTTTGAGAAAAGGAGCCGGGGGGCGATTGTGTGGGCATAGTGCCTGATCTGTAGGTAGCTGAAAAAGGCTTGTCGTGGGATGTCATGTTTGGCTTGGAGATCAGTGAAGGAGTGTAGGGTGCGGGATCTGGGGTCTATTAGATGGCCAAAGTGGAATAGGTTTCGCGAGGCCCAGGGCCAGGACATCTGGTGGGTGAGACTGGTCGGCACTTTAGGGTTGTAGAGGAAGGAGGTCAGCGGGGAGCTATCGGACTGAAGTTGACCGTCTCGGACTAGCCTCCTCCAGGTACTTTGAAGTTGCCGCATGGAGCCCAGTAATCGTCCGGGCTCCACTGCCGCGTTCGCGTTCCACAGGAGGTTGTTGGGGTGTATTGGTGCCAACCAGATCTTTTCCACCTCCGTCCATCTATTGTAAGACTTCTGGGGGAACCATGATGCCACTGCCCGGAGTTGCGAGGCCTGGTAGTATTTGACCAGGTCTGGGAAGGCCAGGCCTCCCTCGGTTCGTGACGCCGTCATGACCGAACGTGGGATCCTGTGGCGCTTGTAGTTCCACACGTACCGGAGGAGGTCGGCTTGTAGGGCTCGTAGATGAGCATAGGGGACCGGGATAGGGAGGGTCTGGAATAGATATAATAGTTTTGGGAGGACAACCATCTTTATGGCCGCTATCCGGCCCAATAGGGATATCTGGTGGGACTTCCATTTATGGATCAGCGCCCTTATTGAGCTGTATAGGGGGGGGAAGTTGGCTTGATATAGGGATGCAAAACTTGGGGTCAGGTGGACCCCCAGGTATTTCAGGGAGGTCCGCTCCCAGTGGTATGGGAAAACGGACTGCAAGTGTAAGGCTTCTGGTTCGGGCATATTAATCGGCATGGCCATGGACTTGGACGTATTAGTCTTGTATCCCGAGAGGGCCCCGTAGCGTTCTAATTCCCTGTGTAGGTTGGGCAGGGAAATGCGGGGGCGCGTCAGCGTCAGAATGATATCATCGGCAAAGAGGGAGATCTTAAATTCCCTCCCCCTTACCGGGATACCTCGAATGTCCGGATTGTCTCGGATCGTCGCTGCTAAGGGCTCGACGCAAAGGGCAAAGAGGAGGGGGGAGAGGGGGCACCCCTGACGGGTTCCATTGGTAACGGGGAAGGTGGATGAAGTGGCGAAGGGTGTTTTCACCTGTGAGATCGGGTCGGTATAGAGGTGTCGGACCGCCTGTAGGAAAGGTCCCCTAAAACCCATATGCTTTAACGTGGCGAACATGAAGGGCCAGCCAAGGCGGTCAAACGCCTTTTCCGCGTCCAGGCTCAGGAGCAGAGACTCCGGGCCCTCCCTGCTCGCCACGTCAATTAGGTCAATCACCTTTCTCGTGTTGTCCCCCGCTTGGCGGAGGGGGACAAAGCCCACCTGGTCTTTATGGACCAAAGAGGGTAAAACTACATTTAGGCGGAGGGAGAGGACCTTCGTGAAGATCTTGAGATCAGAGTTCAGTAGGGCTATCGGCCTGTAGCTCGCGCATAGTGAAGGGTCCTTGTCTGGTTTGGGGATGAGGGTGATGAATGAGCGCTGCATGTCTTGCGGGATGGGGGTCTGCTGTAGGAAGGCGTTGAAGAGCTTCGTCATGTGGGGGAGGAGTGTGGGGAGGAAGGTCTTATAATATTCATATGGGAATCCGTCAGGGCCCGGAGATTTATGGGCGGGTAGGGACTTAATGGCCATGGTCAACTCCTCGCCTGTAATGGGGACGTTGAGGGAGGCTAGGTCGTCCGGTTGCAGTTGGGGAATGCCCGCCCGTGTTAGGTATTGTGTCATTCTATCCAGCAGGTCGGGGGGGGTGGGTCATGGAGGATTTCCGGCCTGTTATACAGGTCAGCGTAAAATGCTGCGAAGGCGTCTGCAATACTCTGAGGGTGTGAAAGAATATCGCCCGAACTATCCTGGACCTGGTGTGGGGTGGACGCGAGCGAGCGGTCCACTAGTTTCCTCGCCAATAGAGCTTGCGCCTTGTTGCCCTTGTCATAGTATACCTGGCGGAGGCGTATTAGAGCTTTCTCGACTCGACCCAGCGCAAGGTCCCGGAGCGTTGACCGTACCAGGGCGATACGTTTAAGGAGCGTCAGGGAGGGGGAAGTCTGTAGGCGAATTTCCAGGGCTCGGAGCTGCGCTTCCGCCTGTTTCCTAGCCGAGTCGGCATTTCTCTTGAGGGCCGAGGAGATGGCCATACACCGTCCCCTGATTACCGCCTTGTGAGCGGCCCACAGTGTGGTGGTGGAGATGTCCTGCGTGTCATTTTCGCTAAAGTAGAGTTGCAGGGCAGAGTCTATTTCCATTTTGGAGGGGGTGTGTTTCAGGAGAAAGTCAAAGTGTGCGCAATTTTAAAGCGTGACATGTTAGGTATCTATTTACTCGGCATAACATCATATTTCAAATAATACAAAAAATTTGGGCTAACTTTACTGTTTTGTTATTTTTTTAATTCATGAAACCATTTTTTTTTTGCAATTAGCACCATTTTATTCCCTAGGATGTCTGCTAAAAAAATATATATATATATAATGTTTGGGGGTTCTGATTGATTTTCTAGCAAAAAAAATTTGATTTTTACATGAAGGAGAGAAGTGCCAAAATAGGCCCGGTTGTCAAGTGGTTAAACTTGCAGTAACACAATTAAATATACAGAGTTAAACTTGCAGTAACGCAATGAAATATACGGCGTGAATCTTGCAGTAATGCACAGATCTATATGCCATTAAACTTGCAGTAACGCAATGAAGAATACGGTGCTTAACTTGCAGTAACGCACAGAAATATATGGCATTAAACTTGCAGTAATGCACAGAACTATATAGCGTTAAACTTGCAGTAATGCATTGAAATATACTGTGTTAAATGGTCACTACACTCACAATGAAAAGATGAATGGCGGTCACTACACTCACAATGACTGAACTATCCCTACATTCACATTAATGTAAAGATGAATGGTTGCACTACACTCACACTGAACTATCCCTAGATTCACACAAAACTGATATTCTACACTGACAATAGAATCAGAATAGCACACTATCTAAGAGCCCTGGTCTATCTCTCTCCACGCTGCTATCACACTACAAATGGCCGCTATGGAAAAAATACTGTTATAGTGTGGGGTGGGATTAAGAGCAACGAGCCATGATTGGATACAGCCATCATGACAGCGTCCAATCATGGCTCTGAAAGTGCTCTGTGCCGGTTGGGCGAAGCTTTCATTGCATCAGCCAATCATGGCTTTCAATGCACTGTGCGGTGGCGCAATGAGTTGTGGTCGTTCGGCAGGCTGAACAAATGGTCAAACTACCCTATAATTCTGTTGTTCAGAGAACTTCAGAACAGCCAACGTTAGGCCCGAACTCACTCTCGGGCCAAACCGTTCACCCAGCCTTAATCACAACAATTAGTCCGATATTCTCAAACTGTGTGCTACGCTTAAAACCTGGTACACACTATCAGTTTTTTATTTGTTTAACCCAGCTGGACCGTTTTCATCGGACATGTCTCCTCGTGTGTACGCGGCCTAACTGGTGAAAAGTTTATGCTGACTGCTGAGGTCATGTCAACCAGTTTATATAACTTACGTACGGGGCACTCTCACAACCAATAGAAACACAATATTTTTGTGCGTTTATTATTTGCTTGCTTCGTAATTGACATTTATTGAGAGAAACAGTTTTAAGCCAGGTGACAAAACACTCAGTTTCAGCGGACATATCCGATCGTGTGTACGACCTAGCGGACAGGTTTTTCCAGCGGACAAATTTCAAAGCATGCTTTGAAATTTGTCCGCTGGAAATCTGTCCGTCGAATGGATTTGACGCATGCGTGGAAGTATTTTACTTCCTGGAGTGGTGACGTGGCGGCGTCAACGTCACCGCCACGTCACCACGTCCTCAGTCCGAGGGGATTTTCGTCCGATGGTGTGTACACGCCATCGGACCAAAATCCGAGGAGACATGTCCGCTGGAAACGGTCCGTCGGACATGTTTGAGCGGACATGTCTCCTCGTCTGTACGCGGCCTCACTAAAATTAAAGTGAAATAGCTGAAGTAGCATAATGAACTATATGTAGCCTGTTTCTAAAACATCCATAGCCAAGTGTATAGAATCTTATATCTTCTTGCATATTAGGTGACATAAGCCAAAGGCTAAGGTGCCATGGCTGCCAGGGTCATCGGCTTGCCAAAACAACATTCCTATTTTTATTTCACAACTTATAAACATCTGCTGCCCCTTGAGAAGCCATTGCTCTTAGGCCGCGTACACACGATCGAACATGTCCGCTGAAACTGGTCCACAGACCAGTTTCAGCGGACATATCCGATCGTGTGTACAGCCTAGCGGACAAGTTTCCAGCAGACAAAAGTTTTAAAACATGCTTTAAAACTTGTCCACTGGAAACCTGTCCGTCGGACATGTCCGCTGGTTAGTACGCCTAACCAGCGGACAGAAATCCCTCTGCATGCGTCGAATGGATTCGACGCATGCGTGGAAGTATTTTACTTCCCTGTTTTGGCAGGTCGCGGCGACAACGTCACTGCCACGTCACCGCGCTGTCTGTCCGCGGTGATTTTGGTTTGATCGTGTGTACACACCATCAGACCAAAAGATCCCCGGAGACATGTCCACTGAAAACGGTCCGTGGACTGTTTTCATTGGACATGTCTCCTCGTGTGTATGCGGCCTCAGATCATGCTAGTTAGGTCTTACCTCACCGCCCCTGACACACTCCTAAACATTGTTGACATCCTTCTCAAAAGAGTTGAAGCTTTATTAGCTGCAAAGGGTGGGCCAACTCAACAGTGAACCCTACAGACTGAGACTGGGATGCCATTAAAGTTCATGTGCATGTCAAGGCAGACGTCCCAATACATTTGGAAATATGGGGCCAGATTCAGATAGCCTTTACGTTGGCGTATCTATAGATACGCCGCGTAAAGTCTATTCTGCGTCGGCATATCTTTTTTCTGTATTCAGAAAACAAGATACGCCGGAATTCAGCTAAGATAGGAGCGGCGTAAGTCTGTTACACCGTCGTATCTTAGTTGCATATTTACGCTGGCCGCTAGGTGGTGCTTCCGTCGATTTACGCATTGAATATGTAAATTAGGAAGATACGCCAACTCACGAACGTACTTGCGGCCGGGCATCGTAGTTTATGTCGTTTGCGTAAGCGTTAATCCAGCGTAAAGTTACCCCTGCTATATAAGGCGCAGCCAATGTTAAGTATGGACGTCGGGACAGCGTCGAATTGTACGTCGTTTACGTAAATTGTTCGGGAATGGGGCTGGACGTAATTTACATTCACGTCCTTTACATTGACAACTTGCGACGTGATTTCACACATGCGCACTGGGATACGTCCACGGACGGCGCATGCGCCGTTCAGAAAAAAACGTAAATTACGTGGGGTCATGATTTATTTACATGAATCACGCCCCCACATTACTAATTTAAATTAGGCGCACTTACACCGCCCACTTTACGCTACGCCGCCGCAACTTATGGAGCAAGTGCTTATTGAATAAGGCACTTGCCCATAACAGTTGCAGAGGCGTAGCGTAAAGAGCATACGCTACGCCCACAGAAATTTACGCCCCCTTCTCTGAATCTGGCCCATAGTGTAACTTAACTTTAACCTGGTCATACACTGAGAATTAGAAAACAAGCCACGATACTTAGGGGCCGTCCAAAAGGAAATTGCGGTTTCCCAGAGGGTAATATATCCCCAAGCGCTTAGGATCTTCTTTGTGGAATCTTATGGTCTGGTAAGCACCTGTTTGCCCTCAGAAGCACGGTACACACAACACAGAAGCACTTTATTTACAACTGTTTTCACACAAGAGCACTTTCTTTTGTACTTAGATGGACTCTTTGAACGTTCATCATTTTTGTATGAAGTATTAATTACTTTCTTCTGCACTTCGATGGACTTTATTTGGATTTATTTTTCACCGTTCATGTATGAATTATTAATCATTTATTACGGACATTTGCACTTTACAGAAAGGGGTACTATATGAATTTTTGTATATTATTTGCATTGTATCATGGATTTCTGCACATGATTTGCACTTAAAAAATATTTGTATAGTTATATACAGCATTGGCTATTTGATACTGTAGGTTATTAATGAGTATCAGGTGATTTTTACATTCACATTTTGCTTTTTGAGACAGCGTACCAGCGAACCCTCCTACACTAAACTACTTGTTTAATTTGGGCATTTGCATATAGCAGTCGTTGTGGGAACAACTGTGAACTCCAGACTTGACTATGCAAATGCCCTTTACCTCAGACTCACAAAGTACCAAATCTCTCATCTGCAAGTCGTGCAAAATACGGCCGCTAGACTTGTGACTGGAAAAAAAACATGGGAATCAATCTCTCCTTCGTTGAGAACCCTTCACTGGTTGCCAGTAAAGGACAGAATTGCTTTTAAAGCACTCTGTCTGACGCATAAGTGCATCCATGGGAAGGCCCCCAATATCTATGCCAAAAAATAAAAGCTCACAACTCCAATTGCGTCCTGTGATCCACCAAACAAAATCTGCTCCAGATACCCAAAGCCAGATACAAGTCCAAAGGAGAAAGAAGATTTGCGCTCCAGGGTCCCAGACTATGGAACGCTTTACCAACCAGCATTCGGTTGGAGGAGAACCACATGGCCTTTAGAAGAAAATCTCATCTCTTTTGATATCAAAGGAGACAGGAACAACAAGCGCCCAGAGGCGATTTAGTTTGCATGTGCTGCGCTATATAAGTTCTTCATTCATTCAAAGAAAATTGTAGCGATAAATAAATGTGAAAGAGATAGCCTAAATGGATATCATAATTGGTAATACAAAATTAGTGATTAACACCATATGTGACCACCGTGCTGCAAAGTATTAAATAAGCAAACTGAAGTGCCAACACATATGAAAGTCCAATATATTCAGTGACTGAAAAGATTGATAGAAGGTCCACCACCAAATGTCTTAAGGCTTTCCCTAGTGGGTATATGCTCATCTGGGTTCAATCTTTCCGGTAAGCCTTGAGACATTTGGTGGTGAACCTTCTATCAATCTTTTCAGTCATTGAATATATTGGACTTTCATATGTGTTGGCATTTCAGTTTGCTTATTTAATACTTTGGAGAATGGTGGTCACATATGGTGTTAATTACTAATTTTGTATTACCAATTACGATATCCATTTAGGATATCTCTTTCACATTTATTTAGCACTACACTTTTCTTTGTAGATTTTATTATGCAATATTCTTGATCAATTTTGCTGCAAAACGGCCAGAAGACAGATTTGTTCAAATCGGTCAGTCCGACCGATTTGAACAAATCTATTTGCTCGTGTATACGGGGCCTAAAGGAGTTTGTAAAACTACGTTGTAATAAACATGACCATGTTTCCAAACAGGTGATAACAAAGATTCTATCAAAGATTTTAAAGTGGTTGTAAAGGTATTTTTTTTTTTGTCAAATTTGTTTATTGGGTTTAAAGTAAAAAGAAAACAGTAGATACAATTGACAATAAAAGATTACGTAAAGGTATTTTTTAACAAACATCTCTATACTAACCTGCTCTGTGCAATGTAATTGTAGAGCAACCCTGAACCTCCTCTTCTCTGGTCCACTGCGGGCGCTCCTGGCTCCACCTCTATGTTCAGTGCCCGCACAGAAAGCCTCTTCCCAGGGGGATGCATAAACATGTTTTTACTTTAATGCATTTCTTGCATTAAGGTAAAAAATGTTTAGGCTTTAGAACCACTTTAAGCTGGCATTGTTTCATTTTCCGTAAAGCCCGTCACACCGCACAAGCGCTGCATTCACCCATCAGCCGAGTACAATGTAGCTTGTGCCAGCACCGTGGCAATGTGATCAAGGATGAGAAGATGCTTCATCATTTGTCATTCTCAATGAAAGATCTGTGAGTCTGCAGTTAGCCTTACTTAATACATCAAAAAAATGACACACCAGCCTAAGATTCCATGCTCAAACTTTATTACTTGCAAAAATCTAATGAAAAGACAAACTTTATAATAGGGTACATTGATTTGTTCGCTTATTAACAGAATATGCTCAGAACTGCAATCAAGGTAATCACATTCATAAATGAAATAACTGATTGTAAAGAAAAGGGAAAGCTTCAAATAACTTCAAACATGCACTTATCCCTAGAGAAAATAAATATTTTATTCTCATTTTCCAGTGTAAGTGCGGCCTGACCAAATATCCGATGCTTCAAACACACAAAATAGTAAGGATAATCTCAAAAAATATAATTATTTGATAGATTGAAAGAAATATTATTATGAATTTACTGCATTCATGAACAAGCAGCATATAAAGAAACCTATAACAAGCTGGAATTACCACTAAATATTATTGCAATAATTTTTAAAAACATGATGCACATGATGCTTGGAATATATATTTTATATGTGTACAGGCTCAAGTAATGTGTACACAGGAAAAGGATGTCCAGTAATGATTACCAGCCAATCAGAATTCAGCTTAAAGCATTATATTGTATCCAAATAAAAAAAAAAAAAAACGTGAGTTCTGATTGGTATTCTACATATATTTTATAGATTTGTGTGTGATATAATGGAATACAATTCCCAATTTTTCCAACGTAATTTGCCCTTTCTAGTAGAGCCTATTCTAACCCTACAGAAAAGGCTATTTTACATATAACCAATTTGTTATTATTCATCTATTAGAAGCGACAACTATCTATTGATAACCTTTCACTAATGACCATGCCATTGATTGCAATCATAGGATATGTAACCAATCAAACAGGAAAGTGTCAACATGTCAACCCACAACGCAGCATGTGTCTAAACACTCACAATAAAGTGCTGAAGGTGGTTAATTGAGATGGCAGAAGAGTAAAAGACAGCGTCATAATAACCCACTTTAATTGTACTGTCAGTCCAAGGAAAGTCCCAAAGGAATATCCCATTTATGGAGAACCAAAGATCGCACCAGTCACAAGGCAGCCACGTCATACAAGAGGTGCAACAGAAGAATAAGAAACAGTGACAGTGTACATAATCCCTTGCAGCATGCATTATTTATGTTAGCAAGTTCAAAATGTATATATATATATATATGTATTTGAATTATGATTTCAGTTGTGCATAAATAAGTACGTCGTCTTGAAAGATTATTATGTTTGCCACACCGGAATATTTAATTTACAAAAGCATATTTTTATAGTTTTATCATTCAGGGATGGGTGACCTGCATTTCCCCAGATGTAGCTAAAGTGGATTTCCCAAAAGGCTTTGCTGCACAGGCGAAGCTAAGATTCCCCAGCACAATTTAAAGTCTGGCTGTAATGGTAAACTAAATATATGATGCTCCTAATCATGAATTCCAATCATAATGTAAATGTTGTGGCTCCTTAGTCTAGTCTCTGAATAAAATGTCAGGAAGAGAAATTTTAAGAACTGCCTAGTGGATAAATTCTGTTTTTCTTCTGAAAGTAACAAGTCGCTGATAAGGGGAAATGGACAGCTGCCTATTTAAAAATGTATAAGCAGTCCATTTTCTCAGCTCCTGTGTCTGCCACTTTGCAGTATCGTAAAAATCAGCTAGTCTAGGTCAATCGGCTGTGTTTAATGCATCAGGGAAGAGAAGCCAATACGTAGACATCCGGTCATTTGGTCCTTGAGGGATTAGACGACCCTGGATTGAAGATTCTTCTATTCCTGCCACATGTCACCATTTTCTCCATTTGCGTGGAATCTGTGCAAGTGGTCGGAATACCTAGAAGTGACAGACCATAGACAGAATTTTATTATGCCGTTTTAAACATGACATTGATTTAAATATAAGAGTCCTCCCAGTACTGATAGCTTGCCTATAGATAGATGCTGTTGGGTTAAACCACCTAAAGGAGGGGTCTCAAACTGGCAGCCCTCCAGTTGTTGAGAAACTACAAGTCTCATGATCAGGGATGGACTGAGACCAAAATTTGGCCCTGGACTTTATCCAGACCGGCCCACTTTATGTTTGCAAACAAGAACAAAAACAGTATATAAACTATATGCAATTGTGCAAAAAACATAAGTAGCATAACATAAAGGAGTCCTCACTCACCTCTTTTATTATTTCACTTATTCTCCTCTGTATTTTCCTCATTCTTCTCACATCACTGCATGAAGTGGAGAGCGAGCTGCGCAGCCATTACTTTGACAGGCTGTCACTGAAACCGGCCCACTGAGCCACCGGCCCACCGGGAAACTCCCTGTAGTCCCTATGGCCAGTCCATGCCTGCTCATGATGCCTCTGCCTGTGTGAGTCATGCTTTTAACTGTCAGCCTTGCAATGCCTCATGGGACTTGTAGACATGCTCTGGGTGGATTTGGAGACACTGCTTTCTGAATTTTTGACTGACACTGCGTACATTTTAGGCCTCATTCACACAGGCCCGTACAGCATGAACCAGCTGTTCATGTTTCAGGGACCTGTCTGTTATGGCACATATAAATCATCTTGGTTTTCTAATGTTACCAGAAAACTCTTTAGATTTAA
This sequence comes from Rana kukunoris, assembly GCA_029574335.1. Classification (NCBI taxonomy): domain Eukaryota; kingdom Metazoa; phylum Chordata; class Amphibia; order Anura; family Ranidae; genus Rana; species Rana kukunoris. Next base: position 509,537,764 of record CM056050.1, read on the forward strand.
AATATTTATAGCTTCCTGTGATGTAACCACGTAAAAAGATGCTATACAATTTTAGCACTAGAAGCAATCAATTTTAATGCATTGTCTGTGGAGGAGGGATGCAGGATAAGTTTTTTTAATGCATTGTCTGTGGAGGAGGGATGCAGGATAAGTTTATGTATGTATACATTCTGAGCATTTATTGGTTAAACCCAAACAGGAACATAAAGTTAATGTTTTAATGTTGTTGTGAACCTGAAGAATAGCTAATGGTGTAATAACACATATGGAGCTGAAACTGTATACTAGGTTATCTCTACTCCATTACTGTGTTTCTAGGCTTTCCCACAATGTATACAGTTATCAAAACACACAAAAGCCAAAAAGGATGGGGGAATTATTTACAACGCTGATGGGTCTCTCTTGGGAAATACTAGTAAGTGCTGCTTCCCAGGAATGTGGGTAAAATCATTTTCTACTTCATCTATAAATATAAATACTTTTTAAAAAGCGCAGCACATAAAAGAAATGAATTATTTTTAAAAAGCACAGCACATAAAAGAAAGGAATTATTTTTAAAAAGCACAGCACATAAAAGAAAGGAATTGAATAGGGTCTTAATAAAAAAAAAATAATAATAAAAAATACAATAAATAAAAGAACATAACTATATAATTATAATTTTATGCAATAAAGGGAATGGAAGATATTCTACACATTTGATCCAAGTAACACCAGGGACGTATACGTACTTTTTAGCGCAGTAGGTGGCGCAGTCTCTTCCCACACTCTCACTCCAGGCTGTTTTGTACAGAACCTGAAAAGACAAAAATATACTTATTACATAATGTTTAATTTGTAGAGTTGTAAACATTTGGTGCAAGGGAAAGCTTATCTATGTGTATCCTAACAGATTAGAATTATTTTCTAATTGCAAAGGGCAGTGTTAAAAAGTGTCACATTAACCAAATCAACAATGATTTGTCATCCTTCTGGCAACTTAAAATGAATGACAAGCAAAGACTGATGGTTGCTTTGCTCTTTGAATGATGTCTGTGCTACCTTTTAAGTGCACTGTGTGTTACACATCCTAATCCAAAGGGAATTCATATGGAGATGCCTCCCTTCTCTGTGGCTAGAACAGCTTCCATTTATTTGTCTTCTGGGAAGGCTTTCTACAAGGAGTGTCTGTGGGAATTTGTTCTAATTCAGCCAAAACAGAATTTGTAAGCTTAGGTACTGATGTTGGGTGAGAAAGTGTACCGATTTCAAAGGTGTTCAATGGACATAATTTCAGGACTCTGTGCAGGCCACTCAGTTTCCTTGCCTATAACTTGTTCAGCCATGTCTTTATGGACCTAGCATTTTGCACATGGGCACAGTTGTGCTAGAACAATATGACTTTCCCAAAAGGGGGAAAGAGCACAGTTGTCCAAAATACCTTTGTCTAAAATGTACCCGTTACTAAAAACGCAATGATTTGGGGGGTTACATACTTTTGGTCATATAGTGGGTGACGTGGTCAGGTGTTCACAAATTTTTGACCATATGGTTGTTTGCCACTACAGGGCACAAGCTTAACATCAGTGCTGGTCTGATTAACAAAGAAAGGTACGGTAAATTTGTTGCATGTTAGGCCATTCTCAGCCAAGGATGGGAAGGCTCAGATAACACACGGATTTCAGTATTGGTAAGCAGATCACTCAATATGTAATGCCACCCACTCCAAGAGATATATAGACAAGAAGGACATGCGCCAAACTAAGTGTAGTAAATTAGGGATTTAATGAGGTGAAAATAATAGTAAACAGTAGATTGGCTACTCACAAAACAATTGAGAGCGAGGGCACATCAGGGGTTAACAGCTGGTCGAGGGTCACAACGATCGTTTACATCTGCATCTGCAGGCAGGCTGACTTGGCCAAGTCATGGGAGTTATGGAGACCCATCCTGGGGAAGCCTGGAAGAAGCGACAGGGGATCCAGAAGCTGTGTTTCCTGGATAGGACGCGCTATGCGTTCCAGCATGAAGCGCAGTCTATCGCCGTACGACCGGAAGTGACGTCGAACCTCAGGCCAGCCAATGGGATGACGCGTTTCTCAGCATCCGCTGGTTCATCAGATCCAAAACGTCCAATAGAAGCGGACGTAAAAACAATTGAGAGCGAGGGCACATCAGGGGTTAACAGCTGGTCGAGGGTCACAACGATCGTTTACATCTGCATCTGCAGGCAGGCTGACTTGGCCAAGTCATGGGAGTTATGGAGACCCATCCTGGGGAAGCCTGGAAGAAGCGACAGGGGATCCAGAAGCTGTGTTTCCTGGATAGGACGCGCTATGCGTTCCAGCATGAAGCGCAGTCTATCGCCGTACGACCGGAAGTGACGTCGAACCTCAGGCCAGCCAATCCCATTGGCTGGCCTGAGGTTCGACGTCACTTCCGGTCGTACGGCGATAGACTGCGCTTCATGCTGGAACGCATAGCGCGTCCTATCCAGGAAACACAGCTTCTGGATCCCCTGTCGCTTCTTCCAGGCTTCCCCAGGATGGGTCTCCATAACTCCCATGACTTGGCCAAGTCAGCCTGCCTGCAGATGCAGATGTAAACGATCGTTGTGACCCTCGACCAGCTGTTAACCCCTGATGTGCCCTCGCTCTCAATTGTTTTGTGAGTAGCCAATCTACTGTTTACTATTATTTTCACCTCATTAAATCCCTAATTTACTACACTTAGTTTGGCGCATGTCCTTCTTGTCTATATATATTTTTCAGAGTCTGCTTCTGCCTCAGGACTGTGCTGCCACTAGTGTTGCTGGACTAAACATTGAACTTTTAACCATCTGTTGTATGGTCATTTATTTGGACTATCATTATATGGTCATTTATTATTTTATTCATTTTTTATTTTTTTCCCTTTTGATATTGACATGGACCTTATGATCTACTAATTGTTTATTATACTATTAATTCTTTTGATTGCATTTTTTAAGTCGTGCGCCATCTACCTATATTTTTTACACCCACTCCAAGAGATCTGTCATCTATCAGCAGCTTATGATACTATAATCAAAGTGTAATATAAATGGGTAGCTTGGTATAAAATGATGGATGTAGTGTCGATGCGACTTACCAGGAAGACTAGACAATGCAGAAACAGAGTGTAGAAAAATGCAATAGTCCTAGCCATCTTATTGGAAAGAATAAGTCTCCCCTAGATAGAAAAAAAATCAAATCAACATTTTAAATGACAAAAATTTCAAGCAGTGGTGTGGTCTTGTTGCCATTACACTGTAGCTTTAAAAATAATCTACACATATATAGCACATTGATTACAACATGCATAGTGCTTTCCTTACTCTGGTACTCTAAAACAATTAACACTGTGCAAATGAATGGACATAATAATAATAACAAATAGCAGGAGAGCCCAGTCATGTGACCTGCCAAAAGTCATGCAACTGGTCTCTTCTCCAATAACTCTGATGCTGCGTACCCAAGTTCTTTTTTTCGGGTTGTAAAAAATGACGTGTTTTTTTAATGTCATTAAAAACGACCGCGTGTGGGCTCCAGAGCATTTTTCACAATGTAAAAAATGGGCATTAAAAATTTTGACATTGCTCTAATTTTTCACTACGTTTTTAACGTTGTCGTTTTTAACATCGTAAAAATTGGTCGTGTGTGAACTTTAACAACGTGAAAAAAACACGCATGCTCAGAAGCAAGTTATGAGACGGGAGCGCTCGTTCTGGTAAAACTAGCGTTTGTAATGGAGTAAGCACATTCATCACTCTGTAACAGACAGAAAAGCGCAAATCGTCTTTTACTAACACAAAATCAGCAAAAGCATCCCCAAGGGTGGCGCCATACGAATGAAACTTCCCCTTTATAGTGCCGTTGTACGTGTTGTAGGTCACCGCGCTTTGCTAGAGCATTTTTTTTCACGATTTTGTGTAGGCAAGGCCGTTTTAACGATCGGGTTGAAAAAAACTTTGTTTTTTTCTAGACCATTAAAAATTAAATTTTTTACAACACGAAAAACGGTCTTGTGTACGTGGCATTAGAGACACTGCAGCTGCCATTTTCTGTTTAAAATGGGGACACTATAATGTTTACTAAGAAGTGAAAGGCAACAGCTCATATAATGCAGAAATATATAAATTAACATTTGTCTTTCTAAAATAGTTCCTATGGATATTTCTATAATGTAAAAAGGTGCATTGGTAATATTTTTCAATTATTTTTTTTCAAGGAATAAACCATATTCCTGATGTGCGTGCTGTACCATGTACTTGTATGAAGACATATCCTGTTCTCTTTGTATTGCTTTCTTTGTGTGAAATATCTGGTGATCTAGACCAGGGGTCTCCAAACTATGGCCCTCCAGTTGTTTAGGTACTACAATTCCCATCATGCCTAGTCATGTCTTTGAATGTCAGTTTTACAGTGCCTCATGGGACGTGTAGTTCTGCAACAGCTGTAGGGCCGTAGTTTGGAGATCCCCGATCTAGACAGTTCCTCTGCTCTCCTATTAAAAACGGACCACAGTAAGCAGGAGGGTACAAAATTGTCAGTTCTCTAGTTATGCTGAGAACTCAGCCTGCTCTCCTCCAATGATCAGACTTGTCCTGACATGCCCCCACTGGATAGCCATTCACTGGGAAGCTCAGAATGCTGCTGCTTCTCCTCCTTTAGCTCTTATGCAGCTGAGAACAGAGGGAATGTGATCACTTATAAAAAAAAAGGTATTATGTTTTTTATTTTTTTACATCTATACCAAAATGGTTTGCCTTTCATTTCTATTTTAAACTGAATTAGCTGTTTTACAAGGTGATCGTTTACAATCACTGTCAATGTATAACATGTTAAACTCTCACTACATTTGCAGTAATAATGTAGGATTAAGAGGTGGAGTACTAAGGCAAGTACTATAATTATGCTGGGCAGTACATAAAGTAATACTTCACATACTTTGTTTGCACTACCTAAATATAAACAATTGCATATTGTAAAAGGAACAGAATCCGAATGAGTGATTTGGCTGGATATCAGATGTCAATTGTTTCCCCAAGAAAATGGGCAGCAAGTGGTTTGATGTACTCAATCACATGGCAATGCAACTGGGACCTATGTCTAATGTGGCTGACAGGTAAATGGGGTGTATAACCAGTGAAATAACTAGTTTACGCCATAGAAAATCTCAGCATTTGCTTACACTGGGTGTTTTTTGCAACTCCTGTAAATGACTAGGATTTTCAGTGGTCAGAAGTGCTTGTTGTTGCCCCCTACGGAAGTACTACATGGTCCAACATTCACAAGCAGTGCTCAAAATGAGATCTACATCTGGAAAACGTCTGGAACAGATAAGAATACTTTAGCTAAGTACTAAGAAAGACAAGAGTTCTCTAATGCCTCGTACACACGGTCAGATTTTTGACCATGCAAAAGTCTGCCGTGAGCCGGACAGAAAGATAGAGAACAGGTTCTTTATCTAAGTCCGACTGTGTGTACGAGGCATTAATGTGGGGAAAATGTTTATTTGATCCCCTGCAGATTTTGTAAGTTTGTCCACTTACAAAGAAATGAAGGGTCTATAATCTTTATCATAGGTGTATTTTAAATGGTGGAGACAGAATATCAACCAAAAATTCAGAAAGAACACAAAACAAATGCTATAAATTCATTTGCAGTTCAATGAGTAAAATAAGTATTTGATCCCCAAGCAAAACATGACTTAGTATTAGTGGAAAAACCCTTATTGGCAAGCACAAAAGGTATGACGTTTCTTGTCGTTGGTGACCAGGTTTGCACACAAATCAGTTTGGTCCAGTCTTCTTTACAGATTTTCTCTTAAGGTTTCTTGGCTGTCTTTTGTCAACTCAAAGTTTCAGCTCCCTCCATAAATTTTCTATAGTATTAAGGTCTGGAGACTAACTAGCCCACTCCATGAACTTAATGTGCTTCTTCTTGAGCAACTCCTTAGTTGCCTTGGCGGTATGTTTTGGGTCATTGTCATGCTGGAAGACCCATTCATGCCCCATCTGTAGTGTTCTGGCTGAGGAAAGAAGGTTCTCACCCAAGATTTTACAATGCATGACCCCGTCCATTGGTACCTCAATGTGGCAAAGTCGGCCTGTACCTTTAGCAGAGAAACAGTCCCAAAGAATCATGTTTCCACCTCCATCTGGACTGTAGGGATGTTTTTCTTAGGGTCATAGTCAGCATTTTTCTTCCTCCAAACATGGCAAGTCGAGTTATTTTTTTTTTTTATGTCACAATCTACAGTATACAATTTCCTATTATCTGTGCCCAGTCTTGCCACACAGAGTTAACCCAGCTCTGAGCAATCCTCCTTTATTGTTCAGTGAAATAAAACAGACTTACAGAGAAAAACCTTAGTCCGTTCCGCCCCCTTGCTGTGAGTGACAGGTTATTTACATATATTATGCACTAGCCTGGAGACATGCATTATTTTTTAATTCCCACCACCACTCCTTTCTGAAGTCATGCGGTTACTTTTCTGGATTTTAACTGGATGTTAGTGATCATAGCAGAATTTAGTGTAAGGAATACATAGGAAAAAATGCATGTCGACAAGGGGAGTGTAGAGGAGGGCAGGGAGTCTACTGACATCACGACTCTACCCACTGAGCTCCAGACAACAGATCCACCCACAGAATCTGCAGTTTTTCAGTTCTTATAACAGACAGAGGGGAAACATTTGACAGATAAGGATACATGCAGGAGGCATCGATATCCTTATAGATCAGTACTCTGGCAGTAGTTTAGAAAGGATGAGAGTGGGTTTCCATCCACTTTAACACCATAGAGCTCAATTTTGGTCTCATATGACCACAGCACTTTCTTCCAATCCTTCTCTGAACCATTTAGTGGATCTCCAGCTGTTGCATAACTACAAGTCCCATGAGGCACATCAAGACTCTGACAGCCACAAGCATGACACAAAGGGGCAGAGACATGATGGGACTTATAGTTTTGCAACAACTGAAGGTCAGCTAATTGCATATCCCTGATTTAGAAGTTCATTAGCATGACTGTACATGTGCCTCCTTTAGGAGAGAGAATCGCTGTGTTTGGAGGAAGAAAAATGCTGACTATGACCCTAAGAACACCATCCCTACAGTCAAACACGGAGGTGGAAACATTATGCTTTGGGGCTATACTAAAGGTACAGACTGACATTTCCACATTGAGGGGCCAATGGATGGGGCCATTTATTGTAAAATCTTGGATGAGAACCTTCTTCCTCCAGGCAGAACACTGAAGATGGGTCATGGATGGTTCGTTCAGCATGACAATGACCCAAAACATAATACCAAGGCAACAAATGAGTGGCACATTAGGGTCATGAAGTGGTCTGGCAAGTCTACAGAGCTTAAAGTGATTGTAAAGTCTCAGTTTTTTTTACTATAAAAATAACAAACATGTTATACTTACCTGCTGCGGATCCTCCCCTTTTAGGGTCCCTCTTCTGTGCTCCTGGCCCCTCCCTCCTGTTGAGTTCCTCCACAGCAAGCAGCTTGCTATGGGGGCACTTGAGCCGAGTCACAGCTTCATGTGTCCCCATTCCAACCACCTCTCTCTTCTGATTGGCTAGCTGACACTCCTGCACATCTCTGGACAGAGAGGGACTTCAGGTAAGTGTTAAGAGGGCTGCTGCATAAAAAATGCTTTTTTATCTTAATGCATAGAATGCATTAAGATAAAAAATCTTCTGACTTTACAACTTCTTTAATCCTATAGAAAATGTATGGAGGTAACTGAAACTTTAAGCTGCCAAGCGACAGCCAAGATACCTTAAAGATTTAGAGAAGATCTGTAAAGAGTGGACCAAAATCGCTCCTGAGACTGGTGCAAATCTGGTCACCAACTACAAGAAACATCTTACCTCTGTGCTTGCCAACAAGAGTTTCTCCACCAAGTACTAAGTCATGTTTTGCTTGGGGCTCAAATACTTATTTTACTCACTGAACTGCAATTCAATTTTTAACATTTGATAGACCCTTCATTTCTTTGTAAGTGGGCAAACTTACAAAATCTGCATAGGATCAAATAATTATTTTTCCCACTGTATGTGGGAGGCCATATTAGATAGTTTTTTTTGGCTTATCGACACAAATGAAATAATATTACTTTACACTTGGTTTCGTGTTTTACAGATCTGTGCAAATGGATTAAATGTTTGCACAAATGCTAGTTTCTGCAGATTAGAATATCCAATTACCGAACAAACTACTTATTGTAAATATTGAAAAAAAAGCCTATAATGTCATAATAGCGCCCCCATCAAGACAGCACCCCTCCCCTAAAAGCCAATTTATTTTTAGTTTTGGATAGAGTGGAGCGGGATTAGAACCCCTTTCAGTTTTTTACTGCTGTCAAATTCACACTCTCGATTTGTCATGTTTTCCATCCTAATCGAAAGTGAAAGTAAAAGAAAACCCCAAATTTTGGGTTGTCCCCAAAACAGTAATAGATGGGAAATCTTCCTATGGGGACACTAGTCCTGTTGACAGCAAGAAATTTCCTCACTTCAGAGGGATTTTTTCTCACTTTCTGTTTTAGCTTTGGGACAGAAAGTGAAGGCTATAACCCTCCCTTACTCCATCAAAAAAGTTTTGCCTTTAGTTATACATTGGGGTAGGTGTTCTGCCTGATGATCACAGTGATACTTTCCTAGGTTGAGCCGTCGATCCCTGTGGACCAACCACTGAAACAACTTACTGTATGTTATCGATGACATGGTAAACACCCTTATTAACTGCCATTTACATATATGCTTTCCTTTCTGTGCACAATAATGGAGGCGCCTGTTCTTCAAGCTTGATGCTGCATCGAATAATGAATGGCTTGTGTCTTCCCACAGCTCCCTGGCACAATCTACTTTTGCCTTGCCCCGGATTTAGCACTTGATAAATCTCCATACTGAATTATATAAAGTGCATGGCTTTTAGTCACCTTTTAGCCCACACAACTATATGCGCTATTAATAACAATGAATAATTTAAAAAAGAATAGCGATCAATATGCTATAAATCCTACCACTAATTATGTTGCCAACCTAACATTGTTAATCTTGTAAAGTCTATCCATTAAAACTTGGATACAAATTGTAACTTCTTTGCCTTTAATGAATGTCTGCAATGATGGTATGCGAAGATACATTTGGCAGTACTTTTGTACAGGAGATATGTATATGCTATGAGAAAATTAACAAAATCCACTAAAGTATATTTTTTATATTAATAAACCAAGAATGGATGTTATTTCCCACCAGAATTCAGGACAATGTTCAATCAGGAAAAAAACAACCAAAAGTTTTATATGATGTATGCCACCATTGCTTTAATGCCGCGTACACACGATCATTTTTAAGCTTGTAAAAAACAAAGGCCCAGATTCACGTACATCTGCGCATTATTGGACCGGCGTAGCGCACCGCCTTTACGTTAGACTTGCGCAATTTTGCTGCGTAATCACCCTATTCTCGTAGCTTTTGCGCAGGAAATTGCGCATACGTAACGTTTTTCCAGAGGCGTAAGGAGGAGTAATACAAATTGGGAAGGATGTGGGCGGGTTACATTGAAATGAGCCGTGACCCCATGCAAATGAAGGGCCGGCCGGCTCGCGCATGCGCGCTTGAAGGAGACCATGGTCAGCTCCGCTGTGCGCATGCTCACAACTCGGGAGCGGCGCAATCAGTGAAATTGGAAATGGACTAGGGCAACTTTGTGAACTACGCAGACAGCATAAATAGACAGACACAAATGCACTTCCTTTGCAAAAGTACATCCCTTTGTATCCCTCCCTCTACAGCAAGGTGCTTTTGTTTGTTTGTGACGTGTCTTTGAGATATTTGGGGACTGTTTTGCAGAGTGATTTTTGTCTTTTATGTGTTTTCTTTGTTGTTATTTTGTTTAAATTATATTTTTGCTGGGCATTTTTTTTTTTTGCTCGTCATTTATTTAATTTTTTTGGTTCTGTTTGTGTATGATTTTGGAATGTGGGGGTGATATTCCTGCGGGAAAAGGGGTGTCACCCTCATTTGTGGTGGAGAAGTGATCCCCAGGTCTGTGTGAATGGTGTATGAATGTACAGTGACATAATTGGAGCCGTGGCGTGGCGTTGCAGCTCACAAGTCCTGCATGGTGGACTGGTGCCAATCCAATGTGATGACGATGTGGTGTGTGTGTGCTAGGGACCACAGTGGTGTGCATGCATGCATTCTCATTGTGCCATGATTAATGTGTGTGTTTAACGTGCAAAGATGCATAATGTGAGCTGGCATGAGATGGGGTCATGAGATGGGGTACCAGTGCATATGCAGAGTCACCTTGAAGGGAAAAGACAGGAGGATGTTAGTCATGCATGTGCCACTTGTGAGGTGTGCATCACGGGAGGGGATAGTCATGCCTGCCACCCATGTCACTCACCAACCAGCCAGCTGTCCCCATACATGTTCTGTTCGAAATCTGTGGGGATGGGGCTCTGATTGTATATGTAGCTGTCATGGGTGTCATGGGTAGTGTCATGTGTTGGGCTGCTGATGTCCTCCTGCAAGGTTGTGGTCATTCCAGGATGACATGAGGGGTGAATCTGAAGATGCGAGACACCTCAGAATCACTCATGCCAAAGATGTCTATGCGTGTGTGATATATCAAGTGAAGAGTGAGGGGCTTGTATCAGATAAGAATATTGTATTAGATTAGATTAAATTGTAAATTTTATATAAGCAAATAAAAAAATAAAAAAAAACATCTCCCGTGCCCTCCTTAGTGCCCTCCTCCGTGCCCTCCTCCGTGCCCTCCTCCTTCTTTGTTCATCTAAAGTCAGTAGTATAGCTATGTGCGACGATGCCCCTGGCATGTTGGCATACAGATTGTTGAGCAACACGTGTGACTGCTGAACTCCTCACTAACAGTGTTGCTTTATCTGACAAGTAGACTTTTTTTCTTTTTTTAGATCAGCTTTTATCAGCTCTAATTTTAGACAGGACATTTTGCTGTTGCGCACACTGCGTCGCCTGCGCTGCCCCAACGTTGTTTTGTGGATCCCCGTAAGTCCCTCATTAGCATATTTGACTAGCAAATCAATGGTGTGTCTATCGCACTTTTGCGCGGACGGATGCGCCAGTCTAACGAAATTACGCGGGACAAAAAAAAGACGATTTTTTGCGTATCTCGTTCTGGGGATGCCGCGCAACGAAACGCACGCGCACATTTAGACTTACGCACGCGCATCTCCTGTTGCGCAGGCGTAATCGCTCTGTGAATCTGGGCCAAAGTTTTTCAGCCTCTAGAAAAAACAACGTTTTTTCCAACTTCATCATTAAAACGACGTTGCCTACACACGATCGTTAAAAAAAAAAAAATGCTCTAGCAAAGTGCGGTGACATACAACTTGTACGACGGCACTATAAAGTTCCATGCGAATGACGCCACCCTTTGGGCTGCTTTAGCCGATTCCGTGTTAGTAAAAGACGATTTGCGCTTTTCTGTCTGTTACAGCGTGATGAATGTGCTTACTCCATTATGAATGGTAGTTTTACCAGAACGAGCGCTCCCGTCTCATAACTTGCTTCTGAGCATGCGCAGGTTTTTCACTTTGTTAAAGCCCACACACACGATCATTTTTTACATCCCAAAAAACGACATAGTTTAAAACGTCTTGAAAAAATAGAGCATGTTCAAATTTTTTTTTCACGTTTTTCAGAACCCGAAAAATGCTGTGAAGCCCACACACGATCATTTTAAATGACATTTTTAAAAAACATATTTTTTTACAAGCCCAAAAATGATCGTGTGTCCGCGGCATTAGGCTTGTCATAGACGGTGATAATTTTCACCATAAACACAGACAGTGTTGATAGGGGAGTTTCTCCCGCTGAGACATTGTGTTTCCTGGTGGGGGAAGCTGTTCCTGGGAGAACACAGTGATTATTGCTAGCGACTATAACATTCCCTAGTAAGAACTGCAAGTAAAATTCGACAGGGTGGTTGTCCCCAAGTTGATGGATCAACTTAGGTACATTTAGCCTGCCCATTCATGGTTCCAAATTTAGGCCAGTTCCTGCTGAACTGGTCAAAATTCGAACCGCCTATGGCCTGCTTAACTGTTTCCAACTATCTTGCAAATCTACAGTATCTGTGACCAGGGACCATGCTTATTACTCCTTTCACAAGAACATAAGTATCCTTAGAATGTCTTTAATACTTGAGATTTGATGAATATTTTTTTTGTGACAGGTTACCTCAAAGCAATTTTACTCAAATAAAATGTCTGCAGTTTCACAAAAGTGACAATAATTTATGTCCTGTTATAATATCTGTTTTAAAAGAAAATGCATTGCAAAATGACAATGTGGTAGCGATTATTTTGTGACAATAATTTGGTTATATTGTCTTGCAAAAATGATTTTATCTTTTATGAAATCCATAAACAAAAAGAAAAAAAAATGCTAATTTTTCTTCTTTGATCGGTGCTGGTTTTAAATATATATATATATTAACCCCTTGCCGCCAGGCCTCTCAGTGTCTGGTCCTTAGCGCAGAGGGGCTGCATATTTGTGTGAATTGCTGCCGACATACCTGTGCCCAGAGCACAGTTACCGTTGTCTAACCAAAAGCTCCCAATCGCTTGTTGCGAGCAGGAGTTTTCGCACCACGTGACTGCCGTGACAACCAATCACAGCAGTCATCTGATCTTTAGCTGTGCCCTGCCTCCCAGCGTCATAAACCTCTAAGGGCTGGGAGTTGCTAAGTGATTAAATATTCTGACAGCTAGGAAGGAGGTGGGAGTGGTATGGGAGTGGTATGTCCAAATCCAGCACGGCCTTTTCCTTTCTGGAATGGCTTGGGACTCTCAATGATCTTACTCATATGGAAGAACTGGTGGCAGATGATAGAAACAGATTCAGATACAGATTTAAATAGATCTGGCTTGCCTGGATGCTTTTTAGGGATTTATTTCAAGGATTCTCCTAAACTACAGTAATTTATGGATCTTTGGGTCTGCTTTCTTTTGATTACCAGTTCTGTTTCTTCCCTAGCTTTACAGCACATTATCTTTGTATTTTTTGTTTTCTTTTTATATAGTCGTGCTCTCGGTGGGTATAACAGTCAGTCCTGAAAAAGCAGCTTCATTCTACCACTGTGGCGATCCAGAAGGAAGTGGGAGTGGGTACCTGTCTAGACCAGGTACCCACATTCCCCCCCCCCCCCCAAAAAAAAGCTAAGTGCCAAATGCGGTAGAGTAGAGGATGGGAGTAGGCACACAAGCTGAACTTTCCCTTTTAGGTTAAGTTCCGCTTTAGGAACTTACATCTTAAATTCTATTTCTGATCCCTTTTTTATCTCTTCTTTTCCGGCTTTGATGATTCAGGGTAAGACCGCACAATACTAAGATACCTCTCAACTCAACTCTTTCCTTTCTGTTTCTTTTGTTTTTATATCCACTCTCTCCTTTCCTATCTCATTCACAGTTTTCAGAGAATACACCTAATACAGAAATTGCCCTGTGCGATATTCTTTTTCATCTACTGTATTCTCTTTGTCAAATTAGACACTCTCCTGTAAGGAGCCAGTTTCATGTGTCAGTTCCCTTTTGTTTCCTATAATGGATATCTCCTTCTAAAAGGCTATTTATTATTCCCCATTGTATTGTCAAACTTCTTCAAACTTGTACTCTCATTTACTTAATAAAAGAATATTTGAACAAAGGGCACATGTCCAAGTACTTACCATACTAAGTGTGGCTTTATCCCAAGGACTTAGACTGAGATATTTCCGTTGTCGTTCCTTTGAAAAAAAAAAAAAAAACACATCGAGACATGCATCTTTGTATCTAAGAAAATATGTACCTTTATCAAGAATATTTTTTTTACTAATAGCACAAATGCATTATCAGAGGATCACTTACTGTATATGGAAATACACTGATCGGGTCGAGACTAGGGTGCCTAAGTGTCCCGCAAATGACATGTCTGTCCTGGGTCCTGGGCACCTTTATTCTGGGACAATACAATGTCCCGGAATAAAATAGAGGACACAGCCACCGTTACTAACTAATAACTACATTTGCAGAACTGGTTGCTAGGGCCAGCGCTGCCTGGCATCTTGCAAACAGAGACAATTTACTCTCAGACAGTGAGACCAGGAGCGAGGCCTGTGCCTAGTGCAGCACTGCTGTCGCCACCCACCTCGGCACCTCCTCATTCTCTGGCACCCAGCAGCAAGCAGCAGGGACTGGTGTGATCTTCACTCTCCAGATAGCGACGCCACTCCTTTCCTTCTACGCACGTGGCTCTTGCAGACGGAGTGACAGCAGCACTGCATCTGGTGGCAGGCTATGGATGGCAAGTGGCACTGCATCTGGTGGCAACGGGCACATTCACCTGACAAATAATTTTGTAGCCTAAAAGCTACAGATCTGCAGTGTGAGATCATCTAGAGCACTGCATGCCTCTGATTGTTAGTCTCATGAAATTTGGAATGAGATTTGGTGATGTCACTACTGTGCTGCTCGCTGTAACGTCCGGTAAGGCTCCCCCTGTTTCTGCCTACTCTTTTACGAAGATGGCCACCTCTACACAGAGACAAAGGGGTTGATTTACTAAAGGCAAATAAGCCATTCAAGTTGCAAGGAAAATTACACCTTTCAAGAAAACTATACCCAGAGCTTAGAGAATGCGGTGACATTTGACTTGCCAAAGAAAACCTTAACACTGGCAAGGAAAATAACAAAAACTGCATTTTTGTTTGCATATGATTAAATACAGGAACATCACAACATTCACTAAAAAAATCCCATTGCAAAGTGCTCAGCCTATTTGCTTTTAGTAAATCAACCGCACAGTGTGGAACAAAGCAAGCCAGTTGTGGGGAAAAACTGCTGATGGGAGATATTGGTAACTAGACCTTTTTCTACTGCTTGCTTTTTTTTCAGCACAGCTTTCATAATTTAGGTCCTCCTTAACCACTTAAGACCCGGACCAAAATGCAGGTAAAGGACCTTGCCCCTTTTTGCGATTCGGCACTGCGTCGTTTTAACTGACAATTGCGCGGTCGTGCGACGTGGCTCCCAAACAAAATTGGCGTCCTTTTTTCCCCACAAATAGAGCTTTATTTTGGTGGTATTTGATCACCTCTGCGGTTTTTATTTTTTGCGCTATAAACAAAAATAGAGCGACAATTTTAAAAAAAATGCAATATTTTTTACTTTTTGCTATAATAAATATCTCCCAAAAATATATAAATTTTTTTTTTTTTCCTCAGTTTAGGCCGATACGTATTCTTCTACGTATTATTGGTAAAAAAAATCGCAATAAGCGTTTATCGGTTGGTTTTCGCAAAATTTATAGCGTTTACAAAATAAGGGATAGTTTTATTGCATTTTTCTTAATTATTTTTTTTTTACTACTAATAGCGGCGATCAGCGATTTTTTTCGTGACTGCGACATTATGGCGGACACTTCGGACAATTTTGACACATTTTTGGGACAATTGTCATTTTCACAGCAAAAAATGCATTTAAATTGCATTGTTTACTGTGGAAATGACAGTTGCAGTTTGGGAGTTAACCACAGGTGGCGCTGTAGGGGATGTGTGACCTATGTGTTGTAGGGGGGTGTGGCTGTAGGTGTGACGTCATCGATCGTGTCCCCCTATTACAGGGATGGCGCGATCGATGCTACGGCCACAGAGAAGCACAGGGAAGCCGTGTTTACACACGACTCTCCCCGTTCTTCCACTCCAGGGACGGATCGCTGCACTGCAGCGGCGATCGGGTCCGCGAATCCCGCGGTCCCGGTCCTGGAGCTTCGGACCGGGTCGCGGGCGCACGTCCGCAACCCACGGCTGGGTACTAAAATCAACGTATATATACGTTGATGTGCCCAGCCGTGCCATTCTGCCGATGTAAATGTGCAGTAGGTGGTCCTTAAGTGGTTAAAACATTTCAAAAGTCCTTTATAAAAGCACATATTTATTAACTATCAACTATGTTGTCTCTAGAAACAGCTGCCCAAACTTACCTAAATAAAGCTTTTCCAGGGACATAGGCGTGCGCACAGGGTGTGCCGGGGTGAGCCCAGGCACACCCTAATCACCCCATGCGTATTAGTGTTATCGCTCTGTGTAGCAGCAGGAACATGGGAAAGATCTCCCTCTTACCGGGTCTGCCATAAGAGAAGTGTTTATGCTCTAACCTTTCACTGTGCAGGCAGGGAGAACAATGTGCCGGGGTCATATATATAAATATATATATATATATATATATATATACGTAGACACATACACATGCAATGTATGTTTGAGCTTAAGGGTGCATACTCTAATGCAGTGGTCTCCAAACTGCGGCCCGGGGGCCAGATGCGGCCCTTTGCATGATTTTATCCGGCCCTTGGGGTGCTTTTTTATTCATTGGCACCAATGAAGGGCAGAATTCCTCCCAATGATGAGGCAGAGTTCCTCCCAATGATGGGGCAGAATTCCTCCCAATGATGGGGCAGGATTCCTCCCAATGATGGGGCAGGATTCCTCCCATTGATGGGGCAGAATTCCTCCCATTGATGGGGAAGAATTCCTCCCAGTGACACCAATGATGGGGCAGAGTTCCTCCCAATGATGGGGCAGAGTTCCTCCCAATGATGGGGCAGAGTTCCTCCCAATGATGGGGCAGAGTTCCTCCCAATGATGGGGCAGAATTCCTCCCAATGATGGGGCAGAATTCCTCCCATTGATGGGGCAGAATTTCTCCCAGTGACACCATTGATGGGGCAGAATTCCTCCCAGTAATGGGTACAGAATTTCTCCCAGTGACACCATCGATGTAGGGTTTTTGTACTCCACAGTTCGGCCCCCTTAAAGTCTGGAGGACAGTAATCCGGCCCTTTGTTTAGAAAGTTTGGAGACCCCTGCTCTAATGCAATAGGCTGCACACACCTATGCCCAGGGTCTATTTGTCACAAAAACCTTGTTGTATATTGATTTGTTTTTCAGCAATTGCAAACATTTACAGTAGCTGCCCCATGAAGGTGCTCAGCAAATTATAAGACCACGTTTTTCTGGAGATAACTGCTTGTAAGAAATCTAGGACTAGAGAGAAAAGGTTTTGTAATGTCCTGTGGAGCTTCTGATCAGAAAATGTAACAGGGATCTTAGATTTTCCAGCTGTGTATGCCAGCAGACCAATCCTGCAGTCCTAATTACCAGGTTTTATGATCATGAAAGCTATTTTTTAATTTATAAATCAGACCAATAAAAAAAAAAACTCCTTCTCTGACCAGGGGACCATGTAAAAATTCACTTAGAGGTCTCCACTATTCTTTCATAACTTTGTGGCAAACCACAAGCTGATCTTCCCCTGCATAGCGATGTTACCATCAGAGGCTGCTGTGTGTGCCAAATGGTGCTTACAAAATTCATTGGTGGATTGAGAAAACTAGTAAATAACAATTTAAGTGCAACAATCAATAAAAGGGAACGGAAAAGCTTTTACAGTGGATATGCAGAGACAAATGCATTCTTTCCGCAAATCTCTAAAAACGCATTCCATCAAAAGTTGTTTTGGAAGCATTCTGCGGTTTTATGTTAGAAACACGGAGACCGCCAAGTAAATCTGCAAGTTCATTTCCATGGAGAAGATCTATAAACCTTTGCTTGCATTTTATTATTTGGCCTGTGCAAGCATTTCACCTTCTAGCAGTCAATTTTATTATCTCTACCCTATCAAACCCTACCACAGGTGAAAGACAATAGTAGCCCTATCCTCAAGTAGCCTAGTCCACATCGAGTGCTGGGGAAAGAAAGTATAAATTATTACTCACCGGACACACATTTACTCTTCACCTGTATGTGTGTACAAGGGGGTACTTGTGATGGGTTCTGGAAGTAAGGGTCCTTTCACACTAGCAGACCGTTCGTCCGTTCATTACAAGTCCGTTTACGGACTTGTAATGAACCCCTATGGGAGCGGATCCATTAGCGGATGATGCATCCGCTAACGTCCGCCAGATCCGCATCCGTTTTTTCGGACGGAAGAATGTCCTATTTTTCTTCCGTCCGGCCAAACGGATCGGATGCAAACGGACAGACGGTCCGTTTCCATCCGACTCCCAATAGTGGAGAGCGGAGGAGAGACGGGGCGGTCCCTGCACAGTGTGCGGGGACCGCCCTGTCCGCCGACAGCTGAGCGGAGACCCCCCGGCTGAGCTGACGGACACGCGGAACGGACCGAAAAACGGACCGCTCCGTGTGTAAGGAGCCTAACTCTGATGGAATCAGGGTGTATTTGTGTTTTCCAAAATATTTATCATTACAAATTTTCCATAACAATACATCATGTCTAAGGCCTATTTCACACTGACTGATTGGGTTTGCCTGTCAGTTTTTTAGGCAGGCACGATCGGACCATCCATTGCTCTCTATGAAGCAGTGGATGTTAATGGACATGTGTCTGTTGACACCTTCCGACATCTAATCCGGTCTGATCCCCATTCGTCTGGTGGTTTGGTTTGGATGACAGTCGGATGGAAACGGATAGGTGGTCCGTTTCTATCTGACAGCCCATAGAGGACAGCGGCCTGTATCTGTCTGCTCAGCGGAGAGATTCCATGTTGAGTGGATGGATCCACTGCCAGTGTGACAGGGGTCTAAAACAGACCTGGGTAAGTATTTATCTACCATGCAACCCTGATGGGGTGACTCCCTGGATAGCGAATCCCTAAAAGTAAATCTGAACGTCTTCTGGACTATAGACAAAGACATTTCCTCTCCATAATATCAGACTGAAAGCAGTATTAAACCCAAAAGCAAATATGTATTTATATTGCAGCTTAACTCTTAGGCCGCCTACACACGATCAAATCTGTCTGCTGGAAACGGTCTGCAAGACCGTCCCAGCGGACAGATTCGATCGTGTGTACGGGCGAGCCGACGGATTTGGCCACCCTACAGATTTCAAAGCATGCTTTGAAATCTATCGGGTAGGAACCCGTCCGCCCGACATGTCTGCTGGTTAGTACACTTACCAGCAGACATGTCGTCTCGCACCGGCACCGAATGGATTCGGCGCATGCGCGGAAGTGTTTTACTTCCTGGTGTGGTGACGTGGCGGCGTCAACGTCACCGTCACGTCACTGACACGTCAGCGCGCCGTCTGCTGGCGGGGATTTTGGTTTGCTCAAAAGTCCGACCGATTTGAACAAATGAATTGCCTCGTGTGTACGAGGCCTTAGATGTGATGGATGCATTCTTTTATTTTTTTAGGCTTTCCTTTTTTTCTTCATCCTGTGATCCAGCCAGTGTCTGCTATTTTTCAACAGAACAAGCTGTCCTGCAGTTAGGTTGTTGAGACAAACCATTTACCATCGACAATGGTGCTTACAATGGTTAACTGAGTAAAAAGTGTTTGGCTTCATTTTGTTAGTGTATGTAAATCTGCTAGCCCATCTAACATTCCCCTCGAACTGACAATGCTGCTGTCCAGAGGTGTCTTTGTTTCTCCTTCATCCAGCGTGGAGGCGCTATAATACAGGAAGTGTGTTAAGCTAGATACTGACTGTATTGATGGGGGAAGCCCTCCCGAAGCGCTTCTGTGTCCTGCTGGTGGGTTGCCATTCCTGCTGGCAGAAGACAATGATCACTGCTGGTGCCTATAGCTGCCAGCAGTAAACACATGCAGAAAATCCAACAGGTTGGTGGCACTAAAGTCGATTGAGTTCATTACCACCAACCTGCCCATCGATGGATCAAATCTCGGTCGGAGCCCCTAGAACCAGCTGAGATGTAATCCATCTATGGCTGGCATTACTGCCCAGATCACCAGGAGAAAACAGTGGGGGGGGGGACTAAAAAAAAAAAAAAAAAGGAAAACTAACACCGCAGCCTAATGAATGGTAAGCTGCAATATATTACATATTTGGTTTAGGGTTGAATACTGTATGACAGGGGTGTCCAAACTTTTTTTTAGAGGGGGCCAGATTTGATGAAGTGAATGTGCGTGAGGGCCGACCATTTTGTCTGACATTCTTTGAACCATTAAAATTTGGTCTAAATGTGTTCATCCGAGCACAAATACACTGCCCAAGAATTCTCTTGCCTTTGTGGCGAATCCCAGAGCGCTGCTCAAGACTAAGGATGAGCTTGGGCAGGTTATTTGGATATACCGTATTTATCGGCGTATAACACGCACCTTCACTTTGAGGGACGTTTCAGGAAAAAACATGTGTTGCATAAAGAACTGAGAAGCAAAATAAGGGTTAGCACCCATGGGTTAGCACCCATCAATGCAACCTCACATGCCGTGCCATGAATGCAGCCTCACCATTGCCATCCATGCAGCCTGATCGATGCCCATCTGCAACCTTGGAGGGGACAGGACGAGCACCAATAGATTGCATACAGGAGAATCTCCTGTTTACATGGCGGCCTCTTTAATACCAAGTCCCACCTCCAATCATGTCATTGTCCAATGGCAGCCCAGGCGACCGGACTCCCTATTACAGATGCAGCCTAATGAACAGGAGATTCTCCTGTATGTAATCTGACGGTGCTCGTCCAGCCCCCTTCCGAGGCAGTGCCGATACAGTATATATTATTTGGCCCTAGGGGCCACAAAAGATATATATCCAAATTACAAGGGGGGCCACATTAAACCGGAAAGCGGGCCGCAATTGTCCCACGGCCGGACTTTGGACATGCCTGCTGTATGAAGTCTATGATGATTTGGGATACAAAGGTTCAGTGATTGTTTACTATTTGGATACCTGTGACTTACCTTTCTGCCAAAGGAGGAGAATGGGTCCAGTCTCTCCTCATACTGGGAAGAGTATCGCATCTCTGTGTCGTCAGTCTTAGCACCCTGTTGGAGAGAAGAAAATGATAAAACAAGGCTTCACACACTTCATGATGGCCCTGTCCTGCGAGGCCTGCTATTTACACCAGTGAGGTATGGCAGGCCTGTCTACAGCAGCGTTTTTCAAAATTTTGATGTCCTCTGTTATTAAAATAATCAGTCTGCGGGTTGCTTGAGAAATACTAAGTAAATTACAAAAAAAGACCCCTCTTTTGAGCATTAGGCGAGGTCTGATTATAGTCTGTGACAAGCATGTAAAGCCTTGAGAATTCCAGGTGTAAACATCCACTATATTACTGAGAATATATAATAATAGAATGTATAAAACAAATATAGTACAATTTCCAACCAGGTAAAAAAATATGTAAAGCAATTATTGGCTGTCATATAGTGTTTGTATTTTCTGGTTTTATCACCCTCTGGGTGTGAATGACTCAAATACAAAGGAGAAGTGCACACCCTAGTGCCAGGAACTGTTATATCATTTTGAGCATCAGTATTAGGTGAATACCTAATTTTTTTTTGCATATAAATAGCTTAACTCTGCAAAAAATAAAAAAGTATGGCATGCTTCCAAGGATACATTGGGAGCAGAGTACAAAACAGAAAATCGGGCCCACCATCATACACTTCTGTGGGGTCTACCCAGCAGTGATAGAGGGGAACCTGAAACTGTAATCCAGCTCAGCCTAATACCCAGACCCTTAAAGTGGTTGTAAAGGTACATTTTTTTCCCCCCTAAATAGCTTTGTTTACCTTAGTGCAGTCCTCCTTCACTTACCTCATCCTTCAATTTTGCTTTTAAATGTCCTTATTTCTTCTGAGAAATCCTCACTTCCTGTTCTTCTGTCTAACTACACACCCTGGTGTGGAGAAAGCCTCTTGAGGGGGCGAGCAGGAGTGTCAGGACACTCTCTACTTTGCAGATAGAGAAAGGAGCTGTGTGTTAGTTGGCATCCTAACACTCCTGCTTGCCCCCTTAAGAGGCTTTCTCCACACCAGTGAGAAAGCCTTGCATTACTGCATGTAGTTACAGACAGAAGAAAAAGAAATGAGCATTTCTCAGAAGAAATAAGGACATTTAAAAGCAAAATTGAAGGATGAGATAAGTGAAGGAGGACTGCAAGGTAAAGGAAACTATTTAGGGATTTTTTTTTTTACCTTTACTACCCCTTTAAGTGATGACTGTAGACTCTGCATAGCACATTTTAAAGACTAGGGTGTGGTATTGTGTCCACCAGAGGTAATACAGAAGGTGAACAGAGGACAAGATAAGGCAGTCAGCAGGATCATGGTAGGAGGTGCCCCTAGATTCACCCATACATTCTCAGAAGATATGTCAACCAAATGAATCCCTAAAGCCGCGTACACATGATCCAAAAATCATGTGTATTAAAAACTAAAATAGTGTATTTTTGGATGACAACATTACTGATTAACTGAAAATCGCATGATCTGGTATCATACAAGAAATAATTTTGTGCTTGTCCGATGAACTGTCATGATCGGCTGTCAAAGGCTGTGTACTAACAATCCGATTATCGCATGATCGATTCAAAAGCTGTATTTTTCATCTGATTTTCAGATCATATGTACAGGCCATAACAAAACATATCACCTGGAGGATGATGGGCAAAAGATTTTTCTGTTTAGCGTGTGCTTGGTACTAAACAGTAAAGCATATTTCATTTGGTAATAACATATAGTGCAATGTGATTTATACTTCTTTAAAATGTATGTAAACAAGTAAAAATGAGTTGCAACTAATCATCTTTTACTTCTATTCATTTTTTATCTTTAGACTTTATTTCTAAAAGAATACGGTTACCTTTAAAAAAAAATAATAATAATAATAAATGCACATTTTTTTGCAGGTAAAAAAATTTGCATTTATTGAATTTATTATTATTATTTTTTATTAGAAGCCAGTGTTCTTTTTGGCAGCAAATTTCGATTTAGTTTTAGTCTTATGTCACGTACACATGCTTGGAACTTCCGACAAGAAATGTTCGATGGGAGCTTTTGGTCGGAAATTCCTACCGTGCATAGGCCCCATCGGACATTTTCTGTCTGAATTTCCGACAACAACAATTTGAGAGCTGGTTCTCCAATTTTCCAACAACAATATCCGTTTTCGTAATTTCCGATCGTGTGTAGACAATTCCGACGCACAAAATTCCACGCATGCCCTGAATCAAGTACGAGGCGGAAGCGCTTGGTGTGGTAAAACTAGCGTTCGTAATGGAGATAGCACATTTGTTACGCTGTAACGGACTGAAAAGCGAAAGTGAATTGTCTCTCACCAAACTTCTACTAACACGACTGGTATTGAACTTCTCTTTTCTAGTGCCATTGTACATGTTGTACGCCACAACATTTGTGTGACCGCGTGTATGCAAGACAAGTTTGAGCCAACATCCGTCGAAAATTTCCAAGGTTTTGTTGTCAGAATGTCTGATCGTCTGTATGTGCCATTTTAGTTTTATCCGCATTTTAGTCATCTGCAATTGTTTTAGTTTTTTGCTGTATTTAGTCGACTAAAATCATTTTAGTCAACTATGGGTTTAGTCATTTGTAATGCATTATTTAAGCATTTCTCTAGAACTTCCAAGTTTATTATAGCCTCCTGGATTAAAAAATTCTAATATGTTATTATTTATGGAATTAAGGGTTGAACAAACTAACAGATACGGATTTAGCCTCTCTGGATGGTCCTGTGACGCTTTGAATGGTGGTCTGAGAAGGCCTGTAACGTACACAGTGCTCTGGACGGTGGTCTGAGAGGGCAGTAATGCTGCACAGTGCTCTGGACAGTGGTTTGGACCTGTAATGCTTAGTCTTCTGGATGGTGGCACGAGAGGCCTGTAATGCTGTCCAGTGCTTTGATGGTGTTCTGAGGGGAGGCCTGAAATGCACAGTGTTCTGGGACGGTGGTCTGAGTGGCCTGTAATGCTGCACAGTGCTAGATGGTGGTCTGAGGGGAGGCCTGTAATGCACAGTGCTCTGGATGCCGGTGGTAAGAGGAGGCCTGTAATGCACACAGTGCTTAGGACGGGGGTCTGAGGGAAGGCCTGTAATGTACACACCCAGGGCTAGATTCAGGATGGAGAGCGTAAGTTTGTGCGGGCGTAGCGTAAATGGGCCGGCGTATCCCTGCGTAATTCAAATAGGGAAGGTAGGGGGCGTGTTGTATGTAAACTAAGGCCGCGTACACACGAGGGGATATGTCCGCTGAAAACGGTCCGATGGACCGTTTCAGCAGACATCTCCGCTCGTGTGTATGGGCTAGCGGACAGATTTCTCCACCCGACAGATTTCAAAGCAAGCTTTGAAATCTATCCGGTGGGAATCTGTCCGCCCGACATGTCTGCTGGTTAGTACACTTACCAGCAGACATGTCGTCCCCCACCGCCGCCGCGCCGCTGCCGAATGGATTCGGCGCATGCGCGGAAGTGTTTTACTTCCTGGTGCGGTGACGTGGCGGTGACGCGGCGGCGTCAACGTCACCGCCACGTCACCGCGCCGTCCGGCGGCGGGGAATTTGATCCGATGGTGTGTACACGCCATCGGATCAAACTCCCGATCGGACATATCCGATGGAAATGGTCCGCGGACCGTTTTCATCGGATATGTCCGATCGTGTGTATGGGGCCTGAGTGTGACCCGACGTAATTGACGCACCGAACGAACTGCGCATGTGCCGGCCGTGAACGTAGCCCAGTGCGCATGCTCCAAATCACGCAAATAGTCAATGAAAACAATGTGAACGTAACTTACGCCCAGCCCCATTCTGAATCGTAAACGTTGTACAATACGACGCTGTCCCGACGTCCATACTTAACATTGGCTGCGCCTCATATAGCAGGGGTAACTTTACACCGGACTTACGCAAACGACTTAAAAAAATACGCTACGTTCGTGAATCGGCGTATCTATCTCATTTGCATATTCGACGCGTAAATCTACGGGAACGCCACCTAGCGGCCAGCGTAAATATGCAACTTAGATACGACGGCGTAAGTGACTTACGCCAGGCGGATTTAATGCAAATCTATGTGTAACTGATTCTATAAAATCAGGCGCATAGATAGGACGCCTCCCACGCAGAGATACGACGGTGTATCTGGAGATAGGCCGTCGTATCTCCTACATGAATCTAGCCCCCGCAGTGCTCTGCTCTGGATGGTCGTGAGTCAGGACTCTCATCAGGAGGCCTGTAATGCACAGTGCTGCTCTGAACGCTCATTTGAAGTGGCCTGTGATGCTGCACAGTGCTAACTGCTAATCATGGAGCTCAATGGAAGCCACAATTTCAATAGGGTAAACATCCTTCCTTCACATTTTCTGTTAGTTTTCGTTCGTTTACAAAAACAGAATTTTTTTTTGTCAGTGGACAAAAACGTGGCGTACTTATCGTTTCGTTTTCATCATTGTAAAAAGGCCGCCGACGAAAATTTTCCCGAAAATGTTTTCGATGATGAAATTAACACTGTTAGGAGTCTGCAGAGAATTGTACCTACGATCAGCAGAATGCGGGTGCAACGCAGGGTTCCTGCAGACTGTCAGTGTAATCTGTCTGCTCGAACCTCATACAGGCAGGCAGTTACACACTGAAAGGAAATGAAATACCTAGAGCGCCCACCAGTTCATTAAGAACGACAAGTCGCCAGCTGCAAAGGCTGTAGTTCTCTCATTCACAGAACTTTGTAAATGAATGACACGGCCAGGTGGTTCGGAGCCCCAAAATGCAGTTTTTTTTTAATTGTGAATGCTGGGGCAAGA
The DNA here is from genome assembly GCA_029574335.1 of Rana kukunoris. Taxonomy (NCBI): domain Eukaryota; kingdom Metazoa; phylum Chordata; class Amphibia; order Anura; family Ranidae; genus Rana; species Rana kukunoris. Next base: position 509,563,395 of record CM056050.1, read on the forward strand.
AGAACACAGACCTTCTGTCACAGGGAAGGGGGAATCGAGGCTGAGGGCTGCAGGAGCGGGAACATGTTACATGTTCCAACCTAAAAACTGTGAACTTTTACTTTAACCACTTGCCGACCACGCTATAGTAAAAAGACAGCTACAGCATGGTCGTCCAGTTTATTGTCAGAACCCTGCCCCCCTAAGAATCGTGTTCAGGAGAGGAGCCTTTGGGCATAAAAACTGTCAAACGTGACTGAACGCACCTACGTGCTAGGCGCATTTAGCACTTGAGCGTTTATTTCAATGGCCAGAATAAATTCTGGGATAAAAGGTGCGCCTAAACATGTTTGAGAAACACGGCTTAGGTGCGTTTTCAAATGCTGATTTACTCCTGTATAGAGAAACAGCATTTACAATAAAGAGCATGAAGCCTAAATGGAATCCTCCACAGACTCTCTAGATATAGAAACGCCAAATCAACAGGTAAAATATTTTCAGAAGTTCCAATGAAACTGAGGCAAACAATCACATTTGTGCACTTTATAAATATAACATATCCTTCTAAAGTCCAACAAACAGAACATGACTGAACAATAGTGTATGTATACAGTTAAACAACGGTAACTGTTTATAGCTGCCAATTGATTTAAGGGTACAATTTTAATGGTCATACAGACTGGGATCTTACTTTGCCTGGGTAGCTCTGCAGGAACTTTATCTTCTCGTACAGCTTGATGTTGTCAGCTCTCAGGTTGTCCAGCTCAGTCTGAAGGGCTCTCATTGTATGATGCATCAGGCGGTTTTCCTGTACAGCAGAAACAATATGTATCCCTGGTAAAGCTACTATTACAGTAAGGACAGGATAAATGGAAGAGTTGTAACTTTTTCTTCATGCAGTATGTGAGATAATCTCCTAAATTTGTCTCATACGATGACAAAACCATAAGATAAAATTTTCTTTCACTTTTTCTAATACATAAAGTTTACAGCACAGATAAAGTATCCCAAACAGTGGTTTATGGGCCACATGTGGTTCGCCACTTCTATTGATGTTGCTTAAAGGATAAGTCCAGCCTGAGCTTTTTAGGCAATTCGTTTTGCACACCTGTGAACCGTTTTTAGCGGAGATCGGTCTGAAGTCCGCTCTCCGCTGACGTCACACAGATCAGTCGAGGCCGCGTGTCATCCCAACTTAGGAAGTCTGGATCCACCAGCTGCCTGGACTGATGGCAGTCTCAGCCCTTGAGCGAGCTGCTGAGATGGTTGTACATCGCCCCCCCCACAGCTCAGCACAGAGGAGCAGAGAGGAGAGGTGCTGATTGACAGTCAGCAGCTCTCCTCTCACGGGGCTTAAAGAACTGAGCCATCGGTAGTGTTTGGTGGCTCAGTTCTCAGCGCAGAGTCTGATGCTGCATCCACCTAGGTAAGTATTAATCTAAAAAAAAAAAAAAACATACTTCTCTTTTAAACCAGCTTTTTAATAAGTGCTTATATCCTGCCTATCCTAACATCTGTGGCTTAGGCCCCTTTCACATGTCCGCTCCGCTCGTCCGTTCATTACAAGTCTGTTTATGGACTTGTAATGAACCCCTATGGGAGCGGATCCGTTAGCGGATGATGCATCCGCTAACGTCCGCAAGATCCGCATCCGTTTTTTCGGACGGAAGAATGTCCTATTTTTCTTCCGTCCGGCCAAATGGATCGGATGCAAACGGACATCCATAGGGGAGAGCGGAGGAGAGACAGGGCGGTCCCTGCACAGTGTGCGGGGACCGCCCTGTCCGCCTGACAGCTCAGCGGGGATCCCCCGCTGAGCCGACGGACACATGGAGCGGACCAAAAAACGGTCCGTTCCGTGTGAAAGGACCCTTATATATTTTTTTATTGCATGGGGACAATTGGATCTTGACTTATTCATATTGATTGTATTACTATCAAAGGCTATTTGAGTTGAAATGATCATGTTTCTTATTACATACAGGGTGTTGTAAAGGGCAGAGCACAATTACCATAGCAGCAAATCACATTTTGGATTTTTGCAGCCAAATCAGTGTTAGAGTAATTCTGATTGGTTGTCATGGTATTCCGAACTTTGCATGTTAACGCGTTCCAGACTCCTGTGAAAAAATAAGATCCAGCGGTGTGCTCATGCCAGTCTGTTTCACCTGCTGTCTTTTTTTCTTGGTGCCAGCATCTTCACTATGGGCTCCCGACTGTGACAGCTTGAGGCTTTACAGCTGGGTGCATTTACGAGCAGCGCTGCGCATCTTAAATGATGGATGCAGTCTTCTGGGACCTGTCAGTGTCCCAGAGGACTGCAGGAGAACTTCAGCTCCGATCGCCTATGCGGTCAGAGGGGAAATAGAAATGGGTACCTGCCAAAATCGGATACCTGCTCCTTAAACGTGCCAATTCTTCAAGAGGAGCGGAACTTCCCCTTTTGGGTGGAGGTCCACTTTAAGCTTTTTTTTATTATTAAAGTGGAACATATTTACATGCCAAAAGATTTGGAGTTCTGTTAAAGGATAAGTTCATTTAAAAAAAAAAAAAGGATGCCAATTTTTTTTTAAGTGCATTTACATTTTTTTTTTTTAGGAGCCTGGAAAGCATTACACCAGCGATCAGTAGATTGTTGATGCCATGCAGATGATCTGCATCATACGGCCAGGCAGTTTCACACTGACAGGAACACTTTGTTTTATATGTGTAGATAGGAAAATATGGTTAGCTGTCTTGGGTGTGTAGATTTATTGCCCTCAGAGCCTTTACTACAGCTCAGTTTGCCTAATGCAGTGTTCCGAGTCCCAGAGTTTCTCTTGATATCTGCAGTACTGCAATATGAAAGGCAGAGTCTAAAGAAATTTGTGTAATTGTAATGTAGTGTAATTGTAATTGTATTGCACTATCAATAATTTACAGTATTTATATAAAATAACCTAATGGTTAATATTATGGCTGCTACGAAGTTAAAATTGTATTTCCATGCACTGCTGCTGACAGCCCTCCTCCCACCTGGTTATCATTCAGGAATACTTTATGTTAAGTGACAGTATTATAGATGACACTTCAAGCTGCCTGTAGTGTACTATGTATAACCCTGTTTCAAAGAAACAACTAGAATAGTAACAATTTATAATAAGTTTAGATATGCTGCATGAATGGGAACACATATGAAACATACAGTGGGGGGGGGGGGGGGGTTAGGTCTGTTAGCGTTGCTCAGTGGTAAAATGTAAGACAACCTACCGCCTCCAGCTCTTGATTTCTAGCCCTGAAGCGCTCCCTCTGACTAGATATGATTGATAGGAGAGAATCCATCTGACCTTCTGGAATTGCAACACTTGCAGAATAGCCTGCGTTTGTAAATCAACAACAAACTATAAACACAAACCCATGTTTGCAGTGCATTAATACAATAGACAAAACAGTATCAGTAATTATCTCATATCACTTCACCATTCCCTTTAGATTAATGTTGTGTTGTGTTCATCTAAAACGATTATGTAACCCTTCAGGAGACCAAGTGCATGCAGCACTTGGTCCCATTTAAATTTGTCCTGCTTTTGCTAAGTAGTGTGCTTGGGCAATCTGCCCCCTGCTGTCCAACACCACTGCTAGCAAGTAGAAAGATTTGTGAGGGACAGCTCTGGTGTCTAGCAGCAAGGACCACTCTGAAGACCAGCACTGCCATTCACAAAAGGTCACACAGCCTGCAGTGTTATATTATCCATCCATGGCTGCTTCTAAACCTAAACAGCCTCGGCAAATAGATCACACACAATGTGTATGTTTCGCAAGCGATGCCTCCAAATAGGCTGTGAAGCAGTCTCCTGCTGCTCCATAACCAATATTTTGCAAGGTGAAAAGATGCTCAAAGCTTTCAACCCAGCATGTGGAAAGACAGTGGTACAGTAATCCTGGTGTGGAAAAGTGTGGGACAGGTCTCTGCCACTGCTGGGAATGGAAACCCACGGAGCATGCTGTCAGTGTGATAAGCAGCACTGTCTGATCATTCACAAAAGTAAAAGATAATTTAGCACTGCAAGGACTTTTGATCTATCTGCAGCTGCTTGTAAACATTTAGGGCAGCTGCAGATAAGTCACACAGCCCCACAATGCTAGTATTATCAATGAACAATCAAGACAGGCTACACATTGTCATAATAGTTAAAGAATAGTAAACTTAGAAAAGGGACGAGGTCTCAGTGCTGACTGTATCTCCCCAAAAAGAACGCCCATAAATTGGGCTGCAGACTGGGGTTGAGCTACAGCCAGCATTAACATTAGCTAAACAATGGGACCATGTACTATATGCAATTGGTCCCATTTGGAACAAATCGGGGGTGGGCTTATGAAGATCTTTAAAAACATTTGGAAACGTTCTTTATAATGTGGCTATAACACATTTCACTTCAATTTGCAGTTAGCCATTATTTTTTAAACTGCCAAAAATTTAAGATTTATTTTCCTTGTTAAAAAGAGTTAACAGCTGACGATGTACTGTGTTGCAACTTACTATCAATGAGCTAAAGGGAGCTACAAACTCCTATACTGTTGCTAAAGAATAACAAGGGAAATATCTGTTATGCCCTGTACACACGATCGGTCCGCCTGATGAAAATGGGACCGTTTTCATCAGACGAACCGATCGTGTGTGGGCCCAATCGTTTTTTTTTTCCCATCAGGGAAAAAAAAATAGAGTCGGTTTTAAAATTTTCTGATGGTTAAAAAATCGATAGAAAAAAACGATCGTCTGTGGGGAAATCCATCTGTCAAAAATCCACGCATGCTCAGAATCAAGTCGACGCATGCTCAGAAGCATTGAATTTTATTTTTCTCTGCACGTCATTGTGTTTTACGTCACCGTGTTGGATACGATCAGATTTTTAACTGATGGTGTGTAGGCAAGACTCATGAAAGTCAGCTTCATTGGATATCTGCTGAAAAAAATCCATCGGTCTATTTTCATCGGATGAACCGATCGTGCGTACGTGGCATAAGTGTTATAAAAGGATACAATTTTGAATGACTTACGGCTCACTCTGTTGTGTGAGGAGGCTGTGTAACTCTCAGTACTGGATATTATATGCATTTCATAAATTTAGCAGTTTGCCTGGAGTTTAGCTTTAAACTGTACAGTATGTACCCACCTTGATTACCATAGAAAATTGCAGTGGCCTCTTTGATTGGCTCTGGAATCATTTCCATACTTGGGTCAGCAGCTCCCTGTTGAGTATCAAAAAGTAACACGGCAATATTGTCAAAAACATTCACACTCCAAATTAAAAAAAAAATCATTTATATCATTTATATCAACCTATCAAAAAAGGTATAATTATTACGCTAGTTCATTTGGTCTACTAATTGCCATAACACTTTCTCCTTAATAAATCCTGCTGACTATACTGCATGGAAATTAGAACTGCAGGCAATATACACATTTCACAGAAACATATATATCTATATACTATCCATTAATATTTTACGATAGTTCTGTAGTCACATTCCTGCGCAGCCAGGAGCAGAACATATATGGCAAACTGGTCACACGTGGAGTATGTGTATATTTGTCAAGGTTTAACCATATCAAAATGTTAATCATCTAGATCACAGGTCTCAAACTTGGCGCCCTCCAGCTGTTGTGAAACTACAAGTCCCATGAGGCATTGCAAGTTCAAAGCATGACTCCCACAGGCAACGGCATAGTGGGACTTGTAGTTTCGCAACAGCTGGAGGGCCGCTAGTTTGAGACCCCTGATCTAGATCTACAGTAGGTTACACAGGGTCTTATGAAAACACCACCACATGAGTAAAGTCATATTATTTACCTTTGTTTTTACCCCCTGCAGCTTGGTTTGCTGCCAGGAATAAGTTGCTGATTGCAAGCACTAGTTGACCTCAGTCAGCATTTACGTAGGGCTGAAGACTCTCACTCAACCCCATCTGAGTACAACTGGAAGTAATGGGTATTACTCCACCCTCCTTGGAGAAACACACTGGCAGGGGAGCAAAAGCGTGCCATACATGTAAAGATTTCTCCTGTTCCCCCATCCTTGCTAAACAGGACAGATCGCCATATCTATCTCTGCCAGGTATTGTATTCTGACAGCTAGAACCTGCGGCTTTCAGAATATCAGAATATCAGAACAGTGACAGTGAATGATTGGCTGCACTTATTGTTCACCCAGCATTTTTTTTTCACAGATTTTTCGAGCTAGGTGGTAACTGCGTGGCCACCCATCACTCGAATCCCAGAAATCAGTTAGAATTTGAGCTGTGTATGGCCAGATAAGGGAATGTGTGTATATGCAGGAGGACTGCGCATTAAAGTAGATCTAAACCCTAGACAGCGTGGGAGAATTTCTTACTGGCTTTAATTCAGTGCTAACATACAAACCCTTCTTATAAGCTTAGATGACATTTAGTTTGCCAAAACACTGTAATGTAAACTATTCCCATATTTTTTTATGCTCTTTAAAACTTTTATTATAATTTTTGCATATTAGTGCAGCTGATCCCCTGAAGGCTCTTTGCATCCACTCCCTGTCTATATACCTTTGCTATAGTAGCAAGTCAGTGCTCAGGGTGGCTATTTCAAAGATGACATCAACAGAAAATGCTGACGTATTGAGTATTGACACGGCTGCTAATCATTTTCACAATAAGCAGAGGCTCAAATGGGGGGACAGGAAGAGAGTGTTTTCCCATAACAAGTAATGCTTGAACTAGGACTTTCATGGCGGGTGTGACAGACTCAGATTCTCCTATGTCTAGGGTCACCTTATGTCCAATAGGGCCATAGGGTGACGAAGAATATATATAATGTATTGCAGAAGATGGGACATTACTGACAGTTCATTACAAGTGGCTTAATTTATCCTGACTAGGTCACTAGGACAATGACCCTTCAATGCTTAGCTCCGACTATTGAAATGCTAAGTGAAGCCGGGCTTGTGAAATACCTTTCCATTGTGTTCTGCAGGTGAATAGATGATGCGGTGCCGAAATGTCTAGCTACTGATTAGATAATTTGCTCACCTGAATGTCATTAGCAAAGGAATGTGTGGGTGGAGAGTTCATTGTTCTGTGATTAAATTTAACAACCTGTACTGTATATAAGATTGTGGTTTTGGTCCTATTAAACAGTCCATACTTAGCACACATACAAGTGTCGTCTCGTTCTGTGTTAAAGGTAGCTGGAATATCCGATACTTATGTCCAGACTGATAGAAGCGGTGTATGATGGACGCATTCAGTGCTGGGAGCTTTCTCACTGTGGTCACTATCAAGGAGGTGTAATTACTGTGTGTAAACTGAAACTGGGTTGGTGCTGAGGGGTTTTAGACAAACCATCACTGCCCTCTATTGGCTTTCTGGCTCTGTACATCAGAGAGACAGGAAATAACAGCAAAAACAAAACTAGAACTGTAGGTTGATTATATGATTGATTTTTATCTATTTTTAATCATTTTTAAAAGGAATCAGTTAACTTTTATGTCTCTATACCCTGTAAACAGTCATTTCAGCCCAAATTTTTTTTTCCTTTAGTGACCCTTTAAGTATAAAATTCCTAGTGCTTTCCCACTTTTAGGGAGCCACAGATAGCACATACAGCCAGCCATACACGTGAATGGCTGTAGGCCATTATGATGCTCCTGTGCATAGGTGTTTACCTGTGCATTTGTGTACGGCACATTACCTGAGCACACTAGCTTGGTGTTGGGAAAAATATGTTGTACATGCATTCGTGGGTAAACATAGATGCACAAAATCAGCTATACACCAGTACTTCTGTGTGCATCTATTTGCTTGTTACATAGTTACATAGTTCGCTAGGTTGAAAAAAGACACAAGTCTATCCAGTTTGACCGGCTGTACGCACAACCTGCGCAGGAATTCTATCCTTTAGCACTTTTGAGTCTGGGTGAATTTGGGTTCACTTAAATTTTTAAACAAACCTATTGCTTTGCCATACAGGAGAAAACCATATGCTTTGTTTAAGAATTAAACAGATAATAGCACTCCAGGCAATCTGTCCAGAATTAGAAGGGTTGGTTAGTATGTATTTGGGAACTAAGTATTTCTGTTTTAGCCAAGCTGCAGGTTAATGCACAATTCTTAGGAGATTCTGGAAAGAAAACCTTAGACAGTGAGTGTGGGAGCACTTCTTACTGGCCTTCATTCAGTGCTAACATACAAACCCTTCTTGTAAGCTTAGCTTCCCGTTCTGGTGCAGACAACTCATTCTAAATGGTAAACAGGCAAAAATAGATATACAGCCAACATCAGAAATCCAAAGGATAAAACAGTTCACATTTTATATACTACTAATACTGATTATATATTTATGTATATACTGATCTGCAAATAAAGGTGACCACAAGCCCAGACAAAAAGTTTGCCAAGTTTCCCCAAGCTACTAGCTATCGGGGATGGAGACACTTGACGTTTTTTGTCTTGGCCTCGTTTAAAGTCCCAAATATATTTTCTTTGTCAAAAAGTTTGCCATACCTCAGCATCTGGTCGCTGAGCGGAGCCTAGGGACTGGACAGTGCTCAGGTCATGCTCCAGCTTGGAGATCAGCTCCTTCTGCTGAGAAACTGTGGAAACGGCTTCTGTGAACTGCAGTTGTAACTCTCCACTGCGAGCTGAGGGAACATATCACAATGTAAACACAAACAACTCTGTATATTCATGTTTATCCAAGTGCCTGAAATAAGAACTGTCTGTACAAATCAGATGTCTCCTTCAGGAGAAGTACCAGCTTCCTTCCTATATTGGCATACTCAATTTTTAGCGACACTAAATCGAACCATTCGTTTAACCTCCTCTACACCAATGAAATACCTATGCAGGAATTTCGACAAACACACTGACCACATATCCAAAATATACAATATAATGACCCCTGCCTCCAAAAAGTTGTTCTATATGAATAAATAGAAGCAAGATTTAGGAGAGACTTTAGAGGTGGAAGAATGGAGTAAGTTGGCACAATGCGTATCCAAATCATATGTTAATACTTCTTTGATTGAAGCAAACTATAAAGTCTTCCTGAGGTACATGGTGGGGAACCCCAGTTGAAAAAGGCTGCTTTAGAGGTTGTGGCCTAGATGACACCGTGTTCCACATTTAATGGACTTGTCCAAAAGTAAGGAGGTTCTGGATCCATACCTATAATTTTATTTATTTACTCACTCACTCAAGTGAACCTTATTAAATCACCACTAAATGCACTGTTGGGGTGCCCAGTCTTGGGGACATTGAGACATATGAAGAGGCTCAAAGCATTTATATTTGCAGCAGACAGAATTTCCATTGCTAGGTCTTGAAAATCCCATACGGTTCCATTCAACCTACTAAGGTCCAAGTTATCCTGGATTATGATAAACTCCTATCAGCGATCCTGAACATTAAGCTCATTGTTTTTGACAAAGCTTTGAATCCCTGGATCAAATACCTCTTCGATGCCTTATGAGACGGGTTTGCCATAGAGATTTTTATCCATATAGGGTGCACTTCTCTCTTGCTTTGTCCTTCCTCCCTTTATCATCCACTTCCCTTCTTTATCTTTTTCTGCATTTGCCCTCTTATAGGCCCTTGGGAGAATTGTTTTACAAGATACATTTTATACGCTAATATCTGAAAAGGACAGCACCCAAGTATAAAGGGGGGGGGGGGAGTAGAGTGGTGGAAAAAGGATGGGGGGGAGTGGTGGGAAATGGGTAGAATCGGGGGGACATGTGACCCTTACACAAGAGAAGAAAGAGCAAGATTACAAAAGAAAGAAAGATAGAAAGGTGAAACGCCCAGAGAATAAACCTAGGTCCAGGAGGTCAGCCAGGTTGCGTAACCGCTTGGAGATAGGCATCAGTGTACAAAAAATATTGCCAAGGTCTCCAGGTGTCTCTAAAGATCTCATCCTGGTTGTGCAAGGTAGTTGTGAGATCCTCCATATCCCTAAGTTCGTTGACTTTGGAAAACCTCAAAGATTTTGACGCCAAGTTCTCGGATCTCCAACACAAGAAGATACATGTCTCAGCCACATTTAATAACCAAATTGAGAGGGTAGGTTTATATTTTTTATAGCATGGTCAGAGAGATGCAACAGACATGCTGCAGGGTTCCCCTCCAAGTCGACGTCAGTCAGGTGCTTGATAGTACCGCCAAAACGGCCTAAGTTTGTGACAGTCCCAAAGGACACAAAGCATCGTTCCCTCTGCATTACCACATCACCAATATGTACTAGGGACCTGTGGAAAAAAGCGGTGCAAAGTGGTGGGAACACTATACCAGAGGGTCAAGATCTTGTAGCCGGTCTCCTTGATTCTAATGCCCATGGAAGACTTCTGAGCAAAGAGGAGGATTTTCCTTCTGCAATTTAGAGAAATTAGTTTCAAGGTCCAATTTAGAAAGAAACCTGGGAACAAACCCTGTCGCCGGTTGGTCCAACAAAAGACAGTGACGGATCGGCTCCTTCCTGTGGCATATATCTTCCAGTTCCGTAAGCTGGCAGTAAATACCCAGGGAGCGCCAACACTGATGGAGTAAATTGTGCATCGGGAGAGCACTCCAGAAGTCCAAAGGGGGTGGTCTGCAGCATTCACACAGGCCAAAGAGGAGAGCTGTCCATCCAGCCCCAAAAAGTCACAAAGATAGAGATGGCCTTTTCGAGGCCAGGCATTGAAAATGAGGGTTCTGGAGGCCTGGTACAAATTCTGGATTACCCAGTACTGGCACCATGGGGGAAAGTAACAGTGAAATAGAAGAATGATGGAATGCGTCCCTGACAACCAACAACATTCGGCCAAGGGTAGGATGGTCCATGAGGGCTTTTGGCAGGGGAGATGCGATCCAGGGCCAACTCTTCACCATGAGCCAGAAGCTTTTATGGGAGCATAGTTTTTCTACAAAAAAAATAAAAAAACACTACAGCCTTCTACAGATAATGTTATTGACTTTTTTTTTAGAACGTTGAGTGTGCATGAGGCCTCAAGTTTGACCTGTGCTCCCAGGGGGTACAGCAGGTTTATGATAGTCCAGGGCATAGTTTTTATACCTTACTCTTTATTTCTGAGAGATGTTTGCTAGCTCAATTTTTTTTTATTATACAGTACATCCCTTTAACTAGCACTTAAAATCTTGCATTAAATAGCATGCTTCAAGAGAAGCAGTTTATACTTAGTACCACTAGATGTCACTATGTCCTCAATAACTAAAATATGGACATGGGTAAATAATTTGAAGGTTCACTAAATTGGAGGGGTTAAATTGTAATTTAAAGTGGAAGCTTTTTTTTTTCTTTTTTTTATCTGTAGCAATCCATACTTGTCATCAACATTTCATATTTATATTATTGCATTGTAGACAGGATTCTTGATATATATCGGCCTTATATCTCAGTCTAAAGGGGATGTAATGGCAGTACTACAAAAAAAAATAAAAAATGGTGGCGACTCTTCTGCTACTGATGTCATTTAAGCTGGTGAAGTTAGGAGGTGAAATCCTCCAGTGATATCAAAACCTCACCATCACTCCTGCTCCTGGAGGCTAATTAACAGCAAACGACCTCCTTGTGCCATGCTAGTTGCAGTTAAGTGCAGTCATCTGGCAGTGCCGTCATATGCTGCCAATATGGGCATCTGCAGCAATCCCTCCTTCTGGGCTGTATATTCTGCAATAGGAAGCAAAACAGCAGGATATGTGGCCTATTTTTGGAAGACAATGGGCCAGATTCAGGATGGCGAGCAGTTCTTTATTCCGGCGTGACGTTTCTCATTTACGTTACCCTGCCGAAACTTTACGCGTAAGTACTGTATTCACAAAGCACTTGCTCCTAAAGTTGCAACGGCGTAGCGTAAATGGGCTGGTGGAATTCTAATTGGGCGGGTAGGGGGCGTGTAGTATTTAAAATAGGCGCGATCCCGCGGCGAACGTACTGCGCATGCGCCGGCCGTCAATGTATCCCAGTGCGCATGCTCCAAATAATGACGGTGTTTTCAACGTGAACGTCAATGACGTCAATCCCCATTCACAGACGAGTTACGCAAACGACGTAAAAACTTTTCCAATTTGACGCGGTCACGTCCATACTTAACATAGGATGCGCCTGCTTTTTGTTGCTTTATCTTTACGCCGAAAAAACCCTTACATAAACGTTGTAAAGTGACTGCGTCGGGCCCGCGTACGTTCGTGACTTGCCGTGTCTCGCTGATTTAAATATTATCGGCGTAAATCATCGAGAAAGACCCCGGCGGCTATTTTAAAACTGAATTTAAGATCGGATGGTGTAATACAATTACGCCTTTTGGATCTTTGCAGCAAACCGGCGTATCTTGTTTTCTGCATAAAGAAAACAGATAAGCCGGCGCAAAGTGTGAGTTATGCCGTCGTATCACTGATACGCCGGCATAACTCTACCTGAATCTGGCCCAATGTCTGTACCGTCTTATGTCAGCTCCACTGATCGACCCCATAGGACAGCACTTTAATGCCATGTACACACAATTGGTTCATCCGATCAAAATGGACCGATTGATTTTTTCATCAGATATCCGATGAAGCTGACTTTCATCAGTCTTGCCTACACACCATCAGTTAAAAATCCATTTGTGTCAGAACGCGGTGACGTAAAACACGACGAGGTGCAGAGAAAAATTAAGTTCAATGCTTCCGAGCATGCGTCGACTTGATTCTGAGCATGTGTGGATTTTTGACTGATGGATTGAAAATTTTAAAACAGGTTCTAAGTTTTTTCACCGATGGGGAAAAAAACGATGGGGCCCACACACGATCGGTTCGTCCGATGAATGTGGTCCATCGGACCGTTTTCATCAGACGAACCGATCGTGTGTACGAGGCATTACTAGCATATAAGTCTGCCATCTATTCCTTCCAGCATTACTTTTCACTCTAGAGGTTCCTTAATTAAAAGGATGATGAGTACCTCCTTATCTTGCATATCTTGGTTAAAGCGTACCCAAGTTGTATAGTGACCTGATTATATACCTGGCATAATTTGCTGCCGTCTGACCCACTGCCTTACAATTCGCCACTCCCTCCTTTTGGATCTTTTACCTCTTTAACCACTTGCCGACCAGCCGCCGCAGTTATACGGCGGCAGGTCGGCACTCCTGCGCGAGAGCCCGTAGCTCTACGTCGCCACTTTCGACGGCCACTAGGGGGCGCATGCGCCCCCCGCTCGCCCCCGAGTCCCGTGCGTGTGCCCGGCGGGCACGATCACCGCCGGGCACACGCGATCGCTCGTTACAGAGCGAGGAACGGGAGCTGTGTGTGTAAACACACAGCTTTCGTTCCTGTCAGCGGGGGAAACGCTGATTTTCTGTTCATACAATGTATGAACGGAAGATCAGTGATTTCCCCTAGTAAGTCCACCCCCCCCATACAGTTAGAACACAAATAGGAACACACTTAACCCCTTCCCTTCCCCCTAGTGTTAACCCCTTCACTGCCAATGGCATTTTTATAGTAATCCAATGCATTTTTATAGCATTGGTCGCTAAAAAAATGCCAATGGTCCCAAAAATGTGTCAAAAGTGTCCGCCATAAGGTCGCAGTACTGAAAAAAAACGCTGATCGCCGCCATTACTAGTAAAAAAAAATAATAAAAATGCCATAAAACTACCCCCTATTTTGTAAACGCTATAACTTTTGCGCAAACCAATCAATAAACGCTAATTGCGATTTTTTTTAACAAAAAATATGTAGAAGAATACGTACCGGCCTAAACTGAGAAAAAAAAAGGTTTTTTTATATATTTTTGGGGGATATTTATTACAGAAAAAAGTAAAAAATATTGTTTTTTTTTCAAAATAGTCGCTCTATTTTTGTTTATAGCGCAAAAAATAAAAACCGCAGAGATGATCAAATACCACCAAAAGAAAGCTCTATTTGTGGGGAAAAAAAGGACGCCAATTTTGTTTGGGAGCCACGTCGCACGACCGCGCAATTGTCAGTTAAATCGACGCAGTGCCGAATCGCAAAAAGTGCTCTGGTCGTTGGGCAGCAATATGGTCCGGGGCTAAAGTGGTTAAAACCATCTGGATGATTTTTAGAGTTAACCCATTCTCTCCTTGATCTTTTAGCATCTTGCTGGGTGCATTTAATGCATGCTAAGTGGCCAGTCCTGCTCAATAGTAGAGCATGTCTATATAGCAACAGTAGGGATGGTTGTTGATGCGATTCTTTATTAAGCAAGCATATTAAATTATGTATTTATTTTTCCCAGTTGTGTACAAAAGTTTAGGCATGCCGGGTGTGTTTGGCAAAAAATGAATAGTTCCACTAGATATATGTAAAAATAATGTTATCTTTGTTATTCCTACAGCTTCCATGGAGATGCACAAAGGCAGACATGTTTGAAGTCCAGCCTGGGTGGCAAGCATGACTTCCTTCAAAGTTACAGTGGAGGTGTGAATGTAGCCATCCAGAGACAGGAAGTGTGTTATTCTCGGAAATTACAAAGTAAAAAAACTAAAAAAACAATGGTCAAAAACATGAAAAAAATATATAATAATACGGTCACCATATCTAAGGATTGGTAAGCTACATGACATTTTTGTGTTTATTTACACTAAAATTGCTTTTAAAGTGTATGTAAAAAGTAATGACAAACTGACCTTTCACTACATTATGGAGTATGAAATATAGTTGGATTTCTCATTATCCTTAGCATATTACTTTATTATATAGCGAAACTATTTTTTTACTATCCTTTTTTTTCTCAGAGATTTCTCAAAATGTGTAAACTGTTAATGTAATGCATGACTGTTATGGCAACAACTGTAATTGGGTAAATTATGCAATTAGGTTAACACAATGCATGAAACGGGCTGATAATATATGTAGTGTCTCCAAGTGCTAAGACAATAGGCTACCAGACCAGTATGTTGAAGCTCTCTTCTCCTACAATCATCACTTTGCTGGCTTATTCAGAATTGTGTAGCACTGACATGCAATGTGCAGGGACACGTAGCAACCTATTTGAAGTCTGTTCAGTGAAAGATGAATTCAGATACACTACAATGGAAGGCAACCCTTTGCAATCTCCCTCATTGAAGGCCTTTGTTTCAAAAATTCTTCAAACTCAAGTTAGAAATTTTTTATTCACTTTTTTTTCTCCCCTATAATTTTTATTGTTTTCTGGATAATTTGTACAAACAAGAAGTTATACAGAATGTGTCAAATAACGTGTAAGAATGGTAATTTTGCAGTGTGAATGATTGCTAGGAGACTGTGTTCTACCTTCTTTGAATTTTTAATCTTTTTTGGACACAGAAGGTTCTGTTAGGATCAGTTTGTGCTGCAGGCACACAACAGCTCCTGCTTCCATACGAATGGGTTCGAATAGTGATGTGTTCAATGCAAAATGCAACATTTGTAGATAAAGCCTGTCTAAGGAGGCCTGAATAAACCTGGTCCCGCTTATTTTTTTCTTCTATTTATTGTACTGTTCACTGTTGTGGTTACCAGTGTGACTATAGAGGGGAGGAGGTAAAGTCAAATGTAATTTCATGTCTTCAGAGGTTGATTTCTAAATTTCCCAGGAAACAATGTGTAATACACATGTGGTGCAACTTGTATGGTAGGCCAAACATTTTTTGACACAAGAAAGGCATAAGGCCAAGTTCACCTTTATAATAATTAAAATCTTTTGTAAAAAAAGCGATGAATGAATGAAACCGATTGTAAAATGTGACAGCAGATGCTGGGAGAAGAACCCCCACCTGCTGTCACAGCGGGGATGAGGGGTGCTTGCATAGGAACATGTTACACCCTAAATATGGTTGTAACTTTTAAAATATTACTGGGGTGAGCCTTTAAAGAGACTCAGAGCGAGATGACAAACTACCAGCATCCGACATTTAAGGTACACAGGGTTTATTTATTTTTCTGCCTCATGAGACAGTGTTCAGGCCTGGTTATTAAAGTGGTAGTAAACTCATTCACTAGTTTTTCTCATTTAACGCACTCTGAATTAAATGACATATTGGTATCATTTTTACTGTTCCAACTTGAACCCTTTATGAGAAATTGGCTGATGTATTCTTCAATGATGTCAGCGGCACATGCGCATTTTGGCTCCCGTTTACGGCATGATCCATGTGCCGTCAGTGCACCCCCTTTCCATATGCTGCTCCTGAAGAAGCTGGATGCATTGCTTGAAAGTAGAAAGAAGGGATCTGGAGGAGAACCAGGAGGAGGGCTGGAGCTGCAGGAGAGGTGCGAGGGCCACATAAAATGGCCTGGAGGGCCAACATTTATACCCACTTGAGTTGAACTATTTAATTTATTACTACAATGTAATAATGCGTTTCAATCACCCTGACACCATATCAAGCATGGTGCCGTGATGATTGAAGCGCTAACACCAGCCATTGCCCGCGAAAAAAATTGTTTACACCCCGCGTGAGCGCCCCCCCCCCCCCGGTCCTTGCCACAATTTTCTTCCCACAAAGCCGATCCCCGGCGCCAAAAAGGTTGGGGACCACTGCTCTACATTGAAGCCGGCGCAAAAACCCGATCATGTGACTGGACTGAGTGGCTTCCTTTTACAGGGTAGATAGAATAGGCTGGTAATGGGGGTGGGAGTAGATTTAGGCTTAGCTATAATTTGACTGGAATAACACTTCAAGCTTAATATTGCAGATTTTTGGGTTTGGAATAAAATGAGGGATTTGTAGGTGAATCACTGCGCCGTTTAGGAGATATTTACTGTATATGCAGCTGATGATGTCACCGGCGCATGCACTCTGAAGGAACGGCCACTCCTTCAGAGTCCTGTGCTGTAAGCGGCGGATCGCCTGCGCACGCGCAGGAGTAATGTTAACGAGGATCAGACCAGTCACACTGCTGGAGTCAGCGGACCAGTTTAACTGTAGAGGTGTCAGCCACACAACGAGTGCATTGTTTAAATAAGTCAGACAACTCAGAGGCTTGCATTGCAAATCGTCGTCATATACTGCATATATAATGGGAAAATAAATTATACATACATACATAAAGATGCTTTTATAAATTATTTTATAAATTATACATGGAAGCAAGGTTTTTAAACCTCAACCTCAAATTAAGAGCTAATCTCTTCTAAATGTTTTACAAAAGACTGAAAATACTACACACTCCCTTTAATTATAAAGCACATTTTTACAGCCTTTTAAAGTAATTGCACACTTGGCCACCAGTGCTTCAGAGGTTCAACAATGCTGTCAGTTCGTAAATGTTATTTCTCGCTCTGGATTCACAACATTTGTAAAGCATAGAAATGCTGGCTGCCAAGCTAAGTGGCAAAACTGTTTTTCACTCTCAGTCCAGCACAAGACAGCCGATTCCTGACTCTATAAGAGTCACAGCTAATAGCAAGATGTCTTTTTGCTCAGGATATTTACCTCTCCTGTTCAAGATTATCTAGGAATACCGAAAACAGAATCATGACACAATGCCAGGGATCTGGGGAGGAATAGATGTAGCTGATGGGGCTTATATGTTGGAAGGCTTGCTGTCAAGCCACTCATACCCAAGCCCCCCACCAGTTAGAAACACTCCCTAGGACACACTTAACCTTCCTCACCTCCTAGTGGTTAACCCCTTCCCTGCCAGTAATCAGTGCATTTTTATAGCGCTGGTCGCTATATTTCTAGACTGTAAGCTCTAACGACTGTACTGTCTTCCCTCATGTTGTAAAGTGCTGCGCAAACTGTTGGCGCTATATAAATCCTGTATAATAATAATAATATAAATGACAATGGTCACAAAATAGCGATAAAAGTGTCCGATGTGTCCGCCATAATGTCGCAGTCACTATAAAAATCGCAGATCGACAACATTACTAGTAAAAAAAAAAACGTATTAATAAAAATGGCATTAATATATCCCCTATTTTGTAGACACTAAAACTTTTGCGCAAATCAATCAGTATACGCTTATTGCGATTTTTACCAAAAATATGTGGAAGAATACCCATATGTCGGCCTTAACTGAAAAATAAACTAGTTTGTTCTTATATTTTTTGGGGGGATATTTATTATAGCAAAAAGTAAAAAATATTGCTTATTTTCCAAAACTGACACTCTTTTATTGTTTATAGCGCAAAAAATTAAAACCACAGAGGTGATCAAATTACCATTAAAAGAAAGCTCTATTTGTGGGCGGGAAAAAGGATGTCAATTTTGTTTGGGTGTAACGTCACATGCCCGGTCATTGGGCAGCCACATTCTTCGGGGCTATAAAAACACACAGTTGTAAGAAAAAGTATTTGCCTCCTTTCTGATTTTTTTTGCATATTTGTCACACTTAAATGACTCAGATGATCAAACATTTTTTTTTTGAAAACTGACATTTTATTAATTTTCAGAATTTTCCAAACAAAAAGAAAGAAAAGAGACAAAAGAACATAAAAGGGTATAAATCACTGCAAGGGATTAGCACTTGACAAGATAACCAGTATTGCCAACAGTAAAGCTGGGTGCAAGACATGCAGGGCAAGTCATAAAGGGCAGTACAAAGCAAAAACATCCTTAAGTAGTCAAAGAGAAGGCCGGATGCCTTCACCGGCACAATGCGCCGCTTGTCAAGGTGCGTTCTAGCGAGCAAAAGAAGAGACAAGTTAATAAAGGGAGGAAGAGCAAAGAAAGAGGGGAAAAGAGTAAAGAGGCAAAGATAAGACAGAAGAAGGAGGGAAAGGACAACCACCCACCTTAGACCCCCCCAGTAACCGGAGAGGCCGACCCGGCCTACCCCCCCACCACGAAGGTGGATCATGTGACCGGGGCCTCCAACACATTCCACAGTTCCCAAACCTGGTTATGAGAATCGAGAGAGTTATTCAAAGAAGCCGTCATGTACTCCATCCTCTTAACGTCTCTGATTCTAGCATGCAATTCAAACAGGGAGGGAGGTTCCTTACACTTCCATTTCAAGGCAACCAAGCATCTAGCGGCTGTGAGGACCTGCGCTAGGAGTTTTTTAGAGGATTTAGAAAAAGAAGAGGGTGGGAGGCCTAAGAGGAAAAGCTTAGGGCAAAACGGCACCCAGGTACTGAAAATGGAGTGGAGTAGGGAGTGAACTGTCTGCCAGTAGGGGACAATCAGGGAGCAGGTCCAATAGGTATGATACAGCGTACCCACTCCATCGGAACAGCGCCAACAGCGGCGATCAGCTGAGGGATAGATAGAGTGAAGCAAGTCTGGAGTCTGGTACCAGTGAAACAAAATTTTATATTGATTTTCTTTATAAAGTGTGCAAATGGAGCTCTTAGAGGCCTGTGACCATATAAGCTTCCACACCTGTAGGGGAATCTCCTCACCCAAGGCCTGCTCCCATTTGCGCATGTAAACATGTCGGGGCCCCGTTGAAGAGGCATCTACTATCAGGAGCCGATAGGTCCGCGAGATCATACGTTTAGGGGACGAGCCTTCCAAGCAGATTTGTTCAAACTCAGTTAGAGGGGAAAATTGGAGGGTCGGCACTAGAGATTGAGCAAAATGGCGGATTTGCAGGTAACTAAAAAAAGCCTGTCTGGGTAAATCGTAAGCATTTTGTAAGTCCTGATAGGATCTCAGAGTTCTTGTTCTAGCATCCACCAATTGGCCAAAGCGAAATAGGGCCCTATCCATCCAAAAGTTGGACATTTGAGAGGTCAAACTGTCTGGAATAGCAGGCGTAAACAAAAAAGAGGTGGCCAATGAGGCAGTAGAAGTGAGGGGGTATTGTTTTTTAGCTCGCCGCCATAGTGATCGCAAGAGTAACATCGGGCCTAGCAGCTGTGATGAATCAAGCACTACATCAGAACTCCACAGCATGGAATTGGGGTGGGTAGGAGCTAGCCACAACTTCTCAACTTGTGTCCATCGATTATAGGCACGGAGGGAGCACCAAGAAGCTATAGGGCGCAACTGGGCTGCTAGGTAATATTTGGCAACGTTTGGGAAAGCGAGGCCGCCCTGATCCCGAGGAGCGTAGAGGACTGACCTAGCTATCCGGTGTCTTTTATAGTTCCAGAAAAATGTTATCAAATCACTCTGAATGGCTCTAAAGTGTGGGGCCGGGATCGGGACAGGGAGCGTTTCAAAAAGATAGAGAAGCTTAGGCAAGACCGCCATCTTGATAGTCGCTAAACGGCCAAACATGGAGAGCTTCAGGTTCTTCCATTTGGCCAGAGAGATCAATCATTTTTATTATTGTACAAAGATAACCCGAGTGAATACAAAATGCAGTTTTTAGAGTGACAGAGTGAGTAACTTATATAGCGCTAAAAATGCAAACTAAATGGCCTCAAGGCGCTTGCATCCAGTGTCGTCCTGATCCTTCAGAAGAGGTGGGTCTTAAGTTTTTTCCGGAAGCCCCGGTGGTTTTCTTTCATGCGGATGTCCGTGGGTAGAGCGTTCCATTGCCGAGGTCCTTGGGCTGCAAATTTTTGTTCTCCTTTAGATTTGTAGCGGGTCTTGGGGATGTGGAGAAGGGTTTTGGTTAGTTGACCGGAGGGCACTACTAGGGTTGTAGTGTTTTATTTTCTCGCATAGGTATTGAGGAGGATATCCTTGTGTGCATTTGATAGTAAGGCAGAGGGGTCTTGAATGTAACCCGATCCTTTACAGCTAGCCAATGTAGGGACCTCAGGGACTAGGTGATAGATTCCCCAGTTTTTTACCAGTCTGGCTGCTGTGTTCTGGACGACTTGTAGACACGAAATCTGGTATTTGGGTATTCCGAGTTAGAGGGAGTTTGCGTAGTCGAGTCGGGAATTAATGATTGTTCCTACTTCTACTGCTGTGTCCTCTTCTGAAATGAAGGGGATGGGGAGATCCCCTGACTACTAATCCTATTTGTGCGTCCATAGTCATGTCTGAGTCAAAGATGACTCTGAGGCTTTTGATTTTTGTGCTTGGGGTGATGGTTTGTCCAATGATGGTGGGTGGTGTGCCTGTTGTCCTAGAGTTTTTCTTTCAGTTTGCGTGGAGAAAGAGAGATTCTGTTTTGGATCCATTAAGTTTGAGGGAGCTCTCAGTCATCCAATTATCAATCAATACGAGGCAATTTTCTAGTGCATGGTATTGGTCTTTTTTTTCGTTGATGCAAAGGTAGAGTTGAGTGTCATAAGTGTAGGAGTGATAGAGCAGGTCCTGTTTGCTGATGATTTTGAGGAGTGGGCAGAGTTAAATGTTGAAGAGCGTGGGTGACAGGGGTGATCCTTGAGGGACGACTCATGTAATTTTGCATGCTTCCGAAGTAAAGGCTCTTAGTTTTACTATCTGGGATCGATTCTCTAGGAAGGATGCGAACCAGGGTAGGTCAGAGTCTGCGTCCTGAGTGAGCAGGGTTTTTTAGTTCTACTGTGTCGAAAGCTGCGCTGAGGTCCAGCAGCACCAGGAGACACGATTCTCCATCATCTGCTTCTTCGAGGGCGTCATCCCATATTTTGAGAAGTGCCGTTTCTGTCCTGTGCCCCGATTGTAGGTGTCCAAATGGCGTTGTAGCTGTTGTACTACTGCTTTCTCCATGATCTTGGAGATGTGTTAAGGCTTGTTACTGGTCTGCGGAAGTTTGGGTCTTTGGGGGTCGAGGTTGGCTTTCTTTAGGAGGGGCTTGATTATGCCTTGCTTGAGGGAGATGGGAACAATACCTTCTTTGGACGATTGATTTATGAGATGTGTTATGGTGGACACCAGGGTGTCAGCACATTCTTTCAGAAGTTTTGTACAAATAGTGTCATTTGATGATGTGCTGTCTCGGAGGCTTCTGATGATGATTTTGGTGGTGTCAACGGTGATTGGGACCAGACTAAATTTAGTTGATTGTAGAGTATTTATGTGGCTTTTTTCCTCTTGGTCTGGCCGAGTGAGGTTAGTTGTTTCCTCATCAGTCCACAGAATATTTGCCTAAAAGTCTTGGGGGATAAACAAGGTTTTTTTTATTGGTAAATGTGAGATGAGACTGTGTTTTTTGGTCAGCAGTGGCTTTGGCCCTGGAACTCTCCCATGGATGCCATCGTTGCTCAGTCTCTTTCTTATTGATGAATCATGAACACTGAGGCAAGTAAGGTCTGCAGTTCTTTAGATGTTGTTCTGGGTTCTTTAATGACCTGGATGAGTCGTCGTCATGCTCTTGGAGTAATATTTGTAGGCCAGCCACTCCTTGGAAGGTTCACCACTGTACCACTGTTATCTCCATGTGTGGATAATGGCTCTTCCAGTGGTTCACTGGAGTTATAAAAACTTTAGAAATGACTTTGAAACTCTTGCTAGACCGTTACGTTGTTTCTAATCTGTTCTTGAATTTTTTTAGATTGTGGCATGATTTGTGTCTTTTTGTGATCTGTTAGCGTGCTTCACTTTGTCAGACAGCTTCTATTTATGTGATTTCTTGATTCAACAGGTCTGCCAGTAATGTGGCCTGGGTGTGGAAAGTGAAATTAAACTTAGCTTTCCAAAAAATTGTGGTTAATCACAGTTCATTCATGATTCAGCATTGGAGGGGGCAATTACTTTTTCACATAGGGTCAGGCAGGTTTGAACAGCCTTTTTCCCTTAATAAAATAATAATTTAAAAACTGCAGCTTGGATTTTGGGTTATCTTTGTGTAATATTAAAAATTGTTCGATGATCTGAATCATTTAAGTGTGAGAAATATGCAAAAAATAAAAAAACAGGAAGGGGGCAAATTTTTTTTCACACAACTGTATACACACACCTACTGTATATATTTCAGTTTTAGGTTAAGAGCATCAACCGGTGGTCCTTTTGGTTCTTTATCTCAAAGTTGGTCTTATTAGTACTTTATTTCGTAACATATATGAATAACAACCTGTTCATCTGAATAGAATAGCAATGCTCATTTTAGATGCCATGTTTCTTATTATATTTAGTATAGATCCCTACTGTCATATAAATTACAAATTAAAATGGTATCTCACCTATCTATTCATATTTCCATATGTTCCTAATCCTAATGAAAGGGGAACTTTCACACCACTGAAGTCCTGTGTTAGCCTGGCCATACATGTTCAATTTTCTTATACAATTTCCTTTAGATGTACCTTGGTAGGACCTGCCTAATTGGATACAGTTGAACATTGTTTAGTTTGTTTGACTTCATATTATATGGTTTCTGGAGGTAAAGCTAAAGGAAAATTGTACAAGGAAATTAAACACGTATGTCCAGCCTTAGACAATATGAATCAAATACATTTGCAACTGGTCTGACACTCACTCCCTTTTATTCTGTCTGCATTTGTCTGACAGCTACCTCCGTAGCGGTACCACAGTCCAATAAATGGAATTTGAAAAACAAAAAAAAAGAGTTGCCTTTACTGACTTGTTTTAACCACCTCCCTACCACTGTATTGTGAAAAAAAAGGCAGTGAGATAGATATGTATTTCTGGAGCGCCATTTATAAACATCACACCAAATGCACGGCCAGCCAATGCACACTTATCCAATGTGAGCTGTGCTGTCAGTGACCAGCTCAGATCAGGAAGGCACTGTACAGAGCTGATCTGAGTATGATGCGATTGCTGTGTCATGTGATCCCAGTGACGATCAATCATAGTGATCACACATGTCTACAGGCTCCTCTTTCTCCTTTGTAATAGAAGTAACTAATGAATAAATCAATAATTTATTACTAAAATCAACCACAAATCATTGTACTCTCTATTCAGCTGGTATCCTACAAACAAATTAAGAAAAGTCTGATTAGGCACTTCCTGACAGCAGCCTGTTCTGTGATCGCCAGATGTTGGCGGCAGCCTGAACCACCATCTTTGGTCGCTTGGGCTTGTGAAATGAAATATATTGAGTATCTGGAAAGCATGACTGCCAGAAACTAGGAAAAATCTGAATCACACAGCCTCATGTGGGTGGTTTGGTCTCATTTTTATTATTCTTCCAATGTTGGCTTTTTTATTGCTACTACTGTTTGAGTGCACACATACCTTCGGGATCTCATTAGGGATGCATGCCTTCTTATAAACGTTCAGTCCCCTTCTCCCTTCAACACCCCCCTCTTTTTTTCTCTCTTCCCCTCTATTAGATACTCTTTTTTCCTTATGTTATCCTGTTATCGGGCTCACCACTATATGATAGCATCCTAGACATGAGGTGGTGTGACAGGAGTCACTTTGGGTAGGGTGCTCTTTGTGAGGTGTTGTTACTTTGTATTCAGGTCCATAGTCCCCAAAGACACACAGATTCTGGGAACCCTGTATATGCCATATTAGAAATAGTGCCTGATTCATACAGTTGGGACACATACTGTTAGAAAATGCTGATGTCATCAACTCCAGCCACCTGTCTGTCTGTTATAATGTAAATAAGTCTAGTGTGGCTTCTAAGAGTCTTTCACCCATTATTGTTTGTGCTAATTAACTTTGCTTTTGTGTAAAGGAGTTCTGTGTTGATATTTATGATAATGTGTATTGTATAGTCCGTGAGCTAGGAGACAGCAAGGTTGCCCCAAAAGTTCATATCTCTTAGCACCTTGTCTGGGTAAATGATTAGTAAACTAGCGCATGTTAACTAGGTTTCTGGTTACAGTTTGTATTGTCATCCTGGTGTATATATTTGTGTGATATCCCAAAAAAAGCAGGTAGTTTCTGATGTACACCAAGACTGGTGTTGTCTGGTTCTTGGTGTTTACTATAGCCAGATCCATTGGACTTAGGAAGCGATATACTGACGGAAGCACTCAAGCGGAGTGTGGGACGTTCTGTCACAATTACAATGAGTAACGGCTAGTGACTGGGTGGGCTAAAAGATCTTGTATCATGTGATACTGGACAGAAAAAGCATTTACGGTGGACTTAGCCCTGTTGAAGACAAGGGTTTGTCATAGGTGGTTTTCTAAATGGACATCCATATATGTAGACAATAGCTCCTCTATATTATAAATGGGAACCGATTGTTTTCCGTTTGTTCGACTTTTTTTTATCATACCTAAAATTTATTTGGTCAGCTTTTGCTATGAGAATTTTTGTTCTTCCTCTCTCTATGGAATAATTTGACCACATTGTTATGATTTCTACTGACCTCTAAGTCACCTCTATGTACGGATAGGTCTGTTTTCCTGTTATGGATATGTTTGTATCTTTTTTGTCCATCATGAACATTTGTCTTTTGTACAAAAAAACCTAACTACTAGATTGGAAAGACTATAAAAGGTACCAATGGTGTAAAAAAATATCAAAAGAATTGATACAAGTTACATTTTTTTAAAGACATGAAAATATACACATATACCACAATCAAACATCAAAGGCAGTATGGTGCAGTAGGGGATGAGAGACTTGCTGTAGCCTTTGAAGCTACAGCAAGTCTTGCATACCCTACTGCAGCAGGGTTAATGAGACTCAACACTCAGAAGAGCACCATATTGCCTGTGATGTTTATGATTGTGGTATATGTGTATATTTTCATGTCTTTAATTTTTTTTAACTTGTATGAATAAATACTTTTGATATTTTTTTTACCCCATTGGTAGCGTTTTAGTCCTTCCAATGTAGTAGTTAGTGTTTTTTGTGCAATTTATTTCTCAGGATGAGGTACCGGACATTATTTGTCCAATTATTGAGTGTTCTATGAGTCCCTCCTCTTGTGTTTTGTACTTTATTATCTACAAAACTTAATATACAAGAGATTAAACATAATTTATTACTAAAAGATCACAGGCAGCAGCAGATTGTATAGGTGTTTACTAGATTGTGGGATCACATATCACCCAACCCTTTCACAACCCTCCTTTTCTGCACACCTGTTTAGCATCCTCTCTCTCTGAATATATATTATTAACTGATTCACCTTCTCCTACCTCTATGTATGACTTGATGCACTGTATTCAGTGCACCATGAACAAATTCCATGTTTTAACCACTTTAATACCAGCATATTTCTTAATTTCCCCAAATTTTGTCAAAAAAATAATACCACAAAACCTTGTAACCACTAATAGTGCCGCTAAAGGTACTCTGCTGGTAAAGAATTGGGTGTCTCACAGCAATGTAAGGGTGCAGTCTTGATCCAGAAAGCAGTGAAGCATGTAGGGATGAAAGACACCGCACACAACTAGCTCAAAAGCTTGAGAGGAATTTGAATAGCCTGGAACTCCTACCAAGTCTCCAAAAAAATAATATTTAGATCACCTTGGGGTGCCTACTCTCCAAAAAGGGGTCATTCCCCTTACAGAAAGTACTCTAGCAGCTGGGCCATTCTAGTAACTATTTTCTTTCTCTGAAACCAATTGAGAATTTCCTTGGCTTTTTGTTTGGGGTCATTGTCTTGTTGAAATGTCCACCCTTGTTCCATCTTCATCATCCTGATAGATGGCAGCATATTTTTATCAATAATGTTTAGTACATTTCTCCATTCATCCTTCTTTCAATGAAATTAAGTTTGCCAGTGCCTTCTGCTAAAAAAAAACAGCCACACACCATGTTCCCACCCCCAAACTTCAC
Organism: Rana kukunoris; assembly: GCA_029574335.1. NCBI lineage: Eukaryota > Metazoa > Chordata > Amphibia > Anura > Ranidae > Rana > Rana kukunoris. The sequence continues at coordinate 509,589,842 of CM056050.1, forward strand.
TGTTGGTATGTTTTTTTTGGGGGAAATGTGCAATGCCATTTGACCTCGAAACATGGTGTGTATTATGGCATCCAAAGAGTTAAATTGTGTTCTCATCTGACCAGACTATATTCTCTCAGTAATTCACAGGCTTGTCTAAATGTTGTGCAGCAAATGTTAAACAAGCCTCAGCGTGCTTTTTCTTCAGCAATGGAGTTGTTTTCTTTGAAACATTTGTACCTGATAATTCCAGGTCTTTCTGAAGCTCTCTACAAGTGGTCCTTGGCTCTTCAACAACTCTTTTCACCCATCAGAAATCTTGCGAGGAGCACTTGGTCGTGGCTGGTTTATGGTAAAATTATGTTCTTTCCACTTCCGGATTATGGCCCCAACTGTGCTCACTGGAACATTCGGAAGTTTAGAAATCCTTCTGTAACCAATGCCATCAGTATGTTTTGCAACAATAAAGTTGCAAAGGTCTTTAGAGACTTCTTTGCTTTTACCCATCATGAGATGTTTCTTGTCAACACCTTGGTAATGAGACATCTTTTTATAGGCCATCGGTTAAGACTGAACCAGCTGACATTATTTTGCACTGACAAGGGGAAGGATTGCTTTTTTAATTATTGATAGATTTCAGCTTGTGTCTTGGCTTTCCATTACAATTTTCACCTCCCTTTCTTCATGTGTTAAATACTTTTTCCCTGGGTCATTTAATTTTATTACGCACAACTTCATTTCTAGTGTAGGGGTTGGTTAAATGCTGCAGTAGATTTCCTGGCCCAAGCCGTGATATTAAAGGCAAGGTCTTTTTTTAAATCAAAAAACAAACACGTTTGTGCTCTGCATAGTGGATTTGCACGGAGCAGCCTCGATCCTCTTTGACAGTCACCTGCTGGCTCCCTCCTGACAAGTGACCCCCAGAGCAAACAGCATGCTATGGGTTCAACCAAACAGGCTCATTCCCAAGCCGCTGCTCTGTGTGTCCATTCACACACAAAGCCATGGCTTGGCCCTTCCCCCGTTTTCTTCTCATAGGCTCACTGGAGAGTCCCTGGAGAGCCAAGGCGCTCATGCACATTGCTGGAATGAGATGGGGATTTAAGAATTGGGGGGGGGGGTGGGGGGAGGGTGATGCACAGAGGTTTTTTACCTTCATGCATAGAAGGTAAAAAACCTTGAGGCCGTGTACACACGGCAGGGAACCTCGACGGGCAGAACACATCGTTCCGCCCGTCGAGGTTCCCTGCCGGCCGTCGAAATCGGCGACCCGCCCGTCGGGAATGGCAACCAGCAATTCTTCCAGGCGGGCCGTCGAGCAAATAGAGAGCGTGCTCTCTATTTCTGCTCGACGGGCTTCCCGACGGGAAGCTCGCCGAGAGTGTACACACGGCCGAGGTCCTCGCTGGAATGCAGCTTCCAGCGAGGTTCTCGCTGGTTTCCAGCGAGAACCTCGGTCGTGTGTACGCCGCCTGAGCCTTTAGAACCATTAAGGCTCTTTTCACACAGGCATCATCAGGTCAGTTACGGTTTTTGTTAAGAAAAAAAAAAAATCAATGCAAATCTGTATACCGAACTGGTGGTCTTGAGTGTACTTATATTGTCTACTAGTTGATGTTATCACCTAGAGCACCTTGTTTTACTGGTTTTGTACTTAAACGTTCAGAAATAAATAAGAATTATAAAAAGTTTGTTTGATTCTGTTCAGTGTACATTCGTTTTAGAATCCCTTTTTTTAGTTTGCTAAAAACACAAATCATAGGGGACAACATTTTAAACGAAAAACATCTGAAAGGATAAAATGTTGGGGCTGAAAGTTGTTGATGGGCAAGTGTGGAAGCTGTTGCTAAAAAAGGGATCTAGATCTAATTAATTTATATCTAATATTGAGGTAAGGATCTATTGACATGCTTAAAGGAGTTGTAAAGGAATTTTTTTTTTTTTGCTGAAATGACTGTTTACAGGGTATAGAGACATAATAGGTAACTGATTCAAAAACCATTAAAAATAGATAAAAATCAATCATATAATGTACCTGTAGTTTCAGTTTCATTTTTGCATCTAGTTTCGTCTTTGCATGTTATTTTCTGCCTCTGTGCTATACAGAGCCATAGAGCAGTGATGGTTTGGAAAACGAAACTAGAAGCTCCCAGTACTGTGGTCATCAGGAAACAGACAACCAGGAAGTGTCCAGAACAGAGAAGAATTACAGCAACATCAGAGCAAAAACGAACAATGAGGACATGAAACCAGGACTGCAGTAAGGTAAAGGAAGCTATTTAGCTAAAACATTTTTTTTCTTTAGTGACCCTTTAATATATGTATTGTTTGTAATATTGTTGTATGTATTTTAGTTTCCACATATTCTCACTTCCTCCGAGGAAGAAAGGTTTAAAAATGCATTGGGACAAAGAAAAGTGTACCCAATAGATGTTGATCATTTCTGCAGCCCTATGCAATGTTTTTAATGCCTTTCTTTTAACATATATGTTCTATTAAAAAATGCTATAAACATATTGAATGCCTAAAAATTCCCATCCAGATGTTTTCTTGCTTAGGTTGCTTTAATAAACATGATATAAGGCTTAACCACTTTCTGCCGGCCTGACGACTTACTACGGCCGCAATGTGGATCCTAATTGCTGGGAGGCTGTCTATATACGGCCTCCTACCTCCAGCCACTGGGGGGGCTAGCGAGTGCCCGCCACATCACTAAGGTGCCGATGCGCGTGCCTGGCGGCTGCGATGTCCGCCAGGCACCCGCGATTGTCGGTTACACAGACAAGGACGTGGATCTGTGTGTGTAAACACACAGATCCACATCCTGTCAGGGAGAGAGGAGGCCGATGTTCCTTGTACATAGGGACACAGATCGGTCACCTCCCCCAGTGAGTCCCCTTCCCCCACAGTTAGAAACACTATGCAGGGTACACATTTAACCCCTTCCTCGCCCCTAGTGTTAACCCCTTCCCTGCCAGTCACATTTATACAGTAATTAGTGCATATTTATGGCACTGTTCGCTGTATAAATGTGAATGGTGCCAAAAATGTGTCAGAAGTGTCCGATGTGTCTGCCATAATGTCGCAGTACCAATAAAAATCGCAAATAGCCACCATTACTAGTAAAAAAATAATAGTAAAAAATAAATAATTCTGTCCCCTATTTTGTAGGCGCTATAACTTTTGCGCAAACCAGTCGCTTATCTTACCAAAAATATGTAGAAGAATACGTATCGGCCTAAACTAAAAAATATTTTTTTTTTCAAAATTGTCGCTCTTTTTTTGTTTATAGCGCAAAAAATAAAAACCGCAGAAGTGATCAAATACCACCAAAAGAAAGCTCTCTTTGTGGTGGAAACAAAGAAGGACGCCACGTCACAAGCCCGTGCAATTGTCAGTTAAAGCGACAGTGCCGGAAGCTAAAATTTCACCTGGGCAGGAGGGGGGTATATGTGCCCAGTAAGCAAGTGGTTAAATAACTTCACTTTTAATGAGGTTGCCCTTTTAGGTTCCTCCCACTGTTCTCATTGAAATCAATAGGCAATAGGCATTATAGCTACAGTCATGTGAAAAAATAAGAACACCCCCAACAGAAGAACATACATGCTCTAGTGTGGAAAAAGAACACCCTTGTCCTCAAACAGTTTTTGCCCCCTTTTTGCAGAAATTATTTGTGCTGTTACACTTGCATGAAAATTTAATACAATGCATAGTCATGATTAACCACTTCAGCCCCAGAAGGACTTACTCCTTTAACCACTTCAGCCCCGGAAGGATTTACCCCCTTTCTGACCAGAGCACTTTTTGTGATTCGGCACTGCGTCGCTTTAACTGACAATTGCGCGGTCGTGCGATGTGGCTCCCAAACAAAATTGGCATCCTTTTTTTCCCACAAATAGAGCTTTCTTTTGGTGGTATTTGATCATCTCTGCGGTACTCTGCAATACCCCGCGTGATACTCTGCAATACCCCAATACTTTGCAATACCCCGCGCGATACTCTGCAATACCCCAATACTCTGCAATACCCCAATACCCTGCATGATACTTTGCAATACCGCCTATGGGGATTTTTAAGTAGCGAAGTTTGGCGCCATTCCACGAGTGTGCGCAATTTTGAAGTGTGACATGTGAGGTATCTATTTACTCGGCGTAACTTCATCTTTCACATTATAAAAAAAATTGGGCTAACTTTACTGTTTTGTTTTGTTTTAAGCACAAAACAGTTTAAGTGCCCAGTGGTCAAGTGGTTAATCATTGGCACTTAAAGCGGAGCTCCAGCCGCGAAATTTTTTTTTTTTAAAGTCAGCAGCTACTAACAGTGTAGCTGCTGACTTTAAATAAGGACACTTACCTGTCCTAGGCGCCCGCGCTGATGGCCCCCCCGATGCCGGTCCCGCGATCGCTCCGAGTCCCGCGCCGCCATTCACACTATGGGAAACAGGCAGTGAAGCCGTACGGCTTCACTGCCCGTTTCCTACTGTGCCTGCGCGAGTCTCACGCTGGCTTGTGAATGGGCGCGCTGCTTTTTGAGAACACACACAGTTCCCAGAAAGCAGCGCGCCCCATTCACAAGCAGAAGGACAAGAAGAAATCAATCCGCGGAGTGGAAGAGGCAGATTACGGACTTCCGCATAGCAACAGCTATTTCGGGTGAGTAATTTTTTTTTTTCAGGTTTTTTTATTTTTATTTTTTTAAACAACATGGCAAAATGTTGTTTATATGGGTGGAGCTCCGCTTTAACGCCTGAATCTAATTTCATGTGATCGTAAGTGTACTTACTTTTTCCATGTGACAAATCTGAATTTTCATTGATTTAGATAGATATATATATCGATTTGAATCAAATATTTGAGTTAGGTAGGTATTATTTGTTCATAGATTGAAAATTATTACACAGTTTTAAATTTTATGTGTCATTTGATCAAGCATATCAACTTTTTCTGTAGGCACTGTGAGTGATATTGCATTTTTTTTGCGCTATAAACAAAAAAAAGACTGACAATTTGAAAAAAAAAAAAAAGCAAAAAAACAAAGACAATTTTTTACTTTCTGCTATTAAACATATTCAATAAAAAAAAAAAAAATCCAATTACTACTTAGGCCAATATGTATTCTGCTACATATTTTTGGTAAAAAAAATATCCTGATAAGCGTATAAACTACGGGGCATATACTGGAATTTTTTATTTATTTTTAATATTAGTAATGGGGGCAATCAGCGATTTATATGGGGACTGCGATACTGAGGAAGACAATCTGACACAGACTCTAATAGTGCTAAAAACATGGGCCCAGATTCAGAGAGAATTGGATTCTCGTAGCGTATCAGAAATACACTACGCCGCTGTTTCTTACCTGGCTCTACGTGGAATCCAGGTAGATTTTGTCCAGTAAACGACGGCGGCGTAGTGTATTTCTCCCGTCGCAATCCATATAGACGAGTAGGGGGCGTGAAGGATTTAAAATAGGCGCGTTCCCGCGGCGATCGAACTGCGCATGCTCCGTTCGCAAATTTCCCGCCGTGCATTGCGCGAAATCACGTTGTTGCGTCATTCGTTGTTTGAGTAGCGTCGTTTACGGACATTTCTATTCCCGAACGAGTTACGTAAAAAAATAAATAAATAAATTAAAATCGACGCGGGAACGACGGCCATACTTAACATGGGTTACGCACCGTTAGACCAGCAAAAAGCTGGTCTAACAGTACGTAAAAAAAAAAACAGACGTAAGCGATTGCGAAGACCACTCGTATCTTCGTGGATCGTCGTAAAAACACATTTGCATATCCCGACGCATCAAAACGACGCAAACTCCTCCCAGCGGCCGCAAATATATCGCAGCGTAGATCCGAAGGTTTACGAAGACGTAAGCCTCTCGGATCGAAGCCCGAAGCCGCCGTATCATGGTTTCTAGGATTCAAACTAGTGATACGGCGCGCAAAATTTGAAATTACTCCTGTCTAACACCAGTTAGACAGGCGTAATTGCTTTATGAATCTGGGCCATGTACTTTCACTGTACTAATGACTGGGAAGAAGTGAAACATTCCTCATTAGGATTTTTTTTATAAGTGATTGTAGGCAGAGTGGCAGGTATTTCTGTCATGCTCCTTTTCATTGACCGCTTGTGCTATTTAGGGTGTGCTGTAAAGTAAGAAAAAAGCCATAAGGTAAAAACTACAATTAAAGGGACAGACAGGTCTCTTTGGGTGGCGCCATCGCAAAAGAAGGTTGCACTTTTCTGGGGTGTCCCCAGCTGTCCTATAGGGCGAGGGCGACTGCCCCCTGCTCCTTTTCTTGCTAGGGGATGCTTTGATTGCATCATAAGGCCACGCATGCTTGATGGTCAGTGGGAGTACCGCCTACTTTGTTAAAGAAAAAATCCTGTTTTTTTGCCAGCAAGAAGGTGTGGAAGCCTTGGGGAGGTCTCTGGCTTCTCCAGGCCAATTTAAAAGTTAATTTTGCCTTGGGAAAAAACACAGCCTCCTGGTTTCAGTGTGGACTCCTTTCTTTTTTTTTTCTACAGACAAGCTTTGAGCGCCCTCTGCAGTTTCCTTACTGGTACTACAAAAAAACGTTCATTTTTTTATTTTTCTAAATATTTATCCTGGTACTGTTTTTCCTTATTAGCTTTCCTTTTTTTTCAGCTGGCCATCCCACGTATCCTTCAGCAATGAGTTAGTCACCACTAATACAAGACCATCAACGGCTAAGGTAGGAGGCCACTGATTGGGTAAGTTTGCAGGTTCCCAAAAAAAGAGAGTGCCTGCTTATATGGATTGCTTTAATTTGTTTCAGCCCGCACGCTCACGCTCTCAAAGGTCAAGAGCCAGAAAAGAAAAAGGCTCCTTCAGGAGAGCGCAGCCACCGACACTGCTCCCATTCCAAGAGGAAATCTAAAAAGATGACACATCTCCTCTTCTTCTGAGCAATATCAGCACCCTAATAAAAAAAATACCTGCTGGGCCTGTGGTGCAGTCCCTATGCTCAACAAACTAGTGTGCAAGGGCTGCCTGGAAGAATTTGCAGTGGACAGTGGAGCAGGAGACTGCCCAGGTGTCATCCTTGTTGAAAAAGGTGATGCAAAACTCCATCTATGAGAACACTTCTATTATTCCAGATAGACAACTAGTTAGAGGCGCCAGTCAGGAAGCCCCGCTGGAGGATCAGCCAGGGACTTCAGCAGGTAGTGCTCCTCCACTCAGGATTTTTTTCATTAGAATTCGTACAGCAGCTTCTTTTCTTTAGAGGGTGATCCAGAGCAACTTGGATTTAGTTTTTCCTTGGTGGATTCATATCCAAGCAATCGAGCAAGCCATGGCATTGGAGGAGGATGCTCCTAAGGCAAAATCCTATTTTCCCCTTCTCCAAAAGCGCCAATCCTTGTTTCCTTTCAAAGCAGGGAATTAACCACTTGCTTACTGGGCACTTAAACACCCCTCCTTCCCTGAGCAATTTTCAGCTTTCACCGCTCTCACATTTTGAATGACAATTACTCAGTCATGCAACATTGTACCCAAATGATTTGTTTGGCCTTTTTTTCATACAAATAGAGCTTTCTTTTGGTGGTATTTGATCACCTCTGGGTTTTTAATTTTTTGCGCTATTAATAAAAAAAGACCAACATTTTTTAAAAAAAAATAGTTTTCCTTAGTTTCTGTGATAAAATTTTGCAAATTATAAATTTTTCTTCAGAAATTTTGGCCACAATTTATACTGCTACATGTCTTTGATAAAAAACAACCCAATTTTTTTGGAAATTATTTGGTCTATGTGAAAGTTTTAGACTCTACAAGCTATAGTGCAAATCATAAAAAATGATCACATCTGATCACACCTGATGTACTGAAGGCCTACATTTCTTGAGACCCTAACAAGCCAGGAAAGTACAAATGCCCCCCAAATACAGATGGGCACTGATTGGCACAGGTGGGCACTGAGGTGGCACTGATGAGATGGCACAGATGAGGCGGCACAGATGGGCACAGATGACGCGGCACAGGTGGGCACAGATGAGGCGGCACAGATGGGCAAACAAAAACAAAAAACAGACAGCCTGCCAAGTTTACTAGAACATCGCTCAGAGATGAACAGAAACATTGCAACACTTAGAGCCAGTTCACACTGGGGCGACCAGGGATCAAACTTCAAGACGCCCTAAGTCGCGCAGTCGAGAAAATTAATGAAAGTGAATGGGAGCAGTCTTAATGTACACTACTGAGGTCGCTCCAACTTCAGAAAAGGTTCCTGTACTACTTCAATCCGACTTCTAGGCGACCTGTACCCATTGATTTCAATGGAAGTCGCCTCCAAATCGGTTCCCCGTTCACAGTGAGGCAACTTAACAGGAAGTCGCCCCAGTGTGAACCTGTTCTATGGCAAGCTTCTCCCTCCCACAGAGGAACTCCACGCCAAATTTTAAATAAAAAACCGGCATGGGTTTCCCCTCTAGGAGCATACCAAGCCCTTAGGTCTGGTATGGATTTCAAGAGGAACCCCCTACGCCCCCAAATCCATACTAGACCCCTAGCCGAGCACGCAACCCGGCCGGTCAGGAAAGGGGGTGGCGATGGGCGAGCGCCCCCCCTCCTGAGCTGTACCAGGCGGCATGCCCTCAACACGGAGGGGTACTTTGGTGCACGGGGGCGCCCTGTGGCTCCCCCACCCCAAAGCACCTTGTCCCCATGTTGATGGGGACAAGGGCCTCTTCCCGACAACCCTGGCCGTTGGTTGTCGGGGTCTGCGGGCGGGGGGCTTATCGGAATCTTGGAGCCCCCTTTAATAAGGGGGCCCCCAGATCCCAGCCCCCCACTCTATATGAATGAGTATGGGGTACAACGTACTCCTACCCATTCACCTGGTGGTAGAAACATTTCAATAAAAAAAACACTACACAGGTTTTTAAAGTAGTTTATTAGGCAGCTTCAGGGGTCTTCTTCTGACTTTGTGGGTCTTCTGGTGGGCACCACCGCTGTCTTCTTTCAGCTCTTTGACCAGCAGCGGCCTGGTCTTCTCCCTTCTTCCGACTTCAGGGGGTCTTCTTCTGACTTCTCTGCTCTCTTCTCCCGCTCTTCAGTTATTTTTCTCTTCTGCTCGGCACCACAGCTGTCTTCTTTCAGGTCTTTCACCAGCGGGGGGGCCGGTCTTCTGCGTCGCCTTCTTCTCTTCTTCGATGTTGACTTGACACTCTCTCCTGCTGTAATGGCCAGTGTGCGGAGCGCAGCAATTTATATAGACCTTTTATGACGTCACAGTCCCAGCATGCTCCGGGTGGTGACGTCACCACCCAGAGCATGCTGGGACTGTGACGTCATAAGAGGCCTATATAAATCGCTGCGCACTGCACACTGGCCATTACAGCGGGAGGGAGCGTCGAGTCAACATCGAAGAGGAGAAGGAGAAGAAGGCGACGCAGAAGACCGGGCTCCCTGCTGGTGAAAGAGCTGAAAGAAGACAGAGGCGGTGCCCGGGAGAAGAGAAAAAGAACTGGAGAGCAGGAGAAGAGAGCAGAGAAGTCGGAAGACCACCCGAAGTCGGAAGAAGACCGGATCGCCGCTGGTCAAAGAGCTGAAAGACAGTGGTGGTGCCCGCCAGAAGACCCCCGAAGTTGGAAGAAGACCCACAGAGCTGCCTAAAAAACTACTTTAAAAACCTGTGTAGTGTTTTTTTTATTGACATTTTTCTACCACCAGGTGAATGGGTTGTACCCCATACTCATTCACATAGGATCCCCCCATGTTGAGGGCATGTTGCCTGGTACGGCTCAGGAGGGGGGGCGCTCGCCCCTCCCCACCCCCTTTCCTGACCGGCCGGGCTGCGTGCTCGGATAAGGGTCTGGTATGGATCTGGGGGGAGACCCCACACCGTTTTTTGGGCGTAGGGGGTTCCCCTTGACCTAAGGGCCTGGTATGCTCCTAGAAGGGGAACCCATGCCGGTTTTTTAGTTAAAATTTGGCGTGGAGTTCTACCCTCCTGGAGGCGACCTCAAGTCGTGTTATGGTCGCGTTGTGATTCATACTCAAGTCGTGTTGAAGTTGCCTCACAAAGTTGTGCTGAAAGTCGTGTTGCCCCTGTGTGAACCGGCCCTTAGTCCTTTTAGATGAAATGAATGAACTTCGGTCTGTGAATGAGGGAAGTTAAACCACCTAAAGACTAAACCTTTTTCTGACGTTTGTTGATTAAAAGTTAAAATCAATATTTTTTGCTGTAAAATTACTGAGAAACAAATATTTTTTTTTAGCGGAGATCCAAGAGAATAAAATGGCAGTTGTTGCAATATTTTATGTCACACTGTATTTTTAGTGGTCTTTCAAACGCTATTTCTTGTGAAAAGCATACTTTAATTAATTAATAAAAAACTAAACTGTAACGATAGCCCAATTTTTTGTACAATGTGAAAGATGATATTACGCCACGAGAATCGTGATCTTTATTCTAAAGCAAAAAAAAAATGTTATTCTGATTTTGGCCAGAATCATGCAGCTCTAATGGAGACCTTGAAAAACCCACGTCCCTTAGGGCCATTAGGCAGGGTCTTTGTTATAACAAATTCCAGCAAGAGAGGCTGTAGGGTGAATTGTGATGGGCAGTAAGTTCAAGGCAGATAGAGATTTCCAGCCAAGGGCATAGTGTCCAATGAACTGGAGCATTTTTGGCCCTCAAGGCCTTAAAGCACAAGATCAAGGGCAAGCCAGTAACTCTGCAGATGGACAACAAGGCAGCAGTTGCCTATATCCAACATCAGGGTGGAACTCGCAGCAGCATTTTACTGAAGGCGGTGGAGCCCGTAATGTCCTGGGCAGAATTGAACATGCAAGCAGACCATCTCCCACAAACTTTTCCAGATCACAACAAGTGGGCTCTATACCTCCAAATCTTTTCCCAACTGATCCACATCAGGGGGTGCCCCAGATCGATTTCTTCACATCGTGCAGCAAATTTCGAACTCTGGAGGTTTCTGTCCAGGTGTCCGCATCCTCAGGCAGAGGGGACGGATTCTCTAGTTGCATCTTGGAACTGTGCCCTAGCTTACGCCTTTTCCCCGACATTTATAAAAATTTGATTCCTTTTGAGATTGTTGGAGAACATAATAGTCATAGCGATTCTTCCATTCTGGCCACAGAGGCCCTGGTTTATGCTGGCGATCCACCTCAGCATACAACCACCAGTTCCCCTCCCAGTGTTCCCACACCTTGTAATACAGGAAGACTTCCTAAATCCGAACATAAGCAAACTACAGCTATGCGTGTGGCTGTTAAAAGAGGGAAGCTGGAGAGCCTAGGGTGCTTGCTCCTCTAGGGTAATCTCTACCTTACTAAAAGCCAGAAAACCCTCCACAAACCATGTATATGCCAAAGTTTAGGACAAGTTTTCAAGTTCCCTGGCTGAGCAGGACCTGGATCCTTCTGTGCCTCCACTTTCAGCTGTCCTGGATTTTCTCCAGTTGGGATTGGACATGGGCCTTAGCCTGAGCTTGATGAAAGTACACATTTCACCTATCTCAGCAATAACATAAATCAAATGGGCTGAAAATCCATTGGTTGTACTGCTCCTAATGGGGTCTGTATTACTGGACTTCCTGTCTGGTCAGCCATTTGCTCCAACGGAACAGTTTCGCTTTGGGACATTACTTACAAAGTGGTCTTTTTGAATGCAATAACCTTGGGCAGAAGAGTTTCCAAGCTTCAGGCCATGGGAGCCTCAAAAGAGATGTATTGTATTTTTTCCAGATAGAGTGGAACCACGACCAGTAGACCATTTTGTATCAAAGGTAGCAACATTATTTCACTAGAAGTACATCTGGGCTTTGCCTAACTTCTCGGAAGAAGATTCGGGCAGGTTACATGAGTTGGACATTTCCAGAATGTAAGGGAAATTTCCTACTCCCTTCAGATGCTCAGATAAACTCTTCATAATCCCAGCTGAAAAATAATAAGAAAAGGATGCTACCACAAGGAATTTGGCAAGCTGGATTGTTAAACTTATACACAGAGCGTACAGGGAAAAAGGGGCGTGTGTTTTCTTCAGTGGTGACTGTACACTCTACCAGGGCGGTAGCAGCTCTCGTGGGTGGCCCTTTCGAATGTATCGATAGAGAACATCTGTGGAGCAGCATCATGGTCTTTCCAAAAAACCTTCTTGAGGCATTAAAGAATGGACCCAGGCACCTTTTCTTCTGTGGACTTTGGTAGAAGGGCGACCCAATCTTTTGTTACGTTATAAACTTCTTATGTTGTTCAAGCAGTACTCACCCTGTACTCAGCTAGATATTTATTACTAGTATGTTGCCATGTTGGCAGCGGACGCCAAACCATGGCAGCATATGGGCCTACCCTGTATGTTTCGGTATGTGGCATGTTACAAAGAATGGGGGAGGTGGCTAACTTCTCCCTTTTTATTCTATTCACTGGTCCTGAGAGAGTGAGCAAGAGGCAGAGCTTTATCACTAGTAAGCTGGTTTGGCATCGGGAAAGGAAAATTACAGTAAGTAATTTATACAATTTTACGTTTTCTTGTATTGAGAGGTATAGGGGCAGATTCACAGAGAATTAGATTCTCGTAGAGTATCAGAAATACACTACGCCGCCGTTTTTTACCTGGCTCTACGTGGAATCCAGGTAGATTTTGTCCAGTAAACGACGGAGGCGTAGTGTATTTCTCCCGTCGCAATCCATCTGCGCGAGTAGGGGGCGTGAAGCATTTAAAATAGGCGCGTTCCCGTGGCGATCGAACTGCGCATGCTCCGTTCGCAAATTTCCCGCCGTGCATTGCGCGAAAACACGTCACGTCGTAGTAGCGTTGTTTACGTACATTCCTATTCCCGAACGAGTTACGTTAAAAAAAAAATTATAATTTTCAAATCGACGCGGGAACGACGGCCATACTTTACATGGGTTACGCACTGTTAGACCAGCAAAAAGCTCCTCTAACATTACGTAGCCAAAAATTGACGTAGGCGATTGCGAGGGACACTCGTACCTTCATGGATCGTCGTAAAAACTCATTTGCATATCCCGACGCATGAAAACAACGCGAACTCCTCCCAGCGGCCGCAAAAATATCGCAGTGTAGATCCGAAGGCTTACGAGGACGTAAGCCTCTCGGATCGAAGCCCGAAGCCGCCATATCATGGTTTGAGGATTCAAACTAGTGATACGGCGCGCGAAATTTGAAATTACTCCTGTCTAACACCAGTTAGACAGGCGTAATTGCTCTGTGAATCTGGGCCATAGACTCCAGGGAGAGAGACATTTTATTCCTGCACAAATTAGTAAGACCTCATCTGGAATATGCAGTTCGAGGAACTGAATTTATTCTCTCTTGAGAAGAGGAGATTAAGGGGGATATGATCAATATGTAAAGGTTAATCACAGCAAGAGTGGTTCTGTACAGTAGATTTAAAAAAGGCCTGGATTTTTCCTAAATGTACATAATATAACTGGATACTAACATTTATAGGTAAAGTTGTACCAGGGAATATCCAATTGGGATCAGGAATGATTTTTTTTCCCCTTCTGGAGCAAACGGGATCATGCTTTGCTGTTTTTTTCCCTTCCTCATTATCAACTGTGGGTATAGGATTGTATTATTATTTTTCTTTTCCCTTTTATTGGTTGAACTAGATCGATTTGTGTCATTATTTCAAACTATGTAAGAAGGCCAATAAACACAAATAAGGGAGAATTGTTTCCCAATGGACTTCAAGAAAGATTTAATGGCGTTTCTTTTTTATCTATTGATGGGTAGAGGAATTAAGGAATTCGGAAACAGTCAGCATGTCCAAAAGCAATCTAGCTGAGGAGTAGACAACAGCGACCAATGGATCCTAAGATAGCACCAGGGGCTGTTTGCAATAACCAAAAGGACCAAAGCTAGAATATGAATAAGGTGAAATTCCAACCGGGCTGGGGAAATGCAAACAGTACAGGGAAGGTCAAAGAGGATCAGCCTAATGCTCAGACAAGGATCACCGCCAAAGCACATGGAGTCCACATCAGCACAAGCTGTGAGCCAAGTAACAGGTAGAGTAATAACACCCGAATGGGAGAACGGAACAAAACAAGACTGCATAACAAAGAGACCACTGGAAGCTTTCATAGCTTGAAAATCCCTAGAGGAAAATTGGACAACAGGTCAACAAGGTAGGACCTGCTAGTCTAAAAATGACTAAAGACCCAAGCCTTCCCAGACAGGAGTCCTTCCAAAATGGCAGAGGGAACCACCCTATAGACCCCAAGAGACTATGGATGAATATTACGGACCATTCGATTCGCAGGGACCATCTCATATCCCACCAGACTTCTAGATATCAGCCGCTAAAAGGGAGGGAGAGAAGTGTACTATGACTATTAGTCACTAGACATTTGTAAGGCTCCAACTGGTAGAAACTTGAAGTTGGGCCTTTTGAGAAAATTCTGGATACATGAAAAAGCTTAGCCCGACTAGGAATCATGCCATGTTGGACCTGGTAATCTCAAACGATGCAGAGCTTATTACCAATATTCACATAAAAGAATATGTGGGTAGCACTGGCCATAACATGATTTCATTTAATGTTAGCTGTAAGCAACAAACACATACAGGAAATATAAAAACCCTTAAATATAACAAACTTCCATACCGGGCCTATTCTGGCACTCCTCTCATACATGGACTAATCATATTTTTTGCTAGAAAATTACTCAGAATCTTCAAACATTATATATTTTTTTTTTAGCAGTCACCCTAGGGAATAAAATGGCAGTCGTTTAAAAAAACAAAAAAACAACAATTTAATTAATTAAAAAACAAAAAACAGTAAAGTTAGCTCGATTTGTTTGTATAAAGTAAAAGACGATGTTACGCTGATTAAATAGATACCCAACATGTCACGTTTTTAAACTGCGCACACTCATGGAATCAAGCATGAGATCCAAAAAAATTAATTCACGATCCCATGCTTTCCAGCTGCGATTAAGGCTTTGTTTAGAAGCACGGCCCGGATGTGACGTCATAACGTCGCGCCCAGGCCTCTGACGGTCATAGAGATGACTGGTGACCATCTGGTCATTGCAAATCTCTATGATCGTCAACCAGCGGTGGCTGATTCTTTTTCTGGGTCCCCGATGGCTTGGGAGAGCCCTGAGAAGCTGAAAGAATCTAGCAGCTGAACTGCAGATATTATTGTTCATACGGTGCACATAATTGCCAGCTGAAAAAGAGGATATCTGAATGATGCCTGTAGCCGCAGGCATCATTCAGCTATTCCCACCGAAAATCAAGGACGTCATATGACGGCCTTGGGCTGAAAGTGGATAAGAGAGCAAATTTTTGCAATGATGAGGGCTGCTCTCCAAGACTTAGACTGGGAAGGAATATTGGCATTGATAAACACAGGACAGAAATGGAAATCCTTTAAAAAGACTGTATGCAAGCTCACTTCAAGGTATCTTCCCATGGGCAAAAAGTTTAAAAGGCTAAATGTGGCTCCCGGCCAAAGTTAAAAAAGCTAATAATAAGAAAAGAGCTTTTAAAAAATATAACAATGAAGGAACACTATCATCGTTTAAACATTACAAAGCATATAACAGAATAAGTAAAAAGGAAATAAAAACGGGGCGTGGCCTGGGATAGGACGCTGGAGATCTGAGCTCCCCTGGCCGCATATCCTTCCTTGATATCCTGTGACCCTAAACGCAGCTACTTCCCAGGTACTGTTATCCCCCGGATCCGGCACCTGCCGTGCACATGTCCCTGCCAAAGAAGAACACGTCCGCGGCTGCTAAACTGGCCATAACGACTCGGACCCCCTGACCATTGGAGGAGCAGGTGTCCCGAGGCGTGGACACAGTCAAACTCCTTGAAGCTATCACTCCATGCCAGGAAGCTGTTACTTCATGTCAGACCAACCTCACAGCCCGCATAGAGGAGGTAAATATCGATATCTCACTAGTCAGACCGGAATTTCAGAAGCCTAGGGAGCGGGGTCACAGAAGCAGAGACACGCTTGGGCATGGTGGAGGACTGCACCCCCCCCTCCAGATTTCATCTGACGCCATGCACCTTCAGGTTAACCAACTTCTTCAGAAGCAAGATGACATTGAAAATAGATTACGCAGGTGTAACTTACAGTTCATAGGCCTGCCGGAGGGTGTGGAGTGAAGGGACCCCCCGACATTTCTTGAGGAACTGCTGGCTGATACTTATGGTAGGGAAAAAGGAAATAAAACACGCAAAAATTTGAAATGGTCAACAGATTGCCGACGGATAAGGGGGTCCTTATCCGCTGGGAGGAACTTATTTGGCAGAACATCGGCGTGTGACGTCAGCAGGGTCAAAGGGGACACAATGCATTTCAGAGCATGGGCGAGTCCCGAATAGAGCATGCACACTCCTTTTTCAAGTGTCTCGTAGTCCGGGCTGTGAAGTCGCAAGGTGCCAGAAGAAAGGGTGGCTGTTTCCTTCAGTGGAGACTTTTGCTTGTGGACCGGCGTGTGACATTAGTGGGGTCAAAGGGGACACAGCGCGTTTCAGAGCATGCATGAGTCCCGAATAGAGCAATGCGCGCTCCTTTTTCAAGTTAAAGCCCCGCAATCTTCCAGTCCAGCGGGATCTGGGTATAGCCACCAAATCTGTTGCTGGGCAAATAGGTTGACTAGCTCAAGCAGTGTTTTTAAAGTCCTGGTTAAACGATATGTTCACCTTTAAAAAAAAAATGCACATCTTTGTGCAGGGGAAAAAATTTGCATTTATAATTTTATTACTTGGAGCCTGGAAAACATTACACCCAAGATCAGATTGCAGGTGTCACGCAGGACTCTTGCAGACTTCTCAGTGTATTCGTCTGCTCCTTGTAAAGCGCTGCAGCTGCTGGAACATGTGATATGTTCCACCCTTAATACGGGTGGAACATGTCACATATTCCAAAAGGTGAACGTATACTTTAAAGTCAACAAAGAAGCTGGCTAAAGAATAAATGAAGAATGAAAAAATAGAGCCATCTTAAAATCATAGCAGGTCTTTTACTGACAAGGAGCAAAGATCAGTTATGGTGTCGTATGTGCTGTAACCAGTATAAACTAATGTCCTTTTGTTTTCAATTTACTATAGTTTTGTGTGGTTTAAAGATATGTTTTATAGATTTTTAGTCTGTAAAGCAACAATCTTACCAGTCTCTCAATCCTCATCATACCAGGGTGACTATAGGTATATTGAGACAAGTACAAAAACAAATCATAATTGCAATATTCAAAAGCCAATAGCTTAAGAAGGGATAAGTCAGAGACCTGGATCCAGAGTATCAAGTGTATGGGTATGTCATGCTTTTTCCTGAGTTCGCAAGTACATTTGTACAGTGCTAGAACATTATTGATCAGGTTTTTGCAAACATCCCTGGGAGTGGGGGAAATTTGTAGGTGTCCAATAATATAATGCCTAGAAGACAGTTGGAAAGTCCCAGGGCTACGGAGATAAAGTCATTGACTTTTAGCCAGAAGTCTCGGACATATTGATAAGTTCAGAAATAATGGAAAGTCAGCAGTTTCTCCACACCCCCTAATGCAAACTGCAAAGGTGTGTAGATTAATTTTTAAAGTCTAGTAGTTGTATAATGGATGTGATGGAATAATTTTAGCTGTATCACTCTATTCCTAGATGAAACCACTGGGTCTTTGTATGTGTCTTCAAACGCTGACTAGTCTTGACAGGTAACTTGGAATAATAGTAAGGACCACTTAAGTTATATCTGTCGATATCTGGTCTTAGAGGTAGTAGTTAATTTGTTTAGCCAGCACCTATTCTTACATCCACATAAATTAAGGAGATGGGATATTAGAAATAGCACCTGGTAGGGTCTTTTGAAAATTAGGACTATGAGTTCCACTCTTATGGAAAGGGGAGTAGAACCTCAACTTAAATAGCTGCTGTAAAGGTCTAATCATTTCTTAAATTTGACATACTATTTGGCCAGGAAGCCATCCAAGCTTATAAGAGGGTTGGTCATTGGGAGATGGCAAGTTCTCTCAGCATCAGTAGTGATGGGATTGTTGATCTCTACCTTCATTTAAGGCAGTACCGTAGGGAAAGGAACAGTTTCCAAATAATTAGAGAATTATACAGAAATTGAGTAGAACAAAGAATGTGAAGGCATCCAGAATCTCATGGGAAGATGTCACCAAATGGCCAGATGGTGTCATTATCTGAGGAATGAAGGTATGAGCATGATCTGATATTGCAAGGTAAGCAAGTAGAAGACCTGCTTTATCATCACATTACATTTTTTGTGAGAACTAGGAGACAGCGCAAAGGTTCTGCATTTATTAAGCCAGTCAAGTAAAATTGTATGGTATAGAGGCAGTGGCGTAGAAAATTACAGTTTGACACATGGCAGTCTGTAATTCTTCAGTGTGATTATATTGTTGTATTAATATAAAGGACATAAACATGCCCTGTAAAGTGGTTTTAAATGCTTCCCACACCAAACTAGGTGAGGTTGTGTGGAAGTTAAAGGGTCACTAAAGGAATTTTTTTTTTTTTTTGCTGAAATGACTGTTTACAGGGTATAGAGACATAAAAGTTAACGGATTCCTTTTCAAAATGATTAAAAATAGATAAAAATCAATCATATAATGTGCCTGCAGGTTAGTTTCACTTTTGAACTGGCTTCATGTTTCTGTGAAGTAGAAATAGACACACAGAACAAAAACAAACACATCCAGGGCAGTGTTTTGTTTTTAAAATGAATCTAATTGGTTCTGGGAAGTTTTAGACACACAGTAATGACAGCTTAGACCACCGTGAAATCTCCCAGTACTGTGGTTATAAGGAAACAGACAAGCAGGAAGTGTGGAGAACAGAGCAGGATTACAGCAACTTCAAAGCAAAAACAAACAATAAGGACATGAAACCAGTACTGCAGTAAGGTAAAGGAAGCTATTTAGCTAAAAAAAAATCCTTTAGTGATCCTTTAAGATGGTAATATTCAGAGATGCTCTAAGAATTTTCAGGAAATAACTTAGACATTACAGAAATATTACAAATAGGTTGCAGGACAGTTTGAAATACCATATGGGACAATGTTGTATAAACATATCAGAGTTGAAAACATGACAGGTAACAAAAAATAAAATACAGCAGTAACCTGTCCCTCCCTGCTCTTCCATCCCGATGATAGAGCACTTGAGAACCCAAAACATCAAGAACATTGCCACTGCCGTGGAAGGTGGTGATGGCCTACAGAAAGATCCTGGTTCCTCATATGTCTCCCCAGGCAGAATATGAGTTGTAGGGTAATGGGGACGCATTAAATCAAGAAACTCTTGTAAACAAAGATGACATTTGACTGACTAGGCTAGAGGCAGTAGCTAGGTAGAACAAATACATAGATTATACATGGCTAATGTCCAGACCATAGCTTAAAGGACTACTCATGGTTTGCACATTGCACCCATGTGTAGGGACATAATAGGGTAAGTAAAAAGTCCAAAGCAGGGCAAGGCTATGTCTGACCTATAGCACTGCCAGATCAGGCATAACAGAGTAGGGAAAAGTTAAACGAGTATGAAACATCGAAAAAAAAACGTAGTGGTAAGATACTCATCTGGTCCCTCATGAGCAGTCATTGTGAGGAGGGGGTCCGAGAGACTCATCCAGTCAGATATTAACTTACTTTGCAGATGTAAAGAAAATAGCAAGGTGTACCATAGGCCTTTATCATGAAGGAGTCTTTTTTTAACTTCAATGATCTTTTTATTAACGTTGCTCCTGGATGTCTGTCAGATTTCCATTGAAACAGAGTTCTCCCTGAAGATATGCAGCCCCGAGGGGGGCAAGCTTGCCTTTGAAGTTTAGGATCCTTGCAATTAGAGGTCGTGGAGAGTCTACCGGTTGAGGACAACGAGGTTGAGTATGATGGCTTTGCTTAGTGGTGATGAATGATGAGGTCTTCCCCTGGGATATCTATAAGCCATGAGGTCAGGAATTGTACAGAAGTCCCTTCAGATTACTTGGAAAAGCCAAAGAATCCTAGATTATTTTATCTTGACCTAGTAATCCAACTTGAGCCTGAGAGTCACCATCTCACGTCACCATCTCACGAGAGGAAGTCTTTGCAGTGGCGAAAGAGTATGCTTCAGGCTGCAATTGCGCTCTTCTGCAGCCCCGGTTCTCTCCCTCAGGTTCGGAACATCTTTCTGTAGGAGAACTCAATATGGATGGTCTAAATTTTGGATGTCAGTGAGGCTTTACAGCCCCTGCTGCTGAAGATAACCCCCACAGCTAATGCTGCTAGCACTATGCTTTACTGTTGGGATGGTATTGGGCAGGTAAAGAGCGGTGCCTGGTTTCTTTCAGACATTTTGAATTGAGGCCAAACCGTTTTATCAGACCAGAAAAACTTGTTCCTCACAGGTGCTTTTTTAAAAATGCCAAGCGGGATTTCATGTGTCATAAACCGAGATCGGTGAAAGGCTGCAGTGATTGTTGTTCTTCTGGAACTTTGTCTCATCTCCACATGGGATCTCTGGAGCTCAGAGTGAGTATCGGGTTCTCCTCCAATTGCTCAGTTTGGCCAGGCAACCAGCTCTTGGAAGAGTCCTGGTTGTACCAAACATTTTCCATTTGAGAACTATGGAGGCCACTGTGCTCTTGGAAACCTTCAGTGCAGCAGACATTTTTATTTGTAGCTTTCCCCAGATCTGTGCCTTGCAATAATCATGTCTCTGCGCTCTGCAAACAGTTCCTTTGACTTCATGGCTTTTTCTCTGATACAGTATGCATTGTCAGCTGTAAAGCCTTTCACAGAGAGGTGTACACCTTTGCAACTCATGTCCAATCAATTTAATATACCGCAGGTGGACTCCAATCAAGTTGTAGAAACATCTCATCAACATCAAGAGCTAAAATTCAAGTGTTGTTGCAAAGGGTCTGAATACTTATGCTAATGTGATAATTTAGTTTTTCTGGTTTCATAAATCTGCAAACAATTCTAAAATTCTGTTTCCACTTTGTCATTGTGAGTGTAGATTATTGAGAAAAAGATGAATTTAAACTGTAGTGTCAGGCTACATAAAAAAAATCAAAGGGAGTCTGAACGCACTGTATACAAGCCATGTTTTCATAAGTGTGTAGGTGTTCCCCTTTTTGTATGCTATTAAAAAATGTGCATAGCAGTTCAGAGTATTTCCTATAGTAGAGACCAGAAAAACCATCAGGGCCTGGTGCTTTTGTTGCAATGAGATGTTTAATGGCCGCCCAAATATCCGCTATCATAAATGCTTTTTTCCATTAGATCCATGAAGGCGGCATAAGGGAAAATCATGAAAGAACTGGCCCGCTAATGTGTTTGGAAATTGTTTAGGTGCGGTGTATAACCTAGAGTAAAAGTTGAACAATTCCTGCATGATAAGTTGTGGATTTTGAGTAGTCAAACCATTACCAAGGTGTAATTTGGGGAGAGCCGGGTTACAGCATCTCAGATTCAATTGCCTTGCTAAAAGTGTGCTGTGTTTATTTTCCTGAGTGTAGTACCTATGTCTAGACCAGGGATATGCAATTAGCGGACCTCCAGCTGTTGCAAAACTACAAGTCCCATCACGTCTTTGCCTCTGGGTGTCATGCTTGTGGCTGTCAGAGTCTTGCTATGCCTCATGGGACTTGTAGTTCTGCAACAGCTGGAGGTCCGCGAATTGCATATCGCTGGTCTAGACAATCAGATGTATTTATCCGCCTTTGTTGTAAGGCTACTATTAAGAGCCATTTCGATCTGTTGTCTTAGGTCTTTGTGTCCTTTTTCTGTTCTTTCATTAAATCTCTTTTCTGCTGTTTTATAGTGGACTCTTGTTTTTTGCTACCGAGGCCAATTAAATAAGTTTGCCTTTAATTGTGGCCTTATAAGTCACCCAGTTGGTGGTAGGGGACGTTTCCTCGTTATCTTGAACAAAATGTCATATTTATGTTTCCACTTCTTTGACGATAATAGGGTCATTAAGCATGGAAGCATTAGTGCGCCACGTGGATGCCTGTGGTTTAGACGAGAGACTTGAGAGGGAGAGCTGTACTGGAGAATGGTCTGACCATGGGACTGAAAAAATGGAGGTTGAAGCAATGAATGGGAGTAGAAGAGACAGCATGAGGAGGTGATCTATAAGTGAGTATATGCCGAGCATGTAATTTTATTTTTGTTTTAAATACTATAGTTCATAGATTTATGTACTATACCCCATAGATTGTATGTGATTAAATTATCTTTTACATGCTTATTATTTTTTTATTACATTTTAGGACTATTCTTCTATTAGTCATTGAATTTTATGGAAGATGTTTCTGATATTATATTTTACACAAATATGTATTTACCTTGTAATACATTCATTTGAATTATCACCATTACATTGATATGAATATCGAATATATATCATTACATTTGACATTGGATTCTTACGCAAAATGTTTAAATAGGGTTTCATCATTTTTTTGCTGTTTGCTTTGAATGTTGGCCCAAAAAGAAGTAGAAGGCTCCCCCCCCCCCCCAAGTGGCTGTATTTGATGCTTTTAACAAATGTTTTATAAACTTTTCAAATAACACAAGCATTTGTACTAGGTGCTTCAAGAACGGATTGTCTGTTGAGCGATTTGATTGTATTGGTCAGAGAGTCAACTGCTTAAGACCAGAACAAAGTCCACATATACAACTCTTTTATGTGGATCTATGTCTTTGCAGGAAGACATGCTCCACTGTATAATTTTCACTTCATCAGAACCAATTCCCACTTTTACTGGACCAACACTATCACATATGCATCAGCACTTGCCATATCTTAATTTGGTTTCAACAGAGTGCAATACATTTTCTGTAGTGATACCATCAAACAGTTAATGAAACCTCATGATTTCATAATGTTTACCATTTTGGCACATAAAAAACAAATGCATATAAAATACATAATATAAATATAACCTCAATTGTAAATGTTTGCTGTGTTGACCATTGAAAAGAATGACAAAACCACCAATGACTGTGTTTGTATAAAAGATATTTACTTCAATTATCACACCTAGGGTGCTAGTGAATAATAATAATAATAATAATAATACATTGTGTGAGATTCATACAGTGATATTGCTTCTCCATATCATATAGGGACCGTTGTACAGTGCTGAGAACAAACATTATTATGGCTACCCAAACAAAGACAGAACAATGCCTGCTGACGGGACCTCTTTTCCCACTGTTGCCAGCCTTAAAAAACTTGTACTATATGTCTTAACAAATACCGATAAAGAAAAAGCTACAAAAGAGGAGTCACAGCAACACAACATGGGCTTCTCAAAGCTACGTGTACAAAAATTACACCTTTTTTGGTCAGTTGGGTCTCTTGTGAGGATTTTTTGTTTTTTTTTCATCTTTAAATCTGTGATTGTGAATAACAAACAAGCTCTAAAACATCTAAGACTTAATGAGATACGGAAAAAAAAAAAACACATAAAAAAAAAGAATACTGCTAAAATGTCAGACACCACAATACACTGGGGGAACTGAGCTTATTCAAATGTTCTCAGGAAACAAGGCTAAACAAGGATAAAACAATAAGTACATCACTTCTGAGTTCATCTTGTGCTGTGTTAGTAGTCAGGGCATTTATCAGCTGCACCCATCTTCATGGCAAGTAGTTATTGCACAAATATAAAGAGTTAGTTTCATACTAAAAAAGGGACATGAAAAACATGATATTTTTTATTTTTATTATAGGTGACCATTGTCTTTGGATGTAAGCCTCTGTCTGTTGCAATAATTATGCATTGGCAGAAGACTCAACACAGAAAATCCAAAGGGAAAACGTTAGATTTAAATTGAGTGATTTTTAAATAAAAACAAAAAGTAATATTTTCCTGGGGCTGTAATGTATTTGTTAAAAAATGAATGTCTGTAGTGGCAAATTTACAGTTTAAGCTCTTGTTAACTAATGCAGAGCTTACACTGTACATTAATAGTTTTTAGGGTTTGTTAGACTGAAGATTAGTTAACAAAATTACTGCATGGAGTGAAGCTGCTATAGAACTTAATTATATATTCTGACCATTCTCCTTTTGCTTTAAAGTCTAATCTGTTGATCTGCAAACAGCGGAGGCAGCCATTTTGTAGGCTAAGCCAAATTAATGACACTGAAAATTATGCAAAGTGCTTGCTAAAAAATACAAGACTGGTTGGCATGCCTTATATCAACAAATAAGCTTCTCACTTAAGTTTCTAGGGTAGGTTAGAAAGAAAAAGTGAGAAACAAACTGGTTGCAGTGTCAGCACATACAGCTTTCTCTCAAAAGTGAAAAAAAATGAAAAGAAACGCTGCATTCTATATGCAAGGGGTCCCACTGGTTTCAATAAAAGGATAGCTGCCATTTCATAAATAATGGTCA
Organism: Rana kukunoris; assembly: GCA_029574335.1. Classification (NCBI taxonomy): domain Eukaryota; kingdom Metazoa; phylum Chordata; class Amphibia; order Anura; family Ranidae; genus Rana; species Rana kukunoris. The sequence continues at coordinate 509,614,212 of CM056050.1, forward strand.
GCAAACAAAATGGCTGCTTTCACTTTTGGCGTAGGTGACATATCACTCTTTCAAAAGCTTAGTCTGCAGAGATGACTAGAACTGTCTCAGTAGATATTTTCTGTAACAATGTGAATGAAAAATCTTTTTACCAGACAAAAACAAGAATTTTGAAAAATAGAATACAATATTTAGTATTTTGTGAAATCTCTCGAACATTTTGAAAGCCCAGAAAACAAAGTGCTATTTACCAATTGATACTCCAATGCATATATGAATTGATAATTTTTGTGTACTTAACAATTAGAATGATACACATATTGTATACTCCAGCTTCCTGCATTACACACAGCCCTGAATCTATTCATAAAGAAATAGTACAAGGTTAGCAAAAAAAAACAACAAAAAAAACATGTTATCTGCAATACATGTTGAATAAATATAGGTTTACAGGCTCTAAGAGGCACTAGGCAGTATGTAAAAAACATTGTGAAAATTACTTTTGTGCAACTGTTTAAAAGGTTTGTGTATAAGGTAATACATATACATATATATATATATATATATATATATATATATATTCTATTGCATCAAGTAGTATTTGCAGTAGCTTCATGACTACTAGGAAAACAACATCTTCAAAACATTTTATTTTTAATCCAAATGTATACCTGCCAACATTCCAAATCATAAGACTATTTGCATAGTCCCTAACCTGACTAGGCATAATCCATGAATGAATAAACTTTCAGCGGGCTGTGAAATAGTGTGGTTTTATGTTTGTGATCATGTACTAAGGCACATTCTGCAATAGTCTGTTTTTTAAATTTCCTCTCTATAAGGACATTGGGGAAAATTATTTTAATTACCAGATTTAACACTAAAGCCATAATTTTACCTTTCATTCTAAAACTTTTTAATAAAACACGTTTTGTGATAATGCCTTTGGTGGCCATAATTTTTTTTGCTATACTTCTATTTATCGTCACAGAAGCGTATTTACTAACTTACTTCTGAGACCGAAAGTCAAATCAATAGTGTGCTATTGTCCAGAACCCCCTTCACTGTCTAAATGACAGCTGTCACTGCCAAATATAACACTCATCCCCTTTAATGCCTGTCAATCCAGTCAGTGCTGGAGAAGCAGAGGGGGGTGGGTGAAATCCCAGCAGAGGTTCCATTGGAAGCAGAGACTGGCGTAGCGAGGGGGGGCAGGGGGGGCTGTCGCACCGCCTGAAATATTGGGGGGGCCAAATCCCGGCGTCCGACCGGGTCCGGGAAAGTGCGTGTCACTTTTTTAAAATCAATGGTGTCATGTCCCGAGGCGAGTAGTGTACGGCCACCATTTTGCGGCGCCCGCCCTGTGATTGGGTGTATTGGTCATGTGCTCACTGCCTCACTGCTCAGCGCGCCGGGTCTGGCCAATCCAGTCCCGCCCGCGCTTCTCCCTCCGGATACCGCCGCGGCGCCAGTTCTCCTCCTCCTGACTGAGAGAAGAATCTCCCTCCCAGTCCCTGGCTGACAACACTGACATTGCCTGCCCCTGAGCACCGCGGATGTGCAGTAGAGCACAAGCTTCCCTCCCCTGGGCTTTGTGTGTGTACTGTATATACTACAGTACAGTTGCCACTTGCCAGGTAATGACAACAACAAGACTTGCGTTGCGCCACTGATGGTACAGTAAGTACTCCTCCGTGTAGAATTAACTAACAGCTATTGAATCCAAGTTTCAGGGTCATATAATATTTCTAGCAGGAATGGATTATCCATTCCTGCTAGAAATATCATATGACCCTGAAACTTGCTTGTTGTGCAGTATGCACTGATATGTGGGCCTTTTTTATTTTATTTTTATAATTTTTGCAGCAGCAACTTTAAGGGGCAATTTATAAAAAAAATGTTCGGAGCTACCTGGAAAACTGCATGTACATTTGTTCACATGCAAATGGAGGCAACAATGGTGATGGCATTGGTGCCTGGTGGCAGCATGGAGGTCTGAGTCTCCTCCTCTCTCCCCCAACTAGGTGCTGCTGGTGTGTGGTGGTGGTGCGGTGCCGAGTGTCAGTGACCGTACCGATGATTATACGGGGCGCCCATAACTCTGGTTACGCCACTGCAGAGTTGTCCAATCAGCAGTTACATGATCTGTCAGCTCTCAGTAATAGAGCCAATGTGGGACAGTTGCAGTGGCAAGAGGAAGCTGCAGCAGAAAGGTGAGCATGCACGTTTGCTTATTATTTTATGACCCTAAACTTCTCATTCAAGAATATAGAAAAGGTTTACAAGTCACAGGAAAAATAATTTCACTCCAGAATAACTGGGTGGAATTGGGTGTGTTCTGGAATTGAAGTCTGTAGCATTAAGAGGACATACCATCCTCCCTAACATTCAGACATGTGGAAACAGAGTCTCCTTCTGTCCTCCCTGGTCATAAGGGCTCTAAAAAACAAACTTAGCATTGGGTTGTTACAACATTGTTGTAAACAATGTGGCGCATAAATGAACACTCAAAATACTGAAAATAAAGAGACAAACCTGTACTTAAGAATCATATGCCAGAGGTCTTTAAAAACGAAGAAAGCTTAGGTAAACGTATAAATCCGCTTTGAAATACTTGATGGACCCAGCGATTTCATCTATGGTTTAGATTTTCAAACATGGAAGACTCGTGAATTAGAGCGTTCTATTTCTCTCCATGTACAGTGCCTTGAAATGGTATTTCTACTCCTTAAAATTTTCCACATTTTGTCATATTATAACCAAAAACGTAAATGTATTTTATTGGGATTTTATGTGATAGACCAACACAGAGTGGCACATAACTGTGAAGTGGAAGGAAAATGATAATTTTTTCTCAATATTTTTTACAAATAAATATCTGAAAAGTGTGGCCTGCATTTGTATTTAGCCCCCTTTACTCTGATACCTCTAACTAAAATCTAGTGGAAGCAATTGCCTTTAGAAGTCACCTAATTAGTAAATAGAGCCCACCTGTGAGTACTGCATTTATCGGGGTATACCGCGCGCCAGCGTATAGCGTGCACCCCAAGCCTAGAAGGGAAGTTTAAGGAAAAAAAAAATACTTACATTTTGTCGGTGTCTTGCCGGCGTCCATCGGCGGCCTTGTCCGGCGTCCGTCTGCAGCCTTGGTGGTGTCCTCCCGCTTCTCTTGGCTCAGAGCACGCTGTCTCTGAGCACCGCCGACATAGACAGAGCCCAGCGTACCCGAGTGTACTGCGCACTCGGCAAGGCTTGGCCACGCTCGGCTCCTCTCGCATAAAGCCTAGGACATGAGACAGGGCGTGACCGCAATTGTCGGCGGCGCTCAGAAAAAGCGCGGATCAGCGTATAACGTGCACCCGCGATTTTCCCCTGATCTTAAGGGGAAAAAAGTGTGCGTTATACGCCGATAAATACGGTAATTTAATCTTAGTATAAATACAGCTGTTCTGCAAAGACCTCAGAGGCTTGTTGGTGAACAAACCGCATCACTAAGGCCAAGAAACACACCAGAAAGGACAGGGATAAAGTTGTGGAGAAGTTTAAAGCAGGGTTAAGTTATAAAAAATATCCCAAGCTTTGAACATCTCACGAAGCAATGTTTAATCCATCATCCAAAAATGGTAAGAGTATGGCACAACTGCAAACCTACCAAGACATGGTAATCCACCTAGCCTGACAGGCTGGGCAAGGAGAGCATTTTTAGAGAAGCAGCCAAGAGGCCCATGGTAACTCTGGAGGAGCTGAAGAGATCCACAGCTCAGGTGGAAGAATCTGTCAACAGGATAACTATTAGTCATGCACTCCACAAATCTGACTTTTATGGAAGAGTGGCAAAAAGTAAGCCATTGTTGAAAGAAAGTTATCCCATTTACAGTTTTCAAGAAGTCATGTGAGGGACACAGCAAGCACATGGAAGAGAGTATTTTGGTCAGATGAGACCAAAATTGAACTTTCTGGCCTAAAAGCAAAACGCTATGTGTTGCAGAAAACCACCACTTCACATCACCTTGAACACACCATCCCCACCGTTAGACATGGTGGTGACATCATTATGTTGTGAGGATGCTTTTCTTCAACAAGGACAGGTCAAGCTAGTCAGAGTTGATTGGAAGATGGATGGAGACAATTACAGAGTAATCTTAGAAGAAAACTTAGAATCTGCAAAAGACTTGAGACTGAGGCAAAGGTTCACTTTCCAGCAGAACAATGACCCTAAACATACAGCCAGAGCTACAATGGAATGGTTTAGATCAAAGCATACTCATGTGTTATAATGGCCCAGTCAAAATCCAGACCCAAAATCCAATTGAGAATCTGTGGCAAGACTTGAATATTGCTGTTCACAGAATCTCTCCATCCAATCTGACAGAGCTTGAGCTATTTTGCAAAGAAGAGTGGGCAAACATCTCACTATATAGATGTGCAAAACTGGTAGAGACATCCCCAAAAAGACTTGCAGCTGTAATTGCAGCAAAAGGTAGTTGGGGGCTGAATATAAATGTATGCCACACTTTTCATATATTTGTAAAAAAAAATGAAAACCATTTATAATTTTCCTTCCACTATACGTTGTTCCATCACATAAAATCCCAATAAAATACATTTACATTGTTGGTTGTAACATGAGAAAGTGTGGAAAATTTCAAGGGGTATGAATACTTTTTCAAGGGCACTGAACATCTTAAGGCAAAATGGAAGCAGCCTCTAGCGTTTCTGAAACTGACCAGCATTTTGTATTTGGGGATCAAAAGCTACAAGTAGAGCTTTACAGTTACTGCGCCAGTTCTAGTATGCCAAAGAGAGGTCGGTAAAGTCACAGAAAGGCCACAGGAGGCCTACAAGAGGGATTCAGCTTTGTGAAAGATTTAATTTAATCCAAGCAATAGATCTTCACTGCAGGTATTGAGAATTGCTGTAGGTTACAGTTTCTTGTACACCCACAGTCTCTTATAATGGACTCCTCTCAGGAAACATGAATAAATGTCTTCCAGACATTATATCAGTTTGTTCCCAAAAAACAGAAGTTTTCTATGCACAGAAAAGCTCCTTTATAAGACTATGTAACATGTGAGGAACACAGCAAACATTAGACAGGGTTTTAAATGCACCAGATCACTTTTGTTCTGCAATAATATGGGCTGCTGTGCCCTACCCTATACTGGATTGGTGATAGAGCTGACCAAAAAAGCTGGATATGAGTCAATAATTTATGACTGATGAAATGAGGAATGAGAAGTCATTCAAAATATTGCAACTATTGAGGGTGGATGAATATGTTTCTCTTGACCCATCATCTTTTTAAGAGTAATTCGATTGTATGAATTGTATGCATTGATAAATTATTAAGACTAAGCCCTAAATACTTATAAAAACACAAAAATATGTGTTGAGCATAAGGAGTGCAATACCAGCCTTGGTCAGCTCAGAATACCAGGACCTCTCTTCAGGTCTTGCAAGTCTTGCAGACTTAGGCCCCTTTCACACTGCTGTTCAGGTCCACCTGTCAGTTTTTTCGGTGGACCTGAACAGCAGCTCCATTCTTCTCTAGGAAGCATCAGATGTCAGCGGTGACATGTCCACTTACATCCGATCCGATAAAATCAGACGGATGGCAATACGTCGCCATCCGTCCATTGCGGATCGGATAAGATCTGATGAAAACAGAAATGCTGGCCATTTTCATCAGATCTCTCCATAGGAGGCAGCGGCACTGGAAAGCCCCTCCCTGCTCAGTAAGCAGAGATGGACCCGTCATCCGCCGGCTCAGCGGAGATCCACAGAGAGATCTCCCACTGAGCTGGCGGACTCTGCTGGTGTGAAAGGTGTCTTAAGCCTCATGCATAATGGACATTATAAAAACACCAGTAGCTTTAGAATAATGCATTAAAAACACAGTGTTTTGTAGCGTTTTTGCATTAGCGGTTTAAAACATTTTTTAACAAGACTATACTCCCACAAAAGCTTATGGCTCAAAAACGCTCATAAACGCCAAATGGCCATGTTTTTCAGCTTCTTTCAGAGTTTTTACAGCTGAAAAAATCCTCTCCAAACCCAAACACCCAAAGTCAAAAACAGCAGCTGTAAAAACATCCAGTGTGCATGAGGCCTTATGATGCAGTACACGGCAACATCATTCTCTTTCTATAGAAAAAAAAGGGGGAACAGGTGAATGATAACATAGATTTGCCAGTATGCTGGCAGAAGTGATGTTGAAAACATTCACTGAATTTAAACATATTGACCAGTGTATGACTTATTAAGGAATAGTGCAACAGTGCACTCTTCATACATGCTTTTAAGTATAAATAATGATTGAGCCAAGACCCCACTGTTATTGTTGGCAGTGTGAAGAGCAGTAGTGGCTACTTACACTGGATATATATTGCCCCAAAGCTTAGGACATTTAACAAAATATATTTTAAATCATTTGTGCACGTGCAGAAAGAACACAAACGAGAATAATTTTTTATTTTCCCTTTAATCAAGATTCTACTGGACAGTCAACACATAAGAAGATGATGACTAAAATGCAGTGAATAGTTTGACATCTATTGGTGCTTGTTATGGTGACTAGGCTACCAGTTCCAGTCACAGCAATTTTTATTTCTACTGTTAGACGGAATGAGTCTTAAAAGGAAAGTGTAAGCATTACTGAATATTTGAGTAACTGACACCAAAAACATGATTTGACATAGGCGCTTATTGTACAACATTACCCACTCCAGCTTTTGTTAGTGATCTATTTTTCACAGAGATATAAAACCACATCCAGTATAGGCTAACAGTGGGAAAACCCCATGGGTAACATTCCTCTAAATTGTAGATGCTGTAATGAAATGCTAATGAGCTCCAGAGTCTGGTGCCAAAATTTGAAATGAGATCTCACCATATCTCATGCAGAAAGACTGCAGGAAAAGATTGCCATGTTATTTCTTTAATTTTATATTTTCTTTACCAAACTGGGAAACATTTCATGCTGTTCCATAATAACTCGTAGAATTAACCAGCAGATAAGATCAGGAAAAATGGATGTGAATAAAAAATATTTGCATAAGGGCCCTTTCACACGGGGCGGATCAGTATTGATCCGCTCCGTGTGTGTCCGTAAACTCAGCGGGAATCCTCCGTAAAATCCCCGCTGAGCTGTCAGCTGACAGGGCGGTCTCCGCACACTGTGCAGAGCCCGCCCTGTCTTTCCTCCGCTCTCCCCTATAGGGGGATCGGATGTACACGGACCGTATGTCTGTATTCATCCGATAAGATCCGCCAGACGGAAGAAAAATAGGACATTCTTCCGTCCGAAAAATCGGATCATTGCGGATAATTACGGGTGTCGACGGTGTTTATCCGCCGACACCCGTAATCACATAGGGATTAATGTATGTCCCGTTTTCATCCGCAAACGGATGGATGAAAATGCAGACATACGGTCCGCACATGTGAAAGGGGCCTTAAAGCGGAGGTCCATCCAATTTTTTTTTAAAAACCAGCAGCTACAAATACTGCAGCTGCTAACTTTTAATAAATGGATACTTACCTGTCCAGAGCGCCCGCAATGTCGGCACCTGAGGCGTGGCAATCGCTCGTCTCTCGAGTGCCCCCGCCGCCATCCTCGGTGAGGGAATCAGGAAGTAAAGTGTTGCGGCTTCACTGCCCCGTTCCCTACTGCACATGCCCGAGCCGCACGCCGCGCCCTCACTGGTCCCCGCTGTTTCCTGGGACCAGTGCTTTTCCCAGAAGACAGCAGTGGGTGACGCGAAGGGGGGTCTTTTCCCAGAAGTGGGTGCAAATACCTGTATTATACAGGTATCTGCACCCTTCCCCCCTGAAAGGTGCCAAATGTGACACCGGAGGGGGGGGGGGGGGGGTGGGGGGTTCCGAAAAGCGAAGGCTCACTTTTTGTGTGGGCCTCCGCTTTAATTCAATAAAAAATATAACGTGCAATAACAAAGGTGAGATGCAAAAATATTGGGAACGCTGTGCCTTATGGTCCTATGTGAAAGTAGCCTCTATGCACCCCTATAGTTATGACCTAGCTAACAGCCTTTGTGGTCCATCTACAGGTGAGACGTTTGGGGAAAGGGTAAATAGAACAGATGTGTTTGGTTCTACAAATAATAAAACTGCATAGATTACAATTGTTTCAGACTACACTATACACCTAACATAGTACAATTACTGAACTATTGAACAGAGGTGACACTTGTACATACAGTGAAAATGAAAACCCATCTTAGGCAAATGGTGAATGAACATTGTCCATACACTGAAGGATAGTGGAAATTAAACAAAAGTTTCTCAGGTTTAACATCTCAATAAGCAAAGTCTGAAATGGATTCATTAAAGCATCTAAATATACAAGCAAAAATGCAGCTGTATAGTGATGTTTATATGCAGACACTATAGGGGAAAAACAACTAAACCTGAATGTTAAAAAAAAAATGTATAATAATTTTGTTTTCAATTAAGGCTAGAGTGGCCATGCTGCGTGTTAAATACAATTGCCTTTGCAGTCCAGTGTGGTCCCGCTTTAAGGACCTACTCTGTTACTACCAGCTGTTGTGGTAGTGGTGAACTCACTACTGAAACCAATGAGGATGTCATGAAGCTCCTCTAGACCAGGGGTCTCCAAACTGCGGCCCGAGGGCCAGATGTGGCCCTTTGCTAGTCTTTATCCAGCCCTTGGGGCACAATTCTTCCCACTGATATGAGGCACTATTTGTCCCCCTGACACCAACAATGTGGCACTATATCTTCCAATGATGGGATACTATACCTCCAACTAATAGGGGGAATACACCTCCTTCTATTGGCTACCATATTTATTCTTGCTGATGCTGGGCCCGTCACATGTTCTGCCCCTGCTGGCCACAATCCGGCCCTCCTAAAGTCTGAAGGACAATAAAGTGGCCCTTTGTTTGAAAAGTTGTGAGACCCCTGCTCTAGACAAACATAGCACAAGGTTGATAGAAACCCAGTGCACTATTTCAAATACAGAATACCAGATACATTTAGAATATTCATATCTGGTTTGTGATTTACATGGTGACTAGAGACTTAAAGTAAATTAGGCATCTTAATTAAAATAAATGTCCATTTGTACGTGACATTTTAATATGAATCAACATTTTTGAATTTGGGAAAACTTTCTCTCTGAACAGAGAAAAAAGGAACAAACATCACAGAACTGACTTGCATTAAACTGAATACTTTGTATTACCCCATCTAATTCTGATCCACATCAAACTAAGCTTAAATGTGCTATATAAATAAGCATGTTTGATTTGGTAAATGTATTTTTATTGTATAAAATAAATATACTCTCTACCATCTGATATGAAAATGAGCACTATGCATTATGAATTTATATAAATATTTATATATTGCAGCCACCAGTCCTTAAAATGTGCTAGCTGCACAAAAGTGCTGCACATTTTTGGTCTGGTGATCCTGTCAGTAACACACGTCCACTCCCAGGATGACAATGCTTAATTGCCATTCTTTATGAAATCAACCGAAACAAGATAGGACTCTGGAACACCACCCCCTCTACTGTCCATTACATAGCTGGGTGGGGTTCTGAAGTTGTCAAAGAACAATGTAACTGCTAACAGTCGGCACAGGATTTGGTTTCAACTCACAAGATTCCTAGCAAGATCAACAGGTATTTTTCAGAACTAATAAGACAAGTTTTCATACTCTTTAAATAGCAGTGCCATCAATCTTTGTACTAACTTCCTGTTATCTGCTGCACAACAGCCTTCATACTGAGAGAACGAGAAGCAGTACTTTAACCACTTCCCTACGGGCGTATGACTATATACGGGCACAGGGTGGCTCTAATTCGCCGGGCCGCCGTGTTTTCACAGCGGCCCCTTTCTTCGTTCCCAGCACGCGCTCCAGAGCGCGCGGCGGGGAACTTCTGTACTGGCCGTGTCCCTTGGACACAGCCAATTACAGATCGCCGCGAATGGCCAATCAGAGTGGCCGTTTGCGATGCGATCTGTGCGGCGAATGATCTCATATGTAAACATATGAGATCATTTCTCATTGCCGGCTCTCACAATGACAGCGTCCTGTCATAGAGAGAGGAGACCGATCTGTGTCTCTTGTACATAGTGACACAAATCGGTCACCCCCCAGTCACCCCCCCTCCCCCCACAGTTAGAACACAATGCAGGAAACACATTAACCCCTTCCTCACCCCCTAGAGTTAACCCCTTCCCTGCCAGTCACATTTATACAGTAATTAGTGCATATTTATAGCACTGATTGCAGTATAAATGTGAATGGTGTCAAAAGTGTCCGATGTGTCCGCCATGATGTCGCAGTCGCAATAAAAATCGCAGATCGCCGCCATTACTAGTAAAAAAATAAATAATAAAAAATAATAATTCTGTCCCTTATTTTGTAGGAGCTATAACTTTTGCGCAAACCAGTCGCTTATTTCGATTTTTTTTTTTTACCAAAAATATGTAGAAGAATACGTATCGCCCTAAACTGAATTTTTTTTTTAAATTGGGCTATTTTTTATAGCAACAAGTAAAAAATATTGTATTTTTTTTTCAAAATTGTCATCCTTTTTTGTTTATAGCGCAAAAAATAAAACCGCAGAGGTGACCAAATACCACCAAAAGAAATCTCTATTTGTGGGGAAAAAAGGACGCCAATTTTGTTTGGGAGCCATATCGCACGACCGCGCAATTGTCAGTTAAAGCGACGCAGTGCCGCAAGCTGAAATTTCACCTGGTCAGGAAGGGGGTATAAATGCCCAGTAAGGAAGTGGTTAAGCCAACCAGGCTTTACACCATTGCACAGTGCTATGAATCTAACAAATCTTGCTAATTTAGGAGAGCATGGGAGTTACCAAATCAGTCTAGACCAAGTTCTATTGCTTTGACAACAGTGAATAAAATAAAAACTCAGGGCTAAAGTGTCTGAGCAAGGGTGTCTGGATTAGAAAACTGGTAGCAAGACAGTTCACACACATATGTCTTTCGAATATGTATTTAGGGCTTTCCCACTAACTACACTTAAAAGTGCTCTGTTAATAAGCAACTTTCAACAGTTTTGAGCATAGCATGCAAAGAAGGGATATAATCAAAGTGGTAATGGCATGAATATGATATGATAAACAGGGGTGGGCTCATGTGTGTTAAAAACGTTGGAAATGTTGGCAGGTATAGTTTAATAGAATTCAGGATCTAAAAGGATATGTTGTCCATTAAACGTTGAATAAGACAGCACAATTTCCCTGCCTGTGATGCATGTATCCTTAGTTTACTAATGCCTATTAATCTTTGAACAGAAGCTTGGTGTTTAAGAGATAAGTAATAGCACTGGGCCTGAAATAGATTAAATCAGAATTAAAGCCACTCCTAGAATTACTTGCTAAAATTTTGCATTATTTTATTTTCAATATGTTTATGGTAGAAGTAGAGAAACAGGTTCGTTCAGACTTTTATAGGCCAACGTCATGGGTCTTCTTGTAAAGGGCATTAAAGAGGACCTTTACTCAAATTGTCCACATTTAAAGCCTTGACAAAAAAATTATAATAAAGAAAAAGCACAAGTAATGTTACTTATTTTCAGTGAGTTGTGTTCTCATTTAGCAGAAATCTTTCTCCTCTGATGTCCACACTCCTCTACTACTGTAATCTTTCAGCGAGATGGGGGAAATATTATAATATCCCCCCCATCGGGCACTTACTGAGAGTGCCTGATTATGTCTGCCCTTTCCACCCACCCTCTTTATTCAAAGAAACCGTGCTTCAGCTTCTATGAATGAAACAATCTACCAATGGTGGGGGCAGACCTTTCAATCATCCACCTACCTATCCCTCTCATTCATAGAAGCTGTTCTACGGTCTCTATGAATGGATGAGCTGGGCAGAAAGAGTGAGCATATTCAGGCACTCTTGACAAGTGCCTGTGACAGCACCCCCACCACACTAGAATATTATAGCAGTAGGGGTGGGGGGAATCAGAGAAGGAAGATTCTGCTAAACTAGGAAACAGCAGCACAATGGACACATCTCACTGAAGGTAAGTAACGTCCCTTGTGCTTGTTCTGTCTTTATTTGTTAATGTATTTTTTTAAAGGAAAAATTAGGCTTTAAATAAAGGCAAAAAAACTATGACTGCATTGAAAGTCTACTCCATGTTGGGACACACTTAGAATAGTTTCCAGTGAGAGAAGTCTGAAGAAACCATTTAACATGTCCAAGCCACCACAACTGGATCTTTTACATTTTAAAGTTCAGGATAACATTTTTTATTAAAAAGCAACAATAATGTACTGTTTTGGCTTTTTATAATTTGTAAGACTCTGTTTAAGTGGGCACATTCAAATATATTGACAAAAAAATATTATAATGTGCTGATATTAAAAGATGATGTCATAAAAATATGTTTTTTCCCTCTAACTTGCCTGTTTTGTTGCCTCTTAGAGCCACTTTAGTTTATTTGCATTTTTTGTTTTCTGTATTGTTTACCATCAAGAAATTCGTCTCTGTTAAAACCTGAAGTGCTACTGCATCTTACCAAAGCATGTAAAGAGCATTTTTTGTGGTTCTACACATTAAACTTTGTCTACTAAATAATACAAGCTCAATGAGGTTTAGCATAGGAGAGTGTAGCTAGAAACACAACACTCCTATCCCCTATATGAAAAAGGGACCCGAAATAAAAAATAAAATCAACAAAAACGTAATATTATTAAAACATAAGTAACAAATGCACCAAATAACGTCATCAAAAGATGCTGACCTAAGACACAATGCTCCAATGATACACGATAAGATTAAAGAAAAAAAAAATCTTTAAAATCAATAATATACAGTATGACAACTACATCTTGTAAATTATACCCAATACTGCCGGCAGTCTATCCCTCTAAAGAATATTTGCCCCCGTTTCATCCCTTCCTAACAATCAGATAATAAAATACAGCACCTATAAATAAGCAAAAAAAATATATATATACTGAAATCATCTATTGTTAGTTTTTAAGATATGGCGATAAACGAGCCTAGTTCAGCAAATCTTGTAGAAGCCATAGCAGATCAACCAGCTTATTGAAAAAAGGTGGCAGTAATGCACTCTATGTGTGCACAAATACATAAGAAAATACACAGACTTATAAAATTGCATACACGGGTAATCTCACACGTCTCTGTTCTCTCTCACACACATATTGACAGCTAGAAGGAACAGGATACAAATTGGAATGGGTGTCGTACTTAAAACAAGAGACTATGCTTGTATAAAAAGATTGCTTAGAGCCACAAATGCAGTGTTTGTTAAACGGTTGTTTTGGTTTTAGGTTCTATTTACATAGTACTATGTAAGAGAGGTTTGTTGCGTTTCTGTTTTTTTACAAAAAGTTTTTGATTAGTCTGCATTTAAAATGTCTTTTATACTCATTCTGCTGGCAGCATATTTGGTAATAATATAACTTATTAAAGTCGGATGTTGTCCGTTGAAGTAATGCAACAGATAGAAATGATTCTACGAAGGGAATACTGTAAGGGTTTACTTATAGCCCACTAATCAACCAGTACAGGTCTGCCATTCCAACTTGTACCCTTCTGCCCTCCCAAAATATGAGGTCTGATCAGCGTGCTCTGTGGTTAGAGGTTAAAAAGCAGATTATAAAATACCTAAATTCAGATTTTTTTTTGTCCTGATTTGGCCTAAAATGGAGTGTAATAAACAAACTCTGATCTGGAAAAGACCAGAGTCGGTTAAAGCTATGAAACAATGTGCACTGGATATCTATTTTCACTAACAAGAAAAACACTACGTCAGCTACCACAAATTAAGATATTTTCCTGATGTGAATTTTTGTTAGAAAATAAGTGGAGTCGTGTGTTTAATTTCATCTCAGAGTTCCAAGCAGGCATTTTTTTCTTCTTGAAAATAGGATTCCAAACTAGTGTGTTTAGAGTCAGTTGACTGTGCAATCTCTTAGTGGCAACTGAAACAGCTACTAAAAATGAAAACTAAAAGAATAAAAAGGACAACATTTTTTCCTGAAAAAATCTCCTCCTTTTCCTGGTATAAGAAGATCATAGTGTATTATCGCTCTATGGCCATTACATGGCAGATAAAAAGCCCCATTAACTTTGTGGGTTCAATCTCTTTTTTTCCTCTATTTCTTTTTTTTTTTAAAGTTTTTTTTGTACTTTTTTTAAGCCCACGTTAAAAAAGTGGGCACAAGGCAAAGCTGTAAGTTATTCCAGAAAGTGTGAAAATCACTTGGGCAATAGTAAAAACACTTCAGGGTACAAAAAAGCTTGACTACATATTTCAGTTTTCGTCCTCGAAAACACAACATAAAAGTGGGCTTAATGCTCCTTTTTGTATTCTATATGCACCTTGGCCTATGGCGTTTTTGCCCTGTGGCCTGCAGGGCGATAAGTGCGCAATACGATATAACCAGTGAAAAGTCCAATTGAATTGCCCTAGTTTGCTGCAACCAGGGTTAACTTAATCTCAAAACTCCCATTCGATGGGCTCTTCCCGGCTAGCGGCCTTCTCTAAACGATGAATTATGCTGTTCAAGTTTGCGGCTTTCTTTTTCCTCAAGGTGTTGTCCCGTGTGTTTTTGGAACTTGATGTCTCAGAAAAGCTGAACAAGCTCTGGATAGAGTTTCCTTTCTGTGAGCTTGTACTTGGCACGCTGGATAGTTTCTCAGAATCCTCTTTAGGTTTTTGAAAACCTTCCTTCGTGGGAAGCAAGCTTGAGGCAGCTGAGGTAGAGGCATGCTTTTCAGTAGCAGATTTCGGTGTTGTGTTTAAAGTTTCCCCAGAACACCTAGTTCCAGAAAGGGAAGTCCGACTTTGCAGCTTTCTCCGGCCTTCCTCCTCCCTATCAACCAAGCTGTCTCCATCTGACCGGGTGGATTCTGGTTTCTCAGTAGATCTAGCATCTTCACCCTCTTCAAAAGCTGAATCAGTCTGTCCTCCCTGAGACTTTGAGTTGTCACTGTTGAATTCATCTCCTTCTAATAGACCATGCTTCCCATCACTTGTGCTTTCCATGTCTACTCCATCACAGCTATCTCCCTCTGAACTGTGGGCTGCTCTACTGCTTGTAGCTGATGGAGAATCACTGGAACCAATTTGTCCGTGGCTTCCTGCTTGAATTTCTTCAATGAACAGTTCTCTGCGAATACGAGACCTGCAGAAGAAAAACAAAAAAGTAAATTTTATAAATTATGAAGAATATTTAGGTTTCCTTCTAAGGTGTCACACACAAGCCATTTTTTTAACTCTCCTAGAAGTCAGCAGCGTTTTTGCAGGAAAAAATCCTGACACTTGTACAAGCATTTAGACACGTTTACATGTGTCAAGCGCTTGGGTGTTAATCAATTGAACTGGCCAGAATAAATGATTTATTTTGGCCATTGAAATGAACACTAAAGCGCTAAACGTGCCTAGTGTTTAGACCCATTTAGACACACTTGCAAGCCTCAAGTGCTTTTTCTGCCCAAACCCTGCTGCTCCTGGACGCACCGGCAGAGATTTTTTTTTACTGAATGTAAACGTGTCTAAAAGTCTATGCGTGCATGGAAACACAGGCTAACATGCAGAGGAGTTTAGAGGCAGGAACAAAATGCCAGATACTCCTAGGAGCAGCTGCAAAAACGTCCAGTGTACATGAGGGAGGCCTAACTAGTCAAAAAATTCAACATCATATGTATTTGGCTGACTCAAAGCAAGTAAATTATAGTGTAGCTAATGATTCTTACTGGCCCATCTGAATCTGGTTGAGACACAAGCTCTTTATGTTTCTGCTAGATCATATAAACCTTGAGGACAGTGCTAACCAAAATTCTTGAAAAAGAGACTGTAAAGAACACCTCCCAACATCATCAAGGGGCCATGCATAATAATTAGTGTAGGTAGTATGACAAAAAATTGTGCATTGCGACAATTTCATGCAAAATAGGATGATTGGACATACAAACTTAACTAGTTTTTCTGAATACACAGCAATATCTTCTTCTGTCATGTCCATTAGCTAAAAACAAAAGACAATCCGCGCTAACACCCCTAGAACTAGTTAATATATAGATATAAAAACCGTGAAACCGTGAACAATAATAAATGAAAATATGCTGCACCTTAATACAAAGAAGCCCAATATAAGGCTCCACAAAACATATATAGACAAAAGACAAAAGTGCGCAACAATGTAACATATATATAAAAAAATATGTGTAGGTACTTCCACAGCAAACTAATAATGATGGAAGAAAAGTAAAATAGAAATATATAGGTGCAAATACAAAAAAAAAAAAAAAATAAAATGCAATGTCCCAAATAAGATTCCAATTGATGGGTGTAGAAAAACTTATTTCATAAAAAGCCTTTGAAAACACAGTTCATAGGGAATTTCCAATGTAGTATTTGCAGAGAATTCCAATACTGTTGCTTAGCTGTTCCTATGTAGGTTAGTAATAGGTGGCCGCTTACCGCAATGTTGGACCCTTCCAGGGGTCAGTAAGGCATTCAGAAACACTTATCCCAAGCTGGGTCCTGAAGATCCCTCCGCTGCTGACAGCTCAAAAAATACTTCGGACAGCTGAAAGGATTTTCCACTTCAAAGGGTTAACTCACTCCAAATTGTGGCTCAAGCTTTCAGCTTGTTTAGGATATCGTGGAAGATAAAGAAAAAAAGGAACTCCATAGTGTAACAAGTTTAAAAGAAACTGACAGTTTTATTCAGTTGACACTGACATGATTAAAAAACAGACAGTCCTTCATCCTGCATAAATCCAAGTTTCTTGGCGTAGATACAAAAAGCAATGTGCAGATGCTTCCAGCTAGGCGTGCAAACGATCAGATCAGCCAGCTGGCAAGCTCATGAACGTGGTGACGTCTGCGATACTTAGCTCCACCCGACGCAGCGTTTCATCCAAACGGGCTTCTACGGGGAAGACTTGAGCCTCCTTTCCCCGTAGAAGCCCGTTTGGATGAAACGCTGCGTCGGGTGGAGCTAAGTATCGCAGACGTCACCACGTTCATGAGCTTGCCAGCTGGCTGATCTGATCGTTTGCACGCCTAGCTGGAAGCATCTGCACATTGCTTTTTGTATCTACGCCAAGAAACTTGGATTTATGCAGGATGAAGGACTGTCTGTTTTTTAATCATGTCAGTGTCCAACTGAATAAAACTGTCAGTTTCTTTTAAACTTGTTACACTATGGAGTTCCTTTTTTTCTTTATCTTCCACGATATCCTAAACAAGCTGAAAGCTTGAGCCACAATTTGGAGTGAGTTAACCCTTTGAAGTGGAAAATCCTTTCAGCTGTCCGAAGTATTTTTTGAGCTGTCAGCAGCGGAGGGATCTTCAGGACCCAGCTTGGGATAAGTGTTTCTGAATGCCTTACTGACCCCTGGAAGGGTCCAACATTGCGGTAAGCGGCCACCTATTACTAACCTACATAGGAACAGCTAAGCAACAGTATTGGAATTCTCTGCAAATACTACATTGGAAATTCCCTATGAACTGTGTTTTCAAAGGCTTTTTATGAAATAAGTTTTTCTACACCCATCAATTGGAATCTTATTTGGGACATTGCATTTTATTTTTTTTTTTTTTTTTTTTGTATTTGCACCTATATATTTCTATTTTACTTTTCTTCCATCATTATTAGTTTGCTGTGGAAGTACCTACACATATTTTTTTATATATATGTTACATTGTTGCGCACTTTTGTCTTTTGTCTATATATGTCCATTAGCTATCCTGTACAAAAGAGGTTTATTTTGTCGGATGATGGTTCATCCTATGTATCATATTTGTCTCTCAAGCACACAGATATACGGCTTTCCTTTTTTGTTTTAATTTTGATGTACTCCTTTTCTGGCCACTCTGATGTAATTGTATGGCCACCTTGTTACAAATACTTGCATACATACTGATGGCTTTGTAGTTGTAATTTTTCTCAATCAACAGTTTGTAAATGGAAAAACTGTGGACTGTAAGAAAATGTCAGATTGGGTTACAAACTATTGCTAAAGATCAATCATTACAGTCCCTTTACGGACCAATACTTATCACGATCAGTATTCATCACTGAACCCTGGCAGTACTGAAGCCAAATGCCCTAAATCATTTGCAAACATTTTAATACCTATTTCAATGTACAAATCACTACCGCAATAGGAGCTAAACACCCGCTCATGTGAAATATATGCCAACTCTCATCTAAACGTAACTTCCTTATTGAAGCTATGTGCATATCACTGATATTAAATGTGAAAGCTCTTGACTTTCTCTTACTCCACTAGGCCCTTTGATACCTAAACCAACCACCCTTCTTATTATCCAACAAACTTCAATCAAATAAACATTTCTACTTGTGACCCTGTGTTAATACATTTGGACCACATACATAATAGAATATTTTCAATAAAGGCAGTGGCAAAAAAAGTGTTTAACAAAATGTTCCAAAAATGGGATGTATGCATAGCTCAGCACTAGACTTTGTCTTTGTACATTATGTCTAGCACTGATCTTTGTATGTATCCCATTTTTGTATAATTGTTTGTGTTATTTTGTATTTTGCAATAGATCATTAGCTATGATTCTGCACCTATTATATGAAATTTAGGGATCTATGAGACATTGTTTATTTCAGGCTAATTGATGTCTTGTAATGTTCAGCAAAGAGAAGTATTCAAAGATTGGTTTTAAAAAAAAATTCTAATCAGATTATTACAAGCTGGTACATGAAAGGTTACTACAAGTAAATGATAATCCTACAAATGGAGTGATGGATCTAAATGCTAGCCCCTGCTGATGTCCCATTGGGAAAAACATGTAAGGTTGGGTTTGTTCATCTGACTTCATTACGTCTTTACGTTTGAATCAACAGTACAGTTTTTTTGCTGTATGCACATATTATTCCGCATAGTACAACGGCAGGTATAATTGTAATGTTTTAGTATGGTTTTTAAATAAAATCGATGGAGGGCAATGCTTACACTATCTGTGATTATTGCGTTTATGCCTTTGAATGTTGCAAGTAACAACAGTTATCTTTAGACACAATTGGAGGCACATGTAATAGTGGCCTCTAATATGCACATGGACACTTAGGTTTTCTGTGCACCAGAGTGAATGTATGATATTGGCATAAGTGCTGCAAGATTTCTAAAATGTTATCTGCTAGGAAAACAGAGTGATCAGCTGACAAATTCTACCCCAAAAGGCTTGGTCGTAGATTGCCTGGCAAGATCAGGTTTATATGCATATGATAATAGCTTGATCTGATTACTGGTTAGACTGGGTGAAGCTAATGCTATGTCAGCAAGTGCCTTAACAAATGGCAACTGATCAGAAGTAACCTGGCTATTATAGATTTACTATTGGTTGCACTTGGCATATTCTCTTGGCACTGCCTTAAAGGAAAAGTCAGATCATATTTAGAAGCAGTACCAGAAATCCTATGTATTCCCAGTATAAAATACTTGGCTTAGTAGTGGGTTTTACCTGTAATTATGGAACCAGTTAATAACAGTGCTGGTTTTCAGGTTTAGCTGTGTGGCAAGCTCCTCTATAGTTTTTGGAGAAGGGTATGGCTTTTGCTGGTAAGCCCTTTTCAGAGCTTCTTTCTCCTCGGGAGCCAGCACCACTCGTGGCTTCTTCAGATGATGTTGTGGCTGGGGACTGGAACCCTGGCTGTAATCCAGGCTTGCAGATGGAGGATCACATGGTTGACTGTCACTCACTGAGCTGTGTCGTCTTTTCATATATGCTGCAAGTAAGAATGAAAAATATTTATTGAAATCAACACAGAATCATCCAAATTCATATACAACCCTTAAAGGAGTTGTAAAGGTACAATTTTCTTTTTCCTAAATAGCTTCCTTTACCTTAGTGCAGTCCTCCTTCACTTACCTCATGCTTCGATTTTGCTTTTAGATGTCCTTATTTCTTCTGAGACATCCTCACTTCCTGTTCTTCTGTCTGTCACACAGTAATGCAAGGCTTTCTCCCTGGTGTGGAGTGTCGTGCTCCCCCCCTCCCTCGCACAACAGGAGAGTCAGGATGCCCACTAACACACAGCTCCTTTCTCTATCTGCAACGTAGAGAGCGTCCTGACTCTCCTGTGGGCCAAGGGAGGGGGCGAGCACGACACTCCACACCAGGGAGAAAGCGAAGGTAAGTGAAGGAGGACTGCACTAATGTAAAGGAAGCTATTTAGAAAAAAAAATTACCTTTACAACCCTTTTAATGAGAACCAAATCCCCACTATACAGAGCTTTCGTTAAACCTAATTTAGAATGCTGTGTCCAGTTCTGGAGACCACACTTACAAAATTATATTGAAAATACAGTCCGAGTCTAGAGAAAGGCAAAAAATGGTGAAGAATCTGAGGAATAAAACATATCAGGAAACACTGCAGGGTCCTTAATATTACAGCCTCACAGAAAGAAGGAAAAGCAGGAACATGATCAAAACCTTTAAATACATTAAGGGTATTAATAAGGTTCAGGAGGGCACAATTCTCAGTAATAAGTTCTGATCAAGAACACAGGGGCAAGACTTCAAACCACTAACCTTAGAAAGTTTTATACTACTGAAAAGGTAGCATACGTAGTGAAATGCTCAACTCTGTATTTACACATGCTTGGGATAAACAGGTCTATACTCAGACAAAAGTGTTTTAATAAAAAAAAAAAAAAAAACTCAGACTTGAAGGACCACGTGGGTCTTTTTCTCCAGTTATACTTCTGGGTTTGGAAGGCTGGCCATAGACCGGTCAAATCTCAGCCAGTTCAGCAGGAACCAGCCAAGATTCAAACCATGTATCGGCAGGCTGTATGTTTCCAAATTGAACAATCGTCCAACTTGGATACAACCACCCTGTCAGATTTTACATATAATTATCGCTAGTGGTTTTTATAGCTGCTAGCAATCCTCACTGTCTTCTCCTGCCGGTTGCAGGGAAGAAAATTACTCTGGGTATGGCCTGGCTAAGTTTCTAGGAGAAAACCAGGGAAGGAATCAGAATGGATAATACAACTGATAATACAATAGTGGTTCAGTTGGCCTTAGCTCAGTTACTAGGAAAGATTAATTAACTTGTCCAAAAGGATACGAAAAGTATTAAAAAGCAGTTCCTTCCTTTCCCCATTACCAATTTGCCCTTTTCTAATACAAATTATCTGCAGAAAAAAACTTGTGAAAATCTTTTTTTAAGGAGGTGCTTAAAAAAATAAAAAAAAGGATTTATGCTGGTCGTAAATAACCAAATACTGCCGCTGGGCAACAGTCCAATTAAAAGCCCAGAAAAGCACCAAGGATTTTTATGGTAACTCTTGGAAGCAATACGTAGTGCTTCTGATACTACTGCTCACATGTATTTTGAAGTGTAATGCAGGGCTGTGCAGGCACCTGCCAGGAACATAAAAAATAAATAAATTGGGGGGGGGGGGGTTCTTGACAGAGGCACTGAGCTCAATAGACAGCTTGGAGTTTTGGACCAATGGTAAAGTACCATTGGCCCAAGCTGTCCAATAAAAAGACTGCAGTGGAGGCACGCCTCTCACTGCAGTCTAAAGACAAATGCTCCCTTCCAGCCCACCCCTCTTAATTACAAGAAAAACACATGGATTTATGGGTATAAGATTCACCCACAATCCCATGTTTTTCTCACACAGTTAAGAGGGAGAATGAGACTGCTTTTGCTAAAATGGTACAAGCTTTTTGAAAATATAGTAAACTCCCTTAATAATAATAATATATAATAATTATTTGTATATTACTTATGGTAATTAACCCCTTGCCACCCAGGCTAATTCTGACACTTCTTCCCTACATGTAAAAATCATATTTTTTTTGCTAGAAAATTATTTGGAACCCCCAAACATTATATTTATGTTTTAGCAGACACCCTAGGGAACAAAATGGTGGTTGTTGCAACTTTTTATGTTACACTGTATTTGCGCAGCAATTTTACAAACAGTTTTTCGAAAAAAAAAAAAAAAAAAACACTTTTTAACTAGCCCGTTTTTTTTGTATACTATGAAAAATGATGTTATGCAGAATAATCAGATACCTAACATGTCATGCTTTAAAATTGCACACACTTGTGAAATGGTGCCAAAAAAATCTTCATATGTTTAGAGTTACAGAGGAGATCTAGTGCTAGAATTATTGTTGTCGCTCTAACCTTCGTGGCGTATGTAACCTGTATGTATCTGGGTCTGATACAAGCCAGTGCCTCTCCAGCCACTGGCCTCACTGCACGTCCTTGGTTTAATGCTTTTTTGTGGAGCAAAAAATATCTCCTTCAGATGAAAAATGGATATTGCAAGGTTATTGCAGTATTGTACCTGTCTCTGGTCTCAACAAAATATTTGCTTTACCAGGTAATTTCTCAAACTGTCTGGAGGAGCTCTGGATCTTCCTTCATTAACACTAGCAGTCTCAGAGGTGTACTAGGAAAAGAAGCACCATCTTTTTTCTCCAGTTATGGAGAGCCCTAAAAAGTATCCCTAAAGTTGCAAAAACACTAAAAGTCAGCTCTGGTCGAGGACAGACTGTCATACACATGGGCCGAATGTCAGGCATTTTTTTCTAACCGGCCATTGTCTCCCGACATTTGGCCCATGTGTACAGAACTTTAGTATACATTTCTACCATCATTATCACAACTGGCAATACAAAAGAAGCCCAAGTCTGCATCCCTTTAGCCTTCAAGAGTCCTAGAATGTATTTTAACGTAAATGAAATGTCAATTGCAAGGGATATATATTTAATAACAGGAGAACACAAGATAACCGGTGTAGAAAAAATATACATAGATATATAAAGTATCTATCTATCCACTATACTGTGTATATATATATATATATATATATATATATATATATATATATATATATATAATTAAATTTTGTGGAGTTTTCCTTTAATGCTGGAAATATAGTTAAAAACACTTTTTTCTGATAATATATACACATGATTTTTGTTCTGCAATCATTGTAAAGACAAAATGCCATGTACTCTGCTCTCTATGGTTAAACATTACATAACCACTAGATGGTGCATGAGACTACCAAATCAGTTTCTTTTTAACCAAGGCACCATTGCAATTCTTTTACACCAGTAAGCTTCGTATGTACACTAGCAGCTCCTAAACTTGGGTTTAGGAGTTTTTGGTGTTTGTTTGTCAAAGATCTTAAAACTCTCCAGCAGCAGCTCCTCCGTAAAAGCCTACGTGTGAATGTACACATAGGCTTTTAGCAGAGTTTAGGAACTGCTGCAGTTAGGCGAGTTTTAACCTCCCCCTCCTGAACACGCAAGAATCACTTTCAGGCCAGGAACGTTTTGGACTGCCGGAAATCGAAACAAAAGCATTTCGTGTTTTCCTGTCACTGCGGTAAAAGACAGCCAACATGAAGCCTTACAGTTCTATTACAAAATTCTTACCAATGCTATGCTTTCAAGTACACATCAATGCCCAAAAACCAAAGTGTGGGAAACCTCAGGTTCTTGGATTGAGATGCACGTTAATCTGACTTTGGTTTATTAGAATATAAAATTCTAAAGTCCGCTGTTCTTAGCAATTCTACAGCTTCAGAAATACTTAAAAAAAAAAAAAATAATCAGCTATATACCTTTCTTTTCCATCCGCTTCATATCCATGAGCTTATCTACATTGTTTGGGTCATTGAGCCAAATCTGCATGCGTACAAATGGTTCTCTTCCTTTCAAGCTAAGTTTATGCCATGGCTTTGGTCTAGCCAACAAATCAGAGACTGAGCCTTGAGTGAGCCCAAGAATAGTTTCTCCAAACAGACGTTGACCTACAGGAAACATAGGTAGAAACAACCATTAAAAAAACAATGCCTCTTTGAGAGGTGGAAAACACAATGCCTTTTTTTAGTGAACTGAAATAGTTTTATTTTCTCAGTATTCAGATGTTTTCTAACAAAAAAATAAGATCCCACTTTCTGGGTTTGTTAAAATACTAAAAACCTTGAACAGTTGTTTTTTTTAAAACTGTTTTAACACAAGCTAACTAAAAAATAGGAATTGCTATTTGAAATGTCTTAGGCAGACATCTATTTAACCCACTATTTTCTTATGTGTGTAAAAGGTTATATGTCAGGTCTGTATTTCTCTCCAAACATGACATTTTATGAACAGTAAGCTACATGTTAATGTGTAAACTAAAGTTAGCCTATTATTATTGTAGAAGGCTCCTAGACCTTAAAGTCTAAATTCTGAAGACACATTTAGCTGTGCTCCTTTCTACATCCTGTGCTTTATGCCCTGTACACACGATCGGTTCATCCGATGAAAACAGTCTGATGGACCGTTTTCATCAGACTAACCGATAGTGTGTACGCGGCATTATTGCCAGGGCCACTTATAGAAATCATGGGGCCCCATACAGCCTTCCTGACAGGGCCCTCAAAACCCCCCAGGGTGCAGTGCAAAAGCGCTTTTGACTTTATCCACCTACGGCTCAAAAAAAAAAAAAAAAAAAAGTTCCTCCTCTGCTTCCATCTCCAGGCCCCTCAGTTAACATGATGGGGCCCCTTTAAATGTAATTTAAAGAATAAGTTCACCCATGTAAAAAAAAAAAAAGAATTAATGCACATCTTTTTGACAACTACAGGCCAACATGCTCAAAGGCTGTCGGTACTTGTAGTTTTTACATTCACAACAGTGTGATTGAAAGATGTGACTGGATGGGTGGAGCTCTGCACAGCCGGTTTTTTTTTTATTGTGACACAACGGAAGATGGGGGGGGATATTATGGGGGGGTGGGTATGCAGGGGCTGCTGCAACAGTAACATATTACATCTTGCATATGGGTGTAACATGTAACATAATGTGAACTTATTTTTTAAGCCCTGGTAAGCAAGTAGGAAGGCAGATGTGGCCTAGTAAAATTTAATTATTAATGTAGACAGAAATGAACAAAGCTGCCTTGGGCCCCCCTTTTTTTGCTGGGGCCTGGGCCCAGTACAACAGTGCCAAATATACTGCCTTATCACGTCCCTCCTTACTGCTGACCTATGAGGGTATGGGTATTGAAGGTACAAGAGGTATCAAGGGGGCTAAACACAACCTCAGTATTAGAAGGCCCTGCTTATTGCTGACCTATGAGGTCGCGTACACACGATTGAATATATCTGCTAAAACTGGTCCGCAGACCAGTTTCAGCGGACAGATTCGATCGTGTGTACGGGCTAGCAGACAGGTTTCCAGCAGACAAAAGTTTTAAAGCATGCTTTAAAACTTGTCTGCTGGAAAGCCGTCTGTCAGATATGTCCGCTGGTTAGTATGCCTAACCAGCGGACAGAAATCTCCCGCATGTGTCGAATGGATTTGACGCATGCGTAGAAGTATTTTACTTCCTGGTTCGGTGACGTGGCGGTGTCAACGTCACCGCCACGTCACCGCGCTGTCTCTCCTCGTGTGTACGGGGCCTGAGGCTATGGTCAAATATATAGGTACAGAAGGTATCAAGGGGCTAAACACAACCTCAGTGTTAGAAGGCTCTGCTTATTGATGAGCTATGGGGTTATGGGTAAGTATGAAGGTACAAGAGGTATAAAAGTGGCTAAACAAAACCTCAGTGTTAGTATTTTGAGGCTACAGCAGAACGCTGAGGTTTCTTATAGTATTATAGGCATGAAAATTGGCTAGTGAGTATTTTTCCAATTACGTTTGAGTATTCTAATTCAATGATCAAATATGGACATGGTAATCCAATAAATGGCCCATCAGACCATTTCCTTAGGCTTGGGCACTGTATAGATGTAACTAAAAACAATATTTGTTTAAAAAAATGAACGTTCATTTTTTTTAAAGGCTTTTGGATAGCATTGAAACAATTTGATCCTTGCATCCTATCCTTCTGACAGTGATCACCAAGACTCAAGGAGGTTAATTTCCTAAAACTGGAGAGTGCAAAATCTGGTGCAGCTCTTCATAGAAACCAATCAGATTCCAGTTTTTTTTTTGTCAAAGCCTAATTGAACAAGATGAGAAAACCTAAGGCTATCCATACACATCAATACCAATAGGTTCTTCCATCCATGACGAACAGTGTCTATGAATGAATCTTCCATGCAGACTATTGTCTGGCAGCTAACATGGCTGTCAGAATACAGGAACAGTGCCTGCATCTGACGGATGCAGTGACTGTTTTGCTCACATTTTTCCACCCAGCCGGGTGAGAAAAGAGCCACTCAAAGCTCAAAATTTGGGGAGAATAGAGATACATTTTGAACCTTGTATGGCAGGATTAATTTTTTTCTCACCCCTTTAAAAACTAAATTGGAACATCACTTTTTTCACAAGAAAGAACATCACTTTTAAATAGGCAAATCATATGACCCCGTGTTTGAGTACTTTTACTATATGTGTGCTTAGCATGGGGACAATATGTGCTTTTTACTTCTGTATCAATGTTTTTTACAAAAATAAAATAAAAATTTCTCTGCAGGTTTGATGGGCCAACCATGCTTGAAGCAACGTCAAAACCCAGTCTCTACAATAGTATGTGTATAGCTTGGTAGAAATCCATTTTTACACATTTTTACATTGGAAGCATGACCACACCTCAAAAAGGAGATGAAAGGATGAGAAGGATAGGTGTAGACATAACACAGTTACATATGTAATAATATTGTAATAATATTTTTACAGAATTCCGTCTCCTAATAAAATTGTTAACAACCCAAAAGGGATAATACATTTAATAACATTATTATAATGTTTTTACGAGCCTGTACCTAAATTGTTATCGGTTAAAACTTCTTTGACTCTCTTGGTGATACCATACGTGTCCAGTTCTGGAGACATGGCTACCAGTTCTTGGATGCTCAATGAGGAATGCCCAGGGAATGGAAGAGGTGTAGCTGGCTGAGAGTCACCAGCAGTTGCATCACTTGACTCCTGTGTTTCTCCTTCTTTTGTCTCTATCGTAGGACACGGCTGTTGCACCAGTTCTGTCAAACTCTTTACCGATTCGCTGGAGCTCATTGGAGATTCTGGAGCTGGACTGCAGCTGGTTGAACTCTTTGGAGAATTTTCTGTGTAAAACAATAATGCCTTTAGGTTAAAATGTGTTTGGCATAAAAAATGAATACATGATACCACATAAGTAGTGAAAGTGAATTTTGTTTTCAATGCCTCATTCACACAGGCGTGCAATTACGTGCATTTATAACATGTCAAAAATGTATAATTGTATTATTATACAGGATTTTCTGTAGCACCAAAAGTTTGTGCAGTGCTTTACAACATAAAGGCGGAACAGTTACAATACAATTCAGGACAAGAGCATTAGAAGGCCCCTGCTTACGAGAGCCAACAATACAAAAGGGAGGACTAAGTGGTAGAAAGGGTAATAACTGTGAGGGGATGAGTTGATGAAGAAAGAAAAGTTACATTATTAGGAAGAGGGGCGATAGGCTTCCTTAAAGAGATGAGTTTTTGGGGATTGCCTAAAGGTGGACAAAGTAGTATACAACCAGACAGATTGGGGTAGAGAGTTCCAGAGGATGGGAGAGGCTCTGGAAAAACTCTGGAAATGGGCATGAGAGGTGCCAATAGGATGGTGTGGGTAATATCCTGAGACAAGATCAGCGATGTAAAACATATTAAATGAATATAAAAACACACGTAATGATTTTAAATTGTATAACGCACACTGTGTGTTTACCTTGGTTTAGGTGCATTCACTTTAGCTCCATTTAGAAAAAAAAATGTGCGTCCAGGAGCAGATTAGATATTCTGATTGCATCTAAATGTATATTTACCAGTTCAAATTAGAGGAAATATGCCACAAAGAAAATCATCCACATAGGAAGCATCCAATGCGACCAGCCATTTCCAGACTTGTGCCCTCTTCTCCTGAACAGTGGGACTAAAACTATCTATTCAGTCACTACCTTGAAACGACTATTCTGCTGGAAAGTCAAGGCATTACTGCCTATAATTCATTTTGGATAAATAAAAAGAATACCATCACCAGAAAACGCAAATTTCCTGGCAACTTCTGGGATCTAGTACATGCTGGGTCACTGATCTGAAACCATGATGCAGCAAATTAAGTCAAAGCCACAATATACATATAAGAACATAATGTTGTGAAAAACTTGTCAGGCTGCCTGTTTTTTTTCTTTTGATAGCTGAGTGAGCAGATAACTCTATACTTGTTACATGAATGAATCGGGAAATTCTGCATAGAGATCGTGAGGGGGGTTGAATCGAAATCACGATTTTTTAACGATTAATCGTGCAGCTCTACTTATAGGCGGCACTGATAGGTGGCACCCACAGGCATTCACAGATAGGCACAGAGTGCCATCCTAATGGGCACCGATTGGCATCCTTGGTGGTCTCCAGTGAGCATCCTTGATGGGTCTGCATTGATAATCAACGCCGATTATCAGCACAGACCCCCCCCTTGTCAGGAAAGCTTTGACATCACCCCTTCCCCCACAGCAACAGCAGTTCTGCCCCCCCCCCATAGCAATGCTCTCTGGCCATTTCACATCAACCCCTTCTTCTCCGTCTCTTTACATCACCCCCTACCTCCCCACACAGCAGTATCAATGTGAGTACAGCAGTGAAATAATTCTCCCAACTACCTACCTATACAGGTGTACACAGAATAGAAGCAGGACATATCACAGCTCTGGACAGAGTGCGGTACCAAATAAACAAGCTGGTGATCGGTTGCTAGGACCGCCTAGAAACAAATCACCTACCGGGTAACTTCAAAAGTAACTTCAAAGGAGAGGCGTGTTGATGATATACCCGTCACCTACACGCGATCAACGGGTTGTGGACCCCCTGTTCTAGAGTGTGAAAATGGCAGAATATATGTAGCGATCGAGTAAAAAGGTAATAGACATCTGTAGTCCTGCTGGTCTAAAAGAGTTTACCAGCTAAAAAAGAACTTTGACAGCACCAGAAATGTGATTTTCTGTGTAAAGTTGTCAGGTAGTGACATTTATTTAAATGTGTATAAAAAGGGTAGGATGAGTTGGACACCCAAAGGACCATGGTATCATACAAGTGTGTGGCAGGGCGTTGCCCTAACGCAGTTTACCAACTATTATCCATTTAAAAATGAGCAGATGAAAGAGTCATAAAATGTATAACTTAAAAGTAAAAAGCTTTAAAAAGTATGAATATAAAAAAAAAGTAAGAAAAACCTGTGATGATTAAGAAAAAATAAATAAAAAAGAAATGTCAAATGAATTGCAGCGCCACAACTCCATCTCAATAAAAGTAATAGTAAGTTGACATTTTCCGTGCTCTAGTAAATGTTACATAATCCCCTTTTCACATTCATGGCCCTGTCTAACCTGAGCGTCTGTGTCATATGACAATCCAATTTTAAATATTGAGATTAATGCCCTATAATATTACAGCTAAAAGAGGCCCCTATTATAATACATAGCAGCTAATATAGATGACTAACAAAATCAGCAGCAGCCAGCTCAGTTGACTAATGATGTCAGCTGCTGCTATCATTAGCAATTGGGACCAGATTTAGACACACTAATTCACTATTTGGACCTGATGCTGCTGTTACTATTACTTCATGAACAGAGGCAGCTGCAGATAGTACACTAAGCCTCAAGCACAATATAAGGCCAAGGGGAGCACATATTACAAATCAAGCCCTAATGGCAAATTCATTTTTCCTTTTATCCTGCATCCTCAAATGATACGTTTTCACTAAAAATCTATCTTTGGTTGTGATAGACAGGATATAAAACTACCTAATGGATTAACAGATATATGACCACCTGATGTATCTAAGAAGGAAGTGGCTTTGAAATTTTCACTAGAATTATCACTACCCACCATAGCCCATCAAGGAAAGGACTGCACTAGACCAGGGATCCTCAAACTATGGCCCTCCAGCTGTTGTAGAACTACACATCCCATGAGGCATTGTAACACACTGACATTCACAGACATGACTAGGCATGATGGGAATTGTAGTTCCTGAACAACTGGAGGGCCGTAGTTTGAAGACTCATGCACTAGACCGTCAACTTGTGTTCCTTGAACTTTCTAACCTCAAACAGGCCACCTTCTTTCATTGCTTCCAGCTCAAGTTCCCACATGCCCATTGTAGGTGCTTTTGGCTGTGGACAGCATGGGTCAGTATGGGCACCCTGACAGGTCTGCAGTTACTCAGGCCCATACACAACAAACTGCAGTGAACTGTGTGTTCTGATGCCTTTTTATCAGAACCAACATGACCTTTTTTCAGCAACTTTAACTGCAGTTGTGCTTCTATTTGATTGGACTACACAGTCCAGCCTTCGCTCCCCACGTGCCTCGATGAGCCTTGGCCTCCTCCGATTTGATGGTTTTCCTTCCTTGGATCACATTGGGCAAGTCCTGACCACTGCAGATCAGGAACATCTCAAAAGAAGAGCAGTTTTGCAGATGGTATGACCCGTCTAGCCATTACAATTTGGTCTTCGGTAAAGTCCTTCAAATCCTTCTGCTTGCCCATTTTATTTCTACTTTCAACACTCGCTAACTGTGATCTATAGGAAATATGCTGGTAAAGCCTTAGGTCTCTTTTAGATGGGGAATGATAAAAATGGGCAGTTGAGCATCTGTGGTCCATTGAGTTTAATAGGGTCGCACCATAACTGCGAGCCAAATGCCATTAGGCACTTTAAAAACTAAGGTTAAAAAAAAACAGCAGTCAGGAGGAGGCAGTACAATTTCCTAAGCACCTGTCAGCTGCTGCTTCACTAATCTCTGAAAAGCAATCCACTGCAAACAACTTTTCAGGGGGCAGTAAGAACTGCAGTGCGTCTGAAAGAACCCTTACGGACTCATTGCTATTGCTTGTGCCCATAAAATACTGTTAGATTCAGGTACAATATTTACTGCTTTATGCAGTAGTGTGACCAATTACAGTCATCTCAATCAGCAATCCTTAACTCTTCAGTGATCATACAAGAAACATAGCAACTTCCTATCTGGTTTTGGTGGTTATGACTAAGGCCTTATAGGCTGAAACGTGTCAACCATTCCTATTTGTGTTTGTCCACTGTGGCTTGTTAACCACTTCAATACCGGGCTTTTATACCACCTCCATACCGGGCCTATTCTGAAACGACGGTCATTGCAATGTTTTATCTCGCACGGTATTTACGCAATCATTTTTCAAACGCCTTTTTTTTTGCAAAAAAAATTGTTTCATGAATTAAAAAAATAACAAAACAGTAAAGTTAGCCCAATTTTTTTGTATTATGTGAAAGATTATGTTACACCGAGTAAATAGATACCCAACATGTCACGCTTTAATTATGCGCACACTCATGGAATGGCGCCAAACTTCGGTACTTAAAAATCTCCATAGGCAACGCTTTATTTTTATTTTTTACAGGTTACCAGTTTAGATTTACAGAGGAGATCTAGTGCTAGATTCGTTGCTGGCACTCTAACGCACGCGCCGATACCTCACTTATGTGGTTTAAACAGCGTTTATATATGTCGGCGGGACTTCCGCTTCTGCATGTGAGCTATCGGGGACAGGGGCGTTTTAAATTTTTTTTTTTATCTTTTATTTTTTTTTTTTACTTATTTTTTATTTTTTTTTACACTTTTTTTCCACTTTTATTCCTATTACAAGGAATGTAAACATCCCTTGTAATAGGAAATGTGTGTGACAGGTCCTCTTTAAGGAGAGATGCGGGGTCAATAAGACCTCGCATCTCTCCTCCAGGCTGGAAATCATGAGATCGGTGAAAAAAAATTCACTGATCTCATGAATGGTTGCTTACAGCCGCAATCGCGGCTTTGTTTACTTACGGGGACCCGGGCGTGACGTCATCACATCGCGCCCGGGTCCTCCGACGGTCATAGAGATGACTGGTGACCATCTGGTCACCAGTCATCTCTATGCTTCCTGCCGACGCTGGACGATTCGTTCCTCGGGCCCCCGAAGGCACGGGAGAGCCTGGAGAAGCACCGGATGGCGGCGGGAGGGGGGGATGTCCCCTCGCGCGGCCTGTAAAAATGATCAATCGGCGGAACCACCGCTACGCTATGATTGTTCTTATATCGTGCAGAATCGCCGGCTGAAGAAGAGGATATCTGGATGATGCCTCTGGCTGCAAGCATCATTCAGATATCCACCCGCAAAGCCCAGGCCGTCAATTGACGGCCACTTAGGATGGGAGATCCCATCTCTGGCTGTCAATTGTCAATGGCCGGGTATTGAAGTGGTTAATAAACACTACTCATTTTTGAGAGCAACGACCGGATTCCCTTACCGAAGGGTACCGACATCGCGGGCGCCCAGAACAGGTAAGCGTCCATATATTAAAAGTCAGCAGCTGCAGTATGTAGCTGCGGACTTTAATTATTTTTTTTGGCAGAACTCCACTTTAACTAGACATAAAATAGACAGGACCCCCTAGTAGACTAGTAAGTGCTGCAGGAATTATGTATTACCGTACATTGCCATACACCTGTGTGTTTTTTAATATTACTGTTACAACTCCCACAGGTCTTTCTTTGGAGCCCATGGTGGAAAATTTTGGCACATAAGTTGGTACAAATATGTAATTGAAATCACTCAGCAAAATGTTCCTAAAATATCACACAATTGTAAAAACTTATCTGGCTGACAGAATTTGTAGTCTGCTAGCAAAATACATTTTAAAATGGCTTTTCACCACAACAGAATTTTGACGTTTTGATGCATATAGTAAAATTATGATTTGTGTTCCAGTGGGAAAAGATGAATTTATATCTTTAAATACATATTTAATTGTGCTTTCAAACTGCATACTTCATTACATCACAAAAACAAAAGGTCACCTCTGTATTTTATAATAATATATAGTAACAACAGTGGAATTAAAAATTGAACACTTTTTTTAACATTATCCTCCAGCTAGGCCTGAAAGCAATGCTATGTTCTTTAAATCTGATTGCCTCTTTGCTGTAAACCCTAAGGTCACTATAAACAAAATATATAACACAGAAAATGTTATTTCTGTATTGCAGGCGGCTGAGAAACAGTACTGTAAATTTGACCAGATTCAGCCAAGCGCGGGAGCAAATTGGCAGGTCATCCATCTTGCTCACTGTACACTGTCAGGGATGGCATGAATTCCCTACATGATTAACAAACTTCTACTTGGGTCTGCATCCTTTAACCTACAGCAAGGTCGGCATTATGGTTGCTTGCCTGATACTGCGTACAGAGCTTTCTTACTAGTTTTACTTAGATTTTGTTCTCTGCATCAGCCTAAACAAATCTCACAGAGCGGCAAGATTAATTACTGCGCTGTGTTGTCCTGCACCACATAAAGCGTGCTTGGATTTTTCTAAGGTGCTTCTAGCAGAGAGGAAATGACAGATGAAAAGGATAAACATTTGGAAAATGATTAAAGCCATATACCGTCCTTGCATGGCAAATGAAAAAAAAAGAAAAAAGAAAAAAAGAAGAACCGAAAATTGCTTGCAAACAAAACTGGCTTCCAAAGACGTGCCAGCTTGTGATCCGATACTGAGTAAGTAAAACCATCTAGGACTGCTTTATTTGTGTGGTGCATTCTGGATTGTGTACCTTCCTCCAACTGCTGTATGTAATAAGATGAAGCAGACATACAAAAAAAAAACAACCAAACAAATGAAATCACATTTATGTGATCAGAGTTCTGCTTTTGCCAGTATTTCAATAATACACAGGAAATAAAGCATTACAGAATAGGGGCCCTTTCACACGTGCGGACCGTTCGTCCGTTTTTTCATACGTCCGTTTACGGATTAAAACGAACTGCAATGCTTTCCTATGGTATAGCGGACGTCAGCGGATGAGCTCTGTTTTTTGAACGGAAGAAAACCCTATTTTTCTTCCGTAAAAAAATCGGAACGGAAGAAAAATGGATGTTAGCGGACGATCCGTTAACATCCGATCCGCTGACATCCGTTTTTCATCAAATCATGTAATTTAATATGCATACATTACAATTTACCCCTTGACCCAGGTAGTGGTCTTTAACCACTTCCCGCCCGGCCAATAGCCGATTTACGGCCGGGAAGTGGTTATGAAATCGTGACTAGACGTTCTCAAACGTCTAGCACGATTTCATGCCGCGCGCGCCCGTGCGGGCGCGCAGCGATCGGTGATGCGGGGTGTCAGTCTGACACCCTGCACCTCCGATCTCGGTAACGAGTCTCCGGCGGAGCCTCGTTACCACGTGATCAGCCGTGTCCAATCACGGCTGATCACGATGTAAACAGGAAGAGCCGCCGACGGCTCTTCCTCACTCGCGTTTGACAGACGCGAGTACAGGAGAGCCGATCAGCGGCTCTCCTGACAGGGGGGGTTCGCGCTGATTGTTTATCAGCGCAGCCCCCCCTCGGATCGCCACACGGACCACCAGGGAGTGCCCACACTAGACCACCAGGGAACTCAGAAAAAAAAAAAGACAAAAAAAAAAGGGGCAGTAAAAAAAAATGATGCCAATCAGTGCCCACACATGGGCACTGATTGGCAACATTGATCCATCAGTGCCACCCCTCAGTGATCATCAGTGCCACCCCAGTGTCTGTCAGTGCCACCCCACAGTGCCAATCCATGCCCAGTGCCCACCTATGAGTGCCCACCTGTGCCACCTATGAGTGCCCACCTGTGCCACCTATGAGTGCCCACCTGTGCCACCTATGAGTGCCCACCTGTGCCGCCTATGAGTGCCCAGTGCTGCCTATGAGTGCCCATCAGTGCCGCCCATGAGTGCCCATCAGTGCACTCATGGGCGGCACATGTGCCGCCTATGAGTGCCCATCAGTGCCCCATACCAGCGCCGCCTATCAGTGCCCATCAGTGCTACCTAATCGGTGCCCATCAGAACTACCTCATCTGTGCCCATCAGTGCCACCTCATCGGTGCCCATCAGTGCCACCATATCAGTGCCCGTAATTGAAAGAGAAAACATACTCATTTACAAAAAAATTAACAGAAAAAAATAAAAACTTTATTTTTTTTCAAAATCTTCGCTCTATTTTTAGTTGTTGCGCAAAAAAAAAAATCGCAGAGGTGATCAAATACCACCAAAAGAAAGCTCTATTTGTGGGGAAAAAAGGACGCAAATTTTGTTTGGGTGCAGTGTAGCATGACCGCGCAATTGTCATTCAAATTGCGACAGTGCTGAAAGCTGAAAATTGGCTTGGGCGGGAAGGTGCGTAAGTGCCTGGTATGGAAGTGGTTAAGGAAGTCACATGCTTATTAAGCACATGCTGCCTAGTGCCTGGAGAGAAGAGACAGTGAAATGGCCAGAGATGTGTCCTATGAACGGCTCATCCAACTTGTCCATATCAGGCCTGCTTTATGGGACAAAAGAAGCACAGAATACAGTGACAGAAACACCATAAGCATTAAGTGGGAATACATTTTTGAGGAGGTCACACCGAACTGGTTGTCGCTCAGCAATAAACAGCGTCGGATACGTGGTAAGCAGTTTGTGGGATGGGGGGTGGGTTGGCATGGTTAAACTTGTAGTCCACCCATATGTTAGCATCCATATGCCTGTCACAATTTGTGGATTGTCCACTTGTCACGTCACCTGCCATGTTGGGGAAAACAAAGAATCATGGAAAAATTCATAAAAAAATGATTAAATAAAGTTCTAAAAAAAATAAAAACAGACCTATACGGATGAAAAACGGACCAAAACGGATGAAAAACGGATGACAACAGATGAAAAACTGAAGTGAAAAAGGATGAACACTGAGGTTTACTGACAACAACTGATGATAAAAAAACCGGACTGAATGAATCTAATGTACGGTCCGCACGTGTGAGAGGGCCCTAGGTGTGCAGCTTTCAGATAACTGCAGACAGATTTGTCAGCTTTCTTTACAAAAGCAGGTATACTAGCATCCCTTATGCTCACAGCTTTGCAGCTAATGTAAGAAAAATGTTCACCCTAGTTTGGAAGGTGCTCCTGGGGTGTGTCGATGCGCTCGCTCCCTCTATGTGTTCATTCCCTCAGCTCCTGGGATAGACTTGCCTCGCAGACCCTGACTTGCAACACTGCTTATTTAGAACAACGTATACATAAGTATTTTTAGGGAAATGCACATTTTGTTTGCCCTTGCCCCTACCTTCTTTCTTACTATCTGGGCAAACCATTAGATCCTATTTAGTACCTTTTTTTTCAGATATACATGTTTTCTCCTGATGAGTGGCAACTGCCAATGAAACACGTTGAGCCTATAAATATTATCATGTTCCCAACACACAGCTTGACCTCAACTGTGATTCATTTGTATCCTCCTATAACCCCCCATTTGTATCCATTACTCAATAAACATTTGGCTTTTTATACTAGTTATTGGATACTATACGATTTCAGATAGATATATATCTCTACACACACTCCTCTTTTTTGTATGCCATCAACCATGTATCACATGTTTATAAGGTATGCTTTGTTTATATGGCAATTAAACAATTTTACAATTTATCCTACCATGTGTCTTGTGCCTCATTCAAAGTCTCAAAAAAAAAAAAAAACTTTCTTATTTCTAATGTAAGGATAGGCAAAAAGGGATTAACATCTAGAGGGATGCAGGAATGCCATCCCACACACACTGGGTATGCAGGCTGTATTCCTCCTCTAGCCCCTACAGAGATTTCCTTTTGTTTAACCACATATTGCTGCTTCTAGCAATTGTATAAACTTTCAAAACATGGCTTTTAGGCCCTGTACACACGAGGAGACATGTCCGATGAAATCGGTCCGCGGACCGTTTTCATCGGACATGTCTCCAGGGATATTTTGGTCTGATGTGTGTACACACCATCAGACCAAAATCCCAGCGGACAGAGAACGCGGTGACGTAGAAGACACTGACGTCCTTAAATAAGGAAGTTCAATGCTTCCACGCATGCATCGAATCAATTTGACGCATGCACGGGATTTCTGTCCGATGGTTGGGCGTACTAACCATCGGACATGTCCGACGGACAGGTTTCCAGCGGACAAGTTTCTAAGCATGCTTAGAAACTTTTGTCTGCTGGAAACCTGTCCGCTAGGCCGTACACACGATCGGACATGTCCGCAGAAACTGGTCTGCGGACCAGTTTCAGCGGACATGTCTCCTCGTGTGTACGCGGCCTTAGACTCCAATGCTCTTCTGAATGCAATAAACAGGTATGAGGAGCAACATAGCATCTAATTTTAGGGCCTCGTGCAGACTCCTTTTCTCCAGGCAACAGAGTTTTGTCAGAAAAAACGCTTGACACTTGTAAGTGTATGTAACATGTTTAGCTGTGCGAAACGTTTGGGCTTCAATTAATTTCATTTGCAGGAAATAATCATTTATTGTGGTCACTGAAATGCATTATTTCTTAAGTGCTAAACATGCCTAGCCGCGTGTAGACGTGTTTAGGTGCCTCTGCAGATGCGCCCTTTCTTGGTCACTAGCGGAGTAAAAGTTCCTTGCCGAATAGCGCAGCAAAATTGACAGTAAAGCACCACTAAAAATAGCAGTGCTTTACTGCCAACGCTGCCCCAGTGTTAAAGGGGTCTGAACGTCTTTAGAGGCAGGGAAAAAAAGATGCTAAATGCCTCTAGGAGCAGCAGAAAAAGTACCTAAAAATGTCGCTCTATTTTTGTTTATAGCGCAAAAAATAAAAATCGAGAGGCAATCAAATGCCATAAAAAAAGCAGCTCTATTTGTGGGAAGAAAAGGACGCAAATTTTGTTTGGGAGCCACGTCGCACGACCGCGCAATTGTCTGTTATAGCGACGCAGTGCCGAATTGTAAAAACGCTTTTGGGCATTTAGCAGCATATTGGTACGGGGCTTAAGTGGTTAAACAGGAAACTTTAAAACAGGTTGGTCCCCCTTACCTGTTTCTGAACACCAATCTGTGCACCGGGCCACTCCCATCCCGAGTCCCTCAACAGGAACCAGGGGTGGTGACACTTGCATCACTCACTGACGTAGAATGTAGGCCGCGTAGCCAAGGACGAGACAGTGAGACTGTCACACACTAAGACAGTGACTGCACAGGTCAGTTCAACTGCGGGGACTCGTCCTTCAGATGCCACCCGCAGCGGCAGCCCACACCACACACACTCTATCTCGGTGATCGGGCGACTGTCACGGACTGGTTGATTTTTCGCCCTGTTCCCTGGCGCTGTAAGGCAAGTGCCCATGTTGCCTTGCGCTAGCGCCGGCCCTGCTTCCAACTTCCGAACAATTGTGGCTCACATTTTTATAGCTGTGCAGCTGGCTATTGCCATAAAGGGGAAATGCCCCCCCCCCTCTTGAGGAGGGCATTACCATCTTAAATGATCATTGCCACATTGGATATGATAGATGGACTTGTGTCTTATTTCAACCTCACTAACTGGGCAATTTGGTTGCCAAAGCACATTTCCAAATGCCTAAATTCTTAAATCAGCTGGAATTCTTGGCTTACTAATCCCAGAAGCCTAGTCTTGCTGAGGTAACCTCTTTATCCCAAGCCATCTACTTTTGTGTTGCTTCTTGAGCAGAAGGAGGCCATATCCCTGTCAGTTGGACTGTCACAGGATAGTTGTCTTGTTCTTGTCATTGTCACAGTGTGTGGACAACCTTCTCACTGACACACTCTAATATCCTGTTTACCACATCTTGCCGTACTGCTGCTGGCTGTATACCATTATCCTTTAAGTCTGTATTTATACAAAAACAAAATAAAAATCTATGGGTAAAAAAAAACTTTCTGTATGCATGAGGCCTAAGGATCACAATTAGTTGTAGCGACTTTTTTTATTTACTAAGTGCTTAATGACAGTAATATGAAAATCTCTAACCTAGCAGTCTGTGGAATCAATTAATGCGATATCTATCAATCGATATATTATCTGTCTATTGGACCATCTATAAGATCATTCAATCTATTTATCCATCTATAAGAGCGCTCTCAGAGTTCCTTAACTCAATTTATCTCATAATCTATCCACTGTATGTCTATCTATCTAGGAGATCAATCTATCTATGGGATTAATTTATCTATGGGATTAATTTATCTATGGCATTAATTTATCTATGGGATTAATTTATCTATGATATAAATCTATGGGATTGGTCTATCTATGGGATTGACAGATCAAAATATCTACGAGTGAGATTTATCAATCTATAAGATCTCTTTCTCAATCAGTCTATCTATTCATCTAATTAACAAAAGGGTAGGCTAGTGAACATCCTTGTAAAAAGATAATAACCCGGGTAAAAACAGAGGTATGTAGAATCACAAGCAAAAAGAAGGATCACTCCACAGGACTCAACAGCAGGAGGAATATTCAATAGTACTTATTGTGGTTGGGTTATTGGGCAGGGCGCAACTCACCATTCTCAAGAATCTATCAGTAGTCTTTTGACTAAGCAAATATTAATTAAGATAAAAATAAATGCCCCCATCATTTTTCAGTGTTATATTGGAGCAAGGAAAGATATTTTCGAAGACAAATCTTCTGTTTATTAGATCTCCCATTTAAATTTCCAGACACGGCCCTCAATTCTCAGTAATAATAACCTAAATTCCATTTAGTGTTTATTTGAGCAGTCAGGATAAAGTCATTTCTTATTATCTCCCCGCTGTGTAAAAAACAGCTGGAAGGTAGGAAGTCAGCAAGCATTTTCACCAAAAAGTAATTATTGTAAGTGACATTTTTACTGCTGGCGTGCCATAAGGCGTACTGTGCATTCAGAAGGACAAGTTGCTGAAATGAAATGGCAGGGTGCTCTGTGACATTTTGACAAGAACCCAAACATTATTTATCTGATGACTGGTCTGATACTCTTCTTTACAATACGACCAGAGTAAGGACATGCTAAAATCAGTCTAATTCTCTCTGGCACAGAGGAGGTATGCGGTGCAGCATTTTACAAGAGTGGCAGTTTATGCAGCATTGAGTGGCTAAAGATTCAGATGGATAAAGCAGTGTGAAGAAGGGCATGTGCCCTCTTTGTACAGCCACTCAAGCTTTAGATTTTGTATAAAATAAAAACAACATACAAAAAAATTTATTTAGCAGAATTTAGCATTTTGTTGTATTGGATGAAAAAAATGTACAATGTAATTAAGGATACATTCCTTAGTATGATTTTTCTTCGCTCTCACTAAACCGGATACTACTAGAACCTCTCTGTGGCTATAGCAAAATAATCTCATAATATTTGAAGTGATGTCACAGTGCAAACTCACTGGAGACCATTGCAACTGGCTTGTGTGCCAACGTATGACATGGCAAGCCATACAAACTGCATTCTTGGGCTTTGTTTCTCTCTATAAATATTATCTGTATAGATCAGACAGACCAATTGTCTTCACATACTATAGTATATGTGAAACTATTTTAGTTATTTTTTAGATTACATTAGCCAATGTCTGGTAAAACAAAACCTAGAAAATATTTTATTGCCAAAACAAACAAAACGTCACATTTATTAATGGAATACAAATACCATCTTTGCTAACAAAATATACCAGCCTTATAATCTCTATTATTAAGGCTAGGTGAAAAGTGTAGTATGATTTATTTTTTTCCACCAAAAAGTGTTAGTAACTTGGCCTCCAATATTCAAAGGTTAAACTGTGATTTTTTTTTTTTAAATATTTCCTATTTCCATTTTCTGTTACTTTCTCATCAGTGAAATGATAAAAGGTATAAACTCTAACCTCAAATGACTAGTATGTGAAAAATAATGCTTATTTATATATATATATATATATATATATATATATATATATATATATATATATATATATATATATATATATATATATAATAAATGCATAACATGCAGGACCATCTTTAATACTGATTTTCCAACGTCTAAAGGTTTTGGTGATCGATGGCTCCTAAAATTCAAGAATGTATTATCTACATGAACAAAAGAAGCATTGTTATAAGGACATGGTGCGTGGTTCCAAGGTTCTATACTAAGCGAAGGTTAATGGGTCAGAAATGGATTTTCCCAGGGCACCTAATCAAACACACAAAGCTTTGTGCAAGAACACAAATGGACATGCATACATGAATATTTTGCTCTTTTTTTCTTGCTATCTACGTTAAAGCGCACAGCTGGGGCTGGCATAAACAGAATATCTAGTCCACGGATTTCTGGAATTGCATTAGACTTTTTAAGACTCGACGCTCTTGTATCAGAAGCTAAGAAATGGATTCTATCGTCCCACACACATTTTTAAAATGGATGATTCAGAACTAAAAACTGACGGATAGTGCAAATAACAAAATGAAATACTGATAACATTTTTTATTGCCATTTAGAAAACTGGCAAATATGAACCCTTTTCTCAATTCATCACGAGTGCACAAAACAAATGGAATTTTCAATATACGATCATCCAGTTTGAACTGTGGCATCACCATCTTTCATTTGTCCATAAATCAAGCAGTAAGAACAAACAGGACGTGGCATGAGATTTGCATTTCAGTGTGCCACCACAGCCCTGTGGACTGGACCAACATTCAACTTATGAGCTCACTAGTACCTAGTAAAATTTGACTGTGAGCGTAGGAATTAAACCATCTAAAAACAAAAAAGCAATATGCTAAAAGCAAAAGTCCATTACATATTATGTATAATAATAATCGCAACTTTGTACAATGCCAATTGATAACGAAAATGTGATATATGTATTAGTTTGCAATGAGGCCTTTTGTTGTGTTTATTGTCATTATAGGAAAAATGCAGCCACAAAACAACATACAGTAGCTTACTGAACAGGAAGTTAGCTGTGTTATAGGAAATACCAAAAAAAAAAAACAAATAGAGCTGCACAACACAAAAAAATATAAAGTGAATTACCATGAGTTACCATGAATATCCAATCACTTGATTCCTCAATGATTGGATATTCCTTTTTTCTTTTTTGTTTGGTTCACATATGGACAATATATGCACTTTGATTTATATATATTATATGTTTTTTTTTTTTATGCTCCACATCACGTTGGTTATTGATTTGTCATCTTTGGCACTCATGGTAATTCACTTTATCATTTTTTGTGTTGCGCAGCTCTATTTGTTCTTTTTAGTATTTGTTTTAATGTATGGTCCTACATTATGAGCTGTGGCATTTAAATGTTGATGTGTTTAGTAGTGCAGTATATCCCATTTTTCTTTATGGGAAATACCACACCTCCACTATATCACCAATTTATTTCCGATAGTCTTACTTTTTAGATACTTATCTATAAACTCTGATAAAACCCTTTTTACACAAGCATGTTTACATTTTAGATCTAAGATAGATGTCAGCATTCCTGAACAAACAGTGTGCCAGTGACACTGTCATAAATCCCAAATGGTCACCTAAAACATCCTGTTCAGGGGTATAAAAATGCATTAGAATGTATACCTAAGCCTGATCTCGATCCAGCGATATGCACAAGAGCAGAGGCTCTCTCTCTCCTTGTTGGCTCAGATACAAGCAGCGAGAGTCATTGGCTCCCACTGCTGTCAACCACAGCTAGTGATAAGGTAGTAGCGGTGGGGCTGAACCCCACTGTATGCGTCTTAGGGACACACAGAGCGGAGCTCGGGAGCGAGCACATGAGAAGAGAAAGATCAGGGCTGCTCAGTGCAAAATCATTGCACAGCACAGTGCAAAATCATTGCACAGCACAGTGCAATGTTTGTTATTGTAAAAAAAAAAAAAAAAAAAAAACTTTGCAATCAATTTAAGGGTCAGTTCACACCACAAAAACGCACTCTGGATATGTTCAAGATTAGTTTTTGCTTACATTTCACACCACACGCAGTTTCGATGCATTTTTGACACATTTTGCTGTGTTCCAGTAAAAAAAATGCAGCATGTTCTACTTTTTTT
The DNA here is from genome assembly GCA_029574335.1 of Rana kukunoris. Taxonomy (NCBI): domain Eukaryota; kingdom Metazoa; phylum Chordata; class Amphibia; order Anura; family Ranidae; genus Rana; species Rana kukunoris. The sequence continues at coordinate 509,657,100 of CM056050.1, forward strand.
TCTACACTGGAAACTGACTGGAACTGACTACACATGTGCAAACTAGGGCCATTGAAATACATGAAAAACACACACTAGGGGAAACAGGCACTGTGATGGCTTCACTGCCCATGTCCTACTGCGCCTGCGTGAGTCTCACGCTGGCTTGTGAATGGGCGGGCTGCTCTCTGAGAACACACACAGTTCCCAGAAAGCAGCGCGCCCCATTCACAAGGAGAAGCAGAAGAAAAGACACCGCGATGTGGAAGAGGCAGATTACGGACGTCCGCATAGCAACAGGTATTTCGGGAGAGTATTAATTTTTTTTTTCACGTTTTTTATTTTATTTTTTTAGGACTTTTGCCCAAATGTGGTTTTCCTGGGTGGAACTCCGCTTTAATGCATAGCATGCATTAAGATAAAAAAAAAAATTCTGCCCTTACAATCACTAACTGCAGTTCAAACTGATGGGGAGGCAGCCATCGTGGGCACACTCAATAAAATATCATACTAGGGCCAATTTTAGACAGGGACCAATTAACCTACTAGCGGGTCTTTGGAGTGTAGAAGTAAGCCAAAGCCTGTGTGACTGCAGTGCATTCTCCTCCAGGGCTACACTCCTCCATCCGGCTGCTCTGTCCGCTGACATGCGCAGGCTGTACAGAGTGCCAGAAAATGAACAAAAGTACTTCAACACCCTCCTCTCCACCTACTCATCTGTGATGTGAATCACGGGATATATAGTGGCAGCATCAGACACAGGGGTGTGTCTGAACTTTCTGACCAGTGGCAGTGCGTCCATAGAGGGCGCAGGAGCGCCGCCCCCCTCTCGCTCCTGCACCGCCACTAAAAAACAATACATAGATTCATGCATTGCATAAATCTATGTATTGTCGCTGTCGCCCACCATTCTGTGGTAGACACTTCCAAAGCCAACCAGCTGCCGTTATTCAGATGGCCGGCACTCACCAGGGGGCCGGCCATCTGAATAACAGCAGCTGGTTGGCTTTGGAAGTGTCTATCACAGAATGTGCGTTCCCTGGTTAACCTGATTGGCTGAAGCGACATCGAGGGTGGGACTCGGGAGAAGACATTGAGTGAGCGTGGAGGGAGGATAACTGACCCAAGAAAGGTAAGTGCCGGGAGACAGGGGGGGAAGCAATCTGGCGGTTTTTGAGGGGGCAAACAGGTGACAATTGCATGGCACAATGGCGACAATTGATGGGCACAATAGCGACAATTGAAGAGCACAGTGAATGCGTTTTGGCATGGCACAGTGGTGAAAATTGATGGGCACAGTGGCGATAATGGCATGGCACAGTAGTGACAATGGCATTGCACAGTGGCTGCGTTTGGCATGGCACAGTGGCGACAATTAATGGGCACAGTGGCGACAATTAATGGGCACAGTGGCGACAATGGCATGGCACAGTGGCTGCGTTTGGCATGGCACAGTGGCTGCGTTTGGCATGGCACAGTGGCGACAATTGATGGCACAGTGGCTGCATTTGATGGCATGGCACAATTGCTGCGTTTGATGGCATAGCACAGTGGCTGCGTGGCGACATTTTTATGGCACAGTGGCGACAATTTTATGGCACAGTGGCTGCGTTTGATGAGCACAGTGAGGCTACAACTGATGTTTTTTTTTCCGTTTGTTTGTGCCCCCCAAAAATTTGGAGCACCCGCCGCCACTGTTTCTGAATGTATATGAGAGAAGCACATGACCTAAAAAGATGGCAGCGCCAACTCAAGGTAAGCCGAAGATTTATAATCTACTTTAATGGTAGCATCAAAACAAATGCAACTCTGTAATTAGAATGTCACCATTCCATATATTTTCATAAAAAATTAAATAATAGAGGGTTGGCATTAGACATGATTAACATTTCAGTCCCTACACTGCAGTGGTTTAGTGGCAAGACTATTTTCTGAAATCCATTACTTAAAATTCAAGAAACACAAAGAAATCCCTTGGTGAGTTTTCAAGTTGGTGATCAGGTGTTTAATCAATATATGTATTATATACACAGTACCATCTTCCAGAGCAACCTCTGCACTTTTTATCTTTATTTACAAGCATGCTGCGGAAGATGATGAATGTGGTGACAAGCATCTGTATTATATGTCATTTGTCATTCTCTAGTCACCTTCGTTGTGCTGTCCAGCTCCTGGTAGCAAAAGCTAATGATTAAAACGCCTCCATGCAGAATACACTGTCTATTCAATTTAGGTTCAAACACAACTTTTAGATCAATGTGCTGACAGTAATACAAGACTCAGACAAGGTAGCTCAGAAGGCCATTAGCAGGACATTACACAAATTTACTGCAGTTTTCAAGAAAACTGAAGCCTATCCATATATAAGCCGATATTTTCTTATCTATTATTATTACTTCTTACATGTATAACGTATTACTTGTCCACCTTCAGTGGAAATAATATGATATTAGCTGGAAGCTGGTATGCTTTTTAATACAACCTCAAATCAGAAAAACTTGGGAACTGTGGTGAAGAAAAATTGCAGCAGGGGCTCTGGACTGTAAAGTCAAAATTTTAAATATTTGGCTTTAGCAAAAGGTAGTTTGTTCAGGAAGGGCTGGAGAGCAGAACAAGGCTGGAGAGCAGAACACTAATGAGTGTCTGCAGGCAACAGTTAAGCATGGTGGAGTTTCCTTGCAAGTTGGGCTTCATTTCTGCAAATGTAACAAAAGAGCATGCACAACTGTCCCCTTTAAATCCTACTGTTGACACACTGCAGGTGTGAGTTGCGATTTTAAAAGTCTTGCATGCTGCATCTATGGTGCTCCCTTTCAAAAACACACCCCCTTATTAGAATCAATAGGGATGCATCAAAAAAGAATTGCGGTGCATTTTTAGTGCGTCTTTTGAGTCACATGTCAATGTCAATTATAGAAATAACTTTTTGCTTTTTTTTATCCTTTGTAGCATATCAGCACTGTTGACCTCCCGCAGCCACTTCCTGGCCACACACATGCAGGGCAGGTTTCCCAAGGGCGACGACAGTGGACCATGTCTGTTCAATGCATGTTGGCATGGCGAATTGCAGTCTTTAATGCCATTACTCTATATCAGGAAGCGCATTATCAAAACGATCTTTACGGCAGGATCATCATACATCAATATAATGAAAAAAAGGATTTTTAATAAACAGCTTACCTGTAAAATCCTTTTCTTGAAGTACATCACGGGACACAGAGCGCATAGCCATTACACTTGGGTTATATGGGTACCTTCAGGTGTGGACACTAGTGTAATCAATTTCACAGGAAGTTTCCTCCCTATATAACCCCCTCCCACTGGGAGTGCTTCAGTTTTGTAGCAAGCAATTCTCCCGAGGTTACACAATGTTCCCTAAAAGAGGGGTGGGAGCTCTGTGTCCCGTGATGTACTTCAAGAAAAGGATTTTACAGGTAAGCTGTTTATTAAAAATCCTTTTTTCTTTATCGTACATCACGGGACACAGAGCGCATAGCCATTACACTTGGGATGTCCTAAAGCAATGCTCTATGAAGGGAGGGAGACCGTAAGGCCAAGAATAGCCAAATAAAAACATTGTCAGGAGAAAACATGGCTCCACCAACAGAAAAACAAGGGGGCGTGAACCGGGCCAGAGGATTCTATACTGCTGCCCGTAGGACCGCCTGCCCAAAAGCTGCGTCCGTACCCTTTGCAACGTCCAACTTATAAAATTTAGTAAACGTATGTACGGAAGACCAGGTTGCCGCCTTGCAAACCTGTGCCATAGAGATCTGATGGTGTGCCGCCCAGGAGGCACTCATGGCCCTCGTAGAATGGGCTTTAACTGATAAGGGAGGTGGAACGCGCTTCAGACCATATGCCTGAAAAATCAGCTGCTTAATCCACCTAGCCAAGGAAGACTTGGCAGCCGGCTGACCCTTCTTGGGGCCATCCGGAAGAACAAAAAGCACATCTGTTTTCTGAATCTTCTCTGTAGCCTTGAGATAGACCCTCATGGCTCGAACCACGTCCAAAGTATGAAGCCGTCTTTCCTCTCTGGACTGGGGAGTAGGAAAGAAGGATGGTAGGACTAGGTCCTGATTCAAGTGAAAACTGGATATGACCTTAGGAAGGAAAGAAGGTTGAGGCCGCAGAACCACTCTGTCCTTATGCAGAATAAGGTATGGCTCCCTGCATGACAAGGCTGCCAGCTCGGAAACCCTTCTGGCTGAAGCCATAGCCACCAAGAAAACCAACTTTCGGGTTAGTAGCACAAGAGGGATTTCTGTCAGAGGTTCAAACGGCTGCCTTTGTAAAGCTGACAAGACCAGATTTAAATTCCAGGGGCAGAGGGGAGCTCTAATAGGGGGATTCACATGCAAGACCCCCTGCAAGAAGGTTTTCATAAGCGAATGGGTGGCCAAGGGTCTTTGAAACCATATTGATAAAGCCGACACCTGCCCCTTTAGAGTACTAAGAGCCAACCCTTTGTCAACGCCAACCTGGAGGAATCGCAAGATCCTGTCAATAAAAAACTTTCGAGGATGCCATTTTTGAGACTCGCACCACTCCACATAGGTTCTCCAGACTCTGTAATAAATATTTCTGGAGACCGGTTTCCTAGCCTGAATCAACGTAGATATGACCTGATCTGAGAGGCCTCTGCCCTTAAGAATTAGGGATTCAGCCGCCAAGCCGTCAAATTTAGCTGCTGTGAAGCAGGGTGGCATATTGGGCCCTGAGACAGCAGATCTGGGCGTAGGGGGAGCGGCCACGGCGCCCCGACTGACATCTTCACGATGAGTGCGTACCAAGCCCTCCTGGGCCAGGCTGGGGCCACCAGGATCACAGGCCTGCGCTCCACCCGGATCCTCCGTAGAAGGCGGGGAATCATCTGCAGTGGAGGGAACGCATACAGAAGAGAAAACTGGTGCCAAGGACAAACCAAGGCATCGGTCCCGTAGGCCGAGGGATCCCTGGCTCGGGATATGAATTTGTCCAACTTTTTGTTGGATCTCGTTGCCATAATGTCCACCTCTGGGACTCCGAATCTTTGCCAAATCTCTTGGAATACCTGGGGGTGAAGAGACCATTCCCCCGGGAGCAACTGTTGACGACTCAAAAAATCTGCTTGAGAATTGTCTATCCCTGGGATGAACACCGCCGAGATGCAGGGTACATGGGCTTCGGCCCATGAGAAAATCAGGTTTACTTCTCTTTGGGCTGCTGGGCTCTTCGTGCCCCCCTGGTGGTTTATGTATGCCACCGCAGTGGCGTTGTCGGACTGTATCCTTACTGGCAGACCCTGAAGGGGGAGAGTCCAGGCGATCAGGGCCAGCCGAGCAGCTCTGATCTCCAAGATATTGACGGGAAGCAGTTTTTCTGCCTCCGACCACTGCCCTTGCTGGGTCTGTTCTTTTAGAACTGCCCCCCAACCTGACAGGCTGGCATCCGTGAATACTATCTTCCACGTGATGGGGCAAAAGGATTTCCCTTTTGACAAATTTTGAGAGACCAGCCACCAAGACAGGCTGCGCCGGACCTTCGGGGAGAGCACTAACGGACGATCTAACGCCTGAATGGACTTGTTCCAAGCAGAGAGAATGGCTGCCTGAAGATATCTGGTATGGATCTGGGCGTAGGGCACAGCCTCGAAGGCGGCCACCATCTTCCCCAGCAGTCGCATACATAGGCGAATAGTCGGCCTCTTCTTGCCTAAGATCACTTGAACTGCTTGAGCTATTGATCTGATCTTTGCTTGAGGTAAAATTATCCTCTGGCAGTCTGTATCTAGCCGAAGGCCTAGATATTCCAACTGCTTTGTGGGTTTCAATACCGATTTTTCTAGGTTTACAATCCACCCGAATTCCTCTAGATGCTGAACTGTGCGACCTACTGCCTGATTGAGGTTGGAAGCTGAGCTGTCGATAACCAGAAGATCGTCCAAGTAAGCCAAGACTAAAATGCCTTCTGTCCTTAGGACGGCTAGCACCGGGGCTAACACCTTTGTGAATACCCGCGGAGCTGTTGCCAACCCGAAAGGGAGGGCTACGAACTGGTAATGGCGGTGATCTATCATAAAACGAAGAAACCTGTGATGTGCCGGGTAGATCGGCACGTGCAGATACGCATCTTTTATGTCTATAGATGCTAGCAAGTCGTCTTGATGTAGGCTGGCTGCCACCGAACGTATGGACTCCATACGAAAGGTCTGAATGTTTAGAAAGCGATTTAGGCGTTTGAGGTCCAAGATAGGCCTGACGTCGCCATTGGGCTTTGGTATTATGAAAAGGTTGGAGTAGAATCCCAGACCCCATTCCTGGGTTGGTACTTCTACAATTACCCCTTGGAGCAAGAGACGATCCAATGCTTTTACAAGAGAGGCCCTCTTTAATGGGTCGCTTGGAAGACTTGACCCCTGAAAATGAGGAGGGGGGACTTCCCGAAACTCTAGCTTGTAGCCCGTGGTTACCACGGATCTTACCCAAGAGTCGGGAATTCTGGCCTTCCACACTTCGGAGAAAAACCGAAGCCTTCCCCCCACCCAAGAGAGTGGGGGCGCCCCTTCATGAATCTGACTTGACTGGTTTAACCGGCTTGCGAGACCATGGCCTCTTGCCTGTCGTGGCTTGTCCTTGTGGGCGCCTATTAAATGCTGAACGCCCGGGAGGCCGTCGATACTGACGGGAAGTTGAAGGGGCCGAGCCTACGAAGGCCTGTCGCTTAAATGCGGGCCCACGCGATCTTTTCTTGACAGGCAAGAAAGAACTTTTACCACTTGATATGGTCGGGATATATTTATCTAGGTCTTCACCGAATAGTCTCCCACCATGAAAGGGAAATCCTGCTAAAAGCTTTTTGCAGGGTGCCTCTGCTGACCAGTTTTTTAGCCACAAAAGGCGACGCATATGAACCAACAGCAGAGATAAACGGGACGCCTGTTGAACGGAGTCCTTAATAGCATCTACTGCAAAGCAGAGAGCTCTTGGGAGGTCAGCCAATTCACGAGCTTGCTGAGCCGGTATGTCCCTTAATATCTGTTTAGTCTGATCCTTTAAAGCCTGACAAACGCCAATGGCTGCCACTGCTGGCTGAACCACGGCACCTACTGTGGTAAAAGAAGCCTTCAGTAGGGTCTCCAATTTTTTGTCGACTGGATCTTTAAACACCTGGACATTTTCCACCGGACAGGTCAGGGATTTATTTACGCAGGAAATGGCTGCGTCCACGGTAGGGAGTGCCCATTTCTTTGCAAATTCTTCTTCCATAGGATAGAGAATGGTGAACCTTTTAGGAGGGATAAAAATCCTATCAGGTCGAGCCCAATCCTGAAAAATCACGCTCTCCAGAAGGGGGTGAACCGGGAAAGACGCACCACTCAATGGTGCCTTCAAGGAACCTAAAGAGGATACCGCGGGGGCTAATTGTTCTGACACTGGAAGTTTAAAAGCAGTGCGAACCATATCCGTCAGAGACTGGATCCACAGACTCTCTGCTTGAGAAGCCGAAAAAATTTCATCTATAGTGGAATCTTCAATGTCTGACCCGTCAGGACTCAGGTCCGCTTGATCCCCCTGTGGGTCCAATTCCTCCGAAGAGAGGACCTCTGCATCCGAACACACCGTTCTAGGTGACGGGGATCTAGCCCGTTTGCCACCCGGCAAAGAGCGGGCAATTAAAGCAGTTAACCTTTTCTCTAGCCCACCCAGGGTGGATTCTAGCATTTCTTCCGTAACATAAACGGGAATGGGTTGATTGGGGGCCGCCTCTGCCCCTAGCACCCTCAATGGCTCCTGCACGATGCTGTTTGGTGGTCTATCTGGTGAGGGTGGGACCACTGGAGCCTGGCCCAAATCCTCTGACCCCGTTGGAGACCCCTTTACTTTTTTGGCACCTTTTGCAGCCTTAGCTGGTCCTGATCCCTTGGGAGCCATTGCACAACCTTGAGACACCCCTACAGCCAACACCCAACTGTTGTAGCTAGAAGTGAAACATTAATAATGACAGGCTATGGTAAAAAAAATTCTAAATTTTCATACGCCTGAGAAGGCGGCAATACCGAGGAAAGTCCTGTGAGTATTGCCACACCAATGCCCGTTAGCTGGAGTCCAAGGTTGCACCGACTCAGATACTGCCAGATCTAAGGCTGAGTCCCTTTAAGAAAAAAATCTTTTTTTTTTTTTTTTTCTGGTCAGTGTGTACTTAAGTCCAGACCTGAAGATCCACAAACCACCACTGGATGTCACTGTTAGCCAGAACTGGCTCAGCTGCGCGCTCTATGTCCTCACTCTCCACTGCTCTCAGGAGGGAATGACCAGCCAGGAAATGCTTTTTTGCTTTATCTGAGACCTGACGCTGCTGGCCCGCCCCCCCCACGCACGCCGACGCTGTAAAAGGCGGCGCGCACGCCCCCGCCCCCCCCACGCTGAAACCAACATGGAGGAAGCAGAGAGCAGAGGAGAAGCCTGGACCAGCGCTAGAAACACAGACACCCGGTAAGCCACTAATCTTTGTAGTGCACACATAGAGGAAGCTGTCCCCCTAGGCTTCCTAGGAAACAGGAGTTTTGTCAGCACTTCCTCTCTATACACGTGGGGCTGCAGTATCATGCTAACAGGCAAATCTGGGAGGAGTAGCAAAATACATATCTTTAAAAGCATATATATATCTACATGTTATCTGGGTAAACATTAGTACATCCCATCCTGCCTCAAAAGACATAGTGGAGATAGTGGCTGATGCACAAGCATACCATTAGCCAACCCAGAACCCCCAGGGGGATACCTACTGTCGAACCAAGTCCCGCAGGTTCCCTCTTACCTGCTCCACGCCGCAGGGTATTGCAAAATGCAAGAGGCCCAGCCTTCCCCCATCTCCGTGGGTATTGTCTTGGACCTTCAGGGACCGGGGTCCTGTGTTAAGGAACCCACACCCCTGGACCTATATAGCATCCTGGCATCAGTAGCGTTTAGTTCTTGGAAGAGACTAAGGCACTGGAGCCCAGAATCCAGCACTCCAAGGAGAGACAATATAGGCAAAACCCCACTCCAGCAGGGCCCGGGTACCGTACACCTTGGCTTTGAAGCACTTCGGACGGATCCGGCTAGCTATCCTGGGTCCCGAGACCTCCGAGGGACAGCTAGACGTGACCAACACCTAAGACACTGGCGAAAAAACTGAAGCACTCCCAGTGGAAGGGGGTTATATAGGGAGGAAACTTCCTGTGAAATTGATTACACCAGTGTCCACACCTGAAGGTACCCATATAACCCAAGTGTAATGGCTATGCGCTCTGTGTCCTGTGATGTACGATAAAGAAACTGCATTAATTATGAAGACGTATTTTGGGAACCTGTGGCCCATATCTGTGCATTGGCCCAACAGATTGCAGTCTTTAGTGGGAAAGCATATGACAAAGTCATAGTGCAGGAAAACAACCGGGAGACCGTATATGAGAAAGTTTTTAAAACAGACGTTTTTGGCAGGATCATTTTATGGCACAATTATGCAGGAGACGATATTTTAACGAGGGCTGAAGATTTGGAAATGTCTTTAAAAAAATACTGTGAAATGTTAAAGCTAAAGTTAAAGACCCGATGACTATAGCCATTCATATTATATGTCAGGAATTCACTCATCTTAAACATTTGCTGGTAGATTTGGGCAGTCCAGGGCATCAAACTTTGATTTTGCGTGGCCTGCTTTTTAAAACCAAAATAGATACGTTTTCTTGTATTTCCTAGTGTTTTCTATGTTTCGTGGGAAACACACTTCTGATCTATACACAGTAGCAAAGGTTTAGTAGGGTAAACCAGTCAACCAGTCACATGAGCCAAATGACATCTGTAAGGCATGAGGCAGATATAAAGGCAGATAGAGCTGAAAAGAACAGTCTAGTTCAATAGACTGAATGGCTTCCACTGCTCCTTGGAGGCATGCTGTCCACTTGAAGCCTTTGCCCGACAGTGTCACAGAACATACCTAATGATCACAATTCCTTTATTAGAGCAGGCCAGCAAAGACAAATTATGGCTGGCTCTTTCCTGTGTTCTGACTTCACCTTTTATAGGAGAGCAATTGTGCATAATGAATAAAACAAATCTCCGCTGTGTGCGAGGTGAAACACTGAGACTAAATGACACTTATGCTCAATGCGGCAATAATATAGTGATTATTAAGGAACATTATTTTATACAGACCTACAATATCCATACTGCTTCTTTCAATTTCAGATAAAATTGTTGAGAAAGAGTGCTTAATGTAGGACAGTCAGTAAAAGTAATTTATCATGTTCTCGCCTCACTGCTCACGTTATCAGCGAACTCATTTTCTGCATTCATCATGCAATCAGCCTATTATTTGCATATTAATCAGGCAGTGGACCATGAAAGGACTGCATCCCAGCCAAATGCTGCACTATCTCAGGAGAAACACTCAGTAATTATCATACATCAGTGTTATGATGTGGTAATTGATTAGAACATCTTTTTGTTGCCCCCAGGGAGTCCCACTTTGAATGCTGCTTAAGGCGTTTGCCATAGATTATATTTTATTAATATATTTTTTTACCCCCTGTTTTAGAGATCTTCAACCAACTTGAAGAGTTTTGTAAACTAGGTTTCACTGAATGATATTATTCATCTCATGTTTTAAATAATCATTTTTCTCTACATTCATCTCCAGCTGGGTTCTGAGTATTAGATCTGAATATCAGCCACTTCTATGTGATTACTTGGATTTGTCAAGTACTAGGCTTTATCACAGTGCCTAGGAAAACACAGCAGTGTTTGTATTAGTTATGAAACCAATAACAGTATGCATTATATTTGTATACAGGAACATAGCTTCCTTTTTCCAGGTCTGATGTATAATTGCATAATGTGAAAACATCATTGCGCATTTCCAGGGCTGCCAGTTCAGACATACACCTTGCATAGATGATGGCACTAAAAAAAGCAACTTTGTGAGTGTGAGCTTAAAGGGCAACCCTCCATAATAGGCCAAAAAGCGGTCTTTGAAGAGCCAAGAGAACCAAATTTAAATCCCATGGAATCACAGGTGGCTTTATAGGAGAAGCTACATTAGAGACACCCTGAACAGAAGTCCTGACCAACAAATAGGTGGCTAGCTGTCTTTTAAAAAAGAATGCAAGGGCCAACATTTACCCTTTAATGGTGTTCAGGGCCAAATCCTGACCCAAGACTGATTACAAAAACTTGAGACTCTTCTCAAAATATTTTCTTAGGGAGAAATCTTCTTTCCTTGCACTCCATGTTTGATGGTAGACCTTTGTGGGACTTCCTATGTTTTAACAGCATGGGAATAACAAACAGAAAGACCCTTGTCTGTTTCAAGACCTGCGCTTCAACAGTAATGAAATTAAAGCCAGTTTCCATGAAGCAGTATGGTAAACTGATCCTAATGCCGCGTACACACGATCATTTTTCAGTATGAAAAAAACGTTGTTTTTCAAAAACGTAATTTAAAATGATCGTGTTTGGGCTACACATCATTTTTTAGGTTCTGAAAAACGACAAAAAAAAAATTCGAACATGCATCATTTTTTAACGTCGTCTTAAACAATGTCGTTTTTCGGGTTGTAAAAAATAATTTGTGTAGGCTAAAACTACGTAAAGAAGCTGCACATGCTCAGAAGCAGGTTATGAGACGGGATCGCTCGTTCTGGTAAAACTACCGTTTATAATGGAGTAAGCACATTCATCACGTTGTAACAGACAGAAAAGCGCAAATCATCTTTTACGAACACTGAATCAGCTAAAGCAGCCCAAAGTCATCGAACAGTTAAATGCCAGAGCCTCTGTAAGCAGCAAAGTCCTTTGCTGTACCAGGTCTGATCCCGTTTAAATGTATATGTTAAGAGTTTGGATTCACAGATTGTGTACTTTTAGATAGTTGTAATAAAATATGTAGTCTTGGACAGAGTATACTATCTATTAGCTGCCTGCTGTATTGACCACATCAGTCAATCAGATCCTCCCTCTAAACTAAAATTCAATCAGCCGTAAAAAAATTGTAGTGTGTGGCCCATCCTCAATAGCAACTTTCAAATGCTAGTTAGGCTAGGGGAGGTTTGAAGTAGAGAAATACTTAAAGGAACACTAAAGTCAGGAATATATTTTTTTTAAAATAACAAACATGTTATACTTACCTCCACTGTGCAGTTCGTTTTGCACAGAGTGGCCCGGAAAGCTGTCTTCTGGGGTCCCTCGGCGGCTGTCTAGGCTCCTCCTCGCCAAAAGCTCTCTACCTTCATGCGAGGGCGCTCGCACGGTGGAGAGCTTTTGCGAGCGCGCTTCCGTGATACAGCGACGGCCATAGCCGCCGACTGTATCACTCGGCTCAGCCCCGGGCGTGCCGCGTCATCCGCTGTGATTGACAGCAGCGCCAGCCAATGGCTGCACTGCTATCAATCCGCCCAGCCTAGCCAATCAACGGCCAGGCTGGGAACCGAAGAGGATGACGTGGACGCGCCCGGGAGTTTCGAACGGTCAGGTAAGTAAAACGGGGACTCGGGGGGGGGGGGGGGGGGTGGGTGGGCGCTGCTGTGAGATGTTTTTTTTACCTTAATGCATAGGATGCATTAAGGTAAAAAAACGTTTACCTTTACAACCCCTTTAAAGCCCCTTAGACACAAGCCGAATGTCGGGCGGCATCGGCCAGTTCAATAAAAACCTAGTAGACACGGCTAGCTTTTTTTTCACGTAACCCAGTGGGCTGAAGAAAAAAACCCAACAGCTCAGGTTGGATTTTTTCCTACTGAACTGGCCGATGTCGCCAGACATTCAGCCGTGTATGGGGTTTTATGTTATTCCTCATCCCTCCAGCAGCTGGTACTCTCCACTGCGCCTTCATTGTGGGAGGACCCCTCGATGTCCGCACATACAATGTTGGTCCTGCATTGTATGCAATGGCATCAAATAGTGGGCAGCCACACAATGGTGCAGGGAAGCTTCTATGCGTGACTGGTCATATGGCTGTGAAAAAGCCTGTGGGAGTGAGGAAGTAGTTAGATGTTCCTCTGTTTTAAAACTCCTAAGTAAATTTTTTTTATGGCTGACTTGAGTTTCGATTTAAGATTCTAGTGTTGGAAAATAACAGACAGCTTTACTTTTGTACCATTTTTATATTCAGGACCAGGGTTACACTGCATTATTTTACGTTATTTGTTATATTACTTTACAAGATATTACTCAAGAGTGTTCTGTATTGGTATTTTGTTTTAATGCATGTAAATAGTCCAGAATTACCACTCTTTTCTTCAGTTTTAAAACTATTATTTAAGTTATATTTATAAATTCAACTGTTTAATGTAAAATAAATGTATATAAAACTTTATTAGGCAACTACAACTTTTAGAGAAAAGTAGTAAAAGTTCAGTCAAGTTACTTTAATAACCTTTATAAGGTAATTCAATCTGCAAACTCCTCTGTCTTCCGTGGCCCCTCCTAAGAGACTATGAAGATTAATTGCTGTGTGATATAATTAACAAAAAGGACTTTTGTTTGTGTTCCACATTATTTTAAGCAGATCTAAACATATTGCGGACATTTAAGTCACTTATGTAGAAGCCATTATTCAAGGTATGCATTGGTTGGGGGGTGAAAAAACAGTCCTTAATTAGCAGTTGTCTTTTGTTGTTGTACGAGTTTCTATTCCTATGGGTTTGTCTTCTGCTAAGCAGCGTGAGGTTAGACATGATGGATGATGGCTTAGAATATAGACGAACGAAGAAGAAAGACCGAGTCCCTCGGGAACACCCACAGCTGTAACTTCAAATGCAGTTTTCCACCTCCAGTATAATAATGAGAGGACACTAACCAAAATAAAGTACTCTCTGTGAGCACCTCCGCTGGTGCAACATGTACAGCAGCGGAGTGCAGCAAGTATGAGTATGGGGAACACAGGGCTGCTTGGATGTGCTAGAAAAAGTGAGCTTACAGAACAATAGGTCACACAGAGATCAGATCTTATGATGTCTAAAAATTACAGTAGAGGAATAGCTGTACAGATCACAGCTCTTTAGACAGAGTTACATAGAAGACTGATCGCTGGTTTCTGCCGAAACTGTCACTGTGCCCGTAAAGAGTGTTTTACTAGTCCACCCTCTAACCCACCTTCCCTTTGTTCCTTTTTCACTCAGCTGCTCCAGAATAGACTACAAATATCCAGTACTTTAGGGTATAGGGAAGCATGTGACCACCTCCCAGGTTGTACACCTGGTTCTGAGCAGCCAATCCCTGGGCCTAAAACACGGTGATATGACAGAGGTGGTGACATCAAAAACTCTTGTGTAAGCTCCATCACCATTAATGAGCTAGGAAAGGGAATAGAACTGTGGGCTTGATAAGTCCCTTTGTCCATTGTTACTTTCAAGTGGGCCACTGTAGTTTATTTACCAAGGTGTGTAGTGAAGTGCAGAAAAGTGAAGCAAACCTGTCTACAACTTTAAGCACCAAACTATGTGAAGGAATCTTTTTAGGGGGATCTGCATGACGGCCATGCAAAAAACATTTTAGATGGTGTTATGCAGTGGAAGTTTACTCATTTCTCTTATGGCCAATATAGTTTAAATGCATCTATAAAAGCTTGTGTACTGTATGGAGGTAGGAAAAAAAATCCCATTCTTATCTATTATAAGTGCTGATATTAACAGTAGTAGAGTACATATCATGCATTGTATGTGTTTATGTATTTGTGTGCACCAAACAATAGACCAATATGTGATGCTCATGATTCTGGTCTCCCTACTGTGACAAAGTTCAGCTATAATTTCACAAAAGTCACCATGTAAAGGTAAAGCACATTGCAGATCAGCTACTTTGACAGCAATGGGATGTGTTGTTTCTCATAGACATGAGAAGATTGATTAATCCAGTCAATTATTGAAAACTTTTGTATAGATGTGAGCAAAGCTCTGTGCGCAAACCCGTTGCTGGCAATAGTAAGTAGTAGGCATCAGAAATTGATTTTCCTGGATGTTTCCTATTGCTAGCCTTAGATAACCTGTAATTAGTAGGCAACATAAAAAAAGTTTTCACTACTTCTAGTCATCAGAAGCCTAGAATAGAAACTGGACTGAATCCAGTCCATTATTGCAGTGTTTTTCAACTCCAGTCCTCAAGGCACACCAACAGGTCATGTTTTCAGGCTTCCCATTATTTTGCACAGGTGATTTGATCAGTTTCACTGCCTTAGTAATCACCACAGCCATTTCATCTGAGGGAAATCCTGAAAACTTGACCTGTTGGTGTGCCTTGAGGACTGGAGTTGAAAAACACTGCATTATTGGAACCTTTTATATAGCTGTAGGCAGAAATGTGTGGACAAACCCATTGCTGGGTAGTAGGGACCAGTGATCAGAAATAGATTTTCTAGGATGTTTACTATGGCTACCTTAGATGACTTACAATTAGAAGGGAACACCAGGCATCATAAAAAGGTTTAGGCTACTTTTAGTCATCAGAAGACTAGACTGTATAACAAAAGGATTGAAACAGTTTACTGCTTTCACACATAACAATGGTGTAGACTTTTACTATTGGCAGATATCAGGCTGGAGGTGCTGGGAGTGAGTGTGAGCCTGGTGCTGTCTGCTAACTTACTTTGTTAGTAGTGGACAAAATACAGCTGGTGGTTGAAGTACCCTTTGAAAGTGCTTACTGGACTTTAAAATAGCCCATGTGACCACAAAATGTTACTTCTTAAAAATACACATTCCATAAAATTGCAATATTAAAAAAACGGATTTTAAAGTTCGCCGCCAGGTCAATAAGCTAAAAGAAAATTGACCAAATACAGGCGGTCCTCTACTTACAAACATCCAACTTACAAACAAATCCTACTTACAAACAGAGGAAGACAATAGGAAGTGAGAGGAAATCTATCCCTAGGAATGTAAATTCACTCCTGTGAGGCCCTGTACACACGATCGGACTGGTCCGCTGAAACTTGTCCGACGGACCGTTTTCATCGGACCACGCTGAAGTGGTTTGTTGGTCTAATGTGCGTACACACCATCGGACCAAAATCCGATCAGACCAGAACGCGGTGATGTAGAACACAACGACGTGATGAAAAAACAAAGTTCAATGCTTTCAAGCATGCGTCGACTTGATTCTGAGCATGCGCAGGTTTTTGGTCCGATGATTTTGTGTACTAACCATCGAACCTGTCTGACGGACAGGTTTCCATCGGACAGGTTTTAAAGCATGTTTTAAAACTTTGGTCTGCTAGAAAACGGTCCGATAGGCCGTACACACGATCGAACATGTCCGCTGAAACTGGTCTGCGGACTAGTTTCAGCGGACATGTTCGATCGTGTGTACGCGGCCTAAGAGTTAATATGGGAAAAAGTTGTCTCCACTGAAGCTTTATCACCAGTCCATGTTTCCCCAACAACCCAAAATTTTCAAAATCTAATTGTCATTGGGACAGAAAGTGAGGTGAAATCTTCTTAACGGGGCACAGACAGCAACACAAATGGTACAGGGTTGATAACCCTTCCCTATGCTATCCGAAATGCTTAAAAATTGTTTTTTTTTTGGCTGAAGCTACACCTAAAAAAATGGACCTGTTCTGACTTAGAAACAGATTCAAATTAAAAACAAACTAACAGTCCCTGTCTTGTTTGTAACCCGGGGACAGCCTGTAGACCACCTAAAAAAAGAATGGTTGGCAATTTTGAGACATTGGGCCAGATTCAGGTAGATGGGCGAATCTTTATTTTGGAGTAACGTTTCTCATTTATGTTACTCAGCCGAAACTTTAGGTACTGTATTCACAAAGCACTTGCTCCTAAAGTTGCGGCGGCGTAGCGAAAATGAGCCAGCGGAATTCAAATTGGGTGGGTAGGGGTGTGTATTATTTAAACTAGGCGCGATCCCGCGGTGAACGCACTGCGCATGCGTCGACTGTCAGTGCGCATGCTCCAAATTCTGTCAGTGAACGTCAATGACGTCAATCCCCATTCACGGTCAATCCCCATTCACGGACGTTTTACGCAAACGACGCAAAATTTTTTAAATTCAACGCGATGACGACGGCCATACTTAAAGGGGTGGTTCCCCTAAAAAGAAACTTTTAACATTGCCTGTGTCTTCTTAATAACATTTAGAATCGGCTGGTAGTTTAAAAAAAAAACACCCGCACATACCATTTTCGGCATGTACTCTCACCGCCGCTTCCGGGTCTGGCAGCCGGGGACAGGCATCCGATCGACGCATACAGCGCATCACGAGATGCCGAAAGAAGCCGAACGTTGGTGCGGCTCTATACGGCGCATGCGCACCAACGTTCGGCTTCTTTCGGCATCTCGTGACGCGCTGTATGCGTCGATCGGATGCCTGTCAATGAAGTAGGCACGCCCATCCCCGGCCGCCAGACCCGGAAGCGGCGGTGAGAGTACATGCCGAAAATGGTATGTACGGGTGTTTTTTTTTTAAACTACCAGCCGATTCTAAATGTTATTAAGAAGACACAGGCAATGTTAAAAGTTTCTTTTTAGGGGAACCTCCCCTTTAACATAGGATACTCCACTAGGGGGCTGGTTTTTCTTTACGCCGCGTATCTCTTACGGAAACATCGGAAAGTCATTGCGTCAGGCCCGAATATGATAGTGAATTTCCGATTCTCGCTGATTAACATATTCTCGGCGTTAATCAGCGGGAACGCACCGAGCGCCATTTTTAAAATTGCAGTTCCGATACGACGGCGAAATACAATTACTCCGCTCGTATAGGAACTCCAACCCGGCGTTTCTTGTTTTCTGCTTACTGAAAACAGAAACGCCAGCTCAAAGTGAGAGTTAGGCTGGAGTATCACTGATACTCCAGCCTAACTCTACCTGAATCTGGCCCATAGTGGAAAGGACCTAGGCTAGGCTGTCCCTACTAAGGATGTTTCCTTCCTATTCTATCTCAGGAACAGTGTTCACAGAGCCATGAAGTGAGGGAAAATAAACACAAGACAGGAAAAAAAGGTTCTCTTTCTTTCCCGCTCTATCAAAAACACCTACACAAAACTTCTAAATAGATTTCCACTACACCCACTTCCAACCTATGTAAATGGAAAGTTTTGTGTAAACTGCACATTTTAGGTCCTGGTTTTTGCACGGGTTTGTCGCGTTCTCAATTTTTTGAGGCATTTTTGCATTTTTATAAAACATTTTGGCCAATTTGTTGTTGGGCAGATAAAAAAATGCATCAGAAATGCTTCAAAGACATGTAAAAAACACACTAGATGCTTTTCTGCAGCATCTTCATTAAAGTCTATTGAACTAAAAACTGTTTTGCATTTAAAAAAGTCTCTTAAATGCAGAAGCTGAAAAAAGCATAAATGTTAACGTGTCCCATAAAAAAACATGTTAGATGGATTGTAGGGACTGTAGTGTGTTTCTGCAAAAAATGCATAGGTGTGAACCAAGCCATTCCTTTTAGTGGAGACCTAGGTTCTAATGATTTGACTATTTCACGCAATACATTAGAAAACGTAAATGAAAAATGTTGTCATTGCAGATCGTCACCAAAACATCTTGAACCAAAGCCATTCTCCATAAATTAGGATTTATTTATTTTTTAGGTGTAAAGTCTTCTTCTAGAAGGCAGTCACTGTCATGTTGCTTTTTGTTCATATCAACTTCCATATTATATGCTTTCTACATTTTAGATCTATCCAGCATTGCATTACAGTAGACAGAGCAAGCTCAGTGATAGCTACCAGAATGCTGCATGATGGCAATGGGGCACAACAACATAGGCCACAGCTACAGTACAAGTATTAAAAAAAAAAATGTACATATATACTGTGCAACATCAAATTCAGTTTAAAAACCACGCTTGTTTTATCTTTGGATGTTTGCAAAAATGTATACTGCTGCCTCATCCACACCAAACACTCTGAATAATTATGTGCTGAATCTGCAAAAAAACATTTTGTACTTTGAAAACAGAAAATGCTGGTTGATGAAGAAAATTTACATTTAAAATGCCACAGATGATTTTCCTAAGCACAGCCAAATATCAGAAGAGCACGTAGAGCCAGCCTACATATAACCTTACTCAGATCACGGTGGAAAAAAAAAAAGATTCACTATAAAGTACCTGGACTTGGACATCCTTCAATAACAGGATCCTGCTGAGTTGCCGCAGATTGCAGGGCTATAAATGGAAACAAAAGGTAAGTCAGCAAAGGATATGGCAAATATCAGCTCTGCAAGAATCTTCATACATCAGCACTTTCTTTGCCACAGGGCACTAAAACCCATGGAATGCAGTGCCCGCCACGGGCGGAACAAATCTCACTTTCCACACAACTAAATGAGTACATCGGCAGTACAGTGCCTCCCTGTCATTCCTGTCTGATAGAATTATCCAAGGTCATATTCTGACTATATCACTGCTTGCTGCCAAAATCCCTTTAAATAGAGTAAAAGAGGAAAATTAGGTAGTGTACAGCAAAGCTCACACAAAGTTTTTATTTATAGTACCTTGTCCTTGTTGCTGTCCTTGTGACTGCAAGACGCTCTGCCCAAGCTCCCCGTTCAACCATAGCTGCATTCTAATGAATGGTTCCCGGCCTTTTTGGGTCAGCTTGCTCCAGGGTTTCGGCCTGGACAGCATGTCGCTAACACTGCCCTGTGATAGGCCCAGCACCTGCAAATTCAACACAAAGGTTTTGTCAGAAATATTGCTCTTACTTCCATAGGTTTGGCCTTGGTTTAATCAAGTAAAGGATTTTGTACCAAGGCAAGCAGATCAGTCTATTATACTACCAGCTTTATAAAGTGATATGTAAGTAATAGATGCACACAAAATTATAATAAATAAATCAAATGTACATAGCAGAAAATGTATTTACATCACTAAAATGAAAACAAGCATGCGATAAACTAAGCATTGAAGCCAAACTCCAGCCAAATTTTCCATAGAGTGGGAAAGAGTTACAATTTCTTTGACTGCTTTGGGAAGATTATGCTGTAGGTGTTCTGAAGGAAAGAGTGAAGGAAAGGCTGCTCTCACCAGGATTTTCTAACCCTTCCTCACTTCACTAAAAATGTGTTGTTGTACCCATTGAAAAGATTTGTTCTCATTTACTATCCTGTAAAGATGCAGGTGGATGTAAAAAAGTGACAATGGCTCTAACCTTTTCCTGCTTTGTCCAAACCAAATCAGGCTATGGGGGTCAAGCTTTTCTGCCAATGCAGCAGCTAAGCAATAAGCCTGTCATGTTTTCTGAATTTGTGAAAAGCTCACTCCAATGCCGGGTACACACGATCGGAAATTCCGACAAGAAAACCGTGGATTTTTTTTCCGACTGAATTTTGGCTCAAACTTGAGTTGCATACACAGTCACACAAAATTCCGACCGTCAATAACGCGGTGACGTACAACACTACAACGAGCCGAGAAAGATGAAGTTCACAGATTCCGAGCATGCGTCGAATTTATTCCTAGCATCAGTGTTTTTCTTTGCGCATCGGAATTGCAAACAGACCATCGGAATTTCCAACAAGAACTTTTTTTGTCTGAAAATTTGAGAACCAGCTCTCCAATTTTTGTTGTCGGGAACTCGGACAGAAAAAGTCTGATGGAGCCTACACACGGTTGTAATTTTCGACCAAAAGCTCTCATTGAACTTTTCTTGGTCGGAAAATCCGACCGTGTGTACGTTGCATTAAAGCGGTTGTTCAGTCACCAGTTCTACAAAAAATGTACCAGCTGACTTTTAATAATAGGACACTGTCTTGCCCCAGGATCCAGCGATGTCCTCACCTGGCCGGTGTCTTCACCGGGCTTCAGTCCCTGGTGCCAGCATGCTAACTGTGGGCAGCTGGCGGTGACTGCTTGTGACTTTACAGTTGGCTGCTCATCACTATTTGTTTGGTCTGCAAGTTTTCTGGGACCTGTGACATGTCCCAAGAGGCTGCAGCGGATTTCCGGTACACAGCCCTCTTCAGGTCCCCCAAAGATTTTTTTTAACTGGACTCAGGCTCTGGACCAAGGGTCTGGCTGGGCTATTCCAAAACTTTGATCATCCTCTGTTGAAGCCATTTTGATCTGAGAGGCTGGTAAGAGGCCTATAGCAACATTACAGGAGCCACAGGAATATCTGGCAAGTACTGGTTGTGCACTACATGTGACAACAATCTCCAGTATTCTGAACTTGGCCATAATTCCAAAAAATATGCTTTGGGGCAGTTCTTCAGCTGGAACTGGGGATTTAGTAAAAATGGGGGGATTTATGAAGAATGGCTTCACCTGAAGAAATATCCTTTGTAGCAGGGATCTCCAAACTAAAGCCTGTGGGCCAAGTTTAGCCATCTGCAAGATTTGGTCTGCAGTTAGGATCAGAGGCATCTTTACACAGGTCTCACAAGGTGTTTAAGTCAGCCTAAGGCCTCTGATTCTCACCAACATCCACAACCCCCCCTTCCCCTCTCCCCTGGGTCTCCAGCACAGATTCCCCCAGGTGCACTGTCATTGTATGTATCCTCCTTTGATGCTAGGACTGCTGGTGCCCTAACAAACAATCACATACTTGCTCCAAGTATTACAGGGACGACAGCATTTCATCCACCTTCACTTGCTGCTACAGCCATGCTTCCAGGTTCATGAGATAAAAGGGGGACTCTGATCTATGAGGGACGCTGATGGGGACTCGTTTGGGGGGAAATTTGATGTGAGGGGGAAACTTTGAAGTAAAGGGGAACCTGATGAAGATGCTGATGTAAGGGCGGTCCCTGATGCAAAGGGGACTCTCGTGCAAGGGAGAAATTACTGGGACCTTCTAAAACCCATGGAAGTAAAACCTAATTCATTTAAATTTTATTAATTCATTTATAAATGATTGTGATTTTTTTGGCCAGCGAACATTTGTAAAATGTACAATCTGACCCTCCTTCTGAAAAGTTTGAAGACCCTGGCTTTATTGTAACCACAATTGAAGATTCCCCTAAAACATTCACTTATCCATTTTATACATGTAAGTAACCCAAAAGTCTGATTAAAAAAAACACTACTGCACAGTGAAATTCATTATTTGCAATGTACACAAACAGGAAAACTGACTTAAAGTGGTTGTAAAGGCTAAAGGTTTTATACCTTATTGCAGTCCTTACAGTTACCTGATCTCATTGGTTCAGAGACAGCAGACACAGGCAGCATGGCTCAGGGTCGAGCCCCAAGGTGTGCCACAATAGGAAGAGGGTTCACGCGGTTGCACAACAAGAAGAGGAGGAGCCAGAATCACTGGCGGGGGCCCCAAGAAGAGGAGGATTGGGGCTACTTTGAGCAAAACAATTGCACAGAGCAGGTAACTATAAACCTGTTTTTATTTTTTTAATTAGCCTTTACAATCACTTTAATCTTATTTAGCAACATTAACAATTTCAATGACGACTTTATAAATGTTCACATAATCCATGGTTTTGTCATTTGTCCATATACACACTGTAAAGCTGGAGCAATGAAATCAGGAGAAAATGGAGCAGTTACCTGTATCCACCAGTAAAGTTTCATCTTCATTTAAACAGACTAGGGTGGACTGCTCCATATGACTGTAACTAGCTTCATACAAGCTTCAGAAGCCTAATCCAATGTAACTATGCACATTAACATGAAATCACAGTTAGATCAAAGCAAAGAGGCACAAACGTATGGAATTAACATACTGTTACCTATAACTTTAATTCAAGCAATTCTAAGAAGCAAATACAAGCATTCAGTGAGCTGCTACTGTTATCCGACAAATGCTTAAACTTAAAAGTCATAAAAGGGATGTGTAATCCTCTGCAGAATAAACTCACAAAGCTCTCTACATCAGTGGTTCTCAACCTCTTTAGTGCTGTGACCCCTTGATAAAATTTTCCAAGTTGTGGGGACCCCTAACAGTAAAATTATTTTTGTAGAGTGGGTTGTCAGCAGACAAGCCAAGTCATTTGCGCCCCTAACCCACGGACATTTAGTGATCCCTGAGTCCCCTCCACTTGTACAGAATTAAAACCCCTGATGGTACATTTTAGGATGTACCACTCTTTCTCTTTGTTCTCCTTTATTTCCCTTTTACCTCTCTCTATGCTAATTTCTGGTCCCCCATCCCTCTCCCGCCATTTTTTCTTGTTCTTTCTTTTATTCTTTCTCTGCTTTTTTCTTTGTTCCTCCCCCTCTTTTCATCTCCCTTCCTTGTATTCTCTATTTTTATTCCTTCTTTTACTCCTTGGTGGGGGAGTTGGGACGAGTTGCAGTGCTGGGGGGTGGTGGGATCAGTGGCAGTGCTGGGGGGTGGTGGGATCAGTGGCAGTGCTGGGGGGTGGTGGGATCAGTGGCAGTGCTGGGGGGAGTCCTGATCAGCCAACTTATGTGCTCTTGATCAAGGTCATCTGCTGATCTGAGAACTGTAGTGGGGACTTTTAATGGCAACTATAACCACAGTTAGTGTTACTCACTGTGCTTCCGACTTTGTATTGTCTCGTAGCAGTGACACCTATGCTGAAATCGGGAGAGCGGGTCTCCTCCAGCCCCTCCCACTTCACATTCCTCACCAGTCAGCTGACCTCTAGTCTCTTCCCCCCAGCTATGCCGTGAACTGAATGGGACGGCTGTGAAGAGGCCGAGTGGGCAGCCGCAAGCTCCAGGGACAGCCCTGCTGGGCGGCCGTGAAAAGGCTGGGAGAGCATGCTACCCCCGTTTAATTCCTGAGGGCTGTTCTGTATTACTTTTTCTCCCTCTGGTTCCTGCATCACCAATTACATTTAAACTTCCAAGGTAGCTTTTAATCTGATGGGTTGGATTATACTTGTGTGAGGAAGCAAATCAACAGCAGATGGGTTTCAAAATAATCCAGATCACAGAAAAAGGAGATGAATGTGACCTGATGTAGTAGTGTCTAAAAGTTGAACAACTAAGTAGGTAAGCTGTGCTCCTTGTTCAAAATTTCATTTTCAATCTCTACAGTAGTGTATCTTTAATTTTTTCTTTTAGATGTTCCACAAGGTCACTGGCATAGGTGCCCTGAGACATTTGCAGACATTGTTATCTAAAAGTCTACAAGCTTACAAATGTACTGTATTCCCTAACACAAAGCATCTTTCAGCAATTTTTTAGACTGGCTGTATTGTGCCGTGCCAACCCAAACATTTATTTATCATATCTGTGTCAAGTACACGTTTTGACAGTCCAGGAACAACATCTACCTTCTGCCAACATGGGCTGTGAGCAGCTGCATTGTATGATTTATTAGAGTGTGTGCAAATCAAGACAAATCAAGCAAAGACTGTATCAAGAACTGCTTGTAAGCAAAGCACCCATGCCAGCGTTTTCTTTGGAAAGCTGTGTAGGTAATAAACAGAGCTTGCAAATGGGAAGGTAAGTTAAAATAATACACACGCTTACCTTTTCACCGAATATCCTTTGGCAGATTCCATTTTTTGCAAGTTTCTCTTTAACTTGACGGGTGAGCTCGATGGTGTCTACTTCCTGGTACATGTACACCTCATACTGTTCAGGAGTTAGTGGAGGGACAGACGGTTTGGCTGGTTTGGTTAAAGATACAACCGGCGATGAAGGCAACGGACTGTTCTGCGGCGTTTCACTGCGGCTGGCTCCTGTCATGCTGATTTCCGAGCTCTGCGAATAAGGAGACTCAGCATTTGGCCACTCCTTCCAGTACTCTGAAGAAGACGAGGGCCCTTGTCGGTCCGACCTGTTCTGAGTGATAAGTTTCTCCTTTGTGCAGTTGGACTCTTCAACTTTTGTGTCTTCAGGTGGTGCCGTTCTCCTTTCGTGTGGAACTGTGTTCCACCAATGGTCTTTCCATGCAGTACCTCGTCCCAGCTCATTTTTCACGTGCCTTAGCATTCCCTGCGTAGATTCGGTCATGCTATGAATGTCCAACATTGATGTCTCTTGGGGCTCCTTTTTTACGCTACAAAGGCTCTGTAAGGTAGAGATGCCAGAGTCCACAACTGGTGTGTGTTTCTTCAGTGACATGGTTAAGGGAGAGTAACTAGACACTGAAGACACTGCAGTGGTAGAGATAAGTTTTGGAGAAATGATGGCAAGATCAGCTTGGGACAGAGATGCCGTTTTTAAGGCAGGTTCAAAAGCAGCTTGCTGGGCTTCCATTTCTCGTCTTGCTTGTTGTAGAATGGACCGAATAGTGTCATCAGAATTACCACTGCTAGATGCTGAAGAGGGCTGAGCCGGCTCAACTGCAGAAACAAGTTTAAATAAATTAGATACAAATTTTAAATAACCTAATCAACAGTCACAGCCTGTAAAATAAGGTGTTTTTACTTGCCATAAAAATCGATTACTTGGTGTCCAAAGGGTTAAAGGAATTCAGAAACAGTTATTACCGCCTACAGAAAGTTTAGGATACTGGTAAACAGAAAAATTGCAAGCCAACCCCTTTGTATTCCCCTCCTCTACCAAGCATGCCTCAGTTTTGTGAAAAACAATAGCAGAGAAATTAAAATATATGGAGGGGTGTAACCCCTGACACTGATTGGACCCCAAGAAATATACTTTACAGCAAGTACACAAATCGTATATTCTCTCTCGTCCACTGAGGGACACAGGAATTCAGAAAAAGTTGGAACGCTCAAAAGACATTGAAAGATCCATGAAGGCAATTGTGAACCATCTGCACATAGGGCAACCTGAAGCACCAATGCCCATATCTGAACCAGATGAGGTGAAATTTACAGCAAGATAGGGAAAGTTGCCAACATCAAGGAAAGGCCCCAGAGCATTAACCTGATGCTCAAGACCTTGACAAAAAATATCACTGTTAAAGTGGAGGTTCACCCAAAAATCAACTTTCTGACATTAGATCCAGCATACTGCTAACATCTGCAGTATGCGTTTTTTTTGTTTTGTACTTTTCGTTTTATGAGCCGTTGTTATCCAGCTCCGAGCGGGGAATCCTGCGGGGAATGGGCGTTCCTAAGCCAAGAGGAGTTGATTAACGGGCTGCTAAGGCTTGTAACGCCTTCCGAAAATACCCAAAGTGACAACTCCTCTTGGCTTAGGAACACCCATTCCCCACAGGATTCCCCGCTTGGAGCCGGATAACAAAGGCTCATAAAACGATAATTACAAAAAAAAAAAACAGCATACTGCAGATGTTAGCAGTATGCTGGATCTAATGTCAGAAAGTTTATTTTTGGGTGAACCTCCGCTTTAAGGAGAAAAAGGCTAGCTCAGCATGTCCAGTCCAACAGGGTCCAGGTATGGCCTCCAAGGATAAATCTGCGCAAAATTCTGGATATTGGTTATCAAAAGTCCAGCTCAAACAACAGCAAAGAAAGGAATCTTGATTGAAGTCACTGAGATAAAGGCTTTCAATCTTCTAGGACACTTGCAAAAAATGGAGGCATGTGGAGTAGAGGAGGAGTTATACAGGGGCTGGCTTGCAATTTTTGTGTTTCAGTGTCCTAAATTTACTATTGGCGGCAGTTTAACACCTCCATTTCTGAATACCAGTGTTCTTCAATGCACACGGATTAATGCCATATTTGAGACTGTATTGTGTTCAATCTAAGTTGAATTGGAGGCTTCACATACAACACACTAAATCAAGTGTACACAGTAAACTGTAAACTGAGAATAGACAGCAATTACTGCTTTGTAAATATATATGTACAGTATCTCACAGCTTGTATAACAGTGTAATTTTGCTGTCCCCTCAAAATAACTCAACACGCAGCCATTGATGTCTAAACAGCTAACAATAAATGTGAGTACTCCCCTAAGTGAAAATGTCCAAATTGGGCCCAAAGTGTCAATATTTTGTGTGGCCACAATTATTTTTCAGCACTGCCTTAACCCTCTCGGGCATAGAGTTCAGCAGAGCTTCACAGGTTGCCACTGAAGTCCTCTTCCATGACGGAGCTGGTGGATGTTACTCCCCATTCACACACAAGAACTTGTAACACTAACAAGTCACATGACACCGGGGGGGGGGGGGGAATGGCTAATTGGGCCTAATTTTCAAAATTTTCACTTAGGCGTGTACTCACTTTTGTTGCCAGCAGTTTAGACATTATTGGCCGTGTGATGAGTTATTTTAAGGGAACAGCAAATTTACACTGTTATACAAGCTGTACACTCACTACTTTACATTGTAGCAAAGTTTCATTTCTTCTGTGTTGTCACATGAAAAGATATAATAAAATATTTATAAAATGTGAGGGGTGTACACACTTTTGTGAGATACTGTACAAACTAAGTTTATACTACCACTTTCATCATGTAGTCTGATGATGCAGTCTATCCGAAGAGCTAACAAGATGGAACTGAAAGGAAATGTACACTGGGTGATGGTACAGTGTTCAGATGTATGAATCCTTAAAAGGAGTTTTCCACATTCATGTAAAAAGCCCTTCAGCTGATCAGCAGCGAGTCAGTAGATTTGCATGGCAGAAGCCAAGTTGCCTTTTCCTTATAGCTGAAAAGTCTGAAAATCCAGTTATCTGTTTTTAGAAATCTGCATTTTTACACTCCAAATTTAACAAATCGTCCCTTAAAGCAGGACTACAGGCATACAACCAAATGAACATCTATAAAGTGCATGTATCTGAACTGTTCTTTACGTTTTTGAAAGATTTGTAACTTGCCATTAACTCATACTAAAACATTTGGGTTGATTTATGAAAGAAAAAGAGACTGTACACATCATTGTGAATGTTCATTTAGTATAGTAAACAAGGTGAAGCTGTATTTACTTTAAAGTGGTTCTAAAGCCTTAAGGTGTTTTACCTGAATGCATTAAATGCATTCAGGTAAACCAGCTTCTGTGCCGCAGGACCCCCCCCCCCCCCCACATACTTACCTGAGCCCAATCTTGATCCAGCGCTGTACACAAGGAGTACCGTCTCTCTCCCTCCTCACTGGACAGATGAATAGCAGTGGGAGTGATTGGCGCCCACTGCTGCCAATTAAATCCTGTGACTGAGCCACTCTGCCGGTGTCTATAGATACAAGCCTGCACAAGTGCCCCCATAGAAGCGGCTTTCTATGGGAGCACTTACTGAAAAGGAGGGAGCCAGGAGTGCCAGCGGGGGACCCAAGAAGAAGAGGATCTTTGGGGCTGCTCAGTGAAATACTATTACACAGAGCAGGTAAGTATAACATGTTTGTTATTTGAATAAAAAAAATTAAATGGAAACTTTATTATCACTTTAACCACTTGACCTCCCCCGGCCAGGCCATTTTTTGCGATACGGCACTTTGTTACTTTAACTGACAATTGCGCGGTTGTGCATCCTTATGCCTTTTTTATGGCACAAATAGAGCTTTCTTTTGGTGGTATTTGATCACATCTCAGATTATAATTTTTTACGGCATTACCAAAAAAAGACGACGATTTAAACAAAAATATATATATATATTTTTACTTTCTGCTATAAAACATATCCAATAATTTTTTTATTAAATTGCTTCATCAATTTAAAGGCAATATGTATTATGCTACATATTTTTGGTAAAAAAAATCCCAATAAGTGTATATTGAGTGGTTTCCGCAAAAGTTGTAGCATCTACAAACTATACATTTTTATTTATTTTTTACTAGTAATGGCGGAGATCAGAGACTTATAGTGGGACTGCAATATTGCGGCAGACAATTTGGACACTTTTTGGGGACTAGTGACATTATTACAGTGATCAGCGCTAAAAAAATAATGCACTGTCACTGTACTAATGACACTGGCTGGGAAGGGGTTAACATAGATAAAAGAAGGCATAGATCCATGTCCTTGCTTGCAGGAACACAGGAAAAAATGCCTCCCCTATTGACAGGACGGCAATCTGCCTTCTTTTTTACATAGGCAGATCGTCATTCTGTCTGTGTACTAAACAATCGGTGGGTGACAACAGACCAAGTCTGCGGTGCCCGCTGCTGGGCTCCTGCTGTGTGTGATTACAGTGAAAGCGAGCCAAGCGGTGGTGCACATTCAACCTGGCTCATGTTTATATACGTGATCTAGCGCACAGCTTCTGCCTCATATCAGTAAAACGCTTAAATACCCAATGCGTGAGGGGGGGGGGGGGATTTATGCTTGCATGACCGGGTGATTGTTTTAAACACAGCTTCTACCTATTCAATAAATCAACATACACTTTCCAATTTTGCAAAGTGAACAGTCAATATCCCTTTAATTGTTCAACGCCATTTTCCACTGAGCAGCGGGTAACACAGGAAGCTAAAGGAGGAGAGAGTGGTGTTACCTGCCTAATAAGGCAAAGTGAGAGGGCGAAACAGAATTAAAGGTGTTTAATAATGGTGGACATTGGGCATGTTACAAACATCCAAAAAAAAAAAAAATGATCTTAGTTCACTGGACGCATGATGCATGCCTTGACCTTACCCTCTGCAGCTCCTAGCTGTCA
This sequence comes from Rana kukunoris, assembly GCA_029574335.1. Lineage (NCBI taxonomy): Eukaryota > Metazoa > Chordata > Amphibia > Anura > Ranidae > Rana > Rana kukunoris. Next base: position 509,686,469 of record CM056050.1, read on the forward strand.
TTAGAACAGCTGGGCATTGTTGTGTAAATACAGCAGCTATTACAGCAACTGCTGTCAAAAACAAACCTTCTGACAGCGTTTATAAACACTGTGAGATGCAAATTAAAGGGTTGCAGGAAAGAAATGTGCATGATTTCCCCCCCATTAACACAGACAGTGCTTACCGGGGAATCCCTCCTGCCGAGACATTGCATTCTTCCAGGGGGGAAGGGGAGCCAGTTCAAAACCGCAACACACATGAATGGGTTCCACAGTCTTCTGCAATTCCTGTGCAAGCCATTGCAGTGCAATTTGGCAGTGGCTGAAAGCACACTGGAACATACAAAAACTTGTGCATGCACTACTTTTAAAAATTGCACTGCACCAAAATCGCATGGTACTGTGGCCATGCCCAAAAATGCACTGCATTTGCAAACTGCGTGTGGAGTGTCATTTTTTCAGTTGAAAAGCTTTTTGTGTTTGCTTGTGCACAAATTGCTACATGTATGGCCACCATTTAATGTGTCCCCATTGGAGCACTTTTCTTCTATTTCTGTTCTTACTAGGACAAAGAGAGCATACATCTCAGCAGAACATACAACGCACAGTTCTTAACCCTTTCGTTCCCAAAATATTTTTTTACTTTAGATAAACTTTATGGACACATTATTTCTCTTCAAATGGTAAATAACTACGAGTTCTTAAGATGTCCTACTTTCTTTTTTTCCAGGATCTACAATGAATTTATGATTGATGGCCAATGACACTTACCAGTCTTTAACACCTGCAGCTCTCTTTTGGCTTGTTCTAGAATAGACTTAATGGCATCATCTGAGCCTGTCTCTGAGGTTCTTATCCGTGTGGTAATATTTCCTAAAGTCGCAATATAAATAAAATGCATCATTAGGTAATGAAGAGAACATACATTTTTCAGAATACATAAACAATCAATAAAGTGACCAGTCACTCAGTGTTGACATCTTCTGCAAAGTCTAAGATCTGCAGACTAGAACCTGAAAGAAATACAGCTGTCAGTGACATTCTGTCACATCGGTTCATAGATTCAGCTGGTCACTAAAACTGGGTGTAAAATTACAGATCCCCTCATCAACACAACGATGTGTGATGGGGGGATCTCTCCTGCTGTGCTATTGTATTGTGACAGGGGGGACTCCTCCCTACCAGAATACACTTCTCAGCACCTGCAGGCTCTGATCGAATGCTGGTTTCCCAGCAAGACCGTTCCATAGAAACCGGTCATTAGACCGACTTCTGTTGAAAAGACACATGTACAGAAAGTCACCCTGTTCCTGCTGAAATGGCCGACTTTCGGTAAGTGTGTGCCAGGCATTAGACTAAACATCTGCCCATCACCTCTTCACTGTATTCATCACAAGGAAAATATAAGAAATTAACTACTTGACCAACGAAGGTTTTATCCTCTTCATGTCCAGCTATTCAGCAACGGCAATTGCATGGTTATGCAAGGCTGTACGTAAAAAAAATTTTTTTATAAAAAAAAAAAAAAAATTAACGCAAATAGAGCTTTCTTCAGGTGGCATTTCATCACCACTGAGTTTTTTATTTTTTATTATATAAAATAAAAAAAATTGAATAATAAAAAAAAAACAGTATTTTCTACTGTTAAAAAATAACAAAAAATAAATAAAAAATTCTTCATGAATTTAGACCAAAATGAATTCTGCTACATGTCTTTGGTAATATATTAAAAAAAATGCGATAAGTGTATATTAATTGGTTTGTGTGAAAGTTACAGTATCTACAAACTTTGGTATATATACACCGGAATGTATGCAGCTATACTGTAATGTGGTGAACAAAGACTTATAGTGGGACTGTGATAGTGTGGGGGGAAATCTGGCGCTAACAGATACTGGCTGGGATGGTCACTGACACAGATGTTGCTAGTAACACCAATACAGGGATAAAGATGTACACTGTACTAATGACACTGGCTGGGAAGAAGTTAAAATCAAGGCGCAATCAATGGGTTATCTTTGTGCCTAACAAGTGTCATGTGTGTAATATGTGCTGTTTTTACTTGCTGATCTGGCTGTATATTCTCCCTGCTTTTCAGGGAGAAGAAACAGCAAGATTGCCGTTCTCTGTACAGAGTTTTGTGTGTTTGTAAACACAGAACTCTGTGTAGAATTACAGCATGGATCAGCAGTGCCTGGCAACAGCAATGTACATAGTAGTGCCTGGCTGTGCCACCGGCTGGCAGCACATCTACTGCAAGCGGGTCGGAAAGCAGTTAACAATGGACAAGCTTACATCAGTAAGAATTAATTTTGGAAATGAAAATATAAAATTTATAGAGTGAACCCCAAAAACAAAGTTATTGTGGGTTGTGTATTCAGGGTATGACCGCCAAGGGGCCCTCGTGGTTGTATGTTTTCTTTAAATTAAACAGTTAGGTAAACATCAATCTGCTCTAGACTACATTTTCAGACTATTCTAATCTGCTAAAGGGAAAAACAGCATATTGTTCAAAAGCTCAAGCTAAAATTTACTGAATGTGTCACAACAGTAAAAGCAGGCTATACATTAGTAGATTTTGGTCCGAACATTTTCATCAGTACATTTAGGCTGGGTTCACACTTATGCAAATTGGATGAAAGTTTTCCTGCATCTAATTCACATGACAGGAGAGTGTGATCGGCTCTTAATGGAGTCGGTTCACAAAGCTCCAGAGCGGCCGAACAGTGCACAGCAGAAGGGTCCCGTGCTTCTTTGGCTCTGTTTCAGGTCAGAATTTAGCCAGAAATTCGGACCCAAACAATGAACAGGGACGCACCAAACCCCCTTCTGTGAGCCGTGGCTGCACATAGTGTGAACCCAGCCTCAAAGATATTACAAATGTCTTTTGAAAGTACTTCGAAAACTGAATGGACTTTCCCGAATGTAAACCACATTTACGATTAGAAATTTGTCTGCTCAAGAGAAATTTCATCCTGCTCCTTCATACATTGCACCCACGGGATGAAGGAAAGTAAATTGCTTGATTGCCCCATCAACACAGTCAGTGTTGGTGGGAGAATCCCTCCTGCTGTGCTATTGTATTCCGACAGCGAGAGGTTGTCAAGCTGTCAGAATACAATGACCAATGCCAGCAGCTATAGCCGCTAGCAGTGATTGAATAAAACAAAAACAAAAAACGGACATTATGGTTGATTCATAGATCGACTTTTGATCCATCTATAGGCAGGCTGCATGTACTAAAGTCAGATGGTTCCTCCTGAACTGGAGGAACTTTGATCCGTATATGGCCAGCTTAATTTTTCCCATCACTGCAGTCAAAACAAACATTTACTTGACCCCCCCCTAACCATTAGAAAATCAAATGAGCTTTCTTAAAAGAGATATTTTCAAACAAAATTCTACTAGTGTATGGAATTAAAGATGCAATTTTGCAGTCGGAACCATGTGCAGACACTTTGATTACAAAAGTGACAGCTGCTACTAGGGAGGAGACTCCCGCACGTTGCCATGGGGGGGGGGGGGCTGGGCCTAGTATGGGGATGGGTGGAAGGTGGCTGTAATCACATTTGTACCATGTTACACCTTGAAGTGATTGTGCCTGAAGCTCTTTCCTTTAGGTGCAGCTGCCCTCTCGACAACCCCCCCCCCCTTATATAAGCCTGAGCCCGATCTTGACCCAAGGATGTGCACACGAGCCAATTGTCAATCACAAATAATAAGGAGGGAGCAGGGGCGGGGCTGAACATGTTATGTGTGTCACATAGATGCACAGAGATGGCTCAGGAGCGGGCAAACACAAGTGCCCCCAGAGCAAGCCTCTTGCTCTGGGGGCAACTCAGCAGGGGGAGGGGACTTCCTCTGACATTTATACCCTTCACTACTGACTTTCGATCAGCCAGTATCCTCCTCAACTGGCTCCAGCAGTTCTGCAGTCTTCTCCGTTAAACTAGTATAACCAGGGGCTTTGCAATCTAAAACATTGCTCAGAGCTAAGCATGTGGGGCAGATCTGTTTTCTTTTTTTATTTATGATAAACCCTCCACTGAAATGGTGGACCATGGTGTATCACATACATCCAGCCTTTTCTCCATAGGCCCTTTGAAAAAAACAATAACTTGTAAGTCTGTCAACGCAGTGAGGAGAACTAGAACCACGTGAAGTTGCATAGCCAAGGCCAGTGGAGAAGGTTGTTGGCTGATCTGAGGCTAACAGCAGAGGTTGTATATGGAAAGATAAAGCCAGGGGCAGCAGAGTAAGCCCAACTCTATTAAGCATTAATTTTATGCGTATTAAATTTGCCTTTAAAAAATAAAACGTGCAATCGGATGGTTTTGACCAACACCAATTCTACGATGCTGAAAAAATCTTCTGCCTCTGCTGAAAACTTTTCCATAACTCCTTCCCCCCCCCCCCCCAACTAATTTCTTCTCTTCTACATCTAGCTAAGAAAAATCTGTTGTGAAAGTGTGCAATATCATAATAATTTTACTGATTAAATAAAGGCCAATACATGCTGCTATAATTTTCATAAGGGGCTGTCAGTCAAGCAGAGTCGATTAGAACACTAAGTGCTCTGCTTCTCTCTCAACTGAAGTTTGCTGGAAACAGGATATTGAACAAATCAACAAATGCAGGATATTTGGCCAGACTGTAAAATATGTTTGCCAAGTTTCGATCAAGTAAAAACTATTTTTAGACATGACTGGTTTAAACTCGGCTGGAAATGCTAATGAGCTGTAATAGTATATCTACTTGACAATACTATGCCAAGGTAGAACACTGATCAAGAGGTTTGCACATATAGCTAAAATATAGTGGCACTGGATCAGTGCCCTCTGCACTGTGTAGTGGAGGCCGGGTTGAATCCCACCAGGAGGGGCTGGAAGAAGAGCAGAACAGTACCGGGAACGGATCCAGAAAGGAAGGGATACAAAGTCTGGCTAGCTATGACCAGCAGACAAACTGATACTGACCAGAAAGATTCCAAATAGAAAACGGATACAGCATCACGGATACTATAGTGGTGAAAGGAAAATTCTAATTTTGTTCATTCTATTAAATTCAGACTGACTAAAACAAAAACCTCAACCAATGCAGTTGCTAAGAAGTAACCGATCAGCTTCTAACTTTAACGTGTTCAATATAAGTTGGAGTAAACCCTTTGTTGTTTTGTACCTACAGGTAAGCATATAATAAGGCCCCTTTCACAAAGGCGGACCAATTTTCTAGGTGATCAGACCATCCATTGCCCTCTATGGAGCAGCGGATGCCAAGGGACGTGGGGAAAATTTCAAGGGGTATGAATACTTTTTCAAGGCATTGTATGTATGAATGTTGTCACTCTAGGACAGCGGTTCTCAACCTTTCTAGTGCCGCGACCCCTTGATAAAATTTCACAAGTTGTGGGGACCCCAAACGTTAAAATTATTTTCATAGTGTGGGTTGTCGGCACCCAAGGCAAGACAAGTAATTTGTGCCCCTAACCCACGGACATAGCGATCCCCGAGTCCCTTCCACTCATACAGTATTAAAACCCCTTATGGTACATTTTAGGATGTACCAGTCCTCTTTCTCTTTGTTCTCCCTTCTTTCCCTTTTATCTCTCTCTATCCTAATTTATTGTTTTTTCCCACATCCCTCTCTTTAATCGTCTTGTTCTTTCTCTCCCTTTTTCTTTATTCCTCCCGCCCTTTTCCTCTCCCTTCCATGTATTCTCAATTTTTATTCCTTCTCTTACTCCTTGGTGGAGGGGGAATGGAATGAGTGGCAGTGCTGGGGGGGGGGGGATGGGATGAGTTGCAGTGCTGGGGGGAGTTCTGATCAGCCAACTTTGATGCTCTTGATCCAGGTCATCTGCTGATCTGATAACTGTAGTGGGGATTTTTAATGGCAACTATAATCACAGGTAGTGTTACTCACTGCGACTCCGGCTTAACTGCGTCTCCAGCTCTGTGGTGTCTCATAGCAGTGACACCTATGCCGAAATCAGGAGATAGGGTCTCCTTCAGCTCCTCCCACTTTACATTCCTCACCAGTCAGCTGACATCTAGTCTCTGCCCCTCAGCCATGCTGTGTACTGAATGGGCGGCTGCGAAGAGGCTGAGTGGGCAGCCGTGGGCTGCAGGGACAGCCCTGCTGGGTGGCCGCAAAAAGGCTGGGAGAGCAGTGCAGGCTTCAGGAACAGCCCAGGATTTGGTGACCCCTGACAAATCATCATTCGTCCCCCAGGTTGAGAACCACTGCCCTAGGACATCAAGTGTTTAAGGACTACATAACACCTACACTGCTCCTCCACAACATATGGGGAGAGGTAAAATAGTCCACACAGAGACCTGGAAAGAATGCAAACTGATAAATGTCAAAGACAGAAAGAGGAGTTATCAGCTTACATGATTTCTGGAAGAATCAAGGAGGTATTTATTTCGACTTATTGATCAAAAGCTTTCAATTGCATATATAATAGATCAAAAGGGAGAAAATAGGAAAAAAAATATTCTTAGGCATTAAATGCACTTTATGCCAATCAGGCTTTACTGCATTCACATATACTGGTTGAACACGCCGACATGAAAGAGGGCAGAGTGAGGGATGATGTGATCAGTGTGCGGTTTCTTCTTCATTGTCAAGCATCAGGCTTGGGGGTTGCATTCTGGCAAGTGCTCTTAATCAAGCTATGCTATAGCTGTCTGGGGTACCTGGATATGAAAGCTAGATACACAGACATACAATTCCTTTGGCAGGTAAAACTATCAAATATGTATTTCAACTACCAGTATTTAACTGCTTTTCTTTGGTCCAGCTTTGGTTGACTACTTTGCATATCAATAAAAACGATCTCATGGTTCCTAATAGCTATACTTGCAAGGCTTGATATTTCCCTTTTATTTAGCATTAATTACTTTGTCTGAGTCTGACCCTTCAGCTGGAGTGTCTGGGGGTCAAAGGTCACCTTTAAGTCTGACAGCTCCTTCTTTCACACCCTTTTATGCTTAGAAGATGGAGACAGTGTGTGGGGTCAGGCAGTTGACATGTTGGCAACTATTATAATTTGTGTGGCCCTTGACCCTCTCACACCAGCAACAGCATTTCCCACATTTCTATCCTGACTCCATTTAAGCAGAAGGGGGAGGCAAATATTTTATTCATTGTCGCTACCCTCCCTCCTGTGTCCCCTGACTGAGTAAAGTAGACAAGTTTAGGTCCACTTTAAGCTGTAATGAGCTATAACATGAATTATTAGGCTCCTATTTGCATCATTATCTGCAGCCTTCAACTCATCCATGAATGCAACTCAGCACATCTGCCACCTGTGATCCTTTCCATCAGTGAGATGTTCTAAAGCTATAAAAAAAACTCCTAAGCCAAGATATAATAATTAGTTTAATAGGATTAATTAGAGTTCTGTTAGAGATGCAATAAAAGCTACTTGCTGATGCTCCTTTGCAGTTGAATACACCACAAACGGAAAGAGGGGGGACATTTATGTTGGGTGATATGATGAAAACCTTAGGTCTAGTGCAAGTGGCACTTTTATCATTTAATAAGATAACATTTGGAAAATTAGCATCTCCAGTTCCTGTGCTTCCAAAAAAGCAGCAGTGTCTTCATGTTGCTACATTGCAATGAGTTCAGAGAAGTTCAATAAAAGCACTTCAGGAAATACAGACTCACTCAATCAGCCAACTATAAATGGCACATATGTAATGTTCAAGAAAAGTATAGCGAGTCTACGGAACTCGTATACGGAAAAACACATGGACCGATATTATTCATCTATATCATTAGGCTCATCAAAGAAGCAGCTGTTTAAACTGGAGAACGCAAAAGAATTGAATTTTGTATTTTTCCATTAATAATGTGTTTCTTGGGTAATATTTTTGGGTATTTAAGCATTCCAGTGTCCGAAATTGAATGATCTCTGGCACCCTGGATACAGAAATTAGATATCCAATTCATAATCGTATGAGTGAACATCAGAAGAGATTTAGCAAGAGTATTTATCAGCAAATAGAATATTTCATGATGTAATTTCATGATGTAATTCCAGTTTATAGTTTACACTGTAGCTACAGTAGCTTTCAAAATATAGATGGCAAAAAAAAAAAAAATCAAACAATAATTGCTGAAATGAGCCACAAAAAGCAGCATGCTCTTGCTTTTTCAATCTTTATTGTTTCATTTAAAGTGGTACTAAAAGGTATTTTTCTTTTGTTTAATCAATGCATGCTAATAAGTGCTAATAAGTGCTAATAAGTGTGGAAAAAATCCCCCACTTCTTAACATGTGCATGTTATATTCCCATAATGAATTTCTGTTATTGTCTGCATTTTGGTCTATTAAATATAACACTGAAAGCAATTTGTTATATCAGTTGATCCAAAAATGTGTTGATCTTTTTAGAAATGTAAACAGGTCCTGTGACCTCTGCACACATTCCATGTTATCTTAAAGGTCTGTTTAGCTCTCCCAGTACTTAACTTGGGATACAAGTCGAATAGTATCTATGCTTTGGAAATGAAGACAGTGGCCTGGATGAATAGTTAGGGCCTAATATAGGAAATTAAGATCAAATGGCAAAGATCAGGTCGTTTTCTGTACTTGCAGGGTCTTTAGGAAACAAAACACGGGGAAATGTGCATGAATTGCAAAGATCTACCCATTGTTTTTGCCCTTCCCTGATGATTTATCCCTGGTTCACACTGGGCTGCGGGAGTGAAATTGCGCGATTTCAGCTGAACTCACGCGATTTCACTCCCTCTGGTAGTCCCGATTTTGGCGCGATTTAGGAGACATCTGTCCTGAAATCGCAAAAAGTAGTACAGGAACTACTTTTTGAAATTGGTGCAGCGCCGCACATGCGGCGTCGCACCAATTGGGACGGTGTCATTGCCGGCAATTGCCGCCGATTTGAGATGCGATTTCACATGTGAAATCGCATCTCAAATCGAACTAAATCGTACCCAGTGTGAACCTGGGCTTAAACCCTATTGCAATCTAGTTGATTATATTTTAAGCAACAGACAGCATGGGTTCAAAAAAACAGAAGCTGTCAAACAAATCTGATTTCTTTTTATGAAGAGGTAAACAATGCCCCGGACAGAGGGGTGGTGGTGGATGTGGTATACTTGGATTTTGCTGAACTAAAAGCACTGTTTAATTGGGCGACTATGTAGTAGATAAGGTTTAATGTTGATAAATGTTAAGTTATGCACTTGGGGGCCAAAAATATGCATGCATCATACATACTGGGGGGGTAAAACAACTGGGGGGTTTCCGTAATGGAGAAGAATCTGGGGGTTTTGGTATATCATGAGCTTAGTATGCAATGCCAAGCTGCGGTTTCCAAAGCGAGCAAAGTCCTTTGTTGGATAATTTCCTAAATGTACAGAATATAATTGGATACTGACTACTAGATAAAGTTGATCCAGGGAAAATCCGATTACCTCTCAGGGGATCAGGAAGGACGTTTTTCCCCTGCTGTAGCAAATTGGATCATGCTCTGCTGGGTTTTTTCACCTTCCTCTGGATCAACTGTGGGGATAGGATTGTGTATATGGGATTGCATATTTTTTATTTATTTTTATGGTTGAACTAGAATGGACTTGTGTCTTTTTTCAATCTAATTATATAACTATGTATGGACATTCCAAAAACATACTGCCTTTCCTGACTTGGATGGGACATATAGTTTTCATAAAATGTTTCTATTTTCCCCTACATTTCACCACAAATTCCCTTGTGCAACAGTCCTGTACAGCTGCTCACACAGTTTCCATACAACATTATAATTTTGCAATTCAAACCACTGAGCAGCTCAGCCTTTATTTTCAATGTGCATTCGTCAGGGGGTCAATTTGCACTACAGTATATGAAGCCCCACAATAATAATTAAGTACTGGTGTTAGCAATTACTTCGAGCTAAACAGGTGCTGGTTTTGGAATGAGTTCTAACTTAATTCTGGGTTTTGCCTTCAATAAGAACATCATCCAGGATCATTGTCATCCACAGTAAGCATACAAAGAGACACTTAATGTTCAAACAAACCTTTTATCTAGAAGAAGAATGCTGAAAAGTATATTTATATTCCAGCTAATAGCGTCTGCAGTTGTTAACTTTGTCTGAATATCATTATTAAGAAAGCTGACATATGGGGAAACCACCAAATACAAAGCTGAAATACCATACATACACCAATATGAGAGCTGTTTTGTCTGCAAAGGATTTGTAATTCTAACCAGCCTGTCCTGCGATTTACACAGCCCTGTTACATAGCACAGCCATATTGGGCGACTTTTTTCTACTGCATATAAGTAATGCAGCTTGGTTACCACTTTGCCTGAGCCTATGATTGAACAATGGAGGAGAAGCACCAGTCTGATGAGATTATATCTCTCCTGTTTTGGCACGGTCCTTTTTAGAATGTCCAGAAAAGAATGACTGGTTCAGAGTATTAAAACTCCCTCTCCCAGTCTGAGTTCTACAGCACAGGGGAGCCTCATATAAAGACAGATTTGGAAAAAAAAAAATTCATGAATAAAACTGTATTATGCATTTAAAGGGGTAAAGGTTTGTTTTTTTATTTTTTAAATAGGTTGCTTTAACCACTTCCTGCCCAATCAATAGCAGATTGATGTTCGGGAAGGGGTTCTGTTATCCTAACTGGACGTCTATTGACGATCGGTGGTGCGGCGTGTCAGTCTGACACACCGCTCTTTACCACGTGATCAGCCATGTTCAATCACGGCCGATCATCTGACAGACGCGAGTAGAGGAGAGCCGATCGGCGGCTCTCCTGACAGGGAGGGGTATACGCTGATTGTTTATCAGCACAGCCTCCCCACGGATACCCACACTGGACCACCAGGGAAGCCGTCAGGACCACCAGGGAAGGGGGCAACATGTGGATGGCCAGGTATGTACCCCATGGTCATCCACATATGAAACAATATTCACAATATATGCCAATCAGTCCCCACAAATGGGCACTGACTGGCAACATGTGCGATGGCTCAATGCCACAGCAATGCCCAGCAATGCCACTATCAGTATCATCAGTGCCACCCCCAGTGTCCATCAGTGCCCATCCATGCCACCCATAAGTACCCATTAGTGCCACCCATAAGTGCCCATCAGTGCTGCCTATAAGTGCCACATACCAGCGCTGCCCATCAGTGCCACCTATCAGTGACCATCATCATCAGTGTCGCCTTATCAGTGCCCATGAGTGCAGCCATATCAGTGGCCGTAATTGAAGAAGAAAACGTACTTATTTACAAAAAATTAACAGGAAAAAAGAAAAACTTAATTTTTTGGTCTTTTTTTTATTTGTTGCGCAAAAAATAAAAATCACAGAGGTGATCAAATACCACCAAAAAAAAGATCTGTGGGAACAAAACGATAAAAAAAATTGTTTGGCTACAGTGTAGCATGACCATGCAATTGTCATTTAAATTGCAACAGCGCTGAAGGCTGAAAATTGGCTTGGGCAGGAAGGTGCGTAAGTACCTGGTATTGAAGAGGTTAAGCTAGTGCATTGTTGTTTCACTTACCTTTTCCTTCGATTTTCCTTCTAAATGTTTTTTTTCTCTGTCTGAATTTCTCACTTCCTGTTTCTCCTCAGTAAGCTTGCCCCCATCATCCGAGCTGTTCTGGCTGGGGGTAAGTCAGACAGAACAGCTTACTGAGGTGGAACAGGAAGTGAGAAAGAAAGGAAAAAAAACATTTGGAAGGGAAATCGAAGGAAAAGGTAAGTGAACCAACAATGCACTAGCTTAAAGGAACCTATTTAGAAAATAAAAACGAACCTTTACAACCCCTTTAATAAATACACCAGCAGTTCAGCTTTACAAACACTTAACACATAGTTAATGTTACTTTAGAACTCTCTTCATTCCAATCTTCTTTTTTAGGCTACGGCCCTGTGAACTAGGTAATGCTGTGTGAATTTCATATGTACTTTTGTTGGTTTACGCTTGCAGTTCTGTGTTGTGAACTTCAATACAAATATATTGAACACAAATTGTATTCCTTGCTTGGCATATTATAGCATTCTGTGGCATTTTTATTAAATTTTATTTAGTGCAAGGACCTGTCAATTCCATTATATATAAAATGGACATGCTAAACTGACTGAAAAATACTATTGAAGGCACTGAACATGTAACATTTTATTGTTACCTGCAGTAATCAGAATAAGGCCCCTTGCACACAGGTGTCATCATTTACTGAGGTTTACTCAGGAACCTGTGAAGCCCCTGAGCAGAGGGCCAAAAACTGTGCGTAAGCCCAGGTTCACACCGAGCTGCGAAAAAGAAGCCGTGCGAGTTCAGATTTCACTCCCCTGATTTTGGCTGCGATTTCACAGACATCTGTGCGGGTTTCTGCACAGATGTCAATGAAAATCGCACAATGAAATTGCAAAAAGTAGTACATAAATTACTTTTTGAAATCATGATTACAGTGAGAACCTGTAACCACTTCTCATCCGGACACTGTACATAAAACGACCAGGTGAAAAAGCGCCATTCCAACTGGACGAGAAGAGGGGGATTGCTGTAGCTTGTCGGTGATCTCTGTGTAGCTAATGATTGCACTGTCCAGCTACACAGAGATTACACCATTTGTGCCTGTCCACAGTGCACATCAACATCTGTACTACTGTCCCATCAACATCTGTCACAGTGTACTAAATACAGTAAAACCTTGGTTTGAGAGTAACTTGGTTTGAGAGCGTTTTGCAAGACAAGCACAATTTTTTAATAAATTGTGACTTGATATACAAGCAATGTCTTAATATAAGGCTGCGTACACACGAGGAGACATGTCCGCTGAAACTGGTCCGCAGACCAGTTTTAGCGGACATGTTCGATCATGTGTACGGCCTAGCAGACAGGTTTCACATCTCCACTACAAAACGCCTGAAGTTCAAAAACGGCTGAAGCTCAAACAAGTTCTGGGACTTTTTTTTGGGCGTATTTGGGCGTTTTTCTGCTTTTAACATTGGTGACCCTAAACCTGTTCAAAATCGCCGTAAAAAATGACGCAAAAAAACGACGTAAATATAGCGACAAAACACGGTAAATAAGCCACAAAATCGCCGCAAAACTCTACGCTCGGGTGTGAATGCAGCCTAAATGTAACCATATTGCTACACGTAGATGCTCCTCTCTTCTTTTTTATAATCTGTAGCTTCTGATGGATTTTGCTTCTAATCCCCTTGTGGAGGCTGCCATTTGTGGATGGACATTTTATGGTTGCACAACCTATCACATTGATATAATCTTTTTTATATGGACTATAAACTGAAGGAACTATGAATAAATGGTTGTGGAACGAATCATTTGAGCTTCCATTATTTCTTATGGGGAAATTTGCTTTGATATACAAGTACTTTGGATTACAAGCATGTTTCTGGAACTGATTATGCTCGCAATCCAAGGTTTTACTGTAATACAATATATATATATATATATATATATATTTAAAGCACCCCCGTTCCACCGTGCAAACGTGAATGCGTGTTTTGGTTTTGTATGCATACATAAACGGCAATAGCACTGCACAAGTGAGGAAGTGCCGCAAACGTCAGAGCTTGAGCAATAATTCTAGCACGAAACCTCCGCTATAACTCTAAACTGGTAACTCGTAAAGGCTTATAAAACATTGCCTATGGAGATTTTTTAAATACCACAGTTTGGCGACATTCCATAAGCATGCACAATTTTAAAGCATGACCTGCTTTGTATCTATTTACTTGGCGCAACACCATATTTTACCAGCAAATTGAGTATTATATTGTGTTTGTGTGCATTATAATTCATTAAAGTGCATATTTTCCCAAAAATTGTGTTTGAAAAGCCGCTGCACTTATACCCTATTGAATTAAGAAAAACGATTTATTCTCTAGGGTCTCTGCTTAAAATATATATAATGATTGCTATGCTGTGTGTAAGAAACAACTTGTTAATATGACATTTTTGTGAAAAAAATAAATAAATTTCTTTAGTTTCCAAATAATTGCGGGAATAAATTACAACTTCGAAAAACTCACCATGCTGCTTACTAAATATCCTGTACTTTCACACAGACCAAATAATATACACTGATTTGGGTTTATTTTACCAAAGTAATGTAACAGTATACATTTTGGAAAAATTATTTGCAAAACAAACAAAAACAAACGTGTTTTTTGTTTTAGAATTTCAGGTCTTTTTTTTGTTTGTTATCAAACACCACCAAAAGAAAGCTCTATTTGTGTGAAAAAAATGATAAAAATTTCACATGGGTACAGTGTTGCATGACCATGCGAGAGCTCTGAAAGCTGAAAATCGCCTGGGCAGGAAATGGGTGAACGTGTCCAGTATTAAAGTGGATGTAAACCCAAATTTTTTTTATATTTTTTTTTGTTGTCACAATGTAGAGTATACGATTTCCTATCTTCTGTGCCCAGTCTTGCCACAACAAGTTAATCCAGCTCTGAGCAATCCTCTTATCTTTTTTCAGTGAGATAAACGGATATACAGGAGAAAACTTTTGTATGTTCTTCCCCCTTGCTGTGAATGACAGGTTATTTACATATCTCATCCACTAGCTTTATTTTTTAAAATCCTTTTCTGAATTTTGAATGGATGTTACTGATTATAGCAGAATTTTGTGTAAGGAATACACAGGAGAAAATGCATGCTGACAAGGGGAGTGTAGAGGTGGACGGGGAGTCTACTGACATCACAACTCCACCCACGAGCTCCAGACAACAGATCCTCCCACAGAATCTGGAGTTTTCATTCCTGACAGAGGGGAGACATTAGAAAGGTAAGGATACATGCAGGAGGCAAGTATATCCTTATAGATCAGCAATATGACAGTGGTGTAGAAAGGATGAGAGTGGGTTTACATCCACTTTAAGGTAGGTAAAGACAAATCGGCAATGGCAGCTAACAAGCGTTAATCTGGCGGTGGAACTCTTCTATGTTTTTATTGTTTTTTTTTTATGAATGGGTACGGGATAGTAATTCTGTAATGTTCCTCTCAGTTCCATTGATAGTAAGGGGAAAAGCTTCCCAACAAAATATCATTGGAAGCCTGAGTGAAATCGTAACGTCCACACAGATTCTCACATCTTCTTGGCAGTTGACGACTGCTGTGTCTTTAAATCTGAAAGAAATTAATAAATTGCTCAGTGCAAAAACCTGGTCCACCTTGTCACCTTGATGTTCCCCGAGCACCAGATTGCTGCCAACTTGGGGTTATATGTGGTGGTGTGAGCTGGAGTGCCATTCCTAAATAAAAAACTCTGGCCAGGTAGGCCGTTTCTATCTTATGAGCTTTAAGGACTCCTTTTCGATGTTAACCGAGGTCCACCTTCCAGAACCCAGAGTAAAGAACTTAATCGCAAGTTTGTTTTACAAAGCCAGTTTCTGTGAGAGACCATGTCTGAGAACCCGTGTTTTATACTTACTACAGCTGTTTTTCTATCAGATTCCAGGCCAGAATCACATGCCCCTGTTTGGTTACACAGCAAGAGTGGAAGCAGAATGGTTGGCTACAAACATAGAGACAGCTGCTTGTGACGTACCTTCAGACCCATTTCTTCTTTTCGGTACCTCCTGAAACAGTCTGTTCAGGTTCTGGCCTGGATTTTCTGTTGAAAAACGAGTTTGGTAAGAACAAAACAGTCGGGGGATGTCAGATTGTTTTCTACATTATGGGCTACGTTACATGAAATGATGAAAGATCTAATGTGGATGAATGCTAATGCTTGACTGAAGCACAGATGGTACTTACAGAGATGCTAGAACCCTTCCCGGCAGAAGCACATTGAACTTTGTGGGGAAGCGTAAAGTGCATTTCCACTTTTGCAGCCATTGGGGTAACTTCTACTTCATATTTGTTACATGTTCCCATTAACACAAAAAGCAGTTTTTTTACTTTTTAAGTGCTTTTTAGCAGCTTATTGAACTTGCCAGTCTCTTACTACTTTGTAAGGGTCCTTTCAGACGGAGCGGACCGTTTTTGTGTCCGCTCCGTGTGTGTCCGTCGGCTCAGCGGGGATCATCCATAATCCCCGCTGAGCGGTCGGTGGACAGGGCGGTCCCCGCACACTGTGCAGAGACCGCCCTGTCTTTCCTCCGCTCTCCCCTATGGGGAATCGGATGAATACGGACCGTCTGTCCGTATTCATCCGATCCGATGGACGAACGGTCCGCACATGTGAAAGGGGCCTAATGTTTAGAAAGAGACTGGGGAGCTGAGTTTTCCATCATTAACCCTATCTGTACTGTACTAGCAGATCTTTATTATTATTATCATTTGTGAACTAGAATTGAACACTTGTCTGTCTTTAAAAAAAAGTTAAATTGGTAGAACGATTGGACGTTAATGAGAGACAGCCAAGTGAGTTCCTGGTCTCCGTGGGAACAGAGACACTAAGGTTTTCCAAAATGTGCCATGACACCTTCTCCTCAGAAACATCCTAAAAGGAAAAAAATTTTTAAAAAAAATAATATGCCATGTTAATGGGAACACAAAACAAATAGTGGGATTTTACTCAAATTTGACTGCAAAAGTGGAAATACACTTTAAGCAGGCCTCACATCAGTCATCCTTTCCTTAGGATTGCCCATACCAGTCACATTTTCCTTAGGCCCCTTTCACACTGGGGCGGGGGCGGTGTTGGCCGTAAAGCGCCGCTACTTTTAGCGGTGCGTTACCGCCAATTTTGCGGCATATTTGGACACTAGCGGGGCGGTTTTACCCCCGCTAGTGGCCGAGAAAGGGTTAACCACTGCAAAGCGCCTCTGTAGAAGCGCTTTGCCAGCGGTATAGACGCGGTGCCCCATTGATTTCAATGGGCAGGAGCAGTGGAGGAACGGTATACACACCGCTCCAAAGATGCTGCTAGCAGGACTTTTTTTACTGTCCTGCTAGCGCACAGCTCCAGTGTGAAAGCCCTTGAGGCTTTCACACTGGAGAGACAGCAGCGGATGTTTCAGGTCAGTTTGTAGGCACTATTTTTAGCGTTACAGCATCTGCAAACCGACCCAGTGTAAAAGGGGTCTAAAGGTGGTCACATACCAGTCACATTTTCCTTAGGAAGGCCATGAAACAAGATTTACCAACAATTCTGTAGTGCAAGAGCCTCTGTGATTGGGATATACTACATAGTTGTCAACTGATATAAATGTTATTGAAAAGAGACTGCACAATCTGCTCGTAAGGTATGTAGCTGGGTGTAGAATTAATCTGGTAGATCACCAACATTTAAAAAGGAGAAGTGTGGGGTTTGTTAAAATAAATTATAGTTATATATATATATATATATATATATATATATACACACACGCACACATATACATATATACACACACACACACACACACACATATTATATACACATTATATATATATATATATATATATATATTAGGGCTGTTACTGATCAAAATTTTTGTGTTCGATTAATCGTTTTTTTTTTTTATCGATTAATCGACTAATTTCGATTAATTATAACGCACATACAGATCCAACAACTTTTAGCTGATCTCCTTGCAGGCTGATTCCCAGTGCAGCTACCAACCACTGGAAAAATGGATAGCAGGATACAAAAAACACACAAAGGCCGTGCTCGATGGGAATAGCATTAAAACTTTTATAGTCTTCAAGTGGGTAGCAAAATAAATATTGCACTGGAGATAAAATCGATGTAGCTACATAAACTGTAAAAATGGTGCAAGTAATACCAAACGGTAGCAAAAGCAGTCATAAAAACATGTAGCTAAGTATGATACTGGTATAAAAATGTGTACAGCGATGCCACTGCTGAAACCAGATGAGGAGGGGTTAACATCAGTCCGTCGGCATGTAGATGTCCCGTGAAGTGAACTATCACAACTCTCAGTGGATGGCTTTAGAATCCCAGGTTGATGGAGGGAAGTGATAGAGGGAAGTGTAACAGCCCTTGCGTGTGGCAGATAGTAAGGTCCCACTGGCATGCAGATATGAAGGTACAGCAAAGGAGCCCTTCAGATGGACACGGCACGTCACCGTCACCGAATCTCCGACGGAACTCCCTAAAGGCCCGGAAGTCGGGCGGAGAGGTGAGTACCAATCAAAAGAATTGTAATCGATCAAAAAGATTTTGATTGATCAAAAAAATTTAAGATTAATCGATTAATTAAAAGTTAATTTGCACAGCCCTAATATATATATATATATATATATATATATATATATATATATATATATATATATATATATATATATACATACACACACACACACACACATACATACACACTTATATCCATGCTACGGCATCAGTCTAATGCTACAGCTGTCTTGGGTTGGCTATAAGCCATAGAACTGAGTGATCACATGACCGTTGGTCGCTCAGTTCTCGAACAGCCTTGAGCAAAGAGACGTGACTGTTAGTCCCTGGCTCTCAGCCGTCGGCTGATTCTGGGTCACAGGAGAGCAAAAATAAGTGCATTCCTGTGACCCACAAGAGAAGTATTGACCAAAAAAACGAAAAAATAAAAAAATCTTTGGCAATGCTTCTCTTTTAATAGCAGAAATTCAGTGTGAGGATTTAAGTATTTTTATAATATCTGAATGAACTGTTTAGGTGGGCTCTTGCACTATCCCATTATCAGTAAATATTGTTAATCTAACATACCAGATTTTTTTTGAAGCTCCATCTGGTGCGTTACCAGCTTAGTCCTTAATATAAATACTAGATATGGTTTCTAACATACTGGCATATTCAATAAGGCCAAGAGAAATGTATGCAGGTGAGTAACCAGTAGCAACAAATCACGCCCCACCTTTCTCATTGGTTGCTATTGTCCTTTGTACATTATTACTGCTTTGAAATGCTTTACGCAATAAGCCTAGTAGTAAGACTTGAAAGAGCTAGGACTCTTTTACAAAGAGCAGCTGCACTCATTTCAGCAGTGGATTGGTGGGCCGGACCCCTGGTGAATCGGAGCCTGTTCAGTTTGTGTTTGCATTTATATAGCAGACACCGGCAGAACCGCAGTAACTTTATGGGCAGCCAGATGTAAATGGACTTCGGCCCAATATGTCATTAACATAGACTGACTCACAGTCCTAGTGCTTTTGCCACTGTAGGGCAGACCGCCCTTCCTGGGGTTGGCATGGTTATTCCCTGCCGGTGACAATCTTTAGCCTCAGGGAGGCCTTGGTCAAGGCGTTGCGCCAAAGGTGGTTGACAGAGGCTGTTTATGCCTCTCACCTCCGGAGTCAGTGCCGCTGGGCTACCCTGTGATTAAATTAGATGGCTTTTGGGCTCACCTGCTACACCGGGACTTGATAAGGGCTTTAAGCTACGATTGTTGTTCTCATGTGTATTGTTTGTCTGTTCTTATATCTGTCTGTTACTCGTCTTTTTGCACCTAGGGCTTGTGATATACTGAAATGCTCGGTATGACATGTTATTTGTTTTCTTCTATTGATAAAAAGAGATTATAATTTTTTTTTTTATGGCTGGATGTAAACATATTTGTGTCCATTTATACTAGGCTACCTCCGATCTGTCACATTTTTAATTTTTTTATTTTTATTTCTGGACGTGGATGGACTCGGAGGTAGGCTGGTATAAATCAAAACAAGTCCGTCTACATCAGCCTGCCCCGTAGAAATGCACAGAGCTTCTCATCAGGTCTGCCTGAAAAATGGACAGGTGAACCTGGTCTGTCTTAGCTTATTATATATCTCGGATAATTTAACATTGAGATTTCCTGCTTATATTTCCAGACACCTGAGAGTTTTGGGTGTTTCAATTCCCCTCTGTCTTCAGGCACTTCTGGATTCTTCATATTGGAAAAATACATAAAAAAAAAAAATCAAATCAGATAAGACTGTCCAAGTGATGGTAAAAAGTGCTTTAACTCTCATTTACCTACCAAAAACTTGAGTATCAGTTTTGAGAATAACCTGTTAAGGTGTCAAAGCAGCCCCATAGCTGTTCACTGAATAGAACATATCAAAACGCAAAAAAACCGCGATTCAGTAGGGTTTTGAAATCAACAAATTCCTTTCTAGGAGACATGGTATTAATTAGCCTAAACAGATATTCAATATACTATATTAATTGCCTGTATAGACATGAGACAGGCTACTTAGAGACCAACGTAGCTGCATTACATGACCATAAGAGACTTCTGTCTCCGGGTCTTGCTCTTATACTACTGAATACAAAAAGTGAAGGTGGGACATTTTGTTAGTTCTGATACAGGTGGGGTTAGAAGGTATCCATAGACCTTTTATTATGCTCGTTTTGTTAGAGACATTAGAGAATATTTACCTGATCCAGCCATTTATAATCATTTGTTTTAAAATGTTTACAGGTAGCTTTAAAGAGTAACTACCAAAAATAGCATTAATACATCAAATTCATGTAGGTAGATAGATGGGCCTGGTAATAATTCACCCGTCAAATGACAGTGATATTCATAGCTTATGTTTTTCTAGCACACAATGCACCATTTATGTTTATGGTGGATATGTCAAAGGTCTTTTCATAGGTAATTTAATACATTACTACATTGTTATGTCTATGGAAACTCTTTGATCTATCAACAGGATACATCTGGTGCTGTTATACTTTTCTGAGCATGCCAATACATGCGATTGGAAAAGAATATCTAAATGAATTAACCCCACCAGCATTTGTAGGACTGTGTTTAAACTGGAAGTGCCTAATTGACCTATTTACAGAAGCTCTCTGATCCAATTGCTTACTGCTATATGTAAGACACAAATAATCTAACATGGAAGATAACATGTACGTTGGGTCAGTAACTAAATATGTACATGAGTTGTTGTGTATTAAAGGTGAAGATGCAAACCAGTGCATGTAGAATAATATATAGGTGTATGTAAATGCTATTGCACTGCATTCTGATTTGAGGCCGGATTCACACTTGTGCGGTGCGAATTTCAGCTCTCTTATCTCTGCAAAGAGATAAAAAAAACTGTTCAACATATAAGCTCCTTTTTAGCTGCAAATTTGGAAACCTGGGAGAGAGGAGGGGAGGGGGAAGTGTATTGAGCTAAATGAGAGAAATCCTGAAGAGAAATTAACACATTTGCGAATTAGCTGCGTACTCATAGAAGATAATGGGCCTGAATTTGCACCTGAGCCGCACCGCAAGGCATAAAATACGCACACGTTTTTTCTGCATTCCGCAGTGTGAATGCATCGCACATATGTGAACCAGCCTCATTGAAAACAATGTATTTAGAAATGTTCTGCGTATTGGATGCGGTTTAAGCCGCAACCAATTCGCATAGGTGTGAATCCGGCCTAAAAGACAAGCATGCTTATTACGAGGATGCTGTGCAAAAAGCAATATAGTCAGCTGCTAGCAAGCTGACAAATTTACACAATTGTCACAATGGTAAGAGGTGATTGGTAAATGGTTGCTAGGGGACATTGCGCTTGGCCTTATTGAATATGGGATTTTTTAAGATATAATCAGAAGTCAGATTTAAGCCTAAACCGGTCAGCATACTGAAGTCATTTGGAGGGCCTCAGAAGTTACATAACATTAATGTTCTACAATACTTAGGCCTTCAAAGGTGACAATTATAAACCTTTCATGGGCAGGAGGTGCCAAGGGCTATAATTGGTGCATCTGCTCAGAAGGCTTTAGCTTGCTTTTCTCCATTTTTTTTACACCAGTTACAAAATGATCCATTCCTCTGTTACTTGATTAGACAGACATCGCTGGAAACACACCTTCAGCAAATGATCATTGTCCAATGAAGCCCCATGGTAACATGTTAAACGTGTAGCCTCTTATTAATAAGCCTGTTCCCAGATATGAGACGGTCCTGTGTGATTCACCGTGAGGGCAAATTAGCGCACCTGTACATACTGTACCCCTTCCATGGAGCTCAGGTTCACACTGGGCTGCGGGAATGAAGCCGTGGCAATTAAGCTGAACTCGCACAATTTCACTCCCGCTTGTCAGTCCTGATTTCGGTCGCGATTACATAGACATCTGTGCAAAAAGTAGTACAGAAATTGGTGCAGCGCCGCACTGATTAGGATGGTGCCATTGCCGGCAAATGCCGCTGATTTTAAATGCGATTTGACATGTCAAATCACATGTCAAAACGCACCAGGGCGGTAAGAGTGAAAGCACAAGCACACAAATCTGTTGTTTTTAAATTAAATCTATCAGAAACCAAAATATATGTTTGAGAAGCCACAGATGGAAAACCCTACTAACCTTCAGCAGTTGTGACACTGTCAGCCAAGCTGAAAAGGTTTAGCCATCTAATGCTTCCCTCTCATGTATTTTGCTTCAACACATCCTATAAATCAATAATATGTCTGCAATGTTGATTTTATATCCTAAATGTAGATGTGATATTACCTTCAACAAAATTAAAAAATAACCTCTATTATTGTGCAAGTGGCTGTGAAAGTGATGAATGCGGAATGAAGTCTGAAGCTGAGATATACAATAAGAAAACACTACACAAAGTGTAGGAAAAACAAGTGGCACCCACCTCTTTGTCGGCCTTGTATACTCCGTAGTGCAAGGATGTTCTGCTCATCGGACAGGAACTGCTTCATCTTGTGGAAAGGCTCCTTCCCTCTTACAGTTAATTTATTCCAAGGTTTGGGCCTGGCCAGGATTTCGCTCACAGACCCTTGTGATAATCCCAGTACATAATGTCCAAAGATACGTTGTCCAATATTGTGCTTGATCAACTGCTCTTTCACTTGGCGTGCAATTTCTGCAGTGTCTATATCTTCACCTTCTGAGACGCTTCCAGCGCTCTCGGACTGGCTCGGTGAAGGAGCCATGCCATTTACGTCCGGGCTTGGCTGCTGCAGTGGACTTTGGGAAGATATGGAGTTTGTGCTGAAGTGACCTGTTGAGAAAAGCATGCTTGTGCTTCCTGCTTCCTGCATTGTCTTGGAGTAGAAGGACTGCATAAGCTGTCGCTGGAGAAGTGAATTTAGTGCAAATTTCCCCGTGGAGGCCAAGGGCAAAGAAGGGCTTGCAATGGATAAGCTGAAATAGTCTTGGTTTAAACCCGTTGGTGAGAACTTGTGTGTACCATTAGTATTGGAAACCTGCTCCCCTGCGTTGCGGAGCAACTGAGAGGGAGGGGAGGCCGGCAAGGTTGCAGGGCGCTGAGTTTCATGCTGGTCTTTCCCTTTTCTCCTGGCTGACCCTACAAGAAAGGTCAAACATAATGCATTATGGGGGATTAAAAAGGGAAAAACCAAGATAAAAACGCAATGTTTGCCCCACAGTGAAAAAGTGCATTTTCTTTTTAAGAGGGCCAATTAGGTTTTTAAATTGAATTTGCAGTAAGCCGAACAAGGCCCCCAAAACAACCAACATGCATTTCATGTTTGTACCTTTCTTGTACAGTTTGTTGCAGCCTGGAGAATTCCTAAGACAAATCTTTGCACTTCCCCTCTTCAGTACAGACCACTGTGTCATACAAACAATACAATTCTCAACATAAAAATGAGCTTATTGCATACACAATCGATTGAGTGGCCCACAGCAAACATTTACACTTGAAAGGAACCTAGTAATGCATTCTATAGGAAACCAATATCTTATTGTTAATTGCCAAAAATACCATTGATAAACCATACTATGTCTATGAAATCAGTCGAATGCTCAAGTAAGAAACATAATAGCTATATGATAGATATTGTCATTTACAGGTTAAACCACACATTTAAGAAATATTAGCAAAACCGTACAACATAGAAACTGGTCAAAAATCAGGTCAGGTATAAATAATGAGTTCTTTACAGTGATGTCTACCTCACTGCCTGAGACCCAGTCAATGGTAGATTATAAAAAATACAACTGTTCTAATTTACGACCCATGCTTCAGTCTCATTGGGTAATACCATAGATGTGTAATTTGATTAATACCCCACAAAGCCTAAGCTGAAGCTCATCCTCTCAAACAGCAAGGCACTGGTTCGAGAGCAACTATTATTGGGTTGGCCATATACAAGAAATTATTACTGAGTTGGCCATATACAAGAAAATGAAAACAAATAAATGCAACCATAGATTCAGGAAGGAAATAATAACAGAGGGAAGAAATAGTATGAGCATCAGAAGCTCTTGTTATGGCATGCATACCATTTTATCAAACGTTGGCCAACCTCTGCATGACCAGCCAATGACTGTTCCCTTTACTACAGTAAAATGGACAACAAACTCTTCACCATATGTGAATAGCACCAGTTATCATTAAAGCAGAGGAGAAAACAGGAGCTGGTTCTGGAACTGTGGATTTAAGGGACGATTAACCAAACCCATCCTCCATAGTTCTGAGTGATGGCTCTGCCACTTTTAAGCCAAGTATTCAAAGGCATCTTCATCCTAGCTTAAATGATATTGTGAAGAACATCATCTTTGGCAGGCATTTACTAAGTGTTTAACAAAGGTCTTCCCTGTCATCATACAGTACTTGCTAAAAGCTGGCTGCCTCTTGCTAAAGCTACAGTGGGTGCGCCAATTAAAGCCACTCCCAGACTGGAGACAAAGGGCACTTAAAGAGCTTTGAGAAAGCTGCTTGGCATTTTCTGAACTAAGAGTGAAATACAGGAACCCCACCAAGTTAATGCATTGGAAAGTCTGAAGCAGAGTTCTGCTTTTCAGTTGAAGCAAATATCTCCAAGAAGTTAAAAAAGCTATTAAAAGATTTTAATTGTTTTTTCTTGTTACGCATTTTTCCTCTTTTCCCCATAAAACATAGGGGGGAAATAGGTCTGTAATGTTTTACCATGACACCTTGCAAAGCTGCCATTAACTAAAAGGTAATTAGTCTTATTATTTAAGCAGTGCCAACAAGGTCTCCAAAATGTGTTCTATTCTCCCGCTTACACCTTTTACAAGTCAAACAATACTCGCAGATTGCAATGTTCATTAATCTTGCTGTCAGGTGTCTCCTAACACCGCTTTCCACAGCACATTCATTTTTGTCACTTACTCAAGTCAGCAAAACAAACTTACCGCTCAGGTCGCTGTTGCTTATTCGCAGCGTGGCATTCTCCGACTGCAGGGAGCGGTTCTTTTCCAGCAACAAAACCTCCAATGGTTTCGATGCATCCTAAATACAGCCAATGAAAATGAACTGATCAGCAACCACATTGCAATTAAAGGAATAAAGGCACAGTAATAACACAAAAGCAAGTCGACAACTGGATGACTGCACACACTTAAGAAAAATACAAATTCTTGGGCAATAAAAAATATAAAGTGTGTGCGTTATTCACATGAGCAATGCTGCTTAATATAGTGTTTTGTGAGTTTAGATAGTCGAAAAATTAATGTTCTTCTAAAAGGGCAGAAGCTACCATTTACCTGCATGTCCTTGCTTTTTAAAATGTCATCCATTGTTTTAAATTTTGCAAGCACAGAGGAAACTATCTCACTCTTCTAATAAGTCTCACAAATAAATGTCACAAAGAACCAACAATATTAAATATAAATCGCATATTTGGAGGATAAACACTGCAGGAAAACAAGCATATATGCTGCCCACACAGATGGTAATTAAAATTCAGCTGCTAATTTTTGTCAGAAGAATAAACAATTTATTTTTGTAAAATGAATAATTATGCCTGCCACTAAACTAAATTCATAGAACTGAAACATGAAAAATATTAACACAGGGCAAGGCTGGAATGAAAATGGATTTGTTGCCGATTCTAACCAGTCAAGTGTCCGAAAATCGTATGGTAATTTCCGTACAACACCCGATCATCTGATTATCTTCTAGTTAGTCTAGTTCTTTCGACCGTCTATTCAGACTCTTCACACGAAAAAAATCTGAATGTATAGGCTACATAGTTTTTGTTGTATGTGAACAGAACGTCCGATTTTCGGGTAGTGTGTACAGAATACATAAGAAGTCTTTGATTTATGAAGCCCCACCAAGATATTTTCTTATAGTCGTACTCAGGGCTTTTTTTCTGGGGAAACTTGGTGGAACTGAGTTCCACCACCTTTGGCTCAGACCCTTTGGTGCCTGCTCACCACAATCACTTGTGAACACAGAAGTCTGGTTTCTGTGTTTACAAGTGACTGCTTTGTAACCCCCCTGAACTCTGCACACTGTATGTAATGCAATTCTGGTATTTAATGCCCCTTTAAGACCCTCCTACTGTTTGTGAAATCTGAACGGGTCGTGGTTGAGTTCCTGCACCTATTTTCTGAGAAAAAAAGCTCTGGTCGTACTACACTATGAGATTTTGCATGCTCTCTTATTCCTTTCAGAAGCATATTTAAGAAAACATACGAGATGGTGTTAATTTCTGAAGACTTATTGTACCAATGTGAAAAACCAAAATGGCCTAATTTAACAAAATATCTGAAATAAGAGTTAGTGTACAAGACAGACAGGGTGCTTTTAGGGCGTTAATACATGTTAGAGATGTTTTCCTATTTAAAAAAAAGAAAAGAAAAAAAAAGGGATCATACTATTATTCTAATGCTATATTCAAAAACAACTTTAAAAAAAGTACACCAGAAGAAAAACACAACCTGTGTTGTATCCTTAAAATAAACTGATCAGCCACTAACAGTGAGATCCAATCAGCACTGAAATGACAAGTGGCACATGTAAAAAAAAATACAAAACTCAATGGCTGCTGTGAGGCAGCACAGACAGTTTGTATTTCAGATGCAAAATAAATGCAGCCTAAATTTTAAAAACTTCTGAAAAACAAGATGTACGATACCTGACCGCCTGGTCCTTCAGACTGGGAAAACTCCATGGACTTCAAAATGCTGAAAAAAGTAACAAAGAGAATTTATTGCCTAGGTCCCCATTTCCAATAAACATCCACAGCATTGCCCTCCTGGTTCCCAGCACTGCTGAAAGGACAATTCTTGGTAACTTTCTCAACTGCCTCTGCATCACAATAATCAGATAATGAATCACAACACTTGTCTGTCCCCAGATAAAATACATCTTTCTTATGGGTCATTTAAATAATGCATAGCTCATTCCCAGCAGGCCACATTGTGGCATAAAATTAAATGTTAATAAGGATATAACATTTAAAGCTGTCAGAAAGTGTATATATTTGTTAGTGTAGCTGCAAGGGAGTTAGATTTGCATAACAGTCATAGTTAAATAACACCATTATTTTTCAAAGATCCTCCTCTTAAAGACTCAATGAAAGAACCAGATTATGTGGAAATACAGCAGTCCACGGACTGTAAGAATTCCTCAATGTAACATGTAGAATGAATGCAGTATAAATAGTCTGAATGTAGTAGAAGGTAAAAGCTTTCCAGCATAAATAAAACATTTACAGCTTCTTCTGACATCTCCATGTAAAAACAAGCAGATGCTTTGTACGAAATGGTGACCCTTGTCCTGCTGGTTTTTTGATTTAACAAAAATTAGAGTATTTAGTTATTATTGACTTGCAATACCAGATTCTGCCTGCTGGTAGCACTGTGGGTGAGCTATGAAATTACAGCTCCTGGTGAAATGGAAGGGATGAATAACGCTTCAAAGCAGATTTTTTTTTGGGGGGGGGGGGGGGGGGGATAAAGAGCCAAACATTTTGGTTGTTTTTGTGCATGGGTATGTGTCCCATTACCTGCAGGTGGTTCCTTCTGATAAAAATCTTCCAGTGTCCCCTATACTGCTGCTAGATTTTGCCGTCTTCCAGCACGGTGATGGTTAACAGAAGCTGCTTCTACTGACCAAAGTTGTGCCTCCAGCTCATCCCCTCCTGCCCTTGCCTCCATTCAGAGAGCTCATCATACTACAATCACACAATGCATCACATTCTGTGAATGGAGGAGGGCATGCTGTCATTTAACTGCTCCCTACATAAACAGAACGTCATTCATTGTGTGATAGTATTAAGACGAGTTCTGTGAATGGAGGAAGGACAGGAGGGGACACTGGTGCAAAGTCATGTTGGAACAGGAATGGACCATCTCCAAACTGTGCCCACAAAGTTGAGAGCATGAAATTGTCCAAAATGTCTTGGTATGCCGATGACTTTAGAGCTTCCTTCACTGGAACCAAGGAGCCAAGCCCAAACCCTGAAAAACAACCCCACAACATAATACCCCCTCCACCAAATGAATTCGACCAGTGCACAAAGCAAGGTCCATAAAGACATGGTTGAGCGGGTTTGGGGTGGAGGAACTCTGGCCTGCACCTCAACTCGATAGGACACCATTGGGATGAATTAGAGCTGAGACTGCAAGCCAGACCTTCTCATCCAGGTCAGTGCCTGACCTCACAGATGCGCTTTTTGAAGAATGGTCAAACATTCCCATAGACACACTCCTAAACCTTGTGGACAGCCTTCCCAGAAGAGTTGAAGCTATTATAGCAGAAAAGGGTGGGCCAACTCCATGTTGACCCCTGGGATGCCATAAAAGTTCATGTGCGTGTAAAGGCAGGCGCCCCAATACTTTTGGTAACATAGTGTGAGTATCTGGAATTTTGTACCTCTCAACATGTTTTGGTGTTGAGACTCTGCAAAGGGCTGAAAAGCCTGCAGTGTCACAGATGGGAGGGGGAGTAAGCAGGCTTTCGCATGACAGGCAAATCTGAATGCAAATTGTTTCGGCTCTAAAATTTCAGACTGAATTACTGTTCAGTGACTGCACGGTTTGAAAGCATGGAAAGCTTTTCAAGAGGCATTTTTATGCTTGTTAACCACATGTAATTAGTTTATTAATTAGTTTACTCCTCTTTTTTTTAATTAGCTGCATTACGAAAATAACTCTTTAGAATAGGACCAAATCGATTCTTTACTATTTCTCAGCAAATTACACAGTATAAAATGAAGACCGCCACTAGAGGCATTATCTATAAATTCATACATAAAGCAAAAAGTACATATGTCAAAGCCACATCACATTAATTTCTGGCAAAACCCAACAATTTTAACTCACAGAAAACATTCCATGTTTTCCTTTTTATCAAACTGCATACATGGCACATAAAGAGAATAAATGATTACATGCTATCCCTCCAACAGGACTACTAATGTGTATGCAGCATATTCTCAAAGCTGGTGTGCCAGAGACAGCAACATAACTTTGTGATTGTGCATTATGAGCAAAGAAACTGTTTTCTCAACACTCAAAATGTAATTTGGACAAAATGATTTATGGCTGCAGGAAGCACTTGTCAAATAAAAAGAAGAATGATTGGTAAAGAAGGCAGAACACAAGGAAAAGGCAAGCAAAAAATAGATGCAGACGGTAATATTACATTTTGGGACAGCATATGAAAAACACGAAGCCGGTGATATTCAAGTTAGCCAAAAGCAGGCGCAAATCTCATACTTTTTTTTTAAAAAGGAACACTACTATTAAATATAAATTCATACTTCCAAGTATATCCATTCTATATATTAAAACATATGTGAAAACCTTGTTTGACAGCATTTGTCCTTCCTTAGATAAGGTGATGCTGGTCTCTTTCTCTCATTGTCGACATAAATAGGCCTGGTAGAGCCAAGTGGTCATGTTTTGGACAAGGTAACAGAAAGCCTTGCCTTAGGGCAGTCAGACTTTGCTTGTATATCTCACTGCCCTCCAGTGACTGGTGACCTCCAGTGAATCTGCTACTTAAAGAGAACCAGTCACCAATGGAGAACTGTAATGCTGCGTACACATGACCGTTTTATATGTCATGGAAAAAAATTGACGTTTTTCTCAACGTGATTTGTCGCGATTCCTCTAAAGCCTGCCTTGCATACACAAGTTTGTGAAAAAAAAATGCTTGAGCAAAGCGCGGTGACGTACAACACGTATGTCAGCACTATAAAGCTCCATTCAAATGCCGCCACCCTTTGGGCTGCTTTTGCCAATTTCCCCATCTCATAACTTGCTTCTAAGCATGCACGTTTTTTTCCCCCTCATTAAAGTGTACACACGACCATTTTTCATAATGTAAAAAAGGACAACGTTAAAAATGATGAGAAAAAATAGAGAAGGTTCTAATTTTTTTTCTGCCATTTTTCTCGTTGAGAAAAATGCTCTGGAGCCTACACACAACCGTTTTTCACGAACAATTAAAAAAATTCAATTTTTCTCGCCATGAAAAACGGTCGTGTGTACGCAGCATTATTAATCGGAATCATCACTTTTTAGAATTTATAATAGTGAAGCCTTACCTCTACATCAAAGAAAACTAAACGCTTTGTTTGACAGGTCAATCTTACTCCAGCAGTCCAGGCAGTGATATTTGTGCTTTGATGGTGGCTGAATACAAGTGAATAACAGCAAAGGCACTGTGTCCCTGAGAGGCAAGGCTGCACTATCATAACAGTTTTATGCCTAATGCACAGCCTAGGGGTGTCAGGCATTTTTCTTCTTTTTTTACAGTTTAAAAATGCCTCTCTATGTTATTCTATGGCTTTTAGGAGCTGTAAGTGGCATAGGTGTTTTCAAGCTGCAAAAAAAGAACACAGGGCCGCAAGATCTGGAGCAGCAGCGTTACAGCTGTAAAAAAAACTCCCAATGTGGCTAAACGCGTCAAGCATTTTCTAAGCTGCAGTAAGTAAATTTTAGATTGTAAAACAGAAGCGGGCAGAGAAACGCTGCTCAACACTAATGTGGCTAAACGCACATTGATTTTTTTTTTTAAAACACCCTGGGCCAGATCCGCAAACAATTAGGCGGCGGAACTCCAGATCCGCCGCCATAATTTCAAATCTGCGCTGGCGTATTATTGTTTTGTATCCACAAAACAAGATACGCCGTTTTTTTGCGTAGATACGCCGTCCTACGCCGTCGTCCTAAAGTGTCATATTTACGCTGGACGCTAGGGGCGATTCCACCTCAAATATGCAAATGAGGTAGACACGCCAATCCACGAACGTACGTACGCCCGGCGCAGTGTTTTTATGTCGTTTGCGGAAGCGTAGGTCCGGCGTAAAGTTACCCCTGCTGTATAGAGGCGTACGTAATGTTAAGTATGGACGTCGGGCCAGCGTTGATTTTTCCGTCGTTCACGTCGTTTGCGTAAACCATTTCGGAATAGGGATTTGCGTAGGTTACGATTACGTAGTTTTCATTGATGTTTTGCGACGTGATTTCGCACATGCGCACTGGTATATGTCCACGGACGGCGCATGCGCCGCTAGAAAAAACCCGTCAAATATGTGGGGTCATGTTGATTTACATGACATCACGCCCACAGCCACCTTATTTGAATTGTGCGGCCTTACGCGGCAACACTTACACTACGCCGCCGTAAGTTACAGCGGAAAGTGTTAGTGGATAAGGATACGCCACTGTAACTGGGATAGGCTACGCCAGTGCCAGCCCTGTGTGGATCTGGCCCCCTGTGTGCACGAGGCCTTATAGTCTGTGTGCAGATCTAACCTTTAAGCAAAGCCTAAGAGACATGCATGCCAATCATCCAATAGGAGAGACCGACACACAATGAACATCTTTAAAGCACAGAAGTGCATGCCAGTCATGCCAAAAGGAAGGAGAAATAAAAAAATATATAATCTTAGAATGCAGGAAAGGAAGGGAGAGGAACGTTCAGAAAAGACAGGTTTTCAAGACTTTTCTACTATAACCGATTTTATGAATGAATATTTTAAGCAAACTTGCAACAGTTTTTACAAAATATCTTTACAAGAAAAAGTATACAAAAATGAAATAAATTGGCCCTCTTACATGTACAGACAATACAGAATACAAAGCAATGACGATGGAAAAAAGAGAGTTGTACTGCTAGTCACTTACTTGAGTTCCTTCTTTATTTCTTCATAATCAGCCTGCCCTTTCAGTTTTTCTTCAAGTTGCTGCAAACAATTTCAGAACATCAGTTAACATAATACAGCTTAACTGATTAAAAAAGAGGCTTGAATCATAAGACCGTGCCATGCCATATGTTAGAGTAAATTGGTAATTACTGGTAATAAAAGAGTAACGCAACACTATAAAAGTGGGACTCTCAAGGCTCTTTCTTGGCTTTTACCCAACACTTGCCACCTAGCTACTGGTGCATCTATCGCAGCCATCAAGACATTTTTGGGCCCCTTACACAGGTTTAGGTCTGGGCCCTAACCCTCCCACCTGGGACTGACCACAAGCATTCCTCAAGGCCCACCCACTGGCTGTCCCAACAAATCCACCTACTAGCCATCCCTCCAAGTCCTTCAGTGCAACCACTTTTATTTTAATACTCTTACAACCGAATATATCCTCCTTCCCATGTCCTACTCCTTTGCCATCCCATGTGCTCCTCTTCCAGTCCCATCCCATGTCCTCTCCGGTCTCATCTCCTCCCCACCATCCCAAACAGATGTATGGACTGTACTCCCCTGACGGCGGCCATGGGTGCATCACTATCATGTGTGTCTTTTTCAAACAAGGAGGCAGAAGAGGTGGCACATCAGAGCTAGCTAGGCGTGGATTGCAATTCCTTATAAAGAGATCTAACATATCAGAAAGTGGCATTAAACGTTTGGAGATGCCAGCTACTGTATATAGGCATCTTTTAGACACAATTTTGGCCTCAGGGACTATGCATCATTTAAGACAGTGGCCATCAACCTTGTCTTCAGGGCCCACTAACAGGCCAGGTTAACTAGCCAAGATAACTAAAATACATCACAGGTGATATAATTTGCTGCTCAGTGATTGCAGTATTCTAGTCTGCATCTCCCCAAGGTAATACATAAAATATGGCCTGTTAGTGGGCACTGAGGACAGGGTTGATGACCACTGGTTTAAAATACATCTTAACATTTTTACCACCACTTGTGTCGTTGCCTGTAGTTTAAGGTGACCAGATTTTTTAAATTAAATCCGGGGACATATTTTTTCTTTACTAGTAATGGCAACAATCGGTGACTCTCTGGCCATCGCTGCCCCCTGCCCGCCTCACAGCCTCTCAAGTCTTACTCTCCAGGCCCCGGCAACTACTGGATGGGGAGCGGAGGAAGATCACTCCGCCAGGGAAGGCAAGGAGATTGGCTGGCCAGGATTTGAGCCAAGGCAGAAGAACATGCAAAGCTAAATGGGCATGCACCCGAAGCTGAAGAAATATTTCCTCCGCTCCGACCAGCACATGATCATCAGAAAGGGGCACAGATAATGGGAAAAATACAACCCCCCTATGCTGATAGGCACGGCAGGGCGGGGGTGTGTAATTCAATTTTTTTTATTTTAATTCTGCACTGATTGTCTTTGAAATTGCCCCTGCCCCCTATTAAATCCAATCTGGGAACAAAACCAGGGACAGATTTGGTCCGGGGACAGTGTCCTCAATCAGGGGACTGTCCCCTGAAACTGGGGGTGTCTGGTCACCCTACTGTAGTTCAGCTTTCAAAACAGTATTTAACCCAAAAGCAAACATACATTTTTATTGCAGGTTACCAATTCTTTAGAAATTATGGCGGCATTAGTTTCCTTTATTAGGCTATTTTCATAGCAAATCTGTTTTTCACAGCATAAACGTTGCAGTAGAATGTATCAGTTTACAAACCACTTAACACTGGCAGGGGTAAGTAAAATGATCAGCCTTTATTTATTCATGTAAAACCTTTATCCAAAAAGAAAACAAAATGGTTGCTGTAGCTGATTATAGTGTAGGCTAGAGTTTGTCTTTTATTTGTTAGTGTAACTAAATAAGTAGAACTAAATGAAAAATGTTTATTAAATTTTATTTAGGATAGAGTAAGGTAGGGTTATAACTCCTGTAAAGTTTAATTTTGACATCTTTGTCCCATTGGGGAGATTTAACAGGGGCACAGACAGCAATAAAACCTGACAGGGGGTCAAATCCATCTCTACTCAGAGGTGTGTAAGACCCCTTTCACACTATAGCGCCTGCAATACGCCCTCAGTGTGAAGGGGGTCTTAATGGGCGTATCACCAGGTGAAAAGGCTAAAGAAAACAGATGCAGCCACCACATCTAATGATGGCAAAACTGCAATATATAAAAATATAGATTTTGGGTTTAATAGCGCTTTAATGTTATGTACCGTTACATTCATTTGTATCAGTGGAGAAGTACATTGGCACGAAAGCTGCAAGCCGTAGTCCTAGCTGCATGGGAAATTGATCATAATATTTTACAGTGTTCCGCAAGATACAGTACACAAAACAACTGTCACTATGACTTCCATGTGAAAATTGTTAATGAGATTTTAATGGTGCAAGTGAAGGCATTCAGCTGGAATCCGCTCACGTGCCAAAACGTACAGAGCTGAACAATTGCCTGATATTCAAACAGAATGACATCAGTGGCCAAAGAGCAGTTGCTACACATAACATGCAGCATACTAAAAGGTTTCATTCAGGAGCACATATGTAGATTGTTATTGGCAAGTCTTTCAAAAATGATGAAATTATTATGATGCAATGAATGTAGAAACAGGAGCAACAGTTTATTAAAAACAACATTTTAAACGGAAAGGGAAATTGATTATGCCAATGATTTTTACAGATAAACAGCACACATGAAAGTATCATATAAATCTCATTTAGTATTCAAGAACCCTGCTTCTTAAAGGAGATGTTTGGGGTATATAAAAAAACAAACGAAAAACAAACACCTATACTTAACTCTATGCTGCAGCTGTTCCAAGTCAGCCCTAAGCCCAAGAACTGAGTGATCACATGACCGCTGATCGCTCAGTTCTTAGTCGGCTGAGAGCTGAGCGCAGTGACTATCAGTCACCACTTTCTGCTCTGCTCCTCAAACTCTCACTGGACAGCTGTGCAGAAGAGAGGGCGGGTTCAGCTAGCTTTGGCTCTCACTAAAAGGCAGATCCAGCTGTCAGACAGCTGGGTTGATTCAGACAATATCATCGGGATCCTTTCAGAGCCTGTAGTGGCTCTGTAGTGTTAGCGGATAGTGGACTTTAGCCCTCTGTCTGCCAACTCTGGGTCAAAGGAGTGCAAAAGTACATGCACAACTGTGACCCACAAGAGAAGCATGGCCAAAAAAGCTTTGCTTGGATACAGGTACTTTTAAAAGATCAGTGTGGTAGCAATCATATAGAAGCACATATGCTTATGTCCAGCCTACGTTTTTCCAAGTTTTGGACAGAGAAGGAAATTAACCCTTTTTGGGGTTTTACCACAATTCAGGGCTCCGTTAGCGAGATTTTTCAAAACTAATGCTGCGTATACAAGATCGGAAATTCCGACAAGGAAAATGTGGATTTTTTTTCCAACGAAATGTTGGCTTAAGCTTGTGTTGCATACCCACAGTCATATGAAAATTCTGACCGTCAAGAACACGGTGACGTACAACACTACAATGAACCGAGAAAAATTAAGTTCGATGATTCCGAGAATGCGTCATGCCAAGTGCTTTCCTGTGATCCACAGGAGAAGTACAGGCACACTAGCTTTGGCTGTACTTCTTTAAAATAAAATAAAACATTAATGGACATATGCTTAGGTTCTATCGAAGCCCCTCCAAATACAAGCACATTTGGCATTTATGATTACGGAGTTAAAATCAGACATAAACCATTAGAATATTAGTACTAGAGTATAAATGTCTACTAGTTAAAGCTGAAAACCAGGAAAAAAACTAAAATGCACAGATGAGGTGTACATGAGAGCTGTTTACCAGCCCAAGTGATTTACATTTCTATCTATCCAGTTTTAAGATCTACACAGCTCTACCATGCAGCACAGCCCTGTCTGTGACAGTTCCAATTTCACTTACAGGATTCAATCTCTATCCCCAACCTGTGACTAGTAAAAGAAAATGCAACAGGCAGATGAGCTCAAATCTCTGTCTCTGGCCACTTAACTGCAAAAAAAATCAGCCAGTTGGGTCCTTGTGCCGTTTCTTTAACCACCTTCCTGGTTAATGCTAAACAATAGACTGTATAAGGCTAATAAGTTAAATTCAGGTACCGTATATACTCCCAGACTTTGGGGACCCGGTACCAGCCGGCCAAACTTGCCACACATGTAGCTCCACTCTTCTGGGGGACCTACGGCCGGGGAGCACCGATTTTTTCAAAGCCGGGCACCCCTTCCAAAGACTCCCATGTTAAACAGTATTTTCTCTGGTGATTGTGGGGGCCCGGTACCGGCTGGCCCTAGGTCCCATGGACTCCAAACGTGGCACACATATAGTCCCACTCTTCCTCTACAAGTGTGCAAAGTTTGTTGTCCGGGGGACCTACGGCCGAGGAGCACCGATTTTTCAAAGCCGGGCACCCCTTCCATAGACTCCCATGTTAAACAGTATTTTCTCTGGTGATTGTGGGGGCCCGGTACCGGCTGGCCCTAGGTCCCATGGACTCCAAACTTGGCAAACATATAGTCCCACTCTTCAAACAAACACATGCGATTCTGCAGCAGTGCAATTTAAACCATTCATTTGGTATGGCTCAAATTGCACTGCATCAAAATTGTGCAGGACCCATTTTTTGCCGCACCAGAATCGGATCGAATGGGTGTTCATACTGCATTTTGCAAACCGATTTCGGGGTGTCGCTAACTTAACATACACGACTGGATCGGTTCACATAAACAGGGTGCGATTTTGATGCAGTGCGGAAGCAACGAAGATGAGCAATCATTCATAACAGCCAATCAGATTTGTGTTTAGCAAAATCAAATCAATGAAAGATGAAAGATGAATTCTGATAGGTGCATGTGGGTTACTAGACTTTGCCTTAATGAATAAGCATGCCAGGGGAGAACATATCCTTATTGTGTTGAAAAAAAATCACCCTTGTTATGTTGATCTAATGCTGTCCTGGCATTTGCATTCCCGCAGTCATGTTACAGTGTCAGGCCAGCAATTTATTTTATGTCCGGAACACGAGACAAATTTGTGGTGACATCATCCATCAAAGGATGTAGACGTATGCAAAGCGTGGGCCAGCCATGCGTGTCGGTGAGAATAAATGACTCACACAGATCAAGAGGTTTTGCTTTAGTGTGCACATCCAAAAACCACAGTCTATTAGGAACGTCTCATTGAGCACAATTTCATGATGTCCCGAATTATCTGAGATGCATGTAAATAAATGCACATTATACTGCAGCAATGTATTTTGCAGGGCACATAAGGTTAATGGTGTTTCTCCAACACACAACGTATCTCACTAGCAGGGAACAGTTTGATAACAGTTCTAGCATAAGCACCAAGCTTCTCCTACAGTGATTAATATCAGTGATTCAGTGTATGCCAGACCCCAGAAGCATCAAAAACAATTGATCTCCCTGTTTCTGGTATCTGTTGTTTTCGGGACCTTAGGCAAATCACTATCTATCTGCTTCTCATGGATCAGAATTAAAAAGCTCAGCGGGACAGACATATCCTGTGTCTGTAAGATTCCGAACAGAGCTGCTCATGTTCTTAGGGAAAGAATTACCATATAGATTTATTTATTTTTTGTTACAGGTTATGGATTGCAGGACAGTTCATCCTACCAGTTATTAATACCAAATCACTATACACATCTACACATGACGAAACCTTTGCGTCATATATAATATGAACTTATTCACCTAAATGTTGTTCTCTTTAGAACCAATGACTGCCTAGTACCAATTAACCACTTAACTACTCAAGGACCAGAAGGATTTACCCCCTTCCTGACCATCTTTGCGATAAGGCACTGCATCGCTTTAACTGACAATTGCGCAGTTGTGCAACATTGTACCCAAACAAAAAACTTGTGTCCTTTTTTTCCTCTACAAATAAAGCTTTCTTTTGCTGGTATTTGATCACCTCTGTGTTTTTTTTTTCCGCTATAAACAAAAAACGGCTGAATTTTTATTTTTTTTGCTATACTAAATAAATACATACACATATACATATATATATATATATATATATATATATATATATATATATATATATATATATATATATATATATATATATATAAAATCTTCATCAGTTTAGGCCAATATGTATTCTTCTACATATTTTTGGCAAAGTAAAAAAAAATTGCAATAAGCGTATATTGATTGGTTTGCGTCTACAAAATAGGGGAGAGAATTATGGCATTTTTATTATTATTTTTTTTTTTTTACTTGTAATGGCAGTGATCAGTGATTTTTAAGTGGGACTGCGACATTGCAGCGGACAGATCGGACACCTAACTGACATTGACACTTTTTTGGGAATCAGTGACATTATTACAGTAAACAGTGTTAAAAATATGCAATGGTTTTGTACTACTGACACTGGCAGGGAAGGGCTTAACATCAGGGGCGATCAAGGGGTTAAATGTGTTCCCTCACTGTGTGTCCTAACTGTATGTGGGACTGTGTGACTGGATAAACACACAGATCCACCTGCTTAGCAAAAAGACAGGATCTGTGTGATCTCCCCTGTCAGAATGGAGATTTGCCTTGTTTACATAAGCAGATCCCAGTTCTGTCACCGGCGGGGAACGATCACAGGTGGCTATCACCAGACCCGCTGACTGGCTCGCCCGCTGGCCAATGGGTGCGCACGTGTGCCCACAAAAGCAAGATTCCTGCCGCAGCATAAGGATGGTGGCTGTTTGGCAAGCAGTTAATACTCACAATAGTCTACCTGCCACATTTTTTTTACTACAGGACACCTATATTCAGTTGACAAGTTTCCTTTACAGCTTTTCTTGCTTAAAGCAGAGGTCCACAAAAAAAAAATATATTAAAAGCCAGCAGCTACAAATATTGCAGTTGCTGACTTTTAATAAATGGACACCGAAGCCGAGCAATCGTTTGTCTCTCGGCTGCCCCCTGTCTCCATCCTCGGTGAGGGAATCAGGGAGTGAAGCATTATATTACTCATTTTTATCCAACCCAACAGGACCAGCTAAGTACAGGTTTCATTCTGTGTACAATTTAAAGGATAAGTTCATCTTTCAAAACATGTTACAACTGTATCAAGGGTGTAATATGATACTAAGCAGCCCCCACAAAACCAAAAAGACACCCGGTTGTGACAGTGGGCCAGGCATCTTCTCCCTGCGCCCGCTGTCACAATAAAAAAAAAATAATAATTGTGAACGAGAGAACTACAACTACTGTCAGCCATTGTGACTGATGGCTTGTAGTTCTCAATGAACTACCAGGGCGCTGATGAGTCCTCTAGTTAGTTTATTGATTTTTCCTGTCATTCAATAACTGCCTGCCTGTCAGCTACACTGACAGTCTGCACGAGTCAGAGTTTTTTTTTTTTTTTTTTAAGGTGACCTTATCCTTTAAGACAGAACTCTGGTTTCATTGAAAAAATGCTACTTTAAAGTAAGGAACTGCTAAAGTCACCAGACATAACTGAATTTGAGAAGAGGGGAATGTGAGCTCTGTAAAAAAGTACTATTAGCTACTACAGTCAAACTCCAAATGGTTAAGTAGACAGTTAACATCATATAGGTAAACTGTTTTACCTGACAAAGGATTGGTAATCCTGACAGATGGTTATGTAAACTAGGCTCTTGCCAGCCAGGTTCCATACCTCCCTGCACACCGCACTGCATTTATGAAAAAATGGCCTTGAAGGAGCAGCCATACACTGAGGAGGCCATCTCCATGCTTCTTCTTTCTCTAAGCATGCTCAATGTTAGGGTGACAAGACTGTGGTAAACAATAGACCCCAAAATGGCTCCTGTGCTTCTTCTCCCAGTGCGACTGAGTAGGTAATTACTGAGGCTAATACAAAAGTCTAATCTTAAGACAAATGCAAGCTTTTTTTATTGAATGCATAAGTGGAATATAGTACGTTATCAAGGCAAATCTTTTTATTTAGGTTTTTGGATAGAGTGGCAAAGAGTTACTTACACCTCCTGTCAAGTTTTTAATGCTATCCCCATTAGGAATATTCACTTCTGTATTTGTATTGATGAGCCGAGAACGAAAATCAGAAATACAAAATATAACGTTTTCCAGAGAAGAGGTGAGGGAAAATCTTCCAATGAGGACAACTGTCTAAAGCCTCATACACACGGCCGGGAATCATGTCAAGAAAAATGTGTTGGTTTCCTGGGGATTCCTGGCAAGCTTGTCATGCATACAGAAGGGCCATTCAAAAGAACAGCCGTTCTTTTGAA
Organism: Rana kukunoris; assembly: GCA_029574335.1. Classification (NCBI taxonomy): domain Eukaryota; kingdom Metazoa; phylum Chordata; class Amphibia; order Anura; family Ranidae; genus Rana; species Rana kukunoris. The sequence goes on from CM056050.1 coordinate 509,726,507, forward strand.
TGGCAAAAACGCGGTGACATCGACTGCGATGAGCCGGCGCTCGTCACATTTGATGCCGTCACCACCATCTTGCTACACTCCACACTAAACTTGTATGCTACCGCGCATGTGTCTAACATTTATCGAGCATGTGCGGGTTTACCTGGAACAGGTAAGCATACAGACAACCGGTTTTCTCAGCAGGAAACACTCTGCCAGGAATCCCAACGGGAAAATAAAGAGCGGGGTTCTCCATTTTCCGTCTGGATTCTTGGCTGTTTTCCTGTCGGGAAAACTGCAAGGGAGCATACACATGGCCGGGATTCCCAGCCAAATGCTCTCCTGGCAGTTTTCCTGCTGGGAAAACCGGTCGTGTGTACGAGGATTAAGAGGGTAATTCCTCTAACTTAAAAATAACTACTTGTTTTATCCCTTCCCTTAACACTTTCAGAAATGTTTTATCAATATACACCCAAACTCCAAGACAAGTAGGCGAGTATCCTTAAAGTGGAGTAGAGAAGACCTTGCAGTGAAATGATAGGTCCATTTTAACACACAAATCTCCCATCACATGCCAAAATGCTGCATCATGCTTGTAAAAAAAAGGGCACATATACTTGAAAAGATCCCGTCACCAGACCATTCATTTCAACAGCAGTCATCCCATAGGATTATATGTGCATTTAAATCATTTAGAGCAGTGGTCATCAACCCTATCCTCAGGGCCCACTAACAGGCGAGACTTTATGTATTACCTTGGGGAGATGCAGACTAGAATATTGCAATCACTGAGCAGCAAATGATATCACCTGTGATGTATTTCAGTTATCTTGCAAACCCTGTCTGTTAGTGGGCCCTGAGGACAGGGTTGATGACCACTGATTTAGAGCATGTTATTTACCTTTAATGAGTTGTTCACACATATGCATTTTTCAACCTCAGATGCTGATGCGCGTGCCTGGCGGCTACGATGTCTGCCAGGTACCCGCGATTGGCATTTACAGAGCCAGGGACGTAGATCACTGTGTATAAACACAGAGATTCATGTGCTGTCAGGGAGAGGAGACCGATGGTGTGTCCCTTGTACATAGGAACACCGATCGGTCACCTCACCTAGTCGGCCCCCCCTACAGTAAGAATCACTCCCAGGGAACACATTTAACCCCTTGATCGCCCCCTAGTGTTAACCCCTTCCCTGACAGTCACATTTATACAGTAATCAGTGCAGTTTTATAGCACTGTTCACTGTATAAATGTGAATGGTCCCAAAAATGTGTCAAAAGTGTCCGATGTGTCCGCCATAATATCGCAGACCTGACAAAAAACGCAGATAACCGCCATTACTAGTAAAAAAAAATATAATAAAAAAAATGCTATCCCCTATTTTGTAGGCGCTATAACTTTTGCACAAAACAATCACTATATGCTTATTGCAATTTTTTTTACCAGAAATATGTAGAAGAATACATATCGACCTAAACTGAGAATTTTTTTTTTTTTTTAATGGGATTATTATTATTGCAAAAAGTAAAAAATATTGCTTTTTTTTTCAAAATTTACAATTTTTTTTGTTTAAAGCGCAAAAAATAAAAACCGCAGAGGTGATTAAATACCACCAAAAGAAAGCTGTATTTGTTGGAAAAAAGGATGCCAATTTTGTTTGGGAGCCACGTCGCACGAGCGCGTAATTGTCATTCAAAGTGTGCTGAAAGCTGAAATTTCGCCTGGGCAGGAAGGGGGTATATGTGCCCAGTAAGCAAGTGGTTAAGTATATCTTCAGTATGCTAGTCCATATAAAGCAAATGTTAAATCTGTTGGGCAACAGATTTCAGACTTGTATAGTGCAAGAAAATAAAAATGTTTCTATACCTTAGCTGTATATAAAACCGCATACCTTAAGATTGTTGCTCTTGGTGTTAAGCTGATGCTCAAGCTGCGATATTTGAGTGGCAGAGTTTTCTCGAAGTTTAGTAAGACTGGCCTGTAACCTCTGTACATCTTCCACAAGCTGGGCAATTTCCCTCTCCTTTGCCGTAAGTTCAACCTCCATATTGGAGCATGCCGCTCCCTCCAGCGTCTGCTCCTGTGTAAGGTTAAGTATGGGTTCAGGGTTGCCACCAAATAAACACCAACACAACAAACTATACCAAACATGCAGCATGTGCTCACAAAAAAGAACCTTTATGTATGTATTTATGCATTACTCTTCAAACATTTATGTGACTACTTTAATAGAAATAGATCAATTCAATCAATATTTATTTCTCTAAGTAGCAGGGGAAATTTTAAAATTCAAAAATCCAACTGAAAGCATGAAAACAGAAAGTGGCCGATGCAGAGAGTTGGCTAAAGACTGCTCACAGCAGTAACCGGCTAATGAGATGAAAGTGTTAATATTAAAACTCTATTATATAACAGGCTTTAGTGTGGAGTGTCCGATTATTGCACATACAGTAATGTATATTCACTGACTTCATACATAACCCACATAGAGGAAAATGTAGACGTAATGTGTGCATAACAGAGCCATACTCCTCTCTGCAAGGTGCTGCATTGATTTAACGTGCTGCCATAGCGCTAGTCTAATTAAAAATCCCAAGTCTAATTAAACATCCCAAGAACGGTTTTAAAATAGGAAGATGCTGAAGTGACTTAATACGACAAATTAAAGTAGAACTATAGGCAAACTATTTTTTTTTTCCATTTTGGATAGAGCAAATAAGGGTTATAACCTGTTAGTTTTTTTTCCATAAGAGTCCTATTGGGGATATTTACCTTTACTTTCTGTTACATAGCCAAACAGGAAGTGAGGGGAAATTCCTGCAAATCAAGGAAATCCATTGGGGCCTCCCAAGCCACCAGAACTAGTGTCCCAATTATAGAAGATGTAGGCAAGTCTCATGGCATCCTCTGGTGAGTGTAGACCTGGAGGGGTTTGTTTGCGCTCCCGCCCCAAAAAATTGGTAGCACAAGCTGCCACTGGTGGATAGCTTTACAATACTGTTTGGTTAAGTTGGCTTTTTATGTGCTTGTGCTGCTTGCCCTATTAGCACCAATAACGTCTTGAATTTTTGCAATGCATGCCTGTACTTGAGTACCATTGAGTAGATTTTCCAGGTTGGCACTGGCAGGTGGCACTAGTTGGCACTGATTGACAGGTGGCACTGGATGGCATTAAATGGAACTGGCTATGACTAAGCATTGTACAACAATGTGAAACGCGTCAGCTATATCATCCCACCGTTTGCTGTTTTTCTGTTTGTGCAGTGTTTTTTTACTGGATTAAAGGCTTTTATTGTTTTTTACATTTATCGGAGTGCGGCTGTCCATACCTTCTTTCTTCCATTCATGGCAGGTGGCACTGGATGGCACTAAATGGAACTGGCAGGTGGCATTGGCAGATGGCACAGACATATGGCATTGGATGGCACTGGCAGGTGACACTAAATGGCACTGGTTGGCATTAGCAGATGGCACTGCCATGTGGCACTGGATGGCAATGGCAGGTTTCACAGCTGTTTGTGTAACTGTGAAACAATGCTCTCTGCAGCTCCACGGTGTGTGATACTGTATGGAGAGAGAGAGGAGCTGACAAATTCAGCGCAATGTCGGAGGTGGGTGGGACCTAGCAGCTATTCAGCCAATGATTGTGCTGTTTAAGAAAGGGGCGGGGCCACATACACATAGCTGCCCGTCCAGATCCCATCGACAGGTGTTGGATAGCTGGGTCCCGCCCACCCCGAGTCCCACCCACCAACATCGAGCCTCAATTTTGACAGCTCCTCTCTCTCTCTCTCCATACAGTTTCACACACCGTAGCGGTGCTCTGCCAACACTGTGGAGAAGGGAGGAGGATTATCCACACTCTACTGGCAGAGATGCGGTGAATGTCAGTGTTAGATTGGCCTAATTTGGATAATAATAGGGCGATGCCGATTTCTCCTAAATGGCCAAATATCGGCCGATATATCAGTCGACCTCTATTTGTGACACCATGTTACGGAGACAGGAAGCAAGGATAAATCTCCCAAACAAGGACACAGGCAAAAAAGAGTCTTAATCTTCTCTCCTCTATAAAAGAATTGTAAAAAAGCACTGGCCTCAACAAGACATGGAAGCATATTTTGTAGAAGATTAGTATGTGTACAGAATAATTAATTGTGTTACTCACAGTATCGGGCGGTTTCTGCATCTGTGGGGCATGCTGTAGAGATTTGTTGAGTGATGTGAGCTGTTCCTTTAAGGCCTCTGCCTCTCTCTGCGCCACCTCTGCTCTCTGAAGGGAGGAAGAAAATAAAAAAGGTGAAGAGAGAAATACATTCATTTTAACAACTGACAATTAATCTCAGAACATTCATCAATTCATGCCCGACTGACTATAATTGATTTTCCTAAACACTCAACCTAATAAATGTTAGGAGGGGGGAAAGAGAAAAAAAAATCATGGAAAGTGATGGATTTTTATTTTAAACAGTACAAGGAAGAAATAATTGAGCGATTATGACAGTAATTTAACGCTAGAAGCAAGGAATCCCCTGCTGCTGTTAATGCTGCAGCCCACTGAATTTATCAGGCTGAATAAATATGAGGAGAAATGGAATCTTTTTTTATTCAATTTATTTCTATACTCACGCCGAGAATGATTTCATTTTAGAATTACTCGTGGGAATGACTCATAGAGGGAGACACGGTTGGAACCTTTTAATCTGGTAGGGACGGAATTTCTGTATCAGATTTGGACATCCTGCAACTGGTGGTGAGGGGGTTAAAGGGAATTTGGAAGGCTATAAATAGCTGGCGTTGCCGTTGCAGACTTGCTTTTCAGGGCTTTTTGTTTTTATTTCTGATCCTGGCTATACCACTTAGTGTGTTATTGGATCAGAATAAGAATTTATATATTAGATGTCCCAGTACCTGATGTGCATATCCTTGAAGGTGGTTAGTATGTCACCAAATAAAGTGTTAGTCCACCCAAAAGTGAGACATAAGTATTGGATGGACCAGAGCCAGCCTCACAGCTTGGATGTCCTGGATACACCAACAGAGGGACCCCTCTCCCATAATTGCCAGCTTTGTTTCTGTCTGACTGGGAGTTTCATATGTTCACTGCTACCTTTTCATGTTCCATTACCTCCTGTTACATTTTCTATTGTATTAAATGTATAAGGCCAATCCTAAAATGGCAGTGGCCTCATAATGGCTAGAATAGATGTGCAAAGCCAGTAATTCAAACCATCTCAATTTCCCCAAGATATACAGCATAATAAACTTTCAGATGGTTCAACGGTCCAGGATCAAAAAACAGATATCTGTTTGAGGTAGACTGACCCAAGTATGGAATAATAAGGATGATAACCCCAAAGTCTGCACTTTTTTTGTGAAGCAGCTAAATTGGTGGGTTTAGTTCCACTTTAAAGTGATTTTTTTAAACGAGACCCTCTACAGCAGTGGTCATCAACCCTGACCTCAGGGCCTACTAACAGGCCAGGTTTGCAAGATAAATACATCACAGGTGATATCATCTGCTGCTCAGTGATATAGTATTCTAGTCTGCATCTCCCCAAGGTAATACATAAAATCTGTCCCGTTAGTGGTCCCTGAGGACAGGGTTGATGACCACCGCTCTACAGCAACTAATTACTTGTGGACCACATCCCTGATACATAGAGTCAGAACATGAATTCCTTAGATTGGGACTTTAAACCGGACCACAAACCTTAAAAAAGAATTAAAAATGTATTGCACATTGATAATATATAACATTAACATGGGGATATACGCAACAACCACAAATATTGGGAACATAAATGGAAACCAGCAGCAAGGAAAAGCCCACCGCTTTGTCAGACAGAATGCCCAACATGTTTCGAAAAACAAAATGCAGATCTTCTTCAGGGACAGAGGGCTTGCGGGTTTCAGCTATGTCCGTTTAGAGTCAAAATTAAGTGGCTGGAGAGATGTGGTTGGTGATGCCTGGCAAGGTAGAGCATCTTTAACCTATGTTGCAACTGTACAGTATTATTTATGTTGTTTTTAAGCACCAGGGTTGTAGGGTATGTTAATTTTTTTAGCTCAGATTTATCCAGTAAACAAAACTTAGGACCTACCTAACCATGGTTTTCACTATGCTACCTGACAGCTATAGTTTTAGAAGCTTCCTGTGATGATAATAAAGGAAGGGACCTTATTTTCTGCTACACAGATAATTTTAACAATTAAAAGAGAAGTTTGGTTTAAAAAAATATAAACATTCATACTCGCCTAGATGGATGCAGCATCGATCCAATGCTGCATCTGTCCCCCGCCAGCTATAGGACAGAGAACTGAGAGATCAAACTCTGTTGATCGCTCAGTTCTTGTTCTTTAGGCTGCAGAGAGCTGGTGACTGTCAATCACTGCCCCTCCAGCGCTCACTGAAACAGTTGGAAAGTTTGTGGAACTGATCCCCCTGCAGAGCAGCTGGAGGGATGAAAGCCAGCAGCCCTTCAGGGGGATCCACAATAGTCATAAGCAATTACAGCCAGCCCTCCTACTCAGCAGGTGCCACTGCCTGGGCCTCCCTTGTGAACTGATGGATCCCAGGCCCAGTATAGGAGGACCCGACGTCAGCCGACAACAGGCTAACCAGTAATGGGTCACAGCTCCTGTGATCCCCAGGAGAAGTACAACCAAAAGAGCTTTGGCTATACCTTTCCTTTAATTATTGAAACTGAATTTGTTTTGAACAGAGGTGATGTACACCACCTATGTGTAAACCTATATACAATGCAACTTTATGCTACTACACAATACATAGAAAATTGTGTCTCTTGTCTGGCAGCTGATGGATATTGCATTGTGTACATCACTGTGCATTTCTAATGCTGCTTAAACAAGGCATTATTTCCTACTTGTGCCAACATTACATTGTAGCATAAGCTCCCCCACTGTCATTATTTATTTGATGCTTTATGTCTAAAAGGCATACATGTACGGAATTTACATAAGCCAACTTTCCTCCAAATTAAGAGCAGAAAAAACAATTCGAACATGTGCATAAAAGAAAAAACAGTGCAGCGCTAAAAACAAAAAACATAACTCTAAAAATACATTAGAATAAAATCTGGCAAAAGAGAGTCATATAAATAGTCCCAGTTCATATAATATGAGAGCAAAGGATGATGTAGAAAGATGACACCAAATGTAAATATAAAAATAACACAATAAGGGTAATCAAGGGTGAATGAATGCCTCTAAAGGATCCAAGCGATCGCTGAGGAAGTCCCACCCACAGGGACGATACGTGTGCAGGAGGACTCTGATGTCATTGCAGCCACCTTCTCTGTCTCAATGAGACGATTGATACACGCTTTGCAGCCTAGCACTGGGATAACAATGCTTTGTTTGCGAGCACCTTTTTTAACATTAATAAAAGATGCTTTTTGTCAGAGAGCACTATGTACTTTTCATTGATTTTACATGATCACAAACGTTCCTATCTACTATGAGAGTATCATTCTGCTGCTGCTTTGAAGGAGCAGATTATCGATCCTTGGATCCCTTAGAGCACAGGTGTTAAACACAGGGCCCGTGGGCTGAATCTGGCCTCCAGGCCATTTCATGTGGCCCTCACACCTCTTCTGCAGCTGCCGGAGAGCTCCAGCCCTCCTCTGGTCCTCACCCAGACCCTTACTTTCATCTTTCAAGCAATGCAGCCATCTTCTTCCCAGCAGCAGCATCAGGTAAGGGGGGTGCACGGTTATGTAATGGAGAGTGGGAGACTCAACTTCTGATAATGGGGTGGCTCTTGACATCTAATGTTAGGGGAGGGGATGCGCAGGACATCTAATCTTACAGATACAAGCAGTCCTTTTGAGGGCAATCGTAATGCCGATGAGGCCCACAATGAAATTTAATTTGACACCCTTGCCTTAGTTAGAGGCATTCTTTCACCTTGGATTACCCTTGGGGGAAATACTTGATTGACCTATAGGTCTACAGTTTGAGGTGAGCGGCCTGTATATACGGTGGTGGAGGCACTAATAAGGACGCACATAATTTTCAATGTTTTCCAAACACCCTGATCACTACTGAGGAGAATATATTTACCTTTGGTGTCATCTTTCTACGTCATCCTTTGCTCTCATATTATATGAACTGGGACTATGTATATGGCTCTCTTTAGCCAAATATTATTCTAATGTATTCGATAGTGTTATGATTTTTGTTTTTTAGCGTTGCAGGTTTTTTCTTTTATGTACTGATCCAAGTATTGCTATATATTGACTTTGAGTGTTCAGCTATGTCCCCTGTCAGGAGATTTTTCTAATTTCCTAGGTGGTTATCATAAACAGGAATTACGGGGAATTATCCACAGAGAATTTGAGTTTTAGAAGTCAAAGTGGATTTTGGCATACTGGCCAGGACTGTCGAGTTGCATGACCTCATGAGCAACACAAAATGGGCTTCACTGCATCCCCGTCATACAAACTGCTGCTACATGCAGCATTTTTAGAAACTGAAACTGACCCCAATCCACAATGACTGTCACAAGAAAGCCAGCAGTCCACATTCCTAACAGTAGTGGGAAGACACACTACATTTGTATATTATGAAAAATGTGATGCACTGAAATGTTCCATGCAACCTTACGGTAAGGCTTCATACACACAGGTGCGCTGCCTTTGCCAATATTTGATTTAGGTCTCATGCACACAGGACGTTTTGCAAACTCTCCTAAAAGCCTTTCCTACTGGCAGCAGCATTTTGGCAGAAAAAATGCCTGACCCTTGTAAAAACATCTAACACTTTTGAAAGCCTTTACGTGCATTTACAGGCGTCAAGCACTTGGGCATTAATTAATTTCATTGAAGAGAAGAAGTCTCATAGGACGAAACGTATGTCAGGCTAGGCACGGAGCAGCTGTGACATCCGAACACTCGTGGAGTGGGCTGGACAAGTGAATGTTTCCATTTTGAGCCTAATTTTTTTTTGTTGCAAGTACAACTTTTAATAAACTCCTGTGTGCTTTTAAAAGAATGTTGCGCAATAAGTTTATTTTCCTCTTTTATATGAAAAATATGTGACCAGACTCTGAAGTCTCCTTAACTGATGAGAACTGTGGAATGTACACCTGTAGAATCCAATTAAGCAGGCTGGGCAGTGGATGCAGTTGACCCTATAGTGAGTGGTGAAAGCTCACCAATGCGCAGATAGACCCTGGAAGGTCTTAAAACCTGGTAAGCAGATATACTTACCCGGTCTATCCTGTGGGGAGCACTGTGTCTCTTCACAAACTGAACATTGTATCAGCACGCATTTTGAGTTCACTTTATGTATGTGGAATTGGGACATTTGGACTATTAATAAAAACATTTTTTTTTTTTAACTTTAATCATTAAAGGTGCTTAGACAGCGTTACAGGCTTTTGATTTTAATAATTTATTATGGCCATTAAAATTAACTAGTGCTCAAGAGCCAAACGTGGCTAGCATGCCTTAGCACGCATTAGGCTCGTTTATAAGCATCAAGCGTTTTTTCTGCAAAAACTCTGCAGCTCCTAGACGCCGTGTCTTTTTTTCCCTGCCACTAAAACCTTATGTGTGCACGAACACATAGGCTAACATGCAGGGAAGTTTAGAGGCAGGGGGGGAAAAATGCCAGACACCCCTAGAAGCAGCTGTCTCAGAGTTGCTGTTTAAAGCCAGTGAATTTATTTTGCACATAATTAGAGACAGACTCCATTTCTTATTAATGTATCCTCTGTATATGACACTGGCAGTACGTTTTTGTTGATCCCATAAATAAAGAAAAAAACATGCACGGCAGAATAGTTCTAATTCAAAAAGTTCATGTTCATTGTCTACATCACCACGCTACAGCATAAAAATCCATTCAAGGAATGCCCAAATCCAAGTTCTTTTCAGCGAGATCATACACTCCCAGAAGATGTGCTTAATCAAAACGTCATGTACAATGCTAGCCTGCCAAAAGACCTTGGTTAGAACTACAAATCCTTCTTGGATAAACGCAAGTACGTGTTTGCCAAAGCAGAGGCAAATAACTCCGGTCTAGAATCCATTCCAGGACCAATTGCTCAGCATGTTATTATGGTGCGTATTAGAGAGCATTTAACACTGTGATCATTTCATAATGACATTTCAATACCATTTTATTTTAATATGTCATTATTATAAACCAAACTGCATTCCTTCCTGTCAAGCATACTCGCATCCTACAGAGCAGAGAACTCTACCAAAGACTAGAGACCAATAGACACGTATGTCCTGATATCATGAACTGTACATGCTGTAGTTGGCATCTGTGCTGCTAGATTTTTAGGTAAAATAGGGGTTTTGATACTCTCCTTCATCTGTTAATAAAAGGTTATAAAATTTTACCTGATTGGCTCTTTCAAGGTCGGTCATAATCATCTCAATCTCATCAGCTCTGTAGACAGAGAAAAAAAAAAAAAAACATTACTAAAAAACATAACAAAAATTCTATCAAAACAAGTGAACAAAGGGCAGTTTTATTTATATATTCACAGTACACACCATGTACTGCTTTCTGAGGCAACAGTGATATTGCTAAGTATCCAGTTAATCCTCCAAAAACATCACTGGAGTCCCTTAGGCCCCTTTTTAAACTGGGGCGGGAGGTACGGCGGCGATATACCGTCGGCATTGCCGCGGGATTCGCCCGCTAGTGGTGCGGTATTAACCCCCCTAGCGACCGATAAAGGGTTAATACCGCCCGCAATTGCGCATTGCGGGCAGTATTACCGCGTTTTCCCATTGTTTTAAATGGGAAGGAACGGTATACATACTGCTCCTCTCACCACTCCAAAGATGCTGCTAGCAGGAGATTTATTTCTCTCCTGCCAGCGCATCACCTCAGTGTGAAAGCCCTCAGGCTTTCACATTGAGATGGCTGGGCAGGAGTTTTTCAGGCGGTATAACGGTGCTATTTTTAGCGATGTACCGTCTGAAAAACTCCTCAGTGTGAAAGGGGTCTTACTGTCAGATTTTGTTCACAGGGGCTTCAGTTTGTACATGAGCAGTGTGTGCAGCAAGCTTTTGCAAAGCACTTACATAGCTTTCAGCTCTTAAGAGCAGCTTTACTGAAGCCTATAACCACCCCAAGTCCGGGGAAATTCTGACATTCTACATGTAAAAAACATTGTTACTAGAAAACAAAGCAAATTTTTCAAGCAGAGGTCCTAAAGCACAGGTGTCAAACACAAGGCCCGTGGGCCGAATCCGGCCCTCCAGGCCTTTTTATGTGACCCTCGCACCCCCCCTGCAGCTGCAGGAGAGCTCCAGCCATCCTCTGGAAATAACAGTCGTCTTCTTTAAAGGCTTCAACAGAAAACTTTAGAAAAGTTAAATGAAGACTTTAAAGAATATATATAAATAAAAATGTAACAGGAGGCGCTGGAGCGTGCAGAAGTAAATTGGAACACCCAAAACTCCCAGGTGGACAGGAACAGTCAGAAATGATGGCAGGGAAATCAAACTACAGTGGGGAGTATCCAAGACATACAAGAATCCAGGTGTTGACTGATGTTCTGCAATATAAAAATGCTAAGAAGTTTCATACAGGTTGTGAAAACAAAAATTCTCTGAATGGCTTTAAAGGGGTCGTAAAGGTACCATTTTTGTCCCTAAATAGCTTCCTTTACCTTAGTGCAGTCCTCTTTCACTTACCTCATCCTTCCATTTTGCTTTTAAATGTCCTTATTTCTTCTGAGAAATCCTCACTTCCTGTTCTTCTGTCTGTAACTACACACAGTAATGTGAGGCTTTCTCCCTGGTGTGGAGTGTCATTCTCGCCCCCTCCCTTGGAAGATAGGAGAGTCAGGACACCCACTAACACACAACTCCTTTCTCTATCTGCAACGTAGAGAGCGTCCTGACTCTCCTGTAGTCCAAGGGAGGGGGCGAGCACAATACTCCCAAACCAGGGAAAAATCCTAGCATTACTGTGTGGAGCTACAGACAGAAGAACATGAAGTGAGGATTTCTCAGAGGAAATAAGGACATTTAAAAGCAAAATGGAAAAATGAGGTAAGTGAAGGAGGACTGCACTAAGGTAATGGAAGCTATTTAGGGAAAAAAAAAATTGGACCTTTACAACCCCTTTAATAGTTTCAAGAGTTCAAAAGTCCTTATCTTGTGCAGGTGTGCTCTTGAGCTTACCCCCCCCCCCATGATTTGACTGAAAGCAGCAGGACACAATTGGGGGGGTTAGGATATTTTGAACAGTTATGCCGTATACACACGGTCGGAACTTTCCGACAACAAATGTTCGATGCAAGATTGTTGTCTGAAATTCCGACCGTGTGTAGGCTCTATCGGACATTTGCTATCGGAATTTCCGACAACAAATGTTTGAGAGCTGGTTCTCAATTTTTCCCAACGACAAAAGTTCTGTCTGTTTGTAGCCAATTTCCAATGCACAAAAATCCTACGCATTCTCGGAATCAATTTGGCGCGTGCTCGGAATCATTGAACTTAATTTTTCTCTGCTCGTCGTAGTGTTGTACGTGACAGCATTCTTGGCGTTCTGAAGTTCCGACAACATTTGTGTGACCGTGTGTATGCAAGACAAGTTTGAGCGAACAATCCGTCGGAAAAAAATCCAGGGTTTTGATGTCGGAATGTCCGATCGTGTGTAGGCGGCATAAGACTACCTGGAATTAATTGCAGCCAAAATACAAACGGACACTATTTTAGTTACCAAGAGATGAGCACAGCTTTCACTTCGATAGATCTTTCCTGTGCAGGCTAATTACAACGGTTTACATTCCAGATCTCTTGTTTAAGAAGAGCCGTTCTCTTCAAAACAGCTCCTAATTATAGATTGGCACTGTAAATATGAATTCATCTTAATCCCTAAACGTGTAAATATTTTTACTGATACTTCTTGTTGAAAGCAGGACTTGTTGTATCAGCGCTTTAAATGATTTTCACTTGAATAAACACTTTAGCGATATGTCATTCTCCTTAATAACGGACAATATTGTGCCCTATTTTGGTCAGCGTTGAAGAGATCACTGCATCTCAGCATAGTTGACGTCTAATTACAGTAACCACCCAGTATTACAGTAAACATTTCCTGCCTGCTATTGCTGATCGCCTTCCCCATCATGCTCTATGCCTGGCAGTCATTGGAATCTGCTGGCTTCTATACTTTCTGGACCAAGAAAGTCAGAACTTCAGAGATACATACTTTTATAAAGACGGAAAAATCTACACATCACTACAAAACCTGTATGTGGACATTGAAACAGCCTCAGCCCAGGCTCCATCCAGGCCACCCCAACGCGTTTCGTCCCACCCATGATTAAGCCCAGTGGGCTGGGTTAAAACTGTTGGGGGGGGGGGGGGGGGGAGGCCTCGATGGAGCCCGTGCTGAGGCCCCCTTGGTTTATACTCGAGACACCTTTTTGTGCCCGATCTCTCGAACTTTGGGGACCCGGCAGAGCTGTATCCTGGCCTAGGCCAACAAGGCCCAGACCTAGGGCAGCACGTTGCAGGGGGGCAGCACGGAAAGAGTCCCCGCCAGCTTCCGCTATTTGTGTAGCACTGTTTTTTTTAAATCAGAAAAGGTTTTTATTGAAGATAGGCAGAAATAAAGTAACATACACAGACAGATCAACAATATCATGGTACAGCTTCACATTTTATACAGAACACATGACAGTACAGAATTCGTATACAAAAATATATTTGGATCATAAAAGACATCTGGAGTGCATATAGGAAGAAATATTACCAGATATTTCCCTGTACAGCAAATGTCCCTCTCTCCTCATAAACATGACCTGACTGTGTCACCAGTAATCCTACATATTGGCAAAGAGCTTGAAACGAAAGGAAATCAAAGAGAGAGAAAAGATAAAGGAGAAAGGAAAACAGGCAAAACAAAACCAAAGCTGGAACAAAAAGTGAAGGTAATCCCACAGTCGGTCATGGCTCATAGAAGTCATTGCTTCCCCGGGTAATCTCTCTAGGGGTACCGCACACCATCCCACCCCCACCGCTCCTGCAGCTCCATTCTCTATAGCACATATCCCAAATTAAACTAAGCTAGACTAGCCCCCTCTTGTACTAATATATTAACCCTGTAGTAATCTATCTCTCACCAGTTCAAGAGGACCTAATCCCGGGGTATCTAACCAGGGTTGCCATATTCCATAAAACTTCTTCAATACATTTCGGTGTTGGTACGTTAGTTTCTCGCGTATTAATAAGCTGTTGACTCGTTTCACCCACTGTCCACCCGTCGGTACCCTCGGAGTAATCCAAAGCCGCGCAATTTCTTTGCGGGCAATATAGAGTGAACGTATAACAGCAATATGGCCATTAGGCGACAAATCGGGTAGCTCCAGGGCACCGAGCAGGCAGACAACTGGGTCCTGTAGAACAGGTATTTGAAATACAAGTGAGATGGTCTCCAGCACATACTTCCAGTACCGGAAGAGTTTTGGACACTTCCACATCATGTGGAGAAGATCCCCGGGGTGTGCCTCGCATTTTGGACAGAGAGGGGTGACCCTGAGGCCCCATTTATATAGCCTAGCCGGGGTCCTGTACACCCTATGTAAGAGGTACAAATGTGACAATCTCTGTGACGCGGAGACCGAGACCTGGGGAGCAGACGTCAGGCACAATTCCCAAACATCTCCATCAATAGGCCCCAAATCCCGCTCCCACCCCCTCTTACAGGGAAGCTTACCCGTATCGTGGGTTAAATTGAGTAACTTTGCATATACCCTGGATATCAGTCCTGCCTTTTCAGTTGTTGAGAGTACATCTCTCATCAGAGGGTGCACCATTTGGGCGAAAGGGGACAGTCTGTGTTCACATTGTATGGCATGTCTTAGTTGCAGATACTGGTAGAATTGACCGTTATGTAAATGAAATTCCTCTTTTAGGGCCGCGAAAGGTTTGAGTATTATACCTTCGTATAGTTGAGATATGTATTGAATTCCTGCCTCTTCCCATGAGCTGAACCCCTTAAGCTTAAAGAGTTCTCTATAGTATTTGTTCCTCCATATCGGAGTAAACTGACACACTGCCTTGAGTTTGAAGATAGCTCGAACATATTCCCAAAGTCTAATCAGTAAACTAATAGTGGGGAGGGCAGTGGGAAACTGTGTGAGGCCTGCTTCTAGATATACCAGAGCCGGGAGACTTGGATTCCCGGATACTATCAAAGACCTAATAGGGTCAGAATCATCCTCCTCCCCCCAATTGCACAGATGTTGAAGCTGCGAGGCTATAAAATAATTCCTGGCATGAGGGACCGCCATACCACCTTGGTCCTTCGCAAGTTGCAAAGAACGCAAGCTGATACGAGCTGGTTTATTGCCCCAGATCAATTCTCTGAACTGGGTATCTATACGTGTGAACCACCTGTGAGTTATCCATACCGGGGCATTGTGAAAAATATAAAGAAGCTGAGGGGCCCATATCATCTTAATTAAATTAACTCTGCCGGTAACGGTGAGTGGCAGCTTCCTCCAGACAGAGCACTTCAGCCGAAGTTTCTGCAACAATGGGGACAGGTTCTTATCCAGATACTGAGCAGGGTCCGGGGTTACCTGTACCCCTAAGTATCTAAATTCATTTACCACCTCAATATCTTGCGCACAGATCGGTAGGGGGCCCGGCAAAGGGTCCAAGGGCATCAGGACTGACTTGTTCCAGTTGATGCTGAAACCCGACAGCCGACCAAAATCGGCTATCAGGTCCATCACCCCCTGCAGAGATCCCGCGGTGTCGCCCAGATAAATCAGAGTATCATCCGCATAGAGTGAGACAACATCCTCTCTCGGTCCCCTGTGGAACCCAACTATATCCTGCGACCCCCTAATATGTATAGCCAGGGGCTCTAGGGCCAGGGCAAACAACAGGGGCGACAAAGGGCATCCCTGCCGAGTGCCTCTGGCAAGTCGGAACGAGTCTGACACATCTCCATTAATGCGCAGTCTCGCCGACGGGGCGCTGTATAGTAGTTGAACCCATTTCAAAAATGTGGGGCCTACCCCAAATTTAGTCAGCGTTTCCCATAAATAGGGCCATTCTACACTATCGAATGCTTTAGCCGCATCCAAAGAAAGGACGGCCCTATTGCCCGCGTTATCTGTGGGGATCTGCAGATTCAGAAAAAGCCTACGTAGATTCTGGGACGTAGATCGTGTAGGGATGAATCCAGACTGATCTCTATGAACCACTTTTTGGATGCAGCTAGCCAATCTATTCGCCAGAATCCTGGCAAGTAATTTAACGTCGAAAGTGAGCAGAGAAATTGGCCTATATGAATCTGGGGATAAAGCATCCTTGCCGGGTTTTAAAAGCACTATTATGAGGGCCTCGTTCATAGACGAAGGGAGAGATCCCGTCTCAAAGGCATGATTGTACACTTTAAGCAGAACTGGAAGAAGTTGGGCCGAGTACCGTTTGTAGACTTCGGATGGTAACCCGTCAGCTCCCGGAGCCTTACCATTTTTTGCATGTGCCAAAGCTTCCAACAGTTCCTCCTCAGTCAACGGGGCATTAAGTACA
Source organism: Rana kukunoris (assembly GCA_029574335.1). NCBI lineage: Eukaryota > Metazoa > Chordata > Amphibia > Anura > Ranidae > Rana > Rana kukunoris. Next base: position 509,743,039 of record CM056050.1, read on the forward strand.
GCAGCATCCGAAGTGGACAAACAGGGCAAAGGGTATCTGTCTAGAAATGCGCCAATATCACTTCGGGAGGGCCTAACCTTGGATGAATAAACATCTTGAAAGAAGGTTTTAAAAACATTCATAATATCGTGAGTGGAATAACAGGGAATCCCATTAACCCCTAATATGGATACAATATGTGCGGATGATTGCTGCGATCTGGCTACTAGTGCCAGCATATGCCCTGTATTCTCACCCTCCTCAAACTGACTTTGTTGCAAAAAAAAACGTTTATTCTCAGCTAGTTGTAGAGAGAGATCTCTCAGCATAGACTGGGCAGCCAGCCACGTGCGTTTCGTATCATCTGTGGGATTGGCTACATATTTAGCTTCCGAGGCGCGGGCCTCCTCCAGGATTGACATCTCCCACTCTTTGGTGGAGGACTTGATCCGGGAAACCGCTCTGATAAACTGTCCTCTTAGAAAGGCCTTAGCCGTTTCCCAGACCACATCCAACCCCGCCGAGTCTAGGTTATGCCTAAAAAAAGTTTGTAGTAGATCAGGGATGGGGTCTGGTTCAGGAATAAGTGAGAGCCAAAAAGGGTTAAGTTTCCAGAGGGTGTTACCCCTACGCGCCCCAAAATGAACATCTATCGATAGGGGGGAGTGATCCGAGACCTGTCGGGGGTGATACTGTGAAGATTCTAACATTGCCATCAGTAAATCATTCCCCAACCCCAGATCAATTCTGGACAGGCCCCCCACCGAAGCAGATTGACAGGAGTACATAAGGGTATCTGGGTTGCGTGCCCGCCATACATCTATCAGGCCCATCTCCATGAGCAAACGAGCAAATGGGGTAGGGCCCGATTGCCTTTGCAGTTCCGGCCTCCCACGACTGGCCAATCTATCTTTGGTATGGTCTAGACAATTATTAAAATCCCCAAACACCAACACCGGTATGCCCGGGAAGCGGGCAAGAAAATCTGTCAGCAATTTCAGGGTATTAGCGGAGAAAGGAGGGGGAATATATAGTCCTGCAAGGATACATTTAGTCCCGTATAGTGAACATAGAGCAAAAACATACCGACCCTCTGGGTCAATTCGTACCTCTAATGCTGAAAATTGTACACCCCGTCTAACCAGGAGGCTCACTCCCCTCGAGTACACCGAGAATGTAGCATGGTATTGGTGCCCAAACTGCCGTTTTGCAAATTGAGGTGTAGAGGACGGGGAGAAGTGAGTCTCCTGCAGGCAAATGACATCCGCGCCCAACCGCCTGATCGTGCGGAGCACAGCCAAGCGCTTAACAGGGCTGCCCAACCCCCTGACATTCCAGGACACAATTCTGGTTAGCTTAGACATTGTAGAGCATATACTGTTACAACAAGGATATACCGAGCAAGGACATATCTCCTGCAGTTAAGGTAGCAGGGGGCATTGGACCATAAAAACAGCATCATATCATTGAACACTTCTGGGGAACATAAAAATAATAAAAGGAAAAGAAAAACTTGGGGGGGGGGGGGGCAACACAGTAGCGGTGGGAGTTTCAATTGGAGATGGATACAGGAGCATGCACAAGTAGCAGGTCGAAGGGGGCCAGGGGCCCCAGTAACCATCTGGAATAATTGTGACGGTAATTCCTTCGTAGAGCCTTCATATAAGTATGAGTCCAGCAACAATAAACAAAAATAAAAAAACGAAGAAAAACACATTGAAGAATAACAGGCCAACATGGCCAAACTTGGGTGCCGCAGGGCAAAAGGAGGTCTGTACCAGACCATCATGGGGGCAGCAGTGGAAGCGCACCTAAGCGTCCAAACTTCTCAGCAGCTAGATCAGGTAACCCTGATGTCAGACAGAAGAAAACAAAAAAAAAAAAGGGGGGGGGGAAGTCAAATCCTAGCACCTCTTCCGCCTTGGTAAAAGAAGGTAAGAATCAGGATAAGTTGAACAGTACGTCACCCGTCTTGCTGTGCCCGGCGTTGGTTTCTGCTTTCCTTGATTGATCTTTCTTCTCGGTCCATCCATTGTGCGGCTGCAGAAGGTAAATCAAAAAAATGAACGGAGCCTAGTGCTTCTACTCTCAGTCGGGCGGGGTATAGCATGGCATATTTGACATCTAGAGCTCTGAGGCGCCGTTTAACATCTAGGAACTTTGCGCGTTGCTTTTGTAACTCAGCAGAAAAATCAGGGAAGAAAGAAATTTTTGCGTTATCTACTCTCATGGCCTCCGGTTTAATCCTGGCGTTGTGAAGTATAGCATCTCTATCTTTGTAGTGAAGTAGCTTGAAAAGAAAAGGTCTCGGGGGGCCCCCCGGTGGATAAGGCCTGGCAGGCACCCTGTGTGCCCTCTCCACAGAGAACAATGGAGTGAACACTTCCTTGCCAAATGCATTCACCAACCAGTTCTCAATAAATTCAACCGGATTTTTCCCTTCCGCTCTTTCGGGCAGACCCACCATCCTAACATTATTTCTTCTCATTCTGTTCTCTAACTCCTCCAAGCGAGATGAATGTTGTGTTAGAAGGTGGTTGTTAAACGTGAGATCCCTCTGCATGGGAGCCATGTCATCCTCAATGGAGCTCACTCTACCTTCCACTGCAGAGGTCCTTTCCCTCAACTTTTGTGCATCCTGCCTCAGAAAGGATATTTCTGCTTTCACTCCCTTAATATCAGCAGCTAGAGCAGTAATGGAGGTATTGCAGGAGGTTATAGCAGTGAATATATCTCTAAGAGAGGGCTCACCGTCTGTGTCAGGGCTGGTGGAGGCCTGAGGCCTAGCAGAGCTGCCATCAGGAGTACTCACAGCGTTCCAGGGGAATCCCGATCCACCCCCATCCTCCAGGGGAACAGTGTCATCCGCATCCGACGATCCGCCGGATGATTCCCCTTGTTTTGCCAGGTGAGTATTAGGGTCCGTGGCGAGCGTCATGGAGAAAAGTTTTTCTGCTCCCTCCCTGTGTTTCTCTTTAGGCGTTCGTCGGGCCTGGGCGCCATTTTGATGGGACATGCTGTCCCCAGACCGGGCCGCGTATTGCTGTTTAGCGGCGGACATCGGGCTCGATTCAGGACACAGACGGTACCGGAGTATGCAGCGGACCTTCCAGCAGCGATCGGGCCGAAACAGCAGGTAGGTCTGTTATTTTTCAGGAGTCTTTCAGGAGAATCGGCGGAGAGGATCTGAATGTGCGTCCGGCTACATCCGCTGCCTGGCCACGCCCCCCCGCTTGTGTAGCACTGTTAATGCAGCGCCAGTCTTAAGGGGCGGACTGGGCAGAGACGCAAGCATTCCGCAACTGTAGGAGGGGGGGGGGTAGAACTATAGGAACACTTTTTTCTTTTCATTTTGGATAGAGTAAGGGAAGAGCAGGTCTTTAACAGCAAGGGGTGTGGCCTTGACAGGAAGGGGTGGGTAATATTTAAATTAGGGGGTGCACGAGTTTAGTTAGGCCTAGGGCAGCACCTAAAAACATCACTGGGACCCGGTACCAGACGCCCATAGGTCCCCTGGACCCCAAACTTGGCACACATATAGACTCTTCCTCTACAAGTTTGCAAAGTTTGTTGTCCGGGGGACCTACGGACGGGGAGCACCGATTTTTCAAATTTGGGCACCCCTTCCATAGACTCATGTTAAACGGTCATTTCTCCGGTAAATTTGGGGACCCAGTACTAGCTGGCCGTAGGTCCCCTAAACCCAAAACATGTAGCCCCAGTTCTCATATACAAGTGTGCAAAGTTTGCTATCTAGGGGACCTACGGCCAGGGAGCACCGATTTTTCAAAGCCGGGCACCCCTTCTATATGCTCCCATGTTAAACATAAGTCTAGTCTATGGACACAGTGAGGCATGCAGATAGACACCCTAGGCTTATACTCGAGTCAATACGTTTTCCCATTTTTTGTGGTAAAATTAGGTGCCTCGGCTTATACTTGAGTATATACAGTATCTTCTCCTCACAGGCCCCAACCTGTGACTAGACAGTGAAAGGAAAAGCATCAGACTAAGAGTTCATCTCTCTGTCATTTTGATCTCTCCTCCTATCATAATGTCAGTTGTCAGCACATAAGCACTACAACACAACTGATTGGCTCCTTCTCCCTCTACCAGTCTGAGATCTATTGTACAGGAATTTCAAAGTGATATCAAGTCAAGTTCAGGTGATTAAAGTGCTTGCATTTGGAAATAAAATTATTGGTGTATTAATAATGGCCTAGCTTGATTAATTTGTCTCCTTTAGATCGTCCTGGAGTATGGCTTCACATTAAATGTATTTTTTTTTTTTTTAAAGAAACACGTGTAAATAAAAACATATCTGCTTGATGTAAATAAGCAATGTAATGTAAAACCTTGTTTCGAAGTATAATTTGGAGTATGCGTATATTGTGCAATGGAAAATATATATTTGATTGTTAAGAACACACAAAACTTTCTGCTGTGCAACACAATAGCTGGGCTTTACTGCTCCTTATCACAGTGCAAGACTTTGGGCTGGTTGATTTATGGAAAATAAGGGGCTCTATGGGTGGCTGATGTTATTATTATTATTATTATTATTATTAAAAAGTGTTTAATATCGCGCCCGTCTTACCCATAGGGCCTCGAAGCGCTAAACGCAAACGTACACATCACCCATAGCAGAGAACAAAAATCGGCACCGCAGCAATTAAAAAGGGGTACTAAGAAGGAAGAAACCTAATATAACATAAGGACTTAAAACACCCCTTAGGCCTCGTACACACAAGGGGATATGTCCGCTGAAAACGGTCCGATGGACCGTTTCAGCAGACATCTCCGCTCGTGTGTATGGGCTAGCGGACAGATTTCTCCACCCGACAGATTTCAAAGCATGCTTTGAAATCTATCCGGTGGGAATCTGTCCGCCCGACATGTCTGCTGGTTAGTACACTTACCAGCAGACATGTCGGCCCCCACCGCCGCCGCGCCGCCGAATGGATTTGGCGCATGCGCGGAAGTGTTTAACTTCCTGGTGCGGTGACGTGGCGGTGACGTGGCGGCGTCAACGTCACCGCCGCGTCACCGCGCCGTCCGGCGGCGGGGAATTTGATCCGATGGTGTGTACACGCCATCGGATCAAACTCCCGATTGGACATATCCGATGGAAATGGTCCGCGGACCGTTTTCATCGGATAAGTCCGATGGTGTGTACGAGGCCTTACTGGTTCAGCCATAGGCTTGGGTAAACAGGTGGGTTTTAAGTTTGCGACGGAAAGCCAGGAGATTACTAACCTGTCTAATCGACAGGGGGATGCTGTTCCAAAATTTCGCCCCTTGGACGGAAAAAGAGCGACCTCCTCGACGGGCCTTTCTAAAACGAGGCACCGTGAAATCCAGGGAGGTACTGGAACGGAGGGGGCGGGAGGGAACGTATTTGATGAATCTTGCACGGAGGTAGCCTGGACCCGAACCATAGAATACCCTGTGCATAATACAACCAGTCTTGAACAATATCCGTTTTGAAATAGGAAGCCAATTTGAACAATAGTTAAAGATAGCCATAGATATTGTATCAGGGCCTATTCAGCAGGGACTGGCTGAGATTCGATCTATAGGCAGACTAGTTGTAGTGAATTTGATCCAGTGATCAACATCAGTATAATAAGCCTGTTGGATTATTTGTATGCGATCACTGCCGGCAGCTATTGCCGCCAGCAATGACCATTGTGTTCTGCCGGCAGGGAAGGCTCCCTGCACTCCCCACCAGCAGAAGACAATAGCGCTGCGGAAGGGATTTCCCCAACACTGACTGTGCTAATGAGGGAATCAAACAAATTTCCCATGTTGGAAGGAAAGAAAATTGCTTAATCTATGGGCTACTTGAGAGAGTAATCACACTGAGCCACTGGGACTTCTCACTTGTGGGAAACCTAAAACTTTCTAAAAAAAAATAATATTTTAATACAGTTTTAGAAAGCTTGTTTTTGGGTATGATGAACATATACAAGGTGACCACATTTGCTCATTACATTGTCAAGCTCTTCCTCCTGCATAGTAGTACTACACAATGGGGGGGGGGGGGGATTTATCAAAACTGGAGCAGATAAAATCTGGAGCAGTTCTGCATGGCAACCAATCAGCTTCTATCTTTCATTTTCAAAGCTTAACTTAACAAGCTGAATATAGAAGCTGATTGATTTCTATGCACAACTGCTCCAGTTTTGTTAAATTACCACCACTGACTGTACTTCTCGATTCCTCTTTCTCCCTGTAAGCCTATGAAAGAGGTATAACCCTATCCAAAAACATTATTTTATTTTTATAAAGCTACTTGATAATATCAGCAGTCATCACACAGGAATACTAATCACATTCCCTGAAATACATATGAACACTAGAGGGAGCATGTACCATCCTGAAACATAAAACCAATCTATACACATGGAATACAATGATCAAAGCGCAAAAGCAAAATTGTGAAATTCATGTTAGAAATTACTTTTAGTGGAAGAGAACAATTTAACTCAAAATGTGTTCTTTTGCAAATAAGTACTTTAGTTTCCTGTTAAATGATGAAATGTGCAATTACTTAAAAAGCATAAGAAAAGGCAGATGCTTCGATGAGTTACTAACTAGCAAAAAAGAAGGTGCACATGGATAGGTTCATGAGCAATACAAACATTTCGCATTCCTTACTACTGCAAGTCAACACAAAACACCCAATTCATCCGTTTTAACATGGAGGTCAAAAACAGAGGTTTTTGTTGCATAAATATGCAAATACGTATAAAAGGAGTGGGTGGGGGGGTGCAGATTTTTGTCCCTAAATGCAAACTGCCTGTATTCCCACAGATATTAAATTGGGAGCAGTGGCTGTGTCTGTGCGGCCGCAGGGTCTCCACTAACATTAAGACCCCAATCACACGTGGGCGAATTTGGATATCAAAGTTACATGACGAGTCGTACCCCACGTTTTACAAGAATATCCATTCATATACAGCACAGACCAAAAGTTTGGACACACCTTCTCATTCCAAGAGTTTTCTTTATTTTCATGACTACAGTCACACTGAAGGCATGAATTAACACATGTGGAATTATATACATAACAAAAAAGTGTGAAACAGCTGAAAATATATTTCATATTCTAGGTTCTTCAAAGTAGCCACCTTTTGCAGCAAACACATCTCTAGAACAACTGTTAGGAGGAGACTGTGTGAATCAGGCCTTCATGGTAGAATATCTGCTAGGAAACCACTGCTAAAGAAAGGCAACAAGCAGAAGAGACTTGTTTGGGCTAAGAAACACAAGGAATGGACATTAGACCAGTGGAAATCTGTGCTTTGGTCTGATGAGTCCAAATTTGAGATCTTTGGTTCCAACCACCGTGTCTTTGTGCGACGCAGAAAATGTGAACGGATGGACTCTACATGCCTGGTTCCCACCGTGAAGCATGGAGGAGGAGGTGTAATGGTGTGGGGGTGCTTTGCTGGTGACACTGTTGGGGATTTATTCAAAATTGAAGGCATACTGAACCAGCATGGCTACCACAGCATCTTGCAGCGGCATGCTATTCCATCCGGTTTGCGTTTAGTTGGACCATCATTTATTTTTCAACAGGACAATGACCCCAAACACACCTCCAGGCTGTGTAAGGGCTATTTGACCAAGAAGGAGAGTGATGGGGTGCTGTGCCAGATGACCTGGCCTCCACAGTCACCGGACCTGAACCCAATCGAGATGGTTTGGGGTGAGCTGGACCGCAGAATGAAGGCAAAAGGGCCAACAAGTGCTAAGCATCTCTGGGAACTCCTTCAAGACTGTTGGAAGACCATTTCAGGTGATTACCTCTTGAAGCTCATCAAGAGAATGCCAAGAGTGTGCAAAGCAGTAATCAAAGCAAAAGGTGGCTACTTTGAAGAACCTAGAATATGACATATTTTCAGTTGTTTCACACTTTTTTGTTATGTATATAATTCCACATGCGTTAATTCATAGTTTTGATGCCTTCAGTGTTAATCTACACTTTTCAAAGTCATGAAAATAAAGAAAACTCTTGGAATGAGAAGGTGTGTCCAAACTTTTGGTCTGTACTGTATGTGTGACTTAAAGTCGTAGAAACTTCAAAGTAGTTCATCCACTACTTTGTTTTGACTTTCATGCAACCTGAGGGCCATGGTTTCATGCAACCTCAAAGGTTGCATTAAAGTCGTGACAATGTTTTACATGCAACAGTGGGTCCGACTTTGAAGAGGGACAACAAGCCACATCCTGTTTCCTTTGATCTTCCCCTTCTTCTACTGTTCCCAATAATTTCCCGATAACACTTCTGGAAAGTGGTTTTGTTATCCTGACTGTGCATCATATGACATCCAGCAGGATAAGCCGCAGGGGCGCGCAGTGCGGCGATCAGTGGTGTGGTGTGTCAGCCTGACACACTGCATCTCCGATGTAGGCTCTTTACCATGTGATCAGCTGTGTCCAATCACAGCTGATCACAGTGTAAACAGGAAAAGCCGTGTATCACCTTTTCCTCTACTTGCACGAGTAAAGGAGAGCTGACCGGCTGCTCTCCTGCCAGGGGGTGTCTGCACTGATAATCAGTGCATTGTTCATCAGTGCAGCCCCTTCGAGCATGCACACCCATGACCACCAGGTAAGCCCACCAGGGATGCCAATCAGTGCCCATTAGTGATCTCTGCCTGTGCCTTCTGATTAGTGCAGCCTATCAGTGCAATCTATCAGTGCCGCCTATAAGTGCCCTCCAGTGCCACCTATCATTGCTGCCCATGAGTGCCCATCAGTGCCGCCCATCAGTGCTGCATATAAGTGCCTCATCATCAGTGCCATCTCATCAGTGCCGCCTCATCAGTGCCCACCAGAGAAGGAGAAAACTTATTTACAAAGTTTTGTAACAGAAACGAAGAAAAATGTTTTTGCTTTTTCAAAATGTATGGTCTTTTTTTTATTTGTAGCACAAAAAATAAAAACCCCAGTGGTGATAAAATACCACCAAAAGAAAGCTTGAATATATAAAAATATTGTTTTCGTACAGCGTTGCATTACCGCACGAATGTCATTCAAAGTGATAGCACTATAAGCTGAAAATTGGTCTGGGTGGGAAGGTGTATAAGTGCCCTTTATTGAAGTGGTTAAGCTGTAGTGCCGTATATACTCGAGTATAAGCAGACCCGAATATAAGCCGAGGCACCTAATTTTACCACAAAAAAAATGGGAAAACTTATTGACTCAAGTGTAAGCCTAGGGTGTCCATCTGCATGCCTCACTGTGTCCATGTGCATGCCTCACTGTGTAAATGACTAGACTAATGGTTAACATGGGAGTATTTGCACACTTGTAGAGGACAAGTGGGGCTACATTTGTTCCAAGTTTGGGGGCCCAGGGGACCCACGACCGGCCAGTACCAGGTCCCCAAAAATCACAGGAGAAATTACTGTTTAACATGAGAGTCTATAGAAGGAGTGCCCGGATTTGAAAAATTGGTGCTCCCCGGTCGTAGGTTCCATAGACAACAAACTTTACACACTTGTAGGGGAAAAGTAGGGCTATGTGTTTGGGGTCCAGGGGAGCTATGGCCGGCTGGTACCAGGTCCCCAAAGTCCAAGAGATCAGGCGTAAAAAGTTGTCTTGAGTATAAGCCGAGGGGGGCATTTTCAGCACAAAAAAAAAATGTGCTGAAAAACTCGGCTTATACTCGAGTATATATGGTAATTCAATTTGGGATTGGAAAATAGAAGAGGGCAGAGAAAAACTGCTAAACGCTAAGGCGCTAAATGCACAATAGCGCCAATGTAAAATGCTTCTAAAAGTGAATTTTTACAGCCGCCTTTTCCTGGCGTTGGTACTGACTTTGCAGCTGTGTGCATGAGGCCAAATACTTTCATTGTTTCATTAGGTCTAGTTGGTTATAGTTTTATTAGGTATAATTACTGGTCGTCCTTCTGTATAGCAGACTCATCATACCCCCCACACCAGATTTATTTATCCATATTTTAGATATTAGTGGTTTGCATGCCTTCACTTGATAATGAATGTGGAAAAAATGGTCCGAGCGTTGCTGACGGACATTCTGCAGGCCATAGAGTACTGTATTTCATGCAATGGGAGGGGTTTGGGTAGACGAGACGGGCTCAGGCTTCAAAGTAAAGCAGTCATAGTGAATAGATGGTGGAGAGAGTGACAGAACCTAGGTCTGGCCATTGAAAAATAAGGCAAAAAAAAAAAAAATAGCTTTTTCCTATTTGACTGGAGTATGATTGTAAACCGTCTGCGCTCTATCACTCAGTATCATATTCTATGTACAATGCAATTCACTCTTATCTTTATATGATAACAGTGCTATTAGCTTCATTTCCATTTGACACAGCAATTTATGATGAGGCTATAAAAATGGCTGTGGTTATATCTCTATTCAGGAAATATGAATGTGCTTGATATGCTAACATTGAGTAAAGGTGTTAATGTGTGCTCATGCGAGATCAAAGTAGAAGCATATGGTACGTTCTCTAGATCCACCAACGAGAAAATACATGATCTGCCCATCTGCAATACATTATTTGATGAGACTGGCACACGGATTTTTTGCCAGGAACTTGCAGGCCTCCACAGTTTAGGCCTTGTTGGAGGGGAATGTGTAAGCCCACCTCAGTTAGCCACCAGCCCAATTTATTCATGCTTTGGGAAAATCAATGGAGGACTTAAGACTTCGATTGTTATTAAAGTCTGTGTCTCCACTGGGGAGCAGACAGTGGCGGTGTGGGACTCCAGAAGAGGAGGATCGGGGCTGCTCAGTGCAATACTATTGCATGAAGCAGGTAACTATAACATGTCTGTGATTTTAAGAAAAAAAAATACTTTTACTAGTGTTTAAGGTGGCACCTGTCTCCACATTTCTGCCCCCTGTGCCACAACACAAGAAGTAAGGAGAAATCTCTCCACTGGGGGTCACAGACTGAAATTAAAATCCTCCGATTCTAAACCCTCTGCTATTTCCAAAATGTAAAAGGTCTGGGTTAAAGTTGGGTTTTAAAATTAAACTCACAGACTTTTTATTGAATTGCTGTTTCCCTGGTGGCTAAATTAACAAAACTAGACACAATTGACAGGGAAGAGGGTTCTATATTTTCATGGTGCCTCAGGCAGCACTATGTCTAGGAATGCTCTTGGTTCACCACAGTCCCTCACTGTTCTCCTCTTCTAAAATGTCTTCAGCAGTGCTTCACATTGTTCCTGTGGGAGAAAATGCTTTGGTGATCGTATCTGTGGCTATGTTATTACTGGAAAAAAAGTTGTTATTTATTCCTGTGTGACTCTCCACTTATTCTGGAGGTCATAGGCTTAAAGGGGTTGTAAAGGTTTGTTTTTTAGTTTCTAAATAGGTTCCTTTAAGCTAGAGCATTGTTGGTTCACTTACCTTTTCCTTCGATTTCCCTTCTAAAAGTTTTTTTTTTCTTTGTCTGAATTTATCACTTTGTGTTTCTCCTCAGTAAACTTGTCCCCATCATTCGAGCTGTTCTGGCTGGGGGTTAGCCAGCCAGAAAAGCTTACTGAGGAGGAACAGGAAGTGAGAAATTCAGACAAAGAAAAAAAACATTATAAATATATATATATATATATATATATTTTTTTTTAAAGACACACACATGTTTATTATGTAACTTATCACCAGGGATTGTGCAGGAACCATACAGCGCACATTATCACCATTGATTGTGCAGGAACCGTACAGCACACCTTATCTCCATTGAGTGTGCAGGAACCATACGATACACCTTATCAGTGATGAACCCCCCCGTGAACCTCCGCTTGCTCAGCGGGGATCGCTCCGCTGGCGAATGACAGTGCAGTCCCCGCACACTGTGCAGGGACCGCCCTGTCTTTTCTCCTCTCTTCTCTATGGGGGGATCGGATGAACACAGACCATCTGTCCGTGTTCACCCGATCCGATGACGGATAGAAAAATAGGGTTTTCCTCCGTCTGCAGAATCGGAGGATTGCAGAATCGGATGAGATCGGATGTCAGCAGACGCAATCTCATGGGGACCAATGTATGTCCCTTTTTCATCCGTACACGGATGGATGAAAATGCGGACATGCGGTCCGCCCGTGTGAAAGAGCCCTTAGGCTGCTATGACTGGTTTATTCCAACTAGTACTCTCAAACAAAGACTAATTTTTAGGATAGGTCACTAAAGTTGGCCACACCTGATCAGATATCTGCCTGCTCTTGATAGCATTGGGACTGACTTCAATTCAGGCTACAGAGAAATAGAATATTACACAGAATTTTTCCTATCTGTTGGCAGAAAAAAAAAGAAAACTAACAGTGAATCAAAAATGTTTAAATTTTTTTTATTTATTTTTTATTAATATTTCATAAAACCATGCCAAAGCAGAAAACCAGAATAATCCTTGTGTTTGAAATCATGCCACAATTCAAAGATATTGACATGTATGTACACCAAAACCATATGCAATCTATGGGAGCTGCCCTGGGCATTACATGGGATGTACCTCTGGATTAACACCGGACCACAGCTAACAGTATTAAACCAAGGTAGGTGTACATGAGGTGTAGGTTATCAAGTTCTAAATAGAATGGTTTTATTACTAATAAAATTACACACACACACATACACATTATTTTGTGTATATATATATATATATATATATATATATATATATTTATTTATTGTAAGGGGTTAGCTCGGTAGTGGGGGTGTGTGACCCCCTGGATAGGTTCACTACATACTGAACTATACAGAGAGGCAGCCAAAGACGGTTGAAAAAAAGAGTTTGGTTTATTCTTCCATATTGCTGGAAACAAGTGCAAGCATCCTAACAGCATAAACAAAACAAAACATAAAATAAACCCTGGCCACTTGGGGCATCTACCTTCACCACACAGGAACCTATCTATGGAGTCTAGCACAGCCTACTGCTGGTCATACAGCAGAGAAATAATAGTCTTTTTGATTTTTATCACACAGAAAAATCAACAACCACCTCACCTCTTCAGAAGTCTTTCTCACTGCTCTACTTAACTCAAAAAGCCTCAGGATGCAGCAATCAGTAGTCATCCTTTGGATAACGTATAGAGGCCTTAATTGCCTCATTCTGAACAGCTGAAGTTTTCCAACGCCCTTAAACCTCTCTGGCTTCCACTGTAGCCGACACCTGGTAGTAATTGGTGAATTGTCTAAACAAGGCAGAAATGTATCTCCCGTCTGTGACAACACCCACAGATTTACCTGACTTCCTGTCACAAAATAAATAAATATATATATATATATATATATATATATATATATATATATATACACACACAGTATAGCCAAAGACTAAATTTCATTAATTTGATCAAGCTTCATCTTCTCTGACATTACTCGGTCACATGGGGCAGACTGCAGTTTACAGACACTCTAAAGATTAGGTTTGCATTATTTCTCATGTTCCTTCACACGTCAATGCCAGCGAACCAAAGAATTAAAAAAATAAAAAATAAATAACAATAAAACCGTTTGTAATGCTGTAGCCTTAAAGTACAGACCGCTAATATCACACATTTCAGCAGTATCCAGACGATCGCTCAAGAGAAAAATAAAAACATATTCCATTCTAGGGAAATCTACACATGTAAGGAATTACTCCAGAATTGGCCTCTTGTGGCCCAACATGGTGTCCAAATAACTTATGTGCGAAGAAAAAAATAAAAAGGCCAACAGTATCACACAGACAACATCTGAAATGCAGGTCACAGCTCAGCATGTGACCCACTGTGCAATCAAAGCCATTGCCTGTAACTGTCACTCAAGGTTCAATCATTTCAGCGCAGGACAAATTGAACAGCTGTGGCTCGGAGAATTAAGTGTGCTGCATGATTCATTCTGTATCTATAAAGGAAGGCATGCGAGAATATCCTGTGCTCTGCAATGCATTACAGGCTCTTCTGCCATAGATTAGGTTAATACTTTCACCATCATGTAACGCAATATTATCGACAGCAATTGTTAAACCTTAAAAATACCCCAAGTGGCAGCCATTACTCCCTGCTGTCACAAGGATATTTTTTTTCAGTGACCTATTTGTAAATAAAATAAATAAAGGCGTTTATTGGAGGCTTTTTTCCCACTTCCAGCTGTACACTGATATTACAGGTACGGTTAAGTGAGAGTTTAAAGACAATAGGGGGGCATATATTTATCACAACTGGAGCAGCTCTCCATGCAAACCAATCAACTTTTATCTTCAGCTTGTTCAGTTAAGCTTTGACAATGAAAGATTGAAGCCGATTGGTTGTCATGCACAGCTGCTCCAGTTTTAATAAATTCCTTCAATGTAACCCCTATATATTTTTATATATATATATATATATATATATATATATATATATATATAATATTTTTTAACTTTAGCGCCGCCAATTTACACAGTGCTTTACATTGTACATTCCCATCAGTCCCTACCCCTCAAGGAGCTTACAACCCAAGGTACGGTTAGTGTTGCATTTTTACGCACCATGTTCCTATATTTTATTTCTGTAGAACTTCTGCAGAACTCTCTCGCAAATTAACTAGTCTGACACTGGTCATCTTCTGGGTTGAATGACATCCAGGATCATTTAAAATATTTCATGCAAATGTGGTGACTTGACCCCAAGATGTGACAGCCTAGGCCCTAGGCACACAGGAAATAGAGGAAAGTGCTAGAAAGGATTGGGGGGGGGGGGGAGGGGGTGTCTTTGACAATACTGGACTACTTTAAAGTGTATGTATAACCTAAACTTTTTTTTTTGCATGGATGACAGAAGAAAAAGGGGTGGGAATATAGGGACAGTTGCTGAGGCTAACCCTACACAATTCCCGCCCAATGGATTATAATGGACTATCTCGGTACTGATAAACAACAACATGCAATGTTATGTAAAAAATATATTTATTACGTATACAAATAACATATTAAGTAAATTAAATAAATAATAATAAAAAAAAACAGATACCCAGGTTTCGCCCAAGAGATATCTCTTGATGCAGAGTATAGATTATCTATATAAATATATATACACAATATACTCTGCATTTTAATATGTAATGAATATCTTTTTTTTTTTACATAACATTGCATGTTGTTTATAAGTACCTAGATAGTCCATTATAATTCATTGGGTGGGAATTGTGTAGGGTTAGCCTTAGCAACTGTCTCTATATTCCCGCCCCTTTTTCTTCATCTATACCAGTGGTCTCCAAACTGCGGCACTTTGCTTGCCTTTATCCGGCGCTTGGGGCACTAACCGTCCCACTGATACGAGACACTATTCTGACATCTGACACTGACAGTGTAGCACCATTTCTCCCACTGACACCACTAATGGGGCACTATTCCTCCATATGATACCAACAATGGGGCACCATTTCTCCCCCCTAATACCATATGATGCCAGGAAAATTTCCACCCCCCGCTGGCCAAAGTCCGGCCCTCCAAGAGTCTAAAGGACAAAAAAACGACCCTTTGTTTAGAATGTTTGGATATACTAATTTGGATGATGGCACTGTACTTTGTTATGGCTAGTTATGGCTATACTCAAAAAACTTCTTCATAGATAAAAGAAGAGTTAAAAGCCCTTCCAGGTTGTTTTGCCACTGTATACCATTAGGGAACAGGAAGTTAGAGGAAAACTCTGAAATTGAGGGGAATTCCCCTCTTGGACAGCTATCCCCAGAAGAGATGTCCCCTTTGAAAGATTTCCCCTTAGCTTTTGTTGTTTGTGATGGAGACAACACTAAAATGCTGGATTTCCTCTCAAGGCCTTGGCTGATGACAATGGTCACCAGTATAATTACAGGGGTGAATCTACCCAATGGGGATACAAAGAGCCATACTTGACTCTATCCAAAACTTCTCTGTAGACATTTCTGTACAAATCCATTTATTGAAGAATAATACAATAAAAATCTTTTAAAATGATTTTAAAGTAAAAATTGCAATAGTAACTTAAAATATGCACCCAATAAAGAGAGGCATTTTGATTTACCTGTAAATTCCAGGGTGAGTGTTCCGTACTCCAAGATAAGGAATTTACAGGCATGTCAAAATTCCTTTTATCTCAATTGTATAGTACTGGACAAAGAAGTCATATATCATAGGACATTCCCAGGCAATGAATAGTAAAGGTAAGTGACAATGAGGAAAATAGAACTATGTAAACTGCATAGGTGTGAATCTCATAACCTCAGGGAGCTGCTGAGAAAACATTGCAGCCAAAAGCTGCATCAGCAGAAGCTTAGATGTCCACCTGGTACAACTTTGAAAAAGTGAACAGAAGACCTGGTGGCAGCTTTAAGGCTCTTTCACACGGAGCGCCCGTTCAGATCCGCCTGCCGTTTTTTTATGCGGACCTGAACGGACGCTCCGTGCTCCTCCATGGAGCCGCGGATGTCAGCGGTGACATGCCCGCTGACATCCGACCCGCTCTGATCCGCCAAAGTGTGACGGAGGAAAAACCTACTTTTCCATCCATATGACGGATCGGATGAACACGGACATACGGTCCGTGTTCATCCGATCCCCCCTTAGGGGAGAGTGGAGAAAAGACAGGGCGGTCCCCGCACAGTGATCAACGGAGCGATCCCCGCTGAGCAAACGGAGGTGCACGGGGCGGATCATTACTGATCCGCCCCGTGTGAAAGAGCCCTTACAAATCTGGGCTGTAGAACCTTGGTGCCGAAATGTTCAGGAAACTTCCATGAATCTGGTGAAAGGATGGGAGGAAATTTATTTTTGAGAATGTAAACTCTTCCAATCAGAATCTCTGCAATCAATTATACGTACGCTTACTATCGTTACCCCTAAAGGTCAAAAGCCATCATGCAGGCCACACGATATCCAAAACAGTCTATGGAATTTGGGAGCAGCAGACATAACCACTAAAGGTCACCGACTGAAATTCAATCAGTCTCTTAACACAAAGCTCTACAGCTAAAAGAACAGCGAGTACACTTCAACGCCGTCTTTGCACTCCCCATAAGCTGTCAGAAAGGTAAGTATAAAGTGTGAGGCCTATTGCCTTGATGTTGTATGTTACTGCTGTTTTCTGGCGCTCATTTGATTAACTCTTGGCGAACCATTGCGAATTAGCTTCATTTTACGGAAGAAATAAAGGCGTTCAGAATAAGGGATTCACAGCTTTCATAAAGCAAACATATGGCGATACAAGCAAATTAGCACCTACAAGGCAGAAAGTGAACAGAATTCCAAGATACTAAACAAGATGACAGCCTTCTTCCTTCCAACTAGTGTGCCGTATTTACACTAGAAACTTTTAAATTAATTAAAGACTATAACATTAATAAACATTGAATAGTGATAACGAGCTACATTATCCGCAGCAGAGAATCCATCAACATTATTTTTACCTGATCATTTAAAGGAACCCGACAGCTTACTTGGTCTTAAGCCTCGTACAGACGATCGGATATCTGACGGAATCTAATCCGATGGATTTTTTCATCGGATATCCAATGAAGCCGACTTTCATCAGTCTTGCCTGCACACCATCAGTCAAAAATCCGACCGTGCCAAAAACGCGGTGACGTAAAAACATGACGACGTGCTGAGAAAAATGAAGTTCAATGCTTCTGAGCATGCGTGGACTTGATTCTGAACGTGGATTTTTGACCGATGGACTTCCACACAGACGATCATTTTTTTCTATCGTTTTGTTATTCATAGGAAAAATTGAAAACATGTTCTATTTTTTTTCACTGATGGAAAACAAACCGATGGGGCCCACACACGAGCGGTTTGTCTGATGAAAACAGTCCATCGGAAAAACAGTCTGTTTTCATCGGACAAACTGATCGTGTGTACAAGGCTTAATGGGTGTCTAGTTTACCAGAACTCTCCAGAAGCCCTGCCAATTAAAGCAGTAATAAACCCAAACTTTATATTTTGCAGCTTACCAATCTTTATATGTGGTGGCTGCATTTGTTTTGTTTTTTAAAGCATGAATAAATAAAAACTGATCATTATAAGCACCCCTTTCAGTGGTAAATTGTTTGTTTCAAACCATTTACTGCTACATTTGTAGGAGAGCTTGTTCTGTTGACAAACAACAGACATACTGGCCAGATCACCAGCATTGGTAAACTGCAGTATAATAAATGTTTGCTTTTGGGGCTAATACTACTTTAAACTCAGGATTCTCAGGAAACAGAATACAGTTTTTTATGCCTTTTCTTCACTGCAACGGAGTCTCCCTGCAGTGTCAACATTTTCTCTGCATATGAGTGCAGGCGGCTGCAACAAAGTAGAAACTGTTTTTGTCTTCATTCTCTCCTCCACATATGATACATTAATCTAATGTTTAACTTTTATAGAATTGAAATACCTTGTGTAAGGACCAAGACAAATATGTTAATGTCGATGTAAACCCTCCATACACCCAGTGAAGTGAACAGTCTCAGATGATACACAGGGATGAAACCAATCTACCTACATAGGTTTTACATCCATATCTGCTGTCTTCACATTTATATACTGTTTAGAAAGTTGAGATTGTGCAGGGAGATTTTCTCTTCCTGGTTAACACAGAGTGTGATGTCTGGGCATACAGCCAAGATAGCCAAAATTGCTGATTGGAGGAAAGGCACACACCACATCTCATCATAGGCAGAGACTCTCAGAGGTGTTTTGTAATAGGACCTGCTCTCTGCTAATCTATTTTAGCAACCTCCCCGGACAGAAGATTTAGGCTGCTTTTATCTGATGTGTCAGAGAATTTGTCAGGAGTTATCGGGCTGATAACAAAAGGGACAGTTTAGGAGAGAGCCACTTAGGGACTTGGGTTTACATCCACTTTAAATAATAATAAAAAAAGGGCATGCACTAATATTCTTCTCATACTTATTTGTATACTAACCAATTACTTTTTTACTTTAGGGTAGAGAGGTGCTGAAACTTTTGTCAAATTTTATTCACTTTCTGTCCCAGAGACACAACATGGAATGTAAACAAATTTCTCAAATACAAGAGGAATTGCTTTTGGATTTACCATCACCTTTCACTGACAATGGACAAATAGAGAGGGTGACTTCATTGACAAATGACTAGAGCTAACAGATGTTCTAATCCTTAAACATTCTTTCCAAAAAATGAAAAAAAAGTTTTGCGATTGGCGATTCTTCCATCCATCTTGTTTGTGTGGATGGAGTAATGTGTTAAAGTGGTTGTAAATGCTGAAGTTTTTTTTTTACCATCATGCATTCTATGCATGAACATAAAAACCTTCTGTGTGCTGCTCCCCCCAGCCCCCTTACCACTCACCTGAGCCCCCTCTTAATCCAGAGATGTGCACTGGAGTGTCGGCTGTCTCTCTCCTCATTGGCTGAGACGTGCAGCGCGAGCCATTAGCTCCAACTCTTGTCAATCACAGCCAGTGAGCCAATGAGGATTGAGAGAGTGAGGCTGAGCCACGGCTCTATGTGCCAAGCATACACCAGTGCGCTACAGCAAGTGGCTTGTCATTGAAGACACTGGTCAAGGTGGAGGAGCCAGGAGCGCCGTCGGCGGATCCGAGAAGAGGAGGATTGGGTTTGCTCCGCCATGTTTATTTTTTAGTTATTTTTTAAAACGCCAGACCTTTAATGTATTTTTTTCAGTCATCTCATAGGCTGAACAACAAAAAAAATGAATTGCAAATGAAGCGATATGTATGTATTTTTTTTTTCTTAATTTCTGTACTTCAGTAACTGTGTTCGTCCGAAGGTAACCATATAATGAAAGAATATTAGGACCTTACTTACAGGGGAAGACTACATTTCAAAATTACCAGTAGGCCCAGAGAAAGACTACTGAAAATGTATGCAAGAGGTTGAGCTTGGTCCTACCTTTTACCACCTCATATTGGTCTTTTAATGTGACAAGTTTCCCTGTTGACCAATACAAAAAGTTCTAGTTCTAAAAGGGGGTGGGGTTAAGTAGAGCTTTCACAACAATAGCCGAGGTTAACACTTTCAGACTGTGTATATACTGATCTTTTTTGACATACAGTTTTCACTGAAAGTAACCCAACTACTACAAGGATTAAGGCAGGTTTACTTTAGAGGGTAACAAATTTAGTTACAAAATGAAGCAACAAAAAAATGATGCAACATATCTAATTACTGCAGAAACATTTGAGCAAATTCGGTATTAAAAAAAGCGTCCTTTCTAGCTCAGGTGGCCGGCTATGAATAAAATAAAAAAAAACACACAGGATACACTGTTAATATAATTCTCACCCAGAAATGTCATTTTCTGCTAATCTGATTGGCTTTCTGCTCTTACCGTCAGCTTTTCTCTTATTACAAGACCGGGAATGATTACACTCCTGCCAGATCAACGCAGTGTGAACTCACGAGCAGCTGCCCAGCCACTGCTGGAAATTCTCACTTCTACCAAAAAAAATCATATTAATTCTTTTAGAAAGGCCATCTATTGTTCGGAGGCACACAGAAGCGAGAGACCAGCTGGGAAAGTTTGCAGCGGCGCTTGCCGCTCCTTTTTGTAAGGGACCACTTAGGAGAGTTTGCAGTGGCAGCTATGTGGCTCCCTGTTAGCACATTGCTGATGTGTCCAGAGCGTGGACAGTTGAGTATAAGTCTTTTTGGGGAGTGAGAGTTCTACTTTAAATTAGAGAGAGAGTTTGAAGATGGGGCGGAATGACAACTCATGGGGCCCCCGGGCAATAGATTATGGGGCCCCCAGGCAATAGGAGATTATGGGGCCCCCAGGCAATAGAAGCTTATGGGGCCCCCAGGCAATAGATTATGGGGCCACACAGTATATACACACACATACAGTATACATACACAGTACACACACACAGACACACAATATACATACACACAGAATACACATACACACACTGAAAGGTACTGGAGAGGCAGGCAGCTATAATCTTGGGAAAAACACTGATTTTTACTGAGGCTGGTAACACTGATGGGGCCCCCTAGTGGCATGGGGCCCCCTAGTGGAATGGGGCCCTCAGGCAGTGCCCGGGTGGTCAGTCCGCCCCTGGTCTGAAGATAGACAGCCCCTTATGTGCTATATAGAATCCATAGTGCTCTCAAAATCTTGTGTTACAGATGCCTCCCGTATTAGGGCTCATTAAAACACTGGATATTTTCTTGAGTTTGACACACGTTTAAAATGCAAGTCAGCAAAATCTCATTGCCTTTGAGGGTACTTCAGAAGCTGCCTTCCTTTGGATGCAGAATGTCCTATTAAGGTGCACTTGAACTGTAGACAATGCAGGTCAAGCGCAGCTTCTTATTTCAAATGCTGCCTTTTTCATTGGAATGCAGCTGCAAGTGTTTGAATAAAAAAAATGGAGCATTTGAGTAGAACACCCGTCGCCAAACATGAAAAATGTTAATAAAAAAAAGAGAGAGATAAAAAAAGACACAACAGAGTTGTTGTAAAACTTATAGACAACAAAAATGAATTTAATGTTGACCCCAAACTAATATATTTTCCCTTAAAACATCTCTGAACATTTCTTAATATAAGCACCACAGTAGGACATGGGTGATTCTGGCTGTGTTTGATCCTTGAGAAATCTTGAAAAGAACACATTATGTTCAGTAACCAACTCGCTGTTGTCAGACTTGTTTAATTTGCCTTCTCGTAGAAGATACACGTCTATGCAGCAATGACTAAAATGGTCTTCGGGACACTTTGTCTATAGCTTTCAAATAACTGTCTGCTTGACTGGAGTAAATATTTGCCTACTGTGGCTAAATTGTTTGTTAATGTTAAATGCAGGAATTACATATTGTTTATCACCATAGCAACAACATGAAAAGAATCATTGCCTCCATTTTAATTCCAATGAATCTTGGCGTTTAATTAAATTAAGCACAATGAAGAAGAAAATCATAGCTGGAATGCTTGGCAGCAGCAAAATAAATTCCATTTTGTACAGCAAAAGAGGAATAAACGTGGTTTAAAAATACACCGTCCTGGAACATTAAAATAAATAAAAATAAATATCGCAATTCTAGGGCTTCGGGCCATTTGTGTTAGTACCATGGGTGTTCTATCATTGAAAGACACTTCATAAGTTTTTCCTAATAAAAGATCTTGCCAATCTGAATGAAAGTAATGATTAATAATTTATTAATTATCAGGATGCTCAAGGCAGTATTTATAAGTGGATGAATCCTACCCCAGAGAGGAGGCTTCAAAAAATGCCATATACATGACATATCTTCAAGTCAGAAGATAGAGCTGCTGAAAAAAAAAAAAAAAAAAAAACACTTTTCATGACCTCATGTATTGACTCATGTAGGCATGTAGACAAAAACTATTCCCATTAGTACGATGAAACTATTTTTTTTTTTTTGTAACAGGTTGTAACAAAATCCCTAAACCTGAACACAGTATTAAGCATTCACACTATAGAGCGTATTGTACCGCGATTTGCCGCAAAAAATTGCGGCGTTTTGTCCCGTGATTTGCCGCGACAAAAACGCGTTGTTTTTTAGCCTCGTTTTCGGTGGAGGGGTGATTTTAACATTGTCGGCTATGCCGAACGCCGAAGCCGCCTGAAAAAAAGGGTCCGGGACTTGTTTTGAGCTTTAGGCGTACGGCGTTTCGGCGTGGAGATGTGAACTATCTCCATAGCAGACAATGTTAAATCACCCCTCCAGCGTATTTCAGGCTGCAATAGCGTCAGGCGTAAAAATGCCTAGGTGTAAAATGGTCATCTGCTATGCTTTCAAAAGCCATTTCGAAAGTAGTTCTGTAAAAAAAAAGCTAAAAGTATTACAAAAGGTAGTTTTCTTATTTTTTCAAAAAAAGAAAAAGAAAAAAAAGAAGGCATACTTTCCAGCTGTCTGCAATGGTATTGCACAGATCGGGTCCTTATCTTGTGTAGGTGCGCTCTTGAGCCTACCCCCCCACAGGATTCGACTGAAAACAGAAGGACCCAATTGGAGGGGGTTAGGATATTTTGAACAGTTATACTGCGTACACACGGTCGGAATTTCCGATAACAAATGTTCGGTGTGAGCTTGTTGTCGGAAAATCGACCGTGTGTATGCTCCATCATAGACATTTGTTTGAGAGCTGGTTTTCAATTTTTCCAACAACTAAAATTCTTGTCTGAAATTCCGATCGTCTGTAGCCAATTCCAACGCACAAAAATCCTACGCATGCTCAAAATCAATCGACGGATGCTTGGAATCATTGAACTTCATTTTTCTCGGCTCGTCGTAGGCCTCGTACACACGATCGGACATATCCGATGAAAACGGTCCGCGGACCATTTCCATCGGATATGTCCGATCTGGAGTTTGATCCGATGGCGTGTACACACCATCGGATCAAATTCCCCGCCGGCGGACGGCGCGGTGATGTGTCGGTGACGCGGCGGTGACGTTGACGCCGCCACGTCACCGCACCAGGAAGTAAAACACTTCCGCGCATGCGCCGAATCCATTCAGCGGCGGCGCAGCGGCGGTGCGGGACGACATGTCTGCTGGTAAGTGTACTAACCAGCAGACATGTCGGGCGGACAGATTCCCACCGGATAGATTTCAAAGCATGCTTTGAAATCTGTCGGGTGGACAAATCTGTCCACTAGCCCATACACACGATCGGAGATGTCTGCTGAAACGGTCCATCGGACCGTTTTCAGCGGACATATCCCCTCGTGTGTACGAGGCCTTAGTGTTGTACGTGATCGCATTCTTGACGTTCGTAATTTCCGACAACATTTGTGTGACCTCAGTGTGTATGCAACATAAGTTTAAGCCAACATTCCGTCGGAAAACAATCCATGGTTTTGATGTCAGAAAGTCCCACCGTGTGTACTCGGCATTAGTGTTTTTTTTATACCATAATGCAGAGAAGGTGTTAAGGTAAAAGACTATTAAGACTTCCGATCCACTTTAACTGCACCATGAGGAGGGAAAGAGCCGAGAGGGCCTCTGTTCTTGTGCACATCGCTGGATCAAGATCGGGCTCAGGTAAGTATTCGGGGGACTGGGACGGCTGATCTAGGCAGAGAATGCATCAAGGTAAAAAACTTCAGGCTTTAAAACCACTTGAAGGACACAGTTACCTATATGGTGAATTCCTGACTTGGGCCAACTGTGGTCCCAGGGCCACATGTGATTTATTGCCTGCCCCACCTGGCCCTTGATTGCTCCTATGTTGGCATGCCTCTCTGAAAATGTCAGCTTCCCCACTGAGCACCTCAGAGCGACATGCTGACAGATGACTGTGCGGAGATCTACAAGAACTGGACAGAGAAAGCCAGAGGATCTGATCGGTACAGAAGGGAGGCTCGGTTCTGTTCGGACAACGTTGCCTAGGAGATGTCCAGACACTCTCCTTTCATTCTCCTACCTGACCATGTTCTTCCTTTGTTAGCATCTGCATGCTGCAACCCCTGGGATCCATTCACCTGTTCTTTACTCCAGGTAAAGGATCTACAGAAATCCCTACCGGGTTCTCTCCTTCCAGTCACAGTGCTTTTCAGATGGCATTTCACAGGCAGTGAGGTAGTGTTATATCGCCTCCTCACTGACCAATTTATCCCTTTGAATGTCACACTACCGTTACCTACAAGCCTTCTCAGGATTCTCAATATTAAACAGAATTAAGTTTGTCCACCCACAGCAGTCCCAGTTTCTCACATGGCCCTCTGGAAAAATAATTTGTCTACTCCTGGTTAAATGTATGAGAGCATCCCTCCAAATGATTGAAGTTGGGTT
The DNA here is from genome assembly GCA_029574335.1 of Rana kukunoris. Taxonomy (NCBI): domain Eukaryota; kingdom Metazoa; phylum Chordata; class Amphibia; order Anura; family Ranidae; genus Rana; species Rana kukunoris. Next base: position 509,767,760 of record CM056050.1, read on the forward strand.
TTTCCAAGAATACTGTTACTGCTACAGTATACTAAGGACAGTGCATTTTCAACCACGTGGCAACAATTTGGGGCAGGCTCTTTCCTGTTCCAGTATGACTGTGCCCCTGTGTACAAAGTCAGCTCCATAAAGACATGGTTTGAGGAAGATGGTGTGGATGACCTTGAGAGTCTTGACCTCAACCATAGCAAACACTTTTTAGGCTGATCAAAAATAGGATTTACTACATAAAGTAGTAGAGAGGCGGACTTTTTCAGGCAATCACAAGGACATAAAATTTAAGAAAAATATTTAATTATATATCATAAAATCCAAAAACAAAAACTAAAATATACAGAAACAGGGTATACAGAGTATATATCAGCAATGGTAGCTTGCATCTCGCCTACGCGTTTCGCCTAACGGCTTCTTCAGGGCGAGTTTGAGAGAGGGCTGGTAGTATATAATTGCTAATTTCATATATCAAAACAGTTGCTGTCCATCCGATTATATCAAGGATTAAGTAAATATCCATATGGCTTGTGAGAGCTCAATGCGGCAGACAAAGTGTACCAAATATACGAAAGAATGTATCCTATGGTTAGCAGCGAATCATCATATAAAGATGAACAAATGTATTTCTGAGATAGAGCCAGAAATCAAAGGAGGACCCGGGACTGATCACAGCAGTAAACATAGACCAAAGCCAGAGAGGAGTAGAATCCAATCAAAATAGGCTAGACCGGGTTATGATGTCCAATATAGGACAGTCCAATGAGTCAGGAGTCTGGATATAGATCGCTGTTGATATGTCCCGGGGGGAGTCAGACCTGTGCTGCTTTGAGTCATTTCTCCTTATAAAACATCAGTTCCTGACCTCAAAAATGAAATCCTTCCTATAAGTGGAGCAGGTTATAACTGCATAGGTGGGGGCCAACACTATAATAATACTCATGGTTTTAACAGAGGATGCCCAACAAGCTCATATTGGTGTTTTTCACAGGGGTGACTATAAAAGTCTATCTCCTCTAGTCAATCAGATGTTAGAGCCAACTGGATTTTCTGGTCCTAGAAGCAAGTGTACTAAAAGCAGCTTTCAGCATTGAGCCTAGTGACAGACAGTAATAACATTACCACATGCCAACCTGAAGGACATTTTCCTGCTGAGCAGGTGCAACTAAGCTCACTATGATTACTGCTTTGGAGATCTGTGAAGAATGATCCCCCATTAGAACTAAAAATGTATTCTTAAAAACACATGCCATTGAGGTTGCCAAAAGTCACTCGAAAAGTAAATATGTATTTTGGGAGATCAGTCAGTTTTGCCATCTGAATGAGCAGGAAAGGTAGCTCCAATTGCTACTGTGTTTTTATTGTAGAAGAGATGGTAGGCACACCATTGTATCTCTTCTGTTGTCCTCATCCTACACAACCTTTGACTCCAGCCATTCCTTCCTGGTCCCCGACTATGCTCCTGCCCCCATCTTCTTGACCTGCCAGAAACCTGCAACATCCCTGATGTTCTCACTGTTGATATCTGTCCTGGAAATCAGTACTCCTCTTTTATGCAGGAATTGTTCTTTGAATTAGAATATACAGTCTCTTTTTAAAAATGTTACCGGTCCTCAAAGTTATCTCAAGCTTTTAGTGATGTTTAAATAGTTTATTTGGACCAAACAAGCTATTACCTTCAGTACTAGATGTACTAGCTGTGTGCACTGTACATACAGTATACAGTGCTGTGTTCTGGCAGTGGGATGGAAATGCTATCCCACTCCCAAACAGAATGGAGTCAGGCTAAGCACCGCTCAATCATTTACAGGGAGTTTTGTACTCTATGAATAAATAGCTTTCTCTGATTGGAAAAGGCAGAGAGGCAGGCAGATAATGTCATGATCTCAGACATTTAAAGGAAGCATTGTACTTATTCTCAAAATACAAAGCTCCCTGTGAATGGCTGAGCAGTGCTCAGCCGCACTCGATTTTGTTCCAGAAGTGGGACATAAGTTTCCATCCCACTGCCGAAACAAAGCGTTGTATGTAGCCGAGGCTACATACAGATTATACAAACACACACACCTAGTCTAGTAGTAAAGGTAATCCTTTGGACAAAAGCTGACGATCAGCTTTAAAAGTTCACCATTGGCAACATTTACATGTTCCACCCAATTTTACTGGCAGCAATGGGGGGAGAAGTTCCCCGTACTAGCTGTCACTGTTTGAAAACAGAGCAGCCGTGCAAGGCTTTGCCCACATGGCTGTATCATTCATACACACAGATCTGTGCGTCTAAATCTTAATGAACTAACACGGTGCTGTGAAGTGCTGTGGCAGTTCATTGAGTCTTCCTGTCGAGGGTATCGGCTTACCCATACGGGGTGTACGGGCAAATGGATACAATGACAGTGTGCAAAAGATCTGCATGGCATCACTGATCTGCTGATCGCTGGTGCAATGCTTTACAGGCTCCAACTACAAAAAATAATAAATATGTATTCTTTTTTTTTTAAAGTGAACTTATCCTCTAAAGACATGGGCTTCCATATATCAAAAATTAAATAGTTGTTCCCAATAACCAGTCAGGACAAATCTGCACTAGAAAATCATAGCTTGAATCTTGCATTATCCAAGGGTAACCCATTGTTTTCTTCCACTTTACTACATGAAGGCCACAAATGGGAATAAAGAGTACTTTCTCACCTCATTAGCAATTTTTATTTAACAATACAAGTTTGGTAAAATAGGTATGTGCTACATTATATTAGGCATGAACGTGAATGTAAATGTAAACATTTTTATTTATTTTTAATGACAAAAGATGTCATGCTTTCCTGCTCTGTGCAAAGATTTAGCACAGAGCGGCACCGAACCTCCTCTTCTGGGGTCCTCCACCAGTGCTGTCTACCTTTCCTCTTCTCCGTCTGCCACCATAGCAAGCCATTTGCTATGGGGGCAGATGTGTGGGCTTGATCCTGAGCTAGGCTGTGTGCATCTATGAATAAACATAACGCAACTTGGCCCTGGCCGTTGCCTACAAGATTTATCTGACAGCAGCGGGAGCCAATGTAGAGATTTCTGTTAGTCTGTTTATGCATCCTGAGGAAGCGGATATGTGAAACGTGTTGACCCATTAAGACTAGCTTGTATACTAGCTGCTGAAGTAATGAGCTATACTCTATACTTTATGTATTATTTTACAGATTGGATGCAACTTCTATGGATTGATTTTAATAACTTATGGTCAATCATACTTTTAGGGCTTAAGATTGTAAATAAAGTAATTTATTTTATATTCATTGTGTCCCATGTGCCTCTAAAGTCCGATTTAGGTTTTTTGTAGATGGACTCCCACTGCTTTCAGCCAAGCATGTGGGAGATGGGAGAAGAGCTGCTGCAGACAGGACAACGCTGGATTGAAAATGGCCTCAGGTAAGTGTTTAAAAAGGAGGGCGGGGGGCTACTATTAAAAGATTTTTTACCTTAATGCAGAGAACCGCTTTAAAGCTGATTCAATTAACAGGGCAAGCATAAAAAAACACACTACTACAAGTGGCACAATGGAATTCTTGGAGTCATTAATGAGACAAGGATATTCAAAAGCAACCCACTTTGTAAACAGTAAGAGGTGTAAAATGAGACTATAGTTTGGATAAATTAAAACGTATAACATTAAGATTAAGTCACAGATTTAGGAGAATAATCAGTGACAACCTTATTTTCACTTAAACTTTCTGCATACTTGTTTTGTGACAATAACTCTAAAAATACTGCAGTCTGAAAGCCTAGCATCTATCATGTGAGAGAGGAGATTTTTTTTTTTTTATCTCAGGTCTCAGGTTTGAAGTTCCATTTACATACTCTGTTAAAAATATTTGTAATATTAGTCAATAGGTGTATTAACATACAGATGTTTCTACGTGCTGTACTCTGTTATAAAAAAATAAAATTAACATGCTGCAGCTGTTAAAATGGCAAGAAGAGTATAAAATAGGAATGAGAACATCGTAAGGCACCTTTTACACTGACGGCTGTTTTGCCGCAGTTAAAAGCATGTAAATGTTCTGTGAAATTCAAGGCTCCAGGCACTGCGATTAGCTGCATTTGAACATTGCGATTATGTGCGGTTACATGCGGCCGCGTTTAGCTGCGTTAGTCATTCCCATAGCAACCCTTTTTTATTTTTTTTGATTATGATTTGCTTCCTGTTTTTTTTTTTCTCAAGCTGCTATCCGCATTCGACACAAAAGACTGCGATTACCTGCGGTTAAGTGCATATAGCTGCGCTAAATCGCATCTGGACGCATTCAATTCTATTTTTTCTATTCGCATCAAACCGCATGTAACGAAATTGCAGCTAAAAGCTGTGTGTGAATGGGGCCATAGGAAAGCATTGTGTGCTTTTAGCTGCGATAGAAACCTAGAAAATCCGCAGCTAAAAGCACCATTCTATCCGTCCGTGTGAAAGGGGCCTAATGCTAATTTTTTATACTTCTGAATTGTGCAGCTATGAAAAATTAAGAACTTCCTGGCTTTGAAACTGACTTAAGGTAGCCTTGAAAACAAAAATACAATGCAATGCATCTAAAATGCAATAAAAGAGAGAAATGTGTGTGCTGTCATTTTCACGTGTGTATGTACGCTTAAACCTTCCGCAAATACAGTAGTCTTTTTGCAGAAGTATAATATGAGACCCCTAAAATCTACAAGCTGCCCACCATGAAGCATGCTATACACAAGAATCTGATTTTCTACAGGCATGTACGATTCACTTGACTTAGTTTCAACTACGCTTTGAACAAAGATTTCAGATGCCTTTATTTCCCCCTACAGAACATTCAGCTGCCTGCTTGTTACATCACATTATAATCTCTCCGATGATGGAAACCCCCAGGCGCCTTATATTTTTTTGCCTACTATTATAATTTAGCAATGACACAGCTTTTAAGTACCAGCGGGTAGAGAAGTGTCCACTGCAATAGAGCTAAGTACAAATATATCCATCTATGCTCGACCAACAGTAATAAGGAATGATAAAGGAAATATCTAACCGTAATACATGACATTTTCCCCTTTTTCTGGGGATATAATACATATCCAGCTGGATCACAAACTACCTGCCCTATAAGAACCCATCTATAAAATGATAATGATAGCCACCAGGCAATGTAGTCTAAAAACGCTTCACACCCACCTGCTCTACAGGTGTTACTGCATACAAGGTTACGTTTTGGATGGAGTAGAAAATACCTAGAATTCCTGTTAGTTTTTTTTGTATTGCTGTTTTGTGTCCTATTGGGGAGATGGTCCTTTTTTTTTTCTGTCCGGAGACACAACAGGAAGTGAGAGGAAATCTTTTCACACTGGAGGAAAATCTACTCTCAGGCCGCGTACACACGATCAGACATGTCCGATGAAACATGTCTGACGGACCGTTTTCATCAGACCACGCTGAAGTGGTCTGTTGGTCTGATGTGCGTACACACCATCGGACCAAAATCCCCTCAGACCAGAACGCGGTGACGTAGACCACAACGACGTGATGAAAAAACGAAGTTCAATGCTTCCAAGCATGCGTCGACTTTGGATTTTGGTCCGATGATTTCGTGTACTAACCATCGACGGACAGGTTTTTAAGCATGTTTAGAAACTTTTGTCCGCTGGAAAACGGTCCGATAGGCCATACACACGATCAAACATGTCCGACAGCGGACATGTTCGATCGTGTGTACGCAGCCTTAGGCTTGATTCACACCAATGCATTTTAAGTGCTTTTTGCATTTTGCAGATTTGCTCTACAGAACGTGTTCCATATTAAATGGTCTGTAGTGCAAAATGCAAAAAGCACTAAAACAGCATAGGTGTGAATCAAGCCTAAGACAGTTGTAACTTCCCATCGCAGTGGGGTCACAAACTAACAAAACATTTTCCACCATTTTTTTTCCAACATTTTTGAATCTTCAAAGAGTATTGGCTTTAATTATACTTTAAAGAAGTATGGCCAAAGCTCTTTGGCCATACTATGACCCAGATTCAGCCGACAGTGGGCTAAAGCCTGCTGTCGGCTGACATCACAGAGCCAGTGCAAGCTCTGCAGGGATCCGGACAATAATGTCTAGATCCACCCATATTCCTGGCCGGCAGCTGGCTCAGCCTAGGTGAGCCTGAGCCATATACTGTTCTGGTGCGAATGGGCCCTTAAATCTAACAACTCTTCTTGTTTACGTGCTGTGAAAGTATAGATCCCTTTGGGCCTCTAGTGCCAGCTCAGATGTAAGTGCTGTACGTCTCATAGCCTTCTGTTCTACATCTCCACTTCCCATGCTTTCTAGCCATTCACAAAATTGAGCTGTGGTCAAAAAGTATTAAAGCCAGGACACAAGCATTTTCATAAATGGCAGATCCTGTACTTCTCTTATGATGTGTGTATTTGAAGTATATGCAAGCCAAAAGTATTTGTTAGAGCAATAGATGGAGTATATAAATACTGTATAATAATAATAATAATAATAATAATAATAATAAGTGAAGATTAAATCTGCAGTATGTTTTTTTTTTTTTTGCCATCTGTGTCTTATTAAGGAAATTAACCATAATTTCCTGTCCTGTAGACATATCTTTGAGGCTATTAAGTACAAGAAAGTACAAAATATTGTGTTTTTTTCAAAATTGTTGCTCTTTTGTTTATAGCGCAAAAAATAAAAACTGCAGAGATGATCAAATACCGCCAAAAGAAAGCTCTATTTGTGGGGTGGGGAAAAAGGACGTAAATTCTGTTTGGGTACAGCATTGCATGACTGCGCAATTGTCACCTAAAACGACGCAGTGCCGTATCGCAAAAAATGGCCTGGTCATTGAGCAGCCAATTTTTCCAGGGCTGAAGTGGTTAAAGTAGAACTATAGGCAGTTTTCCCCCACTTTTGAAAGAGTAAGGGAGGGTTAAAGGGGAGGGGAGATTTACATTCACTTCCTGCCCAATAGCAAAATCAGGGGAGTAGAAATCCCTGCAAATTAAGGGACTCCTTTTGGGCCCCAGGTCTCTAGAACCAGTGTTCCCATTGGAAGCTTTCCCCTCCATTACTGTTCTTGGGACAACCCAAAATTTGGGATTTGTTTTACTTTCAACGATAAACAGGACAAATGACAGAGGGTGAATCTGTCCAACAGGGGCAGAGGTAGCAAAAAAAAACACAGGCATTCTAATCTCATCTCCACCCTAATATGTAAGATGTTCAGCAAACTCCCCCAGCATCCCAGATTAACCGCTTGCTGACCAGCGCACAACTAAATATGTCGGCAGAATGGCACGGCTGCACAAAAGGGCGTATATATACATCCCCTTTAAGAATCGGTATTGTGGACGTGCGGGCGCCCACCGCAAGCTCCATGATTTCGACTGCGGGCCCTGCGGACTCGATGTCCGTGGGCATACCCGCGATCGTGTCATGGTGAGGAAGAACGGGGAAATGCTAATGTAAACAAGCATTTCCTCAGTCTTCCTAGTGACAGGATAGTGTACACATCTTCCTGTAATCGTAAGCCGTGATCACTGTCATGTCACACACAGCCCACCCCCCTTACAGTTAGAGGCACTCCCTAGGGCGCACTTAACCCCTTCAGCACCACCTAGTGACTAACCCCTTTCACTGCCAGTGTACTTTTCACAGTAATCAGTGCATTTTTATAACTCTGATCGCCGTAAAAATTACAATGGTCCCAAAAATGTGTCAATGGTTCGGGGCTTAAGTGGTTAAGTTAAAAGCATTTGTCAAGGCAAAAAAACATTGATTTTGTTTTTTATTTTCCTTGCATGTCCCCCTCAGATCTACAATGACTGCACTTTCAACTGCACTCGCAGTGCAAAGTGCATTTGCCTTTGGTAAATAACCCCCATAGTGTGCTTCTACCTTCCTCTTTGACATTACAATATAACTCTGAATTCCTAAGCATGTGGTGTCAGCCCTGCCTATTTCATTTCTGATGCTTTACAAAGAACACAGACCTCTCCTTATCTCGATCCCCCCATTTTATTCCCCCTCCTCGTGTACAGGTAGAGAGCACAGGACATTACCGGACCACATGATTTTTGCCAAAACCAACAGGTATTTTTTGCACTTATCAAACAGATGGAAAAAAATGTCAATGGTGTATTTAGAGAGGAAAATAAGAGAAGTTTGTTGTTAGAAATTAATATACACTTTAAATAGCAGTATTGTCCTTTTGCACCGATATGCTGTAAATTACTACATACACCCCCACATGAAGAACACCTTTATACCCAGCACTAATTTAAAGCACGGAAACCACATATATAGATTTTCATGGCCCCTTTCTGTTGACAGTCGTCAGTGGGAATCCATCTGCTGCATTTATCAAAGTGACCGCATTAGGAAATGATGAATATGAAGCCATGTTTCATAGCGGCAGTCTGTAAATCTTCCGCTGCAATACTACATTACCAGACCAGCCGCTTGCAAAGCAGCACTAAGGTGTGGCAAACAATAGGCCTAAATATGCCAATGCCTATGAAGCTCAGCAAGCGATATCTTTTAATCAGCCGGCGATGCTGTGAATGTTTCTGATTGGTGCTCCAAGGGTTAACCCCGGAATGATGTAGAACGCCCCAGGCCTGAGCTCTGCTCATCAGAGCATTAAATCTGAAAGCTCAAGAGAACAGAGCAGTGGAGCTGCAAGGGCTGTGTTATGAAGTTCTGCATTAAAAATTCATATTGCAGGCTCGCCACAGTCCCCTTGTCTGGCTGAATGGAGAGCTGGCGGGGGAAATATTACACACCCCACTGTCTTCCTGGCGATTGGAAACATTCCTCAGCAAACAGCACCTCAGGAAGTGAACGAAAGGGCAAACAAACCGTGAAACAAATCAATGGGTTCAATTATCTCTCTTCTTCCTCGTAAAAGGAAACTTCTGATTTGGAAGCCGTTTCATCAAATTTATTTTTAATGACAACTCATGACATGAAGACCCCAGACCCTAAATGTGTGTCTGCTTGCTTGGAAAAGAGCAGTTTTGTCAGAAGGATTTTTTTTTTCATTCCACGGAAAACTAAATGAATCGAGCTCCAGTTATTAGCGGGAATGGCCATTCGCAGTACAATAGCCAGAGCTGTGACACCAGTTTAGATCACATTTTGGCACGTGGGTGTCCTTAGTGACACCGCAAGGCACATACAATTGCTATATACTGTAGACTGGGTGCCTTAGATTGTAAGCTCCTTGAGGACAAGTGCCTTTAATAAATAATAACAAACATAGTATACAGAATGAACCTATGTACATACTACCACAGTCTCTAGTAAAGACTTGAAGAGAATGTAAACCCCAACAATGAACTTCTCTTGCTTGCGCCCTTTTGTCAGTTAGGCTGCATTCAAACCTGAGCGTTTCAAAGTCGCACCTTTTTACATTGTCTTTACTATGTGTTTTGCCGCCATTTTTTGTACAGGACACCAATGTAAAAAGCAGAAAAACGCCTGTAATCTGCCTCGCAGAAGCTCATGTTCTTTTTGAGATCAAAACGTTTTTCAGGTGTTTAGCATCAGGTGGCAAAACGCTTAGATGTGAACAGGTATGAGCTGAAAATGCTCAGATGTGAATAGGTATGAGCTGAAAACGCTCAGATGTGAATAGGTATGAGCTGAAAACGCTCAGATGTGAACAGGTATGAGCTGAAAACGCTCAGATGTGAATAGGTATGAGCTGAAAACGCTCAGATGTGAACAGGTATGAGCTGAAAACGCTCAGATGTGAACAGGTATGAGCTGAAAACGCTCAGATTTAAACAGGTATGAGCTGAAAACGCTCAGATGTGAACAGGTATGAGCTAAAAAACGATTAAATGTGAACAGGTATGAGCTGAAAACGCTTAGATGTGAATGCATTTTTAACTATATACAGTAAGTTAAAGTGCTAGTGAACCCTCACGTTTTTTTATCTCAAAGCATTAACCACTTCCCATTCCAGCCATAGTAATATGACGGCCACAAGGTGGCTCTGCCAATCCCAGGTGGCCGTCATATGATGTCCTCGGCTTCCCGGCCGCTAGCGGGCATGCGCGCCCTCCACATCATTCAAGAGCCATGCACACGCCTGGAGGCCGCGATGTCTGCCTTGCACCCGCGGTTGCTCGTGACAGAGCAGGAACGTGAATCTGTGTGCGCACACAGATCCACGTCCTGTCAGGGGAGAGGAGACCTATTGTGTGTTCCTTATATATAGGGGAACACCGATCGGCCACCTCCCCCAGTCAGTCCCATCCCCCTCACAGTTAGAATCACTCCCTAGGTAACACATTTAACCCCTTGATCGCCCCCTATTGCTAACCCCTTCCCTGCCAGTGACATTTATAGGTCATAGTCATACGCATCGAGGCCCATGGGTAAGACTGCTTTTATAAGCATTATTTTTTATGATAATATTAATAATTATTATTTACACAGTAATCAGTGCATTTTTATAGTACTGATCACTGTATAATTATCAATGGTCCCAAAATTGTCAAAAGTGTCCTATCAGTCCGCCGCAATTTTACAGTCCCGATAAAAATCGCCGATCGCAATTACTAGGAAAATAATAATAATAAAAATGACAAATCTACCCCCTATTTTGTAGATGCTATAACTTTTGCGCAAATCAATATACGCTAATTGTGATTTGTTTTACCAAAAACATGTAAAAGGAAACATATCGGTCTAACCCGAGGAAGAAATTTGTTTTTTTGTTTTTTAAATTGGGATATTTATTATAGAAAAAATTAAAAAATATTGTGTTTTTTTTAAAATTGTCTTTTTTGTTTATAGCGGAAAGAAAAAAAATGCAGAGCTGATCAAATACCATCAAAAGAAAGCTCTATTTGTGGGTAAAAAAAAAATGACCAAAATTTCATATGGGTACAGTGTTGCATGACCGCGCAATTGTCATTCAAAATGTTACAGCGCTAAAAGCTGAAGCTTTTTTTTTTTGCTTTTTGGTTTGCTTTTTTTTGGTAGGGTGGGATCGGTTAGGAATGGTAAACAGAGTGACACATCAAGGAACGGTCCAATTGCCCCATCCCCTAGGGGGACATTGGTTCCCCTGGAGGAATGGGGGGTTTATTGGCTTGTTGGAGTGAAGAAATGGTACCCACAGATCTCAAAGGGTCACTAGAGGAGCGGACGCTGGATTAGTGTGTTAGAGATAGAAGATAGAAGTGACAGGATGTTTTCTGAACATATATACCTTTTTTTGTTTGTTCTTTTTTGGCCCTTGTTCTAATGATGTTATTATGTTCCATGTGGGTATGTCAGGAGTTTGCATTGTTATGTTTTGACTTCATGGCCAGAGGTATGGCCCTTCCCTTGTATGTTACTTTGCATGCTTGAAAACAATAAAGGAAAAATGAAAGAAAATTTGCCTGTGCAGGAAGGGGTTGAACATGCCCTGTATTGAAGTGGTTAAGGTGAAAAACCTTTTGTGCTGCAGCACCCGCCCAGACCCCATCTTTACAGCGACAAAGATGGGCACAGCAGCTTTAGCCACTGTCTCGGGGTCCTCATTGGATAGATTGGTTCACTCTGCTATAAAATCCAGTGACATGGGGGCGGGGCCGAGTCCTACTGTTTGTGTCAATGGACGCAGCAGGAGGACTCGGGGCCCACCGGCACAAAATCAGATATCCGTGGGGGCACTCGAGAAGAGGATTGGCCAATATCTTTGGCAATATAGTGTGGATGAGCGAGTTTGGGGTGGGGGAAACTGGCTGGCCTGCACAGTCCTGACCTCAACCAGATGGAATAACTTTGGGGTGAATTAGAGCAGAGACAGCGAGCCAGGACTTTTTCGTCCAAAATCAGTGCCTGACCTTCAAATGCAGATCTGGAAGAATGATGAAAAAATCCCATAGACACACTGCTAAACCTGGTGGACAGCCTTCCCAAAGGAGTTGAAGCTGATATAGCTGCATAGGGTGGGCCAACTTAATATTGAACCCTACGGACTAAGACTAGGATGTAATTAAAGTTCATGTGTGTGTAAAGGCAGGTGTCCCAATACTTTTGTAGTGTATAAATTCAGACAATATCTATATGTATACCTTATGAGATTTCTCACTGCCTACACTATACAAGGCCTGTATCTGCTTTAAATAAAAAATGTTCTCATTTGTAAAGCCTGTTCTTAGTGTAATTGCAAGTTACTTTATAGTTCTAAACACATGCTTTGGATGTTCATGACTCATTAACTGAACAGGAAATCGGAAACTTTAATTACAAATTAACTTTTATTATAGACTCAGCATAATACCACATGTAACAACCATAAAACCACTGTCTTTTATACTCGTTCCAGGAATGCAGTCACCAGTTCTGTATAAGCGTGCGCAACAAAAATATTGGTTCTGTTTTCTCGTTTGATTATTCTTCAACACCAAAGCACTACGTAACCAAGTAGATTTACATGACGTAGGAGAATTTTTTTATACTTTACATTTTTTTTTTATTAAATAATGATCGTGGACTAAATTAAAGTAAATCTGCGCTCCATTTTACAGGTTTAAAAATACAACCACCACCCAAAAGCTGGCACCACAGAATTCCTACTACCTTTATTAGATCCTCCATGATTTAGTTTCACTTTGTTACTTGGACAAAGCACTGACAGTTACTTTCCAAACAGACCGGAAAGGGTGCTTAGCCATCTTTGTTTATAGTGAATCTAAAATGTGGGGGGGATTTTGTGATGGCATTCTGGTTCAAAGCAGGGTTTTTACTTTTAAATGTTTATTATACAGATAAGGTTCTCAGCCTTATACAGATAAGTTACAGCCTTTTACTGTTTATTAAAGCGGAGTTCCACCCTAAAAATTAACTTTCCACCCTAAAAATTTACTTTCTATTAAAAACTTGCTTTTAATGTAAAAAAAAAAAAAAAAAAAATATGTTTTACTCACTGCTATCTGGCTGTTACTAGGCAGATTTCACAATCTGCCTAGTTCCTGGTCCTAGGTGGTTCAACTTCCTGTCCCTAGAAATCACCCAGCTTGCACCTCTCCCTGAAAACCAGGAAGAAAAAGGAAACTGGGCTTCACATGCCCACACATATGATGGATACGGCCACAACATGAGCTGGAGGATATAAGGCACTTGTTTGCAATGATTTCTGGAACGATTGGGGAGCTATTAATATGTTTTAGGGACTATTTAATGTGATTCATTTTAGCTTGCTAAAAAAATTAAAATTATGCCCAGAACCCTGCTTTAAAAGTCAGCAGCTACAAAAAGTGTTGCTGCTGACTTTTAATAAACAGACACCTGCTCCGCGGTCCAGCAACATGGTCACCCGGAGCTCAGCTCCTCTCCCCCCCCCCCCACATCTCCGGCCCGTGCCTCTATTCATAGTGTGGGCACCCGGCCGTGACTGCTTTCGGCTTCATGGCCGGGCACTCACTGCGCATGCGTGGGTTACGCTGCGCTGTATGAGTGGACAGGTGATCTCCTGGGACCTGTCATGTGTCCCAGGAAATTGCCTAAAGGGAGGGGCCGCCTAAGGTGAGAGGAGGAGTCACCTAAGCGGTCCCTGGGTGGAAGTAGGAAGTGGGACAGGAATTCCCACTCCTACCAAAGCCCCCACTCCCCCCCCAAAAATGATATGCCAAATGTGGCATGCAAGGGGGCAAGGAGTGCTTAAAGCGGAAGTTTCACTTTTGGGTGGAACTCCGCTTTAAATACATTATTTGTTTTTTCCCAAATCTTATCCAAAAAAGTGTCCACAATAAATAAGCAGGTCAGACAAGAATCTGCATGTTTTCTAAAGCTATTTAATACGAATACAATAACCTGCTTCCTGTTAATGTAGAACGTTCCTTATAGAAGAGTAATGGGAAAGTACCTAAAATATTTTGTAGGCAGCCCTTGTCAATAAATACATGAAAACATATCTTGTAAGTTAAAAAATAAAGAAATATTTAAATGGTATAAAAAAACAAACAAAAAAACAAAACAAAAAAATAACTTACTTTAGTGTACAGTATGGCTTGTAATTATCTTTGTAGGTGACAGACTTCCGTCTTTTTTAGTAATAAAGCACAACCGGCTCAATTCACCAAGTTTTAAAAAGCATTATTTGTCATTGCAACCAATATTTTCAGAAAACAATAGCCAATGAGAGCTAAAAAAAAAAGGCACTTTATGGGAACACATCTGAATGAATGAATGAATGAAAACTTGTATAGCGCGGCACATGCGAACTGAATCGCCTCTGGGCGCTTGTTGTTCCTGTCTCCTTTGATATCAAAAGAGAAAAGTCTTGACCTTTTTCCTAAATGCTAGGTGGTTCTCCTCCAACCGAATGCTGGTTGGTAAAGCGTTCCATAGTCTAGGACCCTGGATCGCGAATCTCCTTTCTCCCTTGGACTTGAAGTTGGCTTTCGGAACCTGGAGCAGGTTCTGATTCGTGGATCGCAAAACGCGATTGAGATTATGCGCTTTTATTATTTCGCATAAATAAAGGGGGGCATTCCCATGGACACATCTATGTGTAAGACAGAGAGCTTTAAAAGCGATTCTGTCTTTGACTGGCAGCCAATGAAGTGCTCTCAGTGAAGGTGAGATGGATTCCCAGGGTTTTTTCCCAGTCACCAGTCTGGCGGCCGTATTCTGAACGACTTGCAGACGAGCGATTTGGTACTTGGGGAGGCCGAGGTAAAGGGCATTTGCATAATCCAGTCTGGAGTTAACAATTGCTCCCACCACGACCGCTAAATCTTCTTTAGGGATGAACGGAGTGAGTCTGCGTAGTAGGCGCAGCAGATGGTGAGATCCGCTGACTACTGACCCTATTTGTGCGTCCATTGTCATAAAGGAGTCAAAAATGACCCCTAGGCTTTTGACTTTGGCGCTAGGGGTGATGAGCTTGCCCAGAATGGGCGGGGGGGTCCATGCTGTTGAAAGTTGATTCATACGCTTGGCGTGAAACAGGAGAAGTTCTGTTTTCGCTCCATTGAGTTTAAGATAACTCTTTGTCATCCAGTCCTCTATCAAAGAGAGACATGTCTCTAGATTGAGGTGGTGATCCTGTCTGTTGCAGATGCGGAAATAGAGTTGTGTGTCATCTGCATATGAGTGGTAGAGCAGTTTTTGGCTGCTGATAATCTCAAAGAGAGGACGAAGATATATGTTAAACAGCACTGGTGACAGAGGCGATCCTTGAGGGACTCCGCATGTTACTGTGCGTTTGTCAGACGTGAAAGGTCCTAACTTCACTGTTTGCGATCGGTTTTCCAGAAAAGAGGAGAACCAAGATAAATCGCCTTCTGCGACTCTGGCTACTTCAGCAAGCCGAGTCAGTAACAGATTGTGGTCTACAGTGTCGAAAGCGGCACTTAGGTCCAACAGAACTAGAAGACAAGATTCTCCTTCGTCTGTGGCCTTGAGAACATCGTCCCATACTTTCAGTAATGCTGTTTCTGTCCCGTGTCCGGGACGGAAGCCTGATTGCAATGGGTCAAGTAGCTTGTGGGTATCTAGATGCTGTTGCAGCTGTTGTACCACTACTTTTTCCATTATCTTTGAGAGTACGTTGAGGCTAGTTATGGGACGGCGGTGGAGTGGATCCTTGGGGTCCAGGGAGGGTTTTTTCAGGATGGGTTGGATTACACCCTCTTTCAACTGTGAGGGCACTATGCCTTCCAAGAAAGACTGGTTGATAAGCTGCGTGATGGGAGGAGCCAGAATGTCGGCGCATTCCTTCAGCAGTTTAGTGGGGATAACGTCATTTGGCGCTGTGCTATTACGCAGAGTACACATGACATTCTTAGTGGTCTCGATGGAGATGGGTTCCAGGGCGAACTTACCTGATATAGAAGAACTTACCTATATAGAAGTACTATGGGTGTGTGAGAGGCTGCAGGGGGGGCTGAGGGGGGAATTGTTTTGCTGAATGCTTTCACGGATTACCTCGATTTTATTAATGAAGTAATCCGATAGTTCATTGCAAAATTCTTGTGTGTCCGAGCTGGGGGTTTCAATGCATCCTGGCTTCATGGTCTGGGTGACCATCTTGAAGAGTTCGCGGGGGCGGTTTAGGGCGCCGTTGATAGCCTCCGAAAAATAATTTTTCTTGGCTTGGAAAATTCCTTTGTGGTATTTTCTTGTAGTCGCCTTGTAGATGGATAGGTTTAGCTCTGAAGAACATCTTTTCCAGGCAGATTCGGCCCTTCTGCGTTCTTGCTTCAGTAACGACAGTTGGTTGCTAAACCAGCTGCGGTTGGTTTTCCGGATGCGGGTTCGTCGCTTCGGCGCTACCAAGTCGGCTGACTGTAGCATGGCCGAGTTTATGGCTTCCAATGTTTCAACGGCCGTTTGATGCGGCGGAGTTGTTTCTATTTTTTTCCTTAAAGTAGTTTTGAAGAGTTCCGAGTGGAGCTTCTTCTGACATCTAGTCCAGTGTGTTGTCACTGGATTTGATGTTTTTGTTGCGGGGGGGATTGTGGAAATATTGAAGGTAATTGCATGGTGATCTGTCCATGGCAATTTTTCATTTTCCCAAATTTTTATTTCCAGAGCTTGTCTGAAAATAAGATCAAGTGTGTGACCTGAAGCATGTGTGGGCCCACATACTAGTTGCTGCAATCCTAATCCTTCCAGGTGGTCAATACAGGCGTCGGCAATGGGGTCCTGTGAGGAGTTGGCCCAGAGATTGAAATCCCCGAGCAGCAACAGGTGTTTGCTGTTGAGGGTATAAGTGGAGAAGAAATCCGTCCATGATGATAGCAGCTGCGATTTTGGGCCGGGCGGCCTATAGCAGAGCAGAATGTGGACGGTCTCCTTTGAACTTGCTTGCAGTTGCAGAGTAAGGGTTTCCATGAATGGAAGAGGGTTTTGGCGGACTGGTTTGGTGATCGTAAGATGAGTCTTGAGGATCACCGCCAGGCCGCCTCCTCTTTGCCCTATTCTGTTTTCCGTTATGATACGGTAATTTTCTGGCACCAGTTCTCCTAGAATGGTGTTACAGTCGGCTGTGAGCCAGCTCTCTGTAATAAAGAGGCAGTCTAGATCCTTTTGTTGAATGAAGTCGCGGATTTCTAGTCGGTGTTTTACTGCCGATCTTGTGTTGATCAGAGCACATGATATGTGCTTGAGCTGGGGTAAATGGCTGAAATGACTGACCGTCGATCTATGATCGATTCTCAATAGTCGCTCAGTTCTTAGGGCCTTTTTGGTGATGGCTGGCAGTATTGCGGCGCATTGCCTCAAACTCCAAATGGTTTTGGCAGAATATTGCCTACGTGCCATGATCGTCAATACACGGGGGGGGGGGGATTTCGGGGCAGTGGGGAGAGGAATTGGCTAACTCCTCTCTCCAGGCTTGGTCCAGAGGAAGGCAAAAAACCCCGGCGGTGCTCGGCCAATATGCTCCAGCAGGGAAAAAATTCCTTCCTGACCCCTGTAAGAGGCGATCGGGTAACCCCTGGATCAGGCTTCTGTGCTTTGGAAAGACAGGGGGGGGGGGCTGGGGCTGTGAGGGGGACCCTGTTGCTGGTCAGGCGGGATGGCTGTTCAGGCAGTGGGAAGAGGGCTGACAGGGTGATTCTTTAATTGAACAGGGGGCTGAGGGGGTGAGAGACAGGCCGGGTAGCTGGCCTTCTGGGGTAGGGGAGGTTTCCTGGGGCTGAGAGAGGACCACAGAGGCGTGGGGAGCGGCGCGCCGTTAGGCCGCAAGTGAAGCCGCGGTCTTTCCTAGACCGCGGCCCCGCGATTCGGAGCGGCCTGGCGCGGTGCCCTCAACAGAGCACCAGAACGGCGAAAACTACACGGGCGGAGGAATAGAGGAAGGGGGGCCCTTGGGGCCCTTGGGGATGATGGAGGTAAGGGAGGTGAGGGAGTGCAGGGAAACCTAGGCTGGGGAAAAAAAGAAGATTCCTGTCTCTCGGGACAGAGAAGACTGCGGCTTGTCCTGATAAGGACGGCCGCTTTTAGTCCCAGGGAGAGCAGGCAGACTTACCTTCAGAGGATGGGGGCTGGAGCAGAGAAGGAGCTGGAGCAGGAACGGGGGTGGCCAAAAAACCCTGCCTATCCAGGGAGTATGAGCCACACGTCCCACTGCTGGGATCCGTGCGCCAGTATCTGCTACTCCCTGGTTCAAGCCCTAGGAGAGAGAGGGGGCCGACACAACCAGCAGTAGACACCTGGTCGTGAAATCAGCACAGAGAGAGGAGAGAGCACGTCTTGCTGCACGTCTTGCTGCTTCCTTCTCTTGCTGTTCACTGTTATAGCTTTGTGAATTAAGTCTAATCACTGTGTTGTATTGCTCTCATTTTTCAATGTAGACCTTAAGTTTGGTTCTGAGCTGAATAAAAACAGGCAATCTTGCATGTTTACATGATTTTTATTGTATTCTGTGAGTGTCAAAATTCAGAGGACAAACAACAACCACATCTGTGCTTCACTTAAAGTGTTACTAGACCAGGAACCTGCATTTAACATATCTGGCTTGCCACAGTACACAGAACATAGAAATGCAAAAGATTTAGTAAATATAAACTGCTAAATACCCTTTCTCATCAGCAGTATACAGTCTTGTGACTTCTAACATTGTCTGCTTAAGCTTGTAGGAGGAGTTTCATTCTGCTCTGATTCTCTGTCTGGACAGTGCCGACATGCACTCACACCAAAAAACAAAAATAAACTCTCTAGCAATACACACCAAAATGAGCATGTGCAGCCTGACTCCTAATGCTCTGTTCTATTGAGAGATGGGTTGGAGTTAAAGAAGAAGAGGATCAGAGAGACAGGATCACACAGCCTTTATACACAATGCAGAGGATTAACCCCTTAGGTTCCACATTGAGTATAACAAGCATGCTTTCCTGCATATACAGACTGATTTTACTGTTGTAAGAGTGACAGTGCCTATTGGCAAAGAGCTGTGGTGGTCACATATTCCCCCATACTTAAAAGTACCAGGCATTGCTTTCTGCAATGAACGGAGTTGTGGGGGTGCAAGCGAAATTCAAGTAGATCCTTCTGGGGAAGGAGGGATTAAACCAAACCTGTTGCTTTGTCTTGAATGGGCGATGTAAAAATTTGCTTTACAGTATAACTATAGGCAACATTTTTTGGATAGAGTGGATAGGGATTAGAATGCCTGCCAGGCGTTTTACTGCTGTCTGTGCCATTAGGGAGACTCACACTCTCTATTTGTCCTGTTTCCCAATATCACTGAAGGTGAAAGTAAAACAAAATCCCACATTTTGGGTTGGAACAGTAGTAGGAGAAGAAATCTTTCAATGGGAACATTAGTTCTGCTGAACCTGTTACCATCCCGGAATCCCCTCACTTTATAGGGTTTTTCTATCACTTCCGGTTTTAGCCTTTGGGACAGGAAGTGAGGGGAAGATTCCCCAAAGGGACACGGATGGCAACAAAAAAAACTAACAGGGGTTTTAATCCTCCCTTGTCCTATCCAAAATGAAAAAAATAAATGTTTTTGGTACTTTAAGTAACTTTGTTATTTACCTTACATCTGTACACAATTGTACTTTAGAAATAATATAAACTTTAGACAAAACGACATACCTCGGAAAAAAAACCTGTACTACTGCCAAAATTATTCCATGCATTGTATTTCTGCAACTAAAATAGTAAAAGTTGCACTGATAGCATATCAATGATACATCTGTCTAGAGTGTAATGTTGACCCTTTAACTAGATATAACTCAAAAGGTCCATAGAAAAAACATGCATACTGCATTATATACAAATGCCATAGAATACAGTAAACTAGTGATACCCCATTAGTCCCCTGGAGACAGGAGAGGTGTGCATGCAGTTCTGATACCTCCAAAAAAACTCTAAAAACAACCAAAAAATGGGACCTAAATCTGGAATATAAGGCCAGACCTAAATCTGTCTGTTTTCAAAAACGTCATTTAAAATGATCGTGTGTGGGCAAAACGTTGTTTTATGTCTTAAAAAAAAACGACCAAAAAAAAATTCGAACATGCTTGAATTTTTTGTGTCGTTTTTCAAAATGTCATTTTTTGTGTCATAAAAAAAGATCGTGTGTGGGCAAAACGATGTTGAAAACGACGTTTTTAAACCCGCGCATGCTCAGAAGCAAGTTATGAGACGGAGCTTCAATGGAACAGAGTGCCGTCGAACGTGGTGTACGTAACCGCGCTTTGCTAGAGCATTTTGGAAAAACGATGGTGTGTATGCAACGTCGTTTTGGAAAATGAAGTTTGAAAAACGTAGTTTTTTTCGTCACATAAAACGTAGTTTTTTTTCATCACAAAAAGTGATTGTATGTACGCGGCATTAGACAGGAAGATTTGCCCTTCCCTTGTTCTATAGACAGCTATAACGTTTTGGATTTCCCATGACTTTCTGCCACTGAGAAACAACCACCTGAACAATTACGGAGAGTGAATCTACCCAACAAAGAAACAGACAGCAAACGTTTTGAAGAAAAAGTCAGCACTCAACCAATAAACCTTAAGATTTTAATGAGATCACATGGCAAGAATAATGAGCAAACACCAATACCAAACCATAGGCATGGTATGTTTACTCTGCATATTTGCACATTGATCTTGCAATATGACCTTGTTAAAAGTTTAAGGTTTATTGGTTGAGTGTTGCTTTTTCCCTTTAAATGATCTTTATCCACTGACGTTAGCTCTCCCAGCTAGGGAAACAAAAATGGTCTGGTTCTTGATGGATTTGCCATAAAGCATTAAAAACTTGAAAAGGGGTTCTAATACTTTCCTATGCTATACAAATACTTTAAAGAAGAACTCTGGTTAGCTTTTTAAACATGTACGGTGTGACTTCCTCCCTTCCCTCAAAGTCCTCATGTATAATGCAGGACAGCTGATTCTGCAGTGTACATTATGACATCAGTGAGGGAGGTCCTTTGTGGGTCCAGTTGTCCAGCAGTCAGCAGAAGAGATGAATAAAAGTAGTTCCTGATATACAACCCTCTAGACCACAGTTGTCAAACACAAGGCCCACGGGCCGAACCTGGCCTTCCGGGCCATTTCATGTGGCCCTCGCACCGCTTCAGTCCTCCTCTGGGGCTCCTCCAGACCCTTATGCCCTTTACACACGATCGGTTTGTCTGATGAAAACGGTCCGATGGACCGTTTTCATCGGACGAACCGATCCTGTGTGGGCACCATCGTTTTTTTTCCCCATCGGTGAAAAAAAATAGAACCTGTTTTAAAATGATCTGATGGTTAAAAAACCGATAGAAAAAAACGATCGTCTGTGGGGAAATCCATCGGTCAAAAAGCCACGCATGCTCAGAATCAAGTCGATGCATGCTAGGAAGCATTGAACTTCATTTTTCTCTGCACGTTGTTGTGTTTTACGTCACCGCGTTGGATTTTTAACTGATGGTGTGTATTCAAGACTGATGAAAGTCAGCTTCATCGGATATCCAATGAAAAAATCCATGGGTCCTTTTTCATCGGATGAACCGATCGTGTGTACGTGGCATCACTTTCTGCCTTCAAGCAATGCATCCAGCTTCTTCCCAGCAGCAGCATAAGGAAAGGGGGGTGCACTGTGATATAAGGGAGAGTGGGGGACTCAACTTCTGATGGTGGGGTGGCTCTTGACATCTAATGTAAAAGAGAGGGGGATGCGCTGGACATCTAATCTTACAGACACAACCGGCCCTTTTAAAGTCAATCATAATGCTGAGGCGGCCCACGAGGAAATTGAGTTCGACACCCCTGCCCTAGACTTTAACCATACTGTCCGGGGGTAGGGAGGTGCAAAATATAAGGTTTAAAGAAGTTTCCTTTGTTCATGTCCATGGCAAATGCTGTTGGTAAAGTTGACCAAGCAATCTGGCATAAATTAGAACTAAATTAATGCCATGAATTCCATAATCTGTTATGGAATTAATAAATACTCATGCCATTCAAAAGCATAACACATTTTTTACAGCTATTTCTAAAAAAAGGATCAACCCTGTTACTGTCAGTAGCCCACAAGATGGCAGCTTCTGCTGACAGGTACACTTTGACACTGGAAATTATTTGATAGGTCATCTGAGTGCAGAATTTTTTATTATTATTACATTTTCCAGCATCCTGAAGCACAGATCCTATACACAACCAATTGAAAACCCCGCTTAGCATCTGTCTAAAAGAAAATGCTGCATTAATAAACATGAAGTACACTTTTACCTCCCACTCTCAAAGACGGAATAAAACAAAGACCAGCTGTATTCATCAATGGATCCTTGTTCTAAGCAAAAAGGCTAATTACATTTTATTTTGAGCCTACACATGGAAAACTTTACAGTTGCCATAAGTGGCTTTCTGATATTCCATCCGACACTGGTAATATTGCAGAGAGAGAAGAAAAAATCCTCTGCTTAGTAACACTTTCCAAGCCATGTACCTGCAGTCACTATAAAATACTCTGTAGCGTTCAGGTAGGTTTCATCAATACTGCCAAGTAAATGATAAAATCATGAGAGATCTATATAGGTTTTTTTTTTGCTAAATGACATCTGCATATTTGCCTTAAAGTGATACTAAACACGCACTGTTTAATTTACAATATACTTTCTATTTCTGTATATGGATGATGGCACTGTAATTATTTTAATAAAAAAAAAAAAAACATCCAAGCACCTTTTCCCTAATCAATATACAGCTGTCACATGATCTTTCACAGCCTGTCTGCAGGGAAACAAACAGGGGGAGTGCCTAGTGCTCTGCTGCTGGTTAAAAAAAAAACAGCCTTTGGAATACAGAGTAAATATAAATAAATTATATCAAACTGATTTAAATTGTCATATAAATAAATATTCAAAATCAAATCTTTATTTTTTTGGGCAATAACATGGTGTGGGTGTCACACCCTCCAGTCTACATCTTAGAATAAGAGGGAGGTGAAACCTCTATCAATCTACATGTAATAACCCACCACCATTGTGTTTAGCTGGTTAGTGGGCGTGGAGGAGGAGGGAGCTGTCATTTACCACTGTGTGACTCTATAGTCACATGGACTGCTCAGATGTGATAGGGAGGAAATATTCAGCTTAGAAACTCACTGAAAACTGAGCATGTGCAGAGTTGCCGTGCCGCCACAGCTGCAAAATCCCTAGCTGATTTGGGGACATGGACAGAAGGTAGAGATAGATAGCAGCAGGATCAACCAGTTTTTTCAGAATACAGAAAACAAACCTCATAATGACGGAAGTGAGTATGAGCAGCATGTAATACACCATTTATTGATGGTCTTTTTATGATGTGGGTTTAGTGACACTTTAAAGCAGAGTTCCACCCATTTAAAAGTCAGCAGCAACAAAAAGTGTAGCTGCTGATTTTTAATAATCAGACACTCACCTGTCCCACTGTCCAGCGATGTGGGGGCATGAAGCCTCGCTCCTCTCCTCTCTGCGGTACTGGCATTCTAACTGTGGGCACTCGGGCTGCAGGTTGGGCACCAGACCTCTACCTCTAAAATATCAAGGAATTACAATGTCATATTGTTGCCAAAAGTTAAGATTCAGGAAATCTCTTTTTTACTGGATCTGTATATCTACCATTGGGAGTAATTTCGCCAACCCTCACATCATTTTGCAAGTGATATATTGTGGCACTAGCTTAAAGCTGAACTCTAGGCATCGTTTTAAAAATATAATCCAGTTATGGATGTGAATTTATTTTCATATAGACTTCCTGTAATACCCTGGACAGCAGCATGCACACTGGCAGAAAAAGGGGCAGAAAAAGAAACCAATAAAGCTTCATTACATTTAACAATGCCATCATCCCAAGCCTAGGTTCACCAATGTGCGGGTCAGGAATGCATGCATAATCATGTGTGTTCCAAACCCACAGACAAAACGCACTGCTTTTTGGCAGACTTAATGGCACCATTCCTAATGGCATCCTCACGAATTGAAAAACACGAATTGAAAAATCACGAATTTTGAATGTGGTGCAGCAGAACTATGCCATTCCGTGCAGCCTATAGGGCCCATGCCGTGACCGTCGGCTCCCACGCGCATGCGCAACAGAGCTGAAGTCTACGGCCCTGGAAAGAAGAGGGGTTGGCGATGGACGCAGTCACACAGCAGGAACAGCGGTGACTGCGTCCTGCTTCTTCTGCAGGTGAGTAGCACATAATGGGCTAGTATGTGATGCATATTAGCCCATTATGCTTTTACTTTGCAGGGAACAAAAGGTTCAGGGTTTACTTCCTCTTTAATGATTACAGTGATGAATTTTCCCAGGGCTCAGCTTCAACTGCAGAATAGTTTGCAAAAAGGTTTAATTCATAGTAGGACCTAGCTGTGCTGCCTGGCATATACCTGGATCACAAGACTGGATAAATAAAATTACTAATTATTTAGCAAGTAAATAGTTTACATAGTTGCTTTAGCGGTTTGCTTTTAACTTGAATTAGACTTTCAAGTTCCCACCAAGTAATAATTTGTGCTTTACACAAAAAGGTTTCGTTTTATGTTCCCAACAAATTGTTCACACCATCCAACGATCTCAGTCTAGAAATCCAAAGAACAAAGCGAAATGGGGTTCACCGCTCCAGGGAGGTCCCAAATGCAACCACGGATAGGCCCAGGTAAATATGGGTGCTCGCAATGCACTAGGCAATGGAAAATAGCAGGAAACGGATGGACGGCCATGAATAAGCACTGACCAAGTGTGAAACGCGTCGGCTGTATCTGATTCTTGCTGTGTATTTGCGGTGTTTGCTCATGTTTCTTCAATAAAGACAACTCAAGAGTTCTTTGGTGTGCGGCCGTCCATCCGTTTCCTGCTATTTTCCAACGATCTCAGTCTGTTGCCTGCTAAAATGCAAAGCAAAATGAGCCAGTCACCCACCAATAAAAGCATACTACATAGTAGCTTGATCCTATAATAAAACATTTAAACAAAGTAACAAATAAAATCTCCATCTAAAAATAACCTCTCAACATAACACTGTTTAGTTTGCTCAAAAATTGTTCATGCCGCTTTTTAAACTGTTACTTTCATTAATCCTACACTGCTAATTTAGGGGTAAAAGGGAGGGGGTGGAGAGGGTAATAAAGTATAAGAGGAAGGAGGAAGAAAGGAAAATGAAAAATGAGAAGTACTGTGAACCAGGATAGAAGAGGGGGGATGGGGGGTTGCTATCTTCCCACCGCATCCTCAACTCTGTGATCTACTCTATATAAGTAGGAAAGATGAAATGTAATTTACTGTAACGTAATTCTTGAAATAAATAAAGAATTGAAAAAAAAATCCTACACTGCTAATTTCCAGGTTGTGCTGTGATATTTCTCAACTTCTGACAGTTACTTCCTGTTGCCCTGCCCATGGGACTACATGTCCCATGAGCACTTGCATACAATTTTTTCTACTGCGCATGCATTGTATTTGCTCTTATTTAGTGATGACAAAACTCAAAGGCATGTAGGTGGGGGGTTGGGCAGATTTCTAATGCACTGCATGTCTACAGAGAGGGCTAGTAAAAGGAGCCACTGCATAAACGGATGACATAGTCAGGAAAAAGATAAACAACCCACTACTAAAAGTGAAACTCTGAACAAGAAAAAAAAACACATGACAAAAGAGACAAAAGAAATACAACTGGTAAGTAATGTCATGTGATATATGCACGTTACTCAAATGGGTTTAAAGTGTATTTCCAATTTTGCAGTCAAATGGTCATAACACATATTTGTTATATGTTTTCAATCACATAGCAGATCTTTAAAAAAAAAATAACAATTGTTGGCTGCCTTTTTTTTTTTTTGCTCCGTTTTGAAAACTCAAGTTTTCCCCTTTCACCTATGTTATGTTAAGGCGAGGGCTAGGGAGTTCCTATGGTCACAGCATACGCGTTCCATTTTTTAACATCAGCATCAGGGTGAATTTGATTTAAATCAAGTCGATTTAAATCATGATTTAAACCACTAGTTAAAAGGCTTGATTGAAATCAACTCAATTTAAATCATCATTTTTAAAGAGCAACTAATCTGTCCCTACAGCTCCTCCTCTGACCCGCTGATGACTCAGACAGTCCCGTTCACTTTAATGAGACGGCTGGTGATGCGGCAGTGACATAAGGTGAGGGACTTGGCGGCAGCAGGTGAGTGGATGCCCTCTAACATTCACTGCCATAATTGATCTGAAATGACAGGTGCTCTTTAAATGTAAGCACCAATTCTTGCTGGTAGTTAGAATCTGTACTATTTGCAAACACAATTAAGGTTTCCTATTTAGAATAATAAGCTGTCAGGATAGTAAAACCGCGATATCAGATCCAATTCAATCACACAGTTTGTAGTGTACATAGATTTGCAAAACAATGGGATAAAGGAATATTCCTGAACTTGGTTTTATCTCATGGTTACTGTGAAATTGTGTGAATGCATCAATGCAGTGCATGTTATCTCCGCTTGCAGAGCTTGGATTCATTGAATGAGTTTACCATACATGTAAATATTGAAGAATATACGGCCTCAAACTCCATTTCATGCTGAATAAACTAAATTATTAATGTATCTTAAATAGAAAACTATCTTTAGATTTTTTTTACTCCAAAAGCATTCTATTAAAATAAAGTTGAAAAAATTTAAAGAAATCGATTCAAATAAAAAAAAATCACTGATTTTTTTATCCACCCTGTTCTGTAAAACCAAATTCAAAACAAATAATTTTTGACAATTCAATATAAGCTTACTTGAAAAATCTCCTTTCATGTTGTGAGTTCTGACTGTCTGCTGGATGACTCTTTCCACAACTTCCTGGATTCCCAGGATGCTTTGCAGGGATAAAGCTACTATCTTCTTGGTATTGCTTCCTCAAGTACTCTACATAGTGACAGAGGTACTATTGCTGTGCTTGTCTGATACAATTACAGCATTTTTAAATGATCATATGAGACCAACATTGGTGAAACCACCCAAACCAGAAAATGATTTAAATGGTATCTCATATCATTAAATGGCACCATTTTATAGGTGACTTTTATCAAAGGATTTAGCTGCATACTGAAATGACATACTTGCCAGTATTCGTAATTGAAAATTTAGGTCAAAACAGACCACACCCTCGTACGCCCAAATAAACCAAGCTTTGTCTGAATCATGTCTATATTTGCTATGTTTTAATGCAGAGCTTATCTTATGCACAACGAGCAGCCCCCATCTAACCCATCTCTGAAAGACACAGCCAGGGACGTATCATGTTTTATGCTGTTTCGTGCAGCTGCATAGCTCCCTCTGTGATCATCAGTATTCCATTCTCAGGCTTTTAGCAGTAAAAGTTCAGTCTAATGCCGCATACACATGATCGAAAATTCCGACAAGAAAAGTTCGATGCAAGCTTTTGGTCAGAAATTCCGACCATGTGTAGGCTCCATCAGACTTTTGCTGTCGGAATTTCCGCCAACAAAAGATTGAGAGCAGGTTCTCTATTTTTCCAATGGAAAAAGTTCCTTTTGCAAAATCCGCTCGTCTGTATGCAAAAGAATCCAGCAGAAGAGCCAAACTGCCCTTTGAACTTTATTGATCTCAGCTCGTCGTACGTCTTGTACGTCACCGCGTTCTTGACAATTGGAATTTCCGACAAGATTTGTGTGACCGTTTGTATGCAACACAAGTTTGAGCGTACATTCCGTCAGAAAAAATCCACGGTTTTCTTGTCGACATTTTCGATCGCGTGTACGCGGCATAAGGCTGGCCATACACTAGTGGAATTTTGTTCAACATTTTTGATTTTAAGAACTTTTTTTGATTTTTGAATGGTTAGTGGGGTCAAACTAATGTTTGTTTTTAACCACAGTGACAACAAAATTTGAAGAAGCAGGATGGAATTGTTTTCTCAAATGAACACACTTCTAGCAATGAATGCGGTTTTCGTTCAGGAAAGTTCATTCGTTCCAAAATCAAATGTTAAAAGTAAACAACATGTTCAAATGCTTAAGAACGACATTCGCAAAGTCTTTAAATGTACTAAAAGGTTTTGGACAATTTCTTTTGTACAATGTTCATTAAAAAATTTACTAGTCTATGGCGAGTCTAAAGCCCCATACACACGATCAGATTTTCCGACAACAATTGTGTGATGGCAGGGTTTTTGTTGTATAATCCGACTGTTTGTACGCTCCATCGGACAATTGTTGTCGGAATTTCTGACAACAAATGTGAGATAGCATGCTCTAAAATTTTCCGACAACAAATGTTTGCCATCGGATTATCTGATTGTGTGTACACTAATGCTAACTATTAGACAACATTAGCAGAAGTTGCACAAAGGGTGGCGCTAAAGAGTAGAAAAACCACGTAGTTTAGTTAATGTTGGTGGAAAAAGTTCTGCCGTCTGTATGCATACCAAGTTCACGGCCAACCCCCTTCGGACAAAATTCCACAGATTTGTCCGATGGAAACACGATTGGGTGTACGAGGCTTAGGGGAGTCACTACACAATGCCTGATATTACACAACCTCTTTACTGTTCATAGTAGATTTAATTTTACTTTGTTATAGTCTGACTTCCAATTGCTTTACATTAACACCCAGCCAACTGCCATTCCACTGTCCAGCAACAATGCCCTTACTCCACACCGAAACCACTATTGACATTGAGTACACCCTTTAACCATAAGCAACCAAACATTATACAATTTTCTTTTCTTCAACCATGGTTTGAAGAAAAGAAAATAGCTTGAGTCCCCCATTAACACAAACAGTGTTGATGGAGAAAACCCTCCCGCAGCGCTATTGTATTTTGGCAGTTGGTTTACTACAGCTGCCAGCAGTGATCACACCAAAAAAAAAAACCCAACAGGCTAGTTATACTAACGTACAAGCAGCCTGTCCTTGCATGGATCGAAAATTCCCTTGGTTCCCACTGAACCGACCCGAATTTCAATCTGTCTATGGTTGGCCTTATTGGAAAACTTTGGTCTAATCAAACCACTGTTTTAAAATGAGGAGGTTTGAAATCATTAAATATACCCTAATTATTGTGTTGTTATCCTTCTCAGTGGGGGAACACAAATATTCTGAAAACTACCAGAAAGTATTTAGAGGAAATTAAAGCGGAGCTCCACCCTGATTTTTTTTTTTTTTTTAAAAATCTAAAAAAAAATTAAAAAAAATTAAATGGAAAAAAAATTAAAAAAAATACTCACCCTAAATAGGCTGTTGCTATGCGGAAGTCCCGAATCTGCCCTCATCTTCCGTGGTGTGGTTTTCTTCCTCCTCCTCTTCTCGGTGTAGTCTTGTGAATGGGCCGCGCTGCATTCTGGGAACTGTGTGTATCCCAGAAAGCAGCCGGACCATTCACAAAGCGCCGCGCTGCTCGCACATGCGCAGTAGGAAACGGGCAGTGAAGCCGCACGGCTTCACTGCCTGTTTCCCTGACTGTGGATGGCGGTGCCGGGATCAAGGATCAGCATCGGCGGGGGCCGTCAGCGCGGGCGCCTAGGACAGGTAAGTGTCCTTATTCAAAGTCAGCAGCTACACTGTTAGTAGCTGCCGACTTTGAAAAAAAAAAAATGCGGGTGGAGCTCCGCTTTAAGTATTTTTAATGATTGTTTCAGATCTATTGTACACATAAAAGTTTAACTTAATGCAAATAATGTTAATGTATTGGATTTAAAAAAAACATATTTCTAAGTATAATATGTGATTATAAGTGTATTCAGAAGCAGCCACATTGGTTTCTTAGATTGGCAGGTGCTGCTTTACAGTGCTTAAGTGTTCACTGCTTCTTCTCACAATGCAAGTCGGTCAGATAGTGGGACATAGAAGGCCCTCTAAAACCTTATCTCTTCATTTAATACATAATAGAATATCAAGAGTATTTTTCATACTTTTTATTTTCAGTATTTAAAAAGTTTACATTTTTAAGGCTTCATGCACACTGGCTGAAAAAAAACGTTGCTTCTACAGGAGTTTTGTGTTCTGCCTGTAGAAGCAACTCAATGATATCCTATGTCTTCATACACATTAGGACGTTAAGAGGCATATCTTGAGTTTAACGTTTAGATGCAGAAAAAAAACTCGTCTAAACTTTGTACAAAAAATGCTCTATATGAGCGTTTTTTACTCCTGAGAAGACCAGACATTTTTTTTAAGCCCAGTGTGCATGGAGCCTTAAAATATATTTTAATCAAAATAAATACTTAGGGCCAGATTCAGGTACAGCGGCGTATTTTTTGGCCGGCGTAGCACATCTCATATGTGCTACGCCAACGTAAAACAGGGAGCCCAGAACAGTATTCTCGAAGCAGTTGCGCTGTACGTTGCGCCGGTGTAGTGTAAATAGGCTGGCGTAAGCCTGTCTAATTCAAAGGAGGCAGGTAGTGGGCGTGCTTCATTTTAATTAACCGTGACCCCATGTAAATGAGCGGCCGAGCGAAAGGCGCATGCGCGCGCATGCTCAGAATCACATCGAATAGAATGCCTAAGATACACGTCGAACACTGCCTACGACGTGAACGCCACAGCCCCATTCACGTACGACTTACGTAAACGACGTAAAAACGACGGCTGTTCCGACGTCCATACCTTGCATGGGATGCGGCACCTTTTTGGTGGTTTATCTTTACGCCAAAAAACACCTTACGTAAACGTCGTAGATTAGTGCGTCGGGCGTTACCTACGTTTGTGAATCGGCGTATCTTGCTCATTTGCGTATTTATAATGGGAACGCCGAATGCGTCCAGCGTAAATATGCACCCAAGATACAGCGTAGGAGACTTGCGTCGGTCGTATCTTGGCAAAATTCAGGCGTACCTGATTTAAAGAATCAGCGGATAGATACGACGGCGCACATTTGGACTTACGACGGCATATCAGTAGATACATCGGCGTAAGTCTTTGTGAATCTGGGCCATAAATTCCACATGTTGTTTTATTTCATCTTTACAACTTGCAGCCAGCAGGAGGCAAGCTTGAAGTAGAACAGGAGTTTTTAGCTCAACAGTAAAATAAAATAAAGAGATTACAGACTTATTTCCCAGTTTAGATATTCTGACCTTGCCAGTTATACAGAAGCAGCAGTCAAGTATGCAGGCAGGGGTGGGCTTTTCAAATTAAAAAGCCCAGCATGCCCTCCAAACAGTATGCCACTAAATGTTGTACTTATAAAATAAAGAGTAACGAGCAGGATCCGAAACAGCCCTTAATAAACTTGTTAAAAGTAGAAGACAGGTACCCTTTAAAATCTACAGTAAAATGAAATTCTTTATTTGTATGAAAAATACTATGTATTACTTTTATGAGCTCGCCAGTTATTATTGCTTGCTGACATTTCCTGTGAATTTACTGGAAGACAGAGGCAAGCTGCTTCCCTTCCATTATATGCGCGATAGCTTGTAAATAAAAATCTCTCTTACATTAAACTTATGTGATCTTAATAAAGGTCAATGCGGTTTTTTTATGGCTTCTGGGTTAAACTGTAGATATACATTTTATTTTATATTTATATCCCCTAAGGTTACACGATTTGCAAGAGATATTTTTTAGAGCACTGGCAGATAATGAGAAAATTCAAGTGTGCATTACACCATGACTGAAAATTTTGCAGCGCTTCAGGGTAAGAGGCCGACGAAAAGAGGATGAGATGACACGAAAACCAACAGGGTTGATCACCTTTTATCTATTTATCTTAGATAATACAGGACGAGAAAAGCTATCAAGATATCAGAAGGGAAGAATACAGGGCAGAGAGTGAAGTGTGCTGACACTAACCATCTTTCAAAAAGAAAAAAAGCAGAAAAGAAAACATTGAACATCACACTGCAAAGTGCAATGATATTCTGCAAACTGCAGAAACCTAAAGCAACAAATCAGATCTCTGTTCAATGCAAAAGCTTCTGTTAAATGAATTCCGATTGGCTTCTATGTGAAATTGTACTCACATATACCCTTGCCACCTTTCTGCCACAGGGGTACACCCTATGTGGCAATGATTGGACCTGGCAATTGACCGCTCAAGCCCCAGCACTGTGATGTGGGAAAAATCGCATGCTCCCCTATACCCGAAAACTCCACTCCATGAAGCAGGAGAGTAATGAAGGGAATTAGACTTAAAGGGTCACTAAAGGAAACCATTTATTTGGCTGAAATGACTGTTTACAGGGTATAGAGACATAAAAGTTAACCGATTCCTTTTAAAAATGATTCAAAATAAATAAAAATCAATCATATAATGTACCTGCAGTTTAGTTTCACTTTTAAACTGGTTTCGTGTTTTTGTGAAGTAAAAAGACACACAGAACAAAAAACAAACAAATCCAGGGCAGTGTTTTGTTTTTAAAATTAATCTGAGGAGTTTTAGACACTCAGTAATGACAGCTTGGACCACAGTGAAAAGCTGCCATGAGATTTTTCATAAGGAGCCAGACAAGCAGGAAGTGTGGAGATCAGAGCAGAATTACAGCAACTTCAAGGCAAAAACGAACAATGAGGACATGAAACCAGGACTGCAGTAAGGTAAAAATTTCCTTTAGTGATCCTTTAACTTGTCATGGGGGGGTAATCGGCAAACACCAATTTGCATTGAATAGGCCAAGGTTAGAGATCCTTTGTAAATGGTCTCCTTCTAAAATAGGACCCCTGCTTAATGCCTAGTACAGATGGATCAATTGTTGGCCTGTGTGTATATCAGCCGGTTTCTGACCAACTCCCGATCAGCACTCTCAGCCAATTGCAGATATCACTGATCATGGTGTTTTGGTCTGTGTGGGGGGTTGTCCCTCCTGTCAGAACACAATAGCTCAGTGGGGGAGATTGCTGTACTAACACCAGATTGTTAGTATAGATGCTCTGACCAGAGCCATCAGCTACCGAGTTAAATGAAAAAAACAAAAACAAAAACCGATTAGTGAGTACCAGGCTTTAGATGATTTGTATAACAATATTAAGTAGCCCTACCCCCACACTCCTCGTGTAAGCAGCGAAATTCACTATTATACTGGTAGGTCACACGAATATATCAGCATACATTGGGGCTGGCTAGTAAAAGCACTCAATAAGGTTTTATTTTTTAAATTAAGAAAGTATTAAAGTGGTTCTAAAGTTTAATGCCGCATACAGACGATCGGAAATTCCGACAACAAAACCGTGTTTTTTTATCTGACGGAACTTTGGTTTAACCACTTAACCCCCGGACCATATTGCTGCCCAATGACCAGAGCACTTTTTGCGATTCGGCACTGCGACGCTTTAACTGACAATTGCTCGGTCGTGTGACGTGGCTCCCAAACAAAATTTGCGTCCTTTTTTTTCCACAAATAGAGCTTTCTTTTGGTGGTATTTGATCATCTCTGTGGTTTTTATTTTTTGCGCTATAAACAAAAATAGAGCGACTATTTTGAAAAAAATAACTATATTTTTTACTTTTTTCTGTAATAAATATCCCCCAAAAATATATAAAAAAAAATGTTTCCTCAGTTTAGGCCAATACATATTCTTTGCGTGTGCCCGGCGACGATCGTGCCCGCCGGGCACGCGCAGAGGACTCGGGGGCGAGCGGGGGGCACGAGCGTCGGCCGCCGGCGGCGCGCACGCGCCCCCTAGCAGCCGCAGAAGTGCTGACGTAGAGCTACGGGCTCTCACCCAGGAGAGCCGACCTGCCACCGTATAACTGCGGCGGCTGGTCGGCAACCAGTTAAACTTGTCTTGCATACACACGGTCACACAAATGTTGTCAGAAATTCTGAATGTCAAGAAAGCACAAAAATCCTACGCAGTACTTGTACTGCGTAGGTTTTTTTGCTTCGAAATTGCATACAGACAAACTTTTGCTGTCGGAAAAATTGAGAACCAGCTCTCAAATTTTTCTTGTCAGGAATTCCGACTGTTCCAAATGTTGTGAGAACACCTGATTCAGAGAAAGAAAAGGTTTAGGTGAGAAAATCCTACACAGTGACAAATGTGATGTGACAATCAATCAATCTAATTTAGCAGATCGATAATTTTTTGTCATTTTCAATTCCACATTCCAGTTGTTCTGGCAAAGACAAGCTTCCTGATATCCAAGGCAGTTGTTCTCAAGTGGAACATCCAATGTAGAAAGGCTGCGTTGAGACAGTCGGCCAATCATCTTCCACCACTGACTGTTATGTCAGGTTGGAACAGATGACAGGGCATTGAATTATATAGTGGATTCTTACATCTGTTGGTGGCTGCAACTGCGAGATCCCCAGACAAGAGCCCTCAGGCCTGCCCACCTGTCATAGCCATTACTGTCTCCCTGTTGGATTCATTTGTTTTACATATAAGAGGATTCAGCAGGTGCACTGGGTGAGTGAGAAACCAAACTGTGGGGAGCATAAGAAAGAATAGTGCAGGAATCTTGCTTCTGAAGTTATGAGATGGGGCCTACGAGTAGGTTGGGTGTAAAAAACATGAAGCCAGAACAGTAGTACCAGCTTGTGGTGGGTAGATCCTTTAGGTCCAGTTTAAAAAAAAAAAATTAAATGCTTTTAATTAAAAAATAAAAATTTAAAGACTTAATTTAAATATAACAACTGGTCCACTTAATTTTTTTAATCTATTCTGTATTTTAAAATAAATGTTTTTTAATGAAAAAACATTGTTTTCTTGACAGGATACAAGCACAAAGAAGAAGATCTGAGTGCTGCAGGATATTTAAATTTCTAAGCGGCGTGTTGATAATCGCATTATATTAGTAAGCATGACGTCTGAGGAAACCACTTCTTGCACAGGTTTATCTCTGAATGGGCAGGAAACATCTGATCGTTGCCTAGCAACCCTGGAAACCAATGTAATTGACCTGGGGAATTCCATTTATTAGCACGATAATAACAATATATGGCCTTCACAACTGATGGAACTGCTTACACAGAGACATGCGGCTCACAAACTAGTCGCAGACATAGTATCCAATAATATTATTTTCAATGCCTAATCTTCAACATCTCCATATAAATAAAAAGAAGAGGGAACATTACAAAATAAGTGATTATCCATAATTCCTAGTCTTTAAAGGGACAGTTCATCCAACACTGTTAAACAAAAGAGCATATAGTAGCTGTTTGTGGGCAGTGTCGAGAACTATGTGGCAAGAAATTCTGCCAGCACAGTATCTGGGAGAGGGTGCGAAGAATAATCCTGCTGTAAAACGGTATGTAGCATTGGCTAAATACAGTATACAGTGCTGTGTTCCAGCAGCGAGATGGGGACCTCCTGTTCCACTCCCGGACGAGAGTTGAGTTGGGCAGCGCTCAGCTTTTCTGAATTAAAACAAGGCTTCTTCTGATTGGCTAAGGCAGAGAGGCGGTTGATGATGTTCCGATCCCCACCATAAAAACATCAGAGGGAGCTGTATATTCATTCATAAAATACAAAGCTTCTGGAGAATGGCTGAACAAAGCTCAGCATGATTTGATTTTGCTCCAGGAGCAGGACAGCATCCTACTGCCGAAGCACAGCATTGTACATAACGTATGCAGCAGAGGCTACAAACAGTGCTGACAGCTGCTGCATGTGTTATGCATCGTACACACTATCCGTTTTACGACAGGAAAACTGTGAGGAGAGCTTTTGCCCGGGATTTTCCGACTGTGTGTATGCTCATCGCAGTTTTTCCGACGGGAAAACTGCCCAAAAACCGCCGGACAAAAAAAGAGAACCAGTTCTCTTTTTTCCCGCCGGGAAAACCGGTGGACTTTTGCCTGGCGGTTTTTAGAAGTTTCTCCTATGGGAAAAACTGTGATGGAGCATACACACGGCCGGGATTCGCAGCCAAAGCTCCATCGCAGTTTTCCTTTCTGGAAAACCGGCTGTGTGTAGGGGAAAGACTTTTTTTTGGAGGGGGGGGGGGGGTTGGGGGTGGGTTAGAAAGAAGGGAAGGGTTAAAATCTCTGTCCATTTATTTTCTGTGTAAGATATGGAAGTTTGCCTTCACTTCTTTTCCAGGAATGCAAAATGAAGCAAATAGAAAATCTGTACAAAGTAGCAGGAATTCTCCACTCACAGAAAGATGTTGCCTCTTGTTTTGGTGACAACTATAACATTTTGTATTCTCCATTACTTCCAGTATCAGTGACAAAGTGTGAATCTAATCAGCAAAAACACAAACTGCAATAAAACCTGTTAGGGGTCCAAAAGTAACAAAACACAATGTTGGCTAAAAAACAACTGGCAAAATCAGTAAGGAGTCCAGATCATAAATAATTTGGATATTTAGAAGGACTAGTAGTGAGACCTGGTTTACATTGATGCTACTTTGAAATCGCCTTACTTCACTTGAAGTAGCGCGATTTCAAAGTAGCAAGGTCAGCTCGATTTTAGGTGCTACTTGATAGACATCTGTGGGGCTTCATGTACAGATATCTATTGAAGTCGCACCTAAAATCAGCAAAAGTGCAGGATCTACTTTTGCAAATTAGTGCAGTGCCGCAAAATCGGTGTCACACCAATCAAAACAGTGTCATTGCCTCCAATAATGATCACTCCAATCGCATGACAAATCGCTCCAATGTGAACCTAGACAACAGGACACA
Source organism: Rana kukunoris (assembly GCA_029574335.1). NCBI lineage: Eukaryota > Metazoa > Chordata > Amphibia > Anura > Ranidae > Rana > Rana kukunoris. The sequence continues at coordinate 509,804,245 of CM056050.1, forward strand.
TTTTACACAGAGAATCACAAATGTAAATCAGCTTATTTAGAACAAACTCTGTATTTCTGTTTTTTTAAATTAAATCAGCTTGTCATGTTTCCCTCCTTCAGAAAGGGTTGCATTGTGTTGGTTTTGCTGCTGAAACCGGTAAATTATAACAGAGCATATAGAAAATCAATAAGAACTTACTTTGCTGATGTCTCTTCATCATACTTTGTTTTCAGGTCAAATAGTGTTGTCTGAGACTTGTCCAAAGCTACAAAAGAAAAAAAAAGCATTGTGTTATGAAAAAGTTATTGTGATATGCATCACCCATATAGTGACATGTTTCCAGAAGCTTTGCTTTTTAAATATGGTGGAACTGAATTACATTTTTGTAACAGACAAAGTAAAAAGTCACGGTGTTTCATTTTAATAAAGTGACTCTACATCAGGGGTGCCCAACCTTTTGAAGAGCGAGGGCCACATAAGCGACTTGGTAACCGGTCGCGGGCCACAATGAGCGGAGTGGGTGGATGGCAGGTCTGTGTCTGCTCTGCACATGCAGAGCAGACACGGCCCACTGTACTGTTTTTTTTTTTTTTTTTTATCGGATTGGAGGTAGGACACAAGTCGGTTTAGATCTGCCACTCTTTAGGCCTCGTACACACGATCAAATCTGTCTGATGGAAACAGTCTGCTAGACCGTTTCAGCAGACAGATTTGATCGTGTGTACGGGCAAACAGACGGATTTGGCCACCGGACAGATTTCAAAGCATGCTTTGAAATCTGTCGGCTGGGAACCCGTCCGCCCGACATGTCTGCTGGTTAGTATGCTAACCAGCAGACATGTCTTCTCGCACACGCGCCGAATGGTTTCGACGCATGCGCGGAAGTGTTTTACTTCCTGGTGCGGTGACGTGGCGGCGTCAACGTCACCGCCACGTCACCGACACGTCAGTGCACTGTCTGCTGGCGGGGATTTTGGTTTGCTCGTGTGTACACGCGAGCAAACCAAAATCCCAGCAGACAGATTTGTTCAAATCTGTCGGACAGACAGATTTGAACAAATCTGTCTGCTCGTGTGTACGAGGCCTTAGAGGTGAATAGAGCGTCCAATTGGGTCAGACTGACCATGTGAAAGGGGCCCAAGGCTGCTTTCACACAGATGTGCTGTGGTTTACACGCACCGCGGGTGCAACGCAGTGCACCTTTGGCTTTCCTGAACTTTGCAATAGACTTCTATTATATTCTGCAGGTTTGGTGCACTTTCGGAAAGCTCATTAAACTCCCAGGCAATAACAGACGTCTATGGCTCAGTGCAGCTAACCCGCAGGTGTGCTCTGCATCTGTGGATCAGTTTGAAAGCAGCCCAGTAAACACTGCAGAACAGATATGCCCATATATACACTGTGATTTTAGTAATAAACTGAGCTTTAATAACAGTATTCTATTCCATCCCAGAGCAGGAGGTCGTGGGCCAAATCAGAGGGCTTTGCGGGCCACTGGTTGGGCACCCTTGCTCTACATCCTAACTGGATGAGATTTTGTTTTCCCAATTGTTTGTGTACAAAAATGCAATTTTTACCTCACTCCTGCCTTCTCCATTAGCCTCTTTCAAGCTCGGTTCACACTGCTGCGCTACAAATTTGTTCAGTTTTTTTGTCCTGTGTGAGGTGCGATTTTACTGCGAATTTAACGCAATATTACTGCGAATTTAACGCAATATTACTGCAAATTTCAGGAGTTGGACATTCTGCGATTGATGTGATGTTCTAGCCAATGAAATCATAATGTAAAAAAAAAAAAAAGTGTTAACTTGATCTGTTTTTTTGTGGAGAGTAGTGTGATGAACCATCAATGCGATTCCAGAACGATTTACATTGATGTCTATGGAGACTAAATTCGCAACGCTGTAAACTCACACAAGACCCTTTTTTTATCGCATCACATTCGCAGGGGACTCAAGTGTATGTGAACGACCGTCATTGAATACAACGACTTTATGGATGACATGCAAATTTAGAATGTTTGACGCATTACATTCGTTATGAACTCGCATCAGTGTGAACCGGGCCTCAGTCACTTCCTGTCTACATACACTTACTCAGCGCCGACTGCATGCTATTGCTTGGTTTACTGATAGTAACAATGGTGGACCATGGCTGTGCAATAAGAGCTAGCATGGCAGCTTGTAGTCTATACCAGGGGTGCACTGGGAGACCGATGTCACTGTGAAACATTTAGTGTCTGAACAAGGCTGGATCACAAAGTATTATTTTAATGAAAACTGTATATTTAAAAGCACATAAAAATCACCTTTGAGATGAGATTAACATAAAAGCTAATACATTTTAGTGATTGGGTTTAGATCTATTTTAGGTCTACTGAAGCTGATGAAATATCCACCGTTTTCAAAAGAGAATGCTGAAAATTTGCTTTCTATGGCCACACAAACACAGCACTAGGTGTCACTATATGCAGAGTAACTACATGATGCCAAATGAAATATGACTTTCCAATGGTCACAGCAGACGCTTCAGGGGCCTACACAAACAAAGAAACAAGGAAGGTAATGCATTCTGTTTGCCACATTGTATATCACGCTGCCCTATCTTAAAATATCTTATATAGTAAAAAAGGGACGTACATTAAATTTTAAATGCTCAATGGCATACTGAAGCACATATTATGCAGGTGTCTAATTTATAATCATGTAAAAAAATGACAACGTTTAATAAAAACACAAAATACAGTAGAAATTTGTAGCAACTAATCAAAAACGACACCATAAAATTAAAAATACCAAATAATCTAGAAAAAAATTGGTTGCCAGAGGTGCTGTACATCCGACACACTAGACTCTCTGAGTATTGGGCCCATGCAGGTGATAAGTATTTCCAAACATACATTGCTGATAATCAGCGTTTTTATGGACCAACTTTCTTGACTTAAATATTTGGCCACACAGAACAGAAATTCCTATTACTCAAAAAATTGCATTGGAGCAATCCTGCACCTTATGTTTAGGCCCCTGAATGATCCAGAAAAACTTGGCAGCTATTTTATAGTTAAAAACTGTCAAAGGTCAGACCGGATGACATCACAATCACAAGGTTTTTCAAGCCAGGTGTATGTGTGTGTGGATAACATATACAAACGAGCATTCCGTAGCGCTATCACCTCTATCTGGAGGAAACAAACAACGCTAGTAGGGTTTTTACAACACCCAGTAGCAAAATTAATCGTTGTGCATGTAAACAAATGGCTACAGTGCCAACTACAAGTCATATGGATCAGCTGCAGAACATGGATAAGGTGCGGACTTTAAAAGGGGTTGTAAAGGTACAATTTTTTTTCCCTAAATAGCTTCCATTACCTTAGTGCAGTCCTCCTTCAATTTTGCTTTTAAATGTCCTTATTTCCTCTGAGAAATCCTCACTTCCTGTTCTTCTGTCTGTAACTCACCACCGTAATGCGAGGCTTTCTCCCTGGTGGGGAGTGTCGTGCTCGCCCCCTTCCTTGGACTACAGGACACTCTCTACATTGCAGATAGAGAAAGGAGCTGTGTGTTAATGGGCGTCCTGACTCTTCTGTAGTCCAAGGGAGGGAGCATGCACGACACTCCACACCAGGGAGAAAGCCTTGCACTACTGTGTGTAGTTACAGAACAGGAAGTGAGGATTTCTCAGAATGAATAAGGACATTTAAAAGAAAAATTGAAGGATGAGGTAAGTGAAGGAGGACTGCACTAAGGTAAAGGAAGCTATTAAGGGAAAAAAATGTTTTACCTTTACAACCCCTTTAAGTCTAATTCCCTTCATTACCCTCCTGAGTTCTGGCTTCATGGAGTGGAGTTTTGGGTATAGGGGAGCATGAGATTTTCCCCACATCACAGTGCTGGGGCCTGAGCTGTCAATCATAAACCTGTATTAATTTTTTTTCACTTCCATATAAATTCCAACTAACAAACAATTTCCCAGCCCACTAAAATTCACAAAGTCATCAAACCTGCTTGCAGAACTTGGACTCTGTGTTCAGTCTCCTCCAGCTTGGAAGACGTAGACATCTGAGTCTCTTGCAGCTTTCTGAAAATAAAATAAATTACATTACATTAGAGGATAAATGAATGATTATAGCCAAAACATTTATGGCTTGTTGGCCAGACACACGGAAATATTCATACAGATTGCATGTCAAAATAAGCATGTTTACATATTGATCCAGTAAAAAAAAAAAAAAAAGAATGACCATTGAACAACTGATGTCAACTTGTACCTGCTGTCCTATGCCGCAGAAAAGGGGTGTTTACTAAAGGTTGCGAGAATAGATGCTGCACCTGGTGCAAAATGAGCAGGTAACAGCTTGTCAAAAGAAAATGTCACAAGACAACTCGGCCTCTCCTGTCCATCTCTTGCCATGTTTATTAAGTAAAGTTTATAAAATTGTTGTATAATGCCTCGTTTCCACTGAGCGGATCAGTTCGGTACGCTATTTTGGGTGTTTCCATTATGAAACTGTGCCATAAAACCGAACCGTACCGCACCATTCTGGGTCCTGCTTCAGATGTGGGGTTCGGTTAGGGCGGACCTACAATACATTCCACTAAATGGCGGACACGCTAGGCATTTTTTCTAAACCCTGAATGGCCCCTGACGGTCCGACTGTACCGACCCAAACCGTTCCGTTCAGTGGAAACGAGGCATAAGTAACAGCCACAGTTCCACAGTGTTTAACATATACTAATATTGGTTCCTGGGTACTATAAAGAACCTCCTCTGTCTAGTCCTCCTATTGCAAGAATTGATATGTTTGTGAGGATTTAGAAATTAACTGGCAAGTAGGGAGATTAGAAGCTTCCACCAAGCGACAGACCAAACCTGTCATTTACAGATACAGAGATGCAGGTATGCCGATGACGTGCTGAGATCAGGTAAATGGCGAGCACATGTAAGCCAACCTACAGGTGTGGTAATTTACATATTAGATTGCAAGGGAAGATGCTGATGTAAAACAGTAATTTCTACAAAATCAAGTCTATTATGAAGAAAAAAAATCACATTGCCAATAAGTGTTCATATTGACATTAAAATGTATTGCTAAATTCGCTACAGGGGCAGAAATGTTCAGACAATTCTCTACACTATACGAGCACAGGAACTCCAACTCTAGCCTATATGACAGCACCAAGGGTCAAAGAAATTGATGCATTCATTTAGTTTTAATGTGCTGCAGTCCTTGTTCAAATGTGATAGAATTACTATCCAGATATTCAGGGTTAAACTGCTCAGTATCTAGTATGTTTTCCCTTGAGTATTTTGCATTCCTTACCTGCACAATACATCACAATAAGCATAAGTAATAGATGTGGAAATTAAGACAGGATGTCTACAAGAAAATGGGAGAAGAGGTTCCCCAACATGATTTAATGTGATCATTCACTATTTTTCACAGAGAAATTTACTCCAGGGAAAAATATAGTGCTCTAAAATGTGTATGTGACTTTGCGTGTGTGTGTGTGATTATCTATGTAAATAATGGCTAGTGAGTCAGAAGGTGGATAATACAGAGCTACTCAACTGTTTTTTTCTTCCATGGCAAAGGAGCCTATTCATTAAAAGTAACAATGTCCTACCCTCTCCATCAGTACAACATGCTGGCTCAGGGTGCCAAATTTAAATATTCCCTATTAAAGAATTGTATGATATTTTCTATATTTAGATAAACATATAAAAAGAGGTGGACTTTCTTGTAATTATATATATATACACACACACACATGGGGCAACTATTTTTGTTCATTACATATGCAGGGCTACACAATGATTGTGCCTTACTGCTCCTAACAATATATGACTAGGATATGGCCGACTCACTGAAAGCAATACTTTTGTTACGTGGCTAACAGGAAGTAGAAACTGGAGTAATTGTGCTAAGCGCCCTCTAGTTTCTCACCAAGAAATAATGTATAATGTGGAAGGTTGCAATGTGCAACAACCAAGCGCCATATCGTAGCCCTAGAAAATCTGAGAATCCCAAATCTCATGTGTATGCACTCCAAAATGGTGGCCTCGGCACTTTGCAGAAGTGAACTCTCATGAGATTTTCAGTTTTGCCAGGATCCCACAAGACCGCTAAAGGGATGTCATCCTCATTTCAGTAGGACGAGCTGAATTTTGATCCATGTATGGGATTGGCTGGTTGTACACAATCAGTGCTGCCAGCTATAGCCGACAACATTGATCACCGTATTCTGTCGGCTGGGAAGGCTCCCCACCAGCAGAATACAATAGCTCAGCAGGAAGGATTCCCTCATCCTCATCGAATGTGTTGATGGGGAAATTGACTAAATTTTTTTGAATTATTTATGGCCTGCCTTAACCACCTAAGCCCCGGGCCATTGTCAAATGACAGCCTCACGGTGGCTCTGAAAATCCAACAGAACGTCATATGACGTCCTGGATTCCTCCGGCTACTGGGGGGCGTGCGAGCGCACCTGCGGCGGTGCGCGCGCGCCCGGCGAGTCCCCGAGATGCCGATGCGCGTGCCTGGCGGTCGTGATGTGCGTCAGGTACCCGCGAAAGGCAATGACAGAGCAGGGACGTGGAGCTCTGTCAGGGGAGAGAGGAGACCGATCTGTGTCCCTTGTACATAGGGACACAATCGGTCACCTCCCCCAGTCACCCCCCTCCCCCCACAGTTAGAACATAATACAGGTACACATTTAACCCCTTCCTCACCCCCTAGTATTAACCCCTTCAATGCCAGTCACATTTATACAGTAATTAGTGCATATTTATGGCACTAATCGCTGTATAAATGTGAATGGCGCCAAAAATTTGTCAAAAGTGTCCGATGTGTCCGCCATAATGTCGCAGTCCCAATAAAAAAAAACGCAGATCGCCGTCATTACTAGTAAAAAAAAAATAATAATAATAATAATTCTGTCCCATATTTTGTAAGCACTTATTGCGATATTTTTTTTTTTTTTTACCAAAAATATGTAGAAGAATACGTATCGACCTAAACTGCGAATATTTTTTTTTTTTTTTTAATTGGGCTATTTATTATAGCAACAAGTAAAAAATATAGATTTTTTTTCAAAATTGTTGCTTTTTTTGTTTATAGCGCAAAAAATAAAAACCGCAGAGGTGATCAAATACCACCAAAAATAAGGTCTCTTTGTGGGGAAAAAAAGGACGTCAATTTTGTTTGGGAGCCACGTCGCATGACCGCGTAATTGTCAGTTAAAGCGACGCAGAGCCGGAAGCTGAAATTTCACCTGGGCAGGAGGGGGATATATGTGCCCAGTAAGCAAGTGGTTAATAAACAGGCCAGGAGTTTGGGGTTGGGATGAAAACTTACTAAAATATTATAGAAACAATGTGAAATATATGCTTACTGAAAACACACTATAGCTTCCTTTTCCAAGGTAAGTTCACTTTTTTTTTACAGTGTTCCCTAGTTTTTTTTAGCACCCCACTATGACACACTCAGCCAGTCATACACTTCTGCCCATATACCTAAAGTTATCTATACAGTATGCCATGAGCTGCCATTGGGTATAATTGCCCTCAGTCACTGTTTAAAGTGGATGTAAACCTTATCCTATACCCAGTGAAGTGAACAGCCTCAGATGATACACAGGAGATGAAACAAATCTCGCTACATATGTTTTATATGTATATCTGCTGTCTTCAGCTTTATATAATCTTTAGAAAGTGCACATCGTGTTAGAGATTTTCTCTTCCTGTGTAGCACTGGGAGTGGTTTCCTGCCATACAGCCAAGACAATTGATTGGAGGCAAAAAGGCACACACCCCCATTTCACATAGGCAGAGACTTGCAGACTTGTGCTGTGACAAATCAAGCTTTCTTAATCTATTTATAGCAACCTCCCTCGACACAAATTTCAGGCTGGTTTTAACTTGGTTGATGGAGAACTTGTCAGAAGTTATAATGCTGATAACAGAGCAACGAAGCAGCAAAAAGACACAGGATTCAGGGCTTTGGAGAGAGAAGAAGATATATGTGCCCAGGTCAAATTTCATGACATCCACCTTAAGGGTACAAGCTACACCGTAAGAAGAGCGTAAAGGGACCAATGCTCCGTACACACGATCTTTTTTCGGCATGAAAAAAACTTTGTTTTTGAAAAACGTCATTTAAAATAATTGTGTGTGGGCTACACATCATTTTTCAGGTTCTGAAAAACGACCAAAAAAAAAAAAATTCGAGCATGCTGCATTTTTTAACGTCGTTTTAAACAATGCCGTTTTTCGGGTTGTAAAAAATGATCGCGTGTGGGCTAAAACGATGTAAAAAACCTGCGCACGCTCAGAAGCAAGCTATGAGACGGGAGCGCTCGTTCTAGTAAAACTACCGTTCATAATGGAGTAAAAACATTCATCACGCTATAACCGACAGAAAAGCGCAAATCGTCTTTTACTAACAAGGAATCAGCTAAAGCAGCCCAAAGGCGAATAGAACTTGTGCCGTCGTACGTGTTGTACGTCACCACGCTTTGTTCATAATTTTTTTTAAACGATGGTGTGTGAGCAACGTCGTTTTTAACCACTTCCCACCCGGCCAATAGCCGATTTACGGCAGGGAAGTGGTTATGAAATCGTGACTAGACGTTCTCAAACGTCCTGCACGATTTCATGCCGCGCGCGCCCGTGCGGGCGCGCAGCGCGGCGATCGGTGATGCGGGGTGTCAGTTTGACACCCTGCACCTCCGATCTCGGTAGCGAGTCTCCGGCGGAGCCTCGTTACCACGTGATCAGCCGTGTCCAATCACGGCTGATCACGATGTAAACAGGAAGAGCCGCCGACGGCTCTTCCTCACTCGCGTCTGACAGACGCGAGTACAGGAGAGCCGATCAGCGGCTCTCCTGACAGGGGGGGTTCGCGCTGATTGTTTATCAGCGCAGCCCCCCCCTCGGATCGCCACACGGACCACCAGGGAGTGCCCACACTAGACCACCAGGGAACTTAAAAATAAAAAATAAAAAGGACAAAAAAAAAAAAAATCTGCAAGAAAAAAAAAAGGGCAGTAAAAAAAATGATGCCAATCAGTGCCCACACATGGGCACTGATTGGCAACATTGATCCATCAGTGCCACCCCTCAGTGATCATCAGTGCCACCCCAGTGTCTGTCAGTGCCACCCCACAGTGCCAATCCATGCCCAGTGCCCACCTATCAGTGCCCACCTGTGCCACCTATCAGTGCCCACCTGTGCCACCTATCAGTGCCCACCTGTGCCACCTATGAGTGCCCACCTGTGCCACCTATGAGTGCCCACCTGTGCCGCCTATGAGTGCCCACCTGTGCCGCCTATGAGTGCCCAGTGCCGCCCATGAGTGCCCATCAGTGCCGCCCATGAGTGCCCATCAGTGCCGCCCATGAGTGCCCATCAGTGCCCCATACCAGCGCCGCCTATCCGTGCCCATCAGTGCTACCTAATCGGTGCCCATCAGAACTACCTCATCGGTGCCCATCAGTGCCACCTCATTGGTGCCCATCAGTGCCACCATATCAGTGCCCGTAATTGAAAGAGAAAACATACTCATTTACAAAAAAATTAACAGAAAAAAATAAAAACTTTATTTTTTTTTCAAAATATTTGCTCTATTTTTAGTTGTTGCGCAAAAAAAAAAAAATCGCAGAGGTGATCAAATACCACCAAAAGAAAGCTCTATTTGTGGGGAAAAAAGGACGCCAATTTTGTTTAGGTGCAGTGTAGCATGACCGCGCAATTGTCATTCAAATTGCGACAGTGCTGAAAGCTGAAAATTGGCTTGGGCAGGAAGGTGCGTAAGTGCCTGGTATGGAAGTGGTTAATGATGAAGTTGGAAAAACGTATTTTTTTGGAGATGCTGAAAAATGATCGTGTGTACGCGGCATTAGAGCCTGAAAATGTACCAGCCACAGGAGCTGTGTTTGTTTGTATGTGTATGTATATTAAATATATATATTTATTCATATATTGCACAGCATGGGAGCTGTCTGCAGCAGAAGTGAATGTTATGAGGATAACAACTTAAAATGTACAGATATATGTGCTATCTAAATATAATTTAACTCACCTGAAAAAAACTATGAAATCTTTTCAATTAACTTATTGAATTTAATTTAAAAAAAAATTGATAAACTGGCAGTGGTAGTGACTACTCTGTATAGTGATAAGTGGGAGAAGAAGGGACTAACTTGCCATAGGAGTGAGTGGACCTCCTGCATTACCAATGTTTACTTCCTCATTAACAGGTCAGCGAGAAAATAAGAGGACAGTGCTATAGACTCTCTAGATCTGTAAGCTCTGAAATGTGTAGTCACTCTTCATATTTTAAACATTCCCTTGACTAGTCCAAGGCCCATTTCCAGTAGGACATCCCTGGAACACCCATGGATTCCTCCTAGAGCGCAGTAAGATAAAGCTGGCTATATACAGAGGAATCTGAGCTTCAAGATACTAGATTCTTCTATAATCCCTTTTTACCACCCAATGTTCACAAGTACCATGTTGGGTTACTATTCGCGTTTACTTTATAAGAAGAGAGAAAGCCTGTTGACACAGGACCTTAAAAAACACTAAAGGTTCGTTTTTTTATTAGATCAATTGACTGCTGTAAGCTAGAGCATTTAAATATCACTTACCTCGTTTTTTCTTTTGACCTCCAAAATACAGTAATCCAGGTTTCCTCTTCTTGCTTTCCACCAGCATCTGAGACGTTTTGCGTGGTGGAAAGCAGAATGTGCTCACACCCTCCCTATGACTACAGCCCTGCGTGAAGATGCTCTCTTATCCCTCACAGGCATGGAGGCTAAGCCTAATGGGAACTGTAGTTCCCATTAGGCCGTGATGTAGCAAGAATGAATGCGCACCACAAAAGTGAGAATAACGATTCAGGAGTGACAGAGGTGAATAAAACAGCTCGATTTCAACAGTTATCAAACTAGTTATAATGCAAAACATTACTTTTTACTTTATCAGCTACTGTCAGACTTTAATTTAAGAGGAAAATATTTTTGTCTTTACAACCCCTTTAACGCAAAACTTTACCCATGATTTATTTTACTATATAACAATGAATGTTCTGTAACAAATGAACATACTGCACATTCCACATTAGAGACACTTATGGACGTTGCCAGAAATATATCGGTCTCAGGTAAGTATTGAGGGGCTGCTGCACACAGAATTTTTTTTATCCTAATACATAGAATGCACTCTGGGGCCATTTACGAAAGGCAAATCCACTTTGCACTAAAAGTGCAAAGTGCACTTGAAATTGCACTCACTGCAAGTGCATTTGGAAGTGCAGTCGCTGTAAATCTGAGGGGTAGATCTGAAATGAGAGGAAGCTCTGCTGATTTTATTATGCAATCATGTGCAAGCTAAAATGCGGTTTTTCAAATTTTCCTTGCATGCCCCCCTTGGATCTACAATGACTGCACTTCCTAATGCACTTTCAGTGCAATTTGCACTTGTAGTTCAAAGTGGATTTGCTTTTCATAAATAAACCCAACCGTCTCATAGCTGAGAGTGCATAACAGTGTCAAGAAATTATGAAGAATAGGTGTCAAACACAAGTCCTGTGGGCCAAATCCGGCCCTCTGGGCCATTTCATGAGGCCCTCACACCCCCCTCGTCTCTGCCCCCCACCTGGTCTCAGCAGTCAGCAGCAGAGAAGACTGGACTCCACCAGATCACTTCTCTCTCCAGCCTTCCTGGCAGCAGCACAAGGCAAGGGGTGCACTGATGTAAGGTATAGGGGGGGATGCTCGACTTCTGATGGTTAGGGGGCTCTTGGCATCTGATGTAAAGGGGGTGGGATACTGATACAACCGGCCCTTTGAGGGTAACCATAATGCTGATGTGGCCCACAAGAAAATGGAGTTTGACACCCCTGCTCTAGGAGGTTTGTTATTTGATAGAGACTTGCAAACTCTGAAGTTAAGAGACAGTGTATGTGATTGGCAGATGTCTGATGACTATTGACCCCAACATTTACGTTGAAGTTGCAGACACAAAGTATAACTTTATGACAATTTTTCAGTTTTAAAATTCAGATTCTTTCATGTTGCAACACGGGTCCCCTTTGAATGGACGATCCAACAGCTACTCTACGCACACATAACCAGTAAGGCCGCGTACACACGATCAAATCTATCTGCTGGAAACGGCTGGCCCGACCGTCCCAGCAGACAGATTCGACCGTGTTTACGGGCGGGCCGACGGATTTGGCCACCCGACAGATTTCAAATCATGCTTTGAAATCTGTCGGCTGGGAACCTGTCCGCCCGACATGTCTGCTGGTTAGTACGCTAACCAGCAGACATGTCTTCTCGCACACGCGCCGAATGGTTTCGACGCATGTGCGGAAGTGTTTTACTTTCTGGTGCGGTGACGTGGCGGCGTCAACATCACCGCCACGTCACCGCGCCACGATCAAACCAATATGTCCCCAGCAGACAGATTTGTTCAAATCGGTCGGCCCGACCGATTTGAACAAATCTGTCTGCTCGTGTGTACGCGGCAATAACACTATTTTTTACTTTGTATTTATATCAGCTTTTCATAAATATATTACAGTATTTCATTCTGTGGGTTTTGCTCCTCGAGCAGTAGGGATAAAATAAATATGAAATCAAGCGTGCGTGAACTCCATGAATATTGATGTAAGTATACAAACAGTCTGAAATTGTGTACTTATAGATCCATGTGGAAGACTAGAAGCTAGCACTCACCTCTCCTTCTCAGCAAAGTCATTTTGTAACTTTTGTTCTTTCTCTAGAGCCAGATTTTCCGCCTGGTTCTTCAGGGTCTGTTCATATTCCCGGATTTTCTCTCTAAGTGCTTTTATTGTAACCTCTGTAGAAAAACAATTGGGAGAAAATGTGTTTACATAGCTCTGTGTGGTTATATAATACAAGGCTTTCTTTACCCTGTAGGATCAGTGTGTTTTAAACTCCATCTCTTCAACTCTGACACAAAATCAATAGATATGAGTCCCTTTGGAGACCTTTTACTCCCTAAATGTTAAATTGAACTTTAAACGTTTCAGTTGAGAAGGATCAATGGATTTTGCTGGGAAACAGAGCCAGGGTTTCTGCAACAAGCCTGAAAAGAAAAAAATCAATGCTAAAACATAATATCACCTTATTGAACAGTTTCAAATTATCTCTCTGTTGAGCTGGGATTAATAAAGTCTCAGTGTGGGTTAAAGCATGAATTAACATGTGGAACCGTTTATTCATCTTTCTGCGCACATTAGGACATTAATTTCCCGTAGCCTCCACTTGTATGATGAATGCTCCGCATGCCTCTCTGCTTCTACACCAGATATTTGCATATTTCTGGCATGGCATTGTGATGTAAATCAATTAAACTCACTGTAAAGCCTTTGGACATGTACAATTAAAGAACCACACAAGATGAAACATGGAATATTAGCAGCAGCTCAACAAGATTCCCACTAGTAATATTGCTTTTTCAGTTCTACACTTACACAATGAATGGATGAACCAAAGCTATCAATTTACAGGATGATTATAGGATATATTACATCTTTTTTTATAGAATTAGACTGTGTATGGAGGAACCAATGACCCCCCCATCTAAAATGTTAGCTACTAGGAAATTGACTGGAAAAGATCAATTGAATATATATAAATCAGCCATGACATAAACCTTATGCTTACATTAGTGCACAGGGCCATACTGGAGTTGGCTACTGAGCCACAAAGATTAATTTTCTATATACTGGCCCAGGGCTGGTCAGTATTAGGAGCCAGGGGTACTGCCTAATTTGTATTACTACTTATCTAAATTGAACAGGTGCACACTCGGGTACACAACTTTTCTGGTATTTACCAAAGTCACCAGATTGGGCTTAGATTGAACCGAATCTATGGAAACAGGAAACAGCCATACACAATCGAACAATAAAAATGTATATAAAAAGATATGTTTATAGACTGTAAGGGTTTAGAAAAAAATGGAATTAAACCAAAAACCATTAGGTTTGCCCTTAAAGTGATTGTAAAGTCTCGTCATTTTTTCTATAAAAATAACAAACATGTCATACGTACCTCCTCTTCTCGAGTGCCTCTTCTGTGCTCTTGGCCCCCTCCCCCATTAAGTGCCCCCACAGCAAGCAGCTTGCAATGGGGGCACCCGAGCTGAGTCACAGCTCCCTGTGTCCACTCAGACACGGAGCTTCAGCTTGGCCCCACCCCCTCTCTCTCCTGATTGGCTTTGACAGCAGCCGGAGCCAATGGCGCAGCTGCTGTGTCTCAGGAGGGAGAGTCTCGGATGGCTGAGACACTCGTGGACTTCGCTGGACAGCGATGGGGTTCAGGTAAGTAATAGGGGAACAAAGGGGTCCTGCTGCACACAGAAGGTCTTTTATCTCAATGCACATAATGTATTAAGATATAAAACCTTCTGGACTTTACAACCCCTTTAACCCATACTTTTAACCGCTTGCTGCCCGCCAACAGTAGTTGTACTATGAGCAGACGGCAGCTCCCAGTTGAGTGATATACCTGTATGTTACAGCCTTTCTTCAGGGTTCGGGCATGTGTACGCACGACCCCTGCTGTGATTGGACACAGCACAAGTTTGGCAGCTGTTTTCAGCCAATGATTTTGGCTGAAGTCCGCTGTGGCCAATTAGAGTTCTGTGTGAACAGTAATTTGGCGATTTCAGACAGATAGTAAAGTAAAAGCAGCACATATTACACATTGTTAGGCACACAGTTAACGCTTTGATTGCCTCTAGATGTTAACCCCTTCCCAGCAGTGTCATTAGTACAGTGACAGTGTACAATATTAGCACTGATCACTTTATTAGTGTCACTATTTATGCCATTGTTAGCTAGTGCCAAGATTGCTCGCCACACTATCACAGTCCCACTATAAGTGGCTGATCACCGCTATTACCAGTATAGTGTCATAGATGCATAAAATCAAATATATATACACCATAGTTTGCAGACGCTATAATTACATTTTTGCACAAACCAATTAATGTACACTTCATTTTTTATTTTTTTTATTTTACATGTAGCATAATAAATTTTCACTCAAATTTGTGAAGAAATTTGATTGTTTTTATTGGATAGGTTTTGTTTTTTGTTTTTTTACCAACATTTTCTGTCTTTTTTCCTTTATATATAAAAAAAAATGAAAAACTCTGTATTGAACAAATACCACCAAAATAGAGTTTTATTTGTGTGAAAAAAAGATACAAATTTAATTTGCACAAAGTAGCGCAGTGCTGAATAGCAAAAACTTCCCTGGTCATGAAAGGGGTAAAACCTTTCAGAGCGCAAGTGGTTAAAGCAGATCATTCAAGCTCTTAAAATGTAACTATAGCAAAATAAAAAATGGCAAACTCTATAGGTTTCTCTCAGGACAGGTTTTATGCCTAAATGTTATGTACAAGATTACATTTGCAAATATAATTTGTCTTAAGAATAATTAGAACTCTTTAAAAATGCAAACATAACATTTCATTGCAGGTTCAGGAGAACATATGGGCAGTAGAATGCGATTTCTCTGCATATGTACATTTATTAATACCGTATACACAGAAGTTCAACAGATTGCTCTGCAGAGGTAAAATGAGGACACGGAAAGACAAAAAAAATTGAAACCCACTGCTAGGAAGAAGAAGAAGAAGAAAAAAAAAAAGGAGTAAAATAAATGTATGTCTTAGATGCAGATATGTTATATATAGCAATCATTACTCTATCTTTACACAGTATGCAATATCCTCACCACTGCACTTTCCTATACAAAAGGCAGCAATTTTAGTTATGCTGTAAGTGTTTGTAAGTTGAGGAATATCCAGCTATTGTACTTTGTAGAGTTTTAGGCTGGGTTCATACTAGTGATGTGCACATCACATGTCATGTCTGTCTGTGCACTGAGAATTCAGCCATACAAACTGTAGGGCTGAAATCGCTTTGCATTAGCATACAAAATTGGTGCAGGACTTTTTTTGGTCTGTACTGGAATTGGATTACATGGGTGTTCACACCCATGCGATCCAATTTCTGTCCTATTTCACAGTTCGGACTGCGCACTACAAACCGATTTGGGGGGTGTCTATAAATTTACATTGACACACGCAGCGGTTCCAGTGAACTGCCTGCGAGTGAGATGCGATGCGGGAACCGGCACAGGAATCATGCTGGGTCCCGCATCACATATGTGTGAAGCAGGACTTCTAAAGCCATTTTTATTTTATTTTTTTGGATACAAAATACTGTCAGGTTCCTACTGGGAAGATTGCTCTACGCGTCCTCTTCTTTGGACACAATGGGAAGTGGGAGAAAATCTCTCCAAAGTAAAGGAAATACTCTCTTCCAAAGTTGTTGCCTGAATAAAGCCATGTACACACGATCAGATTATTGGATGCATTTTCTTTAGTTTTTTGGTTGGCTGCTAGTCTCAAATCGAACGTGAAGAGGCTACTCCCTATCAAAAAAAATTCAGACAGAATTTAACGGCAGAAGTGACGTAATGTGTATTGTTTTGTATGTATTCTTTCATTTCTGAGCATGCCCAGTCTTGCTCTTCAGATCTTTTGTTGGGCAGTAAACCATACTAATGAAAAGAAAATCAGACTTTGTGGTCACATCAGACAAAAAATTTGGAGCCTGCATATCCAGTTTTTGTCTGACGAAAATTCGTAATTGGCTGTCAAAAGCAGCATACCAACGATCAGAAAATCGTTCATAGGATGAGATTAACTTCAGATTTTCTGACCGTGTGTACGGGCCTTAACTGTTCATTTTTGGATTCTCCCTCACTTTTAGTCCTTGTGACATTGGAGTTCTTCTAACTCCCCACCACCCCATAAAAAAAAAAAAAAAAAGTTTAGACTTTAGATAAACTTCAGTAAACATAGGCTGCCCGTATTTATCAAAATGTCTGGGGGAAGAATCATGTCAGCAGACTGCACCACATCAGCCAATCAAATTTAAATGTTTAGTGCCTGTCATTATCCTGAGCTCTGCTACGGTAAGCATTATGTTGTACTACTTATTACACATGGCAGTTTTAATGGTTGCACAAAGCTGACTTCCTGTAATAAGAGGAAAAAAAACTGCCAAGTGTTCACCTGGTACTGTATGTTCTAATTGATTTACAGAGATGTTTGCATTAGAATAATACACTGTTCTCATTTAGGCTGTAATAGAAAACAGACTGCGACCGAGGCAGGCACATTTCTTAGTAGTAGGCCTGTGACAGGTTAACTGTAATCAAGCTCCGTACTCTCTTTGAGGCCAAGAATATTCAGCCTAAAGAGAAACACGTAAGCCATCTAAATTGTTTTTGAGTAGCACTCCAATTAGTCTGTTTTTCCACAGTATTTTAATTAGTTAAGGTCCTTGGCTCCAAGGTGGCCTGAGCTGGTCCTGGTCACAGAGACGTGTATAGAATAATTGCTTCAAGCTGAGGAGAATAGCCTGTCCTCCCACACTGTTCAATGTAACCAACTTTCCCTTGGTAACACCAAACTTCTAACATGGAAACATCACCCACTTATAAAGGGAACAGAAATGGCATGGCTTTAATGAAAAGACTAGAGATAAGCGCTTACAGCTTATATAAGAACATACGGATCCTTTTTTTTTTTTTTTTTTTTTTTACTTTGTACTAGAAAAATTATTATGGACTGTGAAAAACAAACTTCAAATATAATATACAAATAAACAAATATAATATATTAATATTAAATAATATATATATATAATATTTATAGTGCAGAACTCTGTATTAGCGCCATCTTTCCAGAATCCTTGCGAAAGAGGGGATACAGGTGGACCCCATATCACCCTTCCTCCACTTGTTCCCAGGTTACTACTACTACTGAAAATACTGAGCCTGGACTGACCTGAGACAATGGGCTCAATTCACCAAGGAATATCTCATGTGATAATTGAATCACATGACACATTTATTCCAATTATGTCATGTGATAATGAAAATGTCAATTCACTATCACCTCATGAAGTATTTACCACAAAAAGCAAAAAACACTCAGTAAACACCTCATAAAAACGGTGTTAAAGTCAATTCACTAAAGGAGGAAAAAAATGCATGAGTTAAATAAGTAGTGGTCCCGGCATGAGGTATTTAAGGAATGTAAAAATATAATAGCCAATTTGGAGGAGTCTCTACCTTTTTGGATCAGTTCTCTGAACAGCAATACATAGAAATTTAAATAATGAAAAACACAGAATCATCGGGGCTAATTTACTTAAAGTATAACTAAAGGCAAAACTTTTTTGGTTTTTGTTTTGGATAGAGTGGAGAAGGATTAGAACCCCTGTCAGGTTTATGTTTCTGTCCCGTTGGGAGATTCACCCTCTGTTTGTCCCGTTTACCGTTATCACTGAAAGTGAAGGTAAAGTAAAGGCTGTCCCCAGAGTAGAAATCTTCCAATGGGGACACTAGTTCTGGTGACTCCCCCCCCCCCCCAAGGTATTCTTTTAATTTGCAGTTTCCCCTCACTACCTGTTTTGGTTATGGGACAGGAAGTGACAGAAATCTCCCAAAGGACAACGTTGTATTTTTTTATGTCAGAGAAGGGTATATATATATATATATATATATATATATATATATATATATATATATATACACACACACACACATACATACACATATATGTGATTTTTGTATACTATCTTCATTCAATATTTTACATTTATAAATTAATTTTGTATTAACTTGTTTTTGATACGCCATGTGTGTACTATTAAAGCAGCTTGCCGTCAGCTGCAGGGGCCGCACTAACTTAGGGAGTTGGCATGTTTCTCTGGTATTAATAATTTTACCACTTTATTAGCAATAAAACCTCACAGGGGTTCTAATTCTTCTCCACTGTATCAATTCCAATGAATATCACGTCATAAGATACAATACCAAATGGTTTAATGAGAGAAATACTTTTTACTTTTTTTAAACTATTTTAAGTCAGATTTTAAAGGAGGTAAATAACTGAATTGAGCTCAATCCCTGAAAAAAAATTAGTGCGCCGCTGAACAAAACTGACAATGTGAACATGCAAAAAAGACTGGAATCAGCAGGTTGAAACAAAAAAATAAAAAAAAATAACTAGCCACTAGCTTTGGTGGAAAAGTTGACATTCCCATCATGTTTTTTACCTTATAGGATAAACAATTTGTGGATACCTGACCATCACTCCCATTTGATTTTGTTGGAAATTCCATTTAAAAAATATGGGCATTAATTTGGACTTGTTCCCCCATCCCGCACTTGCAGTTATAAGGCCCTTGTCTTGTCTATTCTGGAAAGGCTCTCCAAAATATTTTATAGTATCTGTGAATATGTGTGCGTATTCACCAAAAAAAGCATTTGTGAGGCCACAAACTGTTGCTGGATGAATAGATGTTTCAATTCAGTACAGTGAGTTTGAGGATATGGCTCTGTGCAGATCACTTGAGTTTGACCAAATTTCCCAAACCCCATCTTTATGGAGTTGGCTTTGTGTTCATATGATCACAGTCATGCTGAAAAAGCTTGCTCTTGTCTAAAAGAAAAACATGCTGTATTTTAAGCATGTCTTTATTGTCAGTTAATTTTGTGGAGTTCAAATCTGACGGAAAGCCAACACTTCCTAGGAGTGTCGATCTTGTTGATCCCCACACAGTGCTCACTGGTTCCTCTTGCTGTTCTCAACATTACCATTGTCTTCTATAATGATATAAGGTTAGCAGTCAGTTTCCCAGCAGACATTTTCAAGATTGAAGAAGAGTTTAGCAGCATAGACAGCAGGAAAGATAAGTACCGGTACGTTGTACACTCTTTTTTTTACAGATATGCCTTTTCTGGATATTTTGGTATAATGACAAGGTCCCTTTAAAGGGGTTATAAAGGATTTTTTTTTCCCCCTAAATAGCTTCCTTTACTATAGTGCAGTCCTCCTTCACTTACATCATCCTTCCATTTTGCTTTTAAATGTCCTTATTTCTTCTGAGAAATCCTGACTTCCTGTTCTTCTGTCTGTAACTCAACAAAGTAATGCGACACTTTCTCCCTGGTGTGAAGAAAGCCTCTTGAGGGGGGAGGGGGCGAGCAGGCAAGTCAGGACACTCTAGTTTGCAGAAAGAGCTGTGTGTTAGTGGGTGTCCTAACACTCCTGCTTGCCCCCTCCCCCTCAAGAGGCTTTCTCCACACCAGTGAGAAAGCCTCACATTACGGTGTGTAGTTACAGACAGAAGAACAGGAAGTGAGATATTTCTCAGAAGAAATAAGGACATTTAAAAGCAAAATTGAAGGATGAGGTAAGTGAAGGAGGACTGCACTAAGGTAAAGGAAGCTATTTAGGGGGAAAAACATGTTTTCCTTTACAACCCCTTTAAATACAAGGTTGGTTCCCCTTCATGTTTCAAAGCAGTTTTAGGCCTGAGAGTAGAATTCTGGGTTACCAACATAAAATGACATCTTCAATGCTTGTTATAAAATGAACAGTGGTTGTGCAAGATTCTGACCGACAATCATTCAATCACTGTGAGCTTCGTTTACAAAAAATAATTGAATAAGATTGCTTAAATAACTGAGTTTATCAGATTTTCTTTTAATACTAGCTCTGTTAAAAAAAAACAAAAAACATATATTTATCTTACAGTAATTTTGCCTTCACCTCACCACAGAGATGTAATTTTAACAGAGTAGAACGTGAAATATACCATGTGCAACATTTTCTATAAATACACATCCATGCCTTATCTTAAAAATCAAGAAAGTAAATTTGAAAGTGAATGAAAAAAGAAGTCCCAAACAGTAAAACTCATAAGAGGAAGAGAATAAAATAAATAAAACAGACTTAATAAAGAAAGAGGAACTAGTCCCTTTGCAACTACTGCATTGATTAAATCTGGCACAGTGCCAAGTCTAATCCTTAAATGTATTTGTCACTTTTATAGAAGCAAACTTTGTAAAGGCCTAATAGAAGGAGCTTATAAGAAAACTTTTTTTTTTTTATATCAAAATAGACTAATCAAAAAATGCAATAGATGTGACCTTTCTGGTGGTTGATAGTTATGAGAAGTCTGAATATAAAAATGACAAAAATTATTCAGACATCTATCCCAATGTATCTTGTATTTTGTTTTAGATAGAGCAGATTATTATCTCTGACAATATTTTAATAAAAACCTGACAAAATTTTGAACTTTTACTTAGTAAATTGTAAAAACATTGCTGAAGTTGAGGTTTATGCTTTTTAGGTGATCAAGGAGCTTTACATATTGCATTAAAAAAGAAACTACTGTATGTATATTTATTTAAATAAAACAACTAAAATTCACCTAATGTAGACCTACATAATATACAGACTCCATAATTAAGGTTCCCTGAGAAGTATTTTTTTGTATAAATGTAGCCTGAACTGTTTAACTATGAGAATTTATTGGTTACTTGGGCTACAGATCAACCTGTTGGGAGCTGTGGTGGCTCAACGTGATTGGCACTGCGTTGACAAGCCATTCACGTCTGCAGCCAAGGGTTCGGATCCCGGTCTCGGTTACATGTGAATTAAGTTTGGTGGTCTCAGCCCGGCTCCCGGTGGGTGTGCTATGCAAGGTACGCCTGTGCTTAGTACGCCCACCCCCCCCCCCCAAAAACCACCACACTTGCACGCACACAAAATTGGTTTAAAACACACGCACTTTGGCCATGCGGTCTCCTAAAATAAAGAGAGGCGAAGGACCTACGGGGCTGGCTGGGTGGGCTAGGCCCCCTCACTCCCTCATAGGGGGAGTCCCTCTGCCCCATTGGGGTCCCGTTGGGCCCCAGTTGGGCTCCCAAGAGGAGCAGGTAGGGCGGGGTGAGTGGGAGGCCCCCCTTCACACCCGCCATTGCCACCAGGGGCATGGAGAAGGATGGCGAATGCCTCCGGGGGGAGGGTCTGCCTACTCCCAACTCCTGCAGTCCGGCTCCTCTCTCGAGAGTTCACGCACAAAAAAAATACACTTTAAAAAAAAAAAAAAAAAAAAAAAAAACCTGTTTCCTGTGTACAGAAGGGCTATGTCTGACCTCAGTTCACCTGTTAAGCATTTCGTATAGGATTAAATAATATGGCCTCTGTAAGACAGACTTTAACACTGATCTAATAAGTAGACAGGGCAAAGCTTTTGCTGAAACAGAAATCTGCAGCACTCTAGTAATAATGCTTTAAGCCTAAATTTTTTTAGTTTTTTTATTACATATTAGACACCTATACAGAAGCTTTCATATGGAAACATCACCTGTAAAATTCCTAAGATTCCTAAAATAAAACAAAGATAAAAGAAACTGGAAGAAAGGAAAGTACCAGGTAATCATAGAAAAATAATGTGATGAAGAAAATTATACTGCTTACAAAAGGCAAAACAGGATCCATATGGTATCCACATGGTGGAATTACATTAATATAATTTTTCATTAATTGAATGCTCATCAGCACAATAATATATACACTTGGTACCATACCTTGGTTTTTTACTTCAGCAAACTCTTTGTTGTATTCTTCTAATGTCTCTCGAAGCTTCTGGTTTTCTGTTTCGATATCATGCATCCGTTGAACCTTTAGTTGTAATTGCTGTCCCAGATCCAAGGCAGGTACTGGATCTGCAAGTAAATAAAGACAAACATTAGCTGCAGCTAATACAAGGACATATACTTCATCGTAGACCATTTCAGGATAGTTACAATGTTTACATATCCAATGCACCGGAATCGTTTTTTTTTCTTCTTTCTCTCCCTTCAGATTTATTTCTGTATTTACCAGGGCCAGATCACTGTAGTCTGTAGACACATAACTTTTTTTGCCCCAAGCAATAACCCTTCTTCTATGATTGCCTTTCTACACTGAACATTTGACTTTTTTCTGGTTCTAACCGGTCTTAAAATATTGTGAGAATTATTAAATAAACTTGCATGTTTTTAGATTATAAGCTGTAGCGAGCAGGGCCATCTGATTCCTATTGTACTGAGTTGTATTGTAACTGTACTGTCTGCCCTTGTGTTGTAAAGCACTGCACAAACTGTTGGCACTATATAAATCCTGTATTAAGATAATAATAAAAATATCATGAGGACAAGTCCTACTGTCCTATACAACAAAAAGACACCTCTATACCTTCATGGTATACACATGTTTAGTGCATCGAACAGTAATCTGGCATCTAATGTGTAATTTTTCTTGCAGGTCAAGCACTTGTATGTCCGATTTGGTTACACCTGTGCCCAAAGTTGGTAGTTTCTCCATTTAGCTCTTAAGCAATCTGGCCCAAAGAGTCATAAGAATTCGAAATACATGGGTTCTTTATGTTGTGCTCACTATCTACATTGCACTGTATCACATTTTTGTATGTACTATATTTTAGCTTTCCATTTGGTGACGTTCTGTATACCTTGTGTGTGTCTGTATCGATGTGTTTCTTGAAATAAAAAGCTTAGAAAAAATACATGCATTCATAGATTTAGTTATTTATATATGCCAGTGTGTTTTTGGTAATATAAATCCATGAACTCATCAAAAAGAACGTACAAATTCTGTATCAATAGCGCTTAAGTCCAACTTGAGCCTTTAGCAGCACAAGTTAGATACTATTGAATGGAACACTGGTTAGTGGTAAGTGTCAGACAAGAGTCAGTCAGTCAGTCAGTCAGTCTGAGTGGTGCAAGCAGGACGCTCTCACACGAGTCGGCTCACCAAGAGATAGATCAGGCAGGCAGGTGTTCCCCCTGCCCCTGGCTGCATCCAGGACTCACGGCTCTCAGCTCTCCTTCCACCCCTTTGGCCTCCATACTTTCCCCTACTATCAGCTTGTACCTATCTTCCGCATGATCACCCGATCTAGGCTACAACATCTCCAGTCTCCAGTCTCCTTCTTCGCCCTGCTACCTCCCCAAGGTAAGGAGCTCCCCGGCAGCTCTCTCTCAAGGCTTCCTTGCCTTGCCTGGTCTGTCCCCCTTGGGTTTGAGTGCGGCCGTCCTTCTCAGGATAAGCCGCGGTCTCCAGCCCTGGGAATCGGACGACCAACACCCCCTGCCGCATCCCAAACACTAAACCTCCCCCCCCCCCTGCCAGTTGCACCTTTTTCGGGCGGTTTTCGGGTGTTTTTCACCCCTCCGCGCCGGCCTGGAAACAATTTCGGCAGCCGCGACTAGGAAAGACCGCGGCTTCAACCGCGGCCTAGCGGTGCGCCGCTCCTCGCCGTCCCAAGCTCTCCCAATCTCCTGAAACGGCCCAGATACCCCCCCCATAGCCCCAGAAAGTAGCTCCTACCCTCACTTGACCCCTCCTGGCCCTTACAGCAGCACCGATCCACCTAATCTGGGAGTTCACCAGCCTGGATCTTGCTGCTGGTTCAGTGGCCATCTCTACTACACCCAGCCCCAAACCGTACACCGTAATACTTGATCCAGGGTTCGTCCGATCGCCTCTTGATGGGTCAGGAAGGATTTTTTTTCCCTGCCACTGCATATTGGCATAGCATGATCAGGTTTTTTTTGCCTTCCTCTGGACCAAGTCAGGATAGAGGATTCGGCTAATCCTTGACTATCCTCCCATCCCCCCCCCCCCCGGTGTTTGGCAACCATGATTAATCTGCAATATTCAGCAGAGCAGATGCCCTTTACCTCGGACTCCCTAAGTACCAAATCGCTCGTCTACAAGTCGTTCAAAATACGGCCGCTAGACTTGTGACTGGGAAAAAACCCTGGGAATCAATCTCACCTTCACTGAGATCCCTTCACTGGCTGCCAGTAAAAGACAGAATCACTTTTAAAGCACTCTGTCTAACGCATAGATGTATCCATGGGAATGCCCCCCATTATCTACGCGAAAAAATAAAAGCCCATAACCCCAATCGCGTTCTGCGATCCACTGATCAAAATCTCCTGCAGATACCGAAAGCCGGATACAAATCCAAAAGAGATAGAAGATTCGCGGTCCAAGGTCCCAGACTATGGAACGCTTTGCCAACCAGTATTCGGTTGGAGGAGAACTACCTAGCATTCAGGAGAAAGATCAAGACTCATCTCTTTTGATACCAAAGGAGACAGGAACAACAAGCGCCCAGAGGCGATTCAGTTCGCATGTGCCGCGCTATATAAGTTTTCATTCATTCATTCATTCATTCATCCTTTCCATAGGTTATTTTGTATGAAGATCATGTTAAGGGCCGTTTTAACAGCTCTAAATTTAAAATACACAAATATCAAACCAGGATGTGTGACCCTACCCAGTATAATTGTTTTAATTATAACACGTCACGTTCCGGTGCAGCTTGTTTGCGCTGTGATATATACGTAGCAGTGACATGTTTAACAGCCACAGGAACACATATTGGCTGGAATAAGCAAACAGTAGGAAATACGATAACTTGTAATGTGAAATGTGTGAAAAAAATAATTTATAAAAAGGAACACATATGAACAAAATGCACGAGGCCCTTGTCACAATATGGACAGATGACAGTAATACTTATAAAGAAGCATTAAGTTACATGACCAGCTATGATTACCTACACTTTGGTCTGCATTACTAGCGAGACAATGCCACCAACAAGAATGTATCAGCAACTGTGTGAACCATGGTAGATACATACAGTATTTAGCACATCTGCAGGATAACCTGAGATGGGTGGATACACCGTTTAGCACAATAAAACCGATTGCTTGTTCAGGAGTATCTCACAAATCTCCTATACCATCTGCTGTAATAAATGATCCACACCCTAGAAGAACAAGTATAAACTATAATACTGTAAAATATTTGTAAGCTTTACATTTTAAGCTTTATAGCAGTTAACAAGTGGTCACATGTTCTATTCAATTGTTTTTTGCAGCTCTATATCTCCTGATTGCAGCAGGCTGGGAGTTAAAATTGGGGGAACAAGTCAATGGCTTGGGTAAAAATAAATATCCGGATGAGTTAAAGAACACTGTAAAACCTGTCTCGCCTATTTCTCTATATGCCATGGGATTCTTTTCTGCATTAAAAGTTGAGCTACCTTGAAAAAGCAACTCATATGATTCAATTTACCAAATAAATAAAATCTCTGACTAGTTGCTATAGGTAGCGGCACAAGCTTTTCTTTAAAATTCATAAATCAGCACAAAATTATTTAATATCCACAAAAAATAAATGCTCAATGGATGGGACCCGACAGCTCCTTCCACTACTAGATGTCAGTAGAATATACACTACAAGGGGCAAATACAAGACCAGTTACCCCATACAAGAAGTGACAGCAGCTGTAGTTGGTCCATATTGCAGGATTTTCCAGCATAGAGGCAAAGTGCAGGATTTTTTATGCATAGGTCTGGAAGAAAGATCCCCAATAGCCCAGTAAAGCCTCGTACACACGACCGGTTTTCCCATCGGGAAAACTGCCATAAGAGCTTTTGGAAAACCGGCAATGTATATGCTCCATCACAGTTTTCCCGAACCAGTTCTCTTTTTTTCCAGCCGGGATTCCCGCCGTTTTTTTATCCGGCAGTTTTTCTATGGGAAACACTGCGATGGAGCATACACACGGCTGGGATTCCTGACCAAAGCTCTCATGGCAGTTTTCCTTTCGGGAAACCCTGTCGTGTGTAGGGGGAAAAGTTACCGAGCAGGTTCTCAGTTTTTCAGGCGGACTTTCTACCCCCGGGAATCCTGTATGTGTGTATCTTGTGTTTAGACCATATTTGTATTACCTGGGGTTCAGCTTTAAAGGGGTTGTAAAGGATTATTTTTTTCCCTAAATAGCTTTCTTTACTTTAGCGCAGTCCTCCTTCACTTAGCTCATCCTTAAAATTTTCTTTTAAATGTCCTTATTTCTTCTGAGAAATCCTCACCACCCTAGTTTGGAGAAAGCCTCTTAGGGGGGGGGGGCGAACAGGAGTGTCAGGACACCCAATAACACACAGGTCCTTTATCTGCAAAGTAGAGAGTGTCCTGACTTGCCTGCTCGCCCCCTCAAGAGGCTTTCTCCACACCAGGAAGAAAGCCTTGCATTACGGTGGTGAGTTACAGACAGAAGAACAGGAAGTGAGGATTTCTCAGAAGAAATAAGGACATTTAAAAGCAAAATTGAAGGATGAGGTAAGTGAAGGAGGACTGCACTAAAGTAAGAGAAGCTATTTAGGGGAAAAAATGTTTTCCTTTACAACCCCTTTAAATCAGTTTCTGTGAAAAGCAGAGAGCTCATCACAGGAGCAAAAAGTCAGTCTTCTGGGGCTGTTCTGTGCCAGGTATAGTGCAGAAGACCCCCCCCCCCCAGTATTGCCATAGTTTACATTTGTTGGGTAGTTTTAGAAAGTCATAGCTGATTGCAGACTGAAATGGAAAGGTAATTTTAATAACATTAAATGACAAAATGGCTTTTGTAGCAACTATCAATTTATTCAGTTCTCCTGAAGATTTTACGCCAATATGTGCACTCAAATTGAAATACTGAAGACAAAAGTCTGAATATTGAAGTCATAGTGCAAATGGACATTATCTGGATATCCAGTTGCTAACGCATTATATTTTGAAAGCACAGGGAGCATACACAGCAGAAAGTGACCAACTACAAGCAAAGACAATGTAAATATTGTACTGAATTAAAACCTGTTAAATAGCAATGATTAGATTTTTTATGTGCCACTAAAGCTGCAGGTTTAACTTTAAAACTTTGACTAGGAAGTTGGTGTCCCAACCTTTTAATTTTTTTTTTTTTTTCTCTGTCCCGAGGAAGTCTGCTTTCCCTATTCAGAGTATGTCCATTCATCAGAGAATAAAAGTTTAGTTATAAATAGGGTATGTCCTTACCAGACGTGGTTTATGTAATTACAGTGAATGAGCATGACACCCATTAGGCTGTCTGCCTCTTAGTGCATACTTATTGGATTACCCGCAACTGCACTGACCACTAGACCATCGATTTCCAATACAGAGATAAACAGGCCAGCTGCCTGAACAATACTTTGGCCAGCACATGACAGGGAGAGAGCCGAGGAACACAGGACTTAAGAGAAATTATTGAATACATGTCCGATGAGGGCGCCAGATTTGATGGCAAAAAGGCAGGAAAGGTTTAGTCTCTTACAGTGGAATGCTAAACATCAAACTGAACAGATCAACAACAGTGTACATTAGCTAGTTCATTTAACTTCAAAAACATTGCAGTCATTCATTTTACA
Source organism: Rana kukunoris (assembly GCA_029574335.1). Lineage (NCBI taxonomy): Eukaryota > Metazoa > Chordata > Amphibia > Anura > Ranidae > Rana > Rana kukunoris. Next base: position 509,832,424 of record CM056050.1, read on the forward strand.
GACCACCCTCAGCCTGTAAGAACATAGTGTATATGTGTTAACACATTAGACACGGACACATGCTTTTTCTCAGCTAACCGAGAGGAGCCTGTTGGCTGATAGAATGGTACCGGATTTCATTTGATTTCACTCTTCAATTAAGGAAGAGCATGCAGTCTGCCATAGTTCTGCACCCAATAGGTTAAACAAAGACGTATTGTGATCCGCATACAAGTTGGACTCATCCCAGCTCTCTAAAATAAGCAGTAATTCATATTAAAAAGGATGGAGACAGACAGTCGAGTCTTCTGAACGCTAGTTAAGAGTTCAGGAAAAGCCCAGTCACTTCTCTGATTATTAAGTAATGACAGCAGGCTTTAAAATTAGAAAGCAGAGCAGCAAAGTAGCTTGGCAAATAGTCTCCCCAAACATACACCAGTCTTTGAAAAGGAAAAAAAAGGCTAGAAGAACTGTGAAATATACATGGCAAAGAATCTGTAATTTAAATTTACAAGCACAAACACAAAAAAACAAACAAATATGCAAAGAGGGGTTATTGTTTTTTAAGGTTTTATGTTTTTAATCGCACATAAAATACCTAAAAAACACAACAGTTATTAAAGCAACAAGTTTACGTTAATGCAGACTTCCACATACACATATGCATTTTTTCTCCCCAACATCCCCGTTCAACTTGCAGGGGTAAAAAAAAAAAAAAAAGAAGTATTGCGTAAAACCGGCCATACACTGTTCAAATTTCAGCTGGTTCCTGACAATCCAGCCGAAATTCACGTTAACACCCTCCCTCCCACCATCATTTAAATTAAAAAAAATGAAGGAGCCTGGTGGTAAAATTGTTGACTAAACACCTGTAATGTCCGAACAAATGCAGTTGGAAGATTAGTACAGTGGCGCTGGATAGCGTGAATGAAGGAATGTAATGCCCCATACACACAATTTCTAAAGCCAAAACATATTTTTAGCTTTGGATAGAGCAGGGAGGTGTTAGTTTCACACAGGGGCAACCCGACTTACAACGCGACTTTGCAAGGCAACTTCAGCGCGACTTGGAGCAACTTACAACGCAACTTAAAGTTGCCTCCAGGACAGGCGACTTTGGCTGTGGCCAATCACAGAATAATCAGCTCTGTGGGAGGGAGGGGTTTGCCTGAGTAAACTGTTTTCTCTTCCTGTAAAGTTGCTTCAGTTAAGACATCGATCCGACTCGGAGGCAAGTTTCACTGTAATCTATGGGTACAAGTTGCCTTGAAGTAGTACAGGAACCTTTTCTGAAGTTGGAGCGACTTCAGTAGTGTACATTAAGACGACTCTCGCTCACTTCAATTGAATTTCTCATGTCGCGCGACTTGGGGCGACACAAGTCGGATCCCAAGTCGTGGTAGTGTGAACCGGCACCTAACCGGGTCATGTATGTACTGTCAAAATACAAAAAACAAAAACATAGTTGGGGGGCACACCCTAAAAATGGTATACATCTAAGATGGTGCTGCTATAACACCAAAGACAGTACAAAACAGATTATAGGTACCGTATGTACTGTCAACTCTGCTCCTACTGTGGAAATTAACCTTCTCTATGCATCCTAGTGACCACTGTCCCAATGATTGAAAGTAAAAGACACTTCAAAATGTTCAGATGTTACAAGAACTACAATACATAGGAATTCTTCTACTAGGGACAATTGACACTGTTGTGGGATAGCAAATAAGAGGAAATATGAGATAGCAAATAAGAGGAAATCTCCCAAAATTGGACAGAAATGTACCTTAGTACAATAATATGGATTGTATTAGATGAAGTCTTCTAAATGGAATGCCACATCAGTTAGGCTCTACGCACACTGGTTTAAAAAACATTGCTTCTACAGTAGCTTTGTGTTCTGACTGTAGAAGCAGCTTATGTAATCCTATGTATCCATGCACATTAGGACAATTACAGGCATATTTTGAGTTCAACATTTAGCGGCAGGAAAAAAAAAAACAGATTCACATTTCTGATTGGAGTTTACTGGCAGAAAAAATGTAAAACTCTCTTAAACTCGTTTAAATTTTGTAAAAGAAAATGCTCTATATGAACGTTTTTTTACTCCCAGGAGAACCCAGTGTTTTTTTAAGCAAAGTGTTCATGGAGCCTAACTGGTGAGCAAAATTTCAAGTACGTTACATTGCACCAAACATATTGATAAGGTGCAGAAGAATCTCTTGAAACATCTGCAACCACACAAGCGTCTATGTGAGGAAAGCCTTGTTCCCTGTACTGGATAAATCCCAAAGACAAAAGCAAACCTGTATCATATCACTGTCAAGGGCAAAAGTATTTTTTTCTAATAAGTCTCAGTGTTCACTCTATAAAGTCCATCTGTGCTGTCATTTCTAATTGACTGGTGCAAAGAGTGGGTTTTCTGGCTCACTTTCCTGGCAGACACGGACGAGAAGGTAGATGAAGAATGGGAAGGATGCAATCAATAATATCTCTTGTCTCTTTAGATCTGCAGCCCATCACTTGTAAGTGACATGGATGGTAAACTATTTGACCCTTAATATACTGAAGGAGGACAGGCCAAAACATGCTGAACATTAAACTTACGCATGGGGCGACAGCAGCTATAAATTTGAAGTTTCAGACCCGATGCCTATATAAACAAGAATAGTGTGAGGGTATATTATAATAATAATCGATCCTGTTGAAACCTATGACTATTTCCAAACAAAGCCAAGCCATGTGAATCCAGCAGTAAAAAACATGAAGGTTTTCAGTAGTTGTGATAGAGATTTTATATATATATATATATATATATATATATATATATATATATATATATATATTGTAGCAGAGCGTCCCAGAGAGAGCCTGGGAAAGTCCAGTTCGGGGTTTATACCTCTCCCAGGCTCCTCTCTTACACGTTCAGGGATCTCTGAGACCTGATCCAGGTCAGGTGTTGGCCCTCTCCCCCAGGCCAATTTAAGCTCACCTGAGCTAACAGCCATTGCTCTGTCCTGGGAAACAGTGTGAATCTGTGAGAGCAAGGAGGCTGCTGAAAAACTTGGTGAGAAGTTTGTGTTTGAGCTAACAAGCGGTAGGCTTGTTTAGCTTAGTAGTTAGGACCTGCATATCGTGTAGTTAGAGCCGAGATACGGCTAGGTGTTTGTTTGGCTATTTTTGTTTTGTTTTCTGCACACTGTACAGCACCTGTAAATAGACCTTGTATAGCACCAATAAAACATCCCACTGTTGTTCACTTATCCTATGGACTTTGGTATCTGTGTTGGCTCATCCCAGGGAGCTTTTGTACCCGCTACCTATCCCCAGCTTACATATGGTGGAGGCTGCGATCAGCAATATTAAGTTACTATTTAAAGGCCAGTACCTAAAGTGACAACATGGAGGAAATCCTCAAACAAATGGTGCTATTCAATGCTGCACAACAGCAAGCAAACGCTGCACAACAGCAAACTAATGCTGCGCTGCAGCAAGCCAACGCTATCGCACAGGAGCAATCGCAGAGGCAGATTAGTGCTGTACAGGAGCAATCGCAGAGGCTGTTTGAACAGCTTGCCACTGCTGCAGAAGCGGATAGGAAAACCCTGACTAAGGTTGCAGAAACGCTAGCACAGTGGGCACCTGCGGAAATCAAGGATATTAGAGACAAGCCTTCAGCCATCCATGTGGCTCGCTTTCTGTCTAAAATGACTATGGATGATGATCCAGAGGCCTTCCTGCTAACATTTGAACGGACCGCTGAGAGGGAAGGTTGGCCTAAAACCAAGTGGGCAGGACTGATTGCCCCCTTACTTTCTGGTGAATCGCAGAAGGCCTACTATGATCTGGAGTCAGCAGAAGCGGGAGACTATGAAAAGGTCAAGCGGGAAATTCTGGCGCGACTCGGTGTCACCTTGGCCGTTCAAGCTCAACGGGTCCACAGCTGGTTCTTCCAAATTGAGAGGCCCCCAAGATCGCAGATGTTCGACCTAATCCACCTGGTGAGAAAATGGCTACAGCCGGAGTCCCTGTCTGCGCCACAAATAGTGGAGCGTGTGGTCATGGACCAATTCCTGAGGTCACTCCCAATTCCCCTGCAGAGGTGGGGACCCCAAGTCGGCAGATAACTTGGTGGAACTCGTCAAAAGGTACTTTGCTGCAGAGAACCTGGTCACCACCCCAACAGCCGCATGGACTTTCCACCCAAAGCCACGGTCTCCCCAGGCAACCGGTAAGACTGTTCCAGGGGAAGTGGGTGGTAAGCATGGCAAGGAAATAGGGGGGAGGATGTTTGGTGCCAGGACGGAAGTTTGGCGTCCCAAGCAAGGGAAACCACTGCCTGTCAGCAAACCAACTTGGGGAAACATCAGGTGTTTTCGTTGCCAAGAGCTGGGACATGTTGCAGCAAATTGTCCTTTGACTGATGAACCAATGCAGTGTGATCTGTCTATTAGAAGGCAGTCTATGTCTGCTGCTGTTTCATGCGCTGCAGTGCCAAATGTGGGGAAACACATGTATCACATGACTGTTAATGATAAGCCTATTACGGCCTTACTGGACTCTGGAAGTCTGGTTACTTTGGTTACAGCTGAGATAGTTAAAGCTGTGAATTTTCATGAAAAAAAGTTGCTGTGATCTGTGTACATGGGGATACCCGGGAGTATCCTATAGCCACAGTTCAGTTTAAAACTGGCTTAGGTACGGTGTCCCATGCGGTCGGACTTGTGCCCCACTTGGTGCATGAGGCCATCATTGGTAGGGACTTCCCTAAGTTTTGGGAGCTGTGGGATCGTCCCGACCCGGTCGCAGTACCTGACTCAGTCGCAGAGCCAGAGCTCCTGGCTACTTCCGATATTGTGGGTTCAGGGGACTCATCTCAGGGCTCTCCGAGTTTTCCTTTCTCGGTTATGGCAGGGGAGCTGGAGGAGCCTGAGGAAGTCCCCACAACCAGTAGAGCTGGACAGCCGTCTGCCGACTCGGAGCCTACGTTGGAGTTTACTGACCTCAATGTGCACAAGGAAAATTTTGGTACTGAGCAGAGAAAAGACCCTACCCTTGCCAGGGCCTGGGAAAATGTAATGGTGATTAATGATGTACCTGTCGAACCAGGGGATAGGCCCTGTTTTCCTTATTTCAGCAGCAATGATGATTTACTGTATCGTGTATGTAAAAAGAATGATCAAGTTATTGAACAGTTGGTGGTCCCTAAGCCTTATAGAAGGGTGGTGTTGGAACTTGCCCATGGGCACTTGCTAGGAGGCCATTTAGGGGTTGAGAAAACCACTGAAAGAGTGTTGCGCAGGTTTTACTGGCCTGGGATACAGAAAAATATTGAAAATTATTGTCAATCCTGTCCGGTGTGTCAGATGTCAGCCCCCCAGCCCCACTTCCGAAGTCCTTTAGTGCCCTTGCCCATTATTGAAGTGCCCTTCGAGAGGATTGCCATGGACCTTGTGGGTCCGCTCCCCAAATCCGCCCGTGGTCATCAGCATATCCTCGTGATTATGGATTACGATACCCCTGACTGCATATCGCTCAAATGCAGGACAGGATTGCAGCAGTAATACCAGTGGTGAAAGAATATTTACTACAGGCACAAGCAGCCCAACAGAGAATATACAACCGGGGGGCCCAACTCTGTGTTTTCTCACCGGGTGACAGGGTCCTCGTATTAGTTCCCACTGTTGAGAGCAAGTTCCTGGCTAAGTGGCAGGGCCCCTTTGAAGTAATTGAAAGAGCTGGGGAAGTCAATTACAAGGTGTATCAACCAGGTAAAAGGAAGCCGGAACAGATTTACCACGTAAACCTGTTAAAGCCCTGGAAGGATAGACTGGCGTTAACTGCAAGGTCCCTCCCGGTAACGCCTAAGGGTACTGAATCCCCTCTGATCCCTGAGGTCACGATTCCGGACACCCTGTCATTTTCCCAAAAACAGGAAGCTAGAGAGTTCCTGATAAGGAATAGAGAGAAATTTTCAGAGTTGCCTGGCACGAGTTCGGAGGTTCAGCATGATATTGTTACTGAACCTGGGGTCCATGTCAAGCTCAAACCGTACCGAATTCCTGAAGCGAGGAGAAAGGACATCAGTGCTGAAGTTAAAAGAATGTTGGAGCTAGATGTCATTGAGTAATCCAATAGTGATTGGTCGAGCCCCATCGTGTTAGTCCCAAAACCGGATGGCACCTGGAGGTTCTGTAATGACTTCAGGAAGCTTAATGCAGTGACAAAGTTTGACACGTACCCAATGCCCAGAGTAGATGAACTTATAGACCGACTTGGCAAGGCTCGCTATCTGACTACTTTGGACTTGACAAAAGGTTATTTGGCAGATACCCCTGACTGCTAGTGCCAAAGAGAAGACTGCATTTGTGACCCCGGAGGGTTCCTTTCAATATAAAAAGATGCCTTTTGGGTTGCAAAATGCCCCTGCGACATTTCAGAGGGCCATGGACAGGACCCTAAGACCTCACCGACAGTATGCTGCAGCCTATCTGGATGACATAGTGGTGCATAGCACTGACTGGGGCTCTCACTTGCCCCGTGTCCAAGCGGTCCTCGATTCCCTCTTCAAAGAAGGGTTTACGGCAAATCCCAAAAAATGTGCCATTGGTCTAGAGGAAGCCAAGTATTTGGGCTACACTATTGGCCGTGGTGTCATAAAGCCCCAGGTAAATAAAATAGAAGCCATCCAGGAGTGGCCACGTCCGGCAAACAAGAAGCAGGTCATGGCCTTTCTTGGCATTGCGGGGTATTATAGAAGATTTATCCCAAATTTTGCAACTTTAGCTGCCCCACTGACAGACCTTACGAAAGGGAAAGACTCTGTAATGGTGAAATGGTCCCCAGTAGCGGAAGAATCTTTCCAAGCCCTGAAAAAAGATCTTTGTGCACAGCCAGTGCTATACTCCCCCGATTTCGCCAAAGACTTTTTGGTACAGACAGATGCCTCTGATGTAGGTATCGGGGCAGTATTGTCACAGGTACACAACGGGGAAGAACACCCTGTGGTCTACCTAAGCAGAAAGCTCAATGATCATGAGAAAAAGTATGCAGTCATTGAAAAGGAATGCTTAGCCATAAAGTGGGCCGTGGATGCGCTCAGGTACTACCTGTTAGGGCGCCAGTTGGAGCTAATAACTGACCATGCTCCCTTGAAATGGATGGCCCAAAAGAAGGAGACAAATAGGCGGGTGAACCGGTGGTTTTTGGCTCTACAGGATTATTCCTTTACAGTAAAACACAGGCCAGGTGTTGAGATGGGAAATGTAGATGCCCTGTCCCATGTTCACTCCTGTTGATCTCTGAGCCCTGATCCAGGTCAGGTGTTGGCCCTCTCCCCCAGGCCAATTTAAGCTCACCTGAGCTAACAGCCATTGCTCTGTCCTGGGAAACAGTGTGAATCTGTGAGAGCAAGGAGGCTGCTGAAAAACTTGGTGAGAAGTTTGTGTTTGAGCTAACAAGCGGTAGGCTTGTTTAGCTTAGTAGTTAGGACCTGCATATCGTGTAGTTAGAGCCGCGACACGGCTAGGTGTTTGTTTGGCTATTTTTATTTTGTTTTCTGCACACTGTACAGCACCTGTAAATAGACCTTGTATAGCACCAATAAAACATCCCACTGTTGTTCACTTATCCTATGGACTTTGGTATCTGTGTTGGCTCATCCCAGGGAGCTTTTGTACCCGCTACCTATCCCCAGCTTACAATATATATATATATATATTACATACACAGTGAGTCCATGTATATAGTAAAACCTTGGTTTAAGAGCATTTTGCAAGACAAGCAAAATGTTTTAATACATTTTGACTTGATATACAAGCGATGTCTTGATATACAAGTAGCATCACGTCACAACTGAGTATAAAAGAGAAGAGAGGCTCCTCTAAGTGTAGCAATATGGTTACATTTAATGAAGGTACAACATTTAGCAACATATTGCTACACTTAGAGGCGCCTCTCTCCTCTTTAAATTCTGTAGCTCCTGCTGGATTTTGCTTCTAATCCCCTTGTGGATGGACATTTTATGGTTACACAATCACATTGCTATAAACTTTTTATATGGACTATAAACTGAAGGACCTATGAATAAATGGTTGTGGAACAAATCATTTAAGTTGCCATAATTTTGTATGGGAAGATTAGCTTTGATATAAAATTGCTTTGGATTAAAAGCATGTTCCTGGATTACTTATGCTCGCAATCCAAGGTTTTACTGTACAGTATGTAACATACACCATATGCAGTACAGGGGGACAGTGGTGGGCTAGCAACATTTGAAACATATATAGTGAAAATGTGAGTTACTTCCAATGGTGATCTGATAATATCTTTTATATTTATAATATCGAAATTAGTTTGGTCACTATGACCAACAAACCACTTTGTAGCTGTGAAAATGTTCCTATTTCTGGATGCAATAAATATTTGTTTTGTCTATCATTGCAAGTACATAAAAAAGGGAGTATCCAGTCACAGAGTGAAAGAATGGCGGACTTTGAGGCAGTGCGGAAGTATGTTAAAAAATATATATACTTTAATACAAAAATAGAAAATTATACAATTTTACAGTATAAAAAAATTTACTAAACATAAATAGAATATAATCATACGGATTACACATTTTTTGATACTGAAACAAATCCCTTGAAGTCGTCTACGCGTTTCGCCGTTGGGCTTCTTCAGGACGAGATACAAAGGAAAGGGGAAGAATATAATACAGTCGTATCATCTAGTAAAGCACGGTAAGTGTATTCATCCACCAGGATTGGGCATAAAGGAAGTGCCAAAATATTCAAACATAGGTGTAGTCACCTTGGAAAAATCGATAATCCATATGATAGCATCAGTAATAACAGCGGTCCCCGAGTATCAGGAACTCCATGGTATAGTAAGCCAATATAGGAACCAGAAACTGTGTCACAGCAATAAGTGGACAATGCTTCCTTATCTGGGGGGTCCTAAGATGGCGCTAAAACTGGGGCCAAATCCTATGCACAGACAGGCATCCAAACAGAGAACAGACTCCAAAGCATATTCTGGACACGCTGGTTGTGACCCTGGGGCACATACAGATGAACTATGCACAAGCACCATTAAAGCTGCTGAAGACTATACCGCTGACGGAAAGCGAGTGTCCAGAATATGGAGAAAGTGTGGAGAAAGCCTTTTGAGGGGGGAGGGGGCGAACAGACAAGTCAGGACACTCTCTACTTTGCAGAGAAAGGAGCTGTGTGTTTGTGGGCGTCCTGACACTCCTGCTCGCCCCCTCCCCCCTCAACAGGCTTTATCCACTCCAGGAAGAAAGCCTCGCATTACGGTGTTGAATTACAGACAGAAGAACAGGAAGTGAGGATTTCTCAGAAGAAATAAGGACATTTAAAAGCAAAATGGAAGGATGAGGTAAGTGAAGGAGGACTGCACTAAGGTAAAGTAAGCTATTTAGGGAAAACATTTTTTTCCTTTACAACCCCTTTAAATCTAACCTCCAAGATTCTACAAGTTTACAATTTTCAAATCTTCTCCCCAGCAGTTATAAAATCCATAAAATTTTAAATCAATATATCTTACTTTTTTTTTAATCCTTGAATTTCAGGACCCTGTGATCCTGCTAGAGAAAAAAATCCCGGCTTTTACTCTGAGAGGAGGACTTTCTGCATTGCCACACATTACATTCATAGGGGTTTAAAAAACTACACTTCCCATGGTGCAGTGGAAGAATCAGGAAGTCATGGGAGGGTGTGCAGCCGGAGCCGAGGCTGTGCTAAGGGTGGAGTGGGGGCTGAGCTCATTGTGGAGATAAGTTCTAAGCTATGGGTGGAGGTGGGGTTATGAGAAGAGCCGAGCTGGTTTTGAGCTGAGGGCAGAGCTGTGTTGTGATGCTTATGAATGGGAGGTAAAGATTGGGAGGAACACTCCCAAGATCCCTCCTTTACACTGGCATAGAACTACAATGGGGACGTGACAAGACTGATGGCTGTGAAGACAGAAAGTAAATCACAGGGAAGGAAGCCTGCGATTTAATTAATGCACATTATTTTCTCTTAAACTACAGCCTAAGGAAACAAATGAAGTACCGTATATACTCGAGTATACGCCGAGTTTTTGAGAACATTTTTTTGTGCAGAAAATGCCCCCCTCGGCTTATACTCGAGTCAGCTTTTTGCGCCTAAACTCCCGGACTTTGGGTACCCATTACCGGCCGGCTGGAACACATACAGCCCCAGTCTTTCTTTACAAGTGTGCAAGGTTTTTTGTCCGGAGGACATACGGCCGGGGAGAACCAATTTTTCAAAGTCGGGCACCCCTTCCATAGACTCCCGTGTTAAATGGTCATTTCTCTAGTAACTTTTGGGACCTGGTACCGGCTGGCTGTAGGTCCCCTAGACCCGTAACTTCTCCTCTACAAATGTGCAAAGTTTGCTGTCTGGGGAACCTTTCAGTTCCTGAACTGGAGGGCCGTAGTTTGAAGACCCATGCTCTAGTTAATACGTTTTCCCATTTTGTTGTGGTAAAATTAGGTGCCTTGGCTTATATTCGGGTCGGCTTATACTCGAGTATATACAGTACATGTCTGCTCAAGGTAGCAGAGCAGCAACATAGAAAAATGTTTCTGCCCGGAGTTTTGCTTTACCATTACCTATATTATCAATTAAGTAAGTGGTGCCTTAATCTTTAGGTCCACAATGAATGCAACTTACTCAGAGAAGTATACAAAGAACACAGCAAGTTCCTCCTGCCCTCCCATATTTTAGGATGAAAATGAATGCCCCCTTGTGTGTTTTCCTTATGCTACGACACTGCATTCCTGCATACGTTACTTTTCGTTAGGGCACTCTAGGCTAATATAATCATACGATTACATAATTAAACCAGCTGTCTCATTATAGAAAATCAACTGGAATTCAGGGCCTAATTAGTCATACAGCAATTAGCATGCTGATGAGCAACTGATGAAAAGCTGCCTAGTTTTTGACTGTGTCAAGACCACCCAGTTATTTAGTGGGCAGAGAGGGACAGAACGGTGAAGCAGGGATTCAGAGCCGGACAAATTGATTATATTTCACACACAAGCTGCATTTTCCATTCTGCTAACTCAAACACCGCAGAAAACCGATCTGCCCAATTGAGACCTCTGCAGTTCCAAAACACGGAAACCTGATCTAATTTTACAATACAAACAAAAGCACACAAAGAGGTCAGTGACATGCTCTGCATTCAGAAATCAGCCCAACAGAACACTTGTGGCAAACTGAGTAGACACATTAAAAAATAAGCCGTTTGACAAGTGGTCTTCTCAGCAGAAGTCACATGAAGAAAGCAAGGATATGAGTTAGAAGGCCACTGAAAGAATTCATGTCACATACACAGAGCTATTTATATCTCTCGAGGACAAGAAAGTTAACACAACATGTCTACACAAAGAGGAACCTTTATGAATGCTAGTCGCAATGTCATGTATGTCACCTTTAAGAATAATTACCAGCTAGTTTGGAAGGGAATGTCCACATATAACCAACAACTGCCAGCAAAATGCCAGGCAAATTCCACATGTGCACAGGAAGTTGAAGTGTATCTAAAGTAACACTTTAAGTTTTCGACAAAGTACAGAAGTAGAACCTGTTGGTTTTTATTTGCCATCTGTGCCCCCACTTGTGTCCTACTAGGGAGGAGGGAGTCACCGCTCCAGATGGGACCACTGTGTGGTCACAAGTAGTAACAGGATATTGAGGGTGCTGGCGGTGCACTGAGCGAATTTGAAAATGGATAAATGGATAGCCGCACTCCAAAACCGATAAGGTGGTCTTTATTAAATGATCAGCAGGTACAAAATTAGGTCACAGCAGTAGAGAACAAGGGGACAGCCGACGCGTTTCGCACTGGATCAGTGCTTATTCATGGCTCATGACTTGTGTCCTACCAGTCCGGTTTTCCATTTCAACAGGACTGAAAATGCCACCAAAACAGAAGTGGAAACCTTTATGGGGACATCTTTTCAATGACAACTATTATTCTTTTCTACAAAAATTATACGTTTTTACCAATGTTGGTATGCTCATTGAGGTAGATTTCCCTGTGGCAGTGACAGTGGACTGCAGAAAAAAAAAAAGTGAGGAAATCTCTTTAGAGGACTTTTAAATGACTAATGCCGCGTACAGACGATCGCATTTTCCGTCGGAAAAACCTTGGATGTTTTTTCCAACGTTATTCCGCTCAAGCTAGGCTTGCATACACACGGTCACACAAAAGTTTTCTGAACTTTCGGATGTCAAGAACGCGGTGCCGTACAACACTACGACGTGCAGAGAAAATTAAGTTTAATGCTTCCGAGCATGCGTCTGAATTTTGCACATTGGAATTGCTACAGACAATCGAAAACCAGCTCTCAATCTTTTGTTGGCAGAAATTCCGACAGCAAAAGTCCGATGGAGCATACACACGGTCAGAATTTCCATTCAAAAGCTCACATCAGACTTTTGCTGTCGGAATTTCCGTATGTAAGCGGAATTAGAGAAAAAGAAAATCATAATGCATCAATTTGTACAAAACTTCTGCCAAGAAATCTTGGAAGATAGAAGTGGTTAAAAAATTTCAGTAATTTTTTAATTAAATACCAAAAATATCCACAAAAGTATATGTTGAGGAGATAAAATATATATATATATATATATATATATATATATATATTAATTTCTGAATGGCCTAATAATACCTTTGACAATAGTTCATATCAGGCTTTCTCAACAAGGTTCAATAAAACCTAGTGTTTCTTCAGAGGTTATTTTCTGCCTCTATTCGCCTGTAAAAGCCTATGCATAAACACATAGACTAATGCCGCGTACACACGATTGTTTTTCACAACGTGATTCCTCTGCAGCCAGACTTGCCTTTACACGTAAATGCAAAAAAAGTCTGACTAAAGAGCGGTGACGTACAACACCAACGACGGGACTATAAAGGGGAAGTTCCTTTCAAATGGCACCACCCTTTGGGCTACTTTTGCTGATCCTCGTGTTAGTAAAAGTTTGGTGAGAGACGATTCCCGCTTTTCAGCCTTGTGCTTTTCAGTCCTCTACAGTGTGACGAGAAAAAGACTGACGTGCAACACGACGAGAAAAAAGAGCTGGTTTAAATTTCTTTGCGGGCAGTTTTTTCGTCAAGAAAACTGCCAGGGTGCATACACACAACCAGTTTTCTCGACCAATATAAAAAATGGCAGTTTTCACGTCGTGAAAAACGGTTGTGTGTACGAGGCATAACACTAAGGCCCCATACACACTAGCAGACAGATTTGTTCAAATCGGTCGGACAGACCGATTTGAACAAATCTGTCTGCTGGGGACGTATTGGTTTGATCGTGTACACACGATCAAACCAAAATCCCCGCCGGCAGACGGCGTGCTGACGTGGCGGTGACGTTGACGCCGCCACGTCACCGCACCAGGAAGTAAAACACTTCCGCGCATGCGTCGAAAACCATTCGACGCGTGTGCGAGAAGACATGTCTGCTGGTTAGCGTACTAACCAGCAGACATGTCGGGCGGACGGGTTCCCAGCCGACAGATTTGAAAGCATGCTTTCAAATCTGTCGGCTGGCCAAATCCGTCGGCTCGCACGTACACACGATCAAATCTGTCTCGCACGTACACCTAAGGGGTGTTTAACGGCAGAAAAAAAAATACAATGCAATATTCCTCCAAAAGCAGCGTTTAAAATGCCTGGTGTGCATTAGGTCAAACAGTTATATTATTATAAACTTGACCTTAAAGATCTGCAAATTTTTGAGTTTGTAAAAAGAGCCTATTTGGATTATTTAAGTAGGCCCTTGCATTAAAGTGTTGTTGATGCATTTAGCTGATCAAATCTACATCTAATGTAATTAGGGTGTAGTCAGATTTACTCCAGACACCTTTATTTAAATAAAACTCAAGTATAGCCAATGTTTATATTTTAACTGAAGATAAACCAAATTAAGCTGGCCCCACAAGCATGAGCTGAAACTGCCACACCTGTTAAATAACTATAATTTAAACGGAAGCCTAACTTTGGAGGAGAAAGTTCCTACCTTTAATTGTAGACCACAGACAGCACTATGGTTCCTAGCTAAATCTAAAAACTTGCCTAAGGGAAAGATGAACCTTGATAAAAGCATCTGAATTGTGTTTATATTACAACTGTTAAATAAACGACTAGTTCCTTGATGAGAATACGTCATAATCCGCAAACAACAATTTTGTCACCATTATGAGACTCTGTGACAAATATGGGCAACAACCCAGTACCAACAACCCAGTACTCAGTCTGCCGCAGGCTGACGTCAGCCATACAAACTGAAAATTGACAACACGTTTTAATCTCCTCCTTGGCATTATTATCTCACTGCTTGTTTAAACGGTTTGTTACTGGAGTAAAAGGTATATTCCGTAATCCCTTTTAATAATTTGTGTTGAAGGATAATACCAATAAATTTAGGAAATATAAAGCAGATGTTCTCAAATTATGAAAAGGGAAATATAGGCTTATGCTGTTTTGTTTTTAAACAATAAAACCCTGAACAAAGTACCACTTTGCAGTTTATAAATTGTTAAAGTGGACCTATATTCAAAAAGTAAGGATTTACCATCTTATAGGAATATATAGAAGGTTAGTTTTGCCTTAGGAGAACCTGAAAAATCTATCTTTTGCCTTAAATTTGTCGTAATAGTTACAGTGCACTTGCTGACATTTGAATCTACCTAGTCACTCCCGTCATGTAGCAAAGAAACTGTATATCTGCAGTGTGAGATCATCTAAAGCACAGCTGCCTGCGATGGTTAGCCTGGTAAGCGATAACAAGCAGGGCCCTCCGATTCCTCCTGTATTGAATTGTATTGCAACTGCACTGTCTGCCCTAATGTTTCTAAAGTGCTGCACAAACTGTTGGTGCTATATAAATCCTGTATAATAGGGTTGTCCAGATACCGATACTAGTATCGGTGTCGGGACTGATACCGAGTATTTGCGGGAGTACTTGTACTCGCGCAAATGCTCCCGATACCTAAATAGAATACTTTTTTTGTATTTATCAACATGTTCTGTGAAAATTCTTTGAGTTTTTTACTACTGCGTGACAAGAAAATAAAACATTTTTACTCATTTTTATTCTTTTATAATGTCTTGATTTAGAGTTCTTCATAATTCTAAAGAAAATATCCTTAGTCTGTATTGTGGTTTGAAAACTGTCACATGACATTTAAAAAAAGTATCGGTATTCGGTATCGGCAAGTACATGAAAAAAAGTATCGGTACTTGTACTCGGTCCTAAAAAAGTGGTATCGGGACAACCCTACTGTATAATAATGATATTTGGTGAACAACTATAATGCCCACTAAGCTTCTTAAGGGTTGCTGGAGGGGAAGCTAGATCTGAGAACCTGCAGTGCAAGCAAACCCCTGGTTCTTCTTAATTATGTGAATCTGAGCTTCTTTCACCTCCCCTGCTGCTTCACCAGTCATCAGATCAACAGTTTTTAAGGGGCAGCTGTGACTTAAAATGGATGTAAACCCCTTTATACACCCAGTGAAGTGAACAGCCTCAGATGATACACAGAAATGAACCAAATCTCTCTACATACGTTTTTCATGCATATCTGCTGTCTTCACATTAATATACTGTTTAAAAGGTTCAGATAGTGTTAGGAGATTTTCTCTTCCTGTTTAACACAGAGTGTGATGTCTGGGCATACAGCCATGATAACTAAAATTGCTGATTGGAGGAAAGGCGCACATGCCCCCTATCATCATAGGCAGAGACTCCCATAGGTGTTTTGTAACGGGGCCAGCTCCCTGCTAATCTATTTTAGCAACCTCCCCTGACAGAAATTTCAGGCTGCTTTTATTTGATGTGTCAGAGAATTTGTCAGGAGTTATCAGGCTGATAACAGAGGAACTGTTCAGGAGAGAGGTACCGGACAAAATACTGTAGATATATGTGCCCAGCTCAAATTTCATGAATTGGGTTTACATCCACTTTAAGGAAGCAAAGCATTGCCTCTACCAAAATGACTGCCCCCACACCGAGACACGGTGTGATACAAACAATGGTAAGTCAGTAAAGGGCAGGAAGACTAAAGGCAAATTTGGTGACTATTCCTTTACTCTCCACTTGCCTTTTTGGGCACAACTTCCACAGTAAAGCTCATATAGCAAATTAAGTTAAGAGGATGAATTACAAAACGGGGACCCATTTTTATTTCCCTTTCCCCCCCTTACTCCCTCTAATGGTTGGAGCCCTAATATTACAAGTCAGTTACTAAAACAACCAGACTGCTGTATTGCTGCTGCATAGGAAATTGTTTGAAAATATATGACATCTATCTTCATGTTAACACCAGAAACGGCAGTACGGTAGGTGTTATTGTTGTAAATATATGCAGTACATAGACAAGCTTCATTTTGTAGAATTTGGAAACTCTTCATTATCAGAAACACCCTTTAAAAAGTACCAATAAATCTGGTCCAAACGAGCCATTACCTTCACTAAAAGATGCGCCCGCTGGGGGGCTGTATAACCTGTATATAGCTGATGCTTTTCTGAATGAATACAAGACTCTCTCCGATTGGCTGAGGTGGGGATCTTGACTTCATCTACCCATCTCTCTACCTCAGCCAATCAGGGGAAGCCTTGTATTCATTCAGAAAAAATACTTAACTTCGTTCTGACAGTGTAATTGGAAGGCACATTCGGCTTCTGGAACACAATGCTGTATACTGTATGTAGCCAATGCTACATACTAATCATTAAGCGCTCCAAGTGGGCACAAGGTAATAGTTTAGACCAGTTTTGTTGGACCAGAAAGCTGGAGTTAAGTGTTAATAAACAAGGGCAACGAGAATATTGATGGAAGTCTGAGTTATCCATTAAGCCAGTCCATGTAATACTTGCTAATGCTTTTTGTTATACTCCATAAAGTCTGCATTAATAATCCTATTGGCCAGTGGCAGCCCATCTATTAGGGGAGCATGGGCACTGGATGAATGGATTCCAATGGTGGGGGGGGGGGAGGGTTTGAAGCACGTGATTAGAGCCAGAGGCTCTAACAGGCTTCCAAAAAGGGTGGACTTCGGGCGCAGAGCACTACGCTCCGAGCCCATCCAGTTGTGTGACAGTAGTGAATGAATTATAAATGCCTAAGGCCTCGTACACACGATCGGACATATCCGATGAAAACGGTCCGCGGACCATTTCCATCGGATATGTCCGATCTGGAGTTTGATCCGATGGCGTGTACACACCATCGGATCAAATTCCCCGCCGGCGGACGGCGCGGTGACGTGTCGGTGACGCGGCGGTGACGTTGACGCCGCCACGTCACCGCACCAGGAAGTAAAACACTTCCGCGCATGCGCCGAATCCATTCGGCGGCGGTGCGGGACGACATGTCTGCTGGTAAGTGTACTAACCAGCAGACATGTCGGGCGGACAGATTCCCACCGGATAGATTTTAAAGCATGCTTTGAAATCTGTCGGGTGGACAAATCTGTCCGCTAGCCCATACACACGATCGGAGATGTCTGCTGAAACGGTCCATCGGACCGTTTTCAGCGGACATATCCTCTCGTGTGTACGAGGCCTAAGAGGAGGAATGAGGAGACGCATGGCGGAGTGCTGCCTGTCCGGAACCTATATGGAGCATGTGGTGTTTGTTTGCCACTCCCCCCCCCCCCCCCCCCAAGGAAAAAAAAAAACACCAGCCGCCACTGCTTTTGGCAGCAAACAGTCAGGACCAATATACAAAAATACCATACATACAGCATATATTTCAGCCCCTGCTTCCATGCTTTTGGTTAAAGACTACATTTAGTCAAAAAAGGTTTTAGAAAAAAGGCACAAAGGACATTACTTACTGTCAGTGCGATCTGTCCCCTGAACTGATGGCTACAGGATTAGTTGAAATCTTCGATCATCTGACCCCCCAACCCTAGCTGTCATAACCTTCAGATGTCAGGGGGGGGGGGGGGGGTTACAGATCCAAGGGAGTTGTTATATGCACTTATAAAGAGTGCTGACTATATTCACCTACTCTGCCCCCCCCCTCCTTCAGTCTTAGAAGCTGTACTATAGCTTCTATGAATGAAAAATAATCTATGAATGAAAAACAATTAATGGAGGACAATTCATCTGCCCAACCTTCAGTCATAGATCAAATTTCATTCATATAGTACAGCTCCTAAAAACGAAAGAGTGGGGAGGCCGGGGGAAGAAAGGGTAGGCATAGTCAAAATGTCAGTGAATATGACAGGTCCCTCGATTGCGTATTATAGGACCATCGGCTCTTTTAACCCCTGCTGCACTGGAAGTATATATGGAGACAGGGGTAGGGGGGGATCGGAGAATGAAAGATTTCAAATAATTCTGCAGCCATTAGCACATTGCACTGACCGTCTTTCTTTGTGATGATATTTAAAAAAAAAAAAAAACTTTAAATAACTAAAATTGCAGTCATAATACCCCCCCCCCCCCACACACACACACACACAAAAATAAGCACAGGGAACATAACTTACAATCAGTAAGATGTGTCCCTTGTGCTGATGCCTCCTCTGAAATCTTTCTCAACCCCCCTCCCTTTTTTTTCCCTTTCTCATTTCCCTACTCTGTACCCATATCGTCTATTTTTCTCTACTGGCTTCTTCTCTGCACTATCCTCACATGTATCTTATACCTGGGCCAGTTGTTTAGGCAGTCGGCCCGCGCTTTGTGGCCAAGTTGTTTAATCCCTTCAATACTGTTCATTAAAATGTTTTTTCAACAACATGTACATACATTACAGTAGGGTTATTTTCACTCAGGAAGGGCTCTTTAAAACCCAACTCCCATTAACTTTTGTTAATGTTTAGAACACATCAGTAATTTAGAACCACCGAGGTTGTTACTTTTTGGATATATCACTTCCTGTCCTGCTAATCACCATCCTGGATCTGAGAAGACACTTCCCAAGGGGAACACAGACAGCATAACATACCTGTAATTCCTACTTTTTCCATTCAATCCAAAGGAAAAATAAAAAGCTTTTGTTTGAGTTTGGCTCTTATATCTTAGTTTTCTTGTTTTTTTTTATCTTTTTCATTGAACCAACAATGTGTTAAGTTACATACTGTTTATTACTTGCCTAATCATTCAATGGGAAGATATTGTGTAACGCGCCACATCCTGTATGAAATCATCATACTAACTGTTTACCACAGTGCATGCTTGGTTTTGCTTAAGAAAGCTTTATATTAAGCAATATAGGAGGTATTCAACGTTATTGTTTTTATTATTTGAACTCGTCATTATGAAAAATAAATAAATGTTATATATATATATATAAAACACACATCAGTATATAAAAATGTATATATGAATCCCCCCCCCCCCCCCATCTACCATTTATTTACACGATTAGGAGTGCAAATGTATATTCACGGGCATACTATAAAACACAAAGCTATGTCAAGTCTCACAGTAAAGCCTAGTACACACTATCAGTTTTTTTTTCATTCAACCCAGTGGGCTGGGAGCTCGAAAAGAGTTTGCTGTATTAACAATGCAATGTTATTACAACGATCTCCCCACTGAGCTATTGTGTTCTGATAGGGGGACTGCCCCCCAGCCAGAACTCATCAGTCAGCACTCACAGCCATTGGCTGACAACCCTGATCAGATGCCAATCAGATGCTGGTTTTCCAGCATGCCCGTTCAGCCAGCTTCTGTCAGACAGGCTGGTATACACACAGGCCGAATGTCTGCCAGTTTCTGTTGAACCGGCCAATAATCGGCCCATTTGTACCAGGTTTAACACATATTCAGCTTTCCTTTGCCAATTCATCAATTCATTTAGCAGCCAGGTTTAACGTAAAAGTTCTTCCTACTATGGTGGAGCATGTGACTTTTCCCCCCACATGACAGCACTTGTGCTTAGTTATTGGCTGTATAGGCATCGGGGGGTGGGAAGTGGGTCCAGCCCTGTGTAAATTCTAATTAGAGTGACCCAGTGCTTACAAAAAACTTTCTTTCCTAAAGACGGGAGAGCAAACCAACGGTGATAGTATTAAATAAACCTGCTGCTTTGCCCTGCATTGCCAAAGTACACATTTACAAGCTTTTTTATTTCCGTATGTTTCAAGCATTTAAACCAGAAAAAAAGCTTAGAAACATAAAAGTAAAGACTACTGCAACATGATCAGCATGGTGGCTTGATGGGTAACCTTGTGGACTTGCAGCATTTCCTCCATAACCCCAAAACATGCTGAAAGGTTGCCTGGAAATTAAACATATTAGAACTTTTGTGTTTGTGAGGGAGATCAAAAAGAGGAGAAAGAAAACAAAAAGAAGTTTCCACTTTTGCAGCCTAACTGGGATAACACTGACTTTATATTTGTTGTGATTCACATAGCCATCTTCGCCAGAGACTGGGCAGTGGGAAATCCAAAATTGTATGTATATGCCAAGTATAAAGAAAGCAGGATTTTGGAGCCTATACTGTATATTAATACAGACTTGATATAAAAAAAATGTTTTTATTAGAACAATGTTTAATAAAAACCCATAAAAACAGAAGACAACTATGTCCGAATAGTCACAGATACAAAAAGCTAGTTCAATATACATCTCTTCTACCAACAGCTTCAAGTAGTGGATTTGACATGTTTTACCTTCATTGCCTTCATCAGGACGGGTGTTACGACTAGAAGCAAACACACAGAGATCTCCTCCGTTTCAATATATGGGCTTCTTTAAAATCCAATTTTCTTTATAATTGGTATGTACATAACTGCCCTATGTTCTGATAAATCCAGCACTGAAAAAATGTTTTCTTTATGAGTGTACTGGTGAAATGTGTTTGCCATAATTAACCACTTGTCCACCGCCCACCGTCATATGACGGCGGGCGGAGGACTCCATTGTTCTGACATCACGTCATATGACGTGATGTCCCTTTAAAGCCGCGGGTGGGCGCGCGCACGTCGCCGGCGGCGCGCGCGCGCACCCGCCGCTCCGCGGGGATCCCGTGCGAGTGCCCGGCGGCAACGATCGCCGCCGGGCACACGCGATTGCTCTGTAAGTGAGCTGGGACGTGCAGCTCTGTATGTAAACCCAGAGCTGCACGTCCCTGTCAGGGAGAGAGGTGACAGATTGTGTTCCTTGTACATAGGGACACAATCGGTCACCTCCCCCAGTCACCCCCCCCCTCCCCCTACAGTTAGAACACTCATAGGACACACATTTAACCCCTTCCCCGCCCCCTAGTGGTTAACCCCTTCACTGCCAGTCACATTTATACAGTAATCAATGCATATTTATAGCATTTTTCACTGTATAAATGTAAATGGTCCCAAAAATGTCAGAAAAGTGTCCGAAATGTCCGCCATAACGTCGCAGTCCCAATAAAAAAATCGCAGATCGCCGCCATTAATAGTAAAAAAAAAAAAAAAAAAAAAAATGCCATAAACTATCCCCTATTTTGTAAACGCTATAAATTTTGCGCAAACCAATCCATAAACGCTTATTGCATTTTTTTTTTACCAAAAATATGTAGAAGAATACGTATCGGCCTAAACTGAGGGAAAAAATTTTTTTTTTATATATTTTTTGGGGTTATTTATTATAGCAAAAAGGAAAAAATATTGCATTTTTTTAAAAATTGACGCTCTATTTTTGTTTATAGCGCAAAAAATAAAAACCGCAGAGGTGATCAAATACCACCAAAAGAAAGCTCTATTTGTGGGAAAAAAAGGACGCCAATTTTGTTTGGGAGCCACGTCGCACGACCGCGCAATTGTCAGTTAAAGCGACGCAGTGCGGGAAGCTTATATTTTGTCTGGGCAGGAAGGGGGTCTAGGTGCACAGTAGGTAAGTGGTTAAAGGGGTAGTAAAGGTACAATTTTGTTTTCCTAAATAGCTTCCTTTACCTTAGTGCAGTCCACCTTCACTTACCTCATCCTTCCATTTTGCTTTTAAATGTCCTTATTTCTTCTGAGAAATCCTAATTTCCTGTTTTTCTGTCTGTAATTCCACACGGTAATGCAAGGCTTTCTCCCTGGTGTGGAGTGTTGTGCTCGCCCCTCTCTTGGACTACTGGAGAGTCAGGACACCCACTAACACACAGATCCTTTCTCTATCTGCAACATAGAAAGTGTCCTGACTCTCCGGTAGTCCAAGGGAGGGGGCAATCACGACACTCCACACCAGGAAAAAAGCCTTGCATTACTGTGTGAAGATACAGACAGAAAAACAGGAAGCGAGGATTTCTCAGAAGAAATAAGGACATTGAAAAGCAAAATCGAAGGATGAGATAAGTGAAGGTTGACTGCACTAAGGTAAAGCTATTGAGGGAAAAAAATTGGACCTTTACAACCCCTTTATCCCTGTCTGTCCTGTGCTGACAGATCTCATTATTAGTTGTAGACTAGATTTCAACACTCTGTTTTAACAAAGGGTAAAAGATTCAGAAGCTGGCTTGTATTATATGTTAATGGGAGGAGACTCTATGTCCTTTCTATTGGGAAAGACTGGTCCTGACATTGTTTAGAAACGCTTGCAGTCAGCTAGGAGAAACATATAAAAGATAAGAAATATTTTAAAGACAATGCTTAGGCATGATCTGGGAACTCAAAACAGATAGTGGTGTTTCCTCAAATTTGACTGCTTTAGGCTGGGTTCACATTGCTGCGCGACATCGCATGTGATTCGCATCGCACTGCAAATTCCAATGCGAGGTCTGTGCTATGCAAATTGAGCCGTACAGATTGTATGGCTAAATTTGCATTGTATTCGGGCAAAATTCATGCACCAGAATTGGACTGCATGGGTGTTCACACCCATGCAATCCGATTCCTTTTCGAATTGACAGTTCGCACTGCGATATGCGAACCAATCTAGGGGTGTCATTAACGTTGTATTGACACTCCCAGTGGTTTGCATAAGGCAGCTTAAAACTGCCTGCAAGTCGGGTGCGATGCAGGAACCCACAGTGGATTCGCAGGGTTTGCTGCATCACACCAACGTGAACCAAGCCTTGGCTACAGAGTGTTCATTTCTAATAAAAATGCAAACATCAATGGCAAAGAAAATGTGAATAGGTAATAGGGGTGTCAAATTTAATCGCTGCATCGCGTTTCGGGTGTTTCCGATGTGGCACGGATGCATGCGACCGTGATAATCAATGTTTAGCCCCGCCCCATCCCTCCCGGGAGAGCGCTCCGTTCAGATGTTACCTTCTCTCGTCAGCATCAGCAGGGTGTTTGTATATGGTGCGGTCATGTGACTGCCCGGCCCGCCTCTCTCCTCTCTGCTCTTACATCTCACGTTTCTCCTGGCGTCAGCCCCGCCCACTGACTGTAACTATCAGATCAGTAGAAAGGCGGGAAGGGCTGACGCCAGGAGAGACGCGAGACTTGAGAGGAGAGAGGCGGGCCGGGCAGTCAGTCAAATGAGCGCGGCATATACAAACACCCTGCTGATGCTGACGAGAGAATGGACGAGAGCTGGAATGGAGATCGGGGGATGGTGAGCACTGCAGGCAGATCGCCCATCTCATTACAAGGCTGCAATGACACAAGTAATGTTTACAACCTCTGATAAGATGACTGTATTCTACAAGCCCTATTTTTTACAACCTCTGAAGTTTACTTCTGTGGTGTGGCACCATCTTTGTGATTTTAAGTAGCAGAGCGGTCACTTAATGTATAAAAACAGATCCGATTCTCTAATAAGTGCTATTGCTTTTACTTGTGTGAGAAAATGTGCCAATTTTAATAGAAAATAAATATCACGGTAGTGTATTTAAAAGTCCAAGTCCCTGCTGTACTGATATTTTTATTGAGGGTTCATTGTCATCTGTGCATTTTTAAAGGGCGTATTGATGACAATGTCAGTACATAAAAACACACTGAAAATGCACATTAGTGTATTTTAAAAATCCACATAAAAACATGCATTGAATGGTGACAATCCAGCCTAAAGTGGGGTAGACACTATAAGAAAATCAGGCAAATGTATTTTCCTCATTGTTCCCTCCAATCATCCTCTGTGCGGAGACCAACAATGTAAGTAAAGAGGAGAAGGGGGTGCTGTGATCCGGGGACACAGGGGGGGTACGGGCATGTAGTGGAATCTGATGTGTCATCTGTGATAAGTCATTGTCACTGCAGGCAGGGACTGTGCTGTATGGAGGAGAAATATAGACCATCGCCTGTAGCATGTCCCCATGTCTCTGATCATCTCCTGTGGCATGTCCACAGTCTCTGATCATCTCCTGTAGCATGTCCACAGTCTCTGATCATCTCCTGTAGCATGTCCACAGTCTTTGATCATCTCCTGTAGCATGTCCACAGTCTTTGATCATCTCCTGTAGCATGTCCACAGTCTTTGATCATCTCCTGTAGCATGTCCACAGTCTCTGATCATCTCTTGTAGCATGTCCACAGTCTCTGATCATCTCATGTAGCATGTCCGCAGTCTCTGATCATCTCCTGTAGCATGTCTGCAGTCTCTGATCATCTTCTGTAGCATGTCCGCAGTCTCTGATCATCTCCTGTAGCATGTCTGCAGTCTCTGATCATCTCCTGTAGCATGTCTGCAGTCTCTGATCATCTCCTGTAGCATGTCTGCAGTCTCTGATCATCTCCTGTAGCATGTCCGCAGTCTCTGATTATCTCCTGTACTATGTCTGCAGTCTCTGATCATCTCCTGTACTATGCCCACAGTCTCTGATCATCTCCTGTACCACGTCTGCAGTCTCTGATCATCTCCTTTAGTATTTTGGAGGGAGAGCCATGCACACTTGCGCTGCAATTGTGATGCATCGCGATGTATCGCGGAATCGAACCGAATTGTGGACTTGATAATCGTAATCGCATGGAATCGTGAGACCGGTGAAGATACGCAGCCCTAATAGTTAAACAAGCGTATTCCCAAATATAGTGAAAAATAGTATAGAACTGTGAAGCCGTCCTTGAGTAGGATGTGCCTTGAAAAAATCTCCAAAGAAACACGGATCCTGGGAATTTAAATGCCATACTGTTTGCCTCCCCACATGTATGGTTAAGTGTGCATATGTGGACATTTAAATACACATTTCTATGGTCAGCAATGTTTTTTATTGCCATTATACCAGTTTATACATTGGAAAATGCACTAATATTTACCTGGGACATCAATTAATCGCTTATAGACATTCAAGAAGGCAGCTTCAGCTTCTTTGCTTCTTTTACTTAATGCATCGATCTAATAGACAAAAGAAAAACTTGTTTTACATCAAGTACAACCAGTTATGAAACGTTGTCAATATTTGCAGGAAAATAGGTTAGATCAATAGGATGTAGTGACTCAACCACGGCATTTGTATATAACTTTTAGCCCAGCTGCAATTTTCACAATCTGATATCCATTGGTTGAAAGCACAAAATAGCAGCCAAAAAAGTATTTAGTACAGAAATGACTTTTATAGGCAGCCAGAGCCATTTAACAAAATAACTTAAAAGGATATTTGTTCTGAATTTTGTCATTTTGAGATTACTTGTAAAATAAAGTATCCAGCAGTGCTTCTGCATATCCTCTGTTACTTGTACAGCCCCATGGGAACTCCTAAACTTGGTGCACTCCAATATTTAAATACTAATTTACCAACTTCCAAGTTGATGTTGGTACTCTGTCATGCAGCCCTCCACCTCCCTCAGCTCTCTTGGTTATCATACTGATAAACACAGAGGCCCAGATTCAGAGAGAATTGGATTCTCGTAGCGTATCAGAAATGCACTACGCCGCCGTTTTTTACCTGGCTCTACGTGGAATCCAGGTAGATTTTGTCCAGTAAACGACGGCGGCGTAGTGTATTTCTCCCGTCGCAATCCATCTACACGAGTAGGGGGCATGAAGGATTTAAAATAGACGCGTTCCCGCGGCGATCGAACTGCGCATGCTCCGCTCGCAAATTTCCCGCCGTGCATTGCGCGAAATCACGTCGTTACGTCATTCGTTGTTTGAGTAGCGTCGTTTACGGACATTTCTATTCCCGAACGAGTTACGCAAAAAAAAAAAAAATTAAATTCGACGCGGGAACGACGCCATACTTAACATGGGCTACGCACCGTTAGACCAGCAAAAAGCTGGTCTAACAGTACGTAAAAAAAAACAGACGTAAGCGATTGCGAAGACCGCTCATATCTTTGTGGATCGCCGTAAAAACACATTTGCATATCCCGACGCATCAAAACGACGCGAACTCCTCCCAGCGGCCGCAAAAATATCGCAGCGTAGATCCGAAGGCTTACGAAGACGTAAGCCTCTCGGATCGAAGCCCGAAGCCGCCGTATCATGGTTTGAGGATTCAAACTAGTGATACGGCGCGCAAAATTTGAAATTACTCCTGTCTAACACCAGTTAGGCAGGCGTAATTGCTTTATGAATCTGGGCCAGAGACACTAAAAACAGGAGGGGGTAGGACTAAACAGTGACTTTAACTAACAACTTATTATTTGGATATTAACCAGTTCCCACCCAGGCCAAGTCTGACATTTCTCTCCTACATGTAAAAATCAGCATTTTCTTTTCTGCTAGAACATTATATACGGTGTCTTTTTAGCAGAGACCCTAGAGAATAAAATGACGATTGTTGTACTATGTCAGACGGTATTTGCGCAGCGATTTACCTGTTTTAAATTATTTTTATTTAAAATAATTTACAGATAAAAATCTTACATACTTTGCAAAACAATTTGCAAATATAAAAATACAAAACATTCTCAAAATACACATAAATACACACATCTCCATGTAAATAACTGTACCCCAAATCTATACTCCCTCTTACCCGTGTCTATTTATCTTTACTTTCGAGGAGGGGGGGGGTGTTACTATCCTCTAGGGTTGTCCCGATACCGATACTATACTCGGTATCCGGACCGATACCGAGTATTTGCGGGAGTACTTGTACTCCCGCAAATACCCCCGATACCGAAATAGAATACTTCCCCCCCCGCCGCCGCTGCTACCGCCGCATACCGCCTTTAATTCCGGTGCATGACAGCGGCGAGCATTACAAGCTTTCGCTTAAATACTTGTAAAGCCGGCGCCGCCATGTATAGACACTCCCCCTCTCGTGATTGGACGGATCCGTCCAATCATGAGAGGGGGAGTGTCTATACATGGCAGCGCGGGCTTTACAAGTATACAAGCAAAAGCTTGTAATGCTCACTGTTGTCATGCACAGGGATTAACGGCAGCAGCGGCGGCTTTGCTGCACATCAGGTATGGGGGACAGGACATAGCTACATATGTGGGGACAGGACATGGCTACATATGTGGGGACAGGACATGGCTACATATGTGGGGACAGGACATGGCTACATATGTGAGGGGGGGGGGACATGGCTACATATGTGGGGGGGGGGACATGGCTACATATGTGGGGGGGGGGACATGGCTACATATGTGGGGGGGACATGGCTGCAATATGTGGGGGGGACATGGCTGCAATATGTGGGGGGGGCATGGATGCAATATGTGGGGGGGGGCATGGCTGCAATATGTGGGGGGGACATACATGGCTGCAATATGTGGGGGGGACATACATGGCTGCAATATGTGGGGGGGACATACATGCCTGCAATATGTGGGGGGGACATGTCTGCAATATGTGGGGGACATGGCTACATATGTGGGGGGACATGGCTGCAATATGTGGGGGACATGGCTGCATTTGGTGACAAATTTTAAAAAAGTATCGGTATTCGGTATCGGCGACTACTTGAAAAAAAGTATCGGTACTTGTACTCGTTCCTAAAAAAGTGGTATCGGGACAACCCTACTATCCTCCTCCAAATTGTGCAAAAAATAAATAAAATACATACATTACACACGCACACAAATATATATTTTTCAAATTTAATTGTTTGGTAAGAAATACACTAATGATTTTAATGCAAAAAAAAAAAAAAAAGAAATATAATATATATAAAAATAGATGATGATGTTACGCCAAGTAAATAGATACTCAACAGGTCACGCTTATAAAATTGCGCGTGCACGTGGAATAGCGCCAAACTATGGCACTAAAAATTTCTATATGCGAGGATATTAAAAATATTTACATAAACGGCAGAGAGGGCACCAAAATATATACAGGTTACTAGTTTAGCATTACAGAGAAGGTCTAGCGCTAGAATTATTGCTCTGACGTTTGCGTCGACACCTCATGTGTGGTACAAACACTGTTTACATATGCGGGCGCAACTACACTTATGTCTGCAGCTCTTGTCTCCCCGGATTTGCTGATGCAGCAGGAGCCATTGGCTTCCACTGTTATCAATCAAAGCCAGTGACGAGGTACTGGGGTTATGGCCCGAGTCCTGCTGTCGGTGACAATGGACAACAGCAGAGCTAGGAGTAAACCCGCATGATTGCCCCCATGGGAAGCAGCTTCCTATTGGAGGCACTAGCCAGAAAGGAAGGAGGAGCCAAGATTGCCAGCGGAGGACCCCAGAAGAGGAGGCTTCTTGCCGCTCTGTGCAATTCTATTGCACAGAGCAGGTAAATAGGCTGTTATTTAGAAAAAATCATTTACAACCACTTTAGTGTGACTTTCATATTTTTACAAGCTTCCTCTTACTTTTTTGTTATCTTATCAAATGTAGAGATTTGGAACTCCGCAGTAGTGCCATGCTAGATTAGCTACTGCAATTACTCAACAACTATTACTATATCAGTTACAGTGAGTGTACTGTTTTTAATGAGTCAGCAGACTCAGACCTACATTGTGAGTAGGAGCAGTAAAGCACAACTATTGTAGAGATTTATAAAACAGCAAGCAGAGCCTATATGTGCAATGAGCAAACCTGGCTGTCCTCCTGTACATAAATATTTTACAAACTATACATGGAAGCAGAGCTTTTTTAAATATTAACCTAATTTGCTAAGATTATTTATATCAATCTGATGTCTTTTACAAATATATCTAAATTAATCAAAAAAAGGTTAAAGTGTTACTAAACCGAGGACCCTGCATTCACTATATCTGGTCTTCCACAGTACACAGAACATGGAAATGCAATTATTTTAGTAAATATAAACTGCTAAATGCCTTTTCTAATCAGCAGTTAGAGCATTCTTGTGACTTCTATCCAAGCACCGGTTAAAGTTTGTAGGAGGAGTTTTCTCTGTTTTATGAGACTGCAAGACCCCTGACACTCTGTCTGGACAGTGACGATTGGCACTACAATACACACGAAACTGAGCATGTGCAGCCTGACTCCATAGACTCTGTGTTATGAAATTATCAGGGCACAGTGGAAGGAGTTGAGAATCAGAAGCGCCAGGATCAAACAGCCTTTTTACAATGCAGAGGATTAACCCCTTCCACAGTGAGTATAACAAGCATGCGTTACTGCATATACAGACTGATTTTACTGTTCCAGGTTTAGTAACGCTTTAATACATTCTCTTTAAATATGCAAATGATCAGATTTTTTTTATTATATGTGTGTGTATATATATATATATATATATATATATATATATATATATATATATATATATTTACCATAAAATCGTTCCTTTGCATTTATAGGACACAGTGAAGATCCTGGGTATCTGACCACTGGGTTATAGAGCCAACTACAGTAACAGGCAAATGATGAAGAAAAGCAAGATGTGCTAACCACTCCAGTGGAAAGGGCCATCATAATCAACACATTTTTGATTATATCATGCACAACATTGTGCCAAATAAGCTTTTCGTTCTAAACGTCAGGGTTTTCTTACAGGTCTGGTTAGTCCACCAACAATTGAACCACAGTAAACTGCAAAACACAGCTGTTAAAGCAGAAAGTCTAGAGATCACAGGTCCTGCATCCAGTTGCACATAGTACACATGTTGAAGACCTATAATTAACTGGTCTTCCCCTTAGCACAAAAGTTTTGCCCACTCTGTTAGCATCTGTCACAATAAAGCTGTGGCTAAAGCAGCCCAGAGGATTGATCCAGTGACAATGTACATTGATCTTGCAATAAATACAGACTTCCTGTTCATTGGGTCCTTAAAAAGAAGGGAGACTCCTTTACTAGGATCACTATAACCTTATTCATCCTATACATGGGCAGGACCACAACAGCGGTTTTTTAAGGTACTCCATCTAAAATGGGTAGAAACTTAAAAGCACTTTGTCTTGCCTAAGGTCAGAGCTTGGCACTCCCATTCATTGCAAATGAAGCTGTCAAAACAGAATGAAAAGGAAAAACATTAACAGTAAAGCATTTGGGCCTGTGCATGCCAAATAGAACTGGAACCTCTGATGAGGAATTTAGGGTATTCTCTATTTGAAAAATGTCACACATTGATTAAGAGTCGAGACCAAGTCCCTCTCTTTATGAGAGAGTTAAGATAGAAACCTTGTCTTCACAGCCCGAATAGGCAGACTCTATGGCCAAAGATTTCACAAATGGCATGGGGCCCTGTGGGAGTATCATCCTCCTCCTCCTCCTCCTCAGAAGGGTCAGAGAAAAAAGGAATTCGGAAGGGAAGTATCTTGCCTGACTTGTGTATAAGAGCACATTCCATAGGCAACACAAACCCTTCATAGATGGTGATGAAAGTATCCATGGTTGTTGACAGTTTGGGGGTCCCAGAAGCCTCCAACAGGGAACCTTGAAGGAAAGGAGAAACCTGCATATTCGACAATGGTTTGCACGTAGTGCAGATAGGACCTGACAAGGAAGATAATAGCTTCCCACAAGTAATGCTTGGTGATACAGGGTCAGACTCCACAGATTTAACAAAGTGCAACAACCCACCCCTCTGGTGACATTCCTCAAAACGGTGCTCCTCTGATAACAGCAACCAGTGTTGCCCAGGAAAAAAAATGGCTACCACTGTCTTCCATGCCCACTGGCAGTGGCCATGGACAGCACCCAGCTGATGCAGGGCCAATACCACCATCTGCAAACATGGCTGCAGAAGCTTCTGATTCATGCCGATTGGAGTTTCTGATTCCTTCTGGCATGAGCCAAAGAGGCCTGGTTAATTTCATTAATTTCCACATCTTGTATAGTGAATGTAAGGGTGTAATTTAAGATTTCTGGATTTGAGAGCTGATTCAGCCAGTAGAACCAAATGTATTGATTGGACCTTAACCACCTCCCACCCCATTTAAATGTTGAAATTGGGAGGCAAGTATGATTTCATATGGGGAACCGCCAACCCTTCTGCATCTTTCTCCAACATCAGCGCCATCAATTTAATGCATGGACGCTTTTTCCTCCTTATCAAATCACGAAAAAGGGTGTCTATTCTATGAAACCGGCTAGACACAATCCACACAGAATTATTATGGCGAATGTACAAAAGCTGAGGGGCTCATATAAATTTCACTAGGTTGACCCATCTTATAACCCACACCAGCTGGAAAATGTATCCTTAGATTCAGGAGTGGTTTAAGATTAAGAGGTAAATAATCAAGCACATTCTTAGATACTGTTACCCCAAGATATTTGAATGTTTGAACAACATGAATTTGTTGAGCCTCCGCCGGCTTGGAGTTGTGGATATCGTCCACAGGGAAAAGAGAAGGTTTCTAGTCATGTCAATCACGGTTTTCCCCAACCATAGATGGTTAGTGGCATCCATACAAGATGGGCATAAATATTCTAGCAAAAGCAAACAATGCTCCTAATTTTGAGCATCACTTGTGACAGTGAGGTCACTTGTAGTGGGCAATAATAAAAGTCACTGGCTCTCACAGTCCAGTGTTAAATGAGATGTTCATTCTTCAGAATGAAGAATACTGCAGTCTCCCTATTCTAAGCAAGAGAGATTTATATTCTTTGGAATCAAAATTATAACATGCCTGTCTTTCCATGATGGGCAAATATCTTCACCAAGATTCCCTTTATTATCAAGGGATCTTTCCACAAATCAATGGTCACCTGCAGATATGAGATTAATACCTGTTCTGCTGAAAAATGGTTAGTGGTGGAGTAAGTAGCAGATGGGCCCGGCCCAGATGTGGTGATCAGGGAAAGTTGAAACAGCTAAATCCTCTATTGGTATGAGTTGCATGGAAAGTAGGTGAGGCGTACTATCATCCAATTGAAAAGGAAAAAAGGACTGGGGGAACCGATCCCCACTCAATCACACCATAGGGGAGTTTGATGAAGGACTATCCCGGTAAAACTTAAACAGCATACACATGTTATTAAAAATACAGTCTTTTATTACTACAAAAAAAGCTTACAAACATAGAATATCCAAGTACTTAATGATGTACTTGGATAGTTATTGCATATTTCTATAATGTTTATCACCAGCATTCATGTCCTCTATTGGTGAGGATCAGAATATAATGTAGGAGAATCTCTTGCATGTCCCCCTTAGCCGCCACAGGGTTTTGTTCTGTGGTACCCTGACTCCAACTAGGCTTGGGTCCCGGGTAAGCAAAATTGCCCCCCCCCCCCTTCCCCCTTATTTTATCTTACACATTGTTATACTGTAATATCTGGTATTTATTATTCCAATGATTGATTACAGCTATTCTCCTGATAAAGTGGTTTGATACTGCAACGCTTGTGGGAATCCATTATATCCTGATCCTCACCAATAGAGGACATGAATGCTGGTGATATAAATGGATTGTTATTGCACACTCCTATGATGTCTATCATTACGTACTTGGATATTCTATGTTTTTAAGCTTTTTTGTATTAATAAAAAACTGCATTTTTATAACATTTCCAGTGTATGCCGTTTAAGTTGTACCGAGATAGTCCATCAAACTCCCTGATCAGGGAAAGTTCTTTGTATTTGCATGTGAAAGCATCCAGCATGTTGGAGATCCCATGGACATTCTCCACAACAGCAAATACCCTGAATTTTTATAGCTAGAATCACCTGCTAAGCAGTGATTGTTCATGATTTTTAAGCTGCCACTTGTAAAAATAAAGCAATATAGCAGTTATTTACAATAAACGACAGTCTAGTTTGTATGAGTCAGAAAGCACTATACTAAACAGGAACAAATATTGTAATGGGGGGGATTTATACTTTATTCCAAAACAATTTTTGGTGTTGGTAAACCTTTATACAAAATAATTTTTTATTCAATATGGTAGTATAAGTACTGAAAGTAACCTTTTGCCGATCTAAATGTTGAACCAGAGATCAGTATAAATAAAAGTGTCACAAAGAAAATCAGCCAAGACCTCATGAAATAAATATTGCCAATGTCTGGCCGCTGAGCTGTATAAATGTCGTCAGCCCAAGTAAATACCATAATGATGTTATTCTGACCAGAATAATATTTATACAGAAAATAAAGGCACCTAAGACAGTGCAGGGAAACGTCTATAGATCACAGACGTCACTAATAAGCAAGGAGGGACAGGCACACCTCCAATTTTACTTTGTGGTCTGTTTTACCATAACATAAATAGCGTCAGGAAAAATAGTTGCTCATCACTAAATATTTATATAGCTGTCAGTAAAAAATATTTTCCGTGGTTGGCAATCTATGCAGAAGCACATTGTTTAATTTCTTTCCTTCATTCTAATGATATAATCAGTGCGTTTGTCCATTAAAGTGGAAAAAGGCAAGACCTAACGAACTCTAAACCTACTCCCACCCACATTCTAAAGGCCCGTACACATGATACCAAAATCGGAAGTAAAATGCAGATTTTCAGATCGTTTGTATCGTGCTTTCAACAGCCGATTCTGGGGATTTTTTGTCCAACAAAAGCTGGATGCGCAGGCTATAAATTGTTGTTGTCCTTGAACTCAACACCTGGTTTTCGTTGAATCCGTACGATTTTAATCCGAAAAACATTGTAAGAGCAAGACTACGCATGTTCAGAATGGTGAGCATGCAACAAAAAACAGACAAACAGACGAACGGTCGTCCGAAAATTTGATCATGTGTATGAGGCTTTAACCTAATCTATCTAGCCCGGTAAAGAAAATATCGCTATACTTGCCTACTTTGCAGCCGCTCCAGGGTGGTCCCAAGCTGAGCTGTCAGCGGCAGTGTGTAGGAGAGGCAGCTGACAACAGTAAGTCTATGGATGGCATCACTTCCCATTTGATGTAATTTCCCAGCCGTTGGCGCCGTTCTCTTACACGCTGGGGATCAGACCGGAGTGGCTTCAAAATAGTTAAGTATAGTGATCTTTTCTTTACAGAGCTAGATAGATTAGGCTTAGAATAGGGGTGGGCTTAATCTACTAAAGGCAAAAAGACTGTGCACTTTAGCAAGTGCAGTTGCGCTAAAGCTTAGTAAATGAGCAGAAGCTTTACTGACTTCCATCATCTAATCACATGCAAGCAAAAATGCATCTTTTTTTTTTTTTTCTTGCACACGATTGGTAACTCTTTACAAGGTGAAGACTTACTTCATTTACTAAGCTCTGGAGCAACTGCACTTTGTAACGTGCACAGTCTATTTGCCATTAGTAAATCAACCCCTTAGGCCGCGTACACATGATCAGTCCAAACCGATGAAAACGGACTGAAGTTCAGTTTCATCGGTCCAAACTGATTGTGTGTATGGCCCATCAGTCTTGTCCTTAAGTCCAAAGTTTTAAAACTTGCTTTAAAATCGGACTGATGGACGCCTGACCATCGGTCAAAACAGATGGGTTAATACGCAAAATCTTTGATCCTGTGTAAACCATACGGACGCACGTTATACTTCTAGCTGGCCAACTCCACTACCATCTTTACATCGAGCAGCGTCCAGGGTGCTGTGAGTACACTGGGAACGATCGAGGGTCCGCCGTGACTAGCTTGTTGTTTTGGATACTTGGAAACCCATGCGGTCACTTGTTTTTCAATGTTTGGTGAAAGATTTCGTTTGTGAGTGCATTTTATGAAGATTTTTTTAGTGGTGTGATTAAAACTGGTTTTACAATATTACACTATAGTGCTATTTTTTCTTTATTTATGTGAACACGTTGGAATTTACCACTGAATTGGACACTGATATCGATTATTTGGAGAGATTTGGAGTTTTGCTTTTGTGCCTTAGCACGAGAGTGCTGGGCATTTATTTGTGGTGAGTGCGCATTTTGGAAGGGTGAAGGATTCACTGAGCACAGGCGGTGTGGTGGAAGATTGAGAAGATTGACACTAACAATTTATCTATGAACTCTTCTTCAGCTTTTCACTGACTATCACAGGATTTGAACTTTTTTTCGCTCTTTTGTTTAACATTTCCGTTTTGTATGTTCATTTTTCACTATATCAGGTGATTTCTGTTATACGATATATGTTATGTGTTACATATAGTCACATTATTTAGTTAGTGGAATCACATTTTTTCACTATCTCAAGCGCTGCTTTTATATATTACATGTCACCTGTTTAGTTTGATGGTGTAGTACATATATATTATTTAATACGCAAAAGCATCGGTTAAAAACCCGCGCATGCTCAGAATCAAGTCAACGCATGCTTGGAAGCATTGAACTTCGTTTTTTTTCAGCACGTTGTTGTGTTTTACATCACCGCGTTCTGACACAATTCGTTTTTGAACTGATGGCGTGTACGCACATCAGACCATCAGTCTGTGAACTGATGAAAATGAACTTCAGTCCATTCCGGTTTGGACTGATCGTGTGTACAAGGCCTTAGAGTTAGTTAGGTGCTCCTTTACTTCCACTAAGTGTGGCACATTCAATTAGACTACATATGTACAGGCATAGTGCAATAGAATGAGGACAAATGAAGAAATAGATCATAACAACCTGGTGGTTTTTAAACATGGGTGAAGCCAAGGGAAACAATCCCCTTGGCTCCTATACACGAAGGCAGAATATGTAGAGGTAGAAATGTTTTGTAGCGAGG
Organism: Rana kukunoris; assembly: GCA_029574335.1. NCBI lineage: Eukaryota > Metazoa > Chordata > Amphibia > Anura > Ranidae > Rana > Rana kukunoris. The sequence continues at coordinate 509,868,252 of CM056050.1, forward strand.
TCAAGTTATCTCAGCTCTCAGGGCCTGTTCAAATTTAGGAGTAATTAAAAAAAAAAAAGTTCTCCTATAAAGTACAAAAAGCAAAGAGGTAAATTGGTTGGCCATTGGACTCTTTTCCAATGCACCAAAAAAAGACACTAAAATTAAAAAGAGCAATGACTAGTGATGCCCCCTGTTCTTCCTCTGACCTTTGAAACAGAGATTTAATACAGTTGTTGATCCAAAATTATTAAAGTAGGTGTAGACCCAGTGTCCCGCTAATAGCAGCAGTGGAACATGCTTGGGTAATGTGTGTGGTTTATATCTTAGGGGAGGAGGGGAGCAACAGTTTCAGGGAAAGTACAAGGTAATTTTTATACTATACCAACTATTAAATGGTGTAAAACCCATAAAAGCGCAAAACCCTGCTCATTGCTGTTTGAAACCTTAATTAACTGGTAAGTGGTCCCTTTACCTCTATTACAGTAGTGAGTGTTGAAACGCTGTCTTCACTGCCAAGAAGTGGAGCCGATTTACCAGAGAAAAGGAGCACAACATGTTACTTGCCAATAGTAACACATCATCTTTTATGTTCATGGAGGCACCAATTCGAATTTGGCTGCTATGGGTAACAAGAATCAATTCAAGGCTTATTTGTTTCTTACATTTTTTTTAAATCAGCCCTATTAGATGTAACAGAAAGAGGAACTTTGTTTGAGGTACATGTATCCAATGTTCAGAATACGGTGGAAAAATGGTGTAAAAGTTGGGATCTCCTTTCTTATCTAGGTTTTTGTGGGCATTAAATTTGTATATTTCCCCTGAATCAGAAATGTAGCTATAGCAGATAAAATGTTTTTCTAATATTCTGGTAAAAAGCCAGTCCGATAAAGTATCAGCCGGAGTTTCCTAAAGTGATCTATCCTTGCATACGATTGCATGAGATATGCAGGTTCATTGACAAGTATAAATTGAATTTCATGGCATACTCTTCCCCTAACAGTGCTTAGTGCTGAATTTTTCATATATTTCTTTCCCACTGCTGAATATTTGAGTATCATTTTATGAAATATGCGGTTTCTTCTGATGATACGTGACAAGAATAATAAAAAAGGCATTCTTTTCCTATCCCCACTACATGTTGGCCTTATATTGTACAGCCCATTGACCCTAATATTAAATAGTGTAATGCTGCACCCATTATTAATGGGACCTGCCAAATATATCACCCAGGAGACAAAGAGCTGGCCCAGGATTTAGACACTGTAGACAAGAAAAAAATATTTCTCACATTTCTAGTCAGCAAGATTTTCCACCCCAATTAAAAAATGGATATCCACACAAAAAAAAAAAAACACACACACACACACTTTTTGCTCTTGTAACAGAATAATCAGTCAATAGCCCAAGCACACACAAGAGAAAGGCTTTAAAATATTTCATACCACTAAAAAAGGGCCAGATCTGACAATAAGCCAAAACCCAGCCAAATGACAGGCAAGCAGTAGAATTTTACCAAAATTGGAACATTAGTTAATATAGCATGGGCCACAATATGCAAACTTGGATTATCTGAGCCTGTGTGTCAGAGAGCGGGAAGAAAAATAACACAATGCCCCCTTGGTGCTGGCATAGTTCCATGGACACCGATAGTAACTAGCTTAAAATACGCAAACGCAACTGACTGCTGGTTCCAGATTCTAACAATGCAATTCTGCTTTTATGTAAAAGGCTGTGGACAAGGATACATCTGCATGTTACTTCAATCAATAGGGACAGCAGTGTCAATGAGGAGAAAATGTACTTGATGATCAATTGAGAAAGAATAAAGCCGCAAAAGAGCTTGGAACTTATGGCTCAATACACATTCCTTGTGGTGCAGACAGGGGTTCTGTAAAATTGTACATAAATGAATAGTCTGGCATGTCTTTAAGATGAATATGTCACTCCATCCTAGAATGCTCATGGACAGGGTCATACTATAGTGACTTTCACTTCTCAATTTTGAACTCTGTGTGCAAATCGAATGTACAGTGTAGAGTTTCTTTCCATATTAAAAGGAGAACAGTCAAATACAAGCAGTCCCCGGGTTACAAACAAGATAGGGTCTGTAGGTTTGTTCTTAAGTTGAATCTGTTTGTAAGTCAGAACAGGTGCATTTTTTAAGTGTAGTTCCAGCCAAAAAAACGATTTTTAAGCTTTTTGGATAGCATAGGGAAGGGTTATCACCCCCGTAACATTTGTTTTGCTGTCTGTGCCCCCGTTCAGGTAAAAAAATTTACCTCACATTCTGTCCCAATGTCAATTGGATTTTGAAAATTTTGTGTTGTTGTGATAAAGCATCAGTGGAGACACTTTTTTCCCCATAATAACTCTTACAGGAGTAAGTTGCCCTTCCTAGGGGTAGATTTCCTCTCACTTCTTGTTACTTCCCTCTGTTTGTAAGTCAGGTGTTTGTAACTAGGGGACCGCCTGTATCCCAAGAGGCCTTCCAAAACACTGCTAACCTTTTGGCCAACCAGTGCTCAGTTTTTACAACTATAGCTATCTTTAGACTTGAACAAGTTTGTTCCTACTGTTTTCCTACTGTAGGTTCTCATTCAATGAGAATGCATGCTTGTGCTTATGGAGAGGAGAAGAGGATGCAAAGTAGTAATCCCTCAGCATCAGCCTGAATCAGGTGAGAACACTGATAACTGCCTGTTAAAGGTTCAATTCGGTAAATTAGCTCTCATTCCCAAGACAATTTGGGGGTTTGGGTATGGGGACCAAAGAACAGAAACATGGCTCCAAACAGCAACTCCTAGCTTACACAGGGAAGACCACTCTCTTCCTATCTCCATGTAAAATAAATGGGTGACCGATGACCAAGCACCAGCCTTGTCACATTGTTAAAGGTTTATGGTTCACATGTTCTCCATAAGAACCTGGAGGCCAAATAGAGCGGTTGAAAGAGCGAAGAAAAGATGGAATGTGAAACTGTGGAGATCACTGCATGGACAAAGCATGCCTTCATTTAAGATTAAGTTCAGATCTGACCCTTTTCCCTACTTCATATTTGGATCCCCAATATGATGTTTATGATTCAAATGTTCCCCATACCAGTAAGTACCAGGAGGCCAAATAGAGCAATTAGGAGAGCAGATGGAAGAGCAAAGGAAAGAGGAGTATAAAACTGTGATGAGAATCACTGCGTGGCTGAAGCACACGTTCATGTAAGGTTGAGTTCAGATCTGACCCCTTTGTCTACTTTTTTAGTTTCCCATCATGATGTTTAAAGGTTTATGATTCACATGTTCCCTATACCAATAAGTACCTGGGCTCCAAATAGCACAGTTAGGAGCGCACATAAAATAACCTGCAGGCAAGTCCTGCTGACAGCAACAGGAACCACCCGAGATTCAAACCGTGTGTGAGCATGCTGAACGTAACAAATTGATCGATCGGTTTAATCGCAATTATCGTTAGTGGCTTCTATAGCTGCTAGCAATAGTCACAGTTTTTTTCGCTGTCCCCCAGCGGGAGAATACAATGTCCTGGCAGGAGATATTGAGCTCTCTCTGTGTTGATGTGGGAACCGGTGAAATTTTTTTTCTTGCAGCCATGGTATGCAGGAAGGAAATCTGCACAGTCTATGGTCCCTCCAGGCCAACCACTCAACCATCTCCCCCAATCCCTGCACTCAGGACCAGGCCAAGGGACGGGTGACAGGAGAAGTGTCCGTGGCAGAGAGGAGACAGTCGGTGCTCTCTTCCATCCTGTCAGTGGGGCGCTCCTTCATACAGCAGATTACACAGGATCGCTCTTAGCTCAAACGGGTACATGGCTTCAGTATCTGCCTCTACCCACATTTCCTGGGAGATGAGTAGTCGTTGGAGTAGATAGGAGGCCAGCAATCCTGTGTAATATGGAGCACTGTTATAACAAGAGGATGAAGAGCACAGAGAGCCTCTGTACCTCCTCACTGCTCTTGTAGTTCCCGCCTGTAAAACTGAAAGGGGGGCAAGCTTGTGGAGGAGGGGTGAGGGGGGGCTGTTTGTGCTGGGACGGGAAAGATAATGAGGGCAGGGGAATTTGTGCTAGGAGGAGGAATGGAAAAGAAAGGAATTTGTGTGTTAGAAGGCAGGGAACATTACTAGAAGGGGGCATCTGGGGGCAAGATTTTTTATGCTAGGAGTCGGGATGTCAGGGAGAGGATTTGTGCTAGGAGGGGGGATTTGGGGGGAAGATTTATGCGAGAAGGGGGGATTTGGGGGTAGGATTTACACTAGGAGTGGGGATTTTGGGGGAGAGCATTTTCGCTAGGAGGGGGGAATTATGGGAGAGGATTTACGCTAGTAGTGGAGATTTGGGGGAAAGGTTTGTGCTAGGAGGGAGGATTTGGGAGGAGAATTTACACTAAGGCCCCTTTCAGAAGTGCGGACCATATGTCTGCTTTTTCATCCATCCGTTTGCGGATGAAAAAGGGACATACATTGGTCACTATGCGATTGCGGGTGTCAGCGGATAAACATCCGCTGACACCTGTAATCACCCGCCTCTGCAAACATCCGATTTTGCAGACGGAAGAATGTCCTATTTTTTCTTCCGTCTGCAGAGCAGATTGGATGAACACGGACATACGGTCCATGTTCATCAGCTCCCCCATAGGGGAGAAAAGACAGGGATTTACGGAGCGATCCCCGCTGAGCTTATGGATACAATGATCCGCCCTGTGTAAAAGGGCCCAAAGAGGGCGGATTTGGGGGAAAACTGGCTACTTTTTTTTAAGCTGACTCCTAGATTCAAAGCAATTTTTTTCAAGCCTGCTTAAGGTTATGCATTAAAGTAAAAAAAAATAAAAAATCAATTACAGCTGGGATCCTGTTACAGAATGAGGACTTCCATCTGTATATAGTCCTTAAAATGATATATTAACACTTTCACAACAGATATAGCCGCAGCAATAAAGATTTACAGACTTGTCTACGAAAAGATTCCTGTATAAACACGTGTCAAAGTACAATGGAGACAGGTTTAACTCCCCCCTGTTTACAAACTGGCCTCCTTTAATAAACCCACCTAATCTCTAGATTTATACAGAGTGTGAGTGCAGATCCTATACACTTATACAGTGCCCTGGTCACATGCACTCTCAGATAAATTCATGTTTAAGTAAAACATACTCGGAGAAGGTAAGATTTTTAAAAATCATACAATGGCACTCCGAAACATCAGATATCTTCTTCCCCTGCAATGGAGTACTAGTAAAACTGGTAGAATTGAATCCTGACATGCTACCATTACAATCATCTATTCCAAACACAGCAGTGGGTGCATCACGATCATCATTCTATGCTTCCATGTCCTTAATTCACCCTGTAACATTCCAATGAATTTGCACAAAATAAAAAGGTCCCAGTGCCTTCAAGCTGTAAAAGCTTATTACCAGATTCTGCAGAGCTATGGTTTATTTATTGTCACTCAGAATTCTGGAATTCTCTGATTAACACAACAAGTGGAACTCGTATATCAGAAGCCTCTTGGCTGTCCCCTATTCCTACCCTCTGCCTTTACATGCAATCACACCGGGCAATATTAAAATCTTAAACACATTATTAATTCAACTGTAATGGGGAAGCTCACAGTGTAAAATATACATTATAACTAAAAAATATACGTTTCTTTTTACTTTCTTGGACATATTCATAAGTTAGGAAGCAGTAATTTGTGAAAAGTGGAGCATCTTTACTATATGAAGCCTTAGTGTTACAAACATAATTTAACATGTTCGCAATTGTAAAGAGGCAGTTATCTGTTGTCTCCACTAATAAATTAGACTTTACAGGTACAACAAAGGGCAAACAGACATAATAAAATCATATTTTTTTATTGATATCCTCTTAAAAAAAAAAAAAACACAATCCCATATAAAAAAAAATACAATCATATGTGAATTCTGCCCAGAGCCCAAATCGGACCGTTATCACTATGTACATCACTTTCATAAAAAAATAAAACAAAACTCGACAGGATCTCGTTCCTGTATGAGGTGTCAATAAGTTTCACTGAAAATATCACTTCCTCAGGACATTTTTAAAACAGCATTACAAACAGTAGCAATATGCTCATGTTAGGACAGTGTAATGACCATGTAAAAAGGGGGTGACCGACCAGTAAATCATGACCAGGTTACTGGTAGATCGCGGTCTGGGCTTGATGACCACCATCCCAAAGCAGTACAGTGCAATGTAGAGGCACTACTTGTACAGTTGTAGTAGAGAGCAAGAGCCACATAAGCCGATGCCTTCTCTGTAGTGCTGGCTCATGTCCCATGCAAAGTGATGCCAACTGCACTCCACCTCTTATCCTGGCTAGTGGACTCCAGAGTGGTGGCAGCAGCAGAAAAGAAGATATCTTCAGGTCAGTGTGAAGCAATACACCGGGCATAATAGTATAGGGCTTCTTTCACACTGATGTGCTGCGGTTTACCCACACCGCGGATGCCATGCAGTGTACCTGCAGCTTTCATGCACTTTCTCAATGCAGGAGTTTTGGTGCACTTTCAGAAAGTGCACCACACCTGCAGGATATAATAGAAGTCTATGGCCAGGTGCAGCTAACCCAGGAGCGTCACAGATGCACTGCGCTTCTACACGCGGTGCAGGTAAACTGTAGCACATCAGTGTGAAAGCAGCTTTGTAGGGGGCTCAGAACAGCAAGGGTTCCTTTACATTTGCAGTTTAGGGAGTGGTAAACCCCCATAATTAAGACACGTTTTTACCCCCATCTGTCCAACCGCAACCCCTTTAGCTGCAGTGGCCAGGGGTGTACACATGTCGCAGCCAAAGTGGGAGTTATACACCCCTGCATGGTTGTTGGATGTATCACCTGCCAAGCATGACCCATTTAAGTGAATGAGGCCGCTCTGCAAGTTCCCTGCAACTATGTGCAGTACAGCAAACAAGGGATTAACACATGCAATGTTGTACTGCTTTCTCACCACCTGCTTTAAGGCCTTGGACCCCACAGAAGCATGCAGTTGTGGGGCGCTTGTAGAGTGGCCCCATTTACTTGAATGGGTTGCGACTGGCAGGTGGTAGCACCCATCAAAAGCAACTCCTGCTGTTGCATTTGTGTACACCTTTGGCTGCTACCTCAGCAGCTAAAGGGGATAGGGACTGGATGTGGTAAAACTGACTCAACTGCAGGGTTTTACCCCCCCCCCCCAACTTTACGTATAAATGAGCCCTAAAGTTGATGCTGCCGAATGTAACTAAGGGCTCATTCACAAGTGAAGCAGCATTGCTGTGCTCCTCTGAGAAGCAATCCAAATGTGTTAGACAGGTGGGGAGGAGGTGATATGTTGTCTCCTCACCACCTGATTTAAATCCCTGATTGCCGTGTAATGTATGTGACACTGTAGTAGAGGTTTAAATCAGGTGGGAGGAGGCGACACTGTGCCCAGTGACGTTTGACTTCTCCCATGTTGTTCAGGTAGATCTCCACCCCTTTAAGGTTGCCCAACCCCCAGAGACCTTTATTACACTGTCCCAAGCATATTGTTACTTTGTTATGTTGATTTACAAAATGTTTGAATGCAAAATGTATGGCAACGATTATTTTCTATTTAATATTTAGTACATCATCTAAATCACCACCTTGTCCTGAAGAAGCAGTATTTTCCGCGAAACAGATTGACGCAGATGTGGGAAACAGACCGTGTTGAATTTTTATTATTTTACTCACCTGTACATAATTATATGTACATATATGTGGCAGCTCTGGCCGGTGATTACATGATTGTTTTTTATAGTTTTTATATGGTAATGTATTTTTTTCTTTAAAAAGAGAATAGGAGTAAAAATGTATGGTTTTATCACTTCTGTTTGCCCTTTGTTGTACCTGTAAAGTCTGATCTGTTTGCGAAGCGGCAGTAATCTGTTGTCTCCACTCTTTTTTGCGAATGCATTTGTTTAGGATGTGGTACAGTGGGGGTATATAATGAGTTTATAATTTAAAATATTTGACAAACAAGGCTTCAAAAGAACAGTGGTTTTTTTTTTTTTCTTCATCTGGAACACACCATGCCGTGGGCGTTCTGGATAACGTATATCATACCTGTGTATAGACAGGCTGACATATAGCATGCAAGTTTCATAAGCTATTAAAAACTGATCAAGCTTCACTTGTGATAATCAGTCATCTGAGCAGGGAAAATACATTGCATTGCATTTCCAATTGTTGTTTGCAGACTCTTTGTTGTACTAGGAGAGCTGTTTAGAACAGATTTTACAAAGAATAACATGAGCCAGAAGTCTAATACTGGCCATACACAGGCATTTATCTCACAAAAAAGACTAGACATTCGCTTGTCCTTGAATGAGTCAAGTGGTGCTGAGAACTCCTGTGACCTTCTTCCTAATTATATCAATGAGTGAATGCGGATCTTGCCTGGGGAAAACATTAAAAAGGGGTGATCAGCTATGGTTTTTAAAGGGTTTTTTTTATTACATGTTTTTCATAAAGTCCTTTAAGAACAAGGTTTTTTTTTTTGTGTACATCTAAACATGGGTTCTGGCCAAGCTTTAGGAAAGCCATAGAAGTATCAAAATTTGCCTGGTTAAATTTCTATCCAGCTATGGGCAGGCTGGTTGTACTAAAGTTGATCAATTGATCGACTTCAGTAGAACCAGCCTGTCAAGTTTTTTGCATGATCACTTCCACAGCTGTCATCCGCTGTCAGAATACAATAGTGCAGGAGGAGGGATCCCCAATAACAATCGCTGACTGTGTTGAAAGAGGAGAAATAGAGCAATTTTATTTTCTTCAACCCATGGCTGAAGGAAAGAAAACTGCATAATGTACGACCAGCCTTAATCAAAGTAAAAAACAAAAACAAAAAAAAACAGATCTTCTGTGGCAGTGATGGAGAACCTTGGCGCCCTAGATGTTTCTAAACTACATTTCCCATGATGCTCAACTACACTGAAGACTGCATGAGCATCATTGGAAATGTACTTCCAAACATCTGGGGTGCCAAAGTTCGCCATCACTGTTCTATGGTATTCTGTGAACCATTTGTCCATCTATGACCAGGTACAGGCAGACAAGAAACATTATACAGAACACTGAAGATGTCTGGGTCCAGATCTGAACCTGCGACCTCTGTGGTGTCTGGCTGTGGCGCTTCTCAATGTGCCACCTGAGTTGCTGCACAACTCCCTGCCTGATCTCTTAGGACAATCTTGCCTTGTTTCTCATTTCTGGTGAACCTTGAACTCTTTGCCCCTCCCATTAACTTGCTAATTTAAGCTTCGTCTCTATACATTCTGTTCGCTAGATTATTGCACTTTTTAATGCCGCGTACACACGACACACGACAACCCGATCATTAAAACTTTATTTTTTAGAACTCGAACAACGGTCGTGTGTACGCGGCATCAGGCTGATATCTTGCTCCTTTGCGTACCTGCTATTGTCCTGATGTCCACTACCATTCATTATCGACCTTAGCACACACCCTACATCTACCCTCAGCTGATCAACTCCTTCCTGTGTCATGACCTAAAGTCTGACCAGGAAGTAAGGCAGAACTAATCGAGTAGTGTGTTAAAACAGCTATGAAGAGAGTTAGGTAAGCAGTCGTAGAATTAATGGAAAATGTTTTTATTTCTGCAAAATAAGTACATTAATGCTATACTGTTACATAAGGGAGCTGGAATTTACATGCAAGGAAAACAGCTTTGTACAAACCTCTCCTTCAAGCTTGTATGCAAAACTTCACTCACAGAGCCATGGTGTCGATCTGATGGGGTTTCTTGAGCTAATCAAATAACGGGTATCCCCACTGGCCACTGTGGTACCTCCTGCTGACCCCTACACACTGCAGGACACAATAGTGATGTACAGGTTATTGGGAGAAACTACAGCGGCCAGAGGGGGATGCAGTATTCCCCATACCTAGAAATGTAAAACTGTCTCACTTCTGGGAGGTCTACTATAGGATGAAGTTTTAACAATTAGGACAACAGACGGGTATGTATAAAATGGTTAGTTCCCTTTGTGATTTTGTAAACCGACAGGGTCAATTTAATACTTGGAGCATTTCCGTCATCCTGCCTACCATGCATTTCACTACAGGCTCATGAATATTTGTATTCCGTTATGGCTGCAAATAGCCTTCCTTTTTTTTTTTTAGGTCTGGCAGACGCAGCACCCAACTGTATTTCATAACATCCAACGAGCTGCAAGTAGCAAATGATGCTTAAGAGGTTAACTCTGCGTATATCTGGCTCCTCTCCAGCCTTTGTAGAAGAATCACTACTAATGTGTGAGCACAAAGCAGAGTCCAGGCCAGCCGTGATTAATAGACTGCTGAATACGCTCCTTTCCTCACACACACACACTTTTCATTCCCCTGCTTCCATAGATCATGGACTTATCCTCGAAATATCTGACTGAAATTGAATTTGGCTTCTCTCTCAACCGTTCATTTCCTATGTTATGCAAGGTTATATCCTTTTCTGCATGAGCAGAACCAAACCAGCTGCAGCTCGGGAGAAGAAAATATGTTTTCAATTATAGAGCTGGCCTGAAAACAGAATGGTAGATCTGAGAGAGCCCTTAATAGAGCCATCATTGAGTGAACCTGCTAGACGAAATCCTATTAATTAGGTGTTTAGCCTTACACAGGGAACCTTTGATACTGCGAGCACGTTCTACCTGGCAATGCTATAGCTTTGTAACACAGCAGGAAGTTAATATGGCAAACTTCCTCAATTGGCTATGCAAAGGTCTGACATTTGAAATGGAGATGATTGCAATGAAATATTGAGTTTCAGGAGTACATTAGGCCACTGAATCTATGAATTGCAATTTATTGTGCGAACAGTATAGCTTACCTTGCTCTGAAAGGAATACACCTTTCTCCTTTCACGTGAAGAAATGCAACTTGAACATCTATGTTGTGGATAGTATAGTTTTGCTTTCTGGTTACGGTCAGAATATATATGTAAACTTCCAGTAATCTTAAAGCGATATTAAAGCTTTGGATTTTTATACATTAAAATGATAAAAATGTCATACTTACCTGCTCTGTGCAGTCGTTTTGCACAGAGAAGCCCCATTCCTCCTCTTTTCAGGTCCCCCGCAAGTGCTCTTGGCCTCTCCTGCCCCCATAGCAAGCTACTTGACTCAGGCAGGCTCACTCCTGAGCCGCAGCTCTGTTTGCCCATTCATATACAGAGCCATGGCTTGGCCCTGCCCCTCTCTCTCCTCATTGGCTCACTGGCTAGTATTGAGAGCAGCTGGAGCCAATGGCTCCCACTGCTGTCTCAGCCAATGAGGGGGGGGGGGGGATTCCCTGGAGAGACGAGGCTTTCATGCACAGAGCTGAATGAACATCGGACTCAGGTAAGTATTAGGTGGGGCTGCTGCACAAAGAAGGTTTTTTACCTTCATGCATAGAATGCATGAAGGTAAAAAACCTTGAGCCTTTACAACTACTTTAAGTGAATACCCAGCATACCTTAACACCAAGGCTGGGTTCACACTAGCTACGGCCGCGGCTCACAGCAAGGGTCCGGGTGCATCCCTGTACACTGTTTCAGGTAAAAAAAAATGGCCGAATTCGCACCTGAAACATAGCCAAAAGACACACAGGACCCTTTTACAGTGCGCTTCGTGGCTGCCCCCAGAGCTGTGTGACCGACTCCATCAAGACCTGGTCACAGTCTGTCATGCCTAAAACATTCTTTAAAGAATAAGTTCACCTTTTGTAACATGTCACACCCATATTCAGGGTGTAACATGTTACAGATGCACCAGCTTTTGCAACCCCTCCTTGCTGTCAAAACAGGGGATATGGGGGGGGGGGGGTCCTTCTCCTCCCGCTCATGGTGACAATTTAAAAAAAATGCGGCCGTGTCATTCATTCACAGTGTTCTGCGAATGTGAAAACTACAAGTACTTTGCAGCTGTCAGCTTGTAGTTCTCAATGAACTACCAAGGGTGCTGTTGAGTGCCCTAGGTAGTTCATTGAGTCTTCCTGTACAGTCTGCCTGCCGTATGAGGTACAAGCAGACAGCTTACAAACACTGTCTGCAAAAACCCTGCATTGCACCCGCAGGTACAATCCTTTGCAGGTTCATAGTAAAAAAAATGTATAAATGCCTGCAAAAAGATGTGCATTTTTTATTCTTTTTTTTTTTACAAAGATGAACTTGTCCTTCAAAGAGACTGTCAGGAATATTTTAACAATCTTCCCATTAGATTTCATGTGCATGTTATGAAAGACACCCTGGTGTAGACAACTGCCGATGGGGCCACCATCTTGGATGTGAAGTCAGCAGGTCCTGCAGACTCAGATTTGTTGCTCATTGACTCTCAGCCTATTAGACATTCCTCAAAAAGGATAGGACTATGACCCTGCAGAAAAAACTCAGGCTGTACTAGGGACGACTCCTGGAGTCTCCTAGCAAGTTCAAAGGTACATTACAAGTAAAAAGTAAATGGTTTATGGTAAGGAAAAACAATGTAAAAGTAAGCATTTTGAATACTTGAGTTTATATGCCTTTTAACTGCATTTTTATTCAGCTGGTGAAAAGGTCTCTTTAATCCAAATTAAAGTCACCAGTAGATGCAACATTCACATTTTTTTCAGGGTCATTCGGGGTCCGTTTCGTTACAACTACACTACACATCTGACTAAAAACCACCGACTGACAAATACCAATCCCAAAATCATGACTTCATTGTATTTATGAGAATTTGTTGCGGATAATGAGGTCCTGGCAGAGAGGTGGGTATTCAGCTTCATGGATTGTTATGTCTAGTTGTCACCGATTGCCAACCCTGCTGAAAGCTACCAATGGGTTAAAGTTTATTTTCCCTACACTTAGTGTATTTTATATTGGTTTGACATTTGCTCCTTAGTTTATAGAAATGTCTTGGGACATCTTATGCGCTTTGAATCGGATACACCCAATGGAATACAGAATCTGCTTTGAAAAGGAGTATGTCTGAAATAAATATAAACACACACAGTGGGTCTGATTCAGGGACTTTGTTTTTGTCTATTTTTCAATGACTCCAAAGCTACTGGGAGGAAGTGACAGCCTTGAACTTATAATGGAGATATGGCAATGTGAGGCCTCGGCTGTCACACAACACAACTGCTGGTTGTGTAAGAAAGTGATTAGCCGTGTTGGAGTGAACAAAGGGAAAGCAGTGGAGCCGTCTCATCTGCAGACTTTGTTACTTTACCATAGGTACATTACAAAAAAAAGGAGGTTTAAAAATGCTTGTTGCCAAGCAAGCCCACTTGTGGACCAGAGGTGGGCCCACAGTATGTGGATCCTCACAAAAATGCATTAAAAATTAGCTGGGGGCAGGGATCCACTGTGCCGATCATTTTACATCCAGCCACATCATTCTCATCAATTTCTCGCTGAACACAGAAACTTGTGCTAGCCACAAAATGAATGATGGCTGGCAACTAGATGTGACCCTCCGTCCATCCTGTGCTGCACCTGTGTTAGGCAAAAATGTATGTGCAGAAAAAAGGATCGGTTCAGACCACCTACACTCCTCCACCCATAAGAACACTGCACATCCTAAATAAGAAGCAGCCCACGATCTTGAGAGCAAGCCAACCAACTATGATTAAGTGGGACGAGCATCCAGAAATGAAAAGCTAAGGCACGTGAGGTGGATCCAGCAGCCATATTTTCTAAAGCTAGCCATACACTGATCTCATTTTAACCAGTGTGTAGGCTCCCCTGCTCGACAGAAGTTGATTGTTTAATTGACTCATGTCAAAAGGGACATGTTGGGAAATTATCCATCAATAAGCAGCCGCAGATTATCTTGTTTTTTGTTGATGGAGAAATCCGTTAGCTCAGTGGACTGAAAAAAAAAAAAGAAAAACTGTATGGCTTTAGTAAGCGAAATAGAAGCCTAATATAATATAATTGACTGTCAACGCACTGGCAAACTGTATCCTGGAGCACAGTAAGAATGGCACCACTTCTGTACCGTAATGCTGGGTTTTTGTCATTTTACACTAAACCCTAAAGCAATCTCATACATTGATGGACTGATGAAGCGTTTAAAAACTTGGATTCTGGGGCACATTAGGAATGGTATAAATTTATCTGGGAAAGAAGGGTCAGTTTATTGCTTCAGGGCTGTTAGTTCTGGGATTTGGGTGGCTATCTTTTATAGCAAGTGAACCAGAAAAGTCTAAGACCATATTCACACCTGCTAATGAGCCGGACAGTATTTAGACACGTGAATCCCAACTGGGATTCCCAAATATTCACTGAGGGAGGCAACCTCATCAAATGCAATCGGAGGCTGCTTAGCTCAGCTACTTGCGAGCGACTGCGATTAGCTGCGGGAGCTAGCAGCCTCAATTTTTTAAGTAGGGCTGCCTTCCAAAGCTAAATCGCCAGGAACCATCGCTGGGATTCTCGAATGCACTGTAAATACTGTCCAGCAAGTGTGAATGATGCCTAAAGAGCCTGCGTGCATCATGTGACAAGAAGTATAGAGCTCCACCTGTGGGCTAAAATTATTTTTAACTGACATGTACAAGTTGCATGTTCAACTAACTAAAATTCAATTATTACATTTTTGTTAATGTTGAAGTTGGTGTTATAAGCTACTTTTTTTCCTAGGTATTATAACCTCAACATAGTGATGTTCTCTAGCCAGACCTGCAGCCCTGACCCTTTTCTTAAGCCATCCCCAAGTCAACCCATCCACAAGTACAGCAATGTCCTCTGCCAACATTGCCCTATTTCGAATGCCATCCACAATTCTATGTACACCAAGCAAGATGTAACACAGTGATGTCCTGATGCCAACTCCAGGTCAACGTGCACAGTTACCGGTATGTCCACTGGCAGCATTGCCTTATTTCTGAATCTACCTCCTTGGTCACCAATTCCAAAAGTAGCCAACATGGAGACACCCTTGTTGAGATGAGCATACCAAATTTTAAAAATGTTATTTTATTTGTTTTCTAAAAGGCTGATCCCCTAAAACCAAAGTGCCATCAAAGGGTCAACATGCAGAGAAAAATTATTTGAAATCCAACAGTGTTGAGGCCTTTTGAGAGGCAAGTGCCAGCATTTCCAAAAACCTGCTGATGCACCAATACAGGTACCCTTTACAGAGATAATACAATCAATAGTATGTTAATGTCTTTATCAATAGGTTGTGCTCAACCTCAAATAGTGAAGAGGTTTACCAAAGGAAAACAATTAAAACTGATTCACAAAAGAGCCCTTGCTATACAACATGAATGGACAAATCATCTGCTATGACTATTGTATATTGACATGCAGGTTCAATTCATTACTGGTTGGAAAGTTGAAAGGTACAACTCTATATGCATATCAAGGAATATGAGAGACCTGCATAACATCAGGCAGCAACAAATGCATATTTTTTCTGCAGGGAAAAAAAAATCTAAGATACTAAAACTTTAATGTATGTTAACCAGAGAAATAAACAAAATAAAGTATGTCAAACCCATGGGTTTGTTAAGGGACTAACTGATTTCATCCTGTGCCTTGCCAAACTAGGCCTTGCCTACTTTGGGTTGAAGTTGTTCAAACTTTACCCTGATCAAAATTATAGTAATTTTCTTGAACTTCTTGGCAAATACAATTTTTTCCACAAGCATTGTGAAGAGGTTGGGAGTGGGACCACTGAGTAGTAAAAGAAAGGCAAATGTCCCCAGTAGTAGAGGTAGAGGTGGTCTGGTTACACTGTTAAGTAAAAGTTCAATCACTAACTTGATCTCCACCATGGGCAGCACAGTGAAGCAACATAAAGCCAGGGTGTTCGGTATACTGTTAAATTCAGCGTGGAAATGGACAATACAATACACAGGATGTTTCAGTGAGAGAACAATGCAACATAATTCTTTGATATGTCAAAAATTGGAACAGCGCAGGAGAGATTTTCTCTTTAATTATGTTAGAAGCACAACTGAAGAAAGCCTGTTTGGTATTCTGAAAGAGTAGTTGGAAAAGTTCTTCTGAGTTTTGTTAACTATATTGGCTGCTCATTTGATGGTGCTGCGAATCTAAGTGGGAGCAATAATGAGTACAGGCCCACATCAAAAGAATGTCATGCAGTACACGTGGTGCTATGCTCACATTCTTAAATTGGTGATTAATGATGTCACTCAAGTGGAACCATTCTTTGGACTCTTAGAAAAAAAAAAAACAGCTGTCTTTTTCTCAGAGTTATACAAATGCTTTCCTGTTTGGACTGAACAGGCCTGCTGCTCTCAAGGTCATGGCCATGAAAAGCTCTCTAGACTCAAGGAAAAATCGGTAAGACTAAGGTGGTGGAGCAAGCCAAGAGCACTGTGTACCATCCTTGGTTGATGGTTCCACTGTAGACCAAACAAATTGTGTACAGTTCTACTGTACTGCTTAAATACAGTGTTGAATCCCCTAGATTTCACAGATGCATGAGATTTCACAGAGGTGCATGAGGGAAAAATCTGTGTTCTGCTTGAATACCACATGAAACCTTGCTACTTCATTTCTATTTTTTTAAATTTCTAGTCCAGTTTCAGAGTCTCTCCAGATGCATATAGTAGATATTTTAAATGCATGTAGAATGGTGGAAATTAGCAAACACCAAAGTATGATGCTCCGTGATACATTTCCAAACAAACTCCTCTGGAGCATTCTGTGATTGGTGCAGTTAAAAGCCATTTTGCTTTAGGAAAGGCTCTCCAGGAAAAGAAGAATGACCAGGGAATGGCCACAGGATGAATCCCTCTACAACCTCCTTGAATGGTTTCAAATTCAGGTTTTCCATATAGTCAACGATCAGACAGAAAAATTCGGAGCCCCATAAACCCGAAAGGAATAACAAGGGGATAAGGGCGAAGATGGGATCCCTGTGAAAGGTGACAACGCGCCGCTGGAGTAATCCATTTTTTTTCGGCAAGTCTGTCGTAATGTGCTAGTATGTTGTGCACAGTATGACATGAGCCTTTTTTTTTTTTTGCTACTACTGCTAAAGAGCACCTTAATTCTCTAAACACTAATAGCTCTACTTTACTAATGTCAACATCTAATGCTCTGTACAATTGGTCATCATCTTTATCACACTTGGCAATACTTGCTAGGCCATTACTGGCCATTCTTATTATAATAAGGGACACTTGCTTGATAACCTATTGTGCATAAAATGTTATGTACTGAACAATTGGTCATAATCCTCATACTTGGTAATATTTGCTTGCCAAAACTACTGTGTACTTAATGTTCTCATCATCTTTGGGGTTCTTTACTGTACATTGTACATCATGGATTTTGTTTTTCTGAATACATTTGCATGATCGTGTTCCAAATACTATTGAAGAAATGTCAACATTTTGAGGACTGGGTAATCTAATGATTGCAGTTCTGAGCCATTGATTATCACCCATAGTGACATTTGCTTGACCAGTTACTGTGCGTTTAACCTGTCATCTGTTCCTATAAATACACTACAAAGTATAGTATTTTCTGTGAAGCTGTGATAATAAAAATAAATGCAATGTTGTTAGATGAAGACTCCAGTTGTCAATTTAATAAGATATTGCTCACACACACACCACAGACATACCAAATGACATTCTGCAACTCATCCTGAGTATAGGGAAACCCATTGTTTGAGACTGTAAAGGTTTAACCCAATTATGTAACAGGGATTGTAACTTGTGTATCACAAAAATCAATCAACATTCTAATAAAAACAGTGTACTGTAATGCTAGCCTCTTTACAAGAGATCATAGGATATAGCTTAGTGTAGGGTCACCTATAGCAGTTCCTATTCCTATAAACAAGGCTAGCCTATTGCTGCCTCTAGGAATGGTATGTTCACTGGCCAGGAAGTACAGGAGACTGAATAATAGGCAAACAAAATTGTTTCTGTGGTTCCATGGGGGCAGATGTCTGAAGGAGATGGCTGGGACTGCCATTTCACAGGAACATAGTCAGTGGTATGTACTAATGTGTCAGCTAAGGTGGCAGACAGACATGGCCAATAAACAGAACAGGGTCATTACAGGCTGCAAACAGATGTAACACACTGTACTGTCGTGGTGGTAATCTGTAACACTATTGCTTAGCTGCGCTGGCTCTGGTGACACTGGGACTGGTGTGGCTTGCAATCAAGAACATTGTTTCTGGCTGTAATGGTCCATCGACACTAGGACTGGAGTGGCAGTGAACAGGAAAACCGTTGTTGGCTGCACTGGTGGGGGGGGCAAGATCAGGGACACTGGCTGGCTACACTGGCCTGGGGGCACTGACAGTACACTGGGGTGGCTAGTGATCAGGGACACATGCTGGCTGCTCTGGTGACACCCTACTGAGAAAAGAAAAACTCAACCAATCTCTGTGCAAACACTAGGTATTTTCTCACGGCCAATTGATGTGTGAGGAAACAGAATGTTGGTTGTAACATGAAACCTTTATTTACATATGTGATTGGTCACAGCGATCAAATTGTACAGGGCCCTGTACCCCACGGTGATGTTCTGTGACACCACCAAACACAAGAAGTTCAATTCATAAAGCTTTACCACAAGTATAAAAGATCTTTATTTTTCAGCCATGTCGCTGTAATTTCAGACCTGGTGTATTACCTTTGCGAATTCAGCCCAAGGTCTATATAGGAACAAAAACACTACCATGAATTCTCAAAGATAAAACACTAGACTCTAGAAGGAGGAGTAAAAAAAAGAAGCCATTGAGAGACAGTCATACAACTGCTAGGCAAAATGCTGGCCATAGATGGATCAAAATGTGAGTGGCTGGCCGAATTTCAATCAGTGTATGGCTGACTCTGTTTAACAGAAGTCAATCGTTAAAGGGTTTATAAAAATACTAGACACTAGAAAAATGCACACCAAAACCATTAGAAGGGTTATATAGACACAAAAATGCCAAATGCCAAATTACCAAAAACCAACGAGTATGTGGCAAGCAAATCAAAAGCGTGATTGTCATGGGAGGCAAAAATAGTAAAAGCCTTATACTTGTCACAGTATTCAGTAATGAAAGAAGGAACAAAATGCCAACATGACCTTCAACTGCATAGTGATATACGAGGAGGAGGAGAAAATTTCACCTCCAACATGAAGTATCATCATCACCCTAGGTTTTTTGTAAATATTACCTATAGTGAACCTCATAAACATGAAAGTAAGCGGTAAGCCAAAGGTTGACCTCTGGATACCACATTTCAAGCCATTATACATCTCTATTTATGTATGAGAGCAAATATATAACAGTAGACCCAGAGCGTGATGAAATCTCAAAATGAGGAGCTGTTGTTATCACTGGTTACAACCAGTTATCAAACATTAACAACAGATTTTCCTTAAAGAGGAGGTCCCACGAAAAAAAAAAATATTAAAAGCCAGCAGCTACAAATACTGCAGCTCCTGACTTAATAAATGGAAACTTACCTGTGCAGTGCGCCCGCAATGTCGGCAGCCGAAGCCGAGCAATCGCTGCCCCCGCCGCCATCATCGTGAGGGAATCAGAAAGTGAAGCGTTGCGCCTTCACTACCCGATCCCTACTGTGGCCCGTCCTCACTGGTCCCTGCTGTGTCCTGGGAAAAGTGTGTTTCCCAAAAGACAGCGGGGGGGGGGGGGGGAGGGGCGGGACAGAGTCTATTCCTGGAAGTGGGTGCAAATACCTATACGTATTATACAGGTATCTGCACCCCCCTCTCCCGTGAAAGGTGCCAAATGTGACACCGGAGGGGGGGAGGGTTTCGAAAAGCAGAGGTTTACTTTTTGTGTGGTTCTCTGCTTTAACCGCTTCAATACCAGGCTTTTATACCACCTCCATACCGGGCCTATTCTGACACTTCTCTCCTACATGTAATAATCATCATTTTTTTGCTAGAAAATTACACAGTACCCCCAAACATTATATATGTTTTTTTTAGCAGACACCCTAGGGAATAAAATGGCGGTCATTCCAAAGTTTTATCTTGCACGGTATTTACGCAATTATTTTTCAAACGCCTTTTTTTTGTAAAAAAATTGTTTTATGAATTAAAAAAATAACAAAACAGTAAAGTTAGCCTAATTTTTTTGTATTATGTGAAAGATTATGTTACACCGAGTAAATAGATACCCAACATGTCACGCTTTAATTATGCGCACACTCATGGAATGGCGCCAAACTTCGATACTTAAAAATCTCCATAGGCAACGCTTTATTTATTTTTTACAGGTTACAGTTTAGATTTACAGAGGAGATCTAGTGCTAGATTTGTTGCTGGCACTCTAACGCACGCGGCGATATCTCACTTATGTGGTTTAAACGGCGTTTACATATGTCGGCGGGACTTGCGTGTGCGTTCGCTTCTGCAGGCGAGCTATCGGGGACAGTGGCGTTTTAATTTTTTTTTTATCTTTTATTTATTTTTTTGACTTATTTTTTATTTATTTTTCCACTTTTTTTCATTTTTTTTTTTTTCCACTTTTATTCCTATTACAAGGAATGTAAACATCCCTTGTAATAGGAAATGTGTGTGACAGGTCCTCTTTATGGAGAGATGTGGGGTCAATAAGACCTCACATCTCTCCTCCAGGCTGGAAACCATGAGATCGGTGAAAAAAAATTCACCGATCTCATGAATGGGGGCTTACAGCCGCAATCGCGGCTTTGTTTACTTACGGGGACCCGGGCGTGACGTCATCACATCGCGCCCGGGTCCTCCGACGGTCATAGAGATGACTGGTGACCATCTGGTCACCAGTCATCTCTATGCTTCCTGCCGCCGCCGATGATTCGTTCTCCGGGCCCCCGAAGGCACAGGTAAGCCCGGAGAAGCACCGGATGGCGGCGGGAGGGGGGGGGATGTCCCCTCCCGTGGCCTGTAAGAATGATCAAGCGGCGGAACCGCCGCTATGATCGTTCTTACATTGTGCAGAATCGTCGGCTGAAGAAGAGGATATCTGGATGATGCCTCTGGCTGCAGGCATCATCCAGATATTCGCCTGCAATGCCCAGGCCGTCAATTGACGGCCACTTAGGATGGTAAATACCATCCCAGGCCGTCAATTTTCTATGGCTGGGTATTGAAGTGGTTAAAGACGACTATCATCTTCCCAAAGATTAGGTCAGCTCCAAAAAAAAGAAAAAAAAGAGCGTTCTGCTTAAAGCGGTGTTCCGGTCAAAAATAAAAAATGAAAAACCAGCAGCTACACATACTGCAGCTACGGGCTTTAATAAATGGACACTTACCTGTCCTGGAGTCCAGCAATGTCGGCACCTGCAGCTGATGTTTCCATCAGCTGTCGGGTGCTGCTGCTAGTGTAGCCTTTCAGCTCCAAACCGGGAACTTTACTGCGCACATGCACGAGGACCTCTCCTCTCTTCTACTGGCCTGCTGGCCGGGGGGGGACCGGCGCTGATGACACAGGCTACAGCCCGGACTTCCGGGAGAGGGAAAGGATACCTGTCCAACCCCCCCCCCCACCCCCCCAGAAAGGTGCCAATTGTGCCACTTTTGGGTGGGACTCCGCTTTAAAGTGGAAGTAAACCCATCCGTTTACCAGTTTCATTTCCGACATGTGATGAAAATCCAACACTTCCATTGGTTGTGCTCTCAACCAAACTGTCAAACCATCCAATGGCTGGTGTCATAACTAATCACATGTGCAGCATCATGACCGTTGTAGTTTAACCACTTAAGACCCGGACAATACGCTGGCAAATGACCCAAGGGGTTTTTGCGATTCGGCACTGCGTCGCTTTAACAGACAATTGCGCGGTCGTGCGACGTGGCTCCCAAACAAAATTCGTGTCCTTTTTTTCCCACAAATAGAGCTTTCTTTTGGTGGTATTTGATCGCCTCTGCGTTTTTTATTTTTTGCGCTATATACAAAAATAGAGCGACATTTTTGAAAAAAAATAAATATTTTTTACTTTTTGTTATAATAAAAAAACCAATAAACTATTGTGACAGGGGGGAGGGGGGGGGCGATCGCGGGGGTTAAATGTGTTTTTGTGTGTAAGTGTGCTGTTGGTGCAGACTTACTTGCTGTGTTGTGATCTCTCCCTCAGCGGCGCTTGAAACAAACGCCGAGGGAGAGATCAGATAGCTTCCTCCTTCCTGTGTTTACACAGGAGGAGGAAGTGACAGGGCGGGCGGGCGCGCGCATTGGCTGGGAGCGATCCGGAGGGGGCGGGTGAAAACGGATAGCCGCCCCCTCTTGTCGGAACGCTCCTGCAGCCGCGCGGACCGCCGCATGTACGATCCCCCCCAAGGCACCAACGTATATATACGTTGATGTGCCTGTCGGTGCCATTCTGCCGACGTAAATGTACATGCGGCGGTCCTTAAGTGGTTAAACTAAGACAAAGATGGCAGCTTCCTTGGCTGAAAACAATTGGGGGGTTTACTTACACTTTAAGTAGGTATTTTTTTAGAAATCCATACACAGCTCGAATTTTTGTAGAAAATTGCTGGCACCACCTGGCTTGACAAAAGTTGATTTAGGCATCATGCACACATTGGACATTTGCCCATCTCTCCTAGATGCCTTTCCTCGTGGCAGCAGAGTTTTGGCAGAAAAACACTTGAAACGAGTTTATTGCGTTTATGCACGTCACGCGCTCGGGCGGTAATTCATCATTTATTCTGGCAATTAAAATAAATTAACACTCAAGTAACATGCCTAGCGTTAAGGCAAATTTACAATTTATTTTCTGCCAAATCGCTGCTGCTTCTGGACGGGCTGACAGTGGGGAGTTTTTTTTGCTCCTAATCTCCTCTAAGCGCCTATGTGTTCATGAACACGTAGGTGAACATGCAGGGGAGTTTAAAGGCAGAGGGAAAAAAAGCAATGTTAAATCCGGTGTGTATGAGGACTTAAAAAAGCAAATGAGCCAGGTGGAAAATTATCAGCATCCTATCGAATGCAGTTACTGTTCAGGTATTCAGGCAGCTGTGGGTGGATTCCTCCATCCAAGTTGTTTTGCATGAATGGAGAAATCTATTGATCTTCTTTTGTTCAGGCTGCGGATTGAACAAGAGAAATGTAACTGTGGATGGCTAGCCTTACTGAAAATAAAAAGAAAAAAGAATTGGAAGTTCATATGCCCTTAATTCCAGACTGACTATGCAAACAGAATTTAGTTCTCTGAAAAGACTATATTTATTCAGCCCTGAAGCAAAATGTCATCAGGTGCGGATAAGCTACATAAGTAGCAGCAAAGAAAGTAAAGAATATGCACAATGTGAAAATGGCTGACGTGGAACTCCAGTGAATTTTTTTTTTTTTTGGACAGGGTGGGCAAGGCTTAAAACCTCAGCCAGGTTTTTTCCTGCTCTTTATGGATCAATTTGGAGGAATGCCCTTCACTTTCTGTCCCAGTGACAATGGAAATCTCCCTCACTCTCTCTCAGGGACAAAATAGCAATAACAAAGCTAAAATAGAATCTAATATTAATGACTAAAATAAATGGCATTTTAATTACTCTATAAAACACATGAGCAAAATAAGTAAGGCTGGTCATAGATGGTTAGAATCTATCTATAGGCAGGCGTATTGTACCCAAGTCGATCCATCGACTGACTTGGTTACAACATGTATGTTGGACTTTTATCGTGCATTCTCCTGGCAGGGACAGCTCCCCGCACCCCACTGATATAGGGACCCCCCCCCATTAACTCTGACTGTGCTGACGGGGGAATAGAGTTGCAGGTTGCAGAAAATAAAATTCCATAATCTGTGGCCTGCCTAAGACTGTAAGACACACTTAACTGCCTGCTTACAATCTTCAATTAAATGTACACTGTGCTGTGTATGTGCAGCTCAGCATACATTCTCAACATGCATGAGTCACGATCATGTCTTCCCCCACCAACCAATCAAGGGGCAAATAACGTTGAACCCAGAAGTAGTCCAGGGAGAAGAGGGACTATTTAATATGAAAAAATATTTGTCATATAGAAAAGAAAGGTGATAACAAAAAAGAGAATATTTCACATGCATTCTTTACTCATTATTCAACCCACAACTTACCTACCATGCCAATATACCATGAGCTATAGATAGAATTTCGGCAGGGGTCCCCTAAAGCAAAAGTCTACTCACCTTGGCACCAGCAATGTGGCATCCTGGAGCTCCTCGCAGGCTGCTGACATCTTAGACTGGCCAGCTTCCAAGTATGGGTTGATGACTTTATTGTCCGGGCCGTTATGACGTCAGTACCGTTATAATGCAAGTGTCGTTGGCTTTGGCACTGCTGAATTTCTACTGCCAGCTGTGCATGTGCCAACTCACTGTACAGGGGCAGACAGGCAAGTAGGTAACTAAGTGCTGGTTCACACTGCAGTGAAGTCTGACATTGAATGTGATTCGCACCACACTGCAGTGCAAATCACATGGTATATTTGTGCGATGTGGTTTTCAGCCATACAGCTGAATTTGCATCGCATTTGGACAAAACTCGCACAGGATCCTTTTTTTGGTCCGCAGGAGAATTTACACCTATGCGATCCAATTCCTGTCCAAATTTGCAGATCGCACTGCGATATGCAAACTGAATTGGGGGGGGGGGTGGGTGTCATTAACTTTTAATTGACTCTCCCAGCAGTTCGCATAGGGCAGCATGAACTGCTGCCGGAAAACATGCAATGCGCAGTGGATTCGCAGGGTTCCCAGATCGCTGCAGTGTGAACTGAGCCTGAATTAGAACTATAAGCAGGCCTGTTTTCATTTTGAATAGAGTAAGGGAGGGTTATAATCCCTGTCATAATTAATTTCACCCATTTTGGAGATTTTCTTCCACTTCCTGTCCCATTGCCAAACAGCAAATCCCTTCCTTTTTTTCTTCATTTTGGCGTGGGTTTTCAAGATCCTCAGTGCACAAGTCAGATCATCATGATCCGACTTGGATGCGACTTCCATTCAAATCAATGGGCTGAAATTAAATTCGTCAATCAGTAAAGACGGCCCTCATAGAGAACCATTCATTTTCACATGCAAAAAAAAAAAAAGCTTTATGTGGCTTTACCCTGTAACCAGCATTAAGCCACATCAGAGGTTTTTAGCCAGTCCTCAGAACACGCTGGCCCTGTTTTTTTTGCAGCTTGAAAGACGCCTATGCCACTTACAGCTCCTAAAAGCCTGTGTGTGCATGAGGCCATAGAATAACATTCGGAGGTGTTTTTAAGCTGTAAAAAAAAGAAAAAAAAAAGTCTGACACTGTAAAAGCAGCTGTAAAAATGCCCTATGTGCATGGGGACTAAAACCTGAAAATTATTTCTAGGGTACCTCCAAGATAAAAAGGCTGAGAAAAGGCTGCAATAGCAGAGTAAGGCCCCTTACTCACTGGGGCGGGATGTGCGCCGACAGTATAGCGGCGCTATTTTTAGCGGCGCTATACCGTTGGAACTACCGCAGAACTGCGGCAGTATTCGCCCGCTAGCGGTACAGTTTTAACCCCCGATAGTGCCCGAAAAAGGGTTAATACTGCCAGCAATGCGCCTCTGCAGAGGCGCGTTGCCGGCGGTATTACCGCGGTTTCCTATTGCTTTCAGTGGGAAGGAGCAGTGGAGGAGCGGTAAACTCACTGCTCTTTCACCGCTCCAACGATGCTACTAGCAGGACTTTTGGAGTGGTCCTGCTAGCGCACCGCTCCAGTGTGAAAGCCCTCGCGTTTTCACATTGAGACTGCAGGGCAGGAGTTTTTCAGGCGCTATTTTTAGCGCTAAAACTCCTGAAAAACTCCTCAGTGTAAAAGGGGCCTTAGGATCAGTACTCAGGGACAAGCCCAAAGTTTACAGGCAGTTTCAATATTTTTGTGCTCTCAGTATTAGCAAGGTACCCCTGCTGCCCTCTCCTACTTACCCCTTTGATT
The DNA here is from genome assembly GCA_029574335.1 of Rana kukunoris. Classification (NCBI taxonomy): domain Eukaryota; kingdom Metazoa; phylum Chordata; class Amphibia; order Anura; family Ranidae; genus Rana; species Rana kukunoris. The sequence goes on from CM056050.1 coordinate 509,894,126, forward strand.
GCTCATATCAGTGCTACATTTTAGTGGCCATATACAGAGTTGTTGGTTTAGAAAAAAAGTTCACAGATTGGTCCATACTTTTACCAACAGCAGTAAACTGAAAAGTCTGCCAAAATAGCACCAGAGACATCATTATTTCAACCTAAAAGATCTTACAAATGGACATATGAGGTGTTATGCATATACCTAAACAGCTTTTGGAATGTTTCAAGAAAGGAAACTTGTTATATATCACTCCTTTTATATCTGCGCAGGTCTCACTGACAGTGGTGACTCATAGTCGCCAGCTCTCTGCTCAGGGAGCATTGAGAACCGAGTGATCAGCGGTGTTTGATCGCTCAGCTCTCAGAGTTAGAGTCAGTGGGGGACAGATGCAGCATCATCCCTTCCAGAATGCAAGAATCAATCATAAATGTCAAAATAAACACAAACAAGGTAAATATTAAAGTAGATCTATAGGAAACCCCCCCCCCCCATTTTTGATAAGTGAGGGTTATAACCCCAGTAAGGTTTTGTTTTATATAATATTTATCCCATTGGAAAGATCTTCCTTCACTTCCTGTCCAATAGTCAAAACAGGAAGTGAGAGGGAATCCCTGCAAATGAAAGTGGTAGTAAAGTACTTTACCTGTACGGTTAAGGAGATATTCCCCTCGCAATGCGCCGCTGATTGCAGCGGCGCATGCGCAGCGGGGATCCTCGGCTAAAAAGCCGGGAGCCACCCGACCTTGCCGGATTGAAGTCTCCCGCGCGCATGCACGGGAGTGAGACATCGCCGCTCCAGCCAATCACAGCGCTGGATCGGCGATACCCGGAAGACACACCGAGGCAAGATGACATCTCGCTCGGCGTGGACCAGGTAAGTTCTCTACACCTCGTTCCGAGGTAAGTATTTCATAATAAGCTAGTATGCGGTGCATACTAGCTCATTATGGCTTTTGCCTTTCAGGTGGAAAAAAAGAAATAAAAAATCATCACGGGTATACAACCTCTTTAAAGTGGATGGCCCATTAATTTTTTTTTTTAAAAAGCCAGCAGCTACAAATACTGCAGCTGCGGACTTTAAATAATAGGACACTTACCTGTCCTGGAGTCCAGCGGCGTCCGCAGCAGAGGACGAGCTGCTCCCCCCTTCATCCACGGTGAGGGAACCAGGAAGTGAAGCGCTGCGGCTTCACTGACCGGTTCCCTACGGCGCATGCGCGAGTAGCGCTGCGCTCGCCGATTGGCTCCCGCTGTGTGCTGGGAGCTGAGAGTTCCCAGCACACAACGGGAAAACCCCGTCTTTTGTGGGCCGGAAGTGGGTGAAGATACCTGTCTTTAGACAGGTATCTGCACCCCCCTCCCCCCTGAAAGGTGTCAAATGTGACACCGGAGGGGGGAGGGTTCCGATCAGCGGATCTTCACTTTAGGGTGGAGATCCGCTTTAAGGGAATCTCTTGGGGACCCCCAGGTCAATAGAAGTAGTGTCTCTATCTGAAGATTTTCCCTCTATTATTTTTCTGGGGATCCAAAATTTATGATAATGGTAAACGGGACAAATCGAGAGGTTGAATCTCCCTAATGAGGAGACAAACAGTGGTAAAAAAAAAACTAACAGGTGTTCTAATCCCTCTCCACTCTATTGAAAAAAAGGAATTGCCTTTAGTTGTACTTTAAGGAATATAAACATAGTTGGTAAAACGCTGCATCCCGGAGCTGCTCCAGGCCCATAATGGGCTTCAGAGTATCATGACCTCGGTCTCTATCACATAAATCCACCACCTGCATACTGTCTTGAATTCTGTGATTGCAAGTAGTAAGACTATAAATTATAAATGGCAGATGTATACAACAGCCATTGAATTCTATATATCATTCTGTCACATAACGAATCACAGGTCAGTACACAAAAAATCTGTTCATATAAATATAAATTTGTATATCATGATTACAAGACCAAAGCAAATTCACTACATGAGCTTTATTGAGTTCTAGAGCAAATGAGTGTAGAGACATTTAGAAATGCCATTCATCTACACAACAAACATTACACAGTATAATTGTGATGTACTCTTAATTATATATTAAAACATTACACTTTGAAAAGGACAAATAATTTGATGGTCTATAAATCTGAAGGTCCACATTAATTGCCAATTTCATTAAGGATGTCAGCTTTATAAAATGGCATAAACGACTTATTGTTAATTATTTTAATTATCCATTGTGTCCAATGAGAGGTGCTAGTTGTCACACACACAACACTATGGGGGATATTTACTAAACGTAAATCCACTTTGCACTACATGTGCACTTGAAATTGAACTAAAATGTGCACTTGAAAGTGCAGTCGCTGTAGATCCGAGGGGGACATGCAGGGAAGATAAAAAAAACAGCATTTTAGCTTGCACATGATTGGATGACAAAATCAGCAGAGCTTCCCCTCATTTCAGCTCTACCCCTCAGATTTACAGCGACTGTACTTCCAAGTGCACTTTCAGTGCAATTATAAGTGCACTTGTAGTGCAAGGTGGATTTGCCTTAGGTAAATAGCCCCCCATAAAATCTTGGCATCCATATTTTAAGGCAAAGATTCTGCAGATAAATATAGGTAGCTCTTCACAAAAACAACAAGAAATATTTCAACCCAGGGCACTGCATATCTATTGGCTACAGTACTCCTCTATTCAGATTTAAATTGTGGGGGTGCCACGATTCCTCCCCGCTGCTGATACCCATCTTTCTATCTAATGCAGCTCCTTCGAGATGTAACTTAGAAGGCTGGGGGTGACTTCATTCAATTGCTGGATTTTAAAGTCAATGATATTTGGTGGCAAGATAAACATGAGCTCCCAAACCTTCCCCCCTTACTGCAGGCATTAGAAGAGGGTATAACTATTATGCAGCAAGAAAAGTGAGACGACTTCTGCTGCAGCAATGTTAGTCAAAGCACTGCTGGAAGACTTAAGAGGCATGAACAGCCGGGAAGTACGCCAGCCGACCAGTGCCCATCCATAATTAATATGTTGCTGATGAAATTAGCTCTTAAACAAGGTATCTACGACAGAAAGAAGCATTTTGTTTTAGCAGCGATAGTAATTGAAAGTGTTCTTACCTCTGCTTGGAAACTCTTTAACAACGGGGCTACCTGTTTGCGCAAGTCCTACAAAGTAGAGAAGCAATAATTAGGGTTGTAAAATCCATATTCAGAGTAACAAGCGAAGAAAAAAAAAGAAGGAGCAAGTACACTTCATTTATAATCCCTGTGGCTTGGCGAATCCACGGGCTGTCTCCGCTTGGCAAATTAGACTTTAATTATGCTCATAGAAATTTCCTATACGCATGAAAATATTGCATACTTACACATTATGGATCTCATAGGAGAAGTAATCTTAAACATGCCCCATAGAATAAAATTTCTGGCAATAAAATGATAACTTTTGTTACTAATCCAGGCGAATGGTAGAATAGCAGGCCATGTTTAGATCTTGGCAGCTTTGGGTCTCCAGAGGCCAGCCTTCATTTCCAGGTCTATTTTAAAGACCAGCTCCAGCCAAATGTATCCCCCCCCCCCCCACACCCACCACAACCCCCCATTTTGGCAGGCGTCACCCTTCCCCCTAAACCAAGTTCTTTGGGAGCTCTTAAAAGCTCCTTGCACTAAGCCATGTTCTTTGGCAGCTAGTACACAGGATTTCTCAAGAAAAACAAGCAATTTTTTATTTATTTTTGCAATGAAGCAATCCCAATGTCTTATTAAATATTTCATCAATGCATTAACCAATTCATGGAAACATTTACACAGCGTTAGAAATTCAGCGACACATTATCTGTTTCAAACGGTCTCAGTTTAATATATTCATTCATCGTTTCTTCCAGTGGCATCTATTGTGCTAAATAAGAGCTGGGTGCCCACAAGCAACAGTTAGCTGTGGGCAAGTGACAGTTCTTTATATAGGTTATTATGGAACACTGGGAACCGATGCAAGGTGGCAGTCATACATAGGCAAAGGAAAGTATTAATCTGTTTCTAAAAGCAGATATAAAGAAAAAATAACATTGTAATTTAGTAATGTACTCGTACAAGAGCATTCTATTCATCTTTTGGAGCTAGCTTAAAGTGGAGTTCCACCCATTTTTTTTATGTTTGTCTGTGCTGCATGCCCTAATCTCATAGTGTTCAGAATGGACAATTGTTATTTATTTTGTTGCTTGTAAATACCTTTATTTTGTAGTCCTTCATTACTTCCTCCTCCTTATTAGCCTAGACTATTAAGTCACATGGCTATTTGCAAGGGTTTCTGGGATAGGCATCATGTTTCCCAGTAGTCCTTGCAAACCTGACTGAAACCTATTACATTGCTTGTGCAGCACTGAGCATGTGCGAGATATGCAAAGCTGAAATCCAGGAAGTCATACAGTCTGGCTTCATGATGCCCACACTTAAGATGGCCACAGTCTATTTCTAGATTATAAACTAATCATACTAATCAACTAAACTAATAATACATAATCTAAATGCTGTAACAACCTAAAAAAAACTGACCTTAGTTTACAGACTAACTTTACTAGAATACATTAAGCTTGTGTATTACAGGGGTATTTATATTTAAAAAGTGAAATTGTGGGTGGAACTCCCCTTTAAGTACCCGAGACTAGGCACATATCCTTCCACATACTCTCCTACACAATGTGCCAGACTGGGGGGAGAGATTAAAGCAATGAGTTGAACTTCTGAAAGTGAAAGTGCTTCTACTCTAAATTTTGAGGATGCATTACCTGCAGGTACAGAGGTCTGACTGCTTGTACTAAGGCAGTGGTCTTCCAACTGCAGCCCGGGGGTCAGATATGGCCCTTTGTGTGCCTTTATCTGGCACATGGGGCACTATTCATTCCACTGATATGAGACACTATTCTGACCACCAACACAAACAAGAGGGCATATTTCATGACAGTGACGCCAACAATGGGGCATGATTCCTGCTATTTACACCAATATGGCATGATTCTTGCCACCAACACCAACAATGGGGCAGAATTCCTGCCACCGACACCAACAATGGGGCAGCATTCCTGCCACCGACACCAACAATGGGGAAAGGTTCCTGCTACCGACACCAACAATGGGGCAGAATTCCTTCCACCGACACCAACAATGGGGCAGAATTCCTGCCACCGACACCAACAATGGGGCAGGATTCCTGCCACTGACACCAACAATGGGGCAGAACACCGTTTACTCCTACGGATGCCAGAAAAATATTTCTATTCCCGATGGCCATAGTTTGGCCCCCTAAAGTCTAAATTGGCCCTTAGAAATCCTCTGAGGTGAATGTCCAATACGTCCCACATTAGGGGGACGTTTTGGAGCATTCTAATTGGTCAGCACCATCACATGGGCAGCGCCAACCATTCAGCAGCTGCATAGCACGTCCTGTCAGCTATGGAGCAGACATAAGACTGAAGAGAGGATTTCTAAGCCCTGGGCTCCTGATATGAATATACCGGGGCTTAGAACAGCGATTGCGGCGGTACAGGTCAGCTGGACTGGGGGGGAACCTGTGTAAGTTCAGCTTACAGATTTTTCTGTAAAGGTGAACGTACACTTTGAGGCATCATATCACCTCCTCACTGCTCCTCAAACGTCACTGAAAAGTCAGCAAACCTATCCTATCCTTAAGCCTCATACACACAACCGGTTTTCCTGCCAGGAAAAGTGCCAGGAGAGCTTTTGCCCGGAAAAAACGGCCGCGTGCATGCTTCCTCGCAGTTTTCCCGACAGGAAAACTGACGGGAATCCCGGCGGGAAAATGGAGAACCTGCTCTCTATTTTCCCGCCTTGATTCCCTGCGGGTTTTAAACCTGGCAGTTTTCCTATGGGGAACTAGATGGGAAACCCCGCCGTGTGAACACAGGGAAACTTACCGAGCAGGTTCTCGGTTTTCCTGGCAAACTTTATACCGCCGGGAATCCCGGTCGTGTGTACAGGGCTTGTGGCTTGTATATTACTTGCTGAGTATATGTAAATATCTATCCATCTATACACACACACACACACACACACACACACACACACACACTGTATATACAGTATATTAGAAGTGCATATAAAAAGTGCCAACGGGTGAAAATCAATGTAACAATAAATATAAAATCACAATTGATCATATTTCATTAAATATATACTATATCTCAAAATCCAGTGATTATATAAAAAAAAATCATAATTAATAAAGTCTGTGCAAACCAAAATATATATCTTAACACAAAGTTCATATAAGTTCATACTGTAAATATACAGTATATCTATCATTCCATCTTTCTGGTTTTGCTCTACAACAGGAAGAATGATGGATGTGTACAAGAGATCATTTTTCTCTATGCAATGATGAATCACTGAAGATACAACTGCTAGTAAAAAGACATGTAAATGCTGAAAGGAGGATATGTAAAGACTATCTGTTGGTATATAGCCAGCTCCAGTACTTAGTGGATACATGAAATGTAATGTATAGATTAACACTGCCCAATGTGAATAGCCGCTTAACCCATAAATACAATTTGTTGCATGGTCCTTGACTTGGAAAGAATCCCAATTATGCCACGAGCACAAAGAAAAAAAAGCCTGCATATAATTAACTTCTCAATTAAGTATTTAATAGACCTTGTGGGAGCATCAACCGTGTAATGATTCAACTGATCAATACTACATGGCACATAAAGACTCCCTGAATACACACACTGAGCTGCGCTTCTTCAACTTATATTTAAATATATGTCTTCACAATCGAGAACGTGAGATTTTTATCTGTTCGTGAACAGCCAACGTTTATGCTAATTCTGCATTTAAATACCAGTACACAGTGGAAAAGGTCCCCTAAAAAGTTCTAATTACCAAGGATCAGCAAAAACCAATGATTAACATATTAGACTGATGAGTAAACATGGAAACCAAGGCCTCCACATTCAATTGAGTGTATATATATATATATATATATATATATATATATATATACACACACACACACACTGTATCTTACAATAGTGAGTACATCCCTCGCATTTTTGTAAATATTCTATTATATCTTTTCATGTGACAACACTGAAGAAATGACACTTTGCTACAATGTAAAGTAGTGAGTGTACAGCTTGTATAACAGTGTAAATTTTCTGTCCCCTCAAATATCTCAACACACAGCCATTAATGTCTAAACTGCTGGCTATATACCAACAGACTCCTGACCTCAACCTGATAGAACACCTTTGGGATGAATTGGAGTGGAAATTGCGGGCCAGGCCTTCTCTTCCAACATCAGTGCCTGACCTCACACAAATGCCCTTCTTGAGGAATGGTAAATTATTCCCATAGACACACTCCTAAACCTTGTGGACAACCTTCCCAGAAGAGTTGAAGCTCTTATAGCTGCAAAGGGTGAGACAAGTCAATATTGAACCCTACAGACTAAGGGCTCTTTCACACATCCGTTCCGTTCGTCCGTTTTTTGGACGTCCGGTAACGGACCTCAATGCTTCCCTATGGGAGCGGATCCGTTAGCGGATGATGCATCCGCTAACGTCTGCCAGATCCGCATCCATTTTTTCGGACGGAAGAATGTCCTATTTTTCTTCCGTCCGGCCGAACGGATCGGATGCAAACGGACAGACGGTCCGTTTCCATCCGATTCCCCATAGGAGACCCCCCACTGAGCCGACGGACACACGGAGCGGACCGAAAAACGGACCGCTCCGTGTGAAAGGGCCCTAAGGCTTCATGTACACGGGACGTTTTTACAACTGCTCCTGAACGATTTAACTTGACAGATAGTAACCCACGTTTAAAACGTCCGTTTGCCGCGTCTACATGCCACGTTTAGCGGCATTTTGCTGCGTTTAGAAACATATTTTTTCTTTAGATGCCCAAAAAATCGCCTATAAAACGAAAAACGGTTAAATGTGGGTTACCACGTTGGAAACCTCGGCAATAAACGAGAGTATGTACATGTACATGTACACATAAGATAACATTTAATGAGTTCAGGGGCAGTTGAAAAAAAGTGTCCAACTGCCTCTGAATGTCTGTTTAGCAGCAGCAGTGTACATGGGGCCTAAGTCTGGGATACCATTAAGGTTTATGTGTGTGTGTAAAGGCAAGGTGTCCCAATACTTTTGGTGATAGAGTGTATATCTTGGATCTAAGCATGGATTAAAGTGGATGTAATCTGATTCATGAAATTTGAGTTGGGCACATATATCTGCAGGGTTTTGTTATCTCTCTTCAAAGCACTATGTCCTCTCCTGCTCCATTCTTCTGTTATCAGCCTGATAACTTCTGACAAGTTTTCCATCACATATGATAAAAGCAGCCTGAGTTCAGTGTTGGGGAGGATGGTATAAATAGATTAGCAGAGCCCTGAACTATTTGATAAACAGAGCTGAAAGTCTCTACCTATGAGGAGTGGGGGTGTGTGCCTTTCCTCCAATCAGCTGCCTTGGCTGTATGCCCAGGCTTCACTGCAGTGTTGAACAGGAAGAGAAAATCTCCTAACAGGATGTACACTTTCTAATCTAAACCGTATATAAAGCTGAAGACAGCAGATATACAAGTAAAACTTATGTAGGGAGATCTGTGTATCATCTGAGGCTGTTTACTTCACTGGGTATAGGGGAGAGTTTACATCCACTTCTCAGTTCTACTAAAGGGCCACATACACAATAATAATTTTTGTTTAATGTTTTTTTGCCGGTAAATAATTTCTTAGAGCCGGTTCACAAAGGGGTGACCTGTCAGGTGACTCAGGCGCCTGAAAAGTCGTGGTCCGCTCTATTCAATGAAACTGTTCTAATAGGAGCAACGCAAGTCGCTTCAACTTCAAAAAAGGTTCCTGTACGACTTTGGGGGCAACTCGGGGCGACTTGGATTGACTTCAATACAGAAGTAATTTTGCAAGTTGCCTCTCAAGTCGTCTTGAGATCACCTTTCCGAGTCGCCCCCAAAGTCGTGCCCGCCTGTGTGTGAACCGGCTCTAAGTGTCATCTACAGGTATATTCAAACATAAGCCCTTATGAGCACTACCTAGATCTATATTTAACAAAATTCATTATGGCATTGTATTTCAGGGTCAGCTCATTACTGGGTCCTCTCCTGTGTTTTTTCATGTTTAAATAGGAACATCTGATTTAGCAATGTCAACATTTGAGATAGTCACGTTGCAGTTATAATGTGAGTTTAGCATAAGTGTCTAGACTTTTATTTATTCTGGCCACACAAGGAGCAAATTTTGGCCAATTCCTGATGAACTGGTCAAAAATTGAGCCAAGGGTAGCCCTGTTGGCATACTCCCCCACCTAACTTCCTCTGATCTGAAAATCAAAGCAGTCTGGTGGAGAATTGACAGCTAAACAGCGGCTGTATCCAATTAGATGCAGTCACTCTCCAGTCATTCTGATAGCCACAGGAGCCAGCGTTCAGAGTACAATAGCTGTTGGTTGTTCTGTGCAGTGCAATTTGGGCCCATTTATTTTTGATGGCTCAAATCGCACCGCATCGTGCAGGGAGCTTTTTATCACATGTGATGGTTTTTACACCCATGCAATACTGTTTGAAAAAAAACACACTGCATTTTGTGACCTGCTTTTGGAGTGTTGTTAACTTTTGATTGACACCCGCAGCATCCCATGATGCACCGGCTGAAGTATGTGCCCTTCCAAAAGGCAGTGTCAACTAGCCCTGACAGAAAGCACAGGCACCAGGGAGATGACAGTGTACCCAACACCGATTTCAAGATGTTTAAAAATCCCAAAACATGAAACCCACATTTATGTGCAGCAAAGCTCTTTTCATTCAACTGGGTTCAATTAAGAAACCTTTAAATGCTAATCAACCTGCCAAATAAACAAGGCTGGCACAGGAGTACCCTGTCTGGAACTCTATGACCTCGTCCACACGGGCATACTCATGGGTACACCTGCGTGAAGGCCGTGCTTTCTCACATGGGAAGTCCTGGATGTTTCATGCATCCACATGCAGGGAATGAAAACGACTAGATCACCAGTAAAAGCAGCACACACACAAACACTTGGTAGGCACACATTTAACCCTTTGATCGCCCTAGATGTTAACCCTTTCCTGCCCAGTGTCATTAGTACAGTGGCAGTGCATATTATTAGCACTGATCACTGTAATAATGTCAATGGTGATGTCAGTGGCAGTTTGTTCCCCCCAGCACTGTCCCATTATAAATCGCTGATCCGTAATAAGTCGCCGAATATATCTCATAGTTTGTAGACACTACAACTTTCATGCAAACCAATATACACTTATTGGGATTTTATTACCAAAGAAATGTAACCGGATACATTTTGCCTAACATTTTTTTAATTGCATTTCTTTCTTCTTTAGGGGGGGGGGGGGGGGATATGTTGTATAGCAAAATGTTATTTTTTTTTTATTCAAATAATACAAAAAATGTTTATATATTAAAAAACAGAGGTGATCAACTACCCCCAAAAGAAAGCCCTATGTGTGTAAAAATGTGTTTAAATGTTATCATTCAATATTAGGCCGCGTACACACGATCGGACATGTCCGATGAAACTGGTCTGCAGACCGGTTTCATCAGACCAGTTCAATGGTGTGTACGGCCTATTGGACCGTTTTCCATCGGACCAAAGTTTTAAAACATGCTTTAAAATCAGGTTCGATGGTTAGTACACAAAAGCATCAGACCAAAAACCCGCACATGCTCAGAATCAAGTCGACGCATGCTTGGAAGCATTGAACTTCGTTTTTTCGTCACGTCGTTGTGTTCTACGTCACCGCGTTCTGGTCTGATCGGATTTTGGTCCGATGGTGTGTACGCATATCAGACCATCAGACAAGTTCAGAGTTGTCTGATGAAAACGGTGCGTCAGACATGTCTCATCAGACATGTCTGATCGTGTGTACAGGGTACAGCATTGCATGCCCATGTAATTGTCAGTTAAAGTAGCGTAGTGCCAAATGGCAATAAATGGCCTGGTCATGAAGGGGGTAAAACCTTTGTGAGCTGAAGTGGTAAAGAGGAACTTCAGGCTGTCCCCTCCCCCATTCCCCACCACCTTACCTCTTACGGTCTTCTGCACAGTAAGGATACTCACCTAGCCAGCATTATTTGCATGATTTCGGTGACACCATGTTGCCTGTCACACCATGTTGCCTGTGACAGCTGCCAGCCCTTCCGGGTGCAGATGTTGCTAGACCCTTCCCCCTCCCCTTTACTGAATAGGACTGCACTTCATGCATCACAGTAGGCACTGGGGGCACCACGCCATTGGTCTAGGCCAATCCCAAAAGTTGGGGGGTGGGCCGAGTGTTTCAAGCAAAAAATAACAGTCTATAAAACAAACCCCCCCCCCCCATATCGGTGCTTATAGAGGGGGCAGAAAGGATAGGAGGACAGTACCGCAGGCGGGTGAAGGTCCAGTTTAAGCACACCTGTGTAAGCGAGGCCTACGCATCCTCGTTCCATACATTGCAGTGCCCTGTAAACCCTTACAAACAATGTATCTTTTACAAGGCAGCTTCTTCCAGCGTAATATGAAGTAACCCATCTTTCCTCTAATTAATATGACTTTTTTTTTCACTCCCCTCCCAGCCAATCCCAAAGAGACCTGCTATTCCGCCTTTAAAAATAGACTGGTTTTTAAATGCATTTACCAGGTAGAGTTGTACGCACTGCAGTGATAAATAAAAAATACCATAATCTGCAGTAGTTCACAGCCTTACTGAAATTTTCCCTCACAGATCTTGTGAAAATTCCATTAGCTTTAATTATTTACTAGGAGGAGATGTAGATTTCTCGTCTTGACCTATTTTTCAAAGCAATGATTAAACAGGAGAATTCTATTGCACATAGGCTGACTTGCCGTGCCCAGGTACTGCGAAGGTTTACAGCATCACTATAAACACTTGGTGGCCGGCAAGGACAACGCTCCGCAAAAGAATGATTTTTAACCAAGCTTTGCTGACTATAGGAAAAGCAAACAATCTAAAAAGGGCTGTGTAGCTCATGTCTTTCTAGACCAGCATGCATTGCACCGACAATGAATTACTAAGCCTTGTAACAGCTGGACAGCCCTGTCACAGAGGAATGTGTTAATGGCACATGTAAGAAATTTGTATTCTAAAACTGACCTTTTGTAGCGTGACCCTGGCACAATGAGACGTCAGACACACATTATTCTTGTTGGCTTACAAAAAAAAAAAAGGAATTCGAGACTGATAACATAAGTGGAACAGGATCCTGTGCCTTTATTAGCAGGGCTCATTCACACCGGGTGCAAAGGGACTGCATTATTATTAATTATACAGGATTTATATAGCGCCAACAGTTTGTGCAGCGCTTTAAAACATGAGGGAAGGCACACCTAGTGCATTACTGTAAACACACTCTCATCCTTTCTAAACTACTGCCATAGTGCTGATCTATAAGGATAAAAATGCAAAACTGCAGATTCTGTGGGTGGATCTGTTGTCTTGAGCTCGGTGGGTGGAGTCGTGATGTCAGTAGACTCCCCGCCCACATTTACACTCCCCTTGTCAACATGCATTTTGTCCTGTCTATTTCTTACACTGAATTCTGCTATGTTTACCAACCTCCAATCAAAATCCAGAAAAGTAACCACATGACTTCAGAAAGGGAGAGGGGGTGGGAATTAAAAAATAATGCCCGTCTCAGGCTAGTGCATGAGATATGTACATAACCTGTCGATCAAAGCAAGGGGGAGGATTTGACGTTTTTCTCGGTTTGTCAAGATTTATCTCACTGAACAATAAAAGAGGATTGCTCAGAGCTGGATTAACTCTGTGTGGCAAGACTGGGCACAGATGATAGGAAATCTTTTACTCTAAATTGTGCCAGCAAAAAAAAAATATTCGGGTTTACATCCACTTTAATAAGAAGAAATTTTTGTATAAAAGAGGGTACTCACAAAATGCAACTGACAAAAGGCCATAAACACAGTGCATGGACATGCACAGAACACAGGGTACATCTAACGCGTTTCGGGGTGCACCCTCTTCCTCAGAGCTAGGCTACAGTTACAATACAATTCAATACAGGAGGGATCAGAGGGCCCTGTTTCTTAGAGCTTATAATATAGAAGGGAGGGTCAAGTTTTGGGTGGCTATTCCAGCACATGCAAGGCAAAATGCCTGCTCTCCTATGTTACACCGCGGTGTGTGCGCTGAAAAAAAATAATAATAAATAACTATGTCAGGCCGTACACAGTTTGAGGCAATCCATTGACTCACACCACACAGCAGCTGATATAACTTAAAGTGGAGTTCCACCCTGAAAAAAAAAATGTCACCAAAAATCCCCCCAAATTTGATTTTTATTTTTTTATACTTACCAGAAATAGCGATTGCGGAAGTCTGTAATCTGCCTCTTCGTTGTCTGCGGTGGGTCTTCTTCCTCCGTCCTAGTCACGGTGTCTTCTGGTAAATGGGGCACGCTGCCTTCTGGGAACTGTGTGTATCCCAGAGAGCAGCTGGCCCATTCACAAAGAGCTTGCGCATGCACAGTTCACTGCCTGTTTCCCTTACTGAGGATGGCGGAGCCGGGAGCTGCTAGGATCAATGGGATCGGCCCTGGAGGGGGGGGGGGGCTGACATTGTGGGCGAGTAGGACAGGTAAGTGTCCTTATAAAAAGTCAGCAGCTACAGTGTTTGTAGCTGCTGACTTGAAAAAATAAAAAATCGCGGGTGATTTGAAAAGTCAGATTTTTTTTTTTTATCTCAATGCATTCTGTGCATTAAGATAAAAAAACCTGTGTGCAGCAGCCGCCCTAAGGCCCCTTTCAAACGGGCAGACCATTCAAGTCAAGCTTTTTAGGCGGACCTGAACGGACGCTCCATACAGTTCTATGGAGCAACGGATGTCAACGGTGACCCCATTTTCCATTCATCTGGCAGATTGGATGAAAACGGACCGCCTGTCCATTTTCATCCAATCCGATCCCCCATAGAGGAGAGTGGGGCTCTGACAGATCCATCCCAGCACAGTGAGCGGAGAAAGACCTGTCATCCGCTGGCTCAGGGGGGATTAAAGGATCAATCACCGCTGAGCAAGCAGAGTCTGTACGCGGACAGCCCTGTGTGAAAGGGGCCTAATACTTACATGAGCCCATCTCGATTTAGCAATGTTGCAGGAGTGTCTCGACTGCCTGGAACTCCTAATTGGCTGAGACGACAGCGCGACGCCATTGGCTCCCATTGCGGTCAGTGAGCCAATAAGAAGAGAGAGGGGGTGGGGCCAGACCACGACTGTATAATAATTCAACATTTGAATAATATTGGAAGCAAATCTACACAGTGTCTGAATGGATACAGGGAGCTGCTGCTTGGCTCAGGTGCCCTAAGTAATACAAAAGACAAATAGTACTGCAGTAGAGAAAATTGAAGTGAAAAAAAAAAAAAATAGTAATTTTGTTGAAAAGGGTAAGCTGTAGAATTTCAGCGAGCACACAGCCATTACTGTAATGTTTAATTGTTCTGACTTCGCCTATTTTACCATTTAATTATGTGAACATTTTGTTGGGTGTTTGTACATTGTACAGTACAAAATAACTGCTGTGATAAAAATTTTATTAGCTACACAGAGATTCTATTCATTTTATTGATTACAGATACTTATATAGGACCGTCAATTTACACAGCGCTTTATATGTACACATTGTACATTCACATTAGTCCCTGCCCTTAAAGTGGAGTTTCCATCCCAAATTTTTTTTTTCATTATTGTGCACGCTAATGCTCCTGGGAAATGTGTGTCATCATTTCCCAAGATGCAGTGCGCTTCCCCATTATAACTCCCCATCCAAGACTTACAGGAAGTGCTTGTGGGCTTTACAATGCCCACAAGCAAAATGACAACGGTGTGGACCTAGTTTTATAAACTATCTTTTTTTAATAACTTTGTGGAGCGGCGGTGGATTGTAAAATAGTAAGTGACCGGATTTATATTATAAAAACGCTTGATGAAAGGACATACATTTAAAAAAATGCTAATTGTGGTTGGAACCCCGCTTTAAGGAGCTTACAATCTAAGGACCCCAACATACACAGGTAAATTTAGACGGGAGCCAGTTAACCTATTAGCATGTCTTTGGAAGGAAATGGGAGAACCTGGAGGAAACCCACACAGACATAGAGAACATGCAAACTCCAGACAGGTAGTGCCGTGGTTGGGATTTGAACCGACGCTGTGAGAGGTCTGAGAGACGTGTACTCAGAGAAATGTACAGAACAAAATCTGATCAACATTCATAATAGTCAGCATATGTAATGAGCAAACATGTTTGCCCCATGTACACATAAACTGTAAAAAATGTATTAATTTTTTCAAGCTGAAACATTTCTACATTTGTTATGTAAAAATAAAACTACCTTTAAAGCGGAGTTCCTACCCAAAAGTGGAATTTCTGCTTTTCGGAACCCTCCCCCCCCTCCGGTGTCACATTTGACACCTTTCAGGGGGAGGGGGGTGCAGATACCTGTATAAAACAGGTCTTTGCACCACTTCTGGATCTTTGCACCACTGACGGGAGTCACGCCCCTTCGCGTCACCCTCCACTGTCTTCTGGAAAACACAGTGTTCCCAGGAGGGAGTGGGGACCAGTGACTGTGCGCCTCGCACTCATGCATGCGCAGTAGCGAACCGGGCAGTGAAGCCGCAAGGCTTCACTTCCTGATTCCCTCACCGAGCATGGCGGCAGCAGCATCCGAGGACCGAGCGATTGCTCGTCCTCGTCTCCCGATTTTGCGGGCACGCTGGAAAGGTAAGTGTTCATTTTTTTTTTAAGTATTTACCAGTATTTGTAGCTGCTGGCTTTTAAAAAAAAAATTTGAGGGGTGCTCCGCTTTAATAATGGGTGTCCCGTGTGTGGATGTTGCTACATTAGATAAAACCACTTTAGCTCATCCCAGACCAAACTTTTAGTGCTGAAACTTACAGTTATGATCTTCTCACACACACAAAATGTTCTGTGAATGGATGAGGGGAGGGGTGGACAAAGGTTTTTCCCCACGGCTCATCTTTAATATTTGCATACACTGACAAGATCATTCACACAGAAAAATATTTTAAAAATACAATAACTTACAATTTAAAGTAGATGCACAATTAGGCTCGGGTCACACCAGTGGCGGCTGCGGCTCATAGCAGGGGGTCCAGTGACTGTTTACCGATCCAGGTGCGAATCAAGTCTGAATTTTTGGCTGAATTTGCAGAAGACGCACAGGACCCTTCTGCAATGTTGACCGCGGCCGCCCCAGCGGTGTGTGAACCTGTTACATTGAGCGCTGGTCACACTCCCCTGTCATGCGAATTGGATGCAGAGAAACTCACATCCAATTCGCATCAGTGTGAACCCAGCCTTAAAGGACTAAAACAGATTCAGTTTTGGATTACAGGACAGACTTACAAATCTTTCAAAACGTAAGGCTTGGCGCCATTTTAGCTCCATCTTAAATCGACATACGTCGACTATAAGGTTGACCATGCTGGTTTGATCAATTATTCATCAGCTTCACAAAACGTCATTTCTCATAGATTGTATGATCTCTCACGTCTGCATAAAACATAATAGACTAATTGCAGACTGATGATCTACAATTTATAATGTCTCCTTGCAAATACTTGGTAAGTGACGCCCGCCTCTGGGATAATTGCATTACATTCATAGAATGCTATGTGTATATGATCCAAGAAAAAACATATACAGGACCTTGTACTCCCGATTATGAAAACACAGGTGCCTACAACATATGACATGTGTTAAACGTCTAAATATTTATGCAGCCACCTGTTATGTGGGAGAGTGAAAATGCAGAAGGGCAAAACGTGTTTGCAGCCAGGACTTCCATGTGGTTCCAGACAAATGCGGGGCAACAATCCAAAGCTAGAGTAATGCTCCATGTGCGGCACGGAATGACTTATTTCTGACACGTAGCATTTACACAAAAGAGAAGATGATGTGTAGATTTTCTTCCAATATTATTCAAATATTGAATTATTATACAGCGTATTCTTAAAAGTATAACAATTTTTTTTTAGTTGTGGCTAGAGTGGATAGGGGTTAGATCACCCGTCAGGTTTTTAATGCTACATCTGCCCGTCAGGGAAATTAAAGTGATACTAAAGGATCAAGTTTTTTTTTTAATAACATATCATACTTACCTCCACTGTGCAGTCTGTTCACTGTGCAGTTCGTTTTGCACAGAGTTGCCCTGATCGTTGTCTTCTGGGGTCCCACGGCGGCTCTTGCTGGTCCTCCCAGATTAGACAACCCCCTCTGGGAAGCTCTCTCCTAAAGGGGGTTACCTTGCGGACGCACAACCGAGTCATACACTCAGGTGTCCGTATGACTCGGCCCGCCCCCCAGGAGCCAATGGCTGCGCTGCTATCAATCTATCCAATGAAGAGCTGAAAAGCCACGGATCGCGCCCACAGAAATCCAGGGCTTAAGTAAAACGGGGGCTGGGGTGCCGGACACTGCAAGGTGTTTTTTCATGGGATGCATTGAGGTGAAAAAACACAAAGATTTACAACTACTAAAAACCCTTTCACACTGACAGCGCCCGCCGTTGGCGCCGCTCGTTTTAGCCGTTTTGGGCGCAGATTCAGTGCTTTCCAGGCTCTTAAATAAATAAATAAAATAAAAAATAGTAAATGCACATTTTTTTACCTGCAAAGTAAACCTTTCCATTAAAGCAGACTTAAAAGAATGTTAAAAGATAAAACAAAAAACAGCCTTGCTGGAAAAATTCACATTTAGTTGAGAGATGTTTCTGTCATTGGATGTCCTCAGTTTAATGGCCAACACCATTCCAACCCCTTCAGGTTGTCTAGGACCTGTGCAGCTCATGACTGGGCAATACAAAGAGAAGCAGCACAGTATGAGCTCATCACTCTGCTCACACTTCCTATCAGCATGCTTTTTGACATCACATTAAGGCCTCTTTCACACTGGAGCGGTTTGCAGGCACTATTGTGCTAAAAATAGCGCCGGCAAACTGACCCTAAACAGCAGCTGCTGTTTCTCCATTGTGAAAGCCAGAGGGCTTTCACACTGCAGTTGTGTGCTAGCAGGACCGCTCCAAAAGTCCTGCTATCTGCATCTTTGGAGCGGTGTGTTTACCGCTCCTTCTAACTGAAAGCAGTGGGAAACCGGGGCAATATCGCCGGCAATGCGCCTCTGCAGAGGCACATTGCCGGCGGTATTAACCCTTTTTCGGCTGCTAGCGGGGGTTAAAACCGCACCGCTAAGGGCCGAATACCATAACAATTCTGACGGTATAGCGGCACTAAAAATAGCGGCGCTATACCGCCAACGCACCTCCCGCCCCAGTGTGCAAGGGGCCTAACTGATTGGCCCCTTGTACTCCTTATTCCTCCTGCGCACTGGCTCTGCTGTCCCAGAACTACAAAAGGCTGATCCAAGGTCAAGTTCAGATACTGTTTGCCATTTAAAAAAAATATATATAAATGTAATGGTATAATAATGATTACAGAGCTGGGTTGATTTGTGTATTTTATATTTGTCTAGAGTTCAGCTTTAAACATGCTGGTATTTTCAATTATTTTATTGGGTTATGTAGACAGAACCCCAAACTATTTTTATTGTGTCACTGATGTTATACGCACTTTGGCATGTAAAGGATTGAACAAAGTTTTGGACATAGAATAAACTAAAAATGGTTCCAGCCCCTCCTGATCCTATTCAGGAAAAATCTTTAAGGCCAAATATTAGGATAAAAAAAAAATCCCCCCAAACACAACCACATACCCCACAATGTTAATGTTGGTCTAGAGGAAAAGACTGCAAAAGTTCTTTGCTCTCCTAGCTTCGGGTGCTCTTCTCTCTATGCGCTGGGTTGAGGTTGGGCCCTTGGGGTCCTCACATACAATGCAGGACTGATGATGGAGAGGCTGTGGAGGGACCAGTCGCACATATGGAGGGAACCTACCGGAGCAGGGTATGAAGTATTACACCTTATTCCGCTACATCTAAACTTAACATGCATTTAACCCTTGCAGTGTGCATTGCAAGGGCTTTTTTTCTACCTGAATGGGCCTTTAAAAAAAAAAGTGCGTTGGACATGCATGCCTAGGCTTAGATATGTAGCATTGCCTGTACTGGGCTAATACCTTCACCTTCATCACCTCCATCTATGTGTGTACTGTTCTTTCCAGTGGTATATGCTTGCATTTCTTTTCTATTGTCCCCCAACTTCTGTCAATCAACCTCACAAATCCTGGCTTGAAGCTAATAAATACAACAGTATCAGAAAACTGGCTGGGTTTATGGCTCTGAGACAGCCTACGTGTAATCCAGCCAACCATCCTTTACTTGGGATGTATTCAATAATAAAAAAATTAAAAATAACAGACCCGACGCCCACTGCATAAATATATTATACCGTATATACTCGAGTAAAAGCTGAATTTTTCAGCACATTTTTTGGTGTTGAAAATGCTGATCTCCCGGACTTTGGGGACCAGGAGGACCTACGGCTGGGGAGCATCAATTTTTCAAAACCGGGCACCCCTTCCATAGATTCCCATGTTAAACGGTCATTTCTGCGGTAACTTTGGGGACCCGGTACCGGCCTGCTGTAAGTTCCTTGGACCCCAAACTTGGCACACATGTAGCCCCAGTCATTTTTGACAAGGCATCCACCCTTCTGTATCTTGCCTTCAAGAATACCTATAATGTGTATATGCATATCATTTGGGATATTTGCTTTACAGGAGTATCCCCAGCTTTTACTAATCCTCTGTTTGTTGCCTCACTACCCCAGCCCAGAGGAATACCAAGGACTTTCAGACATAAAAAGTAACAAGTAACAAATGATCCTCCCTCTTCCCACAATGCAATGTTGGGTGCCTAAGCGGCTAAAGCCTTGTACACACGATCAGTCTATCCGATGAGAACGGTCTGAAGGACAGTTTTCTTAGGTTAACCGATGAAGCTGACTGATGGTCTGATGTGCCTACACACCATCAGTTAAAAAACCGATCCCATCAGAACGAGGTGACGTAAAACACAAAAAAATAAAGTTCAATGCTTCCAAGCATGCGGCGACTTGCTTCTGAGCATGTGTGGGCTTTAAACGATGGTCGCGCCTACTAACAATCAGTTTTGACCTATCGGTTACGAGTCCATAGGTTAACCTATGGGGCCTACACACGATCGGTTTTGACTGATAAAAACGGTCCATCAGACCGTTGTCCTCTGGCTAATCTATCGTGCGTACAAGGCCTTAGGCTGGATATACATTATACTATTTTATAGTGTGCCTTCTGAAGTCTGTCCTTGATACAGGGAATATCCAGTTTCCTCTTGGGGATCAGGAAGGACTTTTTCCCCTACGTTGGAGCAAACTGGATCATGTTTTATTGGGGTCTTTTGCCTTTCTCTGGATTAACTGTGGATATAGGATTGTGTATAAGGAGTTTTTTTGGGGTCAAACTGGATCATGTTTTCTTTTTTTTTGCTTTCCTCTGGATAACTGTGGGTATAGTATCGCGTATAAGGAGGTTTTCGATTTGTGTATGTTTTTTTTGGGGGGTCAAACTGGATGAACTTGTGTCTTTTTTCAACTAGATTAACTATGTAAGAACACCATCTCCTTCTCTTACTGCTTCCTACATAAACCATCACAGGACCTGTTTACACCAGCAGCCGCATTAGAATGACTGGATCCCTAGTTACCCGCATGGGATGGCACAAAGGGGAGTGGCTGTTTCTCTACCCTTTCCACCTCTCATTTCAGGTTGCCTGTGGTGATTGCATCAGGTTCTCCAGGTAGCAACAAGCTCCGGACTGGCTATATTTGATGGGCATCCATTTTTTAATTGGTTTGCTTAACCACCCTTTTCCATGTATTATATGAAGTGTTTTTTATTTTTTATATACAGTTTAGAAACCCGTTTATCATCTGTACAACATTCAGATATCAGTAGGTTAACACTACATCCCTAAGAATGCTTTGCATTGCTGCTAAGGTTCCACCTCCTTTATTCCCTTTAGATCAACTATGTGCAAAAGTGGAAAATGATGCTGGAATAGTTGGGTGCAATTTATCATGTCTGAGAAAGGGATGTTGAGGAGCCACAGAAAGAGCTTTAAATTGTGTTTGCCTTTCTCATGGCCTGCTTACTAATAGTTTCCTTATCACAATTTGAATGAAACAGCTTGATATAGGAGATGGCGCTTACAAGCTGCAGTAATTCACTGACAACAGAATGGCTAAACTCAGCAACATAGAGGCATTTTAAGTTGTGTTAAATGGAAAAACTAACCTTTTATTTACAAAAAAAAAAAAAAAAGTTATACGTTTTGTCTAATCTAGCCAACTCGTTCTTTTAGATGCATTTCTAATTTCCAGTTGAACGTACCACTAACTTATTTCTTAGGCCGCGTACACACGATCAAATCTGTCTGCTGGAAACGGTCTGCTAGACCGTTTCAGCAGACAGATTCGATCGTGTGTACGGGCTAACAGACGGATTTGGCCACCCGACAGATTTCAAAGCATGCTTTGAAATCTGTCGGCTGGGAACCCGTCCGCCCGACATGTCTGCTGGTTAGTATGCTAACCAGCAGACATGTCTTCTCGCACACGCGCCGAATGGTATCGACGCATGCGCGGAAGTGTTTTACTTCCTGGTGCGGTGACGTGGCGGCGTCAACGTCACCGCCACGTTACCGACACGTCAGCGCGCTGTCTGCTGGCGGGGATTTTGGTTTGCTCGTGTGTACACGCGAGCAAACCAAAATCCCAGCAGACAGATTTGTTCAAATCTGTCGGACAGACAGATTTGAACAAATCTGTCTGCTCGTGTGTACGAGGCCTGAAGGTCACTAACCCTTCCCTTTAATCCAACCTTTTTCATTTATTTTGAAAAGCAAATTATAAAAGGAAAAAGAGCTGTAGATAAAAACTGGTCTGTTTAACTAATCGTTTTTTTATGTATTTATTCTTAGTCGGTATGGTTTTATGGTGTCGTTTGCCTACATGATTTGTGCTATAATGTGTTCCTCGGTCTTAATTCAGAACATTATAGCAAAATCAGAAATTAGAGGTCAAGTCAAAAACGACCACTAAAGCCTGGAACATTTGGCCCGTGTGTTCATCGGCATGTCCGTCAGAAGCCAGACGAACGGGCATGCTGGAAAACTGGCATCTGATCAAAGCTGGCCGCCAATAGTTGACCGGTGGGGGGGGGGCAGTCCCCATGTCAGAACACAATAGCTTAGCGGGAGATTGCTGTACTAACCAATGCATAGATACTACCAGCATCCACCACCAAGGTCTGTTCTCTAGGAGGTGAGGGAGATATCAGGTCCATACCAGTCTTTTTAGGGTTCTTACTTGATTTTTTTTATAGAAATGTTAAATGCAGGAAGGGTGTAAACTACTACAATTCAAGATAAAAGCTGTGCATTTTCAGGGCACAATGTGGCATGGATATTCTGTTGCTGGCACAGTGGCATCAGTAATGAAAATGTAATATGTCAGCAATGAAAATCCTGTAGTGAACCCAGAGTGGAAATACACAACAGCTAAGATCATTAGATAAACCTGGTATTAAGAATTGCCTACTCCTAGGCCCCATTCACACTTGAGTGATTTTATGCTGGAAGCTTCAAGACGCTCAACAGACAAAATTTCATTCAATGGCTCCTGTTCACATCTGAGCATTTTGTCACCTGTAGCAAAATGTTGTTGCTCAAATTTTTTTTAGGCAAATTGGAATATTTTTGGCCCTATTGGGTTCAATTTGTCTAATTTCCCTTTCCAAACAGCAGTTCTCCAATGCAAATCTCCTCTCACCTAGCGTGTTCTCTATTGGCTAAAATAAAGACACTTGAAGTCTGAATACACATGTAAAATGCTTGTAATATACTTCTAAAATGCAAGTATATGCAAAGCTTTGGCACCTCTAGTCCTATTATGAAATCTTTTATTTAGAAGGGAACAGCTCCTTCAACAGAGAAAAATGGGGGGCTATTCGTTTTTCAGGCAGACCTGATAGGACGATCTGTTCACTTCTATGGACTGGCAGATGTAATCACATTTACACCGCCTACCTCCGATTTGATCTGGTCTGCTTTAAAAAAAAAAAAAAAACACTCCATCTAGAGTCTGGAGTCCATTCCATGTAAAAGGGGGCTTATTCTGATGAATAATCTGGGCAAGTGGGGACTAAACATACCTGCAAAACATATTGCCTTAAAAAAAAAGAAAAAAAAAAAGCCAATACCACACTATTTAAAAAGAGAATGCTTTTTGTCATTCCAAATTTCTAGACCATGTATTAAATGATTATATGCAATGGTGTTCTAATGCTGTTGGGAAAAAATAGTGCTTGATGTTTGGAGTTCTTAAAATGGTTCTAAAGGCAGAAGTTTTTTTTTTTTTTTATCCTAATGCATTCTATGCATCAAGATAAAAAAAAACACCTTCTGCACAACAAGCGCCCACGCATTAAATACAAACACCTCACACTCCCAAAACATAAAAGGGAGTATAGGCATCCCTGACCTACACAACTACTATAGAGCCATTCTTACCAGGATAGTGGACTGGAACATCCATGCATCCACAAAGCATTGGGTTACATTGGAAGAATCCCTCTCCTCTATTCCCCTAGCCTCAGTGCCTTGGCTAGCCCCCCCCCCCCCCCAAACATGCTCCAATTGCTACCAACGATCATGTGCTTGTAGGGCTCACTTTACGCTGCTTTCACAAAGTGAGTAACAAACTCTCCCTGTCGTCCAAACCAGGTCCCCTGACCCCACTCAGACTCAATCCTGAGTTCCCACTGGGGATTTCCCTACAATTTATCTCATGGCCTCACAAACATATCCTAGCAAAACACTTTTTCCAAAGAGGCACATTTAGGAACCAGAATGACCTTAGGGACATACAAAGGCGACATACAAAGCCCAAACTGCAAACTACATTGGAACCCGACAACTTGCCCCCATAGAAACGCTATGCTCTGAAAATACATCCAATGCAAGACAAGACATGTCAATTATGGGAAAAATAACTAGATCTCACAGAAGAACATTGGGAACAAATTTATGAAAACATTCTTAAGGGATTGACAAACATATCAACCCAAGAAAATGGTTATAAGGTTCTAACTCAGTGGTAGAGATTCCCAACCACTATCCACAAATTTGCACCATCTGTATTCAACTTATTTGTGAGATGCCCCTCTAAACCAGGCTCTCTTAAACACATCTGGTGGTCATGCCCCATCATCCAGCGGTTCTGAAAAGAAGTCCATGATGCAACATCAAGAGTCTCCACCCTGGTTTGGAGTTTTTCCTCTGCCCAACTTCTCGTACACCACACCACATTACTCAGACGCTCTTATTATAGATCTCTAGCTATCTCTATCTATGCACATGCTAAATGCAACCGAATCGTTATGTATCCCAGTTTTGTGGGGCATAACAAGCTCCCTCAATTAAAAAATGGTTTCAAATTTATTTTATTTTTTCTCTCAAGAAGTCAGCTCAACTCACATCAAAGTCGATATCATTGTGATCCTGACTTCTCTATAGACTCAGGCCCCATCAGGCACTATGACACAAAACTCAGGCTTACTTTATAATTAATGCAACTTTCGATTGTATACAAATCTTTTTGTTCTACATTTTTATTACACTGGGTTAAAACGTTTAATCATTGTTATGGTTATAGAACTCAAATGTTTCTTTAGGCCGTTGGGCCCATGTAATCGTTTTTGCATGCCTATGCTTGCATCTCTGAATACTCTTAATAAAACATTATGGTAATGAAACACCTTGAACACCTTCTGTGTGCAGCAGCTCCCCATACTTAAGCCCCATTTCAATGTTGCAGGAGAGCCTCGGCTGTCCGGCACTCTCCCTCTTGATTGGCTGAGACCCAGCAGCTGGTGCCATTGGCACCCACTGTTGTCAAAGTCAGTGAGACAATGAAAAGAGAGGGGTTGCAAGGCAGGGCCGAGCTGCAGCTCCATCTCTGAATGAACACAGAGCAGTGCCTGGCTCGGGAGCCCCCATAGCAAGCTGCTTGTTGTGTGGGCAGGAGGAAATGAAGAGGAGGATTGGGGCCGCTCTGTGCAAAACCACTGCAACAGAGCAGGCAAATATAACATGTTTGTCATAAAAAAAAAAAAGACTTTAATATCACTTTGAGATATGTCAAGCAGTTTAAAATATTAAAAGTGGGTTTGTTTTAAAATATTACTGTGGTAGAAATTCTTCTTCTTTGAGAATTTCTCAGCCTTGTGCAACTGAATTCACCATATATTTTCCAAGGACAGCACCCTTATTAGTGATGTAGTTATTCTCATTTGGCATGGAATAAGTGCAAGGGGCTTCAAGGAAAGTCAGGAAACTTGATGTCAAACCTGAATCAGAGGGGACAAATTACAGGAACTTCAGGCTAAAAAAAAATATATATATATAAAAAGCCTACCATTAGGTTAACTTTAAAATAAAGTTGAAAAAGCTGACAGGTTTGCTTTAAAAATCAATCATAAGGCGGCGTACACACGGCCGAGGTTCTCGGCAGAAACCAGCGAGAACCTCGCTGGGAGCCGCATTCTGCCGAGAACCTCGGCCGTGTGTACGGATTCGGCGAGCATCCCGTCGGGAAACCCGTCGAGCCGAAATAGAGAGCAGGTTCTCTATTTGCTCGACGGCCCATCGGGATGAATGGCTGGTTGCCATTCCCGACGGGCGGGTCGTCGAATCTGACGGCCGGCAGAGAACCTCGACGGGCGGAACGATGTGTTCTGCCCGTCGAGGTTCTCTGCCATGTGTACGCGACCTAAGGCTATGGATACAATGCAGATAATCTTATATACATATAGAATGATTAAATGGCCATCTGTTGTAGTGACTGTCAGGAACAAACACAGCTTTGATATTCAGACCTAAAGAGCCCAGTATGTTTGGCGCAACCATCCAGTTACCACATACATGTGTATTGGGCCATTGTAGAAATCAAGTGCCTTTCTCTAACATTGTGACAATTAAACAATGTTCAGATCTGAATTCTTGTATAGATTTTTAGGAAGGGAGATTGCATAAGTAGTGTCCTCCGGGTGGCTGGTTTTGATGGGATATAGGTACCTTCACAAATTATTGATCCTCAGTAGATATAGCAGAATATTGTCTGAAATTGGTAATTTTGCAGTCCGCTCAAAACAGTGGCAAAAAAGAACTGCGATGTGAATGCTGAATTGACTATGAAACATACAATTCCAAATTGCAAAAAACAAAAACTGCAGACAGAAATGAGTAGGCTGCCGCTGCTACCATTTTTCTAAAAAGAAATCCACCTACCTAGCTTTGTTCAACTTCAGTACCTTCTGAGCCACCAGCCCTGAACAAGCATTCGGCAAGTCAGAGCTACTAAAAAACATACCATGTACTGTACTATATCGCAGACTGCATCTCTAAGTAGTTACATTTAGGTAGAATCTCAGAATAGAATTTTGCCATTTGGTGGTCGAAAAAGAAAGATGTGTAACCTTTAATTACATCTTGTAAAGAACGTTCTCTTTTTTCATAAATGTGTATATTTTGAGAACCTATAAATTATACTAAAATAAGATGCAGGGACATAAAAAAAAAAACATCAAACCACTAAAATCAGGAGGTCCCAGGCAACCAGAGCATCAAAGTGAGTGTTAACCCATTTTGTTTCCAAGTTAATACTTTACATTATAAATTTAGCTTAAAAACGTCAATTTACATTGTTGCAGTTATATAAAAAAGAAAAAATGTAAACGAAAGTACTATTTTACTATTGAACAGTCCCAAAGGCTTACTTTACAATATTAATATTGTCTATCCTGGTAAATCTAGACCTGCATGCAGCTTTGGACTACTAAAGAGGACAACATACAGTAGTATTCTTATACATCAGGGGTGCGCAACCAGTGGCCCGGGGGACACATGTGGCACGCGGAGCACTTCTGACGTGGCCCGCGACCTCCTGCTCTGGGATGGCTGGTTGGCAAGCCCAGATTGCAGGTTGCCGACCTGCCAGCCGAGAGCATCAGTGTTATAAATGAAGCCGGCGGTAGAGGAAGCAAGTGGCTTTTCAGAAAGTGCACCACACCTGCAAGATATAACATATGTCTATGACAAAGTGTAGCTAACTGGGAGGAAAACCACAGGTACACTGCGCCGCAATAGATCACAGACCATCAGTGTAAAAAGCAGCCTTAGACCCCTTTCACATGATCGGTCCAACACAATTGGACCCTCCATTCACCTCTATGGAGTGGCAGATGTAAACAGACTTTTGTCCGTTTACACCTGCCTACCTCCAATCCGATCTGCTAAAAAAAAAAAAAACAGAAGTGGATCTGCCCCCTTCTGTCTTATTAGATCGGAGGGCCCATGGAGTAGATTGGGCTGTGTCTGTGTCTGCTTTACATATGCAGACTGGACACAGACCTGTCATCTGCCCAGTTACTAAGACTGGCCCTCGGCCTTCAAAAGGTTGGACACCCCTGTTATACATAGTAGTATACATAGTAGTATTCTTAATAGAATTAGTTTGGGGCGAGGGTTATAACACCTATTAGGTTTTTATTGCTGTCGGTGTCCACAGGAATGATTCATTGGAACTTCAGGTGAAGGGAAATCTTTTAATAGGGACATGTGACTGGATGACAACCATTTCCTACCATTTGGAGAAATTTCTGGCAACTTCTGTCTTCAGGACAGCAAGTAAAAGGCATCTTCCCCCAAAGGCACACAGACGGGGAAAAAAAAAAATCATGAAAAGGTGTTTAAATCTAAATTTAAAGGTTTAGCGTACAGATCCACTTCAATATTCTTGTCTGTTTTCAATAAAGAGTTTCTCTTCTTTAGCACCAATACTTAAATCCAAAAACCTATAATGAATTCAAACCTGCCGAGGACAGACTTGTAAGAGATGGATTATAAATTGCTCTGGGTGACTACATTTAGGAATTTGCACTTAATAAGAAGTCTTCATTTAATACGGCACTTCATTTCTCTAGAGAAGTGGTTCTCAACTTTTCTAGTGCTGTGGCCCCTTGATAATGGGGTAATTTGTGTTTGTAGTTTTTTTGTAGTGTGTGCAGGAACCTGAAACTATACCCATCATCTGCTGATCCTGCAATACTTTAGAGGCTCCTATTTGGGGGGGGGGGGAGCCTGCAAACTTCAACACTGTAAAGCTTCTGTCAGCCTTCCTCTCTAGCTGAGCCAAGGCTGGAAATGCACACATTATAAATTACAGAAAGTGACATGTGGTTTTTGAGACCAAGGGGGAGTGTTTCCAATAAGGGAGTAAGTGCTCTGGGCTTCAACAAAATGGTGGTTTCCAGGGAAAAAACTGGAGCAATGCTGAAAGGAAATTTACAGCACACACTAATTTTGCTAGCATAATTATTAACATGGGATGTGTTTTCTTTTCCACCATTTTTTTTTTTTTAAGTCAGCAGCTACTAACAGTGCAGCTGCTGACTTTTAATAAGGACACTTAACTTGTCCTACTTGCCCGCGCTGATGCCCCCCCCCCCCCCCAATGCCGGTCCCACAATCGCTCCAGGTCCCGTACCGCCATTCAGACTAGGTGAAACAGGCAGTGAAGCCTTACGGCTTCACTGCCCATTTCCTACTGTGCCTGCGCGAGTGTCACGCTGGCTTGTGAATGGGCGCGCTGCTCTCTGAGAACACACACAGTTCCCAGAAAGCAGCGCGCCCCATTCACAAGGAGAAGAAGCAGAAGAAAAAAGACAGGTATTTCGGGTGAGTATTAATTTTTTTTTTTCACGTTGTTTTTATTTTTATTTTTTTAGGACTTTTGCCCAAATGTGGTTTTCCTGGGTGGAACTCCGCTTTAAAGAACATTAATTCTTATCAAACTGTTTTGAGTAAAGTTCTGCTTTAATGATACTGTAATATTCACTTTCATAAGGAATTGTTATTTTCTAAGCCTAGTGGTGTGTTAATGGCTTCACACACACACAACAGGATTCTATGGGTAACCAAACATGACAATATATGATCTATGCATAGATGTGAATTGAAGGATTCGTGCTGGAATCCCAGCTTGACTGTTTTCCTAAAAAAAAAAAAAGTCTAAAATTAGTTACAGTGATGAAGCCGTTGTGTTCTGCTGTCTGTATCTGTTTGAGCACTAGTACTCCGCCAGACATATTAATGTGCCATTTCCTGACAATCAGCAAAGGAGGGAAACAAGCAGAGCCAGGATTCCTGATGCATTTCTTCACTTCTTTGAACATGAGCCATTTGCACACCCACCAAAGATTAGCAAATACCATTCACTTATCAAGGTCTAATTGAAATGGCCTTCTGATAGGTTGTCTGCTGCCTGGGACAAGTACGGACAGAAGGGCATTTTAATGTAACAGGAATACTATGCTTAATACTCTCATTGCTTGAGGGTGGCAGCATGAGGCAGCAAACACATTTAATTCCCCAACATTACCACTTAAGATTGTAATCTCTCCAGGGATTGTCCTTTATGTTTTATTCAATTAGTAGAGCAAGGATAAAGCATACTTATGAACAGGATCATGTGCATGACAGGTCTGCACATTTGCCATAGCAAATTACGACACACAGGCAGTATAATCTTTTACATAGGTGTAATAAAAGCTCCTTCAAACTACTTTTAGATGTTCATACGAATATATAGTAGTAAAGTGTCTGCAGACAGTTTATCCATACGGAATTAAAGGAGCTGTGGTGGCTCAACGTGATTGGCACTGCGCTGACAAGCCGTTCACCTCTGCAGCCAAGGGTTCGGATCCCGGTCTCGGCTGCATGTGAATTGAGTTTGGTGGTCTCAGCCCGGCTCCCGGTGGGTGTGCTATGCAAGGTACGCCTGTGCTTAGTACGCCCACCCCCCCACAAAAACCAACACACTTGCACGCACACGAAATTGGTTTAAAACACACACACACTTTGGCCATGCGGTCTCCTAAAATAAAGAGAGGCGAAGGACCTACGGGGCTGGCTGGGTGGGCTAGGCCCCCTCACTCCCTCATAGGGGGAGTCCCTCTGCCCCATTGGGGTCCTGTTGGGCCCCAGTTGGGCTCCCAAGAGGAGCAGGTAGGGCGGGGTGAGTGGGAGGCCCCCCTTCACACCCGCCATTGCCACCAGGGGCATGGAGAAGGATGGCGATTGCCTCCGGGGGGAGGGTCTGCCTACTCCCAACTCCTGCAGTCCGGCTCCTCTCTCTCGAGTTCACGCACAAAAAAAAATACACTTAAAAAAAAAAAAAAGTACGGACAGAAGGGCATTTTAATGTAACAGGAATACTATGCTTAATACTCTCATTGCTTGAGGGTGGCAGCATGAGGCAGCAAAAACATTTAATTCCCCAACATTACCACTTAAGATTGTAATCTCTCCAGGGATTGTCCTTTATGTTTTATTCAATTAGTAGAGCAAGGATAAAGCATACTTATGAACAGGATCATGTGCATGACAGGTCTGCACATTTGCCATAGCAAATTACGACACACAGGCAGTATAATCTTTTACATAGGTGTAATAAAAGCTCCTTCAAACTACTTTTAGATGTTCATACGAATATATAGTAGTAAAGTGTCTGCAGACAGTTTATCCATACGGAATCAAACATTATTATAGTATTGCTAATACTACAATCTGATTAAAATATAACTATAAGTGCAGCACAATCTGCAAAGAATTACCAACCAAAACCAATAATGAACCTAGAAGACACTAGTAGGGTTGCACCAATACCAATACTAGTATCAGTGCCGATACCGAGCATTTTTAAGTTTTATTTGTATCCATTATTTGTTGGCAATAGAGGACAATGGCTGAAACCTTTTGGTTTTCACACTGTCGCACTGAATGAGACCCCTCTGTGTTGTTCTGGCATCATGGTGGAATTGGGACAGCTGCTCGGTATCAAAATATAGAACTGTTGCTGCAGTGGACCCTCAAAGTCCACTGGGAGTGAATTCAGATCAAATATTTAGAAAATGTAATTGTGCTCCATGGAATAGGTCACACGGAGCAGGGCACTGTATTTTTCTATTGTTTGTGGGGAAAATGGTGTAGAGTAGAATTATCTTTTATTACACCAGTTATTGTGCAAACTTGCATTCCCCTAATAAAACAAATTAGGATTTATGTAGAGGGATATTCTCGTAATTTTCAATGTAGCCTGGTAAAGGCTTTACTTAATCTGGCGTTTTTTATTGTTGGATCAAGGAAATATTTGTAGAACTTTTAGGACCATGGGTGAGGCTGCTCATGCAAAAAAAGTTTGTCAAAGATGGATTGGGCAAGATAGTAGGCACCTAGGACGGTGTTTCTTAGGTAGCTTGAGGTAGATTGGGGAAACGCAGTGGCACAGCGAAGGTGTGTACTGGCTCTTTACAGTCCATCCTAAAAAAATTACCCTATTACACTGCCACTCCATCCCCTCCTAGGCAAAAACATCCTCAGTTCACTTGATCTTAAAGATGAAAAGGCAATTCGGCTTTCCATACATGAATGCAGTGTCTACCACTGTCTCAAGCAGTAACATTAGACTTGCTGTATATGCACAGCAAGACTATCGTACCTTAAAGCCACCATAGTCCTTACAGTGCAATGTACTCTTTACAATTTAGGGCCTGTGTTGACAGGTTTTTGTTATCCGAGTGCCCATTCTCCCCAATGGGCGTACAAAAGCAGCGAGAAACAGGTTAATGATGCCTAGGAGGAGGTAAAATGCAACTATATGTGGCAAATTCACCTGTAAATGAACTGTGATTCAATTTAAGGTCTCTTTCACAAGCGGCGGATCAGGTTTTGCTCGGCAGGGGATCCGTCTGCTAATCCTTTGCTGAGCATAGTGGCCAGATGACAGGTCCATGTCCGTTTATGCAGAGCAGGCACAGACACAGCCTGCTCTGCTCTATGGGCAACTGGCTGTCCGTTTACACCCAACTACCCTCTGATCTGATCCCTTCCGATTTTTTGTGGCTGGATCGGACCCAAAGGTAGCAGGGTGTAAACAGACATGAATCTGTTTACATCTAGTGCTTCATAGAGGAGAATGGAGGGTCCAATTTTCAGCCAGACCCCATCAGATTGGCCATGTTAAAAGGGCCTTAGAAGTGTCTCAATCTGATCTCGAAAGCAAGAATAATTGTATTTGCCCATAGGCAGAAAAGACAGCAATACATGGCTCACAATTCAGCAATTTCCTGCTGAATTGGCGAAAATTCAAGCCCTGGGTAGCCTTGTTGCCACCACCTGACTCGGTAAAAATCAATTTGAAAATTGAATAAGCTGGGTGGAAAGTGACCAGTCGAACAGTGACCAAATCCTATTAGATGCAGTTACTTTTCAGCTACTCAGGCAGCCATGGGGGTCACAGCTGTCTAAAAACAAATAGCTGTCTGGTGAGAGTCATCCATCCACATTGTTTAACACGGATAGAGGAATTTATTGATTTCCCTTCATCTGATGAACAAGACAAATGTATGTTTATATGGCTAGCCTTAGGCTCGGTCTTTCAAGAAGCATTACAGATGTAATATTGTAATGAGGAAGGTGCAGTAAAGCCTATCTAGTTCAGTACCCCATTGCAGCCAGGCCAGTGACAGCACCTTATGCTAAGGTCTGGCTATTTTCACTTTTAAATTTGAAAAGGAGGGCCTGTGGAGAGTATGGCTTATTTATTAGTCAATGTCGCACTTATCCTTTAAAGGCTGGCCTGGACAGATATGTCTGTAATCAGATTTATATAATTGCTGACAACATACAGAAACTATGTGCAACAGTGTCAGAGATATGCAGGCATTATTATAATACATTGGCATCATTCTGCTATGGGTATTTCATGGTATAGTTTAAACTATTTATTAGGCATGTGTTAAGACAGGGTTTGTATTGTATTGTATACACAGCCTTGAAGTCTATGAACTACTAACAGTATAATGTTAGGGAAAATCTCCATATATATGCATTAATCACTGCACACATGAAAGCAATGTTCGTAACATAAATCAACCATTCTATAGTACAGACAACTATGAATAAAACACAATAAATTCCTTTACATAAATCTATGTAGTAAAGTCACTAGCTGAACTATCCGAGGTAGAAGAAAGTGGCCAATACTTAATCTAACATATATCCTAGCGCACGCCGGCTGCGCTCACACAACCTCACAGATGGAACTTTACAGATAAAGGAAGGTTGGACTCAATGTCTAGTCAATAGGTCTTATAAATACTAAGCAGGCAATATAGTTGTGCTGCTTTTGAACAATGACAACACCTTCAAGTGGAACAAACATGGCTATATATATATATATATATTTATTTATTAGGGCTGTTACTGATTAAAATTTTTGTGAACGATTGATTTTTTTTCATCGATTAATCAACCAATTTCAATTAATTATAACGCACATACAGATCCAACTACTTTTAGCTCATCTCCTGGCAGGCTGATTTTCAGTGCAGCTACCAACCACTGAAAAAATGGATAGCAGGATACAAAAAACACACAAAAGGAAGCGCTCGATGGGAATAGCATTAAAACTTTTATAGTCTTTAAGTAGGTAACAAAATAAATATTGCACTGGAGATAATATCGATGTAGCTACATAAACTGTAAAAATGGTGCGAGTAATACCAAACGGTAGCAAAAGCAGTCATAAAAACATATAGCCAAGTATGATACTGGTATAAAAATGTGTACAACGATACCACTACTGAATCCAGATGAGGAGGGGTTAACATCAGTCCGTCAGCATGTAGATGTCCCATGAAGGGAACAATCACAACTCCCAGTGGATGGCTGTAGAATCGCAGGTTGATCGAGGGAAGTGTAACAGCCCTTGGCGTGTGGCAGATAGTAAGGTCCTGTCGGTATGCAGATATGAAGGCACAGCAAAGGAGCCCTTCAGATGGACACGGCAAGCCCTGCCGGTGTCCACAATGTCACCGGATCTCCGACAGGACTCCCTAAAGACCCGGAAGCCGACGGAGAGGTGAGTACCGATCAAAACCATTTTGATTGATCAAAAAAAAAAATTATGATTAATAAAGGAATTAATAGTTAATTTCCACAGCCCTAATATATATATAATACTTCTCAAAGAATCCAGTATAAAGCAACCATAAAAAAGACCTCCATGTTTGATAATTACACATTCAAAATCAATGTGAAAATTACTAACTGTCGATAATGCAGTGGTTTTCCATAAACTTCCCACAAAATAGATCTTGGTGGAGAAGAAAATAATAGAGCGTAGACAGGGTAAAAAACACAGGTGTCTTTTCTTTTTAACCACATTCATATTGCTCAGTGCCTTTGCCAAGTGATATGTTTGTTTTTTAACATTGACTTTATAGTGTTGCCAACTGCTGTCACGTTTACTGGGAATACATTGGCTCCATGCACACTGGGCTTAAAAAAACGTCTATTCTCTGGTGAGTAAGAAACACTCATATAGAGCATTTTTTGTACAAAGTTTAGATGAGTTTTAGATGAGTTTAGCAGAGTTTTACGTTTTTTTTTTTCTGCCAGTAAGCTCCGATCAGAAAGGTTTTTTTCTGTCCCTAAACGTTGAGCTCCAAATATGCCTGTAATCGTCCTACAGCCAGTGTGCATAGAGCCTCAGATAACTCCTACTAGCAACATTAAAGTCTTCTGATTGCATTGCAATCAACCATTTCAGGGTCCATATTTTTCCAGTTTACTGAGAGTCGTGTAAATCAACCTACCAAAGATGGTGGTTTAGTGCAAACGGCAAATCCTAAAAAGAAAAGTTCAAAAAAATAAATGCAATCTCAGGAGCGTGGTCTATGGGCCGGGGGCGCAGTCTACGGGCCAGTACAACTCTCTGTCCATATCTCTGTAGCTGCAGGAAGTGTCAATGGACTATGAGGGTGCTGATCACACCTAAATATGGGTGTAAAATGTAATACAATGTTAAAGGTGAACTTACCATTTAGGTGTATCTTTTGGCCAAACCTTTATTTTTAGTTTTGGATATAGTATATGATGAGTATATAATGTAAAAAAAACGGATGGAGCCACTGTGAGTATTTTTTTGCTGGTTAATACTGTCTAGGTGATAAAAAAAGTCACCACACACAGGAGCGGAATGGCAATAAATTTGTTTCATTACTAGAGAGAGAGAAAGCAAGATTTATTTTTATTTTTCTAATGTGGCCTTTGTCTCATTGGAGAGATGTCCACACCTGTCAACATTATCACCAGGACAGAAAGTTATATGAAACCTCCCCAAGGGGACAAACCAAAAATTGCCAGATGTTCCAACAGTTACTTACTATACCTAAGGGTTCTTTCAAATGGGTTGGACTCCGCCTGCAATCCGCTTGGTCAGCATGGAATCTGTCAACTGATCCCGGCTGAGTAGACAGATGACAGTTCCGTATCTGCTCTGCTTAAGCAGAGTGGGCACAGAAATAGCCCACTCTCCTCTATGGGCGATCAGATGTAAACAGATCACCTGTTCATTTACACCCAACTGCCATCTGATCCGCTGGACAGAAGGGGAATGAATCCACATCTGTGTTTTTGGCTAAAGATACACAATACTATATATTTTTGAAGATATTGTGAGATGAACAATGTTGAAACTTCATTCTTCTAGGAGGACCTTCACCAGCTTGTAAGCTAAATGAGAAGGTGCTGAGCTACACTTAAAGACCAGTTCACTAAAGTATGTCTATTTTCATTGTCCTGTGGTATCTTTTTTATTATTATTGAAAACAGTGTTTTACTGTACAGACTAGCTATGCAGCAGATGGCCAAAACTGGTTTGATCATACTTCTAATGTGGGTCACATGCACTTTTGCACTCATGTGACTCAGATTCAGTCGACAGCAGACTTTAGTCTTGATGTCAAAAAGCAGCTCCAGTCTCTAGATATATCCTGACAATGTTAGGATCCACCAAGATGTCAGACTGGCAACTGGCTCAGCCTAGCAGCACGCCACTGAGAGCCTGAGCCAGCTGCTCCCACCAACTCTCCTGCCTAGTGGTACAATGAACAATGGAGGAGGAACTGAGCGATCAGCAATGCTGCAGCCACAGAGGTGAGTATGTATGTTTTCTTTTATTTTCCACACTTCACCTTTAGCTTTAAAGGAAAAGTCCAGGTAAAACCAAACTAATGCTAATCCTGCTCTGTGCCACATTCTAAATCTAAACTACCTAACCATGTAAAGCAAAAATTACTGTAGTTGCCCATCATGCAGCCGATTCCGGTTACAGCATCAGCTGTCAGCTGCAGCTTCGCTGTGTAGGTGTGTGCAAGAGAGGCATCCGACAACGGAAGCCCCATAGTAAGTCTATGGGCGACGCCACTTCCTATTAATTTTACAGCCGTTGTTGGTTCTCTCCTGCACACAGCATCTGCTGAAGACCGGCCCGGTTTGGGAGCAGAAAAGGCAAGTACAGCGAGTTTTGCTTTGCAGTGTTAGATAGATTAGGCTCATGCCTCGTACATACGACCGGTTTTCCCATCAGCAGAACTGCCATGACAGCTTTTGGATGGGAAAACCGGCCGTGTGCATGCTCCATCGCAGTTTTCCCGATGAGAAAACTGCAGGAACAAAAAACATGTTTTCTTTTTTCCCCTCCAGGATTCTCGGCTGACCTTTTCCCATCGGGAAAACCGGTCATGTGTTTTTTTTTCCGAGGGGAAAATAAACCCGTGCATGCTCAGAATGAAGTACGAGACGGTAGCACTCGTTCTGGTAAAACTAGCGTTCAGAATGGAGATGGCACATTTGTCACGCTGTAATGGACTGAAATGCACGAAGACTGAAAAGCGCGAATCGTCTCTCACCAAACGTTTACTAACACAAGGATCAGCAAAAGCAGCCCAAAGGGTGGCGCCGTTTAAAAGGAACTTCCCCTTTATAGTCCCCCCGTAAGTGGTGTACGTCACCGTGCTTTGGACGGGCGGTATTTGGCCTGAATGTGTGTATGCGAGGCAGGCTTGAGAGGAATCCCGTCAGGAAAAACCTTTATTTTTTCCTGCCGAGAAAAAAAAGTTGTGTGTACGAGGCATCAGAATGTGGCACGGAGCAGGTTTAACGTTAGTTGGGCTTTGTCTGGACTTCTCCTTTAAAACTCTGATGAGCCCAAGGAGGAGAGCAGGGAAAAAAAGACATTCACTAGTTAAATAATCAATTCATGTGTAAAAATAACACTTCCACACCTAGCTGAGATTTTGGTATGTACAATGAATGTTTTAAAGAGAAAATTATCATCTGATAAAATAATGCATGCAGTTTAAATACTTCATGCAGCTTAATGAATTGAATTAAAGCATGATAAACTGGTTGCAAAAATGTAAAAGGATTATGTTACTTTTAATACCGTTACTCTTTAAAGAGACAACATCACATTGCCTATTCATTCTCTGCATTTTCAGGCGGGAATCACACTAGTGTGGTGCGAATTTCAGCTCTGTAATCTCTGCAGATAGATAAGGGAAGTGTTCAGCAGATCCATTGCGTTTTAGCTGCGAATTTGGAGACCTGGGAGAAGTTCCGGGTGAGAGGAGAGTGGGGGAGAAATGTATTGAGCTGAATGAGAGAAATTCCTGAAGAGAAATGAACACATCTGCGAATCAGCTGCGTACCCATAGAAGATAATGGGACTGAATTTGCACCTGAGCCGCACCGCAAGACATAAAATCCGCACACGTTTTTACTGCAATGCGCAGTGCGAATGCATCGCACATATGTGAACCAGCCTCATTGAAAACAATGTATTTAGAAATGTTCTGCGTATTGGATGCGGTATAAGCCGCAACCAATTCGCATAGGTGTGAATCCGGCCTTAGAAGCCTGCAGGAAGTGGGAACGACACCCCTCCCATCAAATGTGACATCACTTGGGCCTAGCAACTGGCTGCTAGGCCTCAACATTGCATCATGGAAGGAGAGCTTTACATAGAAACTGTCACTAGGATGCAATAAACAATGGGAAAAAAAAGAAAACGAGAATCTTAATTTAAAAATGGCAATCGTTTAAGATACTTGGCGCTTCCGCAAACTAAATATTGTTTAGTTAGGGTTTACTTCTACTTAAATTAGACCCATTAGGTTAGTCAGGTGTATATGTTTGAACCATTTTTGCCTTACTACACCATGTTAACAAAATAAGCAACTTTAAGAAAAGGTCTTTTACAAGCACTGCCCGTGAATGACCTCTCTTCTGGTGGCTTCTCTCCTAACAAAGTAAAACATTGTACGGTCAGACTGGCTAATTTCCCTGATATCTGAGAATGTATAAGCATGTTGTCCGCTGATACAAAAAAAATGTGGACCCAAGAAATCACCTTTTTTGGTCACAGACACTTCCAAATGTTTATAGTTCACTTTGTAAGGGATCCTTTCACACTTTATTATTATTTTTACTGATCCTTTGGAGACATCAATACTTCTTCCTAACACTTAAAATAGGCATGATTAAAACAGTTTGCTAAAAGTGATATTGTAAAAAGGTGACAAATTACTAATCAGTATATTTAAAGCTGAACCCAGGGCAAGCCATTAAATCTGCAACTGAAGGGCATAAAAAAAAAAAAAAATGCTTGGCTGCCTTGGGCACCCGATTTGTTACCAAATAATTAAATAAATATAGTAATGATAATCCTCTGCTGCTCTACAATGTGGCACTGAAGTGAGGGGCACACATAGTGCATTCCATCGGACCGTTTTCATCGGACGATCCGATTGCGTGTACAGAGCATTACACTTTAAGAAACCAAACATTTAGGTATTTCCTGCTATATAGGCAAGTATTACTTTACAGGGGCTTGCTGGTTAAATGTGTTTTATTTAAAAGCCAAGTCCCTTTAACCATCACACCATGTGCCTACAGCAGTGTTGTGATGTTGGTGGAAGAGGACTAAATGTACCGGTATATACTCGAGTATAAGCCGAGTTTTTCAGCACATTTTTTTTGTGCTGAAAAGGCCCCCCTCGGCTTATACTCGAGTCACCTTTTTGCGCCTGATCTCCTGAAATTTGGGGACCCGGTACCGGCCGGCCGTAGGTCCCCTGGAACCCACACTTGGCACACGTGTAGCCACACTCTTCTTTCCTCTACAAGTTTGTTGTCCGGGGGACCTACAGCTGGGGAGCACCAATTTTTCAAAGCCGGGCACCCCTTCCATGTTAAACGGTAATTTATCCGGTCACTTTGAGGACCGGGTACTGGCCGGTCGTAGGTCCCCTAGAAACTTGGCACACATGTAGCCCCATTTCTCCTCTACAAGCATGCAAAGTTTGTTGTCCCACAACCGGGGAGCACCAATTTCTCAAACCTGGGCACCCATTCCATAGACTCCCATGTTAAACGTCAATCTAGTCATGGGCACAGTGAGGCAAAGTGAGGCATGCAGATGGACACCCTAGGCCAGTATTTTTCAACTCCAGTCCTCAAGGCACACCAACAGGTCAAGTTTCAGGATTTCCCTCAGATGAAATGGCTGTGGTGATTACTAATGGCCCATACACACGATCCGAATATCGGCCGACGGATCGTACGACTTTTTTCGCTTAATAATCGCGAGTAAAATATAATAGGTTTTTAAACTCACGAAAATTATCGTACGATAGAAAAAAACGATCGGAAGTGATGTCACGTGTTGAAATGTATTTGTATTGTATTATCGGACGACGGCTGTACTGACTAAACGAAAATCGGACGATCGGACATCGGACGAGAACAATTTTCGCGCTTGTCCGATCGAATTTAAATCGGATGAACGGTCGTGATCGGCTGTCGAAAGTAGTGTACACACGATCCGAAAATCGTACGATCCATCGTCGGACGATCGTTTTCGTCCGATATTCGGATCGTGTGTATGGGCCATAAGGCAGTGAAACTGATCAAATCACCTGTGCAAAATAATGGAAAGCCTGAAAACATGACCTGTTGGTGTGCCTTGAGGACTGGAGTTGAAAAACACTGCCCTAGGCTTATACTCGAGTCAATACGTTTTCCCTGTGTTTGTGGTAAAATTAGGTGCCTCAGCTTATATTCAGGTTGGCTTATACTCGAGTATATACGGTAATGGTCCTTCCATCCATTCGTCCTTAATTCCTTTACATGCACCCGAAACTGCACAAGTCATTCCACTACTGTCTGTCATAGTGACTGGGCTTCATTTGAATGTCATTAACCAGAATCACATTGTGCAGGGAAAACACTTGGCCTCATTTGCTTTTCTGTCAAACAAAAAAAAAACACAGGTACTTTCCAAAATCGAAAGCGATATATTTTACTTTACAGAACAGACTTCTTTTTACCAGCAATCTGACATGAAACAAAAGATATACATTATATATAATATACACTCGATTATTGCATATTATATATATTCATTTATATATGCTATGAAGCTGGTAAATGGTTTAGAAATTGGAAAAGGAAAAGAAGATAATAACCAGGTTGTTGTTTATAAGGGAAGCCTCTAAACTGGATCCAATGCTCTGCAATTGAAGGTGAAAGTCTTTCAAAGCCAGTTCTATATATACTTCAAGCAATTTGTTACTCTGAAAAACCATCTGTTTCTCGGTATAACAATTCTCAGAGGGCAAATTACAGCTAGTGTTCAACATAAAACATCAATTTAAACCATCAGCTATTCATAATTCCAATTCTTTATTGGAATCCAAGGGCATAAATGTCAGAGTACCCAGCAATAATTCTTTTATTAACCGTGCTATTCATCTGCACATTAAATAAAGAGTAGATGCCCGGTAAATAGCACTAACCTTTTACCGACAGCTGACCTGTAAGACAAACGCCAATTGTAGGAAACAAAACTGGCAAATTCACATGTCAGCAGCCTCAATGGCTGAATTACACAGCTAAATACTTTCATGTTCCATCCAAATATTCTACAAGTCAGTGTCATCTCCATAACACTTGTCAACACAAGGCTGCATTTACCATATCCAAAATGACAGCAATTTGGAAACGTCTGCCTGTTATTGCTCATTTTATTTACCATTTCACAAACCAAACGAATGGCATATAGTGAGAGTGTCGGTAGGAATTGAATCTAAAATTTGTTTTAAAGTGCAACTTCATCTTTGGTGCATTTATATTGCACCTTATTCTGCTCCGAGCTCCCCTCTGAAAATCTTATACTCACCTGTATCCAGCCAGATAGAATCTAAGCCGCTTGTCAAAATCTTCTGAGCCAGGCTCATGCATGCTCAGTACTTTTCTAATTAGTCCTAGAGAAAGTTTATACTCCATGTGCCAGTGGAGCACAAGCTGTCCAAAGGATTGAATAGAAAGTGGACAACACCTGTGCAGACCTGGTTCAGAAGGTTTTAGGGCTCTTTCACACGTTCGTTCAGTTCGTCCATTTTTGGACGTCCGTTAACGGACCTCAATGCTTCCCTATGGGTTAGCGTCCGTTAGCGGATGAGCATCCGCTAACGTCCGTTAACATCCGTCTGCGGTAAGCTCCGTTTTTTTGGACGGAAGAAAAAGCATTTTTATAAATAAATAAATATACTGTATATACTCGAGTATAAGCCGAGATTTTCAGCCCTTTTTCTCCAGGTCACTAGTCTAAGGGCTCTTTCACACGTCCGTTCAGTTTTTTAGATGAGTTTTTTCCCCCTTCAGTTGATACGTTTTTTCATCCGTTTTTCATCTGTTTTCTGTCCGTTTACATCCGTTTCTGTTCCGTTTTCCGTCCGTTTTTCATCAGTTTTTTTCATCCGTTTTTTCATCCGTTTTTTTTTATTTTTTAGAACTTTTTTTTTTTTTTTTTACATATTTTGATGAAAAACTGATGTTAGCGGATCGGATGGTAAACGGATCATCCGCTAACGTCCGTTTTTCGTCTGTTCCGTTTTTTTGACGGAAGAAAAATAGGGTTTTGGGAGCGCAGTCATTACCCGAAGGCCTCGATGCGCTCATAGATCCACAGATACATGTAAAAACACATCTCACAATACAATAACCACTTAAAACCACATAACATCAAAAACTAAAACTGATAAAACTGCTAATATCTAACCCTAATTAAGGCCATACGCCTGAGAGAATAAAAACGTTTTTAAAAACTTCCTGAACTTTAACAAATCGTTCTCCCGTCTTAAATATAAAGGTAGAGAGTTCCAGAATAATGATCCTCGTACATCCAGAGTCCTCCCTCCACATTTAGTTTTCCTAAATTTAGGGACCGTCAGATTACCTGATCAGCAGATCTTAACGATCTGCTGGGCACATAACAGGTACATTTTTTTTGCAAATACCCTGGGCCTATCTAATGTATAGCTTTGTGGACGATGCAACCCACTTTGAACGAGACCCGTTCAGCAACCGGTAACCAATGTAAGGCTTTTAGAGATGGTGCAATATGGTCCCGACGGCCCACTCCCGTTACTAACCTAGCTGCCGCATTTTGGATCAACTGAAGCTTATGCAGAAGGGTTTTTGAGCACCCCATAACGCATTACAGTAGTCCACCCGACTGCCAATGAAAGCATTGATCACGTGGACTTTGTCCACCTCATTAATGAAATCCAGTGTAGAACGCAGGAGTTTCAGATGGTAATAGCACCAGCTTACAACCTGGTTTACCTGCGCCTCCAAAGACAGTTTGGAATCTAAAATGAATCCCAAATCCCGGACCTTAGTGGCCGGGACCGGGTAAGGCTTAAACGAAACCGGCCAAAACGGAAAATCTGTCGAACTGGCTTTACTCTGAGTCCTAATGATGATACATTCCGTTTTTGAGCCATTAAGTTTTAAATAATTCGATCCTATCCAGGACTGCATTTCCTCCAGACAGGCTGACAAATCCACCTGAACTTCCTTATTTTTTGGTAACTTAAAATAGATCTGCCTATCGTCTGCATAGACGTGAAACCTGAGGGTATGGCGCCGAATAATATAGAGCAACGGCCTTATGTAAATATTAAATAATATCGGTGATAACGCCGAACCCTGAGGAACCCCGCAAGACAAGGAACTATTAGATGAATAATACGTCCCTAGTCTTACCCTCTGGGCCCTATTCTGCAGGAATGAGGCCATCCATGTCAGTGTCATGTCCTCAAGCCCGGCCACCGACACCAGCCTTTCCAGAAGTCTGGCATGATCTATAGTATCGAATGCGGCCGATAGATCAAGCAGATATATTGTATATAAAAATGTTTGGGGGTTCCAAGTAATTTTCTAGCAAAAAATGCAGATTTTAATTTGTAGGCAACAAGTGTCAGAAAAAGGTTTAGTCTTTTTTTCCCTGACAGACCCCCTGAAACCACTTAGGGGTCCATAAACTCCGGGTGCTCTATAATATGCCCATTTGTTGGCGCTCCAACAGCTGCATAAAAGGTTATACAGGGAGGTAAGGGGAGGAGTGGAGGGGCTGTCAGGATAGACAGTAAATATAAACCCCCGGAAGAGGCAAGGGCTATGACATGCAAGGACGGAGGGATGTGCTAAGGAATTTAAAAGTCACATCTTCTAGCAAGTTCAAAGGCATATTGCAAGTGAAAAAAAAGAATTATAGGAAGGAAAAACATGGCGGCAAATACTCCATTTGTCTGTGTTTTTAACCTGTATTTTTTTATGTTGGTGACAAGACTTTGTCCCTCTATCCCAGAACTGGGCATAATGAAAAGAATGCATAAATAGATTAAAATTTTATTTTTTCTTTGGATGGTGCTTAGGAGATTTTGGATAGAGAGAATTCAATGATAGTGATTACTCCTTTTGAAGTATGAAACTTTTAAGTGATTTACAAAATAACCTTAAAACAAGAGAAATATGTGATAGATTATGCTGTTTTTACTGCAACAATGCCTGTTTCTAACAACATTTTAATGCTGCTCAGCTGAAGAACATCTAAAAAGTCCTTGCACGGGTCACAGAACACTTGCGTGTGATGAAATGCCATAAAAAGGAAAATTGCACAAATGTGACTGTTCAGCTTTTATCCATAGCTGTCGGTGATATTTAACAGTCTGAAATTCATTAAGAATTTAAATAGTCATCTAATTCCATGCTAATATATTTTATCAGCACATCCATTTTCCATTGTAAGTGCATACACAACACTTTTCTAATGATGATAGGGACGTGGAATAGAAAGAGAGGAACATTTTAAACTCTGTTTTATCTCCATTGCCTTTCATAAACTAATAGGCATGAGGGGCCTCTAAACACAATCTTATCAGCT
The DNA here is from genome assembly GCA_029574335.1 of Rana kukunoris. Lineage (NCBI taxonomy): Eukaryota > Metazoa > Chordata > Amphibia > Anura > Ranidae > Rana > Rana kukunoris. The sequence continues at coordinate 509,938,416 of CM056050.1, forward strand.
CTGCTAATATAACCAAAATGGCCTCTTGCCCAAGAAACTCTGAATGATAAGCCGTAGGCTCTAATTGGAAAACATTCAGCAAATTGCATTAAAAATATAAACATACATGCAATCACAACAGCCACTCAGACTAATTACAGAAACCTAAAAGCATATGTAAACCCAAATCACTAAAAATCTCATATAATCTTTGAAATTGTTGTTAGCATCATTTCAAAAGTATTTTTAAAAAACTGTAGCTTTAGTTAAAATAATACATAGTGATCCTGTCATGAAGGTCCTTGTTCAGGCACTTCCTGTTATAGGGTGACAACGCTCTATCCCTGCCTGCCAATAGTGCTCCTGTGTTGTAACCCTGTGACATGAGCTTCCAATGACACCTACAAGAGGTTCCTTCAATACACATCATGTAGGCATGGTCAACTGTTGTCACCCTCAGAAAACCTGCCATGCAGCCATCGCTGAAGTGAATGTCGATAGGGATGAGCTCAGACACAATCAGAGTCTGCCTGAAAAACCCTGTAAGGAAGCTGTCAATGCGGACAGGTAGGTGGCAGAGGCATTCCCCGCCCTGCAGCCGTTTCTATAGAAGGGGTATGTATACGTGTGTCTCATGGGCTGGGAATGCTTCTGCCATCTTTGATTAGCTGTCGCCTTCCCGGTGGGAAAGCTCAGGTGGCTTCGGACTTGTGTCTGGGCTTATCACTGCAAGTACAGATGAAGGGTCTGCAAAGAAGCTGCAGAAGCTAAACAGCATGGAGATAAAAAGATGAGTTCCAGTGCAGAAACTGACCGGAAACTAACTGCAAGGTGTAAACTAGAGCCAACTAGAGCCATTGAAATACATGCAAAACACTGTGCATGCATTTTTTTGCAGAAAAAAAGCACACGGAACTGCGTCTGGTGTGAACTGGCCCTAAGAGTTTGCATACAAATTGAATCAGGCAGGCCCTTGCAGTAGATGTTTTGGTAAATCTGAAGACAAAAATCTGCAGAAAATCTAATAGTGTGTATAGGGTCTAAGGCCGCGTACACACGACAGAACATATCTGCTGAAACTGGTCCGCAGACAGATTTGATCGTGTGTACGGCCTAGCGGACAGGTTTCCAGCGGACAAAAGTTTTAAAGCATGCTTTAAAACTTGTCCGCTGGAAACCTGTCTGTCGGACATGTCCGCTGGTTAGTACGCCTAACCAGCGGACCGGAATCCCCCGCATGCGTCGAATGGATTCGAAGCATGCGTGGAAGCATTTTATTTCCTGGTTTGGTGACGTGGCGGCGTCAACGTCACCGCCATGTCACCGCATTCTCTGTCCGAGGGGATTTTCGTCCGATGGTGTGTACACACCGCCGGACCAAAATCCTGCAGGAGACATGTCCGATGAAAACGGTCCACGGACCGTTTTCATCGGACATGTCTCCTCGTGTGTACGGGGCCTAAGATGCAGCTAGTTTGTTAGCAGGGCCTTAATGTCATGGAAAAAACAAAGTTTTCTCTCTACATGATTCTTGTCAAGCTTGCATACACATGATCGTGGAAAAAATAAAAACACTCGAGCAAAGCGCGGTGACGTACAACACGTACGACGGCACCATAAAGGGGAAGTTCCATTCGATTGGCGACACCCTTTGGGCTGATTATGCTAATTTCCCTTCTCATAGCCTGCTTCTGAGCATGCACTTTTTTTCCCCCGTTAAAGCCTACACGGGACCGTTTTTCATGACGTGAAAAACAAAGACGTGAAAGACGCGAAAAAATAGAGCATCTTCTCAATTTTTAATGCCCATTTTTCACGTCGAGAAAAATGCTCTTGAGCCTACACAAAACTATTTTTAATGACTAATTAAATTTTTTTTATTATTCTCGTCATGAAAAACGGTCGTGTGTACGCGGCATTAGGCTTGGCTTCAGTGAAGGGCGAGGACAACTTTGACACTAGGCCTTACCCAGTCTAATGGCCCATACACACGATCCGAATATCGGCCGACGGATCGTATGACTTTTTTCGCTTAATAATCGCGAGTAAAATAAAATAGGTTTTTAAACTCACGAAAATTCTTCGTACGATAGAAAAAAACGATCGGAAGTGATGTCACGTGTTGTAATGTATTTGTATTGTATTGTCGGTCGACGGCTGTACTGACTAAACGAAAATCGGACGATCGGACATTGGACGAGAACATTTTTTGCGCTTGTCCGATCGAATTTAATCGGATGAACGGTCGTGATCGGCTGTCGAAAGTAGTGTACACACGATCCGAAAATCGTACGATCCATCATCGGATGATCGTTTTCGTCCGATATTCGGATCGTGTGTATGGGCCATAAGAAACATTTATATTCTTGCTGGGATAAATGGAAACAAATGACAAGGGCACTGTCAGTCTGTCACACCAATAAAGTGACACTGTACCAAAGTGGGGGAACTTATTAGTTCATTACAGTCAGTTAGGATTCCAGAAATATTGAACATACAACCAGTAATCTATAACCTGCATAGTTACCTTATCTCTCAGAAAACACAACCCAGTAAGCAGAAGGAATTGTTTCAAGTGGTGTAGGAGTTCTGGTGTGTCTGTACAATACATATATTATTTACAGCGCTCATTTTGTGATATTCAGTTTTCTTTGTACTCAAGAAGAATACAAATGTAACAATCTGTACATAGCTCTTCAGGAAGACAATACAGGCGCATATAAGTAGTAAAGCTGGCTGATCTCATTAGCTACAGCTTACTTCACAAACGCGCAACGCGCAGGAGACAGCCAGCGGAAGTTTGCTCAACCTTCACACTGAAAGATGAGGTGAGCTAATTATGGATGTTCTTGATGTCTAACAGGCAAACCATTGTCACTGGACTGGTTAGGTTATTCGGTGGCTGACATTTCATTCTGTAAATCTTGTTTGAAAGGTTTCTAATAAAAGGGTTCACATTGATGCCTTTTTTATATGTAGAATTACAGCTGCAAACAAAAGCAGTGTGTTTTGTGTGTGTATACAATATTTCTATGTAAAAATATATAAAAACAGCACAAAGGGCATCTGCAGCACACATTCAAGCCAGCAAAAAAATCTAACTTGTCTGTTTAAACTACAGTAATACCTTTGATTACAAGCATAATCCGTACCAGATGCATGCTTGTAATCCAAAGCACTGGTATATCAAAGCGAGTTTCCCCTTAGGAATCAATAAAAACTTAGATAATTGGCTCTATAGTCATTGCTGGTGCATGCAGTACCGCATATGGCCAGAGGTGCGGGGGTGTTCAGAGACACTTGGAGTGTTTCCAAGCGTCTACGGCGCCCTCGCACTTCTGGCCAAAGTCAGGATTACATTTTTTTTTTAAATAGCTTGTTTTGTGAAACGCTCGTATAAACGCAATGTGAGGTTCCACTGTACTATGAATACATTATAATATATATATATATCTACACACATACATACACTGTAGCTGCTGACTTTTTATATAAAGACTCTTACCTGTCAAGGAATCCCGCAATGTTGACAACCAAAGCTGATTTGTCCATCGGCTTCGGGTGCAGCCTTTCCTACTGCACATAAGTGGGTTGTGCTGTGCTGAATGGTCCTGTTGTTTTCTGAGGGACACACAGGTACCCTACCACCCCCCAAAAAAGTGCCAAATGTAGCAGTGGAGGGGGGAGGGGATGTGAACAAGCAAAGCTTCCCCTTCTGGGCAGAGCTTTGCGTTCATTTTCTGACTAAAGTTGCACTTTATTACACAAATGAGATTTAGGGCCAGATTCAGGTAGAGTTAGGCTGGCGGATCAATGGATCCGCCAGCCTAACTGTCACTTTAAGCCGGCGTTTTTGTTTTCTGTAACCAGAAAACAAGAAACGCCGGGTTGGAGTTCCGATGCGATCGGCGCAATTGAATTTCGCCATCGCATCGTTACTTCAACTTAAAAATGGCGCCGGGGGCGTTCCCGCCGATTTACGCTCAAAAAATATGTTAATGAGCGGGAATCGGCAATTCACGATCTTTTTCGGGCGCGACGCAGTGACTTTACGATGTTTCCGGAAGCGATACGCGGCGTATAGATAAAGCAGCCCCCTAGTGGAGTATCCTATGTTAAGTATAGGCGTCGTCATCGCGTCAGAAAAAAAACAAATCGCGTCGCTTGCGTAAAACATTCATGAATGGGGATGTGACGTCATTGACGTTCACTGACAGAATTTGGAGCATGCGCACTGGGATGCATTGACACTCGACGCATGCGCAGTACGTTCGCCGCGGGATCGCGCTTAGTTTGAATACTACACGCCCCGTACCCGCCCAATTTGAATTCCGCCGGCTCATTTGCGATGCGCTGCCGCAACTTTAGGAGCAAGTGCTTCATGAATAACAGCACTTGCTCCTAAAATTTCGGCAGAGTAACGTAAATGAGAAGCGTTACTCCAGAGCAAAGATGCTCTGATCTACCTGAATCTGGCCCTTAGAGTCCTTTTGCACTGGGGCCGCTGTGCGCTAGCAGTAAAGCTATGTTCATTTTATAGGTGCTTTACCGCTGTTTAAGTGCCTTTCGGCTGCTAGCAGGGCTTTTTTTAACCCCCGCTAGTGGCCAAAGAAGGGTTAAAGGCGCCCATGTTGTGGTGCTTTGTAGTGCTTTGGAATGGCTGGCTATTCATTTCAATGGACAGGGTGTTTTGGGAGTGATGTGTACAGCCCTCCCAAACCGCCCCAAAGATGATGCTTGCAGGATTTTTTCTAACGTCCCACCAGGACTGCAGTAATGTAAAGGAAGCTAGCTAGCTAGCAAAAAATTACCTTTAGTGACCCTTAACTCTCTGATCCTCATCTGCCTCAAAGTCTACAACAAAGAAGCAATCTTTTGGAAAAAATTGAATCTCTACAGTCTGATGCCATAAAACTCCCACAATGCTCCTTGTAGCCATGTGATCCGGTATTTTAGGTCATATGTTGGAGTTAAAAGCAATGAATATTTTCCATGACAAGAGACTGGCTGGTAGGTGTGAATTTTAGTGACAGGTCCACATGAATTTATTCTAGATGAAGATGTGCCCAACAAGTAACTCTAGAAACTTTCTGTCCTGTAAATATGTCGTCAGATGCACAGTTCGCTTTAATAACCAATTACTTCCAAAAAAAAAGAAAACCTCTTTTTATGTGCTGTATACTAGTGCTAGTCGTGACCAGTGCTCAATTCCCATGATGTCATAATGCTTGGAGCCAGAAGATTAGCTAACACGCCATGCAATTGGCAACACTAGAAAAGGCCCAGTCATCCCTCCACAGTCATCTAGACGGCTAGGACTTTGGGACTAATTTTACTGCGACTAATCCTCACCCTTCAATTAAGCCAGTCTACAAAGAGTTTTGACGTGAATATAAATTATTTTTAAAAGCTTCTTGATCGTGTTTCTTTTTAGTTAGCATCACGTTGCGACTGTAATAAACAAAAGCAGAAAAAATAACAATGTCGCTGTATAGTAAACGCATTGTGCAGCTGTGGACGCCTGGAACACATTTCTGGCTGGCGACACATTGAAGGATCAAGAATCCTATTCAATGCAAAGCAAACACTTGCAGCAAAGTATAAATAGGGGCTTGTATAAAAGGACTTTAGAAGCCGAGGTTCCCTCAATATACTGCCCAGACTTTCAGGATTTCCCAGTTTTAGTGCATCTGTCAGCCATTTGACCCATGAAGCTTCAGATGAAAGCTAATGCAGCTATAAGTTCATATGCTAAGAAAATGACAGGAAATGTAATATGTTAACCGATATTAACCTAATTAAACAGTACCTGACATATAAACAGAAATAGAATTCGCAACATTGTGCTGCATAAAGCCAAACTGCAATCAAACAGCTAAATACATATTTAAAATGCAAACATTATTTGTTCAGCCCGTCTTGTGATTCAGGTATCCCTGCCAGGCATCACAGCCAGATCCTGGACCCATATGCAGCCTACACAGTAGTTAATCAATGTGGCTTGGTCCAGCACCCTCACCCGATTGTAAACATGTTACTGGAAAGCAAGAGTGACCTGACTGGCTGCGCACAGACTTATGCCTCCTACACACGGTTGGACTTTTAACGTGCAAAAGTCTGCCGTGAGTCAGTCGGAAGTCAGACAGAAAGAAAGAGAACAGGTTCTCTATCTTAGATCTGTCAGACTTCCGACAAAAAAAGTCCGATGGAGGCTACACACGGCCGGACTTTCCGAGAAAAAAAGCCTGCCTGATTTTATTCCACGGAAAGTCTGACCGTGTGTACAAGGCATTAGGCCTGCCATACACTGTTCTCTGTCCAGTTCTGGCTTCTATAGAACGGACATACCAGAAAAATATCTGCCGATGTCCCCCTGTCAGAGCACAATAGGTCAGCGGGGAAATCGCTGCACTAACATTGCATAGTTAGTATAAAGACCTTATCGCAAGCTCCTCCTGTTCAGCCCACTGGGGTGATCGAAAAAAGAACGCAAATGCTGCGTACACACGGTCGGAATTTCCGTCAACAAATGTTCAATGTGGGCTTGTTGTCGGAAAATTTGACCGCGGGTATGCTCCATTGGACATTTGCTGTCGGAATTATCGACAACAAATGTTTGAGATCTGGTTCTCAATTTTTCCGACAACAAAAGTTCCTGTTGAAAATTCCGATCGTATGTATGCAATTCTGACGCACAAAAATTCTAGGCATGCTCAAGAATCAATTTGACGCATGCTCTGAATCATTGAAGTTAATTTTTAGTGTTGTACGTGACCGCGTTCTTGGTGATCGGAATTTCCTACAACATTTGTGTGACCGTGTGTATGCAAGACAAGTTTGAGCCAACATTCCGTTGGGAAAAAAATCCACGATTTTGTTGTCTGAATGTCCGATCGTGTGTACGCAGCAAAAGTGTGTACCAGGCATCTCTGATCTCAGATATGCCAAAACAGAATGGTTGTTGGGGGATTTGCTGCTATTGGATACCTATTCAGTTCATTGACTATACTTGGCAGCACCATACAGAACACCCAGTTTGGGTCAGCACAGCCGATTTCAAATAGAAGCTTAGAAATCAATCTGCACTTGGCTCTCACTTAGAGGTTAATGAGCTGAGGCCTTCAAATTATGACACAAATTGCCACTTCGCTGCATAAATAATAAATAGATGAACATTTCTCCTGAAAAACTGTATCTAAACCAAAGACCAAAAATGTCATACATTGCAATTTACGACAAAAAACATAGGTGTGGTGTCTGCATTTTTGTTGCTTTTATTTTTGCCAGAAGATCCTGCCAGTAACAGACTTCCTGTCTGAGGCCAACCACTCTCCCTAACAATACTGTGTTCATGGAGAAATGGAGTTGGCACTCTACGATAGGACTACAGAACACCCCCTTCTATCCTCTCCTCCATAACAAGAATGTTACTGGTCGAATCAACAGGTATATTTTGCAAAAAAAACTGAACAGATACAACTAAACTATTTGAATGGTATATTTAACAGACCAAAAGGACCAAATAAGAGAAGTTCAATGTCAGGGTTTACATACTGTTTATTAATTACCAGCAGTAACCAAATATGGAGTCAGCAGAGCTTCAGGAGCCGAGGCCTGCTATCTTGCTCCAAGTTAGTGACGCAAATGTAAGCAGTCACAATCCTGATAGACAAGGTAGTAATGGCAGCTCCCACCTTTCTGTCCTTAAAGCGGAGGTTCACCCAAAAGTAGACCTCTGCTTTCCGGAACCCTACGGTGGCACATTTGACACCTTTCAGGTGGGAGGATGGGGTGCAGATACCTGTATAAAACAAGTATTTGCACCATTTCCAAGTATAGACTCCCGCGGGAGTCTGGCCCCTCTGCGTCACATACAACCCCCCCCCCCCCCCCCCCAGTTGTGTTCTGGGAAACACTCGGCTCCCAGAACACAGCGGAGACCAGTGGGAACGGCGCAGCGCAACCCGCGCATGCGCAGTAGGGAACCGCGCAGTGAAGCCGCAGCGCTTCACTTCCCGATTCTCTCACTGAGGATGGCGGCGGGGGAAGCCAAGAGCCAAGCATTAGGCTGCCGATGTTGCGGGTGACCTGGACAGATAAGTGCCCATTTTTTAAAAGTCAGCAGCTGCTGTATTAGTAGCTGCTGGCTTTTAAAAAAAATTTTCAAGTGAACCTCCGCTTTAAAGTGTTACCAAACCCACAACAGTAAAAGAGACTGTATATGCAGTAAAACATACTAACCATGGAACCGAAGGGGTAAATCCTCAGCATTGTATAAAAAGGCAGTATGATCCCATCTTCTCTGTTCCTCCTCTTCCTCCAAAGTCCCTAAACCATCTCCTGATGGAACAGAGGCTAAAGGGACAAGTTGTCCATGCTCAGTTTGGTGTGTATTACCAGAAAGTTTTTTTTTCTTGGGAGAGAGTAGGTGATCAGCACAGGGCCAATCGGCACTGTCCAGATAGAGGGTCAGGGGACCTGCAGCCACATAGGACAGTCAGAGGAGAAAAAAAAACTCCTCCTACAAGCTTTAGAAAGACACTGATAGACGTCACAAGACTGCTGATGAAAAAAGGTTATTTAGCAGTTTATAATTACTAAAATTATTGCATTTCCATATTCTGTGTACTGTGGGAGACCGGATATAGTGAATGCAGGGTCCTGGGTTTACTCCACCATAAACTGCAAACAAAACTGGCAAACGCTTCAGCTAAAGGGATGCAGAGTATAAGAGCTTGGTGAGGACTTTTAGTAACAATTACGAATACAGATGCAAAAAAAATATTCAGAAATTCATCATAATTACAATAGAGATTTTTTTTTTATTTAGGTTTACCTCTTCACTTTGAAAAGATTAATCAGTAGGGAAATGTGACAGATGGTACTTAGAGAAGCAGACAATACTTGATACAGAATATGACAAGATCTGATTATATTGAGAGGTTGGTGGTTTTGATGAAGGTAGATACGGGCCTACACATAGACAATTTCCTGTCTAGTCATCTCATAGCACAGAATACCTGCACCCTGGCACAACTGAGCCTCCTAAGACTACATCAGCTGATAAAGTATTCAAATGTGTTCGGTGCCTGACAGGTGACCACCTACATCTCCAAGTGTACATGCAATGTTTTATATTGGAAGCATAAAATCATTTTCTTAAAGTGGAGATTCCATCCCAATTTTTTTTTCATTATTGTGCTCATTAAACCTAAAAAAAATAAAAAAATAAATATTTTTTTTTACTCATCTGGAAATGCCTGTTGCTATGCGGTCCCACAAAATCTGCCTTTGGAATCACCTAGGATTCTGACATCATCTCCCGCTAATGCTCCTGGGAAATGTGTGTCATTTCCCAGGATGCAGTGCGCTACCCATTATCACTCCCCATCCAAGACTTCCAGGAAGTAAGTGCTTGTGGGCTTCACAATGCCCACAAGCGAAATGACAACGGTGTGGACATAGTTTATAAAACTATCTTTTTTGAATAACTATGCGGAGCGGTGGCGGATTGTAAAATAGTAAGTGACCGGATTTATATTATAAAAACGCATGATGAAAGGACATACATTCATTTAAAAAATGCTAATTGTGGTTGGAACCCCCGCTTTAAGTGCAAATTTAAAACTTAATTCCCACTTCCAAAATGATTTTATGTTTACAAAGCAGCTGACCCCCATGTTTTTCCGTCCAACACAAACTTTAAGTGGTCAGTAAATCCGAGTCAAACATTCAATGGGCATTGAACTGTAGTACAGTCTATCCCCGCATACAACGATGAAGAAATCAGATGCTTCCAAAGGGGCTCTGTGATTCCTTGCTGCTATTATTTACATTTCATATTCAGCCAATTGGTAATACTAAATTAGGTCCAAACCCAAACTGGACAATATTTACCGTTCAAAGCTCTGTCTATGCTAAACAACTGCCATTTTTCTTTCAGAAAATATTGTTTTTGCCTTTTTGGCTTTCTTTTGTGTGTCTCAGTGCTGCTGATCTTCAACGGCCTCTTCCCGTCTACATGCACAGGCTCCAGGGCCAGCTGAACATCATTACCAGCTGCTAGTGACAAGGTACAGCCACTTGTAGTTTCCACAAAATCTTCTATGGAAAATTAGTTATTGGGTTCCATTTTAAAGTGGATCTAAACCCGACTCATGAAATTTGAGCTGCAGTGTTTTGTTATCTCTCTTCAAAGAGCCAAGTCCCGCAGCTCTCCCCTTAACCGTTCCTCTGTTATCAGCCTGATAACTCCTGACAAATTCTCAGACACATCAGATAAAAGCAGCCTGAAATTTCTGTCAGGGGAGGTTGCTAAAATAGATTAGCAGGGAGCTGGCCCTGTTACAAAACACCTCAGCAAATGCGGAGAGGGGGTGTGTGATTTTCCTCCAATCAGCAATTTTAGCTATCTTGGCTGTGTGCCCAGACATCACACTTTGGGGTCAATTCACAAAGCTTTATTTTCAGATTGCGAGTGTTATTTTAACGATTTTGCACGTTATTGAAGCTAGTTCAATTCACTAAACGATTTAACGCTTTGAAAAATCATCAAATAACGTTTCCCTACACAGAAACGATATTTTAAGGTGTGGATCCGTATTAAAGAGTCAAATCGTTATTTTAAAGATTCAAAACGTTATTTTAAAGAGTCAAATCGTTATTTTAAAGAGTCAAATCGTTATTTTAAAGATTCAAATCGTTAAATATGTACAGAAGTGCAATTCACAAAGATTTTTTGGACAGTTATCAATCGTTAAGCAATCGTTAAATTAACACCTCCCTCAGGGTGGCGTTATGACATTTCCCAGGCGATATTTTGTTGTTAGAGGAAGCTTTTGGCGATTTTTGTAGTGTAGTGTAGTGTTGGGCAAGCTAGAACCGTGCTCTATTTGAACTTAAAATTATCCAGAGGCGAAGAAGAACACGTTAGAATGTTGTTCAGATTTATAAATGTGTATTCCGTTCACATACTATTTTGGATGACTTTTCTGAAACCCAGGTGATAACTAAATTCCGATTATCATCTCCCATGATTTATTCTCTGTATGAGGAAATACACATGGCTTTAGAAAAGCACACACTAGAAGTTATGCACATCACATGCTCAATCTCATGTGTATTGCTTGTGTCTCTCTCTCTGTATCTGCTCTTTTCCACATGCAGCTGTTCTCCTCCCCTTCTGCTCCCAGAATGCATCTTTCCAGCATTATTTAACGATCTTAAGAGTTATTTTAACGTCCCGAATCTTAATAATAACGTCTGAGTAGTTAGAATAACGTTTGGATAAAGAGTCAGTTGAAAACCATAACGACTGTGTTAAATAACGATTATAGCTTTCGTGAATACCATGTTTGCTAGCGTTAAATAAGGAGTGCTAATTTAAAACCTGAAGAAAACCAATAACGTTTCTCTTTGTGAATTGACCCCTATGTGTTGAACAGGAAGAGAAAATCTAAAACTATCTGAACTTTCTAAACAGTATATAATGTGAAGACAGCCGATATACATGTAGGGAGATTTGGTTCATCTCTGTGTATCATCTGAGGCTGTTCACTCCATTGGGCGTATGGAGGGTTTACATCTAGTTTAACTACACAGAACTGACTGCACTATGTAAGTTTTCAGATGAATAATAAACAAGAGCTACTTATGTTTTTGTGATGTACAGTCTTTCACCACACCATATCGGCTCAGATACACGACTTTCACTATCCATCAGATGTTCCAGAGGGTTAAGGGCTCTTTTCCACTAGCAGTTTGAGGGGGTGGAAAAATGCTTGTCAAGTGAATGGGCCCCTTAGCAAGTGCCCTGCAACCCTGTGCAATGCATGCAGTTAAAGAACACTAGTGCAGGGTTCAAGGGGTTAAAGCAGATAGCGAGGTGGTGAAACAAATGCCCAAACGCTCTCGGAAGAGTGATTGGCTTTTCAGAAACTAAAGCGTGAACGTGCCCTAAAAGTCACTCTTGGCCGTTTTATGGAGTGATTGGTGATCTGTGAGATGCCACATCGGCGCTACAAAATTAACGTTTGTCCATTGCAAAGTTTGCAATGTAAGTTGGTCGTACACAGCTTGAATTTCGGCCCATACCTGGTAAATAGTCCGAAATTCCAGCCATGATTAGCTCTGTCAACACCACTCAGCTCAACAAACATTGAAAAAGCTGGGTAGAAACTTGATGGCTGAACAGTGGAAAATGCTGTCACTGTTTGAGTTTTCCAAAAAGCCATGGCTACTAAATACAATGGCCATCAGTGTAGACTCTTCCATCCATGCTGTTTAGCACTGATAGAGGAATCTATTGGATTTCTTTCCTTCAGCTTGCATACCCAATAAGAAAAATCTTTGTGCAAAGCTAGCCATAGCATCTTTCCAAAAACCAGCCGGATGCAAACATATGTAAAGTTCAAACAAACCACCTACAACCATAGAGTAGAAACACAAACATGAAGGGTCATCAGTGGCAACAAAAAAATAAGAAAATCTAGACAAAAAAAACCCTTGCCCAGTGCCCCCTCTTAAAAGGGGTGGCTACAGAAGAGCACCCAATGCAGTGTGCTTCTATGGGCAGGTTTTTCCATTGGTTGGACCACAATCTCCCCATAGAGGTCTGCTGGCAGCAGAAGCCATATAGAACAATAGGCACTTGCAATCAGAACACTGCTGGTAGTGTCCGTATTGTTAAATAATAATGCCTTGTACACAGTATCAGAATTTTCGCTGGGAAAGGTCTGACTGACTTTTTCCATCGAATATTCCGATCGTGTGTAGCCCCATCAGAGTTTTTCATCGGAAATTCTGACGAATTCCATCAGAGTTTAGATATAGAACATATTCTACTTTTCTCCGATGGAATTACGTCAGAATTCCAATGAGATTTGGCCGGGCAAAAGCCTGATCGTGTGTACGCAGCATTAGGCCACGTTGCCCAACAGAGAAGTGTGAGTTGAGCTACTTGGCTCAGCACAAACTTTGAGGTCCTCTTGGAGATTAAAATCTCCTACTAAGTGCCCAAAAACTGCCAAAAAAAGGATGCAGCGCGAATGAGCCCTAACAAAAAACACATGCTGACCATTTCTAAAATTACCTGACTTGGAAGCAATTCTTTACCGGCTGACTGTAGAGGTGTTCTATGCAGGAACATCACACGATCGTTGTGCAAGTTTAAATAAAATCTGTTTGCAGGTCACACCATGTTGAATAAGAAACATGCATGTAATTGACTTACTAAATTATGTCTGTAAATTTGATGATAAAAGTGTCACCTCCCAAAATTCAAGCCAGGGCAGATCGATGGGAGGTGGAACTTTCGCGGTGATAAAGTTAATGCCAGCATTAGGAATGTACTACGCCTAGTTCGATAATCATTAGGGATAGAATAAATGATTACACCATAGTCTGATGGAAAAATGATGCTCATATTTTTCAATTAGGAGACTGAAACGCCTTACAGATGATCAAAACAAGACGATGTGTGAGAGTTTGGCTGGGTGGAAAATCAAACAAATCTTTTTGAAACAGGATGTGACTGAATTTAACCATGTGCAGGCCTGGGCCATCATAAATCAATGACATTTTTTTTTGTTTTGTTTTTTTAATTAAAAATTCAATGCAAAACTTTGTGTAACAAGGTAAAAACAGGAAACATGAATTCAACAGACAATTACTTTAAAGAAATTTGTCAGTATAGGGCTGTCATTACTGATCTCATTCTGAAAAAAATGTCAGTTATCTGGTTTAGTCTGGCATTAATAATGCTTGCGTTTCAGTCGCCAAATAAGCTTGCCACTAGTATATGTTTTGGGTAGGGAACTCAGACTGGGGAATTCATAGATGACACTGTTTAGAAAACTGCTGTGCCTCCGCATAACAAATGTCAGTGTCTGTGTCAAATCAGAGGCAAGTAGATAAATATACCAGAGGAATGGTGGGGGGCAGCACTGATGTCAGAGTGTCCATACTGCAGACACTCCTGTCCTCGGTGCTGTTAAGTAAATTGTAAATTCTGGACCTGATTCAGAAAGTATTTACGTTGGTGTATCTAGAGATACGCCGCGTAAATACTAAGAATAGTCGGCGTATCTTTTTTCTGTATTCAGAAAAGAAAATACGCCGGAATTCTGCTAATATACGAGCGGCGCAAGTCTGTTACCCCGTCGCATATTAGTTGCATTTTTACGCTGGCCGCTAGGTGGCGCTTTTGTCGTTGTACGCTTCGAATATGTAAATTAGGGAGTTACGCCGATTCCCGAACATACTTGCGGCCGGGCGTCGTAGTTTACGTCGTTTGCGTAAGCGTTATTCCGGCGTAAAGTTACCCCTGCTATATGAGGCGCAGCCAATGTTAAGTATGGATGTCGGGACAGCGTCAAATTGTACGTCGTTTGCGTAAATCTTTCTGGAACGTGGCTGGACGTAATTTACATACATGTCGTTTACATTGACTAGTTGCAACGTGATTTCACGCATGCGCACTGGGATACGTCCACGGACGGCGCATGCGTCGTTCAGAAAATACGTAAATAGCACGGGGTCATGAATAATTTGCATTACATTACTAATTTGAATTAGGCACCCTTACGCTGGACACTTTACGCTACGCCGCCGCAACTTATGGAGTAAGTGCTTTCTGAATAAGGCACTTGCCCATAACAGTTGCGGAGGCGTAGTGTAAAAAGCATACGCTACGCCCGCACACAATTACGCCCCCCTTTTCTGAATCTGGCCCTCTGTATATAATTGTATTTTATTTTGCATGCTTTGCCTATGTATTACACACTGCACTCATTGTGCACACGGCACTAATAATGTTTTGATAACATGTTGCGTTCTTTCAAGTCCTGATTAAAATTTAGCCTACCTATGTTACGCCCCTTGGTACCATAAAAGTACAATTGTAATATTAATGCGATACCTACGTAATCACGTCTAATAAAACAATGTCAAATGTGTTGCATAAGCAGAACATTTATTTGGAATGATGCCAAGTGTATCTTTTGTGTCTGTTCCATATTGCAGTAGTTATTAATTTGCAACCATCAATATGAGTATAGGAGTTGCTAGCTATAAAATTTCCAGAACAAGCCCCACTTTGACAGCTGCATTGATTGCTAATACACTGCGCAGCCAATAGCATCATAGCAAGCAATTATGCATCCCCAGCTCTATTCAGCTGCTGGCCAATGTAATTTTGGATAATAACATCAGGAAGTGTCCCCCACTACTTTGTTTACATGGGTAACCTCACAGTTGGCAGCTGAAGAGGGCTGGGGTCAATAGGCAACTAGGACGCAGGAAGCTGTCACATTAATGACAGCTGTTCAACACAAAATGCCTCACTCTGAGCACAGTGTCTTTCTGTTGACCTTAAGAGAAAAGTGTGGGAATTAAAAAAAACACATATATACTGACCTAGGTGGATGCAGCCTCAATTCAAAATTGCATTGGTCCCTTGCTGCCCAATAATGTCAGTCGCCAGCTCTCTGCTCAGCCCATCTAGCGCTCACTGGAGCACCGGGCTGGGGGAGGGATGGTAGCAGCTGGTTTAAGCTCTCCCCAACACACAGAGGCAGAGCGAGCTGCCAGTCAGGCAACTGGGTGGATCCAGACATTAATGTCAGGATCTCTCCAGAGATGGGACCGGTTGGGTAGGGACAAATAGACAGTGGAGCTTGCGGTCTACTGAATCTGTGTCACAGGAGTGCAAAACTAAGTGCACTCCTGTGACCCACAGGAGAAGTAGGGCCAAAAGAGCTTTGGCCTTACTTCTCCTTTAACTACTGCAAGTAACCTTATGTGTGAGCTGCTGGTAGTTATTTTGGAGTATGTCATAGCCATGGTGACAGATGCTAAAAATAGCAGTAATAAAGAGTACCTGAACCTGGTGCATTTGTTAGAAAGCTTTACAAAACTGACGCAAGGCTTTCCTTAAAGGCTAAGTTAACCTTTAAATAAAAATGAACACTTGCTAATTTTTTTGCACGTTTTTTTCTCAGGAGCCTGTAAAGCATTACACCCGTGAAAAGTAGATTACGATTGCAGTGCCACGCTCTTTAGATTATCAGTATAACTGTCTGCCTTTACTCCCCGATACTGAAGTACAGGAAGATAAAGCATTCACCAGTCCCCCGGTAGTTTGAGAACTACAAGCCGTCTGCTGCAATGGCTGACAGTAGTTGTAGTTCATTTATTCACAAAACTCTGAACGAAGGACACAGCCGTGTGGGCAGAGCCCTGCTTGTGTTGGTGGTTACAAAATAAATAAAAACATATATTTTTAAGTACTATACAAGCTAGTGTGGTGCTCCAATCCTTTCAAAAACTTTAGTCATTTCATTGACGAAGAATAAAAGATATTTTTTTCTTTGTGGGCGCTCATCTGGAAATTTCCCACATAGAAGGTCCCTTTCTTCCAATTTGGATATAAATGATATCCTAAGCACTGGTAAAACTTTAATTCTGGTGTACATATCCAATATTATGTATCTGGTGCTCTTATCCTTTCAAACAGTTTTAGTAAACTCCTATAAGGGTCCAGCAAGACCCCACAGTTGCTGGTCAGCTGGTTGCCCTTCGATTTCCATATGGTTCTGCACTCCTACATCATAAAAGGTCCTCATTGAAATGGTCAGCCAAGCCAAAACCAATATTTTAGCTACAGGCAGATCCTGGCTTCTTATAGGCCTTAGATAGTTTAAGAGTGAGATGTCCATGCCATTTCCAACTAGGTTCTAAATCCACTTGGGAGTTTTGTCAGCTCAGCATCCCCTATTGCAGGGATATGCAATTAGCGGACCTCCAGCTGTTGCAAAACTACAAGTCTCTGCCTCTGGGTGTCATGCTTGTGGCTGTCAGACTCGTGATATGCCTCATGGAACTTGTAGTTCTGCAACAGCTGAAGGGCCGCTAATTGTTTATCCCTGCGCTATTGCATTCTAAAGCATACGAAGGTCGAAAAATCAAAGCGCAAAAATGGGAGCGCCTCATGATGACCATAGCTCATGGACAGAATCAAGAACCTAGGTGATGAGATCTCACCAATACAATCTCTAAAATTATAAGTAGATCTCCCCAGACTAAAAAGGATACAATAAATTGTCAGGTGTTTATTTTTAATGCCCTTTGCATTTTCCAATCGTAACAACTACATGTTCAAAGGCATACATAAAACATACACAGGGATGAACTTTAAACCCAAAAAAGAAAAGAGAGACAGGGTGCCAAGTTATTGATAGGGTTGAAGCAACAGAATTAAGAGGGTTACAATTTTTCAAGACAGGGTGGTAACCCCCGAATGTACAGTAAAAGTAGCTGCTTTTCTTCTTCCAAAAATACTATAGTAAACTTCAAAGGGACTGTAGCTGCTGTAAAACTTTAAAGAATATTTTATCCTGGCAGCACAGTGACCCAGGGCCTCTCAGCCGTTCTTAAAGGTGCATTCTAATCTTATTGGTCAAGGTTAACTTTTTTAATAAAGAATCTTCCTTTGCTTTCATCCATCTTGTCATTTTCAGAAAGCTGTTTGAGGGGGCGGATAAGGCACTAAAATGAGGTCTCCGGTTATGAATTACTGTGGACAAAGCATAAGTCTGCACTGCAGCTCTCTCTTCTTCCTCTAATACATTTACTAAGCCACACATTTCTGGAAGTACCCAGAAAAAAAACCTCAGCATATTCAGTTATAATCCCTTTACTACTACTACTGATTTCTGAACTTTGCCTATGGAATGCCACATTTCAGTAACTCAACTGATATAGGAAAATTGATTTTGCATAGACATAAAAATGTAATGTTTTCATATTCTTAATTTATCTACACAAAATGAAACAGTAACGAAATAATAAGTATACAATAAATGTACAGTGGAAATGCTCAAATTTTTGAGTCTCAAGGGACAGGGATGAAACTTGACGAGATTTGCTAAATATGGTCAAACTGGGCAACATTTGGGCATATCGGCTGTAGAGCTTAAAGCGGAGTCCCACCCCCCCCTTTCAAAAATGTATTTTGATTTTAATTTAATTAACACATACTGTAGTTGCTGGCTTTTAATATTAGGACACTTACCCGTCCTTGAGTCCAGCGATGCTGGCACCCCAGCCGATGTTTACATAGACTGCTGCCGCCATTGCCGGTAAGGGTCCCTACTGCACATGCGTGAAGTGCGCTGCGCTCTTTCATCGGCCCGGCAGCAGGGGAACAAGGAGTAGTAGGGGGCCAAACTTGTAATGTACCTCGCTGCAGTAAGGTCCGAAGGAAGTGGGGACAGGGTACCTGTCAAAAACAGGTACCCGTTACCTGAAAGGTGCCAAATGTGGCACCGGAATGTGTGAGTGAGTGAGTGAAAAACATATATAGCACAGCACATGCAAACTAAATCACCTCTGGGCGCTCGTGTATGAATGTGTAAAGGAATCACATAAGCAGAAGTTCCACTTTTGGTTGGATCTTCTCTTTAAAGAATAAGTTCACCTTTTGGAGCATGTTACACATTACACCCATATTTACAGTGCAACTTGCTTTAGCACATGTCCTCACCTCCCCTGATCTCCCCTCCGTGACAGCAGGAAGGGGATCCTCTCCCCACACCCCATTAAAATTTTAACACATAGTGTCCACCTGTGTGAACAGGGCCTTAATCTTGTATATATAATAAAGCTTTCCAGGCCACCCAATCACTAGCAACGCTATGCCTTTTTCATAGAGACATGGATTGTCATAATGTGGCAGAAGGTTCATTTATTTGAATTATATTAGCTACTATACCATCATAAAAAAAAGAAAAATAGGTTTCCTAGGAAAAAAATATAAATATATATATATACACTGTGAAATAAAGAAAATATAGGTTTGCAGACCCTATTTTACGTTTACCTACAATTTTCGGTGGCCTATAATCTTACCTATATAACCAACGTTTTATATAGAAAACTGTTCCCTGGTGAGAAGAGCCTGTGATTTTCTGGTACTCAGCCTGTGAAAACGTCAGAACAGGCAACAAACCCTCTACTGTACCCAGGAGTGCCTGCATGCTGCTACCAATTCTCTGACATGCAAATTCTTTTTTTTTTTTTTTTTCTTCCTTCTTAAAAGAAAAATGCTGGTTATGATTATTAAGAGGCAGCAAGCACAATGAAATCAAAAGCTGGCAATGAGGCTCACTTTTGAGCTGTCACTTAGGAAATTAAACACCATTATCCTACGATTTACAAATTCTTTTGCATTTACTATATTACCAGGGCCCCTGCACTCCATTTTATCTCTCTTACTGTTAAATATCTCCTCTCTCTGCTAACAGTGCTATAATTAACTTGCGAGACGCTAGTCAGTCAGCCTCGGCAACATGCCAAGAAATCAACCCCAATTACTATATTCACAATGTCAGTAATGCTCACTTCTCAGTTTATACTAATTTGAAATGGCAGGTTCCAACTTCCCATGTCTGAATTATACAATACCATTTTCATACAATCCCATTATACTCCAACGTAACATTAGTGCCTACAGAATGCTTGCTATGTAAACTTACAAGTCAAACAGAAAAACTACAGATAACCTTCTAAAAATAGTTGCTGCCAGAATTGTCATTGAAAGAAATACACAGAACTGCTAAGGGATTTTGGGGGCAAGTTTAATTTATGTATAAATAAAACAGGATGTCAGAGTGCTAAAGAAAATCTGTCTCTCTCAATGTTCATAAAGAGCTCCAATCATCAAAGTGGATGTAAACCTTTACATATACCCAAGTGAAGTGACTGGCTTCAGGAGATACACAAAGATGAAACAGATCCTCCTACATAAGTCTATCTGCAGCCTTCTTGTATCTACATCTGTTTAAAGTCCAGAATTTATAAGGCTTATCTGAGCATTCAGAAAACAGGGAGCGGAGAGCTGAAATCACACTCTGCAGAGCTCAGAGCTTCCTCCTCTAGAGAGGTCCGTTTCTCTTCTGTGAAGAGGAGAAACAATAGAGGGACAGGCTAGAGAATGAATAATCATTGTGATAGATAATCAGAGGCCATAGTAGCGATCATGTGATCGAGAGCCAGTTCTTTCAATTCCTGGAGCGGTCACCGACAGTTTGGTCTCTGTTCTGGCTGTGTGCGATCGAGCGCGCTTCCAGTACAAAACTCAGGAACACATATGCAGCATCCAGGATTAACGCCCACTTTTTGGATGCCGAATATATGTTATACGGTCATAAAGGGGTTAAACGTGCTACCCCAAGTACTATAGAGAAGGCCCGTATATTACTACACCAAGTTAATTCTCAGACTCAATCAGTTAAAGTAGAACTTTATCTCTCAATCACCATTAATTATAATGCTTATGCTGATAGCCTAAAGCTAACCATAGTTTATTTAACCACTAAAAAAATGTTGATAGAAAAAAAATATATATATATTATGTTTGGGGGTTCTAACACCCTAGAGAATAAAATGGCGGCCGCAATACTTTTACTACATCGTATTTGGAAAAATTTACTTTTTTTAATTAAAAGACAAGACAACAGTAAAGTTAGACCAATTTTGTTTTATATTGTGAAAGATAATGTTACGCCGAGTAAATAGTATCTATTTAACATGTCATGCTTCAAAGTGGCGCCCGCTCGTAGATTGGCACCAAACTTTTACCCTTAAAACTCTCTATAGGCAACGTTTGAAAAATTCCACAGGTTGCAAGTTTTGAGTTGGGCTTCATGTACACAGGACGTTGTTCAACCTCTCCTGAACAATTTAACTTGAAAGCTAGAAATGAGTGTATGAAAACAACTGTTTAGCCACGTTTGCGTCTTAAAAAAAAAAGTCTAAACGAAACGCTGCTAAACGCTAGTTGCCGTGTTTGGAGCTTCAACTGCCTCACCAGCTCATCGGGACTGGGCAATTAAAAAAAAAAATGGAGAGATCTGGGGTCAAAAATACCTAATGTCAATGTCTCCTCTCGCACTGCTGACAGGAGAAAAAAGGGGGGGGCTAGCAGGGGAAACATTCTGACATCTTGAAGCTCGGTTCTCCCCTGTCACACCGCTGCTGTCACAGCTTCACTGATGGGGGGGTGGAGGGAGGGGGGGCTTGACAGTACCCACTACAGTTGTTGGCGTCACACGGGTGTGGTCCACCCCCCTCCCCCTACACCCCCATAGCAAACGCAACCTCCTGCCTGCATACCTGAGCCAAGGGCAAATGGACTTCAGGAAGCAAATGCTACATGAATCATCTGCCCTTACTGAAGATGGCTACAGCTAGAAATGGCGTCACACGGGTGTGGTCCACCCCCCTCCTCCTACACCCCCATAGCAATTTTTTACCTTTAGAGGGGCTTTCTGGGCCAAACGCAACCTCCTGCCTGCATGCCTGAGCCAAGGGCAAATGGACTTCAGGAAGCAAATGCTACATGAATCATCTGCCCTTACTGAAGATGGCTACAGCTAGAAATGCTAGGGGGGTTCTGTGATTTCTCAAGCAAGTAAAGCAAAGACATGGATGGATGGGTGAGTTTGCTTTGAATATTAAATATGAATTAAATAGCATTTTCAGTTTGTGGTGCTCAGATATTGTAGAGTTAAAGCAACTAAACTGTAAGCACAACATATGATATGCAAAAAGAACACTGCCACACTTTAGCAATATTTACTTTAGTTGTCTTATCGTTTTCATCTGTTTCAGGGTACGGAGCCACTAATTTGTATACTCCGACCCCACCTTACTACACAGCTCAGCTTCAAAACTTTAGATCTCGGTTCATTATACCTTGCATTACATACAGAGTGCAGAGTTCAGGGGGTTACACACAGAGTGCAGCGCTGTCACTTTTAAACACAGAAACTGGACTTCTGTGTTTACAAGTGATTGTGGTGAGCAGGCACGAAAGGGTCTGAGCCAGAGGTGGTGGCTTAGCCCTGTCTGGAGTAGCAGGGGACTTCAGAACAAGTGGACCTGTCTACATATAAATACAAAAGCCGGATAGGAATCAAAGTTTTGCTGCAGGACAGTGCTGTCAAACTTTACCCGGCCATAATGGCCAATACAAAATGTAGGTTGTACTGCAATAGAGAAAACGTGAAACATTCTTAGTTGTCAAGCATGTAAAGGTTTCAATGGCTTATCAGTGAATGTGTTAGTAATGCATTTAGGTTCAACTATTATGTATTGGGTTCAGTGACCTTCGGATTTTTTGCTTTGCTTCTAATGCCATGACTGGGAAACTTGAAGTTTCCCAGCTGTTGAGAACTGAGAATTTAAAAAAACACTGACAGTTAGAAGCTGGAAAAGTATTCTGGGGTTTACAATGCCTCAAAAGCTAAAGATTAACTATGTATAGTTATATAGTCATTTACATTTGTTAATAATGTTCTATGGTCATAAATGTTCAATGTTTTCATATCTGTATCAAAAGTATTCCGATTGTAAAGCAATGTGTATAGAAGTGTTTGTCTTTTTTTTTTTTGAAAAATTATTTTTATTAAGATATTTGCAAACAAGACATACAACATTCAAAAGGGAGAGTACCATGGCACAACACCAGGTCCCTCACGACCAACATGGTCGTAACATCGACAATCTACCTAACATAGGTAACTGCCTACTAACAAAATACCAACCTCATACCACCCCCCCCCCCCCATAAACCCTAAACTCAGTCCACCACCACCCCAGGCAATAGCACCAGAAATAGAGAATCAGGCACACAGTTAGTTACACCAAATACGCATTGGCAAGTATAGAGACATCCAACTTAATATCGAATCACCATCCCTAGCCGACTGCCCACCCTACAGGGGGACAATCAGATATGGATCAAATAAACCCCCCCCCCCCCCCTTCCCGTTACTCCAAGGTGAAGCCCATCCGTCTCACATGTACAACTAGCAATCTGCAAATCTTAGCCCATTAGTCAGCCCCCCCGCTCTAGCCCGCAGTAGCGTCAGAATCATACCAGGCCCGCCAAACCTTATCAAATTTTTTCCCATATCCCCTGGAGAGATAAGTTGCTCTATAGAAGGGCATCATAGAATTCACCAGCCCTTTCCAGAAAGCTATACCAGGCGGGGCGGGCGATTTCCACTTGAGCAGAATGGCCTTCCTCCCGTAAAACAGCAGTATATTCAACAAAGTTCTGAGGGCCCTGGAAGGGACCACCTCCTCCACTAGGCCCAAAAGACACACCTGCACCGACAAGGGAACAGGCACCTGCAGCATGTCCCCCAGACAAGTAACCACCCCATCCCAAAATATCTTTATCTGCGGGCATTTTCCAGAAAATGTGCTTTGCATCCGCCGGCGAGAAGGAGCACCTCCAGCATTCTGAGGTAATCGATGGATATACAACAGAAAGCCTCACAGGGGTAAGATAAATTCTGTGCAAAAATTTAAATTGTATCAGCTTAACCCTCGCTGAGACCAGGTGCTTAAAGGGGTGATCCCACATGTCATCCCAATCTTCACCATCTATGCCAGGGACCTCCCTCTCCCTCTTCTCTCTGCACTTAATTAATGCTGCCGGGCGCTTCTTAAACATCTCCTTGTATGTGACTGACAAGGTTTTAGGAAGGTCCTCCACCATAAGCAAGTCCTCAAGTGCGGACGCAATGGACTCAATCCCCCTCTCCCGAAACTGAGCCCTGAGGGCATGTCCAAGCTGTATAAACCTGAAAAAGGATTTGGGGAGATCAAATCTAGCCTTAAGCTGGTCAAAGGTGAGTAATGCCCCATAGCTAGTTATGTCCTTGAGAAGCTTTATACCCCTTGCCACCCACACCATCGGATCCGAAAAAGAATAGAAATGAGACAGCTTGGGATTCCCCCACAGCGGAGTCTGTGGCGAGAAACCAATATAGTTAGGGCAGGCCAGGCCCATCGCCTCATCCCATGCCCGGACTGTCACCCGCATGGCCAACGTCAGCGGCAGGTCTGCCCCGGCACCTCTATGCACAGCCAAACGGAGAGTCTCATAAGACCCCAAGTGAGCCGCCTCCAGTACCGTGGCAGAATCCCCATCATCAGGGGTCAGCCACCTGCGTACAAACACAAGTTGACCCGCTAGATAATACTTCCTCCAATCGGGCAGTGCCAACCCCCCGACCCCAGGGTTCCTGAAGCATTTTAATTCCTATGCGCTGCGTTTTGGGGACCCAAAGGAAAGAACTAGTAATACCATTCAATTGTTTGAAAAAGGATTTAGGAACCCTCACCGGAGCATGCCGCAGAAAGTATAGAACTACCGGGAGAATTTTCATCTTTAATAAACTTACTCTTCCCATAAGTGAGAGCAGATCTCCAGTTTACATTGAACTCCCGTGGCCCGCCCTTCACCCCAGTTTTTTCTTTTTAAATATCTAAAGGTATACAGCAAAACCTTGGTTTGAGAGTGTTTTGCTAGACAAACAAAATATTTTAATAAATGTTGCCTTGATATACAAGCGATGTCTTGATATAAGAGTAGGGTCATGTCACAACTGAGTATAAAAGAGAAGAGAGGAGCCTCTAAGTGTAGCAATATGGTTACATTTAATGAAGGTACAACATTTAGCAACATATTACTACACTTAGAGGTGCCTCTCTCCTCTTTTATACCCTGTAAAAAAAACGCTTTAATATACAAGTGCTTTGGATTACAAGCATGTTTCTGGAACAAATTATGCTTGCAAACCAAGGTTTTATTGTACATACATTTTTTCCAAGGGTCTTCTGGTCCAATCAGTAACATTACAACACCTTCCACTTTTTTCGGGGATTCATTTTTCTTTACTCCTGATGATGCTCAGATAATGACATGGGATTGAAGTCCAGTGCAGCGGTACCTTGATCTAGGCTGACGCAAAAAACCCCAAGAGCAAGGTCCATGACAGCCTGGGTTCAGTGAAAAAGGGTTGAAGGAAGTAGGCCTTCATTCAACCTAAAATACTAGTGACAGAGAGGACTAGACAGTGCTGGATTCAAGGTATTGAAGCAAAAGATCCTTTTATTTTTAAATACTCCTAGGCATCTAGTATTTATTGGTATATGCTAAAGGGGTGGTGGCGCTGTCCCAAACCCTGATTTGTCAAGGATGAATGTGTCAATATGTCAACTTCTGAAACCAGTACTTAGGGGTTCCTAGGTGCAAGTGTAATAAAGATACAGTGACACCATATACATCAAATATAAACTAAACTAAACAGTGATAAAGTGCAAAAGTGCATACTGATGCATCTGATGAACAGTTTGTGCACTGCTTGGATCTAAAGTGCTTGTAAAGGATTTCTGGAGTGAGGACCTTATCACTATCCAGTGGATACATCTATCTTGGGCTGACAGCACCATTGGAGGACATCTGGATCCCTCTGTGATTACACACTCGGTACCCCTATAGGGGTTATTGGCTCTGGTGAGTGGGGAACCTGGTGGGGGAGCACCGGACCACAGCGATACCACCCATCTGCACATCTGATGAAATTAGGTATCTAGGATTACTGCACATTTTTCATCGTTATGTTTTGAACTTATGGACTTTATTATTATTCACATGTTTATGCACTTTTGCATTTTATCACTATATGTTTAGTATATATTTGATGTATATGGTGTCACTGTATTTTTATTACACTTACACCTAGGAACCCCTAAGTACTGGTTTCAGAAGTTGACACATTGACACATTCAGCCTTGACAAATCAGGGTTTGGGACAGCGCCACCACCCCTTTTGCATATACCATTTCTCTTAGGTACCCCTTTAGTGGGGTATCCTTTTTGGGGGGGTGCAGTCCTACTTACACTTTCCTCCTAAGCGCACTTTTTCACTCATCAATCTAGTATTTATTATTTAAAGTGGTTGTAAAAGTAAAATTCTTTCCCGTAAAAAAGAAACATTGTATACTTGCCTGCCCTGTACAAAGGCGCTCTTGGCTCCTTTTATTTGGTGTACACTACTATAGCAAGTTATGGGGGCACGTGTAGGAAAAGCTCCTGAGCACTGCCATGTGCGTCAATAGACACAGGCAGTGCAGCTTAGCCCCACCCCCTCCTCACAGAATTTGATTGAGAACTAATGGCTCCTGCTGCTGCCTCTGTGTCCTGTGAATGCAGAGAGCCATTACAGATGGGCACAGCACTGGATCAAGATAGTACTTTATGGCAGTGGTGGTGTGGGGGTCGATACAACTATTCGGACATTTTTTACCTTAAAGCAGAGTTCCACCCTAAAATGGAACTTACGCTCATCGGATTCCTCCCCCTCTCCGGTGCCACAATTGGCACCTTTCGGGGGGAAAGGGGGACAGGATGCCTGCCAAAGACTTCCAGGAGTCCAAGCTGTGGCCCGTGACGTCAGCGCGGGGCTCCCTCCTCCTCTCCCGGCGGCGGCAGCACCCGACAGCTGATGGAAACATCAGATGCAATGCCAACATTGAGGGACTCCAGGACAGGTAAGTGTCCATTTATTAAAAAGTCAGCAGCTGCAGTATTTGTAGCTTCTGGCTTTTAAATATCTTTTTTTGGCTGGAACACCACATTAATGCAGGGAATGTAAGGTAAAAAATGACCTGTCTTTAGAACCACTTTAGGCTAGGGTAGGAGTGCTGCTGGAAAATGGGATTCCTGCAAAAAAACATCTTTGTGATTCCATCTTTTACAATTACAATCATATAGACATTATGATTTTCCATATTTTAATGCAAACAATATTTATGAGGTAAATGTGTTAATTTTAAATCTATTCTTTATTTAAAATAAGTGTAAAATCTACCGGCAATTTGTTGGGACCGTTATAATCTAATTTCATTGGAACACTATATACTTTAAAGATTATTCTGTTATTTAATGGATGAAAAAAATTACTTTACCATCAGTGTAGAATTGACAGCCACATCTGCATTAGTATGACACTTAAGGGTTATTTATTAAGCAATATGTGTCTTTTGCAAAAAAAAAAAAAAATCAGCATTTTGTGTTGAAAATACACAAAGGGAACCAGTGCAAAGCTTCATACATTTCCACCGAGGCCTCAAGCAGTAGATCATCCGCAAAATGCTCAGAGTAAACAAGACAACTTCCATCACTACCCCACACATGTAATGAGAAATACAAAAGCCTCCATACAAGGCAATGTAATTGAAGTCAATGACCCATTAAACGGCAATTTGTTACAACTCGCATCTACAATTAATATACAAATTCTATTACAAATACATTATCGATTATGACATTCCAGCTGATAAATGAAAAGGAAAGTTGCCTTCCCAATAAATCCTGCTCGGCACTTTACTTGGCAAGTTGATGTGCTTTAATCTAGGAATATTTATTGTGGCTGTTCAGGAGAATGTGAGCAGGCCAATAAAAGTGTCAGCACAGGGAAAGTGAGACGCAGCATAAAGAAATGCCGAACATGGCACATACACTACAGAGCAGCTCGGGA
This sequence comes from Rana kukunoris, assembly GCA_029574335.1. NCBI lineage: Eukaryota > Metazoa > Chordata > Amphibia > Anura > Ranidae > Rana > Rana kukunoris. Next base: position 509,965,790 of record CM056050.1, read on the forward strand.
AGTAGGGAGCCAATGTACACGCCAACACAAAAGATGTGTGTGTGTGTGTGTGCGCAATATATACATACACACACAGTGGGGAAATTATTTGATCCCTGCAGATTTTATTATTTGATCCTCTGCAGAGTTTGCCCACTTACAAAGAAATGAAGGATGTATAATTTTTATCATAGGTGAATTTTAAATAATGGAGACAGAATATCAACCAAAAATCACGAAAAAACACTTAAAATACTATAAATTAAGTTGCAGTTCAGTGAGTAAAAAGTATTTGATCCCCAAGCACAACATCAATTAGTACTTTATTAGGCAATTTCCCTCAATTTAGACAGATTTCTTCTAACTTCCTGCTGTGCTTACTGAAGGGGGGGAGGGGGTATTTCAAATGGGACATACATGAACTATGCATAACTCTTCCATACTCTATGAACAAAATAAAAAATAAAAAGTTAGCTTTAGATATGCACTAACCACTTCAATACCGGGCTATCGTCAAATGACGTCTACAGATGGGATCTCCCATCATGGGTGGACATCATATGACGTCCTGGGCTTCCCGGCCATCTAGGGGGTTGCGAGCGCCGCTGCATCGCTCGGGACCAGGTGCACATGGATCACCGCATCCTGTACTCGGAAGCGGTGATCACGGTCATGTCACACACAGCCCATCCCCCCCTACAGCAAGAAGCACTCCATAGGGCACACTTAACCCCTACAGTGCCACATAGTGGTTAACCGTTTCACTTCCAGTGGCATTTTCACAGTAATCAGTGCATTTTTATAGCACCGATGACAATGGTCCCAAAAATGTGTCAAAAGTGTCCAATGTATTTACCAAAAATATGTAGAAGAACACGTATCACCCTAAACTGGGAAAAAAACTTTTTTTGGGTGATATTTATTATAGCAAAAAGTAAAAAATATTGCATTTTTTTCAAAATTGTCGCTCTATTTTTGTTTATAGCACAAAAAATAAAACCTGCAGAGGTGATCAAATACCACCAAAAGAATGCTCTATTTGTGGGGAAAAGGACATTAATTTTGTTTGGGAGCCACACTGCACGACCGCGCAATTGTCAGTTAAAGCGACACAGTGCTGAATCGCAAAAAGTCGCCCGATCTTTAAAGCGCAGGTTCACCCTAAATTTTGACTTTGGCTGAATTAAACCACCAGCCATCGACAATACCTAATCCGTTTTTTGTTTTTTTTTAATCGCCATATTTACCTTTGTAGTCCAGCAGTTTCTGTCCTGTCAATCGCTATTCCCCGTGGGAGTGGGCGTGCATCACATTTTCCCCCGATCAGCGCTATGTCTCCTGGGAGTAAGTCATGAGAATCCCGGGAGACACGCTGTGCTGTAATACAGCGATGGCAACAGTGCAGTGTTGACTGCACATGAGCGGGATAGAGCGGTGAATGCTGGGACGTCGGCATTCACCATATCCCGGAAGGACATGCTGCTGGGCTTCACATCTCGGGATTTTAAAACATCTCCTTTTCGGGACAAAAGAAATGCTGCAGGCTAAAAGACTGGGAGACACCAATGGCTATTTAAACCAGGTAAGAGCGGCAGAAGAATAAAAAAAAAAAAAAAAAAAAACGAAAACCCGTGGAACCCCCGCTTTAACCAGGCAAATGGTCCGGGGGTTAAGTGGTTAAAATAATTGCAGTGCCATACAGATATAGAAGGGATAGTCTAAATTAAACAGCAAGTGTTAAGTATTATAAGAAAAGAAAAAATATCAGCCACACTATGGTTCAATCTAAACTATGCTGTTTTGTTATTCAAAATGGCTGCCACCAGACTGTACATCGGCATGAAGCCAGATAATGTTACACATTTAGATCCAGGTTTGAAAGACATAATATTATCAAAACTGATCACAATTAAAATTAGAGAATGGGAACCTGTAGTTGGGCATCACTAGAGGAAACTTGCACTACAACAGACATGCAGCACTTGTGTTACATAAAATTCCGTATTCCTGTACAAAAAACATTACCAACTTTTTGGGGATAAAAATAGAAGGCGACAACATAGCCGATTGTAATAAAAAAATGGAAATCAGATTTCTACATTGTTTCACTCTGCATGTGACAGAATCACTTTATGGAGGACAAAAGAGGAATTTAGCATATAGGGAAAAACAAGAGCATTTTGCAGCCAAGGTGTTAAATTACACAGACAAGCTGTCATGTAAGTTAATTATAGAATTAATATGTGATCATTTATAGAGCGGACTAATTGTCCTCTGCATTCTGCGCGGCCAAGAGAGATTTATCTGCATTTAGAAAAGAAAAATACACTTAACTCCACCCACTTAAAGATTTGCATGCCATAATGATTACAGTAATACATGATTTCCACTTCACACCATTACCATATTGCTCAAACATTACTCCGTGTACAGAGGGAGAGATCGTTGACACTATGTAAATAGAAGGCATATAAAGAAATTAAAGCAGAATTCATTTACAGTTATTACTGCAAAGGTTTATTCTATAAGTCCTGTTTCGGTGTAAGATTTTGGATAGAGTGGGAAGAGCTAAAGTAGAAGGAAAGGCAAACCTGGTGTGCAATACTTTAATGCCTTCAACATTGTTCGAAAGTGTAAATTCTGATCCTTTCTCATCAATACTACTTATTGTAATTGTCTGAAAATTGATCTCCTATTTGGTTAGTAATGTACCTCTGTTTTTGGTTGTACTGTCTCTAAAAATGTTTTAAAAACGCTCTTTGATTGGAGAGAGAGCTGCTGCCGACATGCACAGCACTCGATCAAATTAGGATTCAATTAAATATGTGGGGGATTATGAGGGACCAAAATCGATGCCTAAACATTTTTTACCTTAAATGCAAGGAATACATAAGGGTAAAAAATGTTTAGGTTTTAAAAACCACTTTAAAGTGATTGTAAAGTCTCGTTTTTCTTTCAAAAAAAAAAAAAAGATGTTATGCTTAACTGCACTGTGCAGTTGATTTTGCACAAAGCAACCCTGATCCTCCTCTTTTTGGGTCCCTCTTCAGTGCTCCTGCCCCATCCCTCCCTTTGAGTGCCCCAACAGCATGCAGCTTGCTATGGGGCACCCAAGCAGAGCTGTAGCTCAGTGCATCCATTCTGACATGGAGCTGCATTTCAGCCACGCCCTCTTTTTTCCTCCTCATTGGCTAACTGGCTTTGATTGACAGCGGTGGAAGCCAATGGCACGGCTGCTGTGTCTCAGCCAAAAAGGAGGGGTATCCTGGGTGGCCAAGGCAGTCGTGAACATCGCTGGATCTAGAGGGGACTCAATAAGTAAAAACATGTTCAAAAGGCAAATAACGTCTCCTCCTCCAAACTTATGAATTGGCCGCTTACCGAAATCCCGAGATCCCTTGTAACAAGGGATCAGAAACAGCATATAATTGGTCCCAATCTCGTGGTATCAGATCTGCAGTCCTGATGGATCTCGTTTCCCAGAATATTTCAGCAATATGGATGCCCACCATGCTTTTTATCTTAATGAATTCTATGAAAACCATCTGCCTTTACAACCACTTTAAATGTTGCATAGCCAATTCTCTTATACCTCCTGGATACAGAATCTAATGTATCTCAATGTAAATTCCCCCCCCCCCCCTAGTGGTCACAGACAGCTCAAAACAAGTGCAGCTGTCAAGGTCCATAAATACTGTTAAATCCTTAGTAGTGAAATCCCCTCACCGGCATCAACAGCTCTATAGTGTTGTCGGCCCTTAAAGAATTTATGCCCACCAGCCATATGGAAAGAGACACATTTATTGACGCTTTGTGGTCAAATGACCACCTGAAAAAATAAGGTTTTAAAAACGTACATATAATGAAACTGATTAGTAACTGTATGCAGAAATTTTAAGAGCAGTAGGGAGGCAACATTTAGGCCTCATGCACACATGGCTTGAAGAAATGCCTCTTTTTTAGGTGTTTGCCCTTTTTTCAGCCTGTAAAAGCACCTCCATCTTAGCCTGTGTGTCCATGAACACATAGGCATTTACAGGCGTATTAGAAGAGGCGTGGTTACAGTAGTAGTGGGCAACCTTCAACGGGGGGTCCCCAAAGTGCAGCGGCCAACATAACCAAAAGGGCCATGCATAAAATACTGTATTTTTACTGAATCAAAAACAGCAGCAACGGATATAATCAAAGCCTATGTTTATGGTACAAAAGATGGTCAGAGAAAATGGACATGATATAATAAGATGGTCAGAGACTCTGGACACCATACAAGAGATGCGAAACTATGGAAATACTACAAGAGATGGTCAGAGACCGTGGACACCATACAAGAGATGATGAGAAACTATGGACATACAAGAGATGGTCAGAGACTGGACACCATACAAGAGATGATGAGAAACTATGGACATACTACAAGAGATGGTCAAAGACTGTGGACACCATACAAGAGATGATGAGAACTATGGACAGAGACTGTGAACATGCAATAGGAATTGTTGGAGATCGGGGACATGCTCCAGGGGACAATTATGGACTGTCGGAGATAGGGGACATGCTCCAGGGGACAATTATGGACTGTCGGAGATCGGGGACATGCTCCCAGAGACCATCATGAACTGGAAACAAATTACATGAGACTTCTAGAGATCAATGCTATAAACAGGGCACTAGGGAAACATATTAGTGTCTGAAAGCTCTGAGGGTCCCACAACATTTTTGAAAGGGCTGCAGGTGGAGAGCCTAAGGTTTTCAGGCCATCACCGTTCAGGAGAGGTGCCTTTGAGTAGAAAAAAATTGTTTTTGGCTTGAGTGTTAATTTATGCCAACGGAATCCATTAATGCTCAAATGCTCGACGCGTCTAAACATGTGTGCAATACGTAGCTTTAGGCACATTTTTTTAAGCGGCTTTTTCCTGACGAAAGTAAAACGCGTTCAGGAGAGAAAAGCTAAAGTCTTGTGTGCATGAGGCCTTAAAAGCTTGGTGAGTGTATTGCCATGGCTTCCGAATTAAAAATTTGTCAGGTTTTAATTTTGAGGACTCCCTGTAAAAAAAAATAGGGGGGGGGGGGGGCTGTCAGAAAGCTACAGACATCAATAAATATAAAAATATTAAAAATGCATCTTTATTTTTATCTGCGTCCCTGTAGGAACCATTTCCCATTAATTCCTGTCCTGACAAAATAAAACATTTTAGCGAGAGATGGGCTTTAACGTAATTACTGGGTAGTGATTACAAGGCATTTTAATACATTAACACACTGATAATATTATTAACATCGAGCAAATTTATTATACACACATCTAAAAAAATCACTGAAAAGATTATGCATTCTATTTAAACAACCAAGCACACTAGTTAATTGGCTGATTTTAACTCTTTACTTAAAAAAGAAAGACGCAAAGACATTGAAGGAAAGTGGTTCAGCCCCCTTTCTAATTCCTTCAAAATGTATAGAACTGTTTATATGTAACACTGCTGAGCATGAGAGATAACCAGCCATGATTTCTGTCCTGAAGGCTTTTCATCCACATATGTATGGAATTTAACTTGGATCAAAAACTAATCTGTTGTCACTTATTATAAAAACTAATTATTAAGCTTTTTTTATGTTTAAATATATATATATATATTATATACACATACACATACATACTAGCAAAATCAATTCAGTCTTTGAACAGCAATTACTTTGTGGTAGCTGTTTTATATACATTGGTTTGAGAGCATTTTTATTAGCTCCACTTCCAAAATATTTTCTGTTCACATGAAAAGTAACTTTTTATTAGTTGCATATGGTTTTTAAACTTCTATGTGCAACAGGCTCGTGGTATGGCACAAGAAGTCCGAGTCACCTGCATCTGTGGTAAATACCTACTTTCTTCTCCCGATTTTTGTATTTTTTATTTATTTGTTAACATTGACCCATGCTTAGAGGCTCTGGACCGATCTAAGGCAAAGTTCACACTTGCAAAAATTCTAATGCTGACACTAAGTTGAACCAATGCGCCTATAGCATTAACATCCAATTTTGACACATTTACCATGCATTTAAAGTGGAGTTCCACACACTTTTACAACTTTGTCTTAAAGGAAAGCCAGAAACTTGGTTTTGGATAATAAAAGTTTTTCTTATTTACCTTTTATGAAGTACCTTGTGTACTTCTGTCCTAGCTCAGCTGCGGCTAAGTGCGTCACATTCTCTTCTCCCGTGCTGTCTTCTGGGACCTGTGTGTATTCCAGAAGATGACGGGGCCATTCAGGAATCGTTGCATGACTTGCGCATGTGCAGTAGGAAACCGGCGGTGAAGCCTGAAGACTCCGCAGCACAAATATTCTACCTCTCACCTGCTCAACAGCAGATCCAAAGTCCCCATTTCCTGATAAAACAGAGGTGAGGGGACAAGCTGCACATGCCGAGTTTGGTGTGTATTTCTATAGTTGTATTCTTCCTTGGGAGAGTGCATGTGATCAGCACAGGGCCAACCGGCACTGTCCAGACATGGGCTCGGGATCATAGGACAATCGGAGGAGAATGAAAACTCCTCCTACAAGCTATAACCAGACACTGACAGAAGTCACAAGACTGCTCTAATTGCTGATGAGAAAAGGTGTTTAGCAGATTATATTTACTAAAACTATTGCATTTCCATGTTCTGTGTACTGTGGGAGACCAGATATAGTAAATGCTGGGTCTTGGGTTTAATAAGGCCTCTTTCCTGCCGCTGTTAAAAGCTTGTTTTGTGATTTTAAAATTTCAAGACTTCAAGCACAGCAATCACTTGCGGTTGTACATTGTCATTACGTGCGTTTAGCTGCAGTGGAACGTTCTTGCCATTTCTGATGTGCTTCCTGTTTTTCTTTCCTTGTTGCCGCTGCTATTTGCAGGTAAAATAGTATTATTACGATTATGATTATTATACAGGATTTATATAGCACCAACAGTTTGCGCAGCGCTTTATAACTTAGGGGCAGACAGTACAGCTACAATGCAAATCAATACACAGGGAATCAGAGGGCCTCGCTTGCTAGAGCTTACAATCTAGAAGGATACTACACTGAGATTACCTGCGGTTAGATAACTGCAATAAAATCTGTCCTGGACGCAGTCAAATTTAAGTTTTTCTAAGTGCACAAAACCCTATGTAACTAAACTGTCGATAAACGCAGTGTGTGAATGGGGCCATAGGAAAGTAATTATCAGAGTTTAAGTGCGGTAGAGAACTTCATCTATTCCGCAGCTAAAAGCTATATTCTATGACACACACACAGCCCTTGGAACATAAAGGCTACAGCAAAAGACATCGGGATTTGGGTGTCACTTATAGCCCAGGATGATACTCTTAAAATTAGATGCTCACCTTGGACGATTCCTAAGCAAACATGGCATTAGTGATCTGGTGAGATAGCAAGATGAAGGCTTTGCCATAAGCAGTACTGACATCTCTTTAGCGGGTTAATTACCGGTCTACCGATCTTCTGTTCAACTGCCCTGTTGGGATTTTTTCACTCATTGTAGAATATAGACTGCAACACTGATCTGTGTATTCTGATGGTGGGGAAGTCTCCCCGCTGTCAGAATACAATGACTTAGTACTAAGGAGCTTAATCCAATATCATGACTGTTTCCATTAACAGTACACCACGATAACTCACTTCACTAACTCCACTAACATCATTTCTGTTGGATAGATTACATTATTTGGTACAACGTAACCCATTCCTTCCACCGACACCAACAGTGGGGAACCATTCCTTCTACCGACACCAACAGTGGGGAACCATTCCTTCCACCGACACCAACAGTGGGGAACCATTCCTTCCACTGACACTCACAGTGGGGAACCATTTCTCCCACTGACACCAACAGTGGGGAACCATTCCTCTCACTGACACCAACAGTGGGGAACCATGCCTCTCACTCACACCAAGAGTGGGGCATTTTCCCTTCCACCACCACCAATGAAGGGACACTCTTCCACAGACATCAGCAATAGGGGCATAATTTATCCCACTAATATCAATTCAGTACTATTCCGCATTATACTGACTACAGGCATGTAATTTCTTTACTCCCTCTGACGCTGGGACATGTCCTACTCCCACTGGCTACTCCAGTCGCTCTAAAGTCTGAAGGACAGTAAACTGGCCCTATGTTTTGAAAGAGAGCAGGGGTGCCCAACCTTTTGAAGGCCGCGGGCCACTTAAGCGACCTAGTAACCAGTCACGGGCCACAATGAGCAGGGTGGGGCAGATGACAAGTCTGTGTCCAGTCTGCATATGCAAAGCAGACCGCCCAATTTACTCTATGGGCCCTCCGATCCAATTTCCACTTCTGTTTTTTTTTTTAGCAGATCAGATTTGAGGTAGGTAGGTGTGAACGGACAAAAGTCTATTTACAGCCATAGAGGTGAATGGAAGGTCCGATTGCATCCGACCGATCATGTGAAAGGGGCCTAAGGCTGATTTTACATTGATGGTCTGCGGTCTATTGCGGCACAGTGAACCTGTTTTCCTGCCGGTTAGCTGCACTTTGCCATAGACATCTATTATATCCTGCAGGTGTGGTGGACTTTCTGAAAAGCCGCTTGCTTCCTCCACCACCGGTTTCATTTACAAACACTGATGCTCTCGGGTGGCAGGACGGTAACCTGCAATATGGGCTTGCCAACCTGCCATCCCAGAGCAGGAGGTCGTGGGCCATATCAGAGAGCTTCGTGGGCCACTGGTTGGGCACCCCTGACTTAGAGGATGGCTGGAGGAGGGCACAGGGTGAGTCTTTCATTTTCTTCCTGTGCGTATCGGTGCAGCGTACACATGTTGCCCTGTAGTTCTTGAAAGGGACCCTGCAAGTGGATGTCAGTGCCAGTGCTCAGGAGAAAAAACTCAATTGGCAGGAAGCAGAAATTTTAATACAACATGAACCGGCAAAGAATGTGAGGTACATCAATAGCATCTGAAATAACTAATTAATTCTTTAATATTAAAGTCCATATATACTGCAACAAAAAAGAACATTTTTCTTTTCACGTATATTCAGATCAGTAAGTAGATAATTGAATTGAAATTAAATAAATGTTTTAATGTTATTCAGCCATTCTTTGTAATTAATTTGGACTGAAGTACAACTACATATTAAACACCTCAATGTTTCTTGGATGCTCTACAACTCGCAGAGATTTGAAGAAAAGGATTAGCTTGTGTGCATTTACTGTTAACTAAAGCAAAATTATCCCTGTTGAACTTTGATGAGCCACGTCAGAATCTGATTATAAGCGGCTGGAGAGGTGTATAATGAGTCTGAACAGAATGGTTAGTTTACCAGAAAATTACGCCTACTCATGTACGATACAGTAATTATAAGCAATTAGGAACTTAGCAAGAGAGCAACTGATCAGAAAAAAAGAAAAAGCATCAACTTGAGCTGTATTACACATATTTCTACAGTTATAGATTACGTTGGTCCAAGCATTAAGAAAACAATGATAGACTTGGCCATGGAATTACTGAAATATCACGTCTAAAATTCACACTTTACTTTTTGCTTAAAGCAAATCTGTCACTTCTAATGCTGTCAATCATGCTACCATACAATTGCATAAAAACTACACTATATGGCCAATGTTTGTGGATACCTGACCAGAACACCTATATGAAGCTTGTTGGACTTCCCACTCCAAAAACACAGCCAGTAATATGAAACCCCTTTGTGGTTATAATGGCTTTCCGCTCTTCTGGAAAGGCTTTTCACAAGGTCTTAAATATTAACTTTTTATTTTATTTTTTATATATAACTTAACAAAAACAAAAAAGGATTAAAGCTATTGCTTGATTAGACTCATAAATTCATCTGCACAACTATAAAGGAGTGTTTACCTTGGAAAAGGGAAGAACAGGAATGGGGTCCAGTCAAGGCTCTATAGCAGATATCTCCAAACTTTCTACCCAAAGGGCCAGTTTACTGTCCTTCAGGCTTTAGGGATGCTGGACTGTGGCCAATGGGAGTAGGAAACGCCCTGGCATCAGTGCCCCTACGTTGGTTTTAATTGGGGGGGAATAGTGCCCCATTGTTGATAATAATAAGAATACTGCCACTATTTTTGATGTCAGTAGGGGTAATGGTGCCCCATTATTATCCCTTCCAAATGGTGCCATTGGCATCAGTTGGAACAGTGATCCAAGGGTCAGATAAAGGCAAAGGGCCACATCTGGTTCTCAGGCCGCATTTTGGAGACCACTGCTCTATAGTACAGATCATTGATTTCACCATACAGTGCTTACCCAAGTAAAACCCCTAAAGTCTTTATAGGGTAAAAATCAGCTAACCATTTAAATATGCCTAAACAGTGCTTAGTGCAAAAAAGCACACAACAGATACAAATCACACCCCCCCCCCCCCCCAAATGGTCAAATTCTAAAATTTAATTTAGGATACCAGACAGTCCAGCGTGTAGCCTAAAATTCTAATGTAGTTTCCTATGAAAAAAAAAAAAATAGCCGTGCCTCACGGATCTCTAATGTCTGGACCTCTGCTTTTGTTATATCCCTGTATTATACCTGATCCTTTTACCACTGTGCCTACTTTATATTTTGCACTGATGTCAGTTTATTCTTTTATGCTTGAGTGTATTGCCTAACGTTTATGACCAGGGTGTCTGGTGGGGTTTTTTTTTGTATGTTTTTTCTGTTTGTTGGTTTGTCTTGAACCTAATAAAAAATATCTTAAAAAAAAAAAAAACGATTGAGACATCCTCTCCAAGATGCTCATATGTATATTCACCAAACATACATCCATGGTTAACCTGCATGAAAACCAGGGCATGCTCACGCTGCAGTTTGATCGCTGTGTGGCAGTATGGAAGCAGCCTAGAGGGGAAAACAAATGCTGCCATACCTGGCCCCCAAAATTAAAAGGTTGTCCACATTTTTCACATTTACATTTAAAGAACGATCACCTAAAAAGTGCATCCAAACAAAATACAAATTCAAGCACAAGTAAAGCCTTCTTGTTACTAAGTTCGGTCATGCTTTATGTTCTCTTTTAAGGAATAACATGTCATGTTTGTTATGCATTTCTTAAATACACTACAGACCTAAGTGCAATCAGAAATCAGCCAAGTTACAGGCTGCAAACTATTAATGGGATTGGTTTATACTTTTCTATCTGAATTAGTAAAGAGGCAGTTACAATCTGAGACAACTAATTCTCAGACGCCCCTTGCCTTGTTGCATCGCAAACTGTGGTTTTATTTGGTATATTATTTTTATTTTTTTTCTATTGAAAAGTCTGTGGCGTGCATAACACAGCCCAAAAACTTCACCTAGTGCAGGAAAAAATGTGCACACACATAAAGAGTCAAACACAAAAAACTGTGACGGGTGCAACGTCAAATGGTCCTCCGAAAAAGACCCAACTCTGATCCCCTGGGGCGTTCGGCTCCTGGCAGGGACTAGAGTAATCTGTGTTTCGTGCAGCCAAAGCCGACATGGACCCAACTTCCTTGGAGAGTCTGCCGAAACGGAACCCTCCTCGGTGAGGCTCCCCCGAAAGGAGACCCCATAAGAGCAGGCGAACTAAGCCAGAAGGCCATGTTCGCCCACTTTATTTGGTATATTATACTTGGTCTGATTTTATCCAACATCCTTCAGTAGTTCCAAGGATACCAACATCTTTATAAGTCAGATCCAAATCCTTTACTAGGCAACCTAGGCAGGAGTCTAGCCCAGGATCCAGTGATGTCCAGGGGGCACAGGTACAACCTTCATGCACTTACAGTAGCTGTGCACCTGCCTGTCACTTCATAAGGGAGAAATTCACAGGCAAATTGATGTCTGATGGAGAGAGGCCAATGCAAATGAGGAGGCTTCTTTGTGTCTACTGAAATTCTTATCAATACCAAAACTGCAAGCTTGCTTAGGACCCTGTACTTCCTTAGGGTTTGCATTGACAAAACAAGTTTTGTATTCCCATACAAGTCTACAAGTCAAATGCACCAGTGAAAGAATTCTGAATGAGCTCAGAAGCTTCTCAAAATGATTCCAATCTAATGCCATCGACACAAGCCCATTGACATAGGCCCTAAAACTGTCCGTGGTCCAAGTCTGCCAATTGCTTTGGCCAGTCCAAAACATAGCTTTGATTTAGGGAGAATGTTTTCAGATTACCGAGACATCTGCAGTGATAAATGACATGGCATAGCATATGAGCATAAAATGTTGAAATTTACCCATAACTTAAAAAAAATAATTCTATAGCAAGGGATATACATTCCACATTTATAATTATGCTACCAAAATTATTGTGTGACATAAATTGCCTTTAGCACTGTAAAGCCCTGTACACACGATCACTCTATCCGATGAGAACGGTCTGATGGATTTTTCCATAGGTTAACTGATGAAGCTGACTGATGATCAGTCGCGCCTACACACCATCGGTTAAAAAAACGATCGTGTTAGAACGCGGTGACATAAAACACAACGACGTGCTGAAAAAAATGAAGTTCAATGCTTCCAAGCATGCGTCGACTTGATTCTGAGCATGCGTGGATTTTTAACTGATGGTCATGCCTTCTAATGATCGTTTTCTTTTTATTGGTTAGGAATCTATTGGTTAAATTTAAAACAAGTTGGCTTTTTTTTAACCGATGGATAAATAACCCATGGTGCTCACACATGATCGGTTTGGTCCGATGAAAACGGTCCATCAGACCGTTCTCATCGGTTTAACTGATCGTGTGTACGCGGCCTTACAGTTTTTTCTTGCTGGAGGCTGCCATTTTGCTGAAGCCAGAACCCCTGAACAGCAGTAAATCTTTAGGCTATAAGCAGATCGGCCTTTACAAATTTGGTACAGTGCCTAAAATTAGAGAGCAACTGAGTATGTGCAGAGTGGGGCAAGACAGTGTATTACTGAAATTTAAACACAATAGGCACTTATTTTTAATCTTTTACATAGCTATACCTGCAAAAGTAGCCATCTTGAAGTGATCTAGTAGACTTAATTTTCTGACTAAATTTCTACTTTAACTCAGAGCAGGAGCACTGGCTCCTGGAGAAATATAGGAATCCAGTGAGTGAGTGTTTCAGTAAGCAAAGTTTTTGCTGAATTTACACTTTTATGCATAATTCTTTAAAAAATTAACCATCCTATAAAGACTAAACTAGGAACCTGTAAGCAGAACTGTAAAAGGATGCAAACAAAACCTGTGAGATTTACAAGACTGTCAGTAACCACTGAACAAAAATTGTCAAGGAGGACTACAGTGTTGATGGAAATGATCATGTATTAAAGAGTTAAATAAAATTGATTTGAGATTATATATTTATATATATATATATATACACACACACACACATATACATATATATATATATATATATATATATATATATATATATATATATATATATATATACATACATACATACACACATAAAAAAAATCTCAAATCAATTTATATATATATATATATATATATATATATATATATATATATATATATATACTGTATATATACTGTATATATATATATATATATATATATATATATATATATATATATATATATATATATAAAAAACATTTTTTTTTTAATATTCATTTCATTTCTTGCAGCAAACTGCAGATGCATGAAAGTGGGGTACTAAAAGGTTTACAAAATCTCTTGATTCTGTCGTTGCCAACTAAAACACCTACTATGAATTTAGTAATACGTTAGGCGATCATAAATCATACAGCTAGACATTTTAAAAGGAAAAAAGTGGATTTATTGTCACATTGTAGACGCAGTGTAAAAGCACAAATCCATTTTTCCATATATTCATCAACTCTCTGGATGTGTTAATGCACAAAGAATCCCAAAGTTTAACAAAAAAAAAAAAAAATTACACTCCATTTTCCTTGTTCTCAACGCTGCCCTTATTCCACTTTATCAAAATATGACTTTGTATGCCAAGCATAGAAAAATCGAAAGCATGTCTGTTATCCGACTTCTCCAGGGGCACATATAAGAATGGTGTCTGTACTGAAAAGGATATATACCAAAAATGTACAGAAACATCACAGGAAATAAACACAAGAAGTAACCTTATGTAAAATGTTATTTGGAAATGTAATGCACTCTATTCATCTTCTTTAAAAAGCAACAGAAGGGCCCTTCTAACCTTCTTGTATTGAATTGTGTCGTTTGCGCTATTGTCTCCCTTTATATTGTAAAGTGCTGTGCAAACTGTTGGAGCTATAGAAATCCTGTATTATAATAATATCAATACAGACCTAGCTAAAAAAGTATGCCATTGAACTCATTCAAATAAATAAGCTGTGCAAAAATGTTATTTTTTATTTATTTACATATTTATGTTTATATACGTGTCAACACTATTTTTAAACTGTCAATATAAGATTATCCCACAGGGTGTACCCTGAACAAAAAAATAAATGTTGATATGTGTATACCCTGCTTTACTTAAAGCGGAGCTCCAGCCGCGGGAATTTTTTTTTTTAAAGTCAGCAGCTACTAACAGTGTAGCTGCTGACTTTAAATAAGGACACTTACCTGTCCTAGGCGCCCGCGCTGACGGCCCCCCCCGATGCCGGTCCCACGATCGCTCCGGGTCCCGCGCCGCCATTCACAATATGGGAAACAGGCAGTGAAGCCGTACGGCTTCACTGCCCATTTCCTACTGCGCCTGCGCCTGAGTCTCACGCTGGCTTGTGAATGGGCGCGCTGCTCTCTGAGAACACACACAGTTCCCAGGAAGCAGCGCGCCCCATTCACAAGGAGAAGAACAAGAAGAAAACACACCGCGGTTCAGGAAGAGGCAGATTACGGACTTCCGCATAGCAACAGCTATTTCGGGTGAGTATTTTATTTTTTATTTTTTTCAGGTTTTTATTTTTTATTTTTTTCAAACAACATTGTAAAATGTTGTTATCCTGGGTGGAGCTCCGCTTTAACAGCTTCTGGGCTTGCCAATATGTACAGAGCTGTGCGTTTGCTGGGCACTGCCCCCTCCATGCTGATTGAACTGCTGCATGTACTTTGCTTGTGATGGTCTTCCTCCGATGTCTACATAAAACAAAAGTTTCATTGTCAAGGCAAAGTGTTGAGGCCACCCAACTGTTAACATTACCACCCAACAAGAAAATGCTAAAGGCTTCAACTTTCTGTTGTATGTTAAGGAGGCACTAGTTCAATGGCGTGCGCTGGAGGGCTCTCCTGCTGGCACAGTGGTACAGGTGTAGTGTGAACATGCATGCAAGATGGACATACGTGCCTTACATTCTGGTCTGTATAGCAGGAAATTGTGTGTGAGTAGCAGTGTCTGCACCACCCTGTGCAACAAACCTTGAATGAAAGATCATTAGCCAATTTCTGTCTGAACACCAACTGCATCCTATCAAACGCAGCCACTGTTTGGGTATTCCAACAGCTGCGGCTGTCCGAATACAATAGCTGCTAGAGAAGATTCCTCCATCCAAGTTGTTTATAGTGGATGGAGGAATCAATGTGTGTATGACTAGCAGAACGCCGATAAGCTGCCTCAAATTTACTAATAACAGACGGAAAGTAAAGTAGGAATAAGAAATGGAACATTAATACTTATACACATGCAGCATATAAGAAAAATAAAATAATATGTTATATATTTTACACACACACACACATATATACATTAGGGCTGGGGGAAAAAAATAGATTTGAATCATGAATCGAGTTGCGAGGTCAAATCGAATCAGATTTTCATTTAAAAAAAAAAAAACTTTTTTTTTCCCAGGACCGGCATGAAGATGCCGGTCCTGAGGAGCTGCGGGCAGGAGTTTTTAGGCAAAGCCGCAGGTTTGACCTAGTTCGCAAGGCCGGACATTATGGACTAGGCCAAAGCCGCGGCCTTGCCTAATAACTCCTGCCCGCAGCTCCTCAGGACCGGCGCAGTGTCCAAAAAAAAACGAAATTCGGATCGTAAATCAAGTTTTTTTATTTAAAAAAAAAAATGCTAATTTTTTTTTAGGGGGGGGGGGGGGAATCGCCCAGCTCTAATATATATATATATATATATATACACACACACACATACATACACACATATATATATATATACACACACATATATACACTGTATTTATTGGCGTAGAACACTTACTTGTTTACCCTGAAAATAGAGGGTAAACTGTGCCTGCGTTATACGCAAGGGTCCGTGGAAAGTTTTTTTCCTGAAACTTCCCTCTTAAAGTTAGGGTGCGTGTCATACGCAGATAAATACAATGTAATATATATATATATATATATATATATATATATATATATATATATATATATATATACACACATACACACACACATATTTTATATATATATATATATATATATATATATATACACACACACACACACACACACACATATATACATATACACACACAGTGGATATAAAAAGCATACACACCCCTGTTAAAATGTCAGGTTTATAAAACATAAAAAAAAATTGTATACATAGACATACACACATTAATTAAATGTAACAGCTTCTCTGAATTACAGGCAAATTTTAAAAGCAATCATTTAACACCAATTCATTACCCATTATCAGACTCGCTCTAGAACTGAAATCATTCATTAACTGTACTTGCAGCAGATTAACTTTGCTTAGTCATATTCTGGATCTATTAACGGATCCTGGATTTTTTTTTTCCTTTTTTAAAGCAGAACTTTATGTATAGCTGTAAAACATTACAAACTATAGGCACTTATTTTTAAAATAAATAAAAGTGCCTATACTGTTTAGGCCCAGTAACACACAGTTTCATCCTGCTCTGCCCATGCTCAGTTGCTCTTCATTTTTGGCATTGTGCCGAAAATCAGATCCACTAGAGGGCAACCTGCCGACAGTCTAAAGATTTACTGCTGCTCAGGGGCTCTGTGTTTCAGCAAAAACAAGCAGGAGGCAATTTACAGCGCACACAGATTTTGGTGGCATAATTATTAATTTGTAATGTAGGTTTCTTGCTAAAGAACCTTTTTTTCCCCCCAAGTTGTTATAGGTAAAGTTCTGCTTTAACTTTGTATTGAAAACAGTTTTAAAATGAATACTGTATGGCCATTGATCTGCACATGTTTTCCAAGTACCTGCAGCTACAGGTGTCGAATTCCTGTTAAAATTATTTTCATCATGTGAAATTAGGTGTAATGGTCAGTTATTTTTTTTTTAAAAATTTTGTGTTGTCAAATTCCAGCATACCTCAAGCTCCATTTAAATGCATTTTTCAGTAGCCTCTAAAAGAATGATCAGCATACTGGTAAATTTTCCTATTTTGTTTTAACTTAAAAAATGATTAGGTTTTATAAAATCTCTAACCGGTCACACCAATATGTCCACATTTTTTTTGTTAAATGAGCTGAACAAAAAACACCAAGGGCCAGTTCACACCATAGAAACGCAGTACGGATGTATTACAGATGCATTTCTGCATGCGTGTTTTTGATGCTTTCCAGTGCACTTTTCTTTCACATTAAAATGGGAACGTGTGTGTTTTTGTTGCATTCCAGTGTGTTTTTGATCTGTTTTACTGTGTTCCAGTACAGGGCAGAAAAAAAAAAATCTACTTTTTTTTCTGGAACTGGAATTCACTAGTGTGAACTATGTCATTGGAAACCGTACTACTATCCATACATTTCTGATGCAGAATAAAAACGCTCTGGAGTGCATTTGGTGTGACCCGACCCTAAATGAGTGATTGTCTTGAAGAATAAATGAAGAGGTCAAAACAGCTCAAAAAAACATAATCTCTTCACTCCTAAATAGGTTTCAAGCATGAAGATGGTAATGCTTAAAGCGGATCTCCACCCTAAAGTGAAGATCCGCTGATCGGAACCCTCCCCCCCTCCGGCGTCACATTTGACACCTTTCAGGGGGGAGGGGGGTGCAGATACCTGTCTAAAGACAGGTATCTGCACCCACTTCCGGCCCGCAGTCTCGGGCAAAAGACGGGCTTTTCCCGTTGTGTGCTGGGAACTCTTGGCTCCCAGCACACAGCGGGAGCCAATCGCCGGGCGCAGCGCGACTCGCGCATGCGCCGTAGGAAACCGGGCAGTGAAGCCGCAGCGCTTCACTTCCTGGTTCCCTCACCGTGGATGGAGGGGGGAGCAGCAGGGTGACGAGCGATCGCTCGTCCTCTGCTACGGACGCCGCTGGACTCCAGGACAGGTACGTGTCCTAATATTAAAAGTCAGCAGCTGCAGTATTTGTTGCTGCTGGCTTTTAATATTTTTTTGAGGTGAACCATCCACTTTAAATCACAAAATGAACCTTTGTCCTGCCAACGAAATGTTGACTGACCAAGCCTTCATACCAGCACTGAAGCCGGGTGACATAATTTACGAGGTCCCATTTCAGCGCAGTATTTCCGTCAAGCCACAAAACCACTAAATATTATCCTGATAAAAAATAAAAAAAAGTTATAAAAATACAAGCCTCAGCCCCCAATGTTTCCTAAAAATTCAAAGGGCAACTTTTCAACAAGTTTAGCTTAGTTATTGAAAAGGTCTTTAATTTTTAGTCACATCACTAAGTGCGCGCCTTTAAATTTCTAACTTGCAGGACCAAAATCTCTTATTTTAAGAATGTTCAACACAAATTTTTAGCTTGGCATTTTGCACATTATGTAGCATAGACTGAACCCAACCACATCACAGAGAGGTTTCTAAAGCACAATCTGGGTTTGGGGACCAAAAAAATAAAATAAATTACAGCAAATCATTCGTCTAATCAATCTAAGGCCTGGTTCACACTGGTACGATTTGAGATGCGATTTGAGATGTCAAATCGCATCTCAAATCGGCGGCATTTGCCGGCAATGGCACCGTCCTAATCGGTGTGTGACGCCACATCTGCGGCGCTGCACCGATTTAAAAAAATAGTTTCTGTACTACTTTTGGGGATTTCGGGCCGCGATTTACATTGACATCTGTGCAGAGCTCCTCAGTGGCCACAGTAAAGCCCCCTTAATGCCCACAGTATAGCCCCCTTAGTGGCCACAGTATAGCCCCCTTAGTGGCCACCGTATAGCAGCTCAGTGCCCACCGTATAGCCCCCTTAGTGCCCACCGTAAAGCCCCCTTAGTGCCCACCGTATAGCCCCCTTAGTGCTCACCGTACAGCAGCTCAGTGCCCACCGTACAGCAGCTCAGTGCCCACCGTACAGCAGCTCAGTGCCCACCGTACAGCTCAAGAATGTAATTAATAATGTCAGTGCCCACAAGCAGAGCGCTTGGCTCTGTTCCGTCCCCTCACCTGGCCAACGAGAGCTCCATCTGTCCCGACGTGCTGCGCGCCCCGCCTCTGCCTCCACACTACAAACCCCAGAATGCAGTGCGGCCAGTAACAGCCAATCGGCGGCCGCAGCTGCACACTTGGGGGGAAAAAAAATCAGCAAACAGCAGCCGTGATAGCCGTTTAGAATAGATGGTGGGTGGCCTGGGGGGTACTTACACCCAGCACGCCCCCGGCTTCCAATCCCTAACAATCGGCCTGTTTTCACGCAATAATCGGCCGATGCCAATTTTTAAAAAGAAGCGAAATATCGGCCTTTTTCAATCTGCAGCTGTCATTTTCTGTTAATTGCAATGCAATATGGCAACCTGCAGGTGTTCTGTACACAGATGGTGTACTGACCACCGCCAAGAAACAAATTCTTGCTTCACTGATTTTCACAGAAGTCTGCACTGAAATACAAGTCCGATTTTGGGCATCCTGTGCAACAAACATTTTTGGCGAGATACTCCCAAGCGGAAATCACATCTAGATGGATGCAGAACCTGACACTTTCTTCATTAGAGCCTTGCAGCAGCTGATTGATAATTATAAAAATAACTGCATTCGTTTTTTTTCTTTTTAGGCTTCTTTTCTTCTGGCGATCAAGTCAGTTTTTCACAGCATAATGTATCAGTTTACAATATAATAAATGGAATATATTACATTTTTTGTTTTAGGTTTAATACCGCTTTCAACAATGCCATCTTTTTATAGTAACAATCATTGTGAATTAATTTATTTAAAGTAATGCAGTGCTGTTATCATCAATATTTATTACAGTGACTGCAGTATATGCATGTATGTATTAGTGGGAGTAAAGGCATCTTGAGTGCAGAATATTAATCATAGTGCATATTCTGTTTCTTTAATGCTTATTTCCGATCATTCTTCCTTAAAGGATGGCACTTTTCACATGCATGAGAAACAATTACTAAGAAATTGCTCAGAGGCAATCCACCAAGAAAATATTCGGTTTAACAGTGCAAACATGAAACCAGCTGTTGTTGCTAAAAACAGTTTGTGCATCCAAGGGCAAAATGCATATGTGTCTCCGGGGTGCTAATTATATTAACCTGTTCACTGCCAACAGCGTTCTAGATCCACTCTCCACAATCATTATTGCAGTCTAAGCAGAAATCCCAGCCTGTAACAAAGCAATATTAAAAGCAACATGCGAACACTGGTAAACGGGAAATGCGTAAACTATAGCGGCTCTTCACATTACACAACATAAACACACACACACTGGTACTAGTCCATACTACAGAGACTGCAGAACCTTCCTGCATTGCTTGCTACCCCAAGTAACATACAGTCATAGTGCATCTCCTGAGGCCCCTGATGTGATCAAGATGCATCCTGCTGATTGCACCATATGTTTGTGTTCTTTTTTTAACAGAGGAGGTAGGGTGGTCTCTATGGGGCTGCTGCACTAAACTGAGCCACAAAATGCAGGATTTTTCAAGACTTGCAGGAAAAGAAAAGTAGGATTATTAGCGGGTATCAGTAAAATTGGCATTAATTAGGAAAGAGACATTGGGAAGAAAAATAAACATCTGTAATGCATTAAAAGAACTTTCAAAGCAAACAGTAAATTCTAAAACTGAAATACTCCAGAACACTAAAATAGCTTTTTTAATGTTTTGCACAATTAGAGAATACTGGTTTTGTGGATATTTTCTTTATTTGTTTTGTGATGACTAAAAAAATTGTAGATTTAAAAAAATATATATATATATATATCCTTTCTTTAAATCAGGTAAAGTTACACAAATAAAATCAAAATCTGAAATATATTGTATTCTCTGTATGGCTGGCAGGTGGAGCTCTTGGCTCCTTTTCCTGTGTTTCTGCTGTCTCCCTTGCTGCTTTGATATAACAAATTAAAACGTAACTCCAACACATTCCTCTCTGGGTAATCCATGTACGTTGCAAGGATTATAACAAGCTTTGTTGCAGATTCCTACCTTTTGTTATTCTGAAGAAATCCCTGTATGTTCTGGGCCGAGTGGGTCTAATGGGAGTGGTTTCATAATCATCTATCAGCTGTGCACCTGCACAGCACTAAATGAGGAAATCTGCTGGGCCTGTGTTTCCACAGGGAGCATCTCACCAAAAATGACATTTTTGTTGCAGGGGATGCCTGAAATCTGACTTGTATCTTAGGCCGGGTTCACACTTGTCCGACAAACGCTCCGACATTAGGAGCTCATGTCGCATGAGGTGTGAAAATCAATGTTTCCCTATAAGAGCCGTCTTAACTGGTCTGACACAAATCTGTCCGACTTTGAAAACGCTCCCTGTACTACTTTGGTCCGACATTGATCCTACTTCAGCCCATTGAATATCATTGAAGTCGGACCAGTAGGAGCCTTGTCCTTATCAGACACCCGACATAGTGATAACAGCAGCAGTAAAATAAATTTATCTCACTCTGGGATTGTTTTGATTGGTCAAAGAACAAGTCAGACTATCACAAAGTCGGATCAAAGTAGTATCCTGTTCATGAAAGTCGGATGGATGTAGGACCAATGTAGGACTAATGTAGGACATATGTCGCAGAGCAAACTAGGATGAAAGTCATACTGCTGTCGTGTAGTATAGTGTGAACCCAGCCTCAGACAGACTTCTGGAAAAATTGGTGAGCCAATCACACAAGCAGGAAATGCCATTTCTGTACAGAACAACTCCAGGTAGCCATATTGCATTTATAGAAAATTACAGCGGCTGCAGATTGAAAAGGAAAGGTAATTTTTAACAACATTCAATTACAATTTGACGTACACGTTATTTTATATTTGCAATTTTTCTTCCCCACGAAAGTGGAGTTACCCTTTAATTTTGTTTACAGAGGTCAAGAATACAATCTGCAATTTAAGCTAGCTATGAATAGTTTTGATTGCTAGGGAGGTCAAATTAACATTAATAAATGTTAATTAAAATTTCTATGTGTTTTTTGTTCGGGAAATTACTAAAATGTTAAAAGCAAGTACTTTTGAAAGTTAAGTCCAATCATCAAATATGCAAAGAAGTTTTTGTACAAATATTCAGCAAATGATTGTCTGAAAGTTCAGTAGTGTGTAGCCAGCTTTAGACACATGGGTAGAGGACTGAGCCCTGGTTCACATTGGTACGATTGACATGTGATTTCAAATCGGCGGCATTTGCCGGCAATGGCACCATCCTAATCGGCGCGATGCCGCATCTGCGGCGCTGCACCGATTTCATAAAGTTGTATCTGTACTACTTTTTGCGATTTGGGGCCACGATTTACATTGACATCTGCACAGATGTCTCTGAAATCACGGCCGAAATCGGCACTGACAAGCGGGAGTGAAATCAGCTGAACTCACACGGCTTCATTCCCGCAGCCCAGTGTAAACCTGGGCTTAGTCAGGGACATATTCTTTACGTGACAGCCCCATCTATGATTAGAAGTCAGAAAAGGCCAGCTTGAAAACAGATAACGTCTACGGTGTTCTCTCCTCAGAAAATCTGTATACTTTGTCATGCATTACATGCTTACTTGCAAAACAAAGATTATAAACAAACATACAATAAAAATGGCGGGCGATCGTTTTTAACAGGAATCATCAGCCGCAAATTGCTCTCCCCCAATCAGGTGTAGCATTTTGGGACATATAGTACCTATTCATAGAGCAAAAAGTTTTCCAATTAGTAATAAAAAGCAGCAGCATCATTCTTTCCCACAAACGAAGATCTAAATTTGATTCAGGATTTCTTCATTCACCAAGAAAATAAATAGCTCACCTCGGGAGTGTTCTTCTTGAATTCTCGACTTTGATCAATAAGTTTTTTTCTGGACTGTTCGCTTTCATCTTGTCTGTTTGCCAATACGGTTGCTGTTGTATCTAATTCTCTCTGTTATAGAGAAAAAAATATATATATATATAAGATTTCAGAGAAAAGACCGACATTAATATGTTCTAAGAAACAGATGAGTGGGAGAACACTGGAAATAGGCAAAAAGTGTAAAATCTAAAAAGTATGGGACACTAACCAAACTTTGCAAGCAAAGTAGAACAAAAGGCAAAACCTGGTTCTTAGTTTAGGGTGGAGTGGAAAGAAATTGTAACCCCTGTTAAGTTTTTATTGTCCTCATTAGGGAGATTTTCGACCTCTCAATTTGTAATGTTTATCATTATCAAGAAATTTTGGATTGTCCCCAGAACAGTAATACCTGGCTGACAGACAGAGATTCCATCAATTTGGAGGGATTTCATCTCACTTCCTGTTTTGGCTACGGAACAGGAAGTTAAAAAAATCTGAAATCTTCCCAATGGGACACAGATGGCAAAAGAAAACAAAAACTGGCAGGGGTTATAGCCCCCTTATTACTCTATTCAGGGGTTATAAACCCTCCCACCCCTTACAGCATCCTAAATAAAGTGTTGCCTTTAGGTCTACTTAAAAAAAAAAAAAAAATTATAAAAAAGAAAAACAAAGGGGCAGACAAATTCCAAAGAAAGAAATTATATTGGGTTTTAAGAAAAATTCCCTCTTTCTCCTAACAATTTCTTTTGTGTGTACACAAATCACAAAATGCCAAGAATAGAATCGGGTGACGGGACAATGTAGCTTTAGTGTGCATAAAAGTCTCATCATCAATGGCTGCCCAATGGCGGAAGAAAGAAGACGCTGGAGGTAAAAGAAATGGTAAAGGTGACATCAGTTACGATACAGCGGTATGGTGGAGCCCAGAACGTTCAGCGCTGGAGGAAGGGCAATTGACAGGTAGGTCTACCATGATGTACTAATATGCCATGCATTCTTGCAAATTAGAGTTAGAGCCATAGTCCCTTCCACGCTACAGTTTCACTTAAAGTGGTTGTAAACCCACTTTTTCACTTTTACCTACAGGTAAGCCTATAATAAGGCTTACCTGTAGGTATAAAGAATATCTCCTAAACCTGTATGGTTTAAGAGATATTCCCCTCGCAATGCGCCGCTGATTGCAGCGGCACATGCGCAGGGGGGAATCCACGGCGAAAGGACCGGCATCCGCCGGACCCTGCCGATTTGAAATCTCCCGCACGCACGTCATCGCCGCTCCAGCCCATCAAGATGACATCTCGCTCGGCGTGGACCAGGTAAGTTCTACTTTCCTCTTTCAGAGGTAAGTATTTCATAATGAGCTAGTATGCAGTGCATACTAGCTCATTATGTCTTTTGCCTTGCAGGTTTTAAAAAAAAAAATGTATATGCGGTTTACAACCTGACTGTTCACATTTATCAGCACATACAGCGGGTGACCTGCAAAGAACGGATGTCTAACCCTGGACCAAGATGAATGTATCGCATGCAGACACACAAACTCTACAGCAATGTACTGGGCCTCAATATACTCCATGAAAGTCCCACTCGTCTAAAGCCCCACGCCCCACATCAGGCAACAAAAGTAGAAAGTCCATTAAATAAACACTTTAAGCCTTCACAGTATGTCTGCAAACAACTCAGAGTGCAGTCCAGAGGCACAAAGCATGACCAATATCGAACAACTGCTGCTCAAAATATCCCACAGACTTTCAGATGGCATTGTAACAAGAAAACGAGATGTTATTCACCTAACCTGTCAGTGGTCATAAAGTTGTGACTATTCTGTATATACAAAATATATACACGCTGCCTTAAAAAAGTATTCATAGCCCCTTGAAATTTTCCATATTTTGTAATGTTACAACCAAAAACATGAATGTATTTTATTGGGATTTTATGTGAAAGAACAACACAAAGTGGCACACAATTGTGAAGTGGAGGGAAAATTATAAATGGCATAACACAGGGCACTCTACTGCCAGCAGCGATGTTCAGGGAGTAAAATATGACACACTGCTTATTAAAACACACACAGTAAACATTGTTAGACACACATTAAAAGTGCTAGCTCATTATGAAAAAATACTCACCTTAGATGGAAGCCCCTGCAGCAGTCCCAGTACACAGCTCTGGCTGGCAACATCGCTAGTTACTTCTGGGTATAGCGGGCTCCGGCACTGATTGGCCGGAGCTGCAATGATGTCACTCCCACGCATGTGTGTGGGAGCCACCAGTAACGGTACACTAGCTGAAGCAACAGCAAGAACAAGTCATTGCTGATACAGGGGATATCTCCTAAAATGTGTAGGTTTATGAGATATCTGGGGTAGCTACAGAGAAGCCTTATTATAGGCCTCCCTGTAGTAAAAAGTGGAAAAAAGGGGTTTCTAACCACTTTAGCTCCTTGATCGCCCTAGATCAGGGGTGTCAAACTCAATTTCATCGTGGGCCGCATCAGCATTATGGTTGCCCTCAAAAGGGCCGGTTGTATCTGTAAGATTAGATGTTTAGCGCATCCCTTCACCTTCCATTAGATGTCAAGAGCCCCCCCACCATCAGAAGTTGAGTCCCCCCTCTCCCTTACATCACAGTGCACCCCCCTTTCCTTATGCTGCTTCTGGGAAGAAGTTGGATGCATTGCTTGAAAGCAGAAAGTAAGGGTCTGGAGGATGACTGGAGAGGTGCGAGGGCCACATGAAATGGCCTGGAGGGCCGCATTCGGCCCGCGGGCCTTGTGTTTGCCACCTCTGCCCTAGATGATAACTACTTCCCAGTCAGTGTCATTAGTACAGTGCCAGTGAATATTATTAGCACTAAACACAGTATTAGAGTCACTGGTGACGGTCAGTGGAAGTTAGTTTGTTTACCCCCAGTAAAAGAAATATATATTTTTTTTTTTATATAAATATTTTCCGTTTATATGAAGGAAAAAAAAAGCACTATTTGTGTGAAAACAAATTATATAAATTTCCTTTGGATGCAGCACTGCATGACCGTGCAATTACCAGTTAAAGTTTTAAAACAGCAAAAAATGGACTGGACTGGTCATGAAGGGGGTAAAATCTTCTGGCGCTGAAGTGGTTAACGAAGTTCAAGCGTAAATGAGATTAAGGCTGGCTACACACCATACAACCTTTTTATACAATTTTCTTGTACAACTTTAGATTTACCAAAACCATATAAGAGGTCAAAACGGAACACTTTCCATTTGTATGCAATCAGGCAGGCCCTTGCACTACATAGTTGAAGGTAAATCTAAATTAAATTGAACAACAAAAGTTGTATAATGTGTATCCAGCTTTAGGCAACTGCATTTATATAGACTGCCGTAGCTTTAGTTCATTGGTTATCGTTTATTTTATGTGGCTTGATTGTACTGGATTATTTTTATGGGCTACTATGGATACTTAAAAATCGTCCCTGTAGCCCAAGTCATTCTCATTTAGTTGCTCATTCGGGTTTTGTATTGTATTCAGTTCTGTCTGGGCTGATGTGTGGCTTATGGTAAATGAGGCCTAACAGCAGTGATAGAAGTTACATAGAAATAACAAATAGAGCGCCTGCTTATAGCAGAGCCAACAAAGGCTACAGAGGTGAACATGGCAAGGTCATCTACTAAACAGATCCTTGGAAAAAGGAAGCCTGATTTATAGAAGCCGAGGAGTTCCCTGGTGGGTCGCTCCTCCGTCCAGATCAATCAAGGTTACTGTATAAAAGAAATCATAATGATCACGCCAATAATTTACCATCACCAGAGAAGACAAAGGGCCTATGGAGCTTGGAAGATAAATGATGGTCTTCTAGATTTTCAACTGCTTCAACAACGAGCCAAGGTTTCCCCCCTCAGTCAATAACTGTGTACATGGAAAGCTGAACCGCATAAAAAGTAACAGTCTTTAGATTGGCACTTTCAGCTTCATGTCTGTCAGCGCTGCAAAAAAAAGAGAGGAAAGTGAATCTCTATGGTCCTGACATAAAGCTCTGCGGAAAAGAAAAAGCCGCTGTCTTTTATTTCTGCTCTCCATCAGAGTGAGGACCGATGAGCTTTCCGTTTTAGGCCCATTTCACGCTTGTTGGACTTCAAAGTCGCAGGGCCGATCCACCCTAAAGGCTCACTATGCAAGCCGCTTAGGGCCTCGCAAAGCTGCAGGGGGCCCCCCAAATTACTAGAGGCCCCGCCTGGTGAAAAGTCATTTTTGGCCCCTCACCCTGCTTTTCAACTCGCTGGCTGCATGGGAGAAGAGGTAAGAAGTCAGCAACCCCCCCTTCTCACTTTAAAGCGGAGTTCCACCCAAAAATGGAACTTCCGCTTAATCCCCTCCCCCTTACATGCCACATTTGGCATGTAATTTTTTTTGGGGGGGAGTGGGGGCTTCAGTAGGAGTGGGACTTCCTGTCCCACTTCCTGCTTCCGCCGAGTGGCTGGTAAGGCGATTAGGCCTAATCGCCTTACTGCAGCCCCTCCCTTTGGCAATCGTCTAGGACACTGACAGGTCCTAGACGATCGCCTGTCCAATCAGCGGCAGGCCGCGCCGCGCGCGCATGTGCCGTGCGGCTCGCGCATGCGCAGTGGGTGCCCGGCCGTGAAGCCGAAGGCTGTCACGGCTGGGTGCCCACAGTCGCAATTAGGATGCCGGCCGGGGAGGGGGGGGGAGAGGAGCGGAGCCCCAGTCAGCGCGTCGCTGGAACGTGGAGAAGGTAAGGGTCTGTTTAATAAAAGCCAGCAGCTACACTTTTTGTAGCTGCTGACTTTTAATAAACATTACATTTGGGTGGAACACCCCTTTAATGTAAGATGTCAGTTCCGATAGCAGAACACCCCCTCCCCCTGCTTCTCAACTTTAATATTTAATGTGGCATGTCACTGTCGGCAGTGCCCCCACTTATCAACTTTAATGTGACATGTCATTTTGCTTAGGGCCCAAGGGAGGTCAGGATCGGCACCGAGGACAAGTCATATCCAATGATTTCCAATGAGAACCAATCATATCTGCGCAACTTCAAAGCAGTCTCTGCACTACTTTGGTATGACGCTGATGCGACTTGAGGTCCATAGACCTTAAGACTACACAGGCATTGTCAAGTCGCATCAAAATTGGGGCAAAACTGAGCGACTTTCAGGTCACACAGGTGTGAAAGGGGCCTTCAATGTTTTGGATAAACTTCTATAATGTGTGGTATAATGAAGCCATTATTTTTATTTGATCTTAGCCCCTAGTCACGCTACTTTAGCATGGCATCAGGCATTGCGCATATGACCGATTTTTGGGTGTTGTCACACACATTTCAATGGGCTGCCCTACATATGACAAATATAATCATCATAATATAGACAGGAAAAATGGGTGATGCAAACCATACAAGCCTATTTAGAAGTCATATAAAACCCAATTTAAAATAACCATCAGAAAGGATACTATAAAATATATAAAACACATACATATATACACACACACACACACACACACATTTATATATATATATATATATATATATATATATATATATATATATATATATATACACACACACACACACACTATATTATATAAGTATAGATTCTATACTTGACATAAATCGCTCCACTCTACGTGTTTCACACATTTCTCCGCTTCCTCAGGACATTAATTGAAGCTGTATAGATGTCCAATATGCAAGAGGTCACACCTTGCAGAAAGTACCAGGAGCAGAAACATGCACAAACAATCCCCGACTGGGACACAAATTACACTCCCATCAGGTCCCCCACCCAGCCCGTGGAAGGACTGCAGGGATAAGGAGGCCAGCACAGTGAAAGACAGAACCAATACAAGAAGCCTCAATGACATGACCATCTCTTTACAAAGCAGTCCCACAGAGTACAGATTCCCATGGCTGTAGATTTTATATGAAAATGGTCCTAAAAACAATGGTTCTCAACCCTGTCCTCAAGTACCCCCAACAGGCCATGTTTTGGGAATTTCTCTTAGATAAAATAGCTGCCCAAAATACCAAGCCATTGACTCTGATTTAAAGCACCTGTGCAAGATAAAGGACAACCTGCAAAACTGGCCTGTTCAAGGTACTTGGACAGGGTTGAGAACCACTGGTCCTAGAATATACCAAAGAACCTTACAACTGAGAGGGGCCATTGTTAATATGTTCCTATAGAGAAAATGCTGTTTACAGCATATCATGCGCTCAAGATGGTCCGAACATTAAGCAGACCCAGAGTATTGATTTCCCTGGCTGCAAATATTATATACAGATGGTCCTAGAGTACATCAAAACATTTTACAGCTCTGAGAGGGGCCCTTAATAATATGGTCCTATAGAGAAAATGGCGTCCACAGCATGCCATGTGATATACATGGTCCTACATACGGAAAACATGGCAAAAAAGCTCATGCACTTTGAGTTTCAAGCTTCTTATGCCGCGAAAACAAGATCGGAAATGCCGAAAACCAATGTTCGATGCAAGCTTTTTGACGGAAATTACGACTGTGTGTATTTGAGAGCTGGTTCTCAAATTTTCCGACAACAAAAGTTCTTGTTGGAAATTCCGATCCTCTGTATGCAATTCCAACGCACAAAAATCCTACTCATGCTCGAAATCATTAAACTTAATTTTTCTTGGCTCGTTGTAGTGTTGTACGTCACCACGTTCTTGACGTTCAGAACTTCAGACAACATTTGTGTGTATGCAACACAAGTTTGAGCCAACATTCCGTCTAAGAAAAAAAAATCCACGGTTTTGTGGTCGGAATTTCCGATCGTGTGTACGCAGCATTAGGATATAATTAATAATAAATGGATTACTAACCCGACATTTTACATATTTTGTGAATCTTGCACACATTCACATGCTACACTAGTCCGAATTCAGGCTAAAGGCTCATTCACACCACATCTGTTGAGTGCTGTTGATCTGCACAGATCAACACAGGCTCAGTGCCAGGGTACATAGATAACAATGGCTTTCCATGGGCTATGTTCATACCACAAAAGCTGTGTTGAAGTGGATTGCAATAAATAGAGATAGGCTGCATATGTTTGCACTGCACTGCACCTCATAGGTCAGTACATCTCACTGTTGTGGTTTATAGAGATAAATGAAATATCAGTTTGTAATATTTCAGTAACCGTTACAAAAAAAGAAAAAAAATGGAAAAGAAAAAAAGAAAATGTGTTATAGTGCGTGGCTGATGTGAACAGGGACTAAACAAAATAAAACAGGCACACAAAACAGGTATATAGTAATACAGTATAATAAATAAAACATTTTTTATATTTTATCAAATACAATTACAGTAGTTACTGTATTTATTAGCGTATAACACTTACTTTTTTACCCTGAAAATAGAGGATAAACTGTGCCTGCGTGTTATACGCAGGGGGCTGTGCAAAGTTTTTTTCCTGAAACTTCCCTCTTAAAGTTAGGGTGCGTGTTATACGCCGGTAAATACGGTAGGTTAGGGCTTCATGATCGGAGAAGGCATCGGCTTATGCGGCTCTCTACTACAGCTCCAACTTTACGAGTAGTCCCTTTACATTGCACTCTGTTTGATGCTTTGGAATGGCAAGTTGGCAAACCCAGACCATGATCTACTAGTCACCCGTCTGCGATCTACAGATTGCTGACCCCCATGTTAGGCCGCGTACACAGGATCGAACATGTCCGCTGAAACTGGTCCGCAGACCAGTTTCAGCGGACATGTTCGATGGCGTGTACGGCCCATCGGACCGTTTTCCAGCGGACAAAAGTTTCAAAACATGTCCGCTGGAAACCTGTCCGTCGGACAGGTTCGATGGTTAGTACACAAAATCATCGGCCCAAAAACCCGCGCATGCTCAGAATCAATTCGACGCATGCTTGGAAGCATTGAACTTTGTTTTTTCATCACGTCGCCGTGTTCTACGTCACCGCATTCTGGTCCGAGGGGGATTTTGGTCCGATGGTGTGTACGCACATCAGACCAACAGACCACTTCAGCCTGGTCCGATGAAAACGGTCCGTCAGACAAGTTTCATCGGACATGTCTGATCGTGTGTACGCGGCCTTAGAGTTTAGTTCTATGTTAAAGCAGAGCTCCACCCAAAAGGTGAAGTTCCACTTTAAGCACTCCTTCACCCCTCCTATGCCACATTTGGCATGTCATTTTTTATTTTTTTGGAGGGGGGATAGATTTGACAAGTACCCGTTCCCAATTCCACTCAGACCACCTAGGCTGACCCCTTTTCTACAATATTTTGGGACGCATCACAGGTCCCAGAAGATTGCCCGACATTCAGGAGGCGCAGCGTGACCCTCGCTTCGCTCCCTCTCGCCGGCGCCAGCATTACTGTGGGCACCCGGCTGGCTGTAACAGCTTGCAGGTTCTCAACCAGGTGCCCACAGTTGTAATGCTGGCGAGAGGAGACGAAGAGAAGCGAGGGTTCGGGTGGCCACATCACTGGATCCTGGGACAGGTGAGTGTCTGTTTAATAAAGGTTAGCAGCTACACTTTTTGTACCCGCTGACTTTTAATAAACACAAAAATGACTGGAGCTCCGCTTTAACAATTGTGAATTTTTCTGAATCCCTGTTAGAGTTCCTACAATCATAACATCAGCCAATAACATGGTAGGTTGTTTTATAGGTTCTGGGTATTCATACTCTTCCATGAGCTGTCTACATTGTACAATGTTAGTTCTGCTCAAAATCAAAACACCAGAATGTAAAAGAGTTTTCCCAAACTTTTTAAGAATCCCCCAATTACTAGATGGGAAATGATTCTAAAATCTCATCTATAGCTTGGCACCAGTCGGCCGGGAATAGAGCGAGACAATTTGATGAGAGGGAGTGCGGAATCGCTCTGCTGTGTCGTGTCTATGGTGTTTTCTCTGTGAGCTCTGATAGGTTTTCTTTCATTGCACTTCTCTGTTCCTTCATCTCCTGTGTGGCGGGGAGGGCCAGAAGACACAGACTATTGACAACAGTTGGGTATTTGCTTCCTGTCTAAGCGGACATCCTGTTAAGCTCCAATTACTGCCAACTCGGCAGAGATTACCAGGATTTCTACTCCACGCTAAAGATGATTTGATAAACTGAGGAGATAGGTGTAGTAAACAGGTAGGCTCCATAGCAGCATAGTAAAACATGTCAGTTCTTGATCTGCACTAATGTCATCAACACTTCATTGAGATTTTATGGGACACAATTTGACTTTTTTTTTTTTACTGCTTAAAAAGCCTGTCATGAAATATAAAAACTGCATAAAAAAGCAGACATAAGTGTTTTAAAAGCCAATTTGCAGTTATTTCCTCTTCATAAGGGATTTTATTCAATCTCGCCTCTGTGGCACTTGTAACTTCTCTAGCAAGGGTCTGTTCTCCAGCACAGCCCTCTCCCCTCCTTGCTTTGGCATAGCCCTCTTCTCTTCTAGAATTGTCTAATTACTCTAAGTGCTGGCCCAGCTCCTCTGCCCCGCCACCCTCATATTCCTTTATATAGCTGCCAGAGGAGGAGACAGGAGGAATACTATAGTTATGTCACTTGAGTGACAGCTCTGAGACGGCTTGGGCTACCAACACCCAGCTGGCTTTTGGATTTCTACACAATTCTACATAAATCGGGCAGTAGCTGCAGCATTGGCAACAAAAAAACTGGTGGAACATGTAACACTTTCCCAAAGGCCAACTTATCCTTTAAAGTGGCCACAAGGAAATCAGTTGTTTAATTAAAAAAAAAAAAATACCCATTGATCCTGCCAGAAATCTGCCAACTAATAAACTTCTTCCGATCTTTGCCTTCCATTGGTGTAAAAGAGGACATGTTCTCTATCTAAACTCCGACGCAATTCCTCTGATCCGATGGGACATACACAGGGTCGGAATTTCCAATGGAAACAGTCCGTCTGACTTTTTCCATCGGAAATTCCAATTGTGTTTTCGGGGCATAACCGTGTCTCCAGCTGTCTGTGGACTGCAGAACACTGTGACTCTATTCGCACTAGGGCAACTTAAATCGTGGGCAGAACTGTGGCAAAACACGGGATGCATTTGCGATGCCATCAATTCTCAATGGAACCCTAAGTGTGGTGCGATCTTGCAGCGATTGTTGTGCGTACCAAAAGCGTACAAACAAAAAGCACAGGATGCAGGGCGATTTTGCCACGATCGTCACATGACAAATCGCGCAAACAAAGTCGCAGGACTCATGTCGACGAAAAAAAGATCTGGAACTTCTTTTGAGTGACGCATCCTGCGATTTTGTTTGCAAAACGATTGTGGCAAAATTGGCCCGCTTTTTGGGTTGCATTAAAAAATAATGCCATCGCAAATGCTCCCCGTGTTGGTTCACAATTCTGAATAATGACGATTCCACCCACGTGTGAATGGAGCCTTACCCTTATGTTATGGAAATGAGGAGAGGAGTTCTGTAGTTCTCACACCCTTCCTGTCTTACGATGCTCCTCTATAGATACATTACAGGGAGTGAGCGTTATCACCTTAGGACACAGTTGGTTTGATTTACTAAAACTGGGGAGTGCAAAATCTGGGGCAGCTCTGCATGGAAACCAATCAGCTTCTAACTTCAGCCTGTTAAATAAGGCGGCAATTAAAAAAAAACCTGAAAGCCGATTGGTTTCTATGCAGCGCTGCACCAGATATTGCATTCCCCACCTTTAGTAAATCAACTCCTGTGTGTTACTGGCATTGTCACCAGGGAAAAAAAAAAAACAGAAAAGAACACTATTGCAGCCACCACAAAGGGCCGGTGAGCTGCTGTAATGTTTATAAACCTAAAAACTCTATAAAAAAAAATGATAATTGTAAAAAAGGGATTTTTAAATACAGCTTACCTGTAAAATCCTTTTCTTGGAGTACATCACGGGACACAGAGCGGCATATTCATTACTATGTGGGTTATATGGAGTACCTTCAGGTGTGGACACTGGCAATCTTCAAACAGGAAGTCCCCTCCCTATATAACCCCCTCCCCTAGAGGGAGTCCCTCAGTTTTGTAGCAAGCAGTATGCCTCCCAAAATGGTCACCCAAAAGAGGGGTGGGAGCTCTGTGTCCCGTGATGTACTCCAAGAAAAGGATTTTACAGGTAAGCTGTATTTAAAAATCCCTTTTTCTTTCTCGTACATCACGGGACACAGAGCGGCATATTCATTACTATGTGGGATGTCCGAAAGCAATGCTTTAATGAGGGGAGGGAGACATCTTCCAAAGAAGGATTCAATTTAGAGATAAACTCAAATCCTAATAATTCCAACTTAGTCAAGAAAAAACTTTTTTTTTTTTTTTTTTTATAACCAAGGGTGTTTCTGATCCCGAGGATTTCAAACTGCAGCCTGTAGTACTGCCTGTCCAAAGGCAGAATCCGCATTCCTTCTCACGTCTAGTTGATAAAACCTTGTAAACGTGTGGACTGATGACCACGTTGCTGCCTTGCATATCTGAGCCATAGAGATCTGATGGTGTGCTGCCCAAGAGGCGCCCATGGCCCTGGTAGAATGGGCCTTTACCGACAACGGAGGAGGCAACCTCTTCAACCCGTAGGCTTGAATGATTAATTGTCTAATCCATCTTGAGATGGTGGATTTTGCAGCTGCCTGCCCCTTCTTGGGGCCATCTGGTAGAACGAATAACACATCTGTTTTCCGGATCTTTTCTGTAGCTTTAAGATAGGCCTTCATGGCCCGGACAATATCCAAGGTATGCAGCAACCCCTCCTTTCTAGATGTAGGTTTTGGAAAGAAGGATGGAAGTACCAAATCCTGGTTTAAGTGAAATTTGGATATAACCTTTGGTAGAAAGGAAGGATGGGGCCGGAGAACTGCCCTGTCCTTATGCAGAACAAGATATGGTTCCTTACACGATAAGGCTGCTAATTCTGACACTCTCCTGGCCGAAACTATGGCGACCAAGAAAACCAATTTTCTTGTCAGTAAGAGTAAAGGAATCTCAGCCAGAGGCTCAAAAGGCTGTTTCTGTAGAGTGGACAGGACAAGATTTAAGTCCCAAGGACAAACTGGTGACTTGACAGGAGGATTAATACGCAAGACCCCCTGTAAGAAGGTCTTTACCAGCGAGTGGGTGGCCAGCGGCCTCTGAAACCACACTGACAGAGCTGAGATCTGTCCTTTGATTGTGCTTAGTGCCAGGCCTTTATCCACTCCTAGCTGGAGAAAACTTAACACCCTATCAATAGTATATTTGCGGCAATTCCATCTTTTGGATTCACACCAGCCTATATAATTCCTCCACACCCTGTAATAAATTACCCTGGAGACCGGCTTTCTAGCCTTAATCAGGGTAGGGATTACCTGCCTAGACAGACCCCTACCCCTGAGAATCAGGGATTCAGCCTCCAGGCCGTCAAATTTAGACGTTGTAATGTAGGGTGGAGGATCGGACCTTGTGAGAGTAGGTCTGGTTGTAGAGGAAGAGTCCAAGGGTCTCCCACTGCCATATTCAGGACTAGCGAGTACCAAGCCCTCCGGGGCCAAGCTGGAGCTATTAGAATGACTGGCTTGTGCTCCACTCTGATCCTGCGCAACAGGCGGGGGAGTAACTGTAGTGGAGGGAATGCATATAGAAGTTTGAATTGATGCCAAGGGCACACCAACGCATCGGTTCCGCAGGCCATAGGATCCCTCGCTCGCGACACGAACCTGTCTAGTTTCTTGTTGAACCTGGATGCCATTATATCTACGTCTGGCGTTCCCCACCTCTGGCAGATTGTCTGAAAGACCTGGGGATGCAGAGACCACTCCCCTGGCAACAGACTCTGGCGACTTAAGAAGTCTGCCTGCAGGTTGTCCACTCCTGGAATGAATATCGCTGAAATGCAGGGTACATGAGCCTCTGCCCATTGAAAAATCAAGTTCACTTCCCTTTGAGCGGCCTGGCTCCTGGTTCCCCCTTGGTGGTTTATGTATGCCACCGCCGTGGCATTGTCTGACTGGATTCTCACCGGGAACCCCTTTAATCTGGAGGTCCACGCCAACAGGGCTAGGCGAGCCGCTCTGATTTCCAAGATATTGATGGAGAGCTGCCTCTCTGCTTTCACCCAAGTTCCCTGGCGGGAGAACCCCTCGAAGACCGCCCCCCAGCCTGCCAGGCTGGCGTCTGTGGTAACTACCTTCCAGACAACAGGGCTGAAGGATCTTCCCTTTAGAAGGTTCTGAGGGTTCAACCACCAGGCCAGGCTTTGTCGGACCCTTGATGATAGCGTCAAAGGGGACTCTAAGGCATGTGCCCTCTTGCCCCAGGCTGCTAAAATGGCTGCCTGTAGGACGCGAGTGTGGATCTGAGCGTAAGGTACTGCCTCGAATGTGGCCACTAGCTTGCCTAGTAATCGCATACACAGGCGAATAGTTGGTCTTCTCTTGTTTATAACCAACTGAACCAACCCCTTGATCGCCTTGATCTTTACAAGGGGCAGGAACACCTTTTGACGTTCCGTGTCTAACCTCATGCCGAGGTATTCCAACTGCTTTGTAGGCTGGAATGCTGACTTTCCCTGGTTTAGGACCCAGCCGAATTCTTCGAGGTACCGAACCGTGAGGTTTACTGCCTTCTGCAGACCCGTCCGTGAATGATCTATAATTAAAAGGTCGTCCAAGTATGCTAGGACTGTGACTCCTTGGATTCTTAAATTGGCCAGAACTGGGGCTAGGATCTTCGTGAATACCCGGGGGGCCGTGGCCAGCCCGAAAGGGAGCGCCCTGAATTGGAAGTGTCGCTGCCCGACCGCGAAGCGTAAAAACCTTTGATGCGACTGACAGATTGGTACATGAAGGTAAGCATCTTTTATGTCTATGGAGGCCAGAAAATCGTTCTTCTGAAGCGCGGCGGCTGCTGACCGGATGGATTCCATCCGGAAGGACCGCACCCTTAGATAACCGTTTAACCTCTTTAGGTCCAAGATTGGCCTGACATCGCCGTTGGGCTTTGGTATGACAAAGAGATTGGAATAGAAACCTAGGCCTTGCTCTTGGGCTGGCACTTCTAAAATTACGTCCTGGCAAAGCAGGTGATCCAAGGCTGCCAGCATTGAGGCCTTCCTTGCTGGATCCCTTGGTAGCCTTGATTCTTGAAAATGAGGCGGAGGATACCTTAGAAATTCCAGTCTGTAACCTGTGGTTACAGATGCCCGGACCCATTTGTCGGGGATCTTGGCTTCCCAAACTTCTGAGAAGAGACGAAGCCTTCCCCCCACCCGTGAGAGTGGGGGCGCCCCTTCATAAGGCAGACTTAGGGGCTGCCTTTGACGGCTTGCGATACCACGGCTTCTTACCCCCAGGGGTTTGTCCCTGCGATCTACTGTTACCGTTGGATCGCGCAGGCGGCCGTCGATACTGCCTGGAATTAGAGGGCCCCGAGACAGGAAAAAGCTGCCTTTTAAATGTAGGAGCCCGGAATGTCTTTTTGACCGGTAAAAGGGTACTCTTGCCATTTGAAATAGTCTGAATATATTTATCCAGATCCTCTCCGAAGAGTCGCCCTCCATGGAAGGGAAATCCTGCCAGAAGCTTTTTGCATGGGGGTTCTGCCGCCCAGTTCTTCAACCATAAGAGCCTTCTCATGTGTACCAAACATAGTGATAAACGAGAAGCCTGCTGGATGGAATCTTTTATAGCATCTACCGCAAAACACAGAACTCTGGGAATGTCAGCAAACTCTTCTGCTTGTTGGGTAGGCATGTCTTTTAACATCTCTTTTGTCTGGTCTTTTAATGCCTGACAAACTCCAATTGCAGCTACCGCTGGCTGCACCACTGCTCCTGCCGTAGCAAAGGATGCTTTTAAAAGTGTTTCTAATCTTTTATCAACCGGATCTCTAAACCTATGTATATTTTCCACCGGGCAAGTTAGTGATTTATTCACACATGAGATGGCTGCATCCACTACTGGGAGCTTCCATCTCTTGGAGAATTTTTCCTCCATGGGATAAATGACCGCAAATCTTTTCGGTGGCAGAAAAACCCTGTCCGGCCGTACCCAATCCCGAAAGATCAATTCCTCCAAGAGAGGATGGACCGGAAAAACTGCGTTGCTTAACGGGGCTCTCAAAGAGCCCAGAGAGGATACCGGAGGAACCTGAGGTTCTGGTAATGGCAAGCTAAATGCCGAGCGGACCATGTCCGTCAAAGACTGTACCCACAGTCTTTCTGTCTGGGAGTCTGAAAATGGTTCCTCAGAGGTAGACCCCTCAATCCCTGAACCCTCTTGGTTCAGGTCCAGTTGATCCTCCTGTGATTCTAATTCCTCCGGAGAGAGAATCTCAGCATCTGAGGATACACTGCCTGGTGATGGGGATCTAACCCGTCTCTTACCAGGAATAGCTCTAGCGATCAATGCTGCTATTCTCTCTTCTAGCCCCCCTAGGGATACGGCTAGCATCTCCTCTGTGATAAACACAGGGCTGGGCTGATCCGGGCCAGCCTCCGCACCAGATCCCCCTAATGGCTCATCCAAGGCGCTTCTTAAATTAATAAGCTGCGGGGAAAGAATCGGCATATCAGAATCAGAAAGGGAACCCTTTTGTTTTTTGGTCTTTTTTGTACCCTTTGACCCCGAACCCTTGGAAGCCATAATAAAAAATCGAGGGACTCCGCCCACACAACAGACTGTAGTGGCCAGGAGTACAATTCCAGAGTTTAGGGGAAAGTAGATCACTAGTGTCCCCACAAACTGATGGGCCTGTATGTTGGTCTTTTTTTTTTTTTTTTTTTTTTCTATGACCATACACAATGCCCCTAACTTAAGTTTGCCAGCCTCCAACCTGCTGTCAAATAAGGGGGATTCTTTGGCTTAACAATAGACATTGGGACAAAGTCCACATGTACTACCCCTTTTCCGCCACCGGGAGTCACTGTTCCGCCGCCCTGCGTCCTCTCTTGAAACAATCAGCCACAGACTGAGCCCTGACAAGGCCTGCTGTCTATAACAGCAGAAGGGCGCGCCTGTATGACGCCGCAGGCCCGCCCCCCCCCCGCCCTCCTGTCCGGATGGCGCGAAAATTCGTCAATAAGACGCGCGCGTGCACGCGCGCGCGCGCGTGCACGCGCGCGCGCGCGTACCCGGAAACAGGAAGAACATGGAGGAGCCGCGCTGCTGGAGATCCATGGCGCAGAAACGGCGGCAGATTCAAAAACTCCCGGCCAGGTAGGACTCTTTTAAGGCCCCTAAGGATCCTTTACTAGCCTCTAGGAAGAAACAGCAGGTAGCTAGCAACACACTTTAGACAGGGGGGCCTAGTAATGGGGGGAGAAAGGGTGTCATCCTGTCTCTAAGACATAGTGATCACAGTTGCCCATGCAGAGCATACTCAGGCTATCCCCCCTTTTAGGTTCCCCCGGGGAGCCTGCTGTCGAACCAAGTCCCGCAGGCTCCCCCTTACCTGCTCCATGCTGCAGGATGTTTGACCAGCAAACTGATCCAGTCTTCTCCCATCTCCGTGGGTAGCGTAGTAGACCTTCAGGCCCTGGGGTCCTATGAAGGTACCCACTGTCCTGGACCTATATAGCACCCTGGCAAAACAGGAACCTTATGGTTTTTGCAAACTCCAAGTCCTGGGCCCAGGGTCCAGCCCTCCAAAGAGGAGCATTATAGGCAAAACCCCACGGTTTGGGGCCCGGGTACTGTCCACTTTGGCACTGAGGCTCCTTGGACAGATCCGGTTAGCCCGCCCTTAATCCCAAAGGATGTGGAGCAAAGCTATTCCGTGACCAACACCTAAGACACTGGCGAAAAAACTGAGGGACTCCCTCTAGGGGAGGGGGTTATATAGGGAGGGGACTTCCTGTTTGAAGATTGCCAGTGTCCACACCTGAAGGTACTCCATATAACCCACATAGTAATGAATATGCCGCTCTGTGTCCCGTGATGTACGAGAAAGAAATCCTATTAGCCTGGGTTCACACTGTTGCAGTGTGAGACACCACATGTAATTCACACAGGAATCGCAGCACATTCCTGTGCGAATTACATGCAGTGTCTCTGGGGTGCGATTTGAGCCATGGATTTGTATCACTAGCACCAAACTGGTGCAGGATCCTCTTTGTCTGAAGCAGAATCAGATTGCATAGGTGTCAACCTCCGATTCTGCAAGTTGCACTGCGTTTTACAAACAGATTGCAGGGTGTTAACATACACGCCACAATCGATTCACATGGACTGGTTAAGATTTAGATGCGGTACCAAATTCGCTGTAATTTCGCACTGCATCTAGTGTGAACCCAGGCTTAACTGGCTCATGCAGATATACTGCAGCATTATGACTCTCCTGGGCAAAATCCCTTACATATACAGCTTCGCCCAGGAGAGCCGCCGGAGGCGTGCACACCCGCTGCATGTTGGGGAACCCGATGCGTGTGGCCGGCGGGCGTGATCGCGTGCACGAGCAGCAGCACAGGTGTTTGTGTGTTTAAACACACAAATCCCTGGGCTGAATGAGGAGAGAAGACAGAGTGTGTGTTTCTACAAAGTAGAAAACACGATCTGTCATCTTCTATAATGAGTCCCCTCCCCCCACAGTTAGAACACACAATAGGGAACACAGTTAACCCCTTGAATGCCCCCTAGTGTTAACCCCTTCCCTGCCAGTGACATTTACATAGTAAATCAGTGCATATTTATAGCACTGATCGCTCTGTAAATGTGAATGGCCCCAAAAATGTGTCAAAGTGTCCGACACAGATCACCGCCGTTACTAGTAAAAAAAATATATATATATAATAATAAACGCCATTTAAATGCCATAAGTCTTTCCCATAGTTTGTAGACACTATAACATTTGCGCAAACCGATCAATATACGCTTATTGCAATTTTTTTACCAAAAGTATGTAGAGAAATACATATCGGCCTAAACAAAAATTTTGTTTTAAAAAATAAATAAAAATTAAGATATTTACTATAGCAAAAATTAAAAGATAGTGTGTTTTTTTTCAAAATTTTCGCTCTTTTTTTGTTTATAGTGCAAAGAATAAAAACCACAAAGGTGATCAAATACCACCAAAAGAAAGCTCCATTTGTGGGGGAAAAAGGGTGTAAATGTTGTTAGTGTAAAACATTACATGACCGCGCAATTGTCAGTTAAACTGACGCAGTGCCGTATCGCAAAAAATGGCCTGGTCATTGGGCAGCCAAATCTTCCGGGGGTGAAGTGGTTAAACACAAAAAATATGCATGTCATTACAGACCCCAAGGTTTGCCACAGACATGCCGACATGATACCACTGCCCCCATCAATACATGGCACACCTCCTAATGCACCAGACTTTTGGATTACGCTGGTTTTCAGAATCCAAAAGCGGTTTTCATTCCCTAAAATATGGCAAATAGATGGTGAAAAATTAACAAATTTTGGCCAATTTTCACCCAATCTGTGCATGTTTAGCCTCACTTGATCAATTAGTGATAAGCGGACCTGACACACAATACAAATAGAACCACGTCCACAAGAAGAATTGCCATAGATTGCACATTGTGCTCCCGTTACTTGAACAGAGCTTGTTACTGTGCTAAGATTTAATAGCTTTGTAACTCATTAAATATAAGTGTAGCATTTCATATACAAGGGGCCATGTTTCATATACTGTCAAAATGTTTGATATCCACAGGAATTTTCATTTTATAGGCTATAAACATTAAATCTAGACTCTGTCATAAAAAAAGCTATTCAATACTATATAAATCATTGAGAGCACTGAAAGCAAATCTGAGTTTAAAGCGCCTGATCGTATTTTATTGTAAAGAACTCCACGACAATCCTTGCGGGAGGGGAACTGCTAACCAAGTATGGTACTCGCAATGCTGGAAATTTTACATATTGTTACGTTTTCATTTTAAAGAAACAATGTATAGATGATTACTAATTACACTCTATTTACACGCAGCTTTTGACGCCTACAAAAAAAATATTACACAGTTTTTCTGTACTTTGTTTGCGTTATGGCGTTGACTGTACCATCCTTATGCGTAGTACACAAGATGAGAAAAATCAAAGAAAAAAACACCGCTTTCCAAATTATCGTTCTGAGCGTCTGAGAGCCGATCACAGTTCATGTGAAATAATCCGAAGGGACAAGCACAAAAAAAATTCTCGTACGATACCAGAACAATTTTCGTTTTAACCAATACAAAATTTGTGCTAAAAAAAAACAAAAAAAAAAACAAGTGACCAAGACCGATTTTTTTTTCTTGCTGTCAAAAAGTAGAGTAAAAGAATTCCTATCATCTGTGCCCAGTCTTGCCACAAAGAGTTAATCCAGCTCTGAGCAATCCTTTTTTATTGTTCAGTGAAATAAAACGGACTTACAGAGAAAAACCTTAGTCCGTTCCTCCCCCTTGCTGTGAATGACAGGTTATTTACATATCTCATGCACTAGCCTGGAGATCGGCATTATTTTTAATTCCCACAACTACTCCTTCTCTGAAGTCATGTGGTTACTTTTCTGGATTTTGCCTGGATGTTAGTGATCATAGCAGAATTGTGTGTAAGAAATACACAGGACAAAATGCATGTTGACAAGGGGAGTGTAAAGGTGGGCGGGGAGTCTACTGACATCACGACTCCACCCACAGAGCTCCAGACAACAGATCCACCCACAGAATCTAGTTTTTCAGTTCAAATATCAGACAGAGGATTATATTTGACAGGTAAGGATACATGCAGGAGGCATCTACATCCTTATAGATCAGCACTATGGCAGTAGTTTAGAAAAGATGAGAGTGGGTTTACACCCACT
The DNA here is from genome assembly GCA_029574335.1 of Rana kukunoris. Lineage (NCBI taxonomy): Eukaryota > Metazoa > Chordata > Amphibia > Anura > Ranidae > Rana > Rana kukunoris. Next base: position 510,008,647 of record CM056050.1, read on the forward strand.
TTAAGAATACATTAAAATACAATATATTACACCACTTATAAAATTGTATTTTTGTCGTGTTTTCGGAACTTTAGTAACCTCCTTATCTTTTATAAGAGACGAGCGTGCAAAATAAAAATGGACGATCATTGTTCATCTGATCCTCTCATCAAGTGCAGGTAGTTTTACTCTTTGAGGCCCATTCACATCGGTACGTTGCAGGAAACACAATTTACATGCATTGGTTCAGTGTGGTGAATGGCATTCCATGTAACTGTGTGTTGCACTACGCCCCCCTAAACTTGGTGTAGGAGTTTTGTGTCTGTTAAGTCTCATTTACACTTGCTTTGGCTTCAACACACATTATGACTAGTTTACACTTGCTTTAAAACAAGGCTTCAAAAAGGCTTTGTTAACCACTTTAGCCCTGGAAGATTTGGCTGCCAAATTACCAAAGCACTTTTTGCGATTTGGCACCGCGTCGCTTTAACTGACAATTGCACGGTCGTGCGACGTGGCTCCCAAATAAAATTGACATCTTTTTTTACACAAATAGAGCTTTATTTTGGTAGTATTTGATCATCTCTGCGATTTAAATTTTTTGCGCTATAAACAAAAATAGAGTGACAATTGTAAAAAAAAAAAAAGCAATTTTTTTTACTTTTTTTTAGAACAAATATCACCAAAAATATATTAAAAAAAATGTTTTCCTCATTTTAGGCCGATCCGTATTCCTCTACATATTTTTGGTAAAAATATTCATTGATTGGTTTGCGCAAATAACCATCAATACCTATAGTCTTCATATCTGGTTCTTTATTCTCTCATCATTATTAATAATTTGTATTCTATGTTTTATTCAAATGCACTTTGCATTTTGTTTTGTACTGTATTTTTCTAAGGATTAAAATTTATATTTTTATACATTTATAATTAGTGCCTACAAAGTAAAATTTTTCTTGTTTTCATATCCCCTATATAACCATTTAGGATGTGGCACTTTATATATTAAAAATGTTGATTCCCATCTAAGGGCACAGCAATCAGACTTTAACATGGTTTGCGCAAAAGTTATATCGTCTAAAAAATAGGGAATAGTTTTATGGTATTTTTATTAACACATTTTTTTTTTTTTTTTTTACTAGCAATGGTGGCGATCAGCAATTTTAGTCGTGGCTGTGACATTATGGCAAACACAACGCTATTTTGGGACCATTGTCATTTATACAGCGATCAGTGCAAAGGACACTGGCAGGGAAGGAGTTAACCACTATGGGTCAAGGAAGGGGTTAAGTGTGTCCTAGGGCATGATTCTAACTGTGTGGGGGCTGGGCTACCAGTGACACGACACTGATCACTGCTCCCCGATGACAGGGAGCAGAAGATCACTGTCCTGTCACAAGGCAGAACAGGGAGATGCCTCGTTCACACGATCGTGAAACACTGCACATAGAGTCCACGGGCACAGTCACGGAGCACCAGCGGCGCGCGCACCCACACAGAGGCAAATTTAAAGGGACGTACATGTACCCCTATTGCCTGCCCCGTGCCATTCTGCCAACGTAAATGTTTGTGTGGCGGTGGGCAAGTGGTTAAACCTCTCTGAACGCTATTCAAAAGCTCCTTTCAAATAAAATGGTTAGCTTACAGCCCTGTTTACACCTTGCTTTTGCTTTGCTTCAAAAATTATACCCCATGTAGCTTTAGTGGTGCTTCAAAGCATCTTCAAAGCCTCCTAAGAAGTCTATGGCAAAGCTCACTTGAAGCCTCCTAGAAAAGGCCCTATTCGAAGCACCAAGAAAAAGCAAGGCGTAATTCTGTAAGCCATTTTATTTAGTGACATGAGCTTTGCCTGGCATTCAAAGAGCTTTAACAAAGCCTGTCCGAAGCCTTGTTTTGAAGCAAGTGTAAACTAGCCCTTATATTGTAGAGCTCCAACCCTCATAGCAGAAATCTGTGGATCACATGAAGGTCTGCACAGAATAACAAACAATGCGCTAGGTAAACGGCTCTGTCATATGTATTCAATCTGTGTGTGTTTAGCAATCTGGCAAAAGATCCACTTTAGGGTGTTGGAATATTTATTGCTTTCTAGGCAGCATATGATTTACCAATGGTCTGGAGTTCAATGCGTCATGTAAGTCAGGCAGCTCGCATGTAAAATTACTGAAAGGCGAGAGTCCAGAAGAACACGTTTCAGCTTCCTTGCAGAAAACCCGCTTGGGCATTAATAAGAGAAGCATGTTGCATCAGAATCCATTATAGTAAATCTCTAAGTGCTAATAAAGATTACACAGAGGTTAATTAAAGGATTAAAAACACACCGATCTTCCAGGCTGTGTAACAGCAGAGAAAGATATGCCAACAAACATACTGATTTAGTCAGGTTAGGTCAGCGTTCTCACACATTTCCAGCATGTTCAACCCATGACTGCACTGGTGATTATAATCTTACTATAGCCTATTATCACTTTATCATTTCACAAACAATGCTTTAAAAATATAATCTATATCATTGTGATGAAAGAATTTCACATTATCTACATATCAATCTTATTTAGACCTTACAGAGCATAGCTACCCACCCATATATACTCGTGTATAAGCCGAGGACCTAATTTTACCACAAACCCTGGGAAAACGTATTGACTCAAGTATAAGCCTAGGGTGAGAATGCAGCAGCTACTGCAAGTGGAAAAGAGGGTCAATAAAGCCCATTTGCACGCCTCACTGTGCCCATTTGCAACCTCATTGTGCCATACCTCACTGTGCCCATTGCAGTCTCACTATGCCATACCTCACTGTGCCCATTGCAGTCTCACTGTGCCATACCTCACTGTGCCCATTGCAGTCTCACTGTGCCATACCTCACTGTGCCCATTGAGGTCTCACTGTGCCATACCTCACTGTGCCCATTGCAGTCACACTGTGCCCATTGCAGTTTCACTGTGCCATACCTCACTGTGCCCATTGCAGTCTCACTGTGCCATACCTCACTGTGCCCATTGCAGTCTCACTGTGCCAAACCTCACTGTGCCCATTGCAGTCTCACTGTGCCCGAGTACCTGAATTCTTGACAGGCGTCCATTTTTTTAAAAGTCGCAGCTTCCTCCTGGTGTTTCGTTCCATGATAGGCATTTGACAGTGCGTTCCGCCTATCACGGAGGCCCTCTCATCCTCGGACTCAATTTCCCAGCAGACACTGTGTTCAGAGTTCCGCCAATCACGGAATTCTTTCATTCTCGGACAAGAGGACGTCTGTGATTGGCAGAACACTGAACACAGTGTCTGCTGGAAAACTGAGTCCGAGGATGAGAGGAACTCCGTGATGTCGGAACACAGTGTCAAATGCCTATCATGGAACAGAACGCCAGCAGGAGCCGCGACTTTAAAAAAATGGACGCCTGTCAAGAATTCTGGTACACTGACTTGAGTATAAGCCGAGGGGGGTATTTTCAGCCCTTAAAGAAGGGCTGGAAAACGCGGCATATACTCGAGTATATATGGTATATAAAATATACTGCAATAGGATTGCAGTGGCGGGGACAGAAAATACTTCTATCATATGTATTGCTTAGTATCTTTTGTGCCTGTATATATTGGAAATAGAGTTTGATGAGTTAAACAAATACAGACTTATTAATCTACCAGACATATTAGTCATCACCGACTTTGAAGTCGTGGTGCGTTTTATCATAACAACAGATTAGGCACTGATTCAATATATTAATTGGTTTTAAAAAGTAAACAAGACGTTACAAAAACAAGCTTGTAAATCGCCCACACGGGCTGGAAAATGGGTGAACATCATCAATAAACAGTAAAGATCATAGTTACGCTAACCAAAGTGACATAAATCTGAAGTTAGGGGATGGTACTGAAAAATTAGAACTACAAACAAAATGCCATGTCCCCAAAATCGATATGCCGTCACCGGGAGGGGAGGCTCTTCCCCTCCACACCATAGGTGGCGACAGCATGAACAGGAGTAGTAAGAAACTAGATCGTAGGCAAGAAAAGGGTCATATAAGAGAGCGGAGGATACAGGGGGCGTGGTGACTCGGAAGCTCCAAAGGGAGGAATAAGACAAGGCCAAGCAAGGCAAATCGGAGAAAGAGGAACTCATATGAGATCCACGGTTCCCAAATCTTGAGAAATTTGGCATGCAAATTACTCACAATACTGGTCAATCGTTCATGAAGCATCATATCGGTCATACATGTCTTCACCCCCTGGAAGGCTACGTGTTGGGTCTTCCATGCTGCAGCCTTCCAGGACACACAGGTCCCTGAAGACTGTGGTACCATTCAGAAAGCGCAGCGTGACTCGTGCATTTGCAGTAGGAAACCAGTTATGAAGCCGGAAGGCTTCACTGCCGGTTTCACTTACCTGCTGAAGAATTGTCTCGAGTGCCGACATCACTGGACAGGTAAGTGTCCTTATATTAAAAGCCAGCAGCTACAGTATTTGTAGCTGCTGAATTATTTTCTAGGGAGACTAGAGATCCTCTTTCTAATGCATTTTCCTTGTATCCGATTGGGTATTCTTCACTAGGCTGTGGATAATATTTGTGCAACTGTATTTGAAAAGAGCACATCTATTTGCCTTTAGCAAATCAACCCAACTGTGTATAGGGAAAGGGCTTTTGGGTGATGTAGTTCTGGGGGGGGGGGTGCATGTGCTTGCAGCAGCTGCCACTGTAAGGACATTACATGCCCAGTCATGATGTTACAAGGAGTAATAAAAGCTGTTTATTGCTTACAGGAACTGACACAAAAAAGAAAGTTGGAAAATGCTCCAGGGAGAAGGGTAGGGCTGGTAATGGCGGGAAACACACTTTGCGAATAATCTGACTGGTGAACGCAAACAAAACCAACATATTCTGAAAAAATAAAGCAACCATGAGTACGAACACAAAGGCCAGCTATGTGCCCAAGACAAACTATAACCATTCTATACCATCATGACTGCATGTATACCCTCAGAATGCTATGGACACTTTCCTCTAGTAACAGTTTATTGCTTACAATAAATAGTTCTAGCAAACGTGCTATGCTTGTTTAATGGCACCATACTTAAAAACAACAAAGCCTTACAGAAATGAAAACTGTAGCGAGGGATTTTCTCTTGACGCTGGAAAGGCTCCAGTAAAAACTGCATTGTACATGGGAACATGGTGTCAGGCTCAGACAGAATCCGCTCATCTGACTTGTGGTTTTTGACAACATTCATCTTCTCTTGGCCTGATAGAGAGCAATTAGTGCTTGTCAGTTGAATCATGTGTTATTAAGATCATTCAAGCATTTTCTTTTAATTATAGTAAGTAGAACGGAAAGTCAGTTAGAGCTTCTACAGCTTTAAATGTTCACTTCCTTTATAGACTGAGCACACTATGATGAAGGGCAGCCTGCGTCTGCATGGGGGAAACTTCATTTTCACACCTAAGGCTCCATTCACACCTAGGCGTTTTTACGCCTGAAGCGCGACGCTACAATACGCCGGAGGGTCGAAATTGTTCTATATGGAGACTGTTCACATCTAACGCAGAACGCCGTACGTCAATAGAACCCCGAACGACGAATTTCAAACAAGTCCCGAAACCCTTTTTTTCAACGTGCGTTCGGGCGGCTTTGGCGTTCCGCATAGCCGACAATACACTGTAAAAAAAACGTGGTTTAAGACGACACGTTTTGTCGACGCAAATCGTGGGACAAAACGCCTATTTTTTGTCGCCGCAAATCAACTACGCTAAGGTGTGAATGCAGCCTTAGATAAAGGTGAACAATGGAATGCAACAACACAAAGAATTCACTTAAAAAAAAAAAATACATTTTCAAAAATGCATGCAGTAGGGCATTCCGAAGGCTTCATCTTAATTTATGTAATACTTTGTACCATAAAAATAATCTTTAGGATACAATAAAAAAAAACGATTACATTGTTCCTCCTTGCAAAATGTCTGTTTCAGTGCCATCAACTAATTATTAGTACAAGACATATGCCCTCTGTAAGCAGAGTCTGTAAGCATAAAACAAAATGTGCTGAAGGTGTTCGACTAGGATCAAATCTGTGGGGGTTCCGTGTTTGCGCGGACACTTAAATAGGCTGCTGTACCTGCAGAAAAAGTCCCTGAGCCGTTCTTAATATTACGGCAACATTCACTACAGCTGCAGCACCATGGGGTTTAATGCACCGGCCAACGCGGCGCATTTGCCGATACATGGAGGGGGCGTCACGGATTGTTGGCACACTGCGTGTCTACAAAAGAGCAGCATGCTTTGCCTGTGGGTCGGAGAATGCGTGCAATTTACACGTGTACCTGGATCCGCTACAGCAGGGGTGCTCAACCTTTTGAAGAGCAAAGGCCACAATGAACTATGGAGTTTTAAAGCCCCGCCCCCAAACCGCAAATGTCAACAAATCCTTACTGTCCTGAGCCCCCTATAAGGCTGCTTTCACACTCACGTGGTGCAGTTTACCTACACCACAGGTGCAGCATATTTCTTATGGATTAGCTTTGCTATAGCCTTCTATTACTGTATACCTTGCAGGTGTGGCGCACTTTCTGAAAGCGCATCAAATCTCCTGCATTCAGCGTTTTGGTGTACTTTCAGAAAGCGCACCAAACCTGCAGGATATAATAGAAGTCTATGGCTCAGTGCAGGTAACTCGCATGTGCACTGCGCTGCAGATCAGTTTGAAAGCAGGCCAATACCCATTGCAGAACTAACCACAATGATATTATGACCATTGTTAACCAATTAAGGACCGCCTCACGCCCATATACTTTGGCAAATTGGTACGGCTGGGCACAAGCACGTACAGGTAAGTTGCCCTTTAAGAGCCCAGCCGTGGGTCACACGCGTCGCGGGCTGGCACACTCGTGACCGCGCCCACGGGAACTGATCGCCACCGGTGTCCCGTGATCGGGTCACAGAGCTGAAGAACGGGGAGAGGTAAGTGTAAACAAACCTTTCCCCATCCTTCCTAGTGAGAGTGTCACTGATCGTCTGTTCCCTGTCATAGGGAACAGACGATCAGTGATGTCACATGCCAAGCCACGCCCCCACACAGTAGTAATCACTCCCTAGGAAACACTTAATCCCTTCAGCGCCTCAAGGTTAACTCCTTCACTGCCAGTGTCATTTTCACAGTAATCAGTGCATTTTTATAGCCCAAAAATAGTGTCAAATGTGTCCGATGTGTCCGCCATAATGTCGTAGTCACGATAAAAAAAAAAAAAAAAAAATCGCCGCCATTGAAAAAAATATATTAATAAAAAGTGCCATAAAACTATCCCCTATTTTGTAGATGCTATAACTTTTGTGCAAACCAATCAATAAACGCTTATTGCAATTTTTTTACCAAAAATATGTAGAAGAATACGTATCGGCCTAAACTGAGGAAACATTTTTTTTTTATAAATATTTTTGGGGAATATTTATAGCAAAAAAGTATTGAATTTTTTTCAAAATTGTCGCTCTATTTTTGTTTATAGCACAAAAATAAAAACCGCAGAGGTGATACCACCAAAAGAAAGCTCTATTTGTGGGGAAAAATGGACATCAATTTTGTTTGGGAGCTACGTCACACGACTGCGCAATTGTCAGTTAAAGCGACACAAAAAGGGTCCTGGTCCTTTAGCTACAAAATGGTCCGGGGGTTCAGTGGTTAAACTGTGATTGACATATACACTGACCTTTAATTGAATCCTCTACTATACAGCCTGCAAAGAGGTGATTCCAGCAGATCAGAGTCTTGCTGTCCCAAGGGGAGTGCATTTGGTATCACTCTGCCTGGGACAGGAGCTGGCGCTATAGAGAAAGCATTGGCTTATGCGGCTCTGCTACCACTGCAGCCACTTGCTTCATCTGTTGGCTTAAAGGAACACTCAAGGAAAGATTTTTTATTTTTATTTTTAAATAACAAGCATGTTATACTTACCTCCACTGTGCAGCTCGTTTTGCACAGTGTCCCGAATCCTGTCTTCTGGGGTCCCTCGGCGGCTGTCTCAGCTCCTCCTCGCAAAACCTTTCTACCATCATGCGAGCAAGCTCGCATGGTGGAAAGCTTTTGCGAGTGAGCTCCCATGATACAGAGGCGGCCATAGCCACTGTGATTGACAGCAGCACCAGCCAATGGCTGCGCTGCTATCAATCTGCCCAGCCTAGCCAATCAACAGCCAGGCTGGGAACCGAACAGGATGACAAGCACGCGCCTGGGAATTTCGAACGGTCAGGTAAGTAAAACGGGGGCTGGGGAGGGCGGTGGTGTCAGATGTTTTTTAACCCCTTTAATCCACAACACCGATTCTCTGGGACAGCTGGTTGGCAACCCGCGATCTGGGCTGGCCGACCTGCAATTTCAGAGCAGGAGCTCGTGGGCAAGCGGTTGGGCACCCATGCGCTACAGTGGCTCAAGGAAGGCTGCAACATTTTCCAATGCGATATGGTAGATGGCATTTTCTTCATGCCTTCATGTGTGTCTGCATACTGCTTAACTAGCCAGCCCATCATAGAATGGACCAGGGTGCATACATGTACTTGAAATGGTGTATAGAGAAGGGTCTGTGTCTGTAAATGATGAGAAGTAGGGGGAAATTAAAACTGGCCCTGTTAGTCCACGCTGAGGTTCTCAAAGGACAGCAAGAATAAGAAATGTTTAGAATACACCTGCAAATTTGCTTGATTTGCGTCTTTTAGAATTTCACTTATTCTTTGCGGAGCGCATCTTAAAACAGGATTACAGTATACTGCATCTATGGTCAAACTTTAAATCATAATAATTTCCAGATTGTATTACAATTATTTTTCGCCCCCTTCTATTAACGAATCTTAAACTTATTTAGTGAGGATTCCCACACTTTTCCTTTCTTGAATTCTGTGACACGCAATTCACTATACCCTTTGGGTAGACGGTGCTGCGTCACACATTTCATAGAGCTTGCCTTCTGAACTATAGGGGGGATGAGAGGAAGACTTTCAGGAGGTAGATTCAGTACAGGAATCACTGACTGTATTCAAAAAGGAACACAAAAAATTCCCCATTTAAGTGAACAGCCTTTTTGTTGTACACAAGTCAACCCCTATATCTTTTTTGCGACCACTTGAGAAAAAAAAAATTAATCATTCCTAAAAAGGACGGGTGCTCCTTGAAATTAAAGTAAAACCTTGGTTTGAGAGCGTTTTGCAAGACAAGCTAAAAGTTTTAATACATTTTGCCTTGATATACAAGCAATGTCTTGATATAAGAGCAGCATCATGTCACAACGGAGTATAAAAAAGAAGAGAGGAGCCTCCAAGTCTAGCAATATGGTTACATTTAATGAAGGTACAACATTTAGCAACTTATAGCTACACTTAGAGGTGCCTCTCTTCTCTTATATACCCAGTAAAAAAAATGCTTTGATATACAAGTGCTTTGGATTACAAGCATGTTTCTGGAACGAATTATGCTCACAAAGCAAGGTTTTACTGTAGTAATGGAAGTACCGTATATACTTGAGTATAAGCCGACCCGAATATAAGCCAAGGCACCTAATTTTACCACAAAAAAAAATGGGAAAGTGTATTGACTCGAGTATAAGCCTAGGGTGTCCATGCCTCACTGTGCCCATGACTAGACTGACGTTTAACATGGGAGTCTATGGAAGGGGTGCCCGGCTTTGAAAAATCAGTGATCCCCAGCCATAGGTCCCCCAGACAACAAACTTTGGACACTTGTAGAGTAGAAATTGGGCTACATGTCTGCCAGGGGACCTATGACTGGCCACTCCCAGGTCCCCAAAGTCACCAGAGAAATGACCATTTAACATGGGAGTCTATGGAAGGGGTGCCCGGCTTTGAAAAATTGGTGCTCCCGAGCCGTAGGTCCCCCAGACAACAAACTTTGCACAATTATAGAGGAAGAGTGATGCTACATGTGTGCCAAGATTAGGGTCCAGGGGCCCTACGGCCGGCCAGTACCGGGTTCCCAAATTCGTGAGATCAGAAGCAAAAAGGTGACTCAAGTATAAGACCGAGGGGGGCATTTTCAGCACAAAAAAATGTGCTGAAAAACTCGGCTTATACTTGAGTATATATGGTAATAATTTTAAAGGATCAATTTCAATATTTTTTTTTTTTTTATGAAAAAAAAAAATATGCACACTTTATGTTCAGGAACTGTGCCCTAAAAAGATCAGTAATTATAAGATAACAGAGACTAGTTATGTTAAGAAGCAATTAAGAAAATAATATTACCACATCTAGTTGGCTTAAGCCTTTCTGCAGGTTCCTACAGGACTTAATGAACAATTTTACACGACTTTGCTAGAAAATTCTTCATAAAAGTGACAAAGACGCTAGTAAAACAATAATCACAGCTCCTTGGAGGAAAACAAGGACATGTATCAAAGTGGAACCTCTCGATCGTGTTAGAACTGGAATACTATGGATTCTTTCATTCAAAACTCTAGCATTCTGAGGAAAAAGAATAAATAATTTGTGAGGGACAAAAAAGATTTTTTGAATTTCTGCATAACCGGAGAAGAGACAGTAAATACAACTCCAGTGTTCTTATGTTACTCTAGGCCCTAAATCCTCCTTTCACGGGACAATCTGCAATTGGCTCCTCAGACATACCGTCTGGTGGATTCAAGTAACATTTTGGCAACAAATTCACAGTAGCGTCTGATAGTGGTTTGATGAGGTAACACCATATATTCAGTTTGTGTTTCCCGTGTGACCTTGCGGTCAGAAAGGATTTTTAAGGAGAGAGGATTCTGCTACCAAAAACCGAGGAAGCTGGAAGCGTCAGCTTTAGTAAATTAGTGACAATCCCCTACATCCTTGTAGTGTGTACTCCTATTCCTCCTCTCTTATGTTCTGGCTTCAAAGAACAAACTCAGTTTATGTTAAGTTGTTCGTTAGACAAGGTTCACACTGCTGCAATATGATTGGTGCAATTATGAAATGTATTTGTATATTCTATAGTGACAAAAATCCCACTGCAAATCGCACCAAAGGAACATTTTCCAAAATCGTTTAGTGGCAAGTCACATTGATGTGAATGGACACCATTGAAAACGATGTGATTTCCCTCATAATGCAATTCTGTGTGGCTCAAGTTGCCCTATTGTGAACCAGGCCTAAGATGTACCACTCACCCCCCTCAGTGTAGACCAAACGCTAAAATACTTACCCTAATCCCCACACCCAATGGTTCCAGTCAGATCCTGAGTCTAGCAAACACATTCCTATGGATGTTCTGTACTTTACTAGATGGCTGGGGGCCACCAGAAGTATGGACTATCATCATGAATCATTTGGGCTGCAGCACGGACAGGGTAAAAGGATATGACCAAAATGCTTTTCTTGTAAATATGTGTGTGGTGCCAGGACTGGCCCAAGTGCAGAACATGGGAGCTGTGACGAAGTTACATTTTTTACTGTGCAAGGAACACTGAGGGGGGGGGGACAGGGGGTACATTTAATGGACTACTTTTAAAAAAGTGAAGTAGTCCTGCAAGGAAGAAAAAAAAGAGGCTATAGCAAAGATTAGTCTATGGTGAAATAGCATGGTACTGTACAGTATGTGTGCTCTAGAAACTAGGGGTGCGCCAAAATGAAAATGTCGGTGCCAGAACCGATAATTTAAGATGCATTTGGCTGAAACTGAAAGTTTTAAAAAATATATTTTTATAAATAATTGTATTATATTCAACTTTTAAATGAATATCCTTAATTGAAATTAATATGAATTTACTGTCGGCCATGAACAAGGCAAAAATCGCAGCAAAAAAAAAATCGCAGGCATTTTCAGCACTTTTTTTATTTTGGCACAACGCTGAAAAACCTTATTTTCTGTGGGCAAAATTTTGGTGCATCACTATTAGAAACTTTCTCAGGATTAGGTAGTTCATAATGATACTGCGTGACTTCTTGTCTCATGAGGAAAATCAGAGTAACACTCTGGTGCATTCACAATCTGCTGTTGCCCTTTCGGCCATTTCACCAGCTGTACCTTGCTTTACTCTTCACCCAAGATGTCAACCGTTTATTTAAATCACCAATTCGGATTCTGAGTAGAAGGTGAAAGAAAAGGCTAAGCGTGGGTTTAAGTGCCTGCAGGAAATCAGAACTAAAAGAATACAAACTTTTATTGTCATATTAAATATACACTACTGTGTAAAAGTTTTAGGCCTCGTTCACACATGGATCCGTTCAGGTCCGTCTGTCAGTTTTTCAGGCGGACCTGAATGGGCGCTCCATGCACCCCTATGGAGCGTCGGATGTCAGCGGAGACATGTCCGCTGACATCCGACCTGATCCGATCCGCTAAAAACAAACGTATGGGGCTCACGTCCCCATCCGTCCATGCGGATCGGATCGGGAAAGATCTGATGAAAACGGACATGCTGTCCGTTTTCATCAGATCGCTCCATAGAGGACAGCGGGACTCGACAAGCTCCTCCCCGCTCAGTGAGCAGAGAGGAGCTTGTCATCCGTCGGCTCAGCGGAGATCTGCGGACTGATCTCCCGCTGAGCTGGCAGACACAGGCGGACTCCGTCGGAACGGACTGCGACGGAGTCGGCTATGTGTGAACGAGGCCTTAGACAGGTGTGAAAAAATGCTGTAAATTCAGAATGCTTTCAGAAACAGAAGTGTTAATAGTTTATTTGCATTAATTAACAAAATGGAAAGTAAATAAACAGAAGAGAAATCAAAGCATTTGTAACCCCCCCCCCAAAAAAAAGGATCCAGCGCCTTTTAACCACTTCCCTACCGGGCCATAGGGGATTGACGTCAGTGTCAACCTCTCGCCGAGGAGACTGGACGTCACATAACGTCCCTTCTTCACGGCGCTCTAGGGCACGTGCCCCGCGCCACCACTCGCGATCCCGGGCGCGTGCCCGACAGCCGCGATTGCCGTCAGTACAGAGGAACACACATCGGTCTCCTCCCCATGTGAGTCCCCCTCCCTCTACAGTTAGAACATACTTTAGGGAACATTTTAACCCCTTCAGCGCCCCCTAGTGTTAACCCCTTCCTTGCCAGTCACATTTACACAGTAATCAGTGCAGTTTTATAGCACTAATCGCTGTGTAAATGTGAATGGTCCCAAAAAAGTGTCCGATATGTCCGCCGCAATGTCACGGTTACAAAAAAAAAAAACCGCAGATCGCCGCCATTACTAGTAAAAAAAATTAAATAAAAAGATTTATGGCATATCACCTATTTTGTAGGCGCTATAACTTTTGCGCAAACCAATCAATATACGATCATTGCATTTTTTTTTAACAAAAATACATAGAAGAATACGTATCGGTCTAAACTGAGGGGAAAAAAAAGTTTAAAAAAAAAAAAGATTGTGATATGTATTAAATAAAAAGGAAAAAATATTGTGTTTTTTTTTTTAAATTGTCACTCTTCTTTTGTTTATAGCGCAAAAAATAAAAACCGCAGAGATAATCAAATACCACTAAAAGAAAGCTCTATTTGTGTGGGGGAAAAAAACATAACAATTTAATTTGGGTACAGTGTTGCATGACCGCGCAATTGTCATTCAAAGTGCAACAGCGCTGAAAACTAAAAATTGGTCTGGGCAGGAAGGGGGTGAAAATGCCCTGTATGGAAGGGGTTAAGCATGTTATATGAGACAGTGCTTGTCCCGTGTCATTTGGCCCCCTGTAACCCCTAAAAAACCTGGCTGATTCTGCCAGTTTCACCGCACCCCTCTGTAAACTGACCACAGTGTCTCATGGCAGCTGAGCCCTGCCACGTGGTCAGTTTATGTGCCTCTGTCATCAGCAGCCTGCTATCTGCTCTCCTCTTTGCTCCTGTGTCGCACGCCGTGTGTGAGCCACCCCTCGCCGCTCCTGTTGCTCTAATAACACTAACCTGTATACACCATCAGCACAGCCTCCTATTGCAGTGTCCGCCTCTGTGAATGATTTATAAATATAAATGCTGTAAATACCCAATTTAAGAGCTAAGATTGTGATCACATGACCAGCCAGCTCTCTCCTCCTCCCCTCCAGACTGACATCAGCAGAGAAATCTCAGCTCCGCCCACTGAATCTGAGGAAAGTAAAAAGCTGGCTAGTCATGTGATCGCAATCCAGCAGTTAAACGAGGTATTTGCAGCATTTATTTTTTATAAATCACACACAGAGGGGGATAGTACAATTGGAGGAAGTGCTGATGGTGTATACAGGTTAGAGTGGCATAACAACCACTTTAATCAATATTTGGTGTGACCGACCTTTACCTTCAAAACATAAATTCTTCTAGGTACACTTGCACACAGTTTTTGAAGAAATTTGGAAGGTAGGTTGTTCAAAACATTGTGGAGAACTAATCACAGACCTTCTGTTGATATCGGCTGCCTTCAATGCTCCCGTCTCTTCATGTAATCTCAGACATTCTCCATGATATTGAGTTCAGGGCTCTGTGGGGGCCAACCTAACACTTCAGAGTAACGAAGAACAAGTGGAACTGGAAGATAGTTTTTAATAGACATTGGCTGTATATTTGGGGTCCTTGTCCTGCGGCAGAATAAATTTGGGGCCAATCATATGCCTTCCTGACGATATAGCATGATAGATTTTTACCTGCCTATAGGTCTCAGTATTGAACCTGAGCCTGACATTCGGCCCATGTGTACTAGGCTTTGGAATTGATGTTGGTTTTGAAGCCAAAAGGAAAAGCACACCAAATATTGATTTTTCTTCTTTTTGCTCACTTTATTTTTATCAATATACAAAATCCAATAAAAAATGTATATACACACACATACATTATATATTAGGGTTGTCCAGATACCGATACTAGTATCGGTATCGGGACCGATAACGAGTATTTGCGGGAGTACTTGTACTCACGCAAATGCTCCCGATACCTAAATAGAAAACTTTTTTTGTATTTATCAACATGTTCTGTGAAAATTCTTTGAGTTTTTTACTACTGCGTGAGAAGAAAATAAAACATTTTTATTCATTTTTATCCTTTTATAATGTCTTGAGTTGGAGTTCTTCATAATTCTAAAGAAAATATCCTTAGTCTGTATTGTGGTTTGAAAACTGTCACATGACATTTAAAAAAAAGTATCAGTATTCGGTATCGGCGAGTACATGAAAAAAGGTATCGGTACTTGTACTCGGTCCAAAAAAAGTGGTATCGGGACAACCCTATATTATATATATATATATATATATATATATATATATATATATATATATATATATATATATATATATATATATATATATATATATACACACACACACACAAACACACAAATACATACATAACACACACATTATATATCACACACACACACCATTTTACACCTATACCAAATAATTTTGTTCTATTATCCAGCGAACTTCACTGTAGCCCTGTATTTACACATGCCGTCTATAGTATCCATTTACATATATAAACTTATTAAAATACAGAGTGTAAACAGAAGCACAAGTCTACAGAAAATTAAATGTGTAATATTTACTGTGTACATACACAAGGAACATTTCCAGATGAAACATTTGTTTTGTGATTTATAAAATCCAGTTTGCAGTGGAATTAGCTTTTAAGAGAAGACCTGTTTTCCCTAAAAATGTCAAGTTGTCTTTGGAATCAGGTCTGACGGAACCACACACATAGACACTATTGCTCTTCTGTAACTTGTAATCTGAATAAAACAGATTAGACTACCAGAAAACTGTGTGTGTGCTATGTATAAGAAGGGTATTGCTGGTTGACATTAATGCAATTACTTCATTACCTAAAGTTCCATGCTAACATTTTCCAAAGCCTAGTCACATAACTGCAGCCCTGAGAGCTGCTTCTATGGAGAGGGGGGCACACAGTACTTGGCATTAAGGAGAATAACCACAACCCCGAGGAGAGGAAGTTTCACAATGGCTCTGCTCGAACGCGGTCATAAAATAGATTATACCAAGTATAAAAACCCATACCAACTTAAATGTGTCTGAAAATGCAGATTTCCAGAACCAAGCAGTAAATCTGTAACCAACAAGCTTCCTACTCATTGTATGCAAAGGACCCAGTGTCATTAACTCAGGAGTTCAGGGGGGTTCATTTACTAAAACTGGAGGGTGCAATATCTGGTGCAGTTCTGCAAAGAAACCAATCAGATTCCAGGTTTTATTGTCGTAGCTTAGTTGAACAAGTTGAAGTTAGAAGCCGATTGGCTACCATGCACAGCAGCACCAGCTATTGTAAATCCCACCCCTGGCTGCCCACCATAATTCTAACATTACAGCCTGACATGGCTATACCCATTCTGCAGTACTTTGCTTTGGGTCATTTTTAACTCAGTCTGTAGTCTGACAGTCGCATCAAATTGTGAAACTTGCACATGGTGGTCAATGGGGTCTGCACCGCAACAGTGAACCAAACACTTGGCTCACTGTTGCAGCGCAGTCCTGCAAAGTAAAATTCCTCTGCAATTTAAAAAGGAGAAACAATATCCTCATCATACAGGTGTCAGGTGGTGACAGAGCTGCCCATGGAATGCTCACATTCACACATCAGCCCATATTTCCATAGAAAATGTGAACATTTCATATTAGGCAAGTGAATACTCCCAAAGCTCATGCAGATAAAAGAGAACAAGGAATAAAGCAAAAGCCTGTCAGACTCGCCCATTGAGATCAATGGGACCACATCGCAACAGTGAGCCCAACACTTGGCTTGCAGTTGCGGTGCAGCCTCCCAATGTAAAAGTGCCATCTGGCAATTATAAAATTAAATAATAACCATGCCCACCTAATGAGACCTACAAAAATGACGCATTGCAGCTTGCACTTTCCTATAAGCCTAAGCTCACTGTAGACACTATGTCATGCGAATACTCAAGCAATCTTTTTCTTGGGGCTATCAGTTGGACCATACAGCATATACAGGGGTGGAAATATCAAATGGTAAAAGTATAGCACTTTTTCAGTGTGTACTCATTTTTATTATCTTAATGAGGTTGCAGATTTTTTTGCATAAGCCACTATGGGGGGGGGGGGGGGGTCTTTTACTTAAAAATCGTTGAAGATTTTTGTCATAATTTTAAAAAGTAGGCTGACTCATGGTGGCACATTTATACAGCAGTATGATTGACATTAACCAAATTCACTGCAGGAGAATCATTCCTTTTTTAAATCAAGGGCAGATCTAGGGGAGGGCAACGGGGAAATTGCCCCCTCCGAAAATGCAGGCGAGAGCGGGCGGTTCCACAGGCGAGAGCGGGCGGTTCCACAGGCATATGGGTTCGCGTGCGACATAACGGACACTCGGTCGTTGAGTGGACAGTGGGCGGGCAGGTGAAGGGGAGTGCCTGGGCGGCTCAGTGGGTGAGCACTGCTGGCCAATCAGGGAGCCGGCAGGCACTGGAGCAGAGAGATGACATCATTTCCTGGCACCCTCCCTGCATCCTTGCAGTTCCGCCCTGTCTGTGCCTGTGTAGACAGCTGTAGGCATCAGAGAGATTACGTCATCTCTCTGCTGCTTGACTTTGGGACAGAGCACCTTAGCAGGAAAGTGACACAGGAAGTGACAATCTGCAACGTGTGGCAAGTGACACACTCGGGACTCCCACTGATTCTGCATTATGGCGAGTTGAACTATTTCATTTTATATTACAATGTAATAACAGTAATAATGCACTTTAATCATCCGGAGACCATAATAACTTTAGTGCCGTGATGATTGAAGCGCCAATAACAGCCATTTCCTGAAAAATTGTCCAGAAAAAATATATTTTCTGCCAGTACCTCTCCCGAGACTAGACTCTGAATCTGCCCCTGTTTTTAACATGCAACAGGAAGATTCACCAGCAGTACATTTTTGGTTAGGACCCATTTACACCAGTGCACCATGGATAATGCCCAACGTAACCTAGTTGCAGCACAATGCATGATAACAATGCATGTCACTCTTGGTGGGTACGCTGGGAAGATCATGCAATAGATAAATAAAAAAGGCTGCTCTAATGCAATGCATGTCACACTTGGACTTTTAAGGCACCGCAGCAGACTGGGTTGGTGTAGACAGGCCCCGGATGTCGCATTTACTGCTTTATAAATATGCCCCACAGGCTTGCTGTATGAGAAGGAGCAGTAAAACACAATTAGCATACAGCACTGCAAAGCAGGAAGCCGAGTCTGCCTATGTAATGAGCAACAATGACTGCCCTCATATACACAAAAACAAAGGTTGATACATATTGGCCAGATTTTTTAAATCAATCTGATCTTTTACAAGTATGTTAAGAAACACAGACAAGACTATACAGTTTTTTTCAAACAATTTAAGAAGAAGTAGGGGCAAAGTTCTTTGGGCTATACTTCTCCTGTGGGTCACGGGGGTACACTTCGTTCTGCACTCCTGTGACACAGGTTCAGCGGGCTAAAATCCACTGTAAGCCGATGTCACTCCAGAGAGATCCTGATTTTAATGGCAGGTTCCACCCAAGTGGCGAGTAGCAGCTGGCTCAGCCCCTCAGCGCACTGAGCTATTCGCTCCCATCCCCTTATAGCCTGGTGCTCCAGTGAGTGCTGGAGGGGCAGAGCAGAGAGCCTGTGACTGAAAGCCAAGAATTAAGGTCTTTGATTGTTCAGTTCTCGGTCTAATGCCTTGTACACACGATCGGAATTTCCGATATAAAAAGTCAGACGGAATTTTTTCATCGGATATTCCGACCGTGTGTATGCCCCATCTGAGTTTTTCCATCGGAAATTACGATGGACTTAGAAAGGGAACATGTTCTCTTTTTTTCCCAAAGAAAATTCGGAAATTACGTTCGTCTGTATGGAACTCCGACAGAGAAAAAAACACACATGCTCAGAATCAAGTCGACGAATGCTCAGAAGCATTGAACTTAATTTTTCTTGGCTCGTCATAGTGTTGTACGTCACCGCGCTTTGGACGGTCAGAATTTGGTGTGACAGTGTGTATGCAAGACAGCTTTAACGGAATTTCGTCAGAAAAATCGGTCAGAGTTTATCCAGATAGAAATTCTAAATGGCTTCTCGGCCTTTTGGCTAAGATCAAGTGTAGTATCTGTTCTTATCAGTTGCCAATAGGTGGCGCTAAACCGACTGTCCCCAGTACTCGGCGAGGGGGAAAGGGATGGCAGTCGGTGGACGCAAAGCCTATTGGCGTAGAGGCGAAAGCCTTCTGATCGGGGCAGAGAGGCATGAGGTCGAAGCTGAAGGGCTGGGCCCCTGGCCTTTGGCCTGGATCCGGTGGTGTCTGCCCCAGTCAGTTGTTCGGCGAGGGAACCTTTGCTAATCCTTTCGGGGAGAGGCGGGTAGTACTTCCCGAATGTAATTAGGTGGGAGAGCTGGGGGTTGTGGGTAGTAGTTGGCTGCGGCTGGCTCTCCCCAACCTCTTCTCCTACCTTCCTGGCTGGGAAGGGTGCTGCTGGTCCGGACCGGGGGTCAGGGTCCGTTGAAAAGCCTGTGGAGATAGTGCCCCTGGAGTGGCAGTCCAGGGGTGCCATACATTGCACTGAGTGTTGAGGGGCACTCAACGTGTGGCACCTTAGGTCACTGATCTCCACATACACCTTTTTAGCACCTGCCTCTAGGGCCGAGCCTTTTGGCTAGGACCAGAGGAATTTTTGTTCCTGGCCGGAGGGCCGGCCATTGTATTGCACAATGGCCACTTTCCACTCACCATTCCCACCTTCCTTTTCCCCCACTTTCTTTTTTTGTTACCCCCTGTTTGTCTTGTTTGTCACCTTTTTTGGTTGGAGCACGGTATGTGTGGCGAGTAGGGTGCTGGTCCTCGGGCTGGCTCTGAAAGCATTGGGAGTAGGTGGACATGGCCTTCTGGCTTAGTTCACCTGCTCTCATGGGGTCTCCCTTCGGGGGAGCCTCACCGAGGAGGGTTCTGTCTCGGCAGTCCCTCCGAGGATGTTTGGCCATGTGGCTTCGGCTGCATGGGCCATAGGGGGTCCTAGTGGTTTCGGCTGCTAGGACTCTAATAACTCTTTTCCCTGTCTGGAGCCTAACGCCCCGGGGGATCAGAGCTGGGTCCTTTGCGGAGGACCAATTGACGATGGCACCCATCGCAGTTTTTTGTGTTTCACTCTTTATGTGTGTGCACATTTTTTCCTGCACCGGGTGAAGTTTTTGGGTTGTGTTTTGCACGCCACAGGCTTTTCAATAAAAAAAAAAAAAAAAAAAAGATAGAAATTCTAAATGGGTGTACGGGGCATAAGAAGCAGCAGGGAACAGGTGCAGCATTGGATAATTTCTGCATCCAGCTAGGACTTGAGAAAAAAAGCTGAATGCTGTATACATGACTATCTGTGGTTGGTTTCAAAATAAAAGTGTGTTCATAGTCCTTACATCATTCTACTTCCACTTACATTCTGTGGAATACGCACTTAAAAAGGTAAAGAAATTACACCTGACGGGTTTACCTACTGCAGTAATAAATAGTGTTGCTCACGAATATTCGTATTGCGAATATTCGGCTCGAATATGGCATATTCGCGATATATTCCGAATTTCGCGGTGGATATTCGCTATTTCGAATATTCGTATTTTTTCAATTTTTTTTTAGAACAGATCACATCCTAGAGATCCCCATCGACGTCTAAAAGCATTGCTGGTATGATTAGAGACCTTGGGCCGAGTAGCTGCAGCGTTCATTTTATATTGCCGAAAAATCGCAATGCGATTATTCGGCAATAGCGATATCGCGCGATTATTTTCGAGAAATTCGCAATATTGTTTTTAGCTAAAATAACACATATATTCGATTTCAGAGTGTTACTGTCGAAATTCCGCAATCAATTTATCATTCGCATTTTTGCGAAATTACGATAAAATATCAAGAATATTCTGAGCCAATCAGAGTGCTCCATTACGCATTTCTCGAAATTTTGCAATTATTTTGTATTATAAAATATCACGAATATTCTGAGCCAATCAGAGTGCTCCTTCCGCATTTGCCGAATATTCGTAATTATTTTGTATTGTAATATATCACGAATATTCTGAGCCAATCAGAGTGCTCCTTCCGCATTTGCCGAATATTCGCAATTATTTGGTATTATAAAATATCACAAATATTCTGAGCCAATCAGAGTGCTCCTTCCGCATTTCTCGAAATTTCGCATTCGCATTCGCAATAGCGAAAATTCGCAATCATTTCATTTCCAAAAAATATCACGAATATTCGTATTTAGCGAATATATCTCGAATATTCGACTATATATTCGAGATATATCCGAAATCGAATATGGCATATTCTGCTCAACACTAGTAATAAATACACTAAAGATAAGGTCAGTCAGTAGAGATAAAGTAGCATTGTCATGAAAGATTCACAGAAGGCTGCCACTACTGGCTATTTCTTGTGAAAATGCTAGTTATCTGGTTATCATGTCAATCAATTGGCTTCCATGCTTCCTGCATCACCTTGAACAAGTATTCAGATAAGCATGTTATAAATGAGTATCAGAATTCCTTAAACTTTGGGTGTCATTCAAAAAGTATTGACTTCAGAAACACAAATGAAGTAGACAGGGCTGTCACCGTGTGCCTAAAGTGGACTTGTAGGCCCGACTTTTTTTATTTTTTATAGAAATGGGGAAATGTTTGAACCACTGTCAACTTTTCCTTGCCATGTTCCATTCCGGAGAGTTCTTCTCACTCACACAGAAAATAACTTTCAGAAGCTCTTTCAGGATTATATTGCGGTCTGTGTCCCATTAGGGACATTTAAACCTATTTTCTGTCCTTGTGATGAGCGTCAGACAGAACTCTCCCTAACTGGAGATGAAGTTGGTCAGCGGCCATCCAAATGCTTGTCCAGAGCAATTTAGGCTGCATGCGCACACAGGCCTCCCATCTACAATG
Organism: Rana kukunoris; assembly: GCA_029574335.1. Lineage (NCBI taxonomy): Eukaryota > Metazoa > Chordata > Amphibia > Anura > Ranidae > Rana > Rana kukunoris. Next base: position 510,030,495 of record CM056050.1, read on the forward strand.
GATCTTTCTGCCTGGAGCTGGAGGAAAATGCAGCATAAAAATGGTCATTTTACATGTATATTGTGTTTTACAAACATAGTCTGGCAGTTGGAACATACACGTTTCCGAGCATATGTGCGCAAATTATGGCAGAAAGTTCCTCTCTGAATGCAGGTTTCAGGCATTTTTTTTTTAAGTAAAAATGACTCCGAAAGCAGCATTTTTTGGTGCATGAAACCTTAAAGTGGTTGTAAACCCATATTGTAAAAAAAAAAGGAAGACAAAGACATAATGAGCTAGTGTGCATAGCATACTAGCTCATTATGTAATACTCACCTGAGATTGAAGCCCTGGCTGCGGTGCCCGACACAGCACCTGCTGCTAACATCACCCCGGGTATTGAGGCTCCGGCGCTGTGATTGGCCAGAGCCGTGATGATGTCACTCCTGTGCGTGGAAGCCGCCAGCTGAAGCAATTGCACGTACATACCAATGCTTCAGTGCCGATAACATCGGCACATGCATATACAGGGCATATCCTGGGTAGCTACAGGTAAGCCTTATTATAGGTTTACCTGTAGCAAAAAGTTGTCTGTAAAGATTTATAACCACTTTAAAGTGGTTGCAAATCTCGGAGATGAAATATGAACAAAGCATATGCCTCTATAGTGTGTGGTTGTCTCAATTAGGAGCATGAGGTGTAATTTTTCCCACTGCTTCATTCTTTTGCTTTCAGCATGAATCACTTCTGACAAGTTTTCCTGACACTAAGGCCTTGTACACACGAGGGAATTTATCCGCTGAAAATGGTCCGACGGACCATTTCAGCCGATAAATCCGCTCGTCTGTAGGGGCAAACGGACAGTTTTGGCCGGATTTCTCCGGCGGAAAAGTTTCAAAGCATGCTTTGAAACTTTTCCTGCCGGAGAGCTAGCCGTCGGATATGTCCGCTGGTCAGTACACTCACCAGCGGACATATCCTCCCTCGCAAGCGTCGTATGGATGCGACGCATGCGTGGAAGTTGTTTTCTTCCTGGTGCGGTGACGTGGCGGCGTCAACGTAAGCGCCACGTCACCGCGCTGTCCGCCGGCGGGGAATTTGATCCGATGGTGTGTACAGCCATCGGATCAAAAACAGCCCGGCGTAAATATGCGCTGAAAACGGTCCAGGGACCGTTTACATAGGAAAAATTCCCTCGTGTGTACAAGGTCTAAGAGAAGAAAAAGCTGACGGGTGAGGAACCTCCAGCTGATTGACAGCTTTAGCTCTATCCTGTGAGAAGGGGATGTGTCCCTTTCCTCCAATCAGCTCTTAGAGTTCTTCTTACTGAGCTCTGCAGAGTGTAACCCAGCACTTGGGCCCCTTTTTTCTGAACCCCCAAAAATAACGGAACCTGTCAGAATACACAGATTAGTGGCTGCAGCTACTGATCAAACGTTTTCTAACATTTCTTCTGTTGAACAGGGACAGTCACACATGGATTTAAATTCCCCTGATCCCTGCTGAACTTTCGATCCATCCATGGCCAGCTTTAGTGCAAATAAAAAATGGATCATGGGCAGTACAGTAAAACCTTGAATTGCAAGCATAATTTGTTCCAGAAACATGCTTGTAATCCAAAGCACTTGTATATCAAAGCGAATTTCCCCATAAGAAATAATGGAAACTCAAATGATTTGTTCCACAACCATTTATTCATAGTTCCTTCAGTTTATTAGTCCATATAAAAAGATTATAGCAATGTGACCAGGTTGTGTAACCATAAAATGTCCATCCACAAATGGAAGCCTCCCCAAGGGGATTAGAAGGAAAATCCAGCAGGAGCCACAGAGTATAAAAGAGAAGAGAGGCGCCTCCAAGTGTAGCAATATGTTGCTAAATGTTGTACCTTCATTAAATGTAACCATATTGCTACACTTAGAGTCGGTTCACACTGGGGCGACTTGGGATCCGACTTGAAGTCGTCTCAAGTCGTCCCAAGTCGCGCTGTCCAGAAAAGCAATGTAAGTGAATGGGAGTGGTGTTAATACACACTACTGAGGTCGCTCCGACTTCAGAAGAGGTTCCTGTACTACTTCAATCAGACTTCTAGGCGATTTGTACCCATTGATTTTAATGGAAGTCGCTTCCAAGTCTGATCACTGTTTTAATTGAAGCGACCTTTCAGCAAGATAACATACATTTCTCAGGCAAACCCCTCCCTCCCCTTCCCTCTCCCAGAGCTGATTGTTGTTTTATTGGCCACTGGAATGTCTCCTGACCTGAAAAGGACTTCAAGTCGTGTTGTAAATCGCCCCAGATCGCCCTGTGGTTCATGCTCATGTCGTGTTGAAGTTGCTTCTGAAAGTCGTGCTGGAAGTCGTGTCGCCCCAGTGTGAACCAACTCTTAGGAGGCACCTATTTTCTAATCAGTTGTGACATGACGCTACTTGTATATCGAGACATTCCTTGTATATCAAGACAAAAATGTATTGTAAAAACTTTGCTTGTCTTGCAAAAATGCCCTCAAACCAAGGTTTTACTGTACATAACTTTGTGGATCTAAGAGGATAAGCAGTGACAAAAATGTTCACCCACAGCAGTATGAAGTCAATGTAAGGCCCAACTGGATGATATTTTGTTTGCCAAAGTGCTGTGTATTATAAACAACTGCTGCATGTAAAATACAGTGTTCACTTTTTTTCTTTTTTTTTGGTGCTACTTAGCACTGTTCATCTCCTCCGACGTCTTTCTGCCTAAATGCTCTTACTCCAGCATTGGTTACATATTATTGCTCTGGACCAATTTACTGATACCAGTGCCTGCAGTGTGTCAGCACCACCACCGGTAGTCTCCCCCAAGAACATATGGCAGGTTGACAACCCAGAAGCACAACTGGGGAAGTTATTTATGAGCTCAAGAATGCCAGTGTGATAGCTACATGGTACTAAAAGACAAATGGCTATTTCACTCTACTAGCAAAGCCAGGTGGTCAAAAAGCTACCAATTAAAGTGAATCTTCTCTGCATCGGAGCACTACAAACCGAAAACACAATATAATTCATCCGTATCTCCATGCTTTATTCACTTACCCCACAAACCCCTAGCATTTCTGGTCACGGCCACCATAATTCATGTAGCATTTACTTTCTGGAATCCACCTGTCCTTAGCTCAAGCATGCAGGAGAGTGTCCTTAGCTTAGAAAACCCCTCCTCCCCTCCTGAAGACTGCTTTTTTCCTCTGCTATTAGCATGAAGCACTTCTGACACGTTTTCCTGACACCAAGGGAAAAAAAGGTGATGGGAAGGGGCCTCCAGCTGACTGACAGCCTAAAGTACATCTTATTTGGCTGTACTTATTCTGTGGATCACAGGAGTGCAGTACCACATCCAATTCACAATGGTGTGAACCCAGTCTTAAAGTGGATGTAAACCCGATTCAAATTTGAGCTGGGCACATGTCTGTAGTGTTTTGTTATCTCTCCTCAAAGAGCCATGTCCCGTAGCTCTCCCCTGAACTGTTCCTCTGTTATCAGCCTGATAACTCCTGACAAATTCTTGGACACATCAGATAAAAGCAACCTGGCATTTTTGTCAGGGGAGGTTGCTAAAATAGATTGGCAGGGAGCTGGCCCTGTTACAAAACACCTCTGAGAGTCTCTGCCTATGAGGAGAGGGGGTGTGTGCCCAGGGGCGGACTGACAACTCATGGGGCCCCTGGGCAATAGAAGATTATGGGGCCCCTGGACTTACAGATGGTTACCATGCCAGGAGGAAGTGCAGAGGTGGGGCAGCTAAAATCTCGGGATTTTTACATCAAAAGCATGTCGGTTTGGGACATATCAGGGACAGATGTAAAAAAAAAAAAGATTTTTACATACTGTCCCTGGTTTTACTGAGCCTGGCATCCCTGATGGGGCCCCCTAGTGGCATGGGGCCCTCGGGCAGTGCCCGAGTGACTCAATGGTCAGTCCGCCCCTGTGTGTGCCTTTCCTCCAATCAGCAATGTTGGCTATCTTGGCTGTATGCCCAGACATCACACTCTGTGTTAAACAGGAAATATAACACGATCTGAACTTTCTAAACAGTATATAAATGTGAAGACAGCAGATATACATATAAAACCTATGTAGTGAGATTTGGTTCATCTCTGTGTATCATCTGAGGCTGTTCACTTCACTGGGTGTATGGAGGGTTTCCATCCACTAAGTAGAAACAAAAAGGGAACCAATAGGTAAGTGAATGGAACTGGACCAATTGTTCCAATGTAGCACATGTGTATGCCAAAAAGAACACAGGCAACTCTCCTTGCTTGAATTTTCTCAGCATCTGACCACTTTGATAGTAAAACAAACGTCAAGAGTGGGAAAGGGGAATGATAAGGAATAGAGTGGGGTTCAGGATATGAAAAAAATGCAAATTTGAAAAATTCAAAATGGACATTAAAAACATAATAAAAACTTTTAGGAGAGGTTAATAGGTTTACTTTAGTCTTTAAGGAGAAGCGAACGCGAGCCCCGCTGTGATGCGACAAGCCAGGGTTTTTAGCAGGAATCTCTCTTCTTGGAATATATATCATGAAACTCCTTTAGATGGGGAAAAAATAGCATACATTTTCTAGAGGAAACTTCAGAGCTTTGATTTTCAACCTATTACTTATCCTGCCTCTCTCACACACCGTGTCCTTGAAGAAGGATAAATACAGATCTCTAAAAAAAGATCGCTTGCAAACACTTCTAAAACAAAGACTAACAAAACTGATAAAAGTTTCCACTGGAAACTGCATGACCCCTGACTGCAGAGAGAGCGAGAGAAAACATACAGAAGGTTCACAGAGAAAGAAAGTGTCTGATAAAAGTGTTTGTTTTATAGTCTTTGAATATCTTGCCCTAATTCAGCAAACCATGTGAAAGTTTATTTTATTAAGGTTGGAATCTAAAACAGAACCAAATCGCGAAGCCTGGTCAGCTGACTGGAGATGCCAGATCTAAAATGGAATGTTCGTGAAATCTGGGAGGACAAGATGATTGTCAACGGGAGGCTTTGGGCCAGACATAGTGACTACCATGAAGACACAGAATCGCACTCGGGCTTGTTTAATATCTGTGCTATTACATCAGAAAAGTTCAATACTTCACCAGGGAATGTGCTCCCGGACATGATTAACAGCCCCCTATATAAAACGTTCAGCTATTAAAAACCAAGGCCTGCTGACCCACCATTCAAACCTATCTAGATATGTCAGCAATAATCCCGAAATACTGCAGGGTACATAGCCGGGGCAGACCCACTTCTCAAATACTGAGAACAGCTACAAGCAAACCAGGAACAATATAGGCTTTGTCACCAACTGCAACAGAATACTGTTTAAACTTAATTTATACACATCTAAAACGTTTCATTTTATACGACTACAGTCAGATATTACCAAAAGTATTGGGACACCTCCCCTTACACTTCAACGGCATCCCAGTCTTAGTCCGTAGGGTTTACTATTGCGTTGACTCACCCTTTGCACCTATAACAGATTCAACTCTTCTGGGAAGGCTGTCCACAAGGTTTAGGAGTGTGTCTATGGGAATGTTTGACCATTCTTCCAGAAGCCCATTTGTGAGGTCAGGCACTGATGTGGACAAGAAGGCCTGGCTCCCAGTCTCCTCTCCAATTCATCACAAATGTGTTCTATCAGGTCAGGACTTTGTGCATGTCAGTCAAGTTCCTCCACCCTAAATTCAATCATTTAGGTCCTTATGAACCTTGTTGGTGTGCAGTCATGTCGGAACAGGAAGGAGCCATCCCCAAACTCTTCCCACAAAGTTGGGAGCATGAAATTGCTCAAACTGTCTTGGTATGCTTATGCCTCAAGAGTTCCCTTTACTGGAATTAAAGGGCCAAGCCCAACCCCTGAGAAACCACCATGAACCATAATCCCCCCTCCAAATGATTTGGACCAGTGCACAAAGGTCCATAAAGATAAAGACAACTTTGTGGGAACAGTTTGGGGATGACAAAGGGAAGGAAGTAACAGCTCCAGGTGGGTATGTTGAACAATCAGCAACAGTTCAGGGAATCAAGGGTGCCGGCAATGCACAAAGCAATTGATAGTAGAAAAAAGGGATGGACAGCCGCACTCCAAAAAACCATAAGGTTGTCTTTAATATAAAAATGGAAAAAGTACACTACAAAACAGAGAACGGGAATAACAGCCTGTTACGACTATTATTCCCGTTCTCTGCTTGTTTTGTAGTGCATTTTTTCCATTTTTATATTAACCACTTAAGACCCGGACCAAAATGCAGGTAAAGGACCTTGCCCCTTTTTGCGATTCGGCACTGCGTCGCTTTAACTGACAATTGCGCGGTCGTGCGACGTGGCTCCCAAACAAAATTGGCGTCCTTTTTTCCCCACAAATAGAGCTTTCTTTTGGTGTTATTTGATCACCTCTGCGGTTTTTATTTTTTGCGCTATAAACAAAAATAGAGCGACAATTTTAAAAAAAATGCAATATTTTTTACTTTTTGCTGTAATAAAAATCCCCCAAAAATATATAAAAAAACATTTTTTTTCCTCAGTTTAGGCCGATATGTATTCTTCTACCTATTTTTGGTAAAAAAAATCGCAATAAGCGTTTATCGGTTGGTTTTCGCAAAATTTATAGCGTTTACAAACTAAGGAATAGTTTTATTGCATTTTTATTATTTTTTTTTTTTTTTTTACTACTAATAGCGGCGATCAGCGATTTTTTTCGTGACTGCGACAATATGGCGGACACTTCGGACAATTTTGACACATTTTTGGGACAATTGTCATTTTCACAGCAAAAAATGCATTTAAATTTGCATTGTTTACTTTGGAAATGACAGTTGCAGTTTGGGAGTTAACCACAGGTGGCGCTGTAGGGGATGTGTGCCTATGTGTTTTGTTTACTAGTGTAGGGGGGTGTGGCTGTAGGTGTGACGTCATCGATCACGTCCCCCTATTACAGGGATGACGCGATCGATGCTACAGCCACAGAGAAGCACGGGGAAGCCGTGTGTACACACGGCTCTCCCCGTTCTTCCGCTCCAGGGACGGATCGCCGCACTGCAGCGGCGATCAGGTCCGCGAATCCCGCGGTCCCGGAGCTTCGGACCGGGTCGCGGGCGCGCGCCCGCGACCCACGGCTGGGTACTAAAATCAACGTATATATACGTTGATGTGCCCAGCCGTGCCATTCTGCCGACGTAAATGTGCAGTAGGCGGTCCTTTAGTGGTTAAAGACAACCTTATGTTTTTTTGGAGTGCGGCTGTCCATCCCTTTTTTCTTCTATCAGTTTGGGGATGGCACCTTCCTATTCCAACGTGACTGCACACCAGTGCACAAGGCAAGGTCTATAAAGACATATATGAGAGAGTTTGGGGTGGAGGAACTTCAACCCGATAGCATACCTTTGAGATGAATTAGAGCAGAGACTGTAAGCCAGGCCTTCTCGTCCATCAGTGCCTGACCTCACAAATGCACTTCTGGAAGAATGGTCAAATGTTCCCATAGACCAGTGTTTTTCAACTCCAGTCCTCAAGGCACACCAACAGGTCAAGTTTTCAGGATTTCCCTCAGATGAAATGGCTGTGGTGATTACTAAGGCAGTGAAACTGATCAAATCACCTGTGCAAAATAATGGAAAGCCTGAAAACATGACCTGTTGGTGTGCCTTGAGGACTGGAGTTGAAAAACACTGCCATAGACATTAGGGTTGTCCCGATACCACTTTTTTAGGACCGAGTACAAGTACCGATACTTTTTTTTTCATGTACTCGCCGATACCGAATACCGATACTTTTTTTAAATGTCATGTGACAGTTTTCAAACCACAATACAGACTAAGGATATTTTCTTTAGAATTATGAAGAACTCTAACTCAAGACATTATAAAAGAATAAAAATGAGTAAAAATAAAAATGTTTTATTTTCTTGTCACGCAGTAGTAAAAAACTCAAAGAATTTTCACAGAACATGTTGATAAATACAAAAAAAGTATTCTATTTAGGTATCGGGAGCATTTGCACGAGTACAAGTACTCCCGCAAATACTCGGTATCGGTCCCGATACTAGTATCTGGACAACCCTAATAGACATACTCCTAAACCTTGTGAACAGCCTTCCCAGACGAGTTGAAGCTGTTATAGCTGCACAGGGTGGACTAAATCAACATTGAACCCTACGGACTAAGACTGGGATGCCATTAAAGTTCATGTGCATGTAAGGGTAGGCGGCCCAATACTTTTGATAATATAATGTGTGTGTAAGTGTGTGTGTAGAAAGATAGACACACACACACACACAATCAGGCTTTTAATGAAATGGATGCAAAGAACAGGAAATTTGCATTTCCTTTGCAGCCTAAGCTTCTTACAGTGTTTCATCTTTTGGCATGATGTCCAAAACAAGGAGACCACATTCTTTTCACTAACTTTCCTATATTTCCAAGTAACAACTATTGTCCTTTATGTTAACTTAATATTCGCAATTACCAACAATTGCACTAAGTGCATCAACATGATGTACACGGATCCCCATCCCTACCCTTCAATTCTGGCGGGAGATCTTCAAATATACGACTGCATTTAGTCATCACAACACACAGTTAGGGAGCCAACCTTCTGGTTATGAACCTTATGACACCCCTTTAATGACTACAGAGCTTCCAGCTTATTGTACAGTATTAAAGTGCTGGTAATTTATGAATAATAAGAATAGTAATAATATGTTTATAGAGGTTTGTTGAATGTTGCATCTTACATGAGATGTGCTGAACCAGGTACATGGTATTTAGTCAACTTTGAACCTACTGACATAAGATGGCAGGCAATAGTTTTGGAGGTGAGGTGAGGTGGACAAATTCAGGAGAAAGGTCCATTGACAACAGGTGGAAAAAAAGCCTAATGCCGCGTACACAAGAAAAGTTTGATGTGAGCTTCGGTCGGAAATTCCGACCGTGTGTAGGCTCCATCAGACTTTTTTTGTCGGAATTTCTGACAGCAAAAATGTGAGAGCTGGTTCTTAAATTTTCTGACGGAAAAGTTCTTGTCGAAAATTCCGATTGTCTGTAGCAATTCCGACGCGCAAAAAAACATGCACACTCAGAATCAAGTCGACGCATGCTCGGAAGCATTGAACTTCATTTTTCTCGGGTTGTAGTAAGTGTTGTATGTCACAGTGTTCTTGACGGTCTGAATATTGTGTGACCGTGTGTATGCAACACAAGTTTGAGCCGAAATTCAGTCGGAGAAAAAAAAATCCACTGTTTTCTTGTCGGAATTTCTGATCGTCTGTACTCGACATAAGGCTCCGTTCACACTAGTGCAACTCCAAAGGAGTGCGTCTGATGCAATTTTTTGCTTTCTGACACTCACGTTGCATCAAAGTCACAGTAGAGGAGGAACCTTTTCAAAGTCATTGCATACATTTGAACAGGTTCCATTGCAATCAATGGACTGCGACTTGTCATGTGAAATTATGTTTCCATGGTCACACGACAAAAAACGCACAAAAGTTAATGGAGCCTCAAAATGGTACGTGCCAAATGTAATTTAAAAAAAAAGCATTGGCTACCTTGCCCCTGACTTTTCCCCAGCCCTCGTATAGAGGGTACTTAGAATCAACTCTGAAATTACCACCATAGGACACAAGTTTGAATTGCCATGCAGTAGTTTAGGTTGAATATACAGAACTGGCTGTTACAGGTCAGGATACAGAATATTTAAAGTGTATCACTAGGCAAAACTTTATTTATTTTTTGATAGTGTGAGAACCTGTCAAGTTTTTATTGCCGTCTGTCTGAATTGAGGCTTCTCACCCCTCTCTTTGTACTGGTGACTTGTCAGAGAAGGAAAGGGAGCAGAAATCCAAAATGTTAGAATCGTCCCCAGAATGTAAGGTAAGGAGATTGTCTTTACCTTCCTGTCCCAGGGATACAACAGGAAGTAAGAAGAAATATCCCCAATGGTACCCCAACAGAACAAAAAAAAAAAATCAACTGGCATCGGTTTCAACCCTTCTCTGCTCTATGCCAAGCATAATGTTGGCCATACGTACAATTTAAAAAGTAAAGTCTAAAAACTTTACAACATAGGACACATAGGGGGTTATTTACGAAAGGCAAATCCAATTTGCACTACAAGTGCAAACTACAAGTGCAAAGAGCACTTGAAATTGCACTGAAAGTGCGCTTGGAAGTGCAGTCGCTGTAAACCTGAGGGGTAGATCTGAAATGAGGGGAAGCTCTGCTGATTGTATAATCCAATCATGTGCAAGCTAAAATGCTGTTTTTTATTTTCCTTGCATGTTGCCCCCGGATCTACAGCGAGTGTACTTTCAGTGCAATTTCAAGTGCACTTGTAGTGCAAAGTGGATTTTACTTTCGTAAATAACCCCCATAATGAGTTTGGTCAAAATGGCGGGTGGTCCTATTGCTCTACAAGTCTGGAATATGCCTCATCTCACACTCTTGCCTATTGAGAAATGAAGTGTGGAAGTGGAGAATGCAGATTATAAATGACACAGGTAAATGAAAAAAAGGAATGGAAGCAGATTGTTTGTCTTTTTTCTTCTTGTCAGTATGGCACACGGTGAACAGGTTTTGCAGTGTTGAATGAATGAATGAATGAATGAATGAATGAATGAAAACTTATATAGCGCGGCACATGCGAACTGAATCGCCTCTTTGCCAAGCAAATGTATTTTCTCTGGAGATCCCATGTCAGGTCTCTACAGGAATGTCACAGTGTGGTCCCCAAGTAAATGCACTCTGCTAGCAGGCACAACTGAAGAAATCAATACCCCACAACTCTGCACTAAGCAGGCTGTTTATGATGTAGCATTTACAGTCAATGGTCTAAATGGCCATAAACAGCTTAGCCCTATCCCTCTGCTAGCAGCGATCACGCTTGCAAATATAATTATCTCTCCAACGTGGAGTGCCGACTATAAGCCTTCCAACTTCATGCAGCATACCTAGCAAGATATTTTAACCACAGATAAAATATAAACCTTTCGACAAAACACATATAAAAGACCGGTAGGGTAGAGGTAGGTTCATCTAATGCTGCATATTGAAGATTTTGTGACAAGACAGAAATGGCTGAAGTTACTAAAAAAAAAAGTACAAAAATTAAAAAAGATATAAATGACAAATAATTTCCCTTTTGGATTAATAAAGTATTCTGTAATGTCTAAAAAAAAAAAAAAAAAATTAAATAAAAGCTATATACTTACCTGCTCTGTGCTAGTATATTGCACAGAGCAGTGGCTTACCACCTCCTCTTCAGTCCCCTGCTAGTGTTGTCTCCCCCTCTTCTCCGAGTGCCCCCATAACAAGCCAAGTGTTAAGGGGTCACCCATGCAGGTGGGAGTGCTCCTGAGCCGGTCTGTGTGTCCATGGACACAAACAGTGCAACTCGGCCACACCTTCTGCTCCCTTCTTACAGGATTTGACTGACAGCAGTGGAAGCCTATGACAGGTGTTGTAAAGTTTTTTACCTTAAGGGCCCTTTCACACTAGCGGACGAACGGTCCGCTAATTACAAGTCCGTTAACGGACTTGTAATGCTTCCCTATGGGAGCGGATCCGTTAGCGGATGATGCATCCGCTAACGTCCGCTCGATCCGCATTCGTTTTTGCGGGCGGAAGAATGTCCTATTTTTCTTCCGTCCGGCCAAACGGATCGGATGCAAACGGACAGACGGGGAGAGACGGGGCGGTCCCTGCACAGTGTGCGGGGACCGCCCTGTCCGCCCGACAGCTCAGCGGAGACCCCCCGCTGAGCTGACGGACACACGGAGCGGACCAAAAAACGGACCGCTCCATGTGTAAGGAGCCTAATACAAAAGGTTGCATTAGGGCAGTGGTCATCTACCCTGTCCTCAGGGCCCGCTAACAGGCCAGGTTTGCAAGATAACTAATACATCACAGGTGATATCATTTGCTGCTCAGTGATTGCAGTATTCTAGTCTGCACCCCCCTGGCCTGTTAGTGAGCCCTGAGGACAGGGTTGATGGCCACTGCATTAGGATTAAAAAAACTTTAGGAGATTAGAACTACTTGAAGGAGGGACTTAAAATATGGCTTGACAAATCTCAACCAAAATACCTCACTATGATTACAATTATGACACCTTCACAAGGACTGCAGAGTAGCACTGTAATAAGAGCTCTATCATAGTGCGATCCTTCCGGCCGCCCCCTCCTTTCCACCCCAGGTGATGTCGTATTGGAGCACCTGGGGTGAATGGGAGGAAAGGAGGGGCCGGCCGGAAGGATCGTGCTATGAGTATTGGAGCACCTGGGGTGGATGGTTGGAAAGGAGGGGCCGGTCAGAAGGATCACGCTATGAGAGGATCATGGTATGCTTCCCGCGCTACTCTGCATTTGAAAAACTCGTGTACCCTGATGTGTGCTGAATTCCCTATGTGACCTGTACCATGTTGAGTAACCTGTACCGTACCCGATTGTGTGCCCTGTACGGTGTTGTCTGTGTTTCAGAAGAAAAAACACAGATGTTTCACATAAAATAGGCAAGTTCTAATATTTCTATTATTTAATGCTATTTCTTAAAATAATTATTATATCACAGCTCGCTAATCACGCCAATGTTCCGTGAGCTGTAGATCTGAACACCATTTTAGGGGTTCCCCGAAATCTCAAACTTTTTGCCATGGGTTCCTCGATGGTAAAAAAGGTTGAGAAACACTGGTCTAAATTGATAGAGATCCCGACCCTTGTAGTAGAACTAAGGATATACAAAGGTTTCATTGACAGTAGATGAAAGTCCATCTAGGCTTAGGACCATTCATTGATTTCGGGCTAAATAGGATTCTTACAGCTGTGCCCCCTTTACACAGAATTTTTGTATGGATTGTGACAGAACTCATGAGTGTGTAAAAGCTAAAATTCTTTTGTAGTTTCTGACAGAGTAGAAAAAAGGGTTAAAACTAAATCAGTTTTTTTTTTGTCGTTTGTGTCCCAGCTACCCTCTATCTGTCCTGACTACTCTGGGATATTAAAAATAAAAAACAATAATGGATTATTAATATGCATCACTGGAAGTCATAATTTGGAATGCTTTGAGAAAGAATTTCAAGAAAAAACTAAAATAAAAAACATTTGTAAGCACCCAAATTTATTTAAAATGTAACATATTTATCAAATATTTTGTAATTATAATTATCTCATGAAAAAAAAAAAAACACAATGGCATCATCAATTTCAAACATACCCTCACTATCATATATCCCCATCTACCACCACCTTATATACAGGTGGTTGTAGATGAGGGATACAGAATACTGAGGGTGTATTTTAAACAAAAAGTGTGGCTCAATAACACAGCAAGTCTCTGGTAATCAATGGCCCAGTATACACCAGTATCTAGTGAAAAAGCCACAGTAGTGTTTGGCTAGGACACATTAATAAATGGCATCCTGCAGTGCTCTCTCAGGTCATCAACTGCTCCCAGGCGCTTGTAATAGCCAACAGTCTCACTCATTTGACAGGTTTAAAGATTTTCTCTCTCCCTCAATTTAAGGGGAGTCTGAAAAGATCTCCATGTTGCTTTCTGCGCTGAACACTAGAGAAATGTATGCGGACTGCATTTAAAAAGTGTCTTACAAGCATTAGATAGAATGTTACGTCTAACACTGGGGATGAAAAATAACATATTTGTCTATATTGACTAAAGGCAACATTCCAATTAACAGGAAAAACAAGTGTTTTGGCTAAAGCTTTTTTTTGGTCTTAGTTTTCTTATGGGTTATAGGAGTTTTTACTGTCAACTGACATCAAAGAGCTACTCCAGGCTCTGGAAGGATCCATCCAGATGCCTGACCAGCAACTGGCTCAGCATATCAACATGCCCCTCCCTTGCCTGGCACTCCAGTGAGTGCTGGAAGGACAGAGCAGAGAGTGGTGAACGACCATCACCACTCCCCGCTAAGTGGACTGGGAACTGAACCATCAGTGGTCAGAGCAATTCCGCAGCCATAGGGGTGTTTTTTTACATGCTTTACCTTTAGCCCAGGTTCACACTGTTTACGATTTGAGATGCGACTTCACATGTCAAATCGCATCTCAAATCTGCGGCATTTGCCGGCAATGGCACGGTCCTAATCGGTGCGATACCGCATTTGCGGCGCTGCACTGATTTTAAAAAGTAGTTCCTGTACTACTTTTTGTGATATCGGGCCGCTATTTACATTGACATCTGTGCAGAAACCTGCACCGATATCTCTTAAATCGCGGCCGAAATCGGGACTGCCAGCGGGAGTGAAATCGTGCGAGTTCAGCTGAACTCGCACGGCTTCACTCCCGCAGCCCAGTGTGAACCTGGGCTTAAAGTCAAACTCCTGTCAGAGCTAAAAGAGAAAATGCAAGCAGTTTAAGTACAAGAGTTTGAGTTGAGATTAGCCTCTTGTGAACAGTGTATATGTCATCCAACAGTTGGCTATAATAATGTTGGAGCTCATTGTCTAAACATATAGAGATCCCAAACCTTGTAGTAGAATTAACTAAGGATATATAAGGTTTCATTGACAGTTATTGAATATTAGTATTAAAGCGGAGTTCCACCCAAAAATGGAACTTCCGCTTAATCCACTCCACACCCCCTTACATGCCACATTTGGCATGTAATTTTTTTGGGGGGGAGTGGGGGCTTCAGGAGGAGTGGGACTTCCTGTCCCACTTCCTGCTTCCGCCGAGGGGCTGGTTAGGCGATTAAGCTTAATTGCCTACAGCAGCCCCTCCCTGTAGGCGATCGCATGGGACACGACAGGTCCCATGCGATCGCCTGTCCAATCAGCGGCCAGCCGCGCCGCGCACGCGCAGTGCAGCTCGCGCATGTGCAGTGGGTGCCCGGCCGTGAAGCCGAAGGCTGTCACGGCTGGGTGTCCACAGTGACAATGAAGACGCCGGTCAGGGGGGGGGGGAGAAGAGCGGACCCCCGGTCGGCGTGTCGCTGGAATGCAGGAGCAGGTAAGTGAGTGTTTATTAAAAGCCAGCAGCTACACTTTTTGTAGCTGCTGACTTTTAATAAACACAATTTTTGGCTGGAACTCCCCTTTAAAGTGAAAGCAAAGCAGGGAATAAGGAGCCAAATCAGGTGTGCCGCTGTTCAAGAAGCATGCAGATGGCAGGAAAGAGCAGGGTGACAGGGAACCAAGCTCAGTGAGTTTTTTCCTTTCAGGTCACATAATGCACCAAAAATGCGCACCATGCTACCAAAACTGTCAGTTCATCGTCTCATTTATGTGTTGCATATGTGTATTTAGCAGTTTGCCTAGAGTTCAGCTTTAAAAAAAAAAAAAAATAAGATACTTGAAAAACCTGGAAATAATAGACGCCTGGCAAACATGTACAGATGTACGGCGAGATTCTTTACACAATACTGTAACAAACTACATATAACATAACAGAAAACTAGTTAGACTTGCACAGCTCAAATGAAACCAAAGGAAAAAGTATCCCGATGGAGATAAAGTGTAAATTATGGCGTCACCCAAATGTCTGTTTATAGATCAGAAAACACACCGAGGGGAAAGCAGTCCTATTATATCAATACAATGACCTCTGCTAATGTGAAATCCAATCCTACAGCAAAGGGCAGCATGTTTCAACAATTCCATCTACACCTTGGTGTAGGTTTTCAAGCCTAACACAATAGAAATCTGTCAAACCTATTCAATTTATTATGATCGTTTTCAGCAGGATGCAGACAAAGGATTTCGATCACATGCTGAATTTCTATTTGTGATGGGGAATAAAAAAATAAAAAAAATCACAACTTTCTACTTTTTAAAGAAGTGCTACTAAGACTAATATTATTAGTTAGTTTTCTGGGACAATTTGTTACTCTAGTAGTGACCGTATAGATTTTCTGACGATAACAGTGGACTGCCCCGCACATTGTGCATTTAGGCTACATTCACACTAGTGTGACTTGTCGTGTGACTTTGGACACAAAGTCATAGCCCATTGATTTCACCCGTTCCAATCTATGCAACTTAAAAGTTGCAGAAACTTTGAAAACGTTCCTGCAGTACTTTAATATAACTTTTGTGCCAGAGAGTGTAAAGTTTCACGAAAGTTGCACTCCAGAGTCGCACGGAAACCTTAAACAGCCACTTGTATTCTCTATTGGGAAAGCATGCGACAACACACGGGAATAGCAAGGAGACGGGGAACATTGTCACCCTTTATTGGAAAAGGGTCTTAAGACCAGGTCAGATCACCATGTAAATCTCTCACAGAAGAATGAACAGTGGCAATGTGTGCTCTTGTGCTCCTGAGAAAGGGAATGACTGATCACAGGTATTTATCAATGTGTTGTGATAACAAGTACAACCCAAGGGTCCTTACACACGGAGCGGTCCGTTTTTCGGTCCGCTCCGTGTGTCCGTCAGCTCAGCGGGGGGTCTCCGCTGAGCTGTCGGGCGGACGGGGGGGTCCCCGCACACTGTGCAGGGACCGCCCCGTCTCTCCTCCGCTCTCCCCTATGAGGAGTCGGATGGAAACGGACCGTCTGTCCGTTTGCATCCGATCCGTTTGCCCGGACGGAAGAAAAATAGGACATTCTTCCGTCCGCAAAAACGGATGCGGATCGAGCGGACGTTAGCGGATGCATCATCCGCTAACGGATCCGCTCCCATAGGGACCCATTACAAGTCCGTAAACGGACTTGTAATGAGCGGACCGTTCGTCCACTAGTGTGAAAGGGCCCTAAGTGAGATCTCTGTAGAACTACAAACACACACTCTGCATTGGCGTACACCTGGAATCCATTAGCTGTGATCAGAACTGTAAAGCCCTGTACACACGATCGGTTTGTCTTATGAAAACAGACCGTTTTCATCGGACAAACCGATTGTGTGTGGGCACCATCGGTTTGTTTTCCCATCAGTGAAAAAAAATAGTTTTTTTACATTTTTCCTATGGATTAAAAAAACGATCTGTGTGGAAGTCAGTCAAAAATCCACGCATGCTTAGAATTAATTTGGCGCATGCTCGGAAGCATTGAACTTAATTTTTATCAGCATGTCGTAGTGTTTTACGTCACTGCGTTTTGGCACGTTCGGATTTTTGACTGATGGTGTGTAGGCAAGACTGATGAAAGTCAGCTTCATCGGATATCCGACGAAAAAATCCATCGGATTAGATTGCATCAGATATCCGATCGTGTGTATGGGGCTTTAGGTCTGGTTTACACTTGCAGCTGAGATGCAGGAAAAAAAGCAGCTAAAATGTGTATTTACTGCCTCCCAAGACTTAAGCTGCAAAAGTATTGGGGACAGGGATGTAGATATGCCACAGCCGCAATGCTTTTCACAACAAATAATCCTACTCAGCAAACAGTACCACCTGCCGAACGCGACCCATTCAACTGAAATCAATGCACGCAGTTGCAGCATGGTGGTGTGCATTCAGCTAAAACAGGTGGTAAGGTGGCAACATAAAACCTTCTCGCCACCTGTAAACCACCTTCTTAAGCCTAGGGTCCTTTCACACGTGCGGACCGTTTTTTAGGTCCGTTTTTTTTTCATCAGTTGATCCATTTTTTCGTCCGTTTTTAATCCGTTTTTCATCAGTTTTTCGTCCGTTCACATCCGTTTTTCATCAGTTTTTTCATCCGTTTTTTTTTTAGAACTTTTTTTTTTATTACATATTTTGATGAAAAACGGATGTTAGCGGATCGGATGTTAAACGGATCGTCCGCTAACATCCGTTTTTCGTCCGTTCCGTTTTTTCGACGGAAGAAAAATAGGGTTTTCTTTCGTTCAAAAAAACGGAGCTTAACGGACACGGACGTTAGCGGATGCGTGTGAAAGGACACATAGGAAAGCATTGCGGTCAAAAAACGGACGTCTAAAAACGGATGAACGGTCCGCACGTGTGAAAGGACCCTTATTCACACAGTACGTTTAAAAAATGCCAGCGCTGCTGCGAAGAAACAGCAGCATTAAAAACGCACTTTTAGCCACGTTTTTGAATAGTGTTTATGGAGGTTTTTTTGCTTTCTTTGGCAGCTCTTGGACACACCGGCTGTCTTTTTTCTTCTGTTCCTAAACGTTTTTGCCACCAAACGCCTCTGAAAGTTTGTGTGCATGGAAACACAGGCTAACATGGAGGGGCGTTTAGAGGCAGTTAAAAAAAATAAAAAAATTCAGATGCCCCCTAACAGCAGCTGTAAAAAGGTCTTGTGTGCATGAGCCCTGAAGAGCACAGCATGTATTCTAGAACTTCTTCCTCTTCCTTCAATGTTATATTGTTAGATTTTGATGATCAATTTCTGCTTTGTTAGTTTCCATTAGGGGGAAGGCGGAAATTGATTATCAAGAACTGATACTACCTTGTATTCGTACACTTTGTTTTCTATTAGGATATTTTTATTACTCATGGTAACATTGTTTAGGTCATTGTTGAACACCTATGTCAACAATGTTAGAATTTGTCAACTTAAAAAAAAAAACGTAATAAAAAATAGTAAAAAAGTTAAAATAAAAAAAAAAAAAAACACACAACCACCCAGCTTGACAAGCTTCAATATGAAAATCGAAGGAGCCAGACGGAAAAGTCTCGGTTGAACAGTGACTGCATTCTATCAGATGTAGTCACCGAGTTCTCCGACAGCCGGAGGGAAGCCAGCAGGGGAAACTCCTCCATCCATGCGGTTTAAGATGAAGGAATCGATTTATTTCTTCAGTTCAGTCCCTGCAGAGTCGAAAGAGATTTTTTTTTAACGTGCATGGCTTAGGGAAGCAGCAGGCAACACTAAGACCCCCGATACCACTCGTTCAATTTCTCCTGCAGCTGCCAATGTGCTAAAATGCTCAACAATGAGGCCTCAGGCACACTGGACAATTTTGGACGTTTTACAGCAGCTTTTTTTGGCTGTAGAAGTTTTTTTTCTACGGTCATTGAACTCTCCATCATGTTATCCCATGTGTCCATGCCCACATAGGCTGATGATAGCAGTTTTGGGCAGTGGTGTTTTTGAGCAGTAAAAAAAAAGACCCCAAAACTAGTGGGTTCTGAGAGACACTTTTAAGCTGCAAAAACGCTCCAACGCTGATAAACGCTCAAAAACATTGCTCAGCTGCGTTTTAACGTTCATCATCCATTGAAAAAAATATATATATATTTTTTTTTTTTCTTCGAACACCAACACAGAAAACCGCTAATAAACACTAAAAACGCTATTGCAAAAAAGTTGAAAAACTCACTGCAAAGATACTGGCGTTTTTATAGCGTTATGTTAATGTCCAGTGTGCATCAGGCCTAAAAGTGATGCAGTGCAAGTTTTGAAAAGGTGCAAGTGCTTCTTTTGGTGCAGCACACCGC
Organism: Rana kukunoris; assembly: GCA_029574335.1. NCBI lineage: Eukaryota > Metazoa > Chordata > Amphibia > Anura > Ranidae > Rana > Rana kukunoris. Next base: position 510,049,822 of record CM056050.1, read on the forward strand.
ATTTTTAGCACTTTAGACTTCAAAACGCGTAGATCTGTCTAACCACCTAAGACCGCCGCACGACGCTAAACATTGGCTGAATGGCACGGCTGGGCACAGGGACGTATATATATACGTCCCCTTTAAAAACCCAGCCGTGGGTCGCACGCACACGACCCCGTCCAAAGCTCCGTGACCGCGCCTGCTTCAGGAGCGGAAGAACTGCATTGTCATTTTCACAGTAAGCAGCACTTATAGCACTTTTCGCTGTGAAAATGACAATGGCCTCAAAAATGTCTCAAAATTGTTCGATGTGTCCGCCGTAATGTCGCTGTCTCAAAAAAAAAAAACGCTGATGGCGGCCATTAGTAGTAAAAATATATATATTAAAAATGCCATAAAACTATCTCCTATTTTGTAAACGCTATAAATTTTGTGCAAACCAATTGATAAACGCTTATTGCGATTTTTTTTTTTACCAAAAATAGGTAGAATACGTATCGACCTAAACTGAGGGGAAAAAAAAATGTATATCTTTTTTTGGGGATATTTATTATAGCAAAAAGTAAAAAAAATATTGATTTATTTTCAAAATTGTCGCTCTATTTTTGTTTATAGTGCAAAAAATAAAAACTCCAGAGGTGATCAAATACCACCAAAAGACGGGTGTCACAGCAAAAAGAAGAAAACACCAGAGTTTTGATCTTTAAAAAGTGCTTAGGACCGATACAGTATTTTCTGTTTAGTGGCTGGGCAGATCACCGTTGCAGGACAGGCAAATAATTGTAGAACAATGTCCAGAATTGGTTGCAAAAAGTCATAAAAAAAAGTTGTCTATTTAACAGAGTATATAGTTTCTAAGCACTTTTTAACCACCTCCCACCCACGGTATATACTAAATGACGGCAGAGGAGCGACTCTTGTTCAGGGACAAAGTCATATGACATTGCCTCAGTCTCACCACGGCAATTGGTGGTGTGCCGTGTCCCTAAGACATGGTGCAATTGTCATCTTATTAGGGCCGAAACTAATCCATTATGAAATTAATCTATTACAATTTTCATAATCGATTAATCGGCCAGTAACATAATGGGGTTAAAAAACTAAAATTAGCCCTTTATAGTACAAAAAAGCAAATCGCTACTGTAAATATTACTTTTACTGTCCCATAGTTAAAAAAAAAAAAAAAAAAAAAAAAAAATGAACCCCTTACAGTAGTGATTATTCGCTCTTTTTGTACTTATTTTTGTTTAACGCCCATTATGTTACTAAACCTCTCAGGCCAGGGTCACACCCCTTTTTTGGTGCTTTTTGCAGAAACACACTACAGCACATTTACATGTTTTCCTATGGGACACGTTCACATCCATGAATTTTTTTCAGCTGCTGCGCATTTGGAAAGGGCAACGCAGAACGGTGCTATTTTGTTTTTTGGTTCAATATACTTCAATGGAGAAGCTGCAGAAAAGCATGTAATGTGTTTTGTGGCAATTTGTGTTTTGTAATCTGCCCAACAACAAATTGGACCCATAAGGCTATTATCCAATTCATCAAAACAATAATCGGCCAACTAATCGATTATGAAAATAATCGTTAGTTGCAGCCCTAGATCTTATTAAACCGCCGATGACGAGGCTCATTACCCATGTAAACAGCTGTGTTCAATCACAGATGATCACATGTAAAACAAGGGAATGCCAGTCACCGTCTTTCCTCTCCTCACACTAATAGGCATGTAAGCAGAGAACAGCCAATCACTGGCATCTCCTCACAAGGGGGACCTGTACAGATCAGTGCAGCCCCAACTGTGCCCAGCAGTGATGCCAATCAGTGGCCAGTGATGATCAGTGTCGCCCATCAATGCCACATCTTAGTGCTGCATAACAAACTTTTCTGGCAGAAACTAAGAAAAATCAACATGCTTGCAAACGTGGCTTTAGGCGTGTTTTTGGAACTATGTGCAAAAGGGGCAGTTCTCACCATGAATCGCACGGAAACACGATGTGGGTGCAGTGCGATTTCAGCCTATTCGTTTGTTGGTATATAAATCCTGTATAATAATAATTTTAATGGGCTGAAATTGCACCAGACTGCACCAAAAGTAGTGCATACTGCTGTACCGTGCAATCTACTGCAGGCAAATGCACTGCATGCGCAACCGGCATTTTGGGGTGGCAGGAACACCGACACTCTCTGCAGATCGCAAGTTAAATATGGTGCAGCAAACACGTACAGAACTCGGGTTTCCCACTCAGTGTTCTGCTGTGAGCTGGCCCTGAGGCCTAAATGGCTAACATTTCAGTGTACTCAATTACATTCCAAGTAGCGGTTCAAAAATGTATGCTTGTATACTAAACACCGATTCCCACCCTACATAATTTTATTGAGAAGCAAAACAAATTGTAATTTATGTAGATTTATATAAACATTATGCATGAGCAGAGAATCCCAGACATTTCAACAGATTTTCTCACAAAGTGCCATACAGTGAGTATACACGGATTACACGCACACACATGTACACACTACACAGGAAATCTCAGCACAGTGTTGACACTACTCTAGGAAGGGATGTAGTTCAGAGAGTTTCGTGTGATCAAGGCTTACTTCTTTCTCCCTCCTCACATTTTCAGAATCAAGGTGTTCATGCCAAGCGTAATATTTAGAAGTGATGGAAATTTCATGAGATCAGAAATTCCCAGGAGACCAAATGCTGAACATCTGCCTTGATCTTGTTAGGAAACTACAATCAAATACAGATCAGGTGACCACTTCTCACAATGGAGTCTATTTCTTTGGCAACAATTCCAAAAAATAAATAATCTGATTCCAAAGGGCCTTTTACTTTTCACAGGTCTAGGATGTCTTGCGATCTGGAACAGCGCTATTCTAGACAGATCCACCCATTGTTTCACATGTATTAGTGTCCTAGTTGACAATTGTGTAGAGCTCATATTTTCAAACCCCGAGGACAGGGCTGAACCTTTACAGCCATCTTCACCTACATACTGTCATGCTAACTCACAGCATTCCAACTGTGTGTATGTTTGTTTGAACCATATCAAGGGTTTCTACGTAAAAGCAAAGCTCCAATCACACAAGTAAAATACATATGGGTACAATGTTATTGTCTTACATATTTAGAATTTCCAAGCACACCTAGCACACTATAGGTCCATACCGGAATATCACTATTCAGAATCTGCAACTTTCTGCATTATATCCCTCGAGCCTGCACACTGGACAACTCCAGGTGCCAATGAGGTCAAGGCTCCGACTTGAACATTCCAAAATATGAAGTTTTAACCACTCCACCAGGGGAGGACTGACCATTCGGGCACTGCCCGAGGGCCCCATGCCACTAGGGGGCCCCCCATCAGGGTTGCCAGCCTCAGTAAAACCAGGGACAGTATGTAAAAATCTGTGTTTTTTTTACATCTGTCCCTGAAATGTCCCTTACCGATATCCTTTTGGTCTAAAAATCCCAAGATTATAGCCCCAGTACCTTTTCAGTGTTTGTATGTGTAGTCTGTGTGTATGTATACTAGGGCTGCGCATCTTCACCAGTCTCACGATTCGATGCGATTACGGTTATCAAGTCCACGATTCGATTAGATTCCGCGATTGCAGCGCAAGTGTGCATGGCTCTCCCCCCAAAATACTAAAGGAGATGATCAGAGACTGCAGACGTGGTACAGGAGATGATCAGAGACTGCAGACGTGGTACAGGAGATGATCAGAGACTGCAGACGTGCTACAGGAGATGGTCAGAGACTGCAGACGTGCTACAGGAGATGGTCAGAGACTGCAGACGTGCTACAGGAGATGGTCAGAGACTGCAGACATGCTACAGGAGATGGTCAGAGACTGCAGACATGCTACAGGAGATGGTCAGAGACTGCAGACATGCTACAGGAGATGGTCAGAGACTGCAGACATGCTACAGGAGATGGTCAGAGACTGCAGACATGCTACAGGAGATGGTCAGAGACTGCAGACATGCTACAGGAGATGGTCAGAGACTGCAGACATAATACAGGAGATGATCAGAGACTGCAGACATAATACAGGAGATGATCAGAGACTGCAGACATAATACAGGAGATGGTCTATATTTCTCCTCCATACAGCCCAGACCCTGACTGCAGTGACAATGGTACCAATTTTTATGGATTTACATTTATGGGTTTATTTTGTATTTATCGAGTGCTGTAATTAAGTCAATGCAAGTCACCCCATAGTACAGGAACCTTTTTCTAAGTCGGAGCGACTTAGAACGGTTCCATAGTACAGAATGGAGCGTGACCAAGTCGCCCCACGAGTCGCGCCTGTGTAAACCGGCTCTTAGAAAAGGTATGCCAGAAAAGTATTTTTACTTGTTACAACACTATGATTGAACAAGTGACCACAGTAAAGAGGGAAGCTAAATTTGCCCCCATTCAGCAAGGTTGGTAAAACCCAACTACAGAACACACCTTTACAAGGATCTGAATAACGTTTGTCAACATCTTTGCAACGTACTGGAAATAGTTACCCAAATGAAAAAAAATGTATTCCCCTCCACAACACTGAAACTGCAGTTTTGTATGTTGATTTTTACATTAAAAAAAAAAAAAAAGATAAATACGAGTTTGGGAATAACGTTAAAACCTAGTAAATAATAAGAAGTTACCCCACTGTCAGATTTTAATAGGATAAGGTAATAGAGATGGGGAGGACACTTTTTTTAATGATGTGCTTATGTATAGTATCTATTCCCTTTTGTCATGTATAAAAGATTATATTAAAAAAAGTGTAATAAAAAAAAACTTTTTTTTTTTTTAAGTTCTTTAAAATCTTTTATTGCTGCAAGTAATTCTGTCTCTTCAATTTCATGCTGAAACCTTGACAGTCCCATGGGGCTACAAATTGTTAGCAGGTTTTCTTACATAGCCACAACATCGTACAGTTGTGTAAAATAAATCACAAATGATTGTGGATTCTCTAACACAATCACTAAGTAAATGAATTGTAACCATTTGTAAACAGGTGATTTTTTTTGGTCTTGTATCTGGAACAATTGCAAAATTGCTCAGGTAGTTTTAGGAAAGCCTCAAAAATCTAGTAAATTTGTTTGGTAAAGACTTCTTTCAAGTCTTTATGCTGAAAGCCTCAGTATATATTTCAAAGATCTTGCCAATTGCAAAAGAAATTTCAGCACCAAACACTGCAGTGCGAGAAGCTCCATTCCTAAACTGGTCCAAAAAGTAAGAGGTCCCTTCCCAAGCAACAAAATTAAGCAAAACCCCCCCATAAAAAATAACCCCCCCCCCCCAAAAAAAAAAACCCACATAAGATAAGAACAGGAATATATTATGCAATAGCATTACCCTAAAATTCTGTAAGCATTGAAGCCCTGTAATGGACCACAACTAATACAGATTTATGCTGCACTCACCCTAAAAGCACATATTTAACCAGTGCTGACCATATACAAAATGATGCTTTGTCAGAGATTGAATGCTATTGTTTGCTATTATTTATAGGATTCTAAAGGCTGACCGAGAACAGCCTGACCTCTGCAAGCAAAGTGACTAGCTCCAGCACTGCTTGCGTCAATAAGGCAGTATATTAACAAGCTCTACTGGTCATTGGACAGCTTCCTATTGCAACCAGATGTGTCAACATATTGGAAAATCAGATCATTTAGAGATGTGTTCCCTGTTCTTCACTAAAATAAATTGGGAATTTCACTGGGCATATTCCACAAAAAAAAAAGAGAACTAAAACTAAAAAGGTGATGGCTTTGCTATAATTAAATTTTGAAAAGTTTATGTGCCCAAGCACTACCCAGGAAAAGATGACCTTTTGTCTTGAACTCCTCCAAAATTATAGCCACGGAGTTCCTGGTACATAAGGGCACCTGCAGTCTTATAAATCTAAGGCTGGGTATACATCTTCAACTGGTAGTTTGATACTCACATTAATACAACAATGTGTGATGCAGGGATCCCCCTTCCACCAGAAGACATTGGCTGCAAGTGCTGATGGAATCCTGGTGTTCCAGCATGACCATGCGACAAAAGCCAGCGACTAGACTAGCTTCTGTTGAGCAGACAGTGGTACACATGAAACGAAAGTTAAACGGCTTCTGCTGAACCAGCCGTTTGGTACGTATGTACCAAGCATTAGTCAATGCATCTGATTGCTAGTCTCAGGAGATTTGGAGTAAACTTTGGTGAGGCCACTACTTTGCGGCTCACTGTTCAACTTTGGGTAGAATCTGCCTCTACCAAGATGGCCGCCTCCACACAGTTCAGAACAAGCCATAAGCCAGTAATGAGAAAAAGGATCAGCTGCAGGGAGACCACAGGCAAAACTGGGGAATATTCCTTTGCCCTCAGGTTTTTTTTTTGGATACAGCTTCTAGAATTCAGCTCCTCTTTAAGGGCACTGTCACTTCATGCCTAGTGAATGTGATGTTACGTGTGGGAATGCTATCATTGTTGAAAATCACTATATTCTCATACAGATAACAGTCGGCTGTTGTAAGAAAATGTCAGAATATCGTACTTGTTACGTGGGACACTTCATGGCTCTTGTGGGACAAGGGGTTTATTTACGAAAGGCAAATCCACCGTGTACTACACTTGCAAACTACAAGTGCAGTCGCTGTAAATCTGAGGGGAAGATCTGAAATAAGGGGAAGCTCTGCTGATTTTATTATCCAATCATGTGCAAGCTAAAATGCTGTTTTTTCATTTTCCTTGCATGTCCCCCTTGTAGTGCAAAGTGGATGTGCCTTTAGTAAATAACCCCCACAGTGTGGATGATTTACTAAAACTGGAGAGTGCAAAATCTGGTGCAGCTCTGCATAGAAACTAATCAGCTTCCAGGATTTGTGTCAAATGTTAATTGAACAAGCTGAAGTTAGAAGCCAATTGACTACCATGCACAGCTGCACTGGATTTTGCACTCTGCAGTTTTAGTACCCCAGTGTCCCAAGTAAAAAATTAGATCAGCTGTTATTTGTTACAAAACAGTTGCATAACAACGATTCTTGTTTACACTGTAGAGTTACTATCCTGCAGCAAAGCACTTACTGTGGTTCGGGAAGCCACAGAGATGGATCGCAATGAGAACCACACATGATATGCCTAAAGCTTTAGGCTCGGTCCACACCGATGCAGTTTGCGTTTGATACGTTTCTGCAGTGCGATTTGCATTTTTTATGCTTTTTTTGGGCAAATTTGTTGTTGGGCAGATTAAAAAATGCAAATTGCAGTAAATTGTGGCAAAAACACACTGCATGCTTTTCAGCGGTTTCTACATTGAAGGCTATTGAACCAAAAAAAAAAAGCAGCTTTGCGCTTCAAAAAAAGTCCATGCCCCTTTTCAAAAATTCAGCGGTTGAAAAAAAGCATACATATAAACGTGTCCCATAGGAAACCATGGTAACAAAAACTGCAGTGGGTTTCTGCAAAAAGGCAGTATTTTTGGGGTGTTGCGGGAGCTACTAAAACGGCCCTGCCATTGATATCAATGGCCAGAACTGCCAAAGTGCCTGCAATGCGCTTCGTCAGCAGTGCTTTTAACCCCCACTATCGGCCCGAAAAGTGATGCAAAAATTACAGTAAAGCGTCGCTTTAATGGACTCTTCTGCTTTGTATTGTGAGCATTTTATTATGCAAAAATCAAGATATATTAAAGTGGAGTTCCACCCATTTTTTTATGTTTGTCTGTGCTACATGCCCTAATCTCATTGTGTTCAGAATGGACAATTTTTATTTATTTTGTTGCTTGTAAATACCTTTATTTTGTAGTCCTTCCTTCACTACTTCCTCCTCCTTATTAGCTAGGCTATTAAGTCACATGGCTATTTGCAAGGGTTTCTGGGATAGGCATCACGTTTCCCAATAGTCCTTGCAAACCTGACTGAAACTTATTACATTGCTTGTGCAGCACTGAGCATGTGCGAGATATGCAAAGCTGAAATCCAGGAAGCCATACAGTCTGGCTTCATGATGCCCACACTTAAGATGGCCACAGTCTATTTCTAGATTATAAACTAAATGCTGTAACAACCTAACAAAACTGACCTTAGTTTACAGACTAACTTACTAGAATACATTAAGCTTGTGTATTACAGGGGTATTTGTGAAATTGTGGGTGGAACCCCCCTTTAAAGCAGAGTGCCACCCAAAAGTGGAACTTCCACTTTAAGTAATTGTGACCCCCCCCCCCCCCAAACATGCAACATTTGGCACGTTGTGGGGGGGAGGGGGTACCTAGTTTTCATAGGTATCCAGCTTCCAGTTCCTCCCCTGGTGGCGCTGAGCAGAAGTTCACCGCTCCACCCTCCCTATAGGGACATGTCACAAGTTCCAGAAGATTGCCTGGCCAATTTATAATGTGTGGTGCATGCCCGGCTCCCACACTTGCAATGCTGGCGCCGCAGAGAGGAGGGGTAGAGAAGCGAGGCTTCGGACGGCTGCATCGCTGGTCCGTGGGACAGGCGAGTGTCTGTTTATTAAAAGTCAGGAGCTAAACTTTTTGTAGCTGCTGCTTTTGTGTCTCTATTGGAAGATTTTCTCCTTTATTACTGTTCTGATACAACCCAAAATGTGGGATTTATTATTATTTTTGAGAACGGTAAACAGGATGAACCTCCCTAACAGGGCACAGACAGCTTAAAATAAAAAATAAAAACCTAAGACGTTCTAATCTCTCTCTCTCCCCTTTTTATCAAAAAGGAAAGTTTTGTCTTTGGTTATAGTACTTTAAATATAGCAAACAATTGTTAAATATCAAATTACTGTTACAGTAAGTGCAGAAACCTCAAGTTATTCCCCTTGGGTTAGGGAGGTTATGTTTATTTTCTAGGAATGTTGGTCTATTTTCTATATGTGTATTTGTGTCTTACAATCATAATGACAGCACTAAACAAACTGAAAAGCTATGTGCACATTCTAGACAAGAAGTACAATAGAGCTGAAAGTGTAGATGGCATGTAAAACAGCGGAATTCCTCTCATCTTATACTCCGGCTATCATGACTTTGCTAAACATCAGGAAGGTTGAAACCTTTAAGATTACAATAGTTCTTGAAAGCTTCCTGAGGAAATTCCAATACATGGAGGGAAAAGCCTAATACCAGTTGTAAATTTCAAAGTACTATATTTAACAAATCCGCCAGTCTCCAACATTACAATAGTGCAATTATGTAGGTAAATGAAATTAAAACATAATATTCAGCCATAGGAGCTCTACTGGCCTCCCCCTCCCCCCATATACTTCATGTTAGTGCAGCGCTTGAATACACACAGCCTTGCATTCTCCCTGCTGAGGCCCGTAAAGGACACACCAGGCCTAGGCCGCCCATACAACCACGGACAGCAGGAAAGAAATTTGCTCAATTCCCCCATCAACATAGACAGTATTTATGCGGGAATCCCTTCTGCTGGGCCATTGTCTTCTCCCAGAAGGGATGGCTTCCCCCACCCCGCCAGGAGAAGATAGTGATTAGTGTTAGGGGTGCTAACAGCCACTAGAGATAATCGCAGGTAAAACCTGGCATGCTGGTTGTACCCAAAATCGATCAACTTGGTACAAAGTATGGGAAACTATAGACATAAAAAAAAGTGCTACAGCATCTTATTTAGACACTGCAGGTACTGTTCCTCCAAGCAGTAAGCTCTTCACAACATGCTTGAGCATTTAGTGAAGCTTTCTTTGAAGGGAGATGTGAGTGGACTGTGTGGGATAAAGGAGGAGAACAGAATACTACAAAAAAAAAAAAAAACATTTGGGTGCCTTTTTTTGTTTTGCTCATTCAGGCATACTCTACACCAGGGGTCTCCAAACCTTCTAAATAAAAGGGTCAATTTACTGTCCTTCAGAGTTTAGGGGCGCCGGACTATGGCCAGTGGGATTAAAAAAAAAAATGCCCCAGTATCAGAAGCCCCATCAATGCCCCTTAGTTAGTTTTAGTGTGAGCAAAAGTGCCCCACCACTGGTGTCGGTTGTGGATGGAATGGTGTCCCAAGGGCTGGATAGAGGCAAGCAAAGGGCCACATCCAGCCCCAGAGCTGCAGTTTGGAGAGCACTGCTCTACACAGTACTAACGCGGCACACAAGTGACATGTTTCAATAGCCCAAATGCCTAAAACTCTTAATATAAAAAGAGCTCTAAACGCATGCACATGCATTTTAGCCCTGGTTCACAATGGTGCTTTTGATGTGTCTGTAATCAGTACTATTTGCGATTTCGGCACACGATTTTCAGAAACTGCACAGATGTTTCTGTAGTCACGGCCGAAATCGAGACTGACAAGCGGGAGTGAAATTGTGCAGGTTCAGCTGAACTCGCACCGCTTCATTCCCGCAGCCCAGTGTGAACCTGGGCTCACACACATTTTTGGTATAATTTTACTAATGTCTAGGGAGCCAAAATCGTGCTACAACTACACCAAAGTAGCACATGTACCGCTTTAAAAAAAACACTGCGCTGCATTGTTGCGATCAATTTGCTGATTCATTGTCAGCATGAAGATTGCCTGTGTGGCATGATCCTGGATACTTTTTTTTGTTAAGCTTATAACCAAGACAATTGCTACAAAATATACTAACTTTGACCATGGCGCAGACAGATTGGAGGAAGGAATAGAAGCCCCGATTGGTCATGCTGCTAATCAAGGGCTCCATTCGGCTAATCACGTGATTTCACTGCAATTTCAAGGAATGCCTGTGTAACTTGCATCAAAGTCAGACCGAAGTAGTGCATGGACTACTTTGAAGTCATACTAATATGAATAGTTGTCATTGGAAATCATGGGAGGGAGAAGGACTTGTCATATGACTTTGCAGTCCCAAGACGTAGGAAAAGTCGTACAAGTGTGAAAATCGGCCTTAGAGAGACTTCCCCTCACCTTCTGTTCTGCTTAAAATGGAGATCCTAGTGACCATGTACTGTGCAGAAAACAAAAAAGAATTTTATTTGTCCGTTTTGCTGTTGCAGATTTACCCTCATTTCCTGTGTTGTGAAACATGTCAGAACAGGAACAGAAAGCAAATCTCTTAATAGAGTCGTGGATAGTAGTAAAACCCAACAGGAATTCTAACCCTTCTTCACCCTATTCAAAACTCAAAAAAAGTTTTGGCTTGACACATAAAAGTTACATTAAGAACCAATCCCAAAAAACAAAAGTGACAGAAAATATGACTTTGGCCAAAGATTACTCCCAGCTCGATCTTTAGACAGATGTCAAACACCTGTGAAGGGCACGAGCACAGCAGTTCACTTCTGAAAGAAAGTTACATTTTAAAAACTGTGCCAATCTCCCACTGCGATTTCTGCTCTATTCAGACAAACCTGACACCTTTCTTTAGTGCAAAATACTGTGTATAGTGTTGTGCTTTAGCTCTTATTCACACTAAGAGCTACGCCTCCTACAGTCATTTTGTGTAATTCAGAGACTTTATACTTCCCTGTCTGATCAAGTGATCCTGCATTTAAAGGATAAGTCCACCTTTTGGGAAAAAATAATAAATGAATGTACATATTTTTAAATAAGTGCATCTATTTTATTTTCCCTGCAGGAGCCTGCAAAGCATTGCACCTCGGGTCAGTGGAGAGTGGGGGGGGGGGCACTACTGGAGCATGAGGTTTACACCCTGAATATGCTCTAAGAATGTGAACCTGGCCTTTAAATGCACTTACATGTGCGTTTAGAGTATCTCATCTGCCCATGACCATATAGAATTTTTTTTTTTTTTGCAAAAAAAAAAAAGCTGATTTTAATGCACCTTAAAACAAGTAAACCCAGAGTGAATTTTAGCATTTAAAGAAGTACAGCCAAAGGTTGTTTGGATGTACTTCTCCTGTGACCTGTTGTCGACTCATGTCACAGAGCCACTCCAGGCCGGGGGAAAGATCACAGCCACGTGGTTGGAATCCACACAGACCCCTGGACCAGCCAGACACCGAGAGCCCAAGTCTGAAACTCCCCTCCACAGCTCAGCACTCCAGTTAGTGTGGGGGGGGGGGCAGAGCAGACAGCAGTGATTGACAGTCACCAACTCTCTGCTCACCAATCAGATGTGTATGATTGCTCAGTTCTCAGCCTTACAGCCAGTGGTAACTGATGCTGCATTCAACCTAGGCAAGTATGATTCTTAAAAAAAAAAATCGTCAACTTCTCTTTTAAAATCAGACATGAGCTTCAACCAGGAATAAGCCCCCCCCCCCCCCCCCCCCACGCAAATTCTTCCGGGCTCCTAACCGATACAAAAAAAACATTTATCTGTTTACATCAGTTTGCCAGTTTTTCATCTTTAAATTATGGATGAAAAATAGACAGACGGAACGCCTGTGTGAAAGGACCCTTAAACTAATGTACACAAACCCTGGGGGTATTCTGCTGCACCGATGCCAATACTTTTTTTTTCTGGGTTCTTTCAACACCACTGTTGGGGATTACTGAAGTCACCGACACCAATATTGGGGTTATTGTAATCACCAACTCTCCCAGACCCTGCCCCCCCCCCCCCCCCAAAGAAAACATTCTAGTTTAGAGTACCCCAACTTACTAATATTTTGCTTTTGATTATTGGGAATATGGAGTAATCAATTTTGTATTCTATATCTGGCACTACCAAACATTTTTTCCCCATTCTAGGCTTAGAAGGTTGCCTTCGCCTGCCTTATGGTCTCATTCTGAATTTGACCTGGAATTCCTAGTTAAAAAATAAATAAAAATAGCAATATGGTACTAAATGAACAGCATAACGATCACTTCTTCCCTCTCGATCAATCTCAACCAAAAATAAGTTAATGCTGGATTAGCAGGATTGGCCAGTTAAAAGTTTACCATGTTGCTGGATTTAATTACACCAAAAACTTACATTAAAGGAAGTCAAATACAGCTGCAAATATTTAAAACCAGGGGTAGGAGGGTAGATAGCTACCTCAAAATATATGGGAGAGATAAAGAGATCACCAAGGGGAGCTGCAGTGTCTCTATAACACTAGGTCTTTTTATTAGTGTAACCTGTATCACATCTACGTCTAATATGTAAACAATGTCCTGTCATTATGTTTTTTCATTCTTTTCTATAATAAAGAATGCAAAATAAAAATCAGGGGTCAGATGTATGTGACAGTATGCAGAGGTCAAAAGCATGGCTGGGTTCACACACCAACTGTGGCCGTGGCTCGCAGCAGGGGGGATCTGGTGTGTCCCTGTTCTGTTTCAGGGGCGAATCGGCTCTAAATCTTTGCCCGAATTCAGACCACAAATGGAGCCAAAAAGTGTGGCCGCCACAGAAGTGTGTGAACCAGCTCCATGGAAAGCCGATTACAGTCACAGTCATCTGTCATGCGAATTGGGAGCAGCGAAACCCACATTCAATTTGTGCAAGTGTGAACCTAACCTTACATCTCCCATCCCCACCGCAAGTGAAGAAACCCCCCTTTCAGTACTATGCTCCTAAGCTCGCACACAGCAACCTCCCTCTTCAAAAACTACTCAATAGACCCACAGGCATACATGACTCAGTGTGAAGGAAGTCCTCCCAGGTCTCCCTTCATGTCATATGGCATGTTAGAGCCAAGAGGGAACATAGGCTGATCACTGACTTAAACATTTGAAAAAGTCTATAGTTGCTTCTAATCAATGATACCTTTCCAATAATGCAACATGTTTAATGACATTTTATCTCTGCACAATTTAACTAATGATTTTTGAGGTGTAAGCATCAACAGTGGGGCATTTACTCTGAAAAATCTGACTGTTCTGTTCCTGCAATATAATGTATTTCTCTATGGTATACATGTATACCATTAATGCCTCTCTGTTCTCCACTCATTCACAAACTGACAAGGAAGCCTTTGAGCAGTTTAGTACCCACCCACCTCAGCACGCATGTGCATAAATACACACACACACACACTAGGGAGTGATGTATTGACATCCATCTTAAGCAAGGCACATTCTGCTACAAGTCAAAAAAAAATAAAAAATCTAAGGCATCACAAGTTTTATAAAAATGTATTAGACGGAAACATGTGAAGGCTAGTTGATTATAAGTCAAATAGCAAGAACCATTAAAGTTTTAATGCAGTGTGCCTTATAAGACAAAGTGGCCTAAATGATTTCATTTACCTCTGTTTAGACATGACACCATGAATGTATAATCTCCCTATGAGCTTGTCACATCATACTACCTGGGGCTCAAAAAAGTGGATTAATGCCTACAGCTTGCTGCAAGGGCCTCAGCAATAATACCCTTAGAAATAAAATCTATAGGAATTATTAAAACACGCATAAAAGTCACTGTCGCTACTGAAGCATGGACCTCAGAAAAAAAAATATATATATATATATATATATATAAAAGTTTGGGTAATCGCCGTTTCCAGTTACAATGTAACTTAGCCCATGAATTCCCATTGCACCAATTGTAGTGCAGTTTTAAGCTGCTTTCACACTGATCAGTTTTGCTTAAGAAAAAAACACATTGCCATGTAACACCATAGAACTCTTCACACTGGTCAGTCCTAATTGCTGCAAAAAAAAAAAAAAGAAGTTGTTGAGTTTGAGTGAAACATTTTTTTCACAGGTGCAAAACGTGCCCAAAATGCAGCAAAAGTGCAAATTTATGGTGTGCTTTTTGAAGTCTTGTTTTCTTTTTTTCACTGGTGCAAAAAACACCAGAAATGTGGCAAAGAGCGCATATGCAGTGTGAAAGTAGCCTAAATCTTACAGTTTAACAAGCTTTTCCAGAGGAATTTGTGTTCTATTGCAAATACAAACGGTATAGCAATGCAGAAAAACTGGACTTTCACTAGGAACATATTTTCAGAAATGCCACATTCTGGAAACGGTCTCTTTGCACTGCAAGTTCTAAATCTTTCCTAGTTTCACTTCTCTAGTGTCATGTTTTTATAAATAAATACAAGGCTCTAGTTTGACTTGGAAGTCCATATGGTTGTACACACACTAAATACCTGCTTAGTTTATTTTTTAAATACATTGTACTCCTAGAAAACAATATTTAAAACTTCCTATAACACCAATGTTGTCTCTATTTGGGTGTGATGAATACTGTTTTTTTTAATTTTAAAATGTTTCCTATATTAGTAAACATACATATGTAATGCTTCTTGTATCAGGATGCAGTTTAGTACATCATGAACTAGTTCGTATTTTCACAGTTTACTTATTTTGTAAGCAGCAGTTATACTTCGATGGCTCTAAATGTTAAGCTTTTTGTCAGCTAGTACCTAAAAACACCACAAAGCTTAAAAAATAAAATAAAATAAAACACTATCTACAATACTGTGTATAGACAGGCAATACACTTTACATAAATTCTTCATGCAAGAGCGGCTGCTATACAGTTTGAGAAGTGCTTTTTTACAAAGATTTCTGCCAATTTATTAGCAATAATCGTCAGAATCTCCATTTTTAAGTGACCACGTATTCCTGTGCTACAAAGTATAGAAAGACCTTGATCCTCAAAGCTCTTTTCCTGTGAAATCCTTACAAACTGTACTCAGACAGGAAATCACAAAGCTTTGACAATATTCTTAAGTTAAACAAAGCTCATTTTTTTGCATGTATGACTGGTATTATTGCTTTGTCTTATGCCTTGTGTTCAATACACTGTTTATGGTTGCAAATTGATGGCCAAACATTCTGAACTTTTGAGCCTTCGAAGTGGTGTTTGCCATTTCCCCCCCCCCACCCCCTTTAAACTTTTCCCATTAACCTTGCAGACTGATCTGATCATATGAACTGAGGGACCTTTCACCTTTTATGTTCAGACGATGATTAATGAGTTCCAATTTAACAAAAGACATAACAATGATCTTTGTTTCGTGCACACACAAAAAAAAAAAAACTGAGGCTTCCTTGGGCTGCTTTCCACAAATTAATTTTAGAATTGCAGGATGTTTTCAGGTTTAGTCAACAGAAAAAAAAAAAAAAGCCTGCCGTTTTATTACTTCTTACTATTTTTAAATAGGATTTCTGAGCTTTGGAAGACATTTTGGCTATATATTATACTAGAAGAAGTCTGCATTGTGTTCTAGGAAGAAAAAAAAAATTGTCAGTTCAAAAGGAGATCTTGCACTTTTTTTTTAACTCTAAAACTACTCCATACTTAATGAATGGTGTTAAGAATTTAAAAATGGAGAACCTAATAAAAAAAGAAAAGTATTTTTTTTTAAATAAAATGATTTCTAATTACTGGTTAAAAAAAATAAAAAATTGCGCTCCCCCCATTTTATTTCCAAAATCAATGTTTCAATGTATAGACATTCAACCCTATCATGAGCAAGCTGCTGGTGCTTCAAAAATCCAGCACATTTGGCTCAATACAAGAGGCTTTAGATGCACAAAAATCTATAGAGGCAATCAAGAATATTTTTACTGCCCCCTGTAAGTTAATGAGAATGTCTATTGATCTTAACTTGAGCCTTTCATACAGACACTGACAGACGCTGTACTATTCACATTAAGCAAGCTGCTTGTGGAAGACAAGCTCATGGAAGAAAAAGAAAAAAACGTGGAACTTTCAAGCTCTGCTAAAATTGCTAGCACCACATCCATACACTTAGAGAAACATGAAAGTGACGGAGATAGGCACTTTTGAAGCTTTATAATTACATGCAAATCTATGCAGAGTACTCCTCTCAAAATAAATATATATATATATTCCCGTGACTTAATTAATTTTATGTAAAATGTATTTTCATCTGATAAACAGATCTCAAGGTCCTCAAAAGAACTGTGTTTTAGTTATTTCAGGAACGGTATTTAGATGATTCGAGAATACAAGCCATTAAATATTTTAACTCTGCAGTTCCCAAAAAGATCTAATTAATTAGCTTATCTATGGCTATCAGAGTAAGATTCTTGGCTCTCTGAATTAGGCACTGGTTACATTAGGGGATGATTCTGTGTTTCATCAGCACGCTAAACTGGGTCACCCCCTTCATATTCAACATACGCCCGCCCTCCATTTTAACCTCTATACTACCATATGGGCTCTGTATACCAATACACAAAATCCCAAGTAAGAGTATAGAAGAATTAAATTATAATCTATATATAAAGGGAATAGCTTTTAGAAAAAAAGAAACATCAACAAAGACCATCTTCATAAAGAATTCTGTTTAATAATCAAGTTCAGAAAAATAAATAAACGGGAAATTGCGAAGAAAACAAAAACATCTAAGAAGAAGAATTTAACTCCAGATAAAATCATATTGGAAAACACAGGAAGGAGCAACAATTTATATCTGCAGTGAACTCATTTACAGCACAGGAAAGCAGCTAAAACCTCCATATGGTCTGATCTAACAGGCTGGGAAACGCACAAATACAGAATTCAATCAACTACATAAATATACAGTCACATGTAATTATACTGTGCCTTCACTATAAAAAGGAAAAAAATATCCACGGTTTTAATCATGACAAGAACCCAGTTAATAAAAGCAACAGAATCAAGAAAGCAAAATATCCCAAGGTGTTATTTGGCAAGCAATCCTCTTTTGAAGTTCCCATTCAACCTGAAAAGGAAGCCCATGAGGCACAACATGTCAAGTGCAAACCAGAGAAGCAAAAGAAGGCTAAAAACAAACATTGAACTCGTCATACACAAAATTAAGTATTTAAGATGGGAAATTTCATGAAATTCTCTCACCCAAGTTATCTCCTCTCCCTAAACTATCAACCCCTCAACTGCAGGCTAGTAAACAAGCGGGTAGACAAACAAAACCAGATCAGATAACCTGGACAATGCCAGCATTGAACCCTCCACCCCCTCCCCCCTTCTCAAAACCAGTACACCAACACATTATTATTGTTATACAGGATTTATGTAGCACAGACAGCTTACACAGCACTTTATAAATAAAAAATAAAAAAAGAGGGGGGGGGGGGGGCACACCAGTACAGTCACAATACAACCCAAGAGGTTTAGGAGGACCCTGCTCTGGGAGCTTACAATCTCAAAAGCATTGAACTCAATAGACAGCCTTTTATTTACCAGCAATGTCATTCAAGTCATCAACCCAAGTACTGTCAACCACCTCCTCCAACAAAACTCACTCGATAGCTGACCCCCCCCCCCCCCCTCGAAAACCAAAAGTCCTGAACCCCAGTATAGCCCCTCTTTTCCAATTTAAACAAAATCTAAACAAGTCAATAGTAAACTGCCCACAAAAAAAAACCTAAACCCCAGAAGTCACCCCCTAAAGCCAATAAACCCCCCCCCTAAAAAAAAAATCTTAACCACAGTACCGTCGCCCCAAAAACACATCAAAAATTGCCCCCCTAAAAAATCCTAAACCCCAGAAGTCCCCCCTCCAATATAGAAGGAAAATTAAAGTCAATAGTTCCCCCCAAAAAACAAGTCTGAAAGCCCAGTGCTATCAACTTCTCTTGCAATAAAAAAGAGTAACCAAACAAGTCAATACCTACCACCCTCCACTCCAAAAAGAAATATCCCTAATCCCAGTACGCTCATCCACCCAATATAAAAAAAACATCAATATTATTTTATCCGTTATTGACTCAATAACCCACAATAATAAAAAAGAAGAAGGAGGGGGGCCAAAGTCTCAGCAGCACTATCACCCACCTCAATGCAAACAAGCTGCTAACCCCCCCCCCCCCCCCCCCCCCCACACACAAAAAAAAAGAAGATGCTGAACCCCAGTACTGTCACCCTTCTCACTCACTACACACAAGAGTCAAAAACTGAACCCCTCAAAAAAAAGGTCTGGCCCCAGTACTGTCACCCTCCTCACTCAATAACAAACACACAAAAAGCTGCTGCCCCCCCCCCCCCCAAAAAAAGATCCTGAACCCCAGTACTGTCACCCTCCTCACTCAGTACATACGAGTCAAAAACGAAACCCCCAAAAAAGGTCTCCCCCAGTACTGTCACCCTCCTCCCTCCAATATAAACAAGTCAACTACCCCTCACCCACCCCAGACAAAAGTCCTGAACCCCTAAACCTCAGTGCTGTCCTCACACACAAGAAGTATAACAAACAGACAATATAAACATTAATCAGGGTAAATGACCCCCCTCCCCCATAGACAGTCCCGGGGATGTCGGACTAGCCGGCTGTGTTGTCTAAGTTTTCATTCCCAAACAAGGCGGATGGAGCCGTCGGAGGGTGTCGGGGGGAGTACGATAGAGGTCGGCGGAGGGAGAGTGCGGTGTCCGGGCAGAGAGTAGAGCGATGTGCGGTGACGGAGTGCAGAGCGGTGAGCGCTGTTCTCTATGTGTATGTGTCTATGGGAGAGGAGGGAGGAATGAGGAGCGGAGCCTGGCACCACAGCGCCCCCTCCGCCCACTCCCCGCCATCACAGACCGAGCAGCGGAGGAGACAAGTTCAATAAAAGAAGCCGAAAAAAAAAAGTCCCGATAATAAAATAAACTTGGAGGAGAGGTGTACGGCGGCGGCGGCGAGGAGCGGGACAGGCGGGCGACACACACCGGGGCCGGGCCGGGGTACACACCGGGGAGGAGAAGGAGGAAAGCGGAGAGGGAGAAGAGCGGCGCCACCACTAGCACAGAGCCGGCGCCATCTTGGCTGATCGATGAATTGAACAAAGAGGATCAATTTCTGATAAAACGTTATCAATGAGAGCGGCCAGGGGAGAAGCGGGCGGTTTTGCCGGGGTCCCGGGCGGCGGAGAGGGGAGCGGAGCGGACGGGCGGGAGGCGGGGAGGGAGCGGGAGAGGGTGGCGGGGGAGAGGAGGAGAAAAAACGGAGCTGACCTGCAGCTGCTGTAAATCAAAGCGCTTCCAATATTGAAACATCGATCCCGCATTGGCCGCCATCTTGAGACATATTGAGACGGAGTGAGAGGCTGATAGAGAGGGGGCTGGAGTTCAGGAGCAGAGCGGCGGGCGAAGGAGGGGGAAAGGAAAGAGGAGGGAGGGAGCAAAACACGGAGCGGACTTCTCCACACCCACCCTCCCACTTCTACCACACGGCCTGCCTGTCTGCCCAGCTCTACACGCAGCGCCGCCCGGGGGACGCCTCACATCACTCCCGCCTATCTCCGACCCGAGGCCCCGGCTTCGGCCCGACCTTCTCCCACCCCCACCTCGCGGGACCTGTGTGACGTCATTGGACACACCGGAGCCTGGCCATTCCAGTCACACATATACACGACACACCGGCGCCCCCCTTTTTCCAAACACCTCGCAGACCAAGTGAGGTCAGGCCGCCATACAACACACACACAGGGGGCGCCGTGTTACTATAGACTTTATTGGTGGACATTACAGGAGCGGGCACCGCCAACCCGACCACTCACGTGGTCACCAATAGGTTAACGGGGGGCGTGGTTTGGGGTGTCAGACACTGGACGCTGATAGGAGGAGACGGTTTCCACACTTCAGGCGGAGGAAAAAATAAACATTGTGTGTGAGAGAAAGAGCGGGGACAGGAGAGAACCGGGGACGGCTGTGTGTGTGTGTGTGAGAGAGAGCACTGGAGACGGCTGTGTGTGTGTGTGTGAGAGAGGGGAGAGCACCGGGGACGGCTGTGTGGGAGAGAGAGAGCACTGGGGACGGCTGTGTGTGTGTGTGTGTGGGAGAGAACCGGGGACGGCTGTGTGTGAGAGAGCACTGGGGACGCCTGTGTGTGTGTGAGACAGGGGAGAGCACCGGGGGCGGCTGTGTGGGAGAGAACCTAGGACGGCTGTGTGTGTGTGAGAGAGAGAGAGAGGAGAGCACCGGGGACGGCTGTGTGTAAGAAGGAGATCACCGGGGACGGCTGTGTGTGTAAGGCTGGGTTCACACTACGATTTTCCCGTCCGTCAGCCGCATACGATTTCAGTTTTGAAAACGTACGGGCCCGTATGGGAAAACTCATACATAGACAATGCATTGCAAATCGTATGCACTCAGATGCATCCGGGTGAGTACGATTTGCTGGCAAAACGTTTTTTAACAGTACACAAAACCGTGTTCGACCACGGTTTTGAGTCCGTTTTTGAAACCGTATGGCAAACGCATACGTTTTTTTTTAACATTAAAGTCAATGGAAAACGCACATATGTGCGGTTCCATACATATAAACCGTATGCGTTTTTCGTCTGCGCATGCGCATTTTCAAAACAAGAAAATATTTTTTTATTAAATGACACTAATTCCAAAAACGTATGCGTTTTTTTAATCAAAACCGGATGGAACCGTACGCACTTTTTGAAACCGTATACGTTTTATAAACGCATACGGTTCAATCAGTTTCAGCCGCATACGTTTTTTCATATAAATCGTATGCGGCTGACGGATGGGAAAATCGTAGTGTGAACCCAGCCTGAGAAAGAGAGCACCAGGGATGGCTGTCTAAGAGAGAGGGGAGAGCACCGGGAACGGGCGCGTGTAAGATCTAGAAGTCTGAGTTCATACTTCTTGTATACATCGATCATATCACATACTTCTGGTAACTCTGTGCCCTGATTCACACTCATGTGATAAACAAGATTTTCTGTTTAGCAATCGCAGAGCGCCCGTGTGATTTGCTGTGGATGTCATTGTTAGATTAACGACACCCCAAAAGAGATTGAAAAACACACTGCAGTGGTCAGAATCGCATGTGTGTGAACACTGCTGTCATGCAATTTAGGTGGGGGAAAATAAGGGTCCTGCGCCATTTTGGTGTGGATGCAATGAGATTTGGGCCATGCTTAGGCATTGCATGTGATGTGCACAGGAATGCCGTGCAATTCCATTACAAATCACACAAGCTGCTTTGTACGCACCAGTGTGTGAACTTAGGTTGAGGTTAGTTTTGGATGTGCGTCTATATCTCCCTTTCATCTGAAGCCCGATCTACATTGGGATCACATATTTAGAGGCTGGTAGTGTATTGGATGCAAATTAGTATGTAGCTCCTGCCTCCACTCTGAAGCCCTGTACACACGACCGGGATTCCCGGCATAAAGTCTGACAGGAAACCCGACAACCTGCTCGGTAAGTTTCCCTGTGTACACACGACCGGGTTTCCCGTTGGGAAAACGGCGGGAGAGCTTTGGCTGGGAATCCCGGCCGTGTTTACGCTCCCTCGCAGTGTTTCCCATAGGAAAACCGCTGGGAATCCCGGCGGGAAAATAGAGAGCAGGTTCTCTATTTTACCGCCGGATTCCCTGCAGTTTTCTTGTCGGGAAAACTGCGAGGAAGCATGCACACGGCCGGGATTCCCAGCCAAAAGCTCTACCCGCAGTTTTCCCGATGGGAAACCCGGTCGTGTGTACACAGGGAAACTTACCGAGCAGGTTGTTGGGTTTCCTGTCGGACTTTATACCGCTGGGAATCCCGGTCGTGTGTACGGGGCTTGACTACTACTAAGGTCAGGTCAGAAATGATTAGGGTGTTAGAAAACTGGATGTTATAACAATAATTGCCTCTTGGGAAATTGTGTAAAAAGAAAAGTGTTTTAATTCCATGCAAAATGTTACAAATATAAATGCATAATAAATAAACAGTGCCATCAAATAAATGTATGAATAATTCATAAGTTCGTGCGAATAACAATAAAATTAAATAAACATTAGTCCTTTGGTGATTCGAAATAAAAGTGACAAGTGCTATGTTATTGTGTCCTTAAAGCAGACCTTTAGGGCCAGTTCACACCACATGCAGTCCAGTGCATTTTTGTTCTGCATCAAAAACGCATGGAAAGTAGGTTTATGGTTTCCAATGGCAAAGTTCACACCAGTGCAGTCAGTTCCAGAAAAAAAGTAGAACATGCTGCATTTTTCCTGCACTGAAACCCAGTAAAACGCATCAAAAGTTCACTGGACCCTAGTATAGTAGGAAAGAAAAAAGCACCTGGAATGCATCCAGAAACGCAGCAGATTGAATAAAAAAAACGTGCCTGCAGAAACGGATCCGGAGTGCGTTTTTGTTGTGTGAATGTACGGAAATATAAAAAAACAGCCTTCATAGCGTAACTCCGTAAACCACGATTTAATAAAAGCCGGTAATATTGCACTTATATTTGATTAAAAGTTAAAATGCATAAAAAAAAAAAAAAAAACAGGAAGTCCGGGATGCAATGCACTCCATGGACCCAAAACCAGAAATGACGCTGTAGCTCTGTCCAATGCGTTTCATCACACCAATGTCATCAGGAGTAAGAGGCCTGTCCTCTCTTTCCCTCTTTTTCATTATTTTCTTCTTTTGCCGCTCTCTGAGGCAGACACCGGCCCATGAGGATCTATATGTTTTTTTTTCTCTTTTTATGTAGTTTATATGAGTAGCCTTATGGCCCATACACACGATCCGAATATCGGCCGATGGATCGTACGACTTTTTTCGCTTAATAATCGCAAGTAAAATAAAATAGGTTATTAAGCTCACGAAAATTCTCGTACGACAGAAAAAAAAGATCGGAAGTGATGTCACGTGTTGTAATGTGTTTGTATTGTATTGTCGGACGACGGCTGTACTGACTAAACGAAAATAGTACGATCTGACATCGTACGGGGAAAATTTTCGCACATGTCCGATCGAAAAATATCGGATGAACGGTCGTGATCGTCTCTCGAAAGTAGTGTACACACGATCCGAAAATCGTACGATCCATCATCGGACGATCGTTTTCGTCCGATATTCGGATCGTGTGTATGGGCCATTAGGGTCCTTTCACACGTGCGTCCGTTTTTTTTCATCAGTTGATCCGTTTTTCGTCCGTTCACATCCGTTTTCATCCGTTTTTTTTTTTTTTCAGTTAGAACTTTATTTTTATTACATATTTTGATGAAAAACGGATGTTAGCGGATCGGATGTTAAACAAATCGTCCGCTAACATCCGTTTTTCGTCTGTGCCGGTTTTTTGATGAAAGAAAAATAGGGTTTGCTTCCGTTCAAAAAAACAGAGCTTAACGGAGACAGATGGAAACGGACGTTAGCGGATGCTCATCCGCTAACGTCCGCTAGCCCATAGGGATGCATTGCGGTCCGTTTTTCATCCGTAAAAAACGGACGAACGGTCCGCACGTGTGAAAGGGCCCTTAAAGGAAGAGTTTGAGCTATGAATTATCAATAAAACTGTAAAGGTACATGGGAATATGATGTATATGCGCTGTTTGGAATTTGTGTAAAGACAAAATACTTAATAAAATATAATTATTTAAAAAAAAAACATCATCAGGAGTGGTACATGATCTGGCACAGTAGAGACACTTTTCTACTGTATAACAGCGTTATGCAGTTGGCAAGTGGTTACGGGGGGGCAGGCAGCAAAAACATGGCTCAATTTCACACCCCCACCCCACCCCACAATTGCATATCTAAATTTAGGCTGTAGGGCCCTTTCACACAGGGATTCCATTTGTCCAATTTTCAGATGAAAAACAGACTGTAATCCATTCCTATGGGCTTGCAGGTGTAAACGGATGGATGATCATCCACCTACTCTCTGTGACTATTCAGGACCATTTTTTTTTTTTTGTTTGCATTCTTTATATAAATTAAATTGGGTAATGTACAACAAGAGCATCGCACGCTATACAAAAGCGGTGCACAGGAAATCAAAATTTTACTTCAGCAATATTAGGATATAGATGCAATGTGCATACAGTACTCTGCAAAAGTTTTAGGCAGGTGTAAAAAAATGCTGTAAATTAGGAATGCTTTTGTGCATAGTTGAGTCTCCTAAGCCCAGTACACACTATAATGCCATGTATACACGATCCGAAAATCGGACGACAGATGTCCGACTTTTTCCGTTTACTAGTCGCAAGTAGAAATTGAATAGATTACTAAAGTCACGAAAATTCTCGTACGACAGAAAAAAAAATCGGAAGTGATGTCATGTGTTGTAATGTATTTGTGTTGTATTTTCGGACGACAATTGTACTGACCAAACGAAAATCGTACGATTTGGTATCGTACGAGGAAAGTTTTCATGCATGTCCGATAAAATAATATCGGATGAACTGTCATGATCGGCTCACGGAAGCCCTGTACTAACTATCCGATTATCGGATTCTTCCTCGGACGACATTTTTCATACAATATTCGGATCGTGTGTACGTGGCATTAGACAATGGGATGGGCGGTCGCCCCGTTTTTCTTGATGTCTCACAGCGTGAGATGGTACGAACTGAATGACATTTCTGGAATGACAGAGGCTTTTTTTTATTGTTTATTGTTTCTGATCATAAGCAGTCTTTCCTGTCTGATTTTCCATACAAAAACAGTACACATTAGGTGAAAATCATTAGCTCTGTTCACGTACAAGAACATATTTGGAGTTGGTCCCTTTGGAAATTTTTGTTTGGAAAGTCTGAATTGGATGTTGAAAGTTGTGTGCACACAATACAAACATCGAACGATCTTGCCTGGTACAGAACTTTTCTTCAGATTTTCTCATAGTCTTATGCATTTTTTCCATGTACTATGCACGAAAAACCTAGGACCTGGGGTGCAGAAAAATGTCAGCAGGTGCTGTGGACTAAGAAAAGTGCTAGTGATGCCCTACCTAAAATTAGCACTGCTCAGCGCTCAAGAGTAAATAATTAAGATAGTTAGCAACCAAGTATAGTGTACATATACAAATATATGAAAATATAAAAGCAGCACATAAAACATGAAACAAACAGTAATATTAAAAACTCTCTAAAATGTCCCAGAGTCCAATATACTACTGTAGCAGCGCTACTATCAAACCACCATTTGAAAGACCTCTATGTGTGGTGCACACAGGAAACAATAATGGTGCAGAGGAAAATGGATGTAGTTGATCAAACAGTTTTTAACCAGTGCTCCTTTCACCAAGGGATAATCACCACGTGGGGGGATGTTGTCCCCTTTTGGGGATGCACTCACCAAAGTGTAAAATCAGATCAGCATGGAATTATCATATACATCTGCCATAAATATAGCTCTCTCCACTTGCTCTTGCTTGTTGAATTAGGTCCGCAATTCCATGTGAGGAAATAAAATTCATATAGAGCAGTACCGTTTTATAAAGTTTATTAAAAACCCACCAGTACCCCTTATATAAATGTGCGTACCCCAAGAAAAAGATGTGTTTCGTCATTGGCTGACTTCGGCTGACTGCTGTGGACTGATGAGTGAAAATGTAAAATATTTGTCTGTAGCCAAAAGTAGTTTGTTCGCTAAGGTCTGGAGGGCAGTGCAATAATGAGTGTCTGCAGACAACAGTGAAGCATGGTGGAGGTTCTTTGCAAGTTTGGGGCTGCATTTCTGCAAATAGAGTTGTAGATTTGGTCAGGATCAGTGGTGTCTTCAATGCTGAGAAATACAGGCAGATAATTATCCATCATGCCACACTATCAGGGAGGCGTGCAATTGGCCCTTAATTAATTCTACAGCAGGATAACAACCCAAAACATACAGCCAATGTTGTTAAAAACTATATTCAGAGTAAAGAAGAACAAGGAGTCCTGGAAGTGATGATTTGGCTCCCACAGAGCCCTGATCTCAACATCATCACGTCTGTCTGGGATTGCATGAAGAGACAGAAGGATTTGAGGCAGGGCCGTCTTAATAGCATCATGGGCCCCTGGGCAAAGTAATGCTCTGGGGCCCCTACAATGCAGACAGTGCAGGTAAACAGAGATCAAGTATGTAGGAGGTAGGGGATATCTAGGGTGTTGAGGGGTTAGAGTGCTGGGGGATAACTGGGATGTAGAGGGGCAGCCTGGGCTGCTCCAATTTCAGGGCAGCCCGGGCTCAAGGACCAGCTGCTTTGGGGAAAGTGCAGGGGCCCCCCATGCAGCTGGGGCCCCTGTGCAGTGCCCTCTCATTAAGACAGCCCTGTTTTGAGATAGCCTACAGTAACAGAAGATCTGTGGTTAGTTCTCCAAAATATTTGGAATGAGCTACCTGCAGAGCTCC
The DNA here is from genome assembly GCA_029574335.1 of Rana kukunoris. Lineage (NCBI taxonomy): Eukaryota > Metazoa > Chordata > Amphibia > Anura > Ranidae > Rana > Rana kukunoris. Next base: position 510,076,686 of record CM056050.1, read on the forward strand.
TTCAAAAACTGTGTGCAAGTGTACCTAGAAGAATTTATGCTGTTTTGAAGGTAAAGGGTGGTCACCAAATAATGATTTGATTTGGATTTCTCTTCTGTTCAATTACTTTCAATTTTGATAATTGATAAAAATAAACTATTGATAATTCTATTTCTGAAAACATTCTTACTTTACAATTTTTTTCCACACCTGCCTAAATTTTTTGCACAGTAGTGTAAAGCGTTAATTTGTATAAGATTATAAGCAGGCGTAGTGCAGAATGTGTTAGAATATGTATAGTAATAATAATATAAAGGGTGTGAATAGAGGCCCATTTTTGTTAAACGGAAGAAGGCTGTGTCCTTTCCTATCTAGACAGATGTAAACTGATGCCGTCTGCCGAGCCTAGGTTCACATCTTTATGTTTCTCTGCAGCTGCGTTTTAGGAAGGCACAGAAGCCCATTCATTTGAATAGGCTGCTGAAACACAGAAAAAGTCCTTGCAACTTTTTCAAAAACTACAGTCGCAGGGAAATCGTATGGTGCTTTGGCACCATTTGGTCCGCATGGGGGAAATCGTGCTGCACTTTCCATTGTGTGGAGTACCATTGAGGATTGTCTGCTTAAAAGTAGCATGTTTTTGATGTGGCTGCCTGGGAAGACGTGCAATTTACATGTCTTCCAGCACTCTAAATAGTGTAAATCTAGCCTTTAGATGTTACGTTTATGTCTGTATTTAGGCAAGAAACATTTTTTGTTTATCATTTTGCCACCTATTATTGTTTTTTGCAACAACTGAAAAAAAAAAAAACATTGCAAACACGGATCTGAACTAGACTGATGTAACTTGAAACTGTATACATCCATATTTTTTTAGCGAAAAATGTGACTGAACTGAATACTTGGAAGTGCAGTCGCTAAAGATCTGAAATGAGGGGAAGTTCTGCTGATTTTATCATCCAATCATGCGCAAGCTAAAATTCTTTCAGTGCAAAGTGGATTTGTCGATAAGGCATGACTGAAAAATGTCTGCCAACCAGCTCCCGATCAGCGCTCTGAGCCAAGGGCCGTCCCTCTGTCAGAACACAAAAGAACAGCAGGGGAGATCACTGCACTAACATCAGATTGTTAGTACAGCAGCTCTGACCTGAGCTGTCTGTTTTTTTCTTAAGCCCACTGGGTTGAACGAAAAAAAACTTGCAGTGTGTACTAGACGTAGGGCTCCTTTCACACTAGTAGCACTAGTTACTGCCCCCCCCCCCATCCCCCAAAAAAGCCATCCGTGGTAGATCACTTTGAAGGTTAGCAGGCATTCAGAAGGCGAGACTGCCATCCCCTGATGCCTGTTTTTTATTTCTATTGCTGAACAGCAGTTTTACATTGCAGGACCACTGCCACAACTGAAAAACAAGCTTGCGATTGCCGACTATCGATATCCCCATCACACACATTTTTAGAACAAGTTGAGAATGAAATGGCTGCAGCAACAGTTAGCTGGCAACCATAACATCACAGATCATCATACATATTTTCCAGCACACCATAGATCTTTAAGTAACGTCCAAAGACTTCAATTCATAAAGATCACATTACAGTGGAAAAATGCAGCATTTCTGGGCCAATCTGGACCCCTTCGTCATTACATGCCTGAGTCACTTTAAAGTGGACCTCTGTTTAAGTGTTAATATTAACAGTCTTACTGACGTTTGTACATAAGCTGTGATATGGAGGCTAAAATAGATATATTCAGTGGAGAAAATGCTGCTCCAGGCTCCTCCTAGTGCTCATCTTAAAAAATGGAATTCCAGGAATTTAACCATGTCATCTCTTCTGAAACAGAGAATCATGGAGCAGGTTGTCTGACCCTTATGCCGCGTACACACGACCGTTTTTCGGGTTGTAAAAAATGAAGTTTTTTTTATGTCATCAAAAACGATCGTGTGTGGGCTTCAGAGCATTTTTCACGATGTAAAAAATGGGCATTAAAAATTTTGAACATGCTCTAATTTTTCACAAAGTTTTTAACGTTGTAATTTTTAACGTCGTAAAAAATGGTCGTGTGTGGGCTTTAACGACGTGAAAAAAAACGTGCATGCTCAGAAGCAAGTTATGAGACAGGAGAACTCGTTCTGGTAAAGCTAGCATTCGTAATGTAGTAAGCACATTCATCACGCTGTAACAGACTGAAAAGCGCAAATCGTCTCTCACCAAACTTTTACTAACACTAAATCAGCAAAAGAACCCCCAAGGGTGGCGCCATCCGCATGGAACTTCCCCTTTATAGTGCCTTTGTACGTGTTGTACGTCACTTCGCTTTGCTAGAGCATTTTTTTTTTCACGATCGCGTGTAGGCAAGGCCATTTTAATGATCGGGTTGAAAAAAACGTTGTTTTTTCTAGATCATTAAAAACTTTTTTTACAGCCCCGAAAAACGGTCGTGTGTACGCGGCATTAGACCTCATGTACACGAGCAGAAAAAATTCCACTTTTAGAAACGTTTTCCTTTTTTATGTGCCTCTGATTGCAGTTGTATATTAGCCAATGGGGTTGATTTACTAAAGGCAAATTGTCTGTGTACTGCAGGTGCAGTTGGGCTAGATCTAAGGCCGCGTACACGACGGACCGTTTCAGCAGACAAATTCGACCGCGTGTACGGGGGGACAGACAGGTTTTTCCAGCAGACAAATTTTAAAGCATGCTTTAAATCTGTCTGATAAGAACCCGTCCGTCCGACATGTCTGCTGGTTAGTACACTAACCAGCGGACATATCTGCCCGCAAATGCGTCGAATGGATTCGACGCATGCGTGGAAGTTTTTTACTTCCGGGTGCGGTGACATGGCGGCGTCAACATCACCGCCACATCACCGCGCTGTCTGCCAGCGGGGATTTTGGTTTGATCGTGTGTAAACCAAAATAGCCCAGCAGACAAATCCGATCAAATCGGTCTGTCAGACCGATTTGATCGGATTTATTTAGCCGTGTGTACGCGGCCCAAGGGGACTATCATCCAATCATGTGAAAGCAAAAATGCATTTTTTTTCCTTGCATGTTCTCCTCAGATCCAGAGAAACTGCACTAGCAGTGCACAGGCTATGTGCCTTTAGTAAATAACCTCCAATGTGTCCTTGCACATTTTGGCCTTAACACTGACTGTGGCTTTGAAATCGCACAACTTCATCTGAAATCGCACAATTTCAAAGCTGCATGTTAGTGCGACATTGGTGTGACTTCATCTTCTAGATTGTAAGCTCTAACGAACAGAGCCTTCTGATTTCTTCTGTATTGAATTGTATTATAATTGTATTGTCTTCCCTGATGTTGTAAAGCACTGCGCAAACAGTTGGTGCTATATAAATCTTGTATAATAATAATAATGTATAGATGTCTATGCAAGTCGCACCTGAAATAGCCAAAAGTAGTGCATAGAATCTGATGAGTAAAGCTCCAGTGCAAGGGAGAGGTTTTAATTTTACTGGAGTCCGGGCTAAACAAGTGGAGTCACTTAATATAGACCAATGGCATGCTAATAGAAAGCTGGATTAGACTGTACTTATACCAAGCCATATGTCTGGTGCAGACCCCGAAGATGCCCTGGCCTATGCCTAACATTCATAGTAAACCTGAATGTTAAATAACCACTGGTGTATCAGCCTGTAATACCTCTTCATTACCAGGCTATGGTTTCAGTAAAGTGATAGTTTGACTGACCCATCATGCAACACTGCACCCAAATACATTTTATATTATTTTTTGGGAAAGATAAAGTTACTTTTAGTTATATTTAGTAACAACTTTTCTTTTACCATATAATGTTCCGAAGCCGACCCACAGCCATATTTTTTACGGCCATCAGTTGCCATTCCTGGGCATTTATGGACAGATAAAAATCGGTAAACTTTTACAAACTGTCCGTAAAGTTAAAGGCGGTTAGCAACCCTTGAAGAACTCACAATATACAGTTAATGGAAATATGGCACACAAAGAATATAATAATGTGTTTTAAAAAAATAATAATTACTTTTAAGTGCATTTGGAAAACCTAAAATATCTACCAACTACGTTTGAAAAAAACTTGTATTTATTTATTTAAGGCCACCAATACAGCTTATTTCATGTCGGTTATAATGTTGATAGATTGGGTATTTTTCCATTCTCCAAATGTTCACAGAGCACTTTCTGTATCAAATTAGCTCAAAGACTAATTTTGGCCCTGAACCAGGTACATTTTTTTCACACGTGTTTTGCAATGTGACACTTGTGGCAAAATCGCAACACATTTGGGGTACCATTAAGAAGGAATTGCCTTCCCCCCGGTTGGCTAGGGCGACCCTCCGGCTCCCTGTGAGTTGTGGGGGACTTGCCCTCCCTGACTTGTTGACTTACTACTGGGCGGCTATGTTGGTCACGGTGAGATGGTGGTTTCAGCAGTCCAGGGCTAATGCGGCTGTCTGTTTGGAAGCGGCCATCGTGGGCTCCCTCACGGAGCTTACCAACCTTGTGTACCGGGGCCCCTCGGAGTCCCCTCTGCTGCCGATCCCGACTGTGGCGACCCTTCGGGTCTGGGGGGTGGCTAGAAGACGGTTCCTGAACCCCGACCAGCGGTCCCCCTTTACCCCCCTGTGGGGCAACCCTTGTCTCCCTCATTTTAGAACCATTCCGGATCCGCAGCTGTGGGCCCGCTTTGGCATTAAGTTGCTCCGCGACGTTTACAGCCGCGGGGCTCTTCTTTCATTCCGAGCTCTGGCGAATAAGTTTGGCCTTCCTTTATGGATGGCGTTTAGGTATCAGCAGCTCCGTCACGCAGCCAGGGCGCAGTTCCCGTCCCCCCCTACTCTGAAAGCCGATTCCATAGAGGACCTGTTAACGCAGGAGACTCTGGCTAAGCCGCTGTCTGAGCTGTATTTTGCTCTCCAGAGGAGGGATTCCCCAAAGATGGAAGCCTTGTGGGATAAATGGAGGGGGGATTTCCCTGAGTTGGACAGAGAAACCTGGGAGGAGTGTTTTGAGGCTAGCTCTAAGGTGGTCATCTCCTCTAGGGATAAGCTGATTCAAACGAAATTTCTGCACAGGGTTTATTTTACGCCTCAGAGACTGCACAGAATTTATCCGCTCCGTTCACCAAATTGCCCCCTATGTCACTCGTCTGATAGCACCTTTTTACACATGTTCTGGACCTGCCCGAAGCTGGCGAGGTTCTGGGCTGCGGTGGGAGAGACTATCAATTTCCGCCTCCAACTGGAATTACCCTTGTCGGCGGAATTGGCCCTGTTGGGTGTACAGGATGACGAGCTGCGGCCTAGATATACCAAGACGCTGATTTCTTTGTTGTTCTTTTATGCTAAAAAGGAGATTCTGCTGAAATGGATCTCCCCCTTACCCCCCACTGTGGGCTCCTGGGAAAGGGCGGTAAACGCAGTGCTTCCACTGTATAAGTTGACGTACATAAGTAGAGGGTGTCCTATGAAGTATGAGAGGGTTTGGCGGCCCTGGACCGATCCCTCATATGTTGCTAACCCCTGAGATGTACATGGGAGAATTGTCCTTCGCGTCGTGGGTGGGCTTCCCCCTCCCTCCCTTCCCCTCCCCCTGCCCCCCCCCTTTCCCCCCTCCTCCTCCCCTTCCCCAGGGCGCTCTGATGCCTGCGGTGTTGGTTGTTGAGAAATTACCTGCTATCCTATCTGTTTGATATAACCTCCTTCTTTCACAATAGATAAGTGTGCCTTATTATTGTGTGCCTTATATGTATATGTATGTATGTATATGTATATATAAATATATATATATATTTTTTTTTTATTATTTAAATTTTTTCCCCTCTGTATGTAATCTATGTATTGTACTGCTCTCACCCAGACTAAATTGTCATGTACCATTCTTATGGTTTTTTTTCCCCAATAAAGACCAACCTTGTTGTTAAAAAAAAAGAAGGAATTGCACCCAAATGTGCATTTTTCCGATGCTGCATCTGCCCCCGGCACCTCTAAAACTGAGAATCGAGCGATCTAGCACCACCGATCGCTTAGATCTCCTCGAGCAGAGGGGGTTATTTGACATCCCCCCCCCCAAAAAAAAACACCAGCCACCACTGCTTTCCAGCAGTCTCATAATACCTCAATCCAGCATCTTGAAAAGGCTAGGCAAGCGTCACATGTCACAATACCCAGCCATATGTACCCAGCCACACATACTTTATACTGGAAATGACAAGTATTTTTGAATTGCTGGAGTGCTAGATTTGGATGGCAGGGGAGCACTCACAAAAGTAGTATTGGCACCTTATGGTAGGGTGACCAGAAATCCCCAGTTTCAGGGGACAGTCCCCTGATTGAGGACACTGTCCCTTGACCAAGTCTGTCCCTGGTTTTGTCCCCAGATTGGATTTAATAGGGGGCAGGGGCAATTTCAAAGACAGTCAGTGCAGAATTAAAAAAAAAAAAATTGAATTAGGGGGGTTGTATTTTTCCCATTATCTGTGCCCCTTTCTGATGATCATGTGCTGGTCGGAGTGGAGGGAATATTTCTTCAGTTTTGGGCGCATGCCCATTCAGCTTCGCTCACATGTTCTTCTGCCTTGGCACAATTCTTGGCCAGCCACCTGCTTATCTCCTTGCCTTCCCTGGGGGAGTGATCTTCCTCCGCTCCCCACCCAGTAGTACTCGGGGCACAAAGAGTAAGACTTGAGAGGCTGTGAGGCAGGCGGTGACGGGCAGAGAGTCGCTGATTGCTGCCATTACTAGTAAACAAAAAATATGTCCCCGGATTTCATTTTCAAAATCTGGTCACCTTACCTTATGGTGCCCGCAAATTTACACTTTTAAGCTGGCAATACATGGATTACAATTTGGCCAGTTCAGCAGGGACCAAATTAATCTCAATCCATGTATTAGGAAGTCTACGAATCAACTTTTGTACAAACAGCATGTCAGATAAATGCTACTCGATCAGCGCTGATCATTGTATTCTGATAGTGGGAAAGTCTCACTGTCAGAATAAAAAGGCGCAGAGAATCAGGTCAGTTTTATCCATTCAACCCCCTCGTAGAGCTTAACTAATAGACTCATCTATGGGCTGCTTTACTTTAATAAGGCTGGAGATAGATGGTTTAAACCATGTCTGGGAACTCTGAATTTACCAAATTGATCTATCGATCAACTTGAGTACAAGCAGCCTGCCAGATTTTTCATGCGATTGTCGCTAGCAGCTAGTATAGAATTCCTGTCCTACAGGTTGTGGAAATTCACTCAATGTATGGGTTGCTTAACAGTAGACAGTTGTATTAAAGTGGAACTAAGCCTAAAACTGCTCAACCCCCCACCCTGAAATCTATACTAACTGAAGGAAGATACTACTTATGTATTTTTAGGGTGCTCCGTTCTAGTCATGATCACCCTAGCGACTGGCTTGAGGGGAGAGGAGAGAGCGCCAACAATAGCTGGAATTCCTGGTGATGTCACCCATTGGCCTACTATAGGTCATCTGGTGTTGTTCCTCTTTTCGCAGCCGCCTTTGGGAGCTGAACATGTAAATAGGTAAGTATAAGCGGGAGCACCCTAAAAATATGGGTAGGGTAGTTAGAAAAGAGTTAGAAGAGGGGTGGGAGCTGTTTTAAAGTGGTTATAAAGGCTCAAGGTTTTCCACCTTAATGCACTCCAGGAGCGCCAGTAGGGGACCCAAAAAGAAGAGGATCGGCGCTGCTCTTTGCAAAGCCTTTGCACAGAGCAGGTAAGTATAACATGTTTTTTTTTAATTCTTTCCTTTAGAATTTAGCTTGGTTAAAACCTGAAATTCAATAACTTTTTATTCTTCTAACGGTTAAAGTAGAACTATGGTCAAATTATAATATCAAATATGTGACGTAGAATGGGCTCTCTGTTTTTCTAAGTACACACTAGAACATTTTTTAAATATATGTTTAGCCTGCCACTAAAACCCTGGATAGGCACTTGCTTTGATAGAGTGAAATCAGCACAGTGTTTTCACCATTGCTGCTGCTGCTGCTGTAGCTGCTTAGACGTTGGTTTGTTTGATTGCAATACCAGGGAATAAGCATTCCTAACTCTGCCAACAGTCCTTTAGATTGACAGCACTTTGATTTATCTGCAAGAGCTTAAAGAAATTACGAAAAAGCCCTGCTCAGTCCCTTCTACCCATCCAGCTTTGCCTAGCAGGGTGCACAGAAAATCCAGCATTTCAGCTGCATTTAATGACAAAAAGGGATACATTGAAAATGCCTGTGTATCAAGAAAATCATTATGCCGCGTACACATGATCGGACATTCCGACAACAAAACCGTGGATAAATTCCCGACAGATGTTGGCTCAAACTTGTCTTGCATACACACGGTCACCCAATTGTTGTCAGAAATTCTGAACTTCAAAAATGCGGTGACGTACAACACTACGACGAGCCGAGAAAAATAAAGTTCAATGATTCCGAGTATGCATCAAATTGATTCCGAGCATGCATAGATTTTTTTTGCGTTGAATTTCCGACAACTTTTGTTGTCGGAAAATTTGAGAACTAGTTCTCAAATTCTTGTTGTCGGAAACTCCAACAGTAAATTGTCCGATGGAGCATACACATGGTTTCGATTTTCCGACAACAATCTCACATCGAACGTTTGTTGTCGGAAATTCCAACCATGTGTACGTGACATTCGAGTCTGTTAATGAACTTTAAGTTATTGTACATGCTTTCCTATGGCCGTTCTAGGAGTTTTAGGTCTATGGGCACAAATATAGGTCTTGAGAGCATTTAGCAATTATTTGCTCAATTAAAGAAAAATATGTTTTGAGTTTTTTTGCTGCAGACAGTTGACTTTACTTCTGCTTTAAGAAATATTCTCAACTTCTAAAAAAGAAAAATGAGTAAAGCGTAATTCATAGCTTTTATATGCCATATTTTATTGATGGGAGAATTACAGTAACATATTGCTTCTTCATGTAATTCTGGTTCATAAATCAGCGATTATGTTTTCCTTTGTCACATTGACTGATCGTTAGCATGTAAACAACTAATAATATAAAACAAAGTAATGCATTCAAATTTTTATTGGCCAGTCTTTCAGTCACTGGAAATTTGTCTGTAAATTATTTACCTAATTGCAGTTTAGATAGTAGGCTTCATGTCGATCTGTAGACTGTAAGATATATTTTGAATGACAGATATTACCTCCTCTTGTCCTTTACTTTTAACATCTCCACTCAATCATCTATGGCCGTCCATCAAGTTTACTAGTATTATGATGCATTAAATAGCAGCTAGGCAAAGGAAGATTGATATTCTAAGTACCCTCATATGGGCATGTGTGAATAATATCCATGTGGAAGTTGTTTAGTGGAGCAGTTCACAAAAATATTGATGTATAGGTTCAAACTAGCACATTAGACATTTTCCAATGTTCTTTTTATCCATTATGTTTAAATGGTTATTTGCGCAAAGCAATGCTATCTGTGTTATTTAAGTACATTGTAGAAATTATGAAGGCAGAATACTTAACTTTATAGCAATACTAAGATGTACAGTATGTTGGTATTTTCCGATATTTAAGATTTATGTTGGTGACGTGAAACATGCATGGCTTCATACATCTCTAAGGGATTCCAGAGCTCTCCCCAACATACTGTTAGTAAAGATGATGTCTAGCCGGAACCGCTCTTTTCCACTGTAGCACTTCAAAAAATGTAAATAAAGTTAAAAAATAATTCCAGATTGGTCCAACTTGGACCAATGCACTGCCGCCAGCAGTGACCATTGTGCGTGGGGAGTCTTCTTTGCTAGCAAAGCACAATGGTCACTGCTAGCAGCAGTGCATTGGTCCAGGTTGGACCAAGCTGGAATTATTCTTTAACTTGATTTATATATTTTTTAACTGCTACAGTGGAGGGGTGTTGTGGCTAGACATCAACTTTAATTACAGTATGTTGGGGAGTTCTCTAGAATTTCTTAGAGATGTATGAAGCCATGTGTGATTCAGACCTTCAACATAAATCTGAAAATACTAACATACATCTTCTGACTGCTGGTTTCCTACTGCGCATGTGTGCTGCGCATGTACTGTGTTCTGTGAATAGTCCAGCCATCATCTGGGACCTGTGTGTGTGTCCCAGAAGGCAGCAGGGGGAAGAAGGAGGGGCCGAACATACTTGTGAATCGCCTTGTGATCTTACCCAGTGCTGGGGGTGAGTACCTGTCAAAACCAGATACTTGTTTCCCCCCAAAAAAAGTGTCAAATGTGGCAGTAGAGGGCACAAACAAGTGGAGCTCCACTTTAAGTAACGTGGATTACAATGCTTTGCACAAATAACCATTTAAACCTATTGAACAGAACACAATAGCTCCACTAGAGGGATTTCCCCATTAACACTGACTGTGTTGATGGGGGAATCTAGCCATTTTCTTTCTTTCCACTTGATGGAAAGAAAGAAAATGGCATGATCTATGGGCTGCTTTAGGCTGGGTTCAAATATATGCAAATTGAATGTGGCTTTTCCCTGCATCCAATTCACATGACAGGCGAGTGTGACCGGCTCTCAATGGAGCCGTTTCACACAGGTCCAGGGTGGCCACAGTCCAGATTGCAGAAGGATCGTGTGCATCTTTGGGTCTAGTTCAGGTACAAATTCAGGCAAAAGGTGAGACCTGAATCGCACCTGAACCGGTGTACAGAAACGCACTGGACCCCATTTTTAATTCAGGGTGCAGAATTTGACAGGCGGTTTCATCTGTCAAACTTGCCCATTAGGTTCAATAGGGCCTCACTGAAGCTGCAATCGGAACACTCGGATTACAGCAGCGGCAGTGCAGCACGGTCCTGTATTGTAAAATTGCTTTTTGGAATGCTTTTCAGAGGACGATGAGAACTACAGTACATCTGAAAAGGCCTTTAGAGTTCACTTCTGCCAAAACCATCACCTTGACCATTCAAATACATTGATGATGTATTCATGCCATTCTATCAGCATAGTAAAATTCTAGAATACCAAGCACTGTAAACAGAAGGGAAACATGGGATCTGCAGAGGATTTAGGGGGCTTTGGGGTGATGGAAGCACACTGGAAATCCCCTTTAAAGTTAAAATGGCTTTTCTGTTTGTTGCCAAGAGTGTGGAGTCATGTGGTCATGGAATATCCACTTTCAATCAGTTTAAAGTTGTAGTGATAAAACTTTTTTATTTGCATTTCTTGCGGCAATAAGGATGATAGAAGTGATTACTGCTCACAAGTAGCTGTTTAACACAGTGGGAAGGACTCTTCATTAAGAATGCTATACATAGAACAAGAGACTATTAACAAGCACTTGAGCACTGGAGCACTAATGTAATCTTCGTTTAAGATAATTATTTTATTCTTGATAAAGTGTAAACATTTTTTTCTTGTTGTTATAGGTACAGTTTTTTTTTTTTGGATGCACTGAACAGAGCCGTATTAATGTGCATGGCGCGTTCTAAATTGCAATATGTAATGTATTGTTTGCTTCCAAGCAGAGACTGTCAACCTGTACACAGCTAAAGGTTTTACTCAAACGAGTAATGTGTTTGCTCATACTGTGCTTTATTTGCACTATCTTTTAATTGTTTCTGTAGGACCGTGTGTTTTATGAAAAGTAGGTTGTTGAAACTTGTCTTCAATTATTCTTATTTCAGTGGACAAGACAGATTTCTTAGAAAAGCTTTGGAAAATTAATAAGCTCTTTGAAAGGCGTTTATGAGGCTTTTGAAGCTTATTCTTGCCACAAAATGTAAAATTGACAAAGCATTTTTCACAATGAAGCTTTTGACATTATGTTAATTAGTCTGTGACACTATATGGTTTTCTTAGAAGGTTACAGATAACATTTACTGCTTTTCCAAAGATAGTATCCTTCTCAAAAAAAGAAGATTCCTCAGCTTAATTTGTCTGTTTCTATCTACTGTGGTAATGCACAACCTACCTGTAGGTAGTAGTACTGTTTTTCATTTAGCGCTTGTTCATACCACTGCACTGTGATAACTTTTGATTTTAGCGAATCAATATTCGTCGTTGCGTCTTTCCCCCAATTTTGTTTTAGTACCAGCCGCAGCCTGTGGTGCAGGTCAAATTTTGGGTTAATTGGGGTGCGCAGCCCATTAAAATGAACAGGATGACTTCCGAGGCAGATGCTCTTTAGGTATTACCAACTGAGGCATGCGGCTAGGGCACAATTCCCGCAGGCGGTAGTACTGGCTGCCGACCCCATTGAGGAGACCCTAGCACAAGAAACTTTTAGAAAAATGCTCTCTACATTATATCTGACCTTTCTGGAGGTTGATTCTCCCAAAATGAGCGCTCTCTGGGACAGGTGGCATTCAGACATCCCTGACCTTGATAGGGAGGCGTGGGAGGAATGCTTTGAGGATGGGGCAAAGTTACTGATTTCATCTAGTGACAGATTGGTACATACCAAATTCATGCATCGAGTCTATTTCACTCCCCAGAGATTGCATCGGATATACCCTGATAGATCTCCTGACTGCCCTAGGTGTCATTCTTCTGAGGGGACATTTTTTAATATGTTCTGGACCTGCCCGTGGTGGTAGTATATTGGGGGGAGGTCTTTGAGTGTATTAATGTGCGTCTTGCACTATCTCTCCCGATCCTGAACTGGCCCTGCTTGGGATCCATGATCCATGACGATGATCAGCACCCTAGGTATACGAAGTTACTTGTCTCTATGTTACTTTTTTATGCCAAAAAGGAAATTCTTAAGAAATGGTCCTCTTCCACTCCTCCCATGGTGGCGGCGTGGGACTCCTCAGTAAATGCGCTGTTGCCGCTGTATAAGCTGACTTATATTAATAGAGGCTGCCCCCAGAAATTTGACAGAGTCTGGCTCCCCTGGACACAACAGTTTTAACCTATGTTTCTTTGGGATGTGGGGGTTCTCTTCCTGATTATTTTTCCTGGCCAGTATGTGGGGTGGGTGGGACTGGTACTGTGACTTGTACATAAATTGTGGTGTCCATTATCTGCTTGTTACTTGTATATGCTTATTTATGTGTTGATTCTGTATGAGCTGTTTCTTGTACTGTGATGCCTTCTAAATAAAGACCAATCTCTTTGTTAAAATGAACAGGATATCATAACGCAAACATTAATGTGTTTGTGTCAAACACACTGCAACTGACTACCCTGGTGTGAATGGGCCCTTTTTAGCGGCGATTTACCGTCGTTTTCGCGGTGCTATTTGGCCACTAGTGGGTGCTTTTAACCCTTGCTAGCGGCCAAAAAAGGGTTAAAACCGGCAGTGCTGCCAATTGATTTCAATAGGCAGGGGCGCATTAGGAGGGCTGTATTCACCGCTCCTACAGTGCCTCAAAGATGTGGCTAGCAGGACTTTTTTTTACCGTTCTGCCAGCATGCACCGCTCGGGCTTTCACACTGGAGTGAAAAGAGCGACTCTTTCAGGGCGCTTTGCAGACGCTATTTTTAGCGCTGTAGAGCCTGCAAAGCGCCTCACTATGAATAGGGTCTACTAGACAGTGGTCACCAGAACAGATAAGGTCAATCTCCCGAATGGGGACACAGGCAGCAATAAAGATCTGACAGCACTCCAAACCCCTCACTGTTTTATCCAAAACTAAAACAAAAAAAGTTTTGGCTTTAGATAAAATTTTAGCATGCTCATGGGCGGTGTCAGGAGCTTTTAGCGCACCTGTTCCATCATAGCTGCTGGTTCCAGCATCCTAGTTTTGCCTATGATGCATTTTTTCTGTCTGTCTCTCAACCTGCAAGGTTGTCAGGAACTATTAGGATAAGTACTCACCGAGGCCGAGATGCCGAGGGCGGCTGCCTTTGCGGCTCTGTGCACTTCACCCCCTGGAGGTGGAGACAGCGGGGAAGGGCACAAAGGGGCACCGGCTACCAGCGGAAGGTGTTGTGCTGATAGGAGATCTCTGAAGGCTTGGCTTCCGATCACAGGACAGGATCACAGCGGGTGTGGATAGTAATTCTAGGAGCAATAAAGTTTGTCAGGCAGAGAGTCAGTTCAGGTCAAGACGGTAAGCAGGTCCGAGATGCAGGCCAATGGTTCAGGGATTGGAGAAGGCAGGAGGTCCGAGGTGCAAGCCGGAGGTCAAGGGGGTACAGACAGCAGCAGAAACGATGAGACGAGCCGAGGGTCAAGTGCAGGAGAAGGCGTAGAGAAGTCAGGTCCGATCCGGGTCAATAGGTCACAAGCTTTCAGGTAAACAAGGCACTAAGCAGGATAGCTGACAACAAACCAGCAACCCGCCATGCGTCTGGGGCTGGTTTAAATAGGCCGGGCTGGAACTTGATTGGTGGACGTGCGCGTGGATGCGCGCGCAGGCGTACGCGCGCGTGTGCGCGCAGGTGCGCGCCCACGTACGCGCCATGACGCAGAACCATGCTGGAACGCAGAGGCGCGCATGCGCGCGCCGCGCACGGGCACGGGCATGCGTCGTGGCGCGGATCGGCCGCTGGAGCCACTGATACCCTGACAGTGCCCCCCCCCAAGGGGCGGACTCCGGACGCCCAAGCTGGACATCAGTTCAGGGTGGTCTTGATGGAAGGCTCGAATTAGCCGAGGAGCGTGTAAGTTCCTTGATGGTTCCCATGAATTATCTTCCGGGGGGTACCCCTTCCACTTGACCAGGTATTGCAGCTGTCTTCCTCTCTTTCTACAGCCCAGAATGGCCTCAACTTCGAATTCTACTTCCCCTTCGACTTCCACTGGTGATGGCGGGGATTCCTCCCTCTCTGGGAAGGACTCAGGGACGACAGGCTTCAGTAAGGAGACATGAAAGACAGGATGGATTTTGTAGGAATTAGGCAGAGCTAATTCGAAAGCTACATCATTGATCTTTCGTTTGACTTGGAAAGGTCCGATGAACCTTGGCCCTAACTTCCGGGAGGGTATGTTTAACTTGAGATTTGCGGCTGACAGCCATACTTTTTCCCCCAATTTCAAAGATCGGGCTTTCCTTTTTCTTCTTGTCAAAAAAAAATTTGTGATCCTCCTGGGCTTGTCGCATCATTTCCTGGAGTTTCTTAAAGTTCAGTTGAATAGAAGTTACTTGCTCCTGAACGGCTGGAACCGACGTCTCCGGAATAGAGCTAGGCAGGAATGAGGGGTGAAACCCGAAGTTTGACCAGAAGGGGTTTGGTTGGTTGTGGAATGAATGGAATTGTTGTATGCAAATTCCGCGGACGGAAGTAGTGAAGACCAGTCGTCCTGGGAGGTTGAACAGAAGCAGCGGAGGTATTGCTCCAAGGTCTGGTTCGTCCTTTCGGTTTGACCATTACTCCGTGGGTGATAGGCTGATGAAAGACAAATTTTGATATTGAGAGATTTGCAAAGCTCTTTCCAGAATTTGGAAGTAAATTGTGCGCCTCTGTCAGAGACGATACTTTTGGGGGTCCCGTGAAGCCGGACTATCTCCTTGAGGAAAACTTTAGCTGTCTCTGTAGCGGTGGGGGTGCCCACCATGGGTAGGAAGTGCGCCATCTTGGAAAGGCGGTCGATGACTACAAAAATTGAGGTAAAACCCCCAGAAGGGGAAGATCTACAATAAAGTCCATGGAGACTTCTGACCAAGGTCGTTCGGGAATGGGCAGAGGCTTGAGCAACCCCCAACCCCTTGTACTAGGTCCTTTGTTGCGTTGACAACGAACACATGCAGACACATAGGCTTTACAATCCTGCTTCCAGTTTGGCCACCAGAAGGTGCGGGAGATCAATTCCGTGGTCTTTCGGACTCCAAAATGGCCCGCCAGCTTGTGATCGTGGAAGGTACTCAGAACTAGGTGCCGGGTTTCCACAGGAACGAAAATCTTGTCTCGAGACCAAAGCAGCTCGTCCCGTCTTTCAAGAGAGAGAGAGCTTTGGTTGGGACAGTGCCTGGATGCGGTCTTAATAGAGGTTAGGAGATCCAGTTGCGGGAGTAATAGGAAGTTCTGGGAAGATAGGATGGTGCCAGGTTCAGATGCTTCGGGGGACTCCAAGTACATTCTGGAAAGGGCATCTGCCTTCCCATTCTTGGAGCCGGGCCTATAGTATATAAGAAAATTGAATCGGGTGAAGAAAAGAGCCCAACGGGCTTGTCTGGGTCTTAGCCGTTTTGCAGATCGCAGATATTCTAGGTTTTTGTGATCCGTGAAGATCATAATAGGGTGGAGTGCCCCTTCCAACAAATATCTCCAGTCTTCTAGGGCGAATTTAATCGCTAACAACTCTCTGTCACCGACATCGTATTTCCTTTCTGGCGGATTTAATTTTCGAGAGGCAAAAGCCACTGGATGCAACAGGGCCTTTAGTCCATATCTTTGGGATAGGATTGCTCCCACAGCTGTCTCGGAGGCGTCCACCTCAAGTATGAAGGGTAGTGCCGGGTCGGGGTGGCGTAGAATGGGTGCTGAGGTGAACATTGACTTAAGCTTAAGGAAGGCTTCTTGGGCCTCCTGAGACCACACGAAACGGTTGCCTTGACGAGTGAGCCTGGTAATGGGTGCAACGATGGCGGAAAACCCAATGATAAAGCGTCTATAAAAGTTAGCGAAACCAATAAAACGTTGTACTCCCTTCCTGTCTCGGGGAGCTGGCCAGTCTTGAATGGCTTGGACTTTTTGTGGGTCCATGGCGACTCCAGACGTGGAAATGATGAACCCGAGGAATTGTACTGTACTCTTTTCAAATTCACACTTCTCGGCTTTCAGATACAACTTATGGAGCCTGAGGGTAGTGAGAACTATCTTGACATGTTCCTGATGAAGCTCAATAGAAGTGGAAAAAATAAGAATATCGTCCAAATAGACCACCAAAAAGTCATCCAAGTACTTCCGAAAGATGTCGTTGACAAAATGTTGGAAAGTGGCTGGGGCGTTGCACAGACCCAAACGGCATTACGAGATACTCAAAGTGTCCAAACCTGGATCTAAATGCTGTCTTCCACTCATCCCCTGCTCTAATTCGGACAAGGTTGTAAGCTCCCCGGAGATCTAATTTGGAGAAGATCTTAGCAGACCGGAAACGTTGGAAGAGCTCGGAATGAGAGGTAGTGGGTATCTATTTTTGACCGTAATTTTGTTTAATTCCCTGTAGTCTATGCAGGGTCTGAGGGAGCCGTCTTTTTTTCCCACGAAGAAGATCCCCGCTCCCGCAGGGGAGGAGGAAGGGCGAATAAATTGTTTTTCAAGGTTCTCGTCGATGTAGGCCTTGAGGGCCTTCAGTTCAGTCTCTGATAGGGGAAAAATACGGCCAAACGGGATTTCTGCACCGGGGAGCAGGTCTATAGGACAATCATAAGGCCTGTGAGGTGGCAGGCGGTTGGCCTGTTGTTTGTCAAAGACGTCTGTGAATTCCCGGTATGCTGGAGGGACATTTTGAAGATTCTCTGCTGTGGTGGTAACGGTGGAACAGACGGTGGTAGCCGGTGCAAGGCAATGTACAGAGCAATGGGAAGAGATAAAGCTGACTTCTTTGCTTCCCCAGTCAATATGTGGTTGGTGTGTGTACAGCCAGGGAAGGCCCAAAATAATAGGGAACATCGGAGATGAAATTAAGTCCAACTGTAGGAGCTCCTGGTGTCCAGAATCTGTAATGGCCACGACAGGGTCAGTCTGCTGTGTGACTAGTCCTGAACGAGGGAGAGAGCCGTCCGCCAGGCGTACTTGTAGATGAGGATTCTTCGGGTGAAGGGGAAAATGTAGTTTCAGGGCTAGGGCAGAGTCCACGAAGCTACTGCAGGCACCAGAGTCAATGATTGCTGGTAAGCGAGTCACCCTTCCGGTAGCTGTAGAGAGAGAAAAAGAGTAAGGTAAGACTGTGGAGCGCTGACGACACGGCAATCTGAGGTGGGTCTGGGTGCGCACTTACTGGGTCTCACCGGACAGGTGCGAAGAAAGTGTCTTTCTTCTGGAGTGAGAGGAGAGCGGACCAGCCCAAGCTGCATGGGTTCTGGGTCGGGAACCGGGTTGGAGGACACTGGAGGTAATGAGTACGTAGGAGCTGGTCTCGGAGGAAGCCAGGTTGGACGAAGCGTGTGGAGGCGCTCGGAGCGCCGTTCTCGTAGCCGTCTGTCCAATTGGGTTGCGGCCTGAATTAAGTCCTCCAGGGTAGCAGAAGGTTCAGTTCAGCTCGTCTTTGAGCGCTTCTGAAAGTCCCTCGGAACTGATACTTGAGCGCTGCTTCATTCCAGTCCCTGTCGGCTGACCATTAAGAGCTGAAACTCGACCATTTCTGCTGCTGTAGTCCTCCACTGGTCTCCTACCCTGGCTGAGGCTGTGAAGGATGGTCTCAGCTGTCGCTGTACGTTGTGGATCATCGTAAAGTCTGGCCATTTGCTCAAAGAAAGTGTCAAGTGTGTCCAGCACCGGACTTCTCTGTTCCATGAGACCATGTGCCCATGCCTGGGGTTCTTCAGAGAGGAGGGAGATAACGAAGCCAACTTTTACTGCTTCTGAAAAGAATGTTCTGGGCTGCAGCGCGAGGTATAGAGAACAGGCGTTTTTGAATGCACGATACTTCCTGCGATCGCCTGTGAATCGCTCGGGAGTCGGGACTCTGGGCTCAGGGTGAGTCACTACCACAGCTGGGTTAGCCGAAGCCTGTGGGGCTATAGTCTCTGTAGGAGGCGCTGTGGTTGGAGCCGAGGGGCCAGGTTGTCCGGTAAGCTGCTGAAGACGGCCGTCAATTTGGAGGTACCCATCCTGCAACTTCTGCACGGCGTCCGTAAGAGCCGAGACCTGCTGACATAAGGTCTCAAAAGGCGAGCGCACCCTGTCGGCCTCTGACATCTGGCTGGTTTGTACTGTCAGGAACTATTAGGATAAGTACTCACCGAGGCCGAGATGCCGAGGGCGGCTGCCTTTGCGGCTCTGTGCACTTCACCCCCTGGAGGTGGAGACAGCGGGGAAGGGCACAAAGGGGCACCGGCTACCAGCGGAAGGTGTTGTGCTGATAGGAGATCTCTGAAGGCTTGGCTTCCGATCACAGGACAGGATCACAGCGGGTGTGGATAGTAATTCTAGGAGCAATAAAGTTTGTCAGGCAGAGAGTCAGTTCAGGTCAAGACGGTAAGCAGGTCCGAGATGCAGGCCAATGGTTCAGGGATTGGAGAAGGCAGGAGGTCCGAGGTGCAAGCCGGAGGTCAAGGGGGTACAGACAGCAGCAGAAACGATGAGACGAGCCGAGGGTCAAGTGCAGGAGAAGGCGTAGAGAAGTCAGGTCCGATCCGGGTCAATAGGTCACAAGCTTTCAGGTAAACAAGGCACTAAGCAGGATAGCTGACAACAAACCAGCAACCCGCCATGCGTCTGGGGCTGGTTTAAATAGGCCGGGCTGGAACTTGATTGGTGGACGTGCGCGTGGATGCACGCGCAGACGTACGCGCGCGTGTGCGCGCAGGTGCGCGCCCACGTACGCGCCATGACGCAGAACCATGCTGGAACGCAGAGGCGCGCATGCGCGCGCCGCGCACGGGCACGGGCATGCGTCGTGGCGCGGATCGGCCGCTGGAGCCACTGATACCCTGACAAAGGTAATGGATGTGGTCAGTCTTTGGTTGGAGACCAAACCTGATTAAAGCCAGCCAAGCCTGCAGTCTCATGCTTGTGATATTGCATTTGTTACACGTGCTCCAAGCTCCCTGTTTGTTTGCCCTCTCTGCTAAATTGGATTCCCTCGTTGACAGTCTCAGATCGGATATTGATTACTCTCTGAACTCTGCCTGCCTTTTTACTATGGATTGACCCTAACTATTGGGAACCTTACCTGCCTTGTACCTGGACTGTCATTGAACCACTCTGCCTTTCTGCCAACCGCAAGCCAGTTTGCGTCTTCCCTGGGGTGGTGGCCGGGCACTATAACATTGTTTATAAGTCCTGGAGACCTGCTAGCCTTATGGGAAAGGGGGCTGTTATAGGTAAAGAACACAGAATCCAGCTATAGTATTTGACCACCTGTGTTTGGGGAAAGCCTGACATGAGGGTTATGAGTTCAGAAGAGATTACTGTTGCAGTGTTGGGGTTTATAGGAGGACTAGTGCTGTTTAAACCAAGAGAAATACAGACTGACTGATGCTGTCAGGATTGTGAACAGTGTATATGTGTCACCTGGATTTCTCATCTTCCAGGGTTTATAACTTATTTGGAGAAAACATTTTTTTTTTTAAATCTCAGATCATAATAAGTCCGGTTTGGGGCCTGGAGGCTCTGTAAAGCTTTAAGTGGGAAAAAGCCTCCACTCTTAGGTCTAAATATTACCTGGTATGAGTGAAATGACTGTTAATAGAGTTTCTCTCTCTCTGCTGTGAGAACCTGCTGCTGGGTGAAAAGGCTTAGTGCTAACACAATGCTAAAAAGGTACAAGAGCTGCGTGTTTACTTGGGAGAGCTCATTAGGGTTCCTGTTTGTCAGAGACTGAGTTTAGTTACTGGCTTGGATGAGCAGGTGATTTTTTTTGACTGAGTTCATATATATATATATATATATATGACCTGTGTGAAAAATCAACTTTGCTCCTTCCTGTAATCAATTAATAGGCCATTCTGTATGGCCAAAGCTCGACAATAATGTTCACCCACACGCCACTGAGAGCCTGAACCAGCTGCTTCTGCTCCCTCTACAGTCTGGAGCTCCAGTGAGCACTGGAGGGGAAAAGCACAGAGCAGCGACTGAGAGTCCCTGCTCTGTGCTCAGAGTGGGTCGATCTTTTGTCTTTGATCACTCAGTTCTCTGTGTAGAGTCGGCCGGTGACATCTGCAGCCATCTAGGTGAGCATGTATGTTTATTTTTTTAGGATTCCGTACTTCTCTTTTGAGAGATGTCGCTCCCCTTCCTATCTAATCCCCATCCATTTGCAGCACAGTTATATAAGCAAAAAATATGTAATATTTTACATTCTGGAGGAAATCATTTACTAAAACAAGCTTTATTTTTTCTTTGTCAATGATAGATTAGTAATAGTCCAGTAACAGTGTGATGAGTAATGACTGGTTTCTGCTGAACTGAAGTCAAAAACACATTTTGGTCCAGTTTTTCATATGCTTTTGTCCAGATGAAACATACAAAATTAATTAGCTTTTCACCCAGTAGGCAATGATTTGAGGCACTTTGGGGAAAGTGCAGAGAAAGTTAACAACCTTTCTATCTATACTGACCTAAATTTGCTAGAGACCTCTAGGGCATGTGTCTAATTATATCCCAACTCTAAAAAATAAATATTCTAGGATTTAACACTTCAAAGTTCAATCCTGCTAAACAGATTTGCCTTTTCTGTGACCTCCCAGCACCTTATTTTACTTTGTTAGAAGTGTCGATAGAATTTGTTTGTGTAGGATTAGGCTGTTCCATGGATGCATTGCGGTTTTACAAGACAGGAACTGTATTTATTTTTTGAAGTTCTATTTCTTGTTTTTTTTTTTTTTTTTGTTAAGGAAAAACAAACAAAACGCCAGGTTTAGGTTCAGAAAGAGGAGACAAATATAAGAAGTAAAATAAAAAAATGCATGGCAACAGTAAATAAAAGTTACAGTGGCCTGAAGACTATGGATTGGGTATATGTGCATGATAATGATATTGTTAAAAGCTCTTAAAGTGGTTGTAAACCCTCTCTGAGAACATTCACCTACAGGTAAGCTTAGATTAAGGCTCACCTGTAGGTGCTTGCAATATCTCCTAGACCTACACGGTTTAGGACATATTTGCGATAAATAATGCATCAGGGTTTACTTCCTCTTTAACCGCTTAAGGACCGCCTAATGTCGATATACGTTGGCAGAGATGGCACGGCTAGGCACAGGCACCATTAAGAGCCCAGCTGTGGGTCGCGCGTGCGCACGCGACCCGGTCCGATGCGTGCACACGACCCGGTCCAATGCTCTGTGACCGCGCCTGTGGGACCCGCTGACCCGATCCCCGCCAGTGTCCCGCGATCGGTCACAGGAGCTTCTCTGTGGCAATGTCAGTGATCGTCTGTTCCCTGATATAGGGAACGACGATCACTGACATCACACGTCCAGCCCCGCCCCACCCCCCTTCAGTTAGAAACACATATAAGGTCACACTCAACCCCTTCAGTGCCCCCTGGTGGTTAACTCCTAAACTGCAATTGTCATTTTCACAGTAATCAATGCATTTTTATAGCACTGTTCGCTGTGAAAATGACAGTGGTCCCAAAAATGTGTCAAAATTGTCCGATGTGTCCGCCATAATGTCGCAGTCATGAAAAAAATCGCTGATCGCCGCCATTATTTGTAAAAAAAAAATATTAATAAGAATGGCATAAAACTATCCCCTATTTTGTAAATGCTATACATTTTGCGCAAACCAATTGATAAAAGATTATTGTGATTTGTTTTACCAAAAATAGGTAGAAAAATATGTATCTGCCTAAACTGAGAAAAAAAATTATGTTTTTTTATACCTTTTTTGTGGATATTTATTATAGCAAAAAGTAAAAAATATAGCATTTTTTTCAGAATTGTCACTCTATTTTTGTTTATAGCGCAAAAAATTAAAACCGC
Organism: Rana kukunoris; assembly: GCA_029574335.1. Lineage (NCBI taxonomy): Eukaryota > Metazoa > Chordata > Amphibia > Anura > Ranidae > Rana > Rana kukunoris. The sequence continues at coordinate 510,099,166 of CM056050.1, forward strand.
GGGGTGATCAAATACCACCAAAAGAAAGCTCTATTTGTGGAAAACAAAGGACGCCAATTTTGTTTGGGAGCCACGTTGCATGACCACGCAATTGTCAGTTAAAGCGACGCAGTGCCGTATAGCAAAACCTGGCCAGGTCCTTTACCTGCATAATGGTCCGGGTCTTAAGTGGTTAAAGGAGAAGTATGGCCAAAGCCTTTTTGGCTATAATTGTATGGATCACAGGAGTGCAGTTCATTCTGCACTCCTGTGACCCATTTTCACAGAGCCAGTCAAGGCTCTGAAAAGTTCCTGACCATATGATCGAGATCCACCCAGAAGCCTGGACAAGCATCTGTCTCAATACGATCTGTCAGTGCGGGGGTTCACCAGATAAGCGGGACCGGGGGTGGGGGGGGGTGGGGAAGGGGTTCAGTATAAGTTCACCTCACAGATTTTCTGTAAAGTTGAACTTACACTTTAAATAAAGTACTCAGATGTTTTTTTCATTATAAATTAAATACAGGGGCATAATCTTTTTTCATAAAAAGAAAGGATAATGGCAATTCAACATGATATGTTTAGTATCACTTTATGATCACCAATTCACTGACAAATTCATTGTGAGTGTTGCCATCGGGATAAAATTCTTCAATTTCGATTATGTACATGTAGTTTCCTGATAGCGCCTCAGACTTGTAAACAAAACAGCTGATTAATCTGAGAGATTAAGTTATATTATTTTTCAGTATTCTCCAGTACTGTGAAGTAGATGCACTCATGACAGAATCATGCAATTATTCAACTAAGGTACTAGTAATTAGATGGAAACTCTATCTGGAGTGGAACTTAGTAAGGTGAAAAACTGCTCTACTCTGGCAATAGGTTCGCACCAGAACCTTCGAACGAACTGACCGTTCGCGCGAACATTTAGAACCCCATTGACCTCAATGGGACTTGAGCATTCGAATTCAAAAGTGCTCATTTTAATGCCCCATATGCAAGTTTTTGTCGGAAAACTTCTTTGAGAACCTGGGTCTTGCCCCAGGGAACATGTATCAATGGGAAAAAAGTTTTAAAAGCTGTATTTTTTTCTGGAGCAGCGATTTTAATGATGCTTAAAGTGAAAAAAAATAATGAAAAGTTCCTTTAAATATCGTACCTGCTGGGTGTTTATAGTAGTGGCACGTGTTTAGAACTGTCCCTGCAAAAAATGAGATTACTATAAGAAAAAGGTAATGTAAATCTGCTTGCGGCTTTAATGTAATGTCTGGTCCCTGCAATATGGATGAAAATCACTGAGAAAAATAGCATGGGTTTCCCCGCCTCCCTCCCCCCAGGTCATTACAAACCCCTTTGGCCCTATATACTTTGAACAGCAGTATACAGGTGGTGAAAACAAGACAGAGACTGTAGGTTTGTTGTTAAGTAGAATCTGTTTGTAATTTTCAACTGGTACTTCTTTAAAGTGTAGCTTCAGCCATAGAATCTTTTTTTAAGCTTGTCTGAAAACATAGTGGGTTATCACCCCTGTAACATTTGTTTTGCTGTCTGTGTGCATCTGTTCAGAAGATTGCACCTCACTTTCTGTCCCAAAGACAAATGATTTTTTTTTTTGTGAAACAAGGATTGTGATAAAGCATCAGTGGACAGGAGACACCTTTTACAGAAGAGAATTTCCCTTCCTAGGGGTAGATTTCCTCTCACTTCCTGTTGTCCTCTTCCGTTTGCAAGTAGGAGTCGTTTGTAAGTTGGATGTTTTAAAGTAGAGGCCTGCAGTATATACTCTGCAGAAATTAGTCTTGGTGGCCGCTGGAACGCCCTGCTGTGAAATATATGATGAAGAATTGTAATTACACGCCCCTGTTGAACAGGGGCACAAAAATTAGGCCTTAGGCACTGGTGCTGGTGCCACAACACTGCAACCCCCACAAATACTCTAGTTGTAGCGCAGCAAATTGCCTGCTGCAAACTATTGCATCAAAAATGGTAAATTACATGCCCCTGTTAAACAGGAGCAGAAAAATTGGGCCTTAGCCACTGGTGGCGGTGCCCAGAACCGACAATGTTCTTACAAGCTATCAGCAAGATCATTGAGAAGAAGAAGGATATTTAGTCAGCAGAACAGGATAGTCACTCAGCATCAGCATAGGCAGTCTCCAAGGGATCTGACATTTCAAAAAAATTATTCACTTACATCAGCATCAGGTGCTTGGTAGCTCTTGGTGATCCAAGTCTGATTCATTTTTATGAAGGTCAGTCGATCCACGGAGTCAGTGAAGAGGCGTACCCTGTGATCGGTCACAAAGCCTCCAGCAGCACTAAATGTGTGTTCTGAAAGAACGCTGGATGCAGGACGGTAGCTGCCAGTAGCTCAATTGTGTACTGTGCAAGGTCTGGCCAGTGATCCATCCTCAAGACCCAGTAAGCCAGAGGATTTTCGGTGGGAAAGGTGTCCAAGTCTGCTCTTGCCCCTAGGTATTCCCGCACCATGTAAAACAGACGCTGGCGATGGTTGCTGGAACCGATCATACCTTGGGGCTGCGGACTAAAAAATTGTCTGAACGCATCAGTCAGGCGGCCACCTTCTCCACTGCTCCTTCTGTGACTCACCGAAGCCTCAGCAACACGTTGTCCAGGACCAGGATTTGGTAACATCCCAGTCTCTGGGAATGCGTTGCACAGACCTTTCTGCAAGGCCTCCCAAAGAAGTTTCATCTTCTGCTCCCTCTGCGACGGCAAGATAAGGTCCGCACCCTTACCCTTGTAATGTAGATCAAGGAGAGTTGCCAGCCAGTAATGATCCCTCTCCTTGATAGCACGAATACGAGCATCCTTACGCAGGCTTTGCAGGATCAGAGATGCCATGCAGCGTAGGTTTGCTGAGGCATTCAGGGCACAGTCCTCTGGGTCACTGAGGACAACAGTATCCGCAGCCACCTCATCCCAGCCACGTAAAAGTCCATGGGTTCCTTGGGACTGTAATTGATCCCTTGAAGACTGCTGCTGATGCTGAGTCAAAAGCTCCACCTCCATGCTGCTGATACAATCTTCCTCCTTCGCCTCCTCCTCGTCCTCTTCCTGTGTGCTATGCGGGCAAGCAGGACAACTGTCTGGATAAAGGGGGCCTTGAGAGGTAAGGAAGTCCTCCTCTTCCTCCCTCTGTTCTGCCTCAAGGGCCCTGTCCATTATTCCACGTAGCGTGTGCTCCAACATGTGAATAAGAGGGATAGTCTCACTGATGCATGCACTGTCACTGCTCACCATCCTCGTAGCCTCCTCAAATAATGAGACAGGACAGTGCATGATCAAGGCCCACTGGCGTGGGGAAAAAAAACCAAGCTCCCCTGACCCAGTTCTGCTGCCATATTGGCACAGGTACTCATTGATGGCCCTCTGCTGCGTGTGCAGCCGCTGCAGCATGGCCAATGTAGAGTTCCATCTGGTGGGCATGTCACAGATTAGACGGTTCTTGGGCAGGTTGTATTCCCTTTGGAGGTCTGTCAGCCGAGCAGTGGCATTATATGACCTTCGGAAATGCACACAGACTTTCCTGGCCTGCTTCAGGACATCCTGTAAGCCCGGATACCTGCCCAAGAACCGCTGCACCACCAAATTCAGAACATGAGCAAAAGAGGGCACATGGGTCAGTTGTCCCTGTCACAGGGCAGAGAGGAGGTCTGCCCCAGTGTGGCTCCTGTCTCCCAAGCACACCAGATCTAGCACCGCATGGCATCTCTTTGCCTGCATTCCTGCATAGCCCCTCGTACGCCTACAGAGCACGGCTGGTTCAGAGGACACATCAGCACAGGAAGAGGCCACAGAGGAAGAAGAAAAGGAGGGGGTGGAGGAAAGAGGTGTGTCACAACTAGTAGTAGTGTTTTGGAGGCGTGGTGGTGGAACAACCTCCAACACTACTGTACCTTGCCCTGCGCCCTTCCCAGCTGCCAGCAGAGTCACCCAATGAGCCGTGAAAGAGAGGTAATGTCCCTGTCCATGCCTGCTGGACCATGAGTCAGCGGTAAAATGCACCTTACCACTGACCGCCCTGTCCAGCGAGGCATGGACATTGCCTTCCACATGCCAGTAGAGAGCCGGAATCACCTTCCGTGAGAAAAAGTGGCGTTTGGGAACTTGCCACTGAGGTACCGCACATTCCACAAACTCACAGAAGGGGGCAGAATCTACCAACTGAAAAGGCAGCAGTTGATGTGCTAGCAATTTCGCTAAGCTAGCATTCAATCGCTGGGCATGTGGATGGCTGGGAGAGTACTTCTTTCTGCGCTGCAGCAGCTTGGGCAGGGAAATTTGTCTGGTACAATCTGCCATCGGTGTACCGATAGTAGATTGCCCGCATGTACTACTAGGTTGTGACACACCTACATTTTCACCTTCAGGCCTATCAGTGCAGGCTTCAGAGAGGACTGATTGTATAGTGGGGTTGGGGATCCCAGCTGATGAGGGGCAAGGGGATGTTCTCTTTGTTCTTTGGTGTGGGTCTTTCAGGTATGCTTGCCAACGAACTGCATGGCAGGTCGACATATGTCTGGTCAAGCATGTGGTGCCCAAACGGTTGATGTTTTGGCCATGTGAGATACGATTGAGACATATGTTGCAAAAAGCAACGGTGCGATCTGATGCACATGTCTCAAAAAAGGCCCACACCAAAGAACTTTTGCAGTAATGCTGAGACACAGCAGCGCCCTGCACAGGCGTAGCTCTGTGATGTAATGCAGTTGGTGTGCTGCCCTTAATCTGTCCCCTGGAGGGCATCCTGCCTCTTTGAACAAACAAGGACGAGCGTGTCACACGGCCACTTGCTGATGAGGATGCATCGTGTCCACGACCAGGAATGTTGCCTGTAGATGCAGAGCCTGCTTGCCCTCGTGACTCTCTGCCTCTCCTTGTTGCCCTTCCAGACATTATAATGTCAAAGGTAGTACACACACCTCGTAGCTTTTGGTGCAAACTGCAGAGGACACGTGCAGTACATAACAAGTAGCTTTATGTGCAAAGTAATGAGCACACTTGCACTATGCACCGCCAAGTGGGTTTAGTTGAAAAGTAAGTAATGAGCACACTTGCACTATGCACCACCAAGTGGGTTTAGTTGTAAAGCAATGAGCACACTTGCACTATGCACCACCAAGTGGGTTTAGTTGCAAAGTAAGTAATGAGCACACTTGCACTATGCACCACCAAGTGGGTTTAGTTGCAAAGTAATGAGCACACTTGCACTATGCACCACCAAGTGGGTTTAGTTGCAAAGCAATAAGCACACTTGCACTATGCACCACCATGTGGGTTTAGTTGCAAAGAAATGAGCACACTTGCACTACGCACCACCAAGTGGGTTTAGTTGAAAAGTAATGAGCACACTTGCACAACGCACCACCAAGTGGGTTTAGTTGCAAAGCAATGATCACACTTCCACTACGCACCACCAAGTGGGTTTAGTTGCAAAGCAATGAGCACACTTGCACTATGCACCACCAAGTGGGTTTAGTTGCAAAGCAATGAGCACACTTGCACTATGCACCACCAAGTGGGTTTAGTTGCAAAGCAATGAGCACATTTGCACTATGCACCACCAGGTGGGTTTAGTTTCAAAGTAAGTAATGAGCACACTTGCACTATGCACCACCAAGTGGGTTTAGTTGCAAAGTAAGTAATGAGCACACTTGCACTATGCACCACCAAGTGGGTTTAGTTCCAAAGTAAGGAGCACACTTGCAGTATACATATAAGTTGGTTTAAGTGCACTGAGCACACGGGCAATACAACACGTGAGAACACTGCAGCTAGCACAATAAACTGCCTGGCAGATTAGGAAGAACTAATCTAACTAAACTATACAGTGTATAAATATATGTACAACTCCTGAGATGTATATATATCCTCTACACACTGTAAATTTAACTGACTAGCCTGCCTGCTCTATCTAGCTAGAAAAAAAGACAATCTCTCTCTCTCTCTGTCTGATCTGTAACAAGCCCGAAACACACTACACGTGCTGCACTGCAGGCAGCCTTTTATAGTTTTGAGCATGTGCTAAAGCCCTGAGCCATAATTGGCCAAAGCCACCCTGGCTTTCGCCAATTATGGCTCTCCGTTTTTTGCGCGCTGTGATAGGCCAACCATGAGGGTCATAGTGCATGCTTGGCCAATCATCAGCGTGCAATGCCGCAGTGAATTATGGGCCGCGGCACGTCACTCGAATTTGGCGCGAACGACCCGTTTTGTTCGATTTTGGACGAACAGTTGAACAGCCGATGTTCGAGTCAAACATGGGTTCGACTAGAATATGAAGCTCATCCCTACTTCCTAACATTCCGCTTGCTTCCCCACAAGTCCGTCCTGCCCACACGCTGCGCTGACTTACCGCATACCACTGCAAGATTGGATGATGTTAGCTGGGGATAAAGCCGTCTCCTGCAAAATTCAGCCAATCTGTGAAGAGGTAACCAGCCAATGAGGTGTTACTATGTTACTGCTGTACTATGAGCGACATCACTAACATTGGCAACCAAACTGATAAGAGGCATGGAGGAGCTCAGGTATGAGGAAATATTAGAGGAACTGAATCTATTCCTTCTTTATAAGGGGAGATTAAGTGGGGATAAGATCAACATGTACAAATACATAAGTGGTCCATATAGTGAAGACTAAGGACTAGTGGTCCATATAGTAAGGACTAAGGGGCACTCTTGATGTCTAGAAGAAAAAATATTTAATCTTCAAATACGGAACGCACGGTTTCTTCACAGTAAGTGCTGTGAAAATGTGGAATAGACTAGAGTTCTGGCAAGCCCCAATAGATTGCTTTAAAAAAAGGCCTGGATGTTTTCCTAAATGTACATAATATAACTGGGTACTGATCCAGGATTTTTTCCCCAGAAATTTGCTCTAGCAAATTGGAGCATGCTTTGCTTGGGGTTTTCGCTTTCCTTTGAGGGTGAAGGATTGTGTATATAGGATTGTTTTTTTTTTTTTTTTTTTGGGTGGACTAGATGGACTTGTGCCTTTTTTCAACCTGAACAACTATGTAACTAAAGCAAATCAGTGCTTACCCAGGGCTTTCTTTTCTGCTTTTTTTTTTCTTTATAAAAGTGAGTATGTGGTGGTGGAGAGAGGCACAGTAAAGTGTATCTGCTTAAGGCAAAGCACCTGTTTTCTTTAAAGCCTGTATTATCAAATGCTCTTGCATTCTTGGGACAAAATATTGAGGCCCAGGTTTACAAAAGGTCTTGCTACTTTAGAGCTGGATATTTTCTTTACAATTCCTTGTAGTTATACTTGTGCAATAAAACACTGCAATTTTCTTCACAGCATTGCTTACTCAATGAAAAGTAAGAAAATACATTCTTTAGAGTGCTAAAATTCTCACCTATTCAGAAAAACATTTTTTTCCCCCACAAAGTAACTTGCCATTTTAATTGCAAGGTCTGAGAAATCTTTTTCTGAACATAGTGTAGCAAGGACTTTTGCACACGGCTGTTTAGGACTATGCAGCGTAAAGTTCAGGCGAGTTTCCCTTCCCAAGAGCCACAGGTGCTGCATACAATGGCCTCATAGATATGAATAAGCTGTATGTGGGTATGCATACCAGTCCTTTCATAACCCTGGACACATGTACAGACATTAAAACCCCTAACAGACTGTCAGGAGACCTGGATATACATCAAGAACATTCTCTTTGCTCAACTTACCAAAGTGTTTCCCGATCCTGACCAGATTTCTGCTGCCTTCACTTACAAGGAGATGTCTCTCGACTACCCTATTCCTAGCCAATTCTTATTCCTTTACAACTGCTGTTAACATCAGCAGTAGCACCACCAGGGCCACTGATAAGGCAGTACAGCCAGCCCTGTTGTACCGGGCCTGGGCCACGTAAATTTCACAGGGGGCTCGGTTAGCTCTACAGTTAATTTCCAGTTAAAAAAAAAATAGGATTTTATAACCCACAGCCCCACACTCACTTGATTGCCAGCGAAAATAGAAATTTCCTGGGCTCCCTCAGGTCAACAGAGGGGCCCAAAAGGTGAGAGCAGAGAAGGGACTTTTTTGCCAAGTTCGGGCGCAGGCACACAATCCCTTGCTGCTTGCTGTTCTTCACCTGTGCACCTACACGGATTATAATTCCGGCTGCCCACTGTGTGACTTCCCTGGCGGATGGATTGTGGAACGTCTCTCCTGCATCAGAGTCCCGGTGCTGCAGCCCGAGGGAGAGAGCGATCACTGATGAGGCTCAGAGATCAGCAGGAGTACTTCTGGCGGCAGTACACAGGCATGCAGTTCCCTGCAGATGACACACTAACAAGTCACATAGACTACTCAGGAAAGTGCAGTCCTCAGACTCCCTGCTGTATGCTTATGATGATGATGATCATTATCATTATAGAGATCACAGCACAGCAGGTTCTCTATGGCTCTCTCAGTGTCACATGGCTATTGGATGTTGACTTTGCTATGGCTGTACGGCTGTTATAAACACCGTACAGCCATAAGTTAACAAAGTCAGCACCCAACAGCCATGTGACACTGAGAGAGCAATAGAGAACCTGCTGTGCTGTGATCTCTATAATGATGATGATCATCATCATAAGCACACAGAGTTAGATGCTACTTTTCACTTGTGTTTGGGGGGGGTCAGTAAAAGCTTTCAGAATCTTTCACCCTAGTGAAAGCCTGTTAGTTTTTCCTGTGGACCTGATTGAAAGCTCCAAGTAGGTCTAGGAGTGCAGATATAAAATGGGCTTGTGTCCGTTTACACCTACCTACCTCCATGTCCATTCAAGTCCAATTTTTTTTTGAAAAGGACTGCGTCCTAAATGTGGCAGATAAGAGTTAGCTTGATGTAAATGGACCCAAGTTAATTTACTGGCAGGATAGCTAAGGTGGTTTCAGACTAGGGTTCGAACACACCTAAGCTCATCACATCTAAATAGTTGTGAAAAAAAGTTCTAAAATAAGACGTCTGTGCTGCTTTAAACTATGTGTAATACGTTTAGAATATTAATTGTTAGTAAAGGATAAGTTGACCGTTTGGAACATGTTACATTTTCACCTGTTTTTAGGGTGGAATGTGTAAAATGCTCCTGCTACCAGTCCCCCATCCCCGTGACAGTATTGGGTCAGGGGTGAAGTCGAGTGCGGGATCGAGGGGGCCCCTGTCAGGTAGGCTGCACAGGGCCCCATAATTTCTAACAGGGACCCTGAGTACTGCTACCAACACTGATCATTGCAGCCTGCAAAGACTGTAGCCAGCAGGCTGGACTTCAAATTGTTGGCTTTAAAAGCTAACCTAAACTTTAAAAAAATAATAAATGCACATATTTTTACAGGTAAACAATTTACAATTTTTTCTGGCACCTACAGAGCATAGCACTGGCGATCAGCAGATTGCAGGTGCGATGTCAGGCTCCTGCAGAATCTCTGTATAGCTGTCTGCCCATATGGGAAGTACGAGCAGACAGTTACTGGAGAGCAGGAAGATCAATGAACAATGAGAGCGTTCATCAGCACCCTAACATTTAATTGAGAACTACAAAATGTCTGCCGCACTGGAAAATTGTAGTTGAATGAATGACATGGCCATGTTGCAGAACCCTGCATGGCTGCATTTTTAAAATGTGACAACGAGTAAAGAGAGAAGCTCCTCCCCCCGCTGTCACAACAGGGGATCAGAGGGGCGCAGGTGGGTGCTCTTTGGTAACATGTAACATGTTGCACCCTAATGCCCTGTACACACGATCGGTCCATCCGATGAAAACGGTCTGATGGATTTTTTCATCAGTTATCCAATGAAACTGACTGATGATCAGTCGTGCCTACACACCATCAGTTAAAAAAAAGATTGTGTCAGAACGCGGTGATGTAAAACACAACAACGTGCTAAAAAAAAATGAAGTTCAATGCTTCCAAGCATGCGTCGACTTGATTCTGAGCATGCATAGATTTTTAACCGATGGACGTGCCTACAGACGATCGTTTTTTTCTATAGGTTTTTTATCCATCAGATCATTTTAAAACAAGTTCCTAATTTTTTAACTGATGGGGCCCACACACGATCGGTTTAGTCTGATGAAAACAGTCCATTAGACCGTTTTCATCAGATAAACTGATCGTGTGTACGCGGCATAAGGGTATAACATATTACCAAAGGTGAACTTATCCTTTAAAAAAGTAATTAAGGCCCTTATAGGCCACACTTTCTGATGGCATATTTCTCTATCATTTTGCAAAATGGATGAACAAAAAAAAAAATACATCTTTAAAATACACACAAAATTGAAGTTAAAATATACAAAAAAGTGATAATGCATATGGTAACATACTCTTAAATACATATGCATGTTTGTAAAAAGGTTCTAACTCATTATGCAGATTTGCAGGGAGAGCCCACAGTGGGAGGATTTTAGGTAATTTTTTACCACTTGTTTATCTCAGCTATCGATTTATAAGAATGGACACCTGGAGGTGAATACTTTTTATATATGTGCTTATTTCAACCTGCCATTAGTGAAAGGTTTGCATTAACCTATAACTGAACACCATCTGCAAAGTGTTTTTGGTTACTTATCAACTACTTATCAATTTATCAGCTATAATGACATAGTTGCTCAAGCAAATGCAAATTTCTTTTAAACATCAATTAGTACAGAATTTTAAAAGCTACTTCTTTCATATCAAGCAGTCACTGTAATTCCAATGCTCTTGAAGTACATTTTATAAATTAGTTCCTTGATTACAAGTATGGTGGATTGATGGTATTAAGAAATTTCTCATTATCATTTTATATGTCTATGTTTACAGAGCTGTGCAAATGATAATGATTGAAAAAATTGTTTCAACAAGCACCTATAGGAAAGCACCTTAAAGGAGCAATCAATCCAAGTATTTTGGGTGAATCAAATGAAAATAGAATTGATATTAGTGTAAATATACTGTATATTGTGCCCAGGTCCTTGTTGTCCAACATTGTCCACTGTGTGGAAGTTATTGCTTTTGTAATTTAACTTTATTTATATTTTTGAAAGAGAAAGGAGCTGCACCATGCATAAGGTAAGGAAATCTGATTAATGGTAAACCAGGACCCTGAGTTGTTAAAATTGCAATTTCTTCTACAAAGTAAGGGAGGTTATACAAGGTTTGAAGGAAAGAAAATTGCTCAATTCCTCAAGCAACACAGTAGGTGTTGGTGGGGGATTCCCTCCTCCAGTGCCATTGTGTTCTGCCAGTGGGGAGCATGGGAATCCTTCCCCGCTGGAAAATTACAATAATCAATGCTGCCAGTTATAGCTGCCAGCATTGATCAGATGAAATAAAAACCTGACAGACTGGTTGGAATGAAGTGATCGATAACCAGCTTACCCATAAATAGATTGAATTTAGGCCTGTTCCTCCTGAACAGAACACATTTCGATCTGTCTATGCTCTGTCTAGAGCTTTAGAATTCCTCTTCTTACCCGTGTACTTCACTATTGGTCCCTAAATACAATAAGTGCCTATTTGTGTCAGTCCACCCTAAACTTATATTTCAGTTTTTGGATGAAGATTAAGAATGAAACTATCTAACTTTTTATGTCTCTTAGGTTTATTTGCTTACAGTGTATCTAAATATTACTTTTGGGTGGGCTAATTTTATGTTACAGTTTATAGATTGTTGCATGGGCAAGCTAATATTGGAAACATGAGGAGACCCTGGGTAGTATGTGATTAATACAAAAACTGTTCAAAGACTTTCAATGCGTAATGTCTTTTTGGGGTGCAGCCCTACTCAGACTGGGTAATCCTCAACAAACTGCAAAAAACACACAGGAGGGCGCAAACACCTTGTGGTCTGTGATTCTAACATCTTTGACTTCATTTGATCTGGTTAGGCAGTCTCAATATGGGCCCCCTTGTTCGGCCATTTTATTAAAATTAACATTGAGTACAATTTTTGACGAACGCTGTGTTGGCAAAGTCTGCAGGAAATACAGCAATCTGGGAAATATGTTTGTGAGTTATTATACCCAAACCATGTGAAAACTCCACAGTCCCAGGTTTGTTGGTCCTCCATGACCTTGTGTAGTGCAAAGAAATTTAAAGGAAATACAATATTAGAATCTCCAGGATCTGGGTGACTAGATATTTATATATGTGATTTGATTCATTTGAATCAGAAGTTAGGCTCATATTATGTAATCTGGTACAGAAACATTCAAATCTTCTCATTATGAGAAATTATTTTAAAGTTGGAGAAAGCTGCATTTATCTAATTCTGGCAGGAGATTTGATAATGATGTTTTGGTTTGGATAACGTTGAATAAAAGGTCATCTGCATAGGCTGCAGTTTTGTGGTGACCATAGAGAATTATGATCCCAGTAACGATAGGGGATGCCTGGCATGCTCCAGGGTCAAGATGAAAACTAAGGGTGACAAGGGGCAGCTCTGTTATTTGATATAGGGAAATGGTTGGACACTATCTTCAGGGCCGGCCTTAGGCCTTTAGGCGCCCTGTGCGAGAAAGCTTTACAGCGCCCCCTAGTGGCCACGCCCCTCAGTAACCACACCCTTTCAGTGTCCACACCCATTTCTCCAATACCGGCTCCATTTAAAGCCTTACATTCTGTTAAGTTTCCAAAAAACTGATTACAAGCTATGATAAAAATACATTCACACGCTATAATAACACCATCTATACTGAAAATCACACGCTATAATAACGCCACCTATACTGCAAATCACACGGTATAATAACGCCACCTATATTGCAAATTACACGCTATAATAACGCCACCTATACTGCAAATCACACGCTATAATAACACCACCTATACTGCAAATCACACGCTATAATAACGCCACCTATACTGCAAATTACACGCTATAATAACGCCACCTATACTGCAAATCACACGCTATAATAACATCACCTATACTGCAAATCACACGCTATAATAACATCACCTATACTGCAAATCACACGCTATAATAACACCACCTATACTGCAAATCACACGCTATAATAACACCACCTATACTGCAAATCACACGCTATAATAACATCACCTATACTGCAAATCACACGGTATAATAACGCCACCTATACTGCAAATCACACGCTATAATAACATCACCTATACTGCAAATCACACGGTATAATAACGCCACCTATACTGCAAATCACACGCTATAATAACACCACCTATACTGCAAATCACACGCTATAATAACGCCACCTATACTGCAAATCACACGGTATAATAACGCCACCTATACTGCAAATCACACGCTATAATAACACCACCTATACTGCAAATCACACGCTATAATAACACCACCTATACTGCATTTTACACGCTATAATAACATCACCTATACTGCAAATCACACGGTATAATAACGCCACCTATACTGCAAATCACACGCTATAATAACATCACCTATACTGCAAATCACACGGTATAATAACGCCACCTATACTGCAAATCACACGCTATAATAACACCACCTATACTGCAAATCACACGCTATAATAACGCCACCTATACTGCAAATCACACGGTATAATAACGTCACCTATACTGCAAATCATACGCTATAATAACACTACCTGTAAATTTACAATCAAATATCAAACATAATTACAATAAAGTATTTTTTAACTTTTGTATTTACTGTTCCTTTAAGAAACACCCTATTTAAATAATAAAAAATACAAAAACGGACATTAAGCAGTACACTGCACTTATAAAAAAAAAAATTACTTACAGAAAAAAGTTTTTACATCTGCTGCCTGCGTCTGCCTGCGTCTGTAGATTCTTGCCCTCCTTTGTCTTCTCAGTGCGTGTGGCATATGAGCCTCTCATAGCAAGGCAAGGACAGCCGCCATGCCGTCTTTCCGGCAGAATCCACCTGTGGCCTGCCAGGCGTACCTAGAGCATTTGGCACCCGGCAACGGATCCTATATCTGCCCCCCCACAGTAAAATGTAAAAACACCCCACTGTGCCCCCTGCATTCTTCAATATCTCTGTCACTACTGTGTACCTCCACAACTGCACCTCTGGACCCCTTTACATTACACAGCCCCCTGCACCCCTGGACCCCTTTACATTACAGAGCACCCTGCACCTCTGGACCCCTTTACATTACACAGCACCCTGCACCTCTGGACCCCTTTACATTACACAGCAGCCTGCACCTCTGAACCCCTTTACATTACCCAGCACCCTGCACCTCTGGCCCCCTTTACATTACACAGCACCCTGCACCTCTGGGCCCCTTTACATTACACAGCACCCTGCACCTCTGGGCCACTTTACATTACACAGCACCCCATTACATTACACAGCACCCTGCACCTCTGGGCCCCTTTACATTACACAGCACCCTGCACCTCTGGGCCCCTTTACATTACACAGCACCCTGCACCTCTGGGCCCCTTTTCATTACACAGCACCCTGCATCACTAGACCCTTTTACATTTCACAGCACCCTGCACCTCTGGGCCCCTTTACATTACACAGCACCCTGCACCTCTGGGCCCCTTTACATTACACAGCACCCTGCACCTCTGGGCCCCTTTACATTACACAGCACCCTGCACCTCTGGGCCCCTTTTCATTACACAGCACCCTGCATCACTAGACCCTTTTACATTTCACAGCACCCTGCACCTCTGGGCCCCTTTTCATTACACAGCACCCTGCATCACTAGACCCTTTTACATTTCACAGCACCCTGCACCTCTGGGCCCCTTTACATTACACAGCACCCTGCACCTCTGGGCCCCTTTACATTACACAGCACCCCTTTACATTACACAGCACCCTGCACCTCTGGGCCCCTTTACATTACACAGCACCCTGCACCTCTGGGCCACTTTACATTACACAGCACCCTGCACCTCTGGGCCCCTTTACATTACACAGCACCCTGCACCTCTGGGCCCCTTTACATTACACAGCACCCTGCACCTATGGGCCCCTTTACATTACACAGCACCCTGCACCTCTGGGCCCCTTTACATTACACAGCACCCTGCACCTCTGGGCCCCTTTTCATTACACAGCACCCTGCATCACTAGACCCTTTTACATTTCACAGCACCCTGCACCTCTGGGCCCCTTTACATTACACAGCACCCCTTTACATTACACAGCACCCTGCACCTCTGGGCCCCTTTACATTACACAGCACCCTGCACCTCTGGGCCACTTTACATTACACAGCACCCTGCACCTCTGGGCCCCTTTACATTACACAGCACCCTGCACCTCTGGGCCACTTTACATTACACAGCACCCTGCACCTCTGGGCCCCTTTACATTACACAGCACCCCTTTACATTACACAGCACCCTGCACCTCTGGGCCCCTTTACATTACACAGCACCCTGCACCTCTGGGCCACTTTACATTACACAGCACCCCTTTACATTACACAGCACCCTACAGCTCTAGACACCTGTATGTTACACAGACCCCCCCTACAGTGCAGACCCCCCTTACAACACAGACCGTTTCTTATAATACAGAACCCCCTCTACAATACAGATTCACCCCTAAAGAGCAGACCCCTCTACAATACAAACCCACCTACAATACATACCCCCCCTCCTACAATACAGAACCCCCGCTACAATACAGACCCCTCTCCCTACAATACTGAACCCCCCTACAATACAGACCCCTCTCCCTACAATACTGAACCCCCCTCTCCCTACAATACAGACCCCCCTACAATACAGACCCCCCTACAATACAGAACCCCCTCCCTACAATACAGAACCCCCTCCCTACAATATAGACCCCCTACAATACACAATCCCCCCTCCTTCAATACAGACCCCCCTACAATACAGCCCCTCCTCCTACAATACAGAACTCCCCCTACAATACAGACCCCCCCTACAATACTGAACCCCCCTACAGTGCCGACCCCCCCTACAATACAGAACCCCCCCTCCTACAATACAGAACCCCCCCTCCTACAATACAGAACCCCCCTACAATACCGAACCCCCCCTCCCTACAATACAGACCCCCCTCCCTACAATACAGACCCCCCTACAATACACAATCCCCCCTCTTACAATACAGACCCCCCCTACAATACAAAACCCCCCCTCCTACAATACAGACCCCCCCTACAATACAAAACCCCCCTCCTACAATACAGAACCCCCCTCCTACAATACCGAACCCCCCCACCTTACCGCCTCCCCCTACAATACAGAACCCCCCTCCTACAATACAGAACCCCCCCACAACACAGAACCCTCCCACAACACAGAACCCCCTCCTACAATACCGAACCCCCTCTACAGTGCCGACCCTCCCTACAATACAGAACCCCCCACCCCCCTTCAGACCTGTATAGCAGGCTCAGCTAATGTGCTTGCCGCGTGCTGCACACACACAGCACAGCACAGTACAGACAAGGGGGAGGCGGCTTCACTGCTCGGCTGCCTGTGACTGTGAGACAGGCAGCCGAGACTCAGACCTGCGGCGCTGCACAAGGAAGGGGGATGATTGCACCCCCGCAAAGCCAGGCGCCTGTCACCATGGAATGCCGCCCAAAGTCCTCTTTGGTCGCGCGCGGGGGGGGGGGGGGTCGGGGCACCGGCACGCCCCCCGCCCACTACTTAGTTAGTACACGGGCGATATTAGAGAATTTGTGTCGATCGCCAGGCGCCCATGTTGCTATGGCGCCCTGTGCGACCGCACATCCCGCACACCGCAAAGGCTGGCCCTGACTATCTTCTTAATTTTTCCAAAAAAAAACGCCCGATCCATTGTCTTGTATGCTTGCCTAGCTTTAAGCAATGTGGGGGTTTCCCAGAGTAACTAATAGTTCACCATATCAAATGCCTTATTCGTACCTGTTGACAGAATAAGAAGGGAGATCAATGAGTAATGAGCATAATGAATGACATTCAATGCTCTCTTTGTGTTGTCTTTTGCTTTTTCACTTCATCAAGACTGACACTTTTTTGAATGGGAGGCAGCAATTGACTATCCAAAACTTTAGTGAATAATTTAAGGCCTCTTCCACATGGGGCAGATCCACTTGCAGCGGTCCGCCAGCTCAGCGGAAGATCTCTCGGTGGATCTCCGCTGAGCCGGCGGATGACAGGTCCCTCTCCGCTCACTGAGCGGGGAGGAGCTTGTCCAGTGCTGCTGTCTCCTACGGATCTCACCCAATTCGATCCGCCATGGACGGATGGTGACGTTTTACCATCCGTTTGATTTTAACAGATTGGATGTCAGCGGACATGTCACCGCTGACATCCGACGCTCCATAGAGAAGAATGGAGTGGCCATTCAGGTCCCGTGAAAAAATGTACAGGCGGACCTGAACGGTTCGGCAGTGCGAAAGGGGCCTAAGTCTTCATAAAGTAGCAATATTTGCTGATAACTGGCGCAATTTAGGGGGTCCTTCACCATTGTTTGGAATTATTGTTATCTAGCACGGGGACATAAATATGGAATTAATTTAATGCTGATAATGTCTTGATAATGTTTGTAATATGTTAGGGCTCATTGGCCTAGGAATATGGCGTGTTGGGGAAAACAGGAATACTTAGGCTTGGTTCACACTGCAGCGACTTGTCATGTGACATGAGAGTTCAAAGTCACATGACAAGTCACACCCCATTAACGGCAATTGAACTGTTCCAATCGGTGTGACTCAAGTCGCAGCAACTTAGAAAAAGGTTCTTGTACTTCTTTAGGATGACTTCATTTCGACTTGCATTGACTTCTGTTAATGTCGACATAAAAACTTCAAATACATAGGACCCTACTGGTAATCAAAGCCAGAAAACCAAGGCTGCAAGGCTTCCAAGCTAACCACTAAGCAACCATGATTAAACATGAACATGTAAAGTGTAATTATTAAAGCAGAGATCTACTCAAAAGTGGAAGTTCTGCTTATCTGTATTCCCCTCCCTCCAGTGCCACATGTGGCACCTTTCAGGAGGGTGGAGGGACGAGTACCTGTTTTTGACAGGTACCATTCCCCACTTTTGGAAGATGGGGCAGCGGCCCGGTCTCTCTGAAGTTTAGCCCGCTCCTCCTTCGTCCACTGGATCAATTAGAAAGGCTTCACTTGCATGTTCCTCTGGACCTAACAGCCGATCCAAAGATCAGATAAGTGTCAATATGTTAAAGGTCACCAGCCGCAGTATTTGTAGCTGCTGACTTTAATTTTTTTTGTGTGGGGGGGGGGGGGGGGGCTGGACCTCCTCTTTAAAAAATAACTAAAATCAAAAGTGGAGAGAGTTTAGAACACCTGTCATGTTTTTGTTGCTGTATGTGCCGTTGCTGTAAATCCTAAAGGAAAATCTTCCAATGCGGACACTAGTTCTGGTGACTACGGTGACAACCAGGAATTTTCTCAATTTGAACTTTAGGACAGAAAATTAATGGAAATCTCCCCAATGGTAAAAATCACTTTTAGGTCTGGTTTAACCACTTGCTGACTGCGCTATAGCAAAATGATGGATACAGAACAGTCGGCCAGTTCTGAGAGGGCATCATATGACTTCCTCCTGTGATCGTGCCTGCTATGTGGCCGCTGCTATGGTGTCCCCTGGACACAGCTGATCAGAGATTGGGCTAAAAAGCCAGACATCTTTACCATGTGATCAGCTTTCAGTGACTGCCTATCAGTGCCCATCAGTGCTGCCTCATCAGTGGCGCCTCATCAGTGCAGCCTTATCAGCGCAAAAAGAAAAATTACCTGTTTGCTAATTTTTATTTTCAAAAATTTGTTTGTTCAGCATAAAAAAAAAAAAAAACAGTGGTGATTAAATACCACCAAAATAAAGCTCTATTTGTGTGAAACAATAAAAAAAAACATATGGGTATACTGCTGCATGACCGCACAATTGTCATTCAAAGTGCGACGGCGCTGAAAGCTGAAAATTGGCCTGGGGAGGTAGGGGGTAAAAGTGCCCAGTAGGCAAATTACTACTGTAACTATCAACTTTTTGTTTGTTTTTAATACACTGTGAAACTTGATAAAAGTGGTAACTGCTTTAATTCAATAATTGTTTTACAGGTTCTGCTGGTTCCAAATGCTTCTGTAATTTACTGACCAAATAATTAAAAATAGCTGGCTCAATACAAAATAACAATATTATTATCACTTGGCTTGTATATCGTTTTTAAATAATTACGCATGTTAACATGAACGTGTAAAAGTATATATAAGCTACTGGAAAGGCTTGCTTAATTAAAAGCAGACACAAAGCAATTTATAATCTGTCAGCAGGATGTGTTTTGCAAACTTTAGTGTGCATTAAATGGTGTATGTTCCTGTCAAACATGCCATTTAAATATAAGATATTAGTCCAAAGAGCCTGAAGAATAGGTGTGCACGATATCTAGTGATGCATGACTGGATGAAATCAAAGGAAAGCAAACATAACTTGGCACCACATTGTCTAATGTTCTTTCAGCAAGATTCCAAAGTTTTTCTCTGGGAGCCAATGCAACTTTGTAACATTTAATTACAGTGGGTTACTGTTTCAAACCAGATGGTAAATTAAGTTACAAGGAGATGTATAATTAAATGTATTTTAATTGTAAAGGTAAACATCCTTTTAATATATGGATGTTATGATTGCTTTATGTTGCTGCACAAGGTCTAAATAAAGCCTCATACACACGATCAGACTTTCATCTGACTTTTCCATGGATTTTGGTCTGAAAGGGCGTTGGCCGTGAACTTGTTCTGCATACACACGACAGAACATTTTCAGCCAACTTTTACCAAATCACATGGTTTTTCAGCACTTTACCGCCACCCTTTGGGCAACTTCTGTTATTGTTGGCTGATGTTTAGCATTGGTTTTGAGCAGGCGTGCTTGTACTTTGGACTTTAGTCAGATGGACTTGTGTACAGACGATCAAATTATCTTCCATAGGAAATTTGTTGTCGAAAAGTTTGAGAGCGGTCGCAGCAAACATTTGAAAAAGCAACAACAATTGTCTGATGGAGTATACAGACGGTCAGATTGTCTGATAAAACAGGTCCGTCGGACCATTGTTGTCGAAAAGTCAGATCGTGTGTATGGGCCTTAAGATGTCCGCTTCTGCAAAGGAAAAGCGAAACCTGCTGTGGATAAGGGTGCTGCACACCGCTGATATAACTTGGAAGAAGGAAAAAATACCCCTAGGAGCTTTGAGTTGCAGCAATGGGTGAAAATAAAAATAAAGATGGAATTTGTAAAAAAGTATACATTTTATTAAAATAAACAATAATGTAAGGTAAAAAGCACCATCTAAAAGGACATGAGCTCCAAAGAACATCAATAGAAACTAGTACATGTGTATAAAGGCAGCCAATGTAAAATTGTACAATACTGTAAACATTTACTAGGGGCGCAAAACTTAAACACATTTCGACCTTTGTAGTAATAGCGGTCTTCTTCAGGGGAAAAAAAAAGGTCTGCAAACATAGATTCTATAATAAAACATATGTGTATCAGTGAAAATTGTTACAAAACAATCAACAAAGGGAGGAACATACACACCCACATGCATGTATACTGCACATACGTGTGCATGATCCTCACACATACATATAGTCATCATTGGTAATGGTAGTAGAATACATACCAAGGTGGATGTCGGGAGCCAGGACCAGTGGTCAGCCTGTGAACCACGCTGTCATGAGGAAAACCTTCCCATGGGTCCAGACAGGAGAGAGAGTGGGTCAGGTGAAATAATGGACCAAGTTGCGGAGCAAAAGGGGCCACCCCTAGGCCTACGACCCCGCAGGGGGGAAAGGAGGCAAAAGGCCCACCAAAGGTGGGCAGGGCCGAGAGAGGCGGGAGGAAGCCGTATTGGCTGAGAAAAAAGGCATACCACCAGAAGAATCACTGGCCCTGTAGAAAATATATTAATAATCAAAAAATGTAAACCAAAGAAGGATAGTCTACGGGAAAAAAGTGACCCATAAGTAAAAGTGAAGTGGAAGTAAAGGGTAAAAAAAGATGCAGAAATACAGTAAGAGGTGTGTGAGTGAATTGAAATAAAAATAAGCAATTGGGACCTGGGTGGAGGATGTAGTGTAAGATGAAGTGGACCTAGGTTTACCTGTGATACAACTGTTGTCTGAACATGGTTGGTCTTGAAAACCACATTTTTTTTACAAGTTTCTGGCTAGCTTTGGCCTACCGACACCAGTGCATCACTGTGGCCTTTTTTTTTTTTTTTGCATGTCAGTTGTTGCCAATAGTAAAACCTGAGGGCTTCACCATAGAAGTGTTGCACAGCATAGCCCATAACGTCTTGTATTTGTTCCTGATAAACATGTGATGTTTCTTTTTATTCTGCTCCTTGGGGAACATGTGCCTACAGTAATGCATTCTATAGACATTATAGGCATCATTAGATAAAATTAATTATTATGACAATCACTAAATTATATTATAGTTTTAGCCAGTTATTTGTATTTAGAATGGGAAAAAAAAGTTGACGCTGAAAATGATGTAATGTGTACAATTTTACAAGGGAGTGGATGATACAAAGTCTGATAAATCTTGGCAGTAACAATGTTGAAAATGTTGAAAGAGTATTACAGAAAGGAGAGAAATTGCATTAAGACATAAATGGATGTAATGGCAGAGTTATCATGTAACACTAGACATAATTTTATCTAGGGATTTATAAACTCAGAAATGTATAACTGGTAGAAGAATAATATATTTTCCCAGAAAATGAATTTCAATTTGTATTGCATGAAACAGATGTGTAATCTCTAGTCATATTAACTCTTTTTTCTCAGTGTGTATAATGGAATTTAAAGCATTTTGTTAAGGGAACTTTGACAGGTACTCTATTATCCAAAAATTAATCTTGGTACGTGCTGATAATCTACTAATAAAGCAAATGGAAAGTGTAGGAACTGTTGTAATAAGATCCTGTATAATAATTGCCCATAGCTCTCATTTAATATTACAGGGAGTGCAGAATTATTAGGCAAATTTGTATTTTGACCACATCATCCTCTTTATGCATGTTGTCTTACTCCAAGCTGTATAGGCTCGAAAGCCTACTACCAATTAAGCATATTAGGTGATGTGCATCTCTGTAATGAGAAGGGGTGTGGTCTAATGACATCAACACCCTATATCAGGTGTGCATAATTATTAGGCAACTTCCTTTGCTTTGGCAAAATGGGTCAAAAGAAGGACTTGACAGGCTCAGAAAAGTCAAAAATAGTGAGATATCTTGCAGAGGTATGCAGCACTCTTAAAATTGCAAAGCTTCTGAAGCGTGATCATCGAACAATCAAGCGTTTCATTCAAAATAGTCAACAGGGTCGCAAGAAGCGTGTGGAAAAACCAAGGCGCAAAATAACTGCCCATGAACTGAGAAAAGTCAAGCGTGCAGCTGCCAAGATGCCACTTGCCACCAGTTTGGCCATATTTCAGAGCTGCAACATCACTGGAGTGCCCAAAAGCACAAGGTGTGCAATACTCAGAGACATGGCCAAGGCAAGAAAGGCTGAAAGACGACCACCACTGAACAAGACACACAAGCTGAAACGTCAAGACTGGGCCAAGAAATATCTCAAGACTGATTTTTCTAAGGTTTTATGGACTGATGAAATGAGAGTGAGTCTTGATGGGCCAGATGGATGGGCCCGTGGCTGGATTGGTAAAGGGCAGAGAGCTCCAGTCCGACTCAGACGCCAGCAAGGTGGAGGTGGAGTACTGGTTTGGGCTGGTATCATCAAAGATGAGCTTGTGGGGCCTTTTCGGGTTGAGGATGGAGTCAAGCTCAACTCCCAGTCCTACTGCCAGTTTCTGGAAGACACCTTCTTCAAGCAGTGGTACAGGAAGAAGTCTGCATCCTTCATGAAAAACATGATTTTCATGCAGGACAATGCTCCATTACACGCGTCCAAGTACTCCACAGCGTGGCTGGCAAGAAAGGGTATAAAAGAAGAAAAACTAATGACATGGCCTCCTTGTTCACCTGATCTGAACCCCATTGAGAACCTGTGGCCCATCATCAAATGTGAGATTTACAAGGAGGGAAAACAGTACACCTCTCTGAACAGTGTCTGGGGGGCTGTGGTTGCTGCTGCACGCAATGTTGATGGTTAACGGATCAAAACACTGACAGAATCCATGGATGGCAGGCTGCATGAGTGTCCTTGCAAAGAAAGGTGGCTATATTGGTCACGGGTTTGTTTTTGTTTTGTTTTGGAATGTCAGAAATGTATATTTGTGAATGTTGAGATGTTATATTGGTTTCACTGGTAAAAATAAATAATTGAAATGGGTATATATTTGGTTTTTGTTAAGTTGCCTAATAATTATGCACAGTAATAGTCACCTGCACACACAGATATCCCCCTAAAATAGCTAAAACTAAAAACAAACTAAAAACTACTTCCAAAAATATTCAGCTTTGATATTAATGAGTTTTTTGGGTTCATTGAGAACATGGTTGTTGTTCAATAATAAAATTAATCCTCAAAAATACAACTTGCCTAATAATTCTGCACTCCCTGTAGAGTTTACAGTTTAAGATCTGTTATGAGGTAACAAAATTGGAGAAATCAAAACAGATATTTTAATGTCCAACTGAACCTTCCGTTTTAAAATAATCTAAAAACATTCCAGGTGCATCAAAACAACAGGTGTGCAAAGACTTATGCCGCGTACACACGATCGGAAATTCTGACAAGAAAACCGTGGATTTTTGTCTGACGGAATTTTGGCTCAAACTTGTGTTGCATACACATGGTCACAAAAAATTCTGACTGTCAAGAACGCGGTGACGTACATCACTAAAACAAGCCAAGAAAAATGTAGTTCAATTATTCCGAGGAATTGCATACAGACAATCGGAATTTCCCGTTGGAAAATTTGAGAACCAGCTTTCAAATTTTTGCTGTCAGAAATTCAGACAGAAAAAGTCAGATGGGGCCTACACACGGTCGGAATTTCCAACCAAAAGCTCACATCGAACTTTTACTGTTGGAAATTCCGATCATGTGTACGCAGCATTACAGCTAATTTCCAATAGAAAGCATCTACAGATAAAAGACTTCTTTCCTTCCAGCATGTTGCAGAGAAGAACCCTTACCCTCTGTAGAAGCAGTGGTCTCTCTGCAGCCTCTGATACACCTCCTGCTGAGTCAGAGCTAGAACTCTCTAATCATCAAGTAACATAAGTTTTGCTCATGAGTGCCTGTTCACCCCAAGACAATACATTGGGGTGCGGCTAATGCACATTATCACATTATGTTGCACATTAATGCCCGTTGTGGTGAAGTGGCTAATTAATTTACGTGGTGTGCAGAACACTACAACAGATCAAAAGGTGTGTTTGGGTGGCATTTAAAATATATGCCAATGCAATACATCAATGCGCACAATGTTATATAATTTACATAATACAGGCAAAATTAACATTGGAATGGCTAAGGCCGCGTCCACACGATCAGTCCATCCGATGAGAATGGTTCGAAGGACCGTTCTCATCAGTTAACCGATGAAGCTGACTGATGGTCTGATGTATCTACACACCATCGGTTAAAAAAACGATCATGTTAGAACGCGGTGACGTTTACGTGTTTTAACACAAGGACATGCTGAAAAAAATGTTCAATGCTTCCAAGCATGCATCGACTTGATTCTGAGCATGCATAGATTTTTAACCGATGGTCGTGCCTATTAACGATCGGTTTTGACCTATCGGTTAGGCATCCATCGGTTAAATTTTAAAGCAAGTTCTCTTTTTTTTGACCGAAGGATAACTGACCGATGGCGCCCACACGCGATCGGTTTTGACCGATGAAATGGACCTTCAGTCCATTTTCATCGGTTTTGACCGATCGTGTGTACGAGGCTTTAGAGCAAGCTTTCAGGACTTCTTTGTCCTTTCTTCCTACTAACATTTACACATTAGTAAGGAATTATTTTAATGCTATAGATAGAGGTAACTGGCTATAGACTGGGAAAAAAAGGGTACAAAAACAAGTGCACAAAATAATATTTGTATCTCAAAACTTTAGTATAGCTGGTCTGATATTTCAGATGAGTATATATATTCAAGATTGTTTGCTGTTGTTAAAGTGCAGCCAAAATAAATAACAGAAAAATCAGCACAAGGGACATAACTTGGGCCTGGTTCGCACCTATGCAGGTTGCAGGTTGCATAATCCAGGTGCATTTTGGCATTTTTCAATGTCTTTAGAGCCAAAAAACAAAAAAAAGTCCCTAGCCCTTTCCTTTAAATGTACAGATGTGAACATGACCCATAGGAAACATGTTAAATGGACTGCAGTGTGTTTCTAAAAAACTGAAAATACACTAAAAAATTTATAGGTGTGAACAAGTTCTTACAGTCAGTGGTAAAATGTGTCCTTATGCTAAGCAAGTGTAGCGCCTGGTTAGTTTTAAGGCCCCGTACACACGAGCAAATTGTTCAAATCGGTCGGTATGACAATAACTTGCATATTAACTTTTAAAAATTAGCACTTTTGATTTCTCCCATAGACTTTTAAAGGGTGTTCCGCGGCTTTCGAATTTGCCGCGAACACCCCAAATTGTTCGCTATTTGGCGAATAGGTGGACACCCGATGTTCGAGTCGAACATCGGGTGCATCCCTAGCCACCACCAACTTAAGAAAGGCTTACCTGAGCTATTGGACTCAGCAAACCCGAAAAATGCATGTATAGAGTGAATAATCAGCCATCGGGAGTGAGCGCGTCTACAGGTGATGAACAGCTGTTTCCACTCTGAGGTTTCCATCGGCTCGGGAACCATATCGATGATAGGAACCAGCTCACCAGAACACTGGCACAGTCAGGTTTGTCATAGTGTGTGGCACTGTTCACAGAGGTTGTGAGCACAAAAACAGGTGATAAGGGGGTAAGCGCTACATTAAGAAATATTTAATAAATATTTGCTACTTTAAAGAAATATTTGCTTTTGCTACTACTAACATATTTACTGCATAGCAAAACATTTTCCTTAATTTATTTAATATAATTCACATTATTAAGTTTCTAAGTTAATGCCTTAAATACTTGCTGTCTCAAATTTTACTAAATTCTGCAGAAACATTATGTTAGAGGATTCTTATGACTGTCCATAACTTAATTACTTAGGGGTCAACAACCAATTCATCAGACACGGAAACAAATACTGATTTACTGACAGTAGAGCAGGAATGGGTGATTTAAAGAAAAAGTTTGGACTAGAAAGTCAAGCAATATATTTTCATAATTTGAAGTAGTGACTTTAGTTTGAACCTGAAGGATTCAGAATATGAGAAAGGTATGTGAGAAATAGCCCCAAATCTACTCAATTATCTCATAAAGATTAGCCGATGTGACAGTTAGCTTAAAGTTAATTCCACTTATGTTTATTATTAAATTCATTATTAGAATACCCATCCAAAAAAGTAAGTTGAAAATATAAATGATGCTATATAATTGCCTGGTTTCCTGCTGGACTTAGATTTTTAACCATTTTCTTTTCCACAAGTCAGCCCCCAACATGTTGCACTGTAGACATTACCAGATATAAAATGAAAATTGCAAGTAGTAGGATATCACACTGAGGATGGATTCCTTGAGACGAGTAGGGATCGAGGAGCATTAGAGTCCACACGCCTGACGCAGCAAGACATATCTGCCGTCCGCCTGGGATCTTTATGTCCAGTACCCACTTTTTAAATGTGAGTGCATTTAGTGTGTTTTAATAAACGTGTTCAATTTTGCGGGGCTGTGCTATGGTTTGTTTCTCTCCTGGCATGCACGCTGTCTGAGGCTTCCTTCGATTGGTTCCGAGTGCCATCCAGCCCATCCACAGAAGAGGATCAGCCAGGTGCATATCCAGGACCGAGGACGAATTTGCAGTTCGTGGGAGATAGGCCCACCATCCATCACCTCCATGTGAGTGGATGCATGTGTGATTCATTTAGTTTGAGTAGATGTTCCCTTTACATTGTACCAAGACTCGTTCCGTGTCTTTTTTCATGCCATACTGCTGAGGAGTGCTGCAGCCTTCTCTATTGGAGCATTACCCCCCTTGGAGGTTGTTTGTGGCTATCCGTGCAATAGCCGTGAGGTGAGCAGCTAGGGACCACTAGAGGTGTTCACTGCATACTTCCTTCCTGGCACCACATCTTCATCTCTGGATCCTCTTTCTGGACATTGGGGAAGCATTTGAGAGACTTTTTTTTATGTTTTTTATGTTTTTTTATTAGAGTTTTTTTTTCACCCCATCCAGAGGCATTCCCTGTGGGATGTCTCCTCTGGTCTAACACTTACTTTTGCAAGTTTTTTCCACACTCTGTGCATATCCATATATTTATAGATTTTTGTCACATGGACTTTTTGTGTGTTTTTTTTTTTTTTTAGTATGCCTGTCACTTTTATAATTCACTCCATTGCTTTATGGTGATTTAGATGATTTATGCCCTACATTGGTAACAATATCCATGTGTGTTATTGTTTTGTTCTGAATCTGTTCTCACCCCCTCTTACACACGTCCACATGCCTAACCACCCATCCCTGTGATACCTTTACACCCCTCACAGCACAGATACCACCCCCTATTTTTCCTATTTTGCATTTCTCTCTGCCCAGGACAGAGTGTTAGGTGTTTGCAGCAGTGTCCCAATCCCACCCCTCTCGGTAGCGCAGGAGCTCTCTTTACAGTAAAGATGGGACACAATTCCTCTCAATTTAACCAATGATGGGGGAAAATTCCTTGCAATGGCAGCAACGATGGAGCACAATTCCTCGCAACGACACCAACAATGGGTCTCAATTCCTCCCAACGACACCAATGACGGGGGGACAATTCCTCACAATGACACCAACAATGGAGCCCAATGACACCAATGATGAGGGCACAGTTACCCCCTTTGATACAAACAGCGTGGCATTATTTTTTCCCAATTTTGGACCTTTTCACTGACAACTGTCTGGCCCTGTTAAAGTCTGAAGGACAGTAAACTGGCCCTTTGTTTAGAAAGTTTGGAGACCCCCTGCATTAAAGTAAAAAAAAAACTTCTGCATGCAGTTCCTTGCAATACATACCTGAGTCCAAGTCAGTGCTATACCAGAGAGCCAATGCTCTCTCTGCTCTTAAATACAGGTAATACTTATTGGTAATCAAAAGGAAAAATATTGCGCTTGTTGAAAATAATAAACAAAAAAAGCAGCGATCAAAAAGTGTTGTACTACACAGAATCAATAATGCAAAAAATGAGATCGCGCTAATAATAAAACATATAATGATGTGAAATAACAATGATTGATGTGTTATATGGAACAAAATAAATTAAATTAAATTGTATTAAAGTTCATAGGTGAAAATCGCATCAATAGTAAATCCACCACCATAGGAAAAAGTTCATATAAAACAAATTTCCACATGTGCCAACAAATCCACATAAGAAAGGTGCTGGAATAGACGAAACCTCCACCAAGATCACATAAAGCCTCTTACCGAATGGAAATGATCTCTGATTAAGGAGATCTAAACAGCCTGATAAGATCTGATGTGAGCGTGGATCAGTGACATCCAGTGCAAATACCCAAAGTAAACAGCCTGGTTCTTAGATGATTCATGAATCACTCCCAGTATGCCATCCGAGGATATGTATGTATATATGTATATGTATAGCTCGATGCGGGGTTCAATCAGACGTTTTTGCTGCTTTTTTTAGGCTTTCCTTTTAGGTCAATATGCACCATAGAGCTGCATGTTTTTTCATTGGGGGGATTATTCCTTCTGATGTTTATATAGTAAGGTGGAGTTTTGAGTCATATTATGGGCCCAGCTATGTAACATTTTATCTATCCCATTTCATGTAAGCATTTATGAGATCACATTCAGTATGGATCTATTACATGTTTCCACTTTCATGTTTTTTTAAGTATTTGAATATTATCCTTTTTCTGTATGGTTATCACTACCGCCTTAAGCAATTAATATGCCCTTGGTACAGCTCTGATGATGCTGCACAGGTTATGCACTAATATATCCATGTGCCTTTCTGTATTTTTTATTTGTTTGTTGCTGTTAAGTTTTAAGTTCTGGTATAGCGCCGTGCATACCGCTGCTTTACATAGACACTTTCCATTAACCAAGAGCGGCGGAGGTGCGGCTGGATGTTTGTCTCCACATCGAGGCTGCACGTGATGTCTCATGTATTTATGCGGTGATTCAGAACGCCCCCTGTATCCCGTGACCAAGTCCTGTCGTGACGAAACGTAGGGAGGCGGCGTTCTGACGTCACTGCGCATTCATTCTCTCTACCCGGAGTACGGGCTGTGTGTTCTCTGCCGGCCGGCTGTTTGTTTTTATACGCGCTGTTCATCTACTGTTATGTAAGTGCAAGTCTATTTTTTTATTGGATTAAATGAAGGTTTTACACTATATGAGGCCTTTGTGTTTTATACATATCCTCGGATGGCATACTGGGAGTGATTAATGAACCATCTAAGAACCAGGCTGTTTCCTTTGGGTATTTGCACTGGATTTTACTGATCCACGGCTCACATCAGATCTTATCAGGCTGTTTAGATCTCCTTAATCAGAGATCATTTCCATTCGGTAAGAGGCTTTATGTGATCTTGGTGGAGGTTTCGTCTATTCCAGCACCTTCCTTATGTGGATTCGTTTGGCACATGTGGAGAATTTGAACTTTTTCCCATGGTGGTGGATTTACTATTGATGCGATTTTCACCTATGAACTTTAATACAATTTAATTTAATTTATTTTGTTCCATATAACACATCAATCATTGTTATTTCACATCATTATATGTTTTATTATTAGCGCAATCTCATTTTTTGCAATACTTATTGTCATTTATCATTATTTATGTATATGGTACACAGAGCCTGAGATTCTGGAAAGCTTGCACCAAAATATTAGCTGTTAAATGGACTCTGCCCTGAATGCCTGGCAAAGTGTTGGAACAAAGCTCCAACACTTCATGGAAGTTGCATATTTCTCCCACCTCTCTGGCCTCTAAGGCTAAAGCCTTGTACACACGATCAGTTTGTCCGATGAAAACAGACCGATGGACTGTTTTCATCGGACAAACCGATTGTGTGTGGGCCCCATCGGGTTGTTTTCCATTGGTGAAAAAAAATAGAACATGTTTTACATGTTTCCTATGGATAAAAAAAGATAGAAAAAAATGATCGTCTGTGTGGAAGTCCATCGATCAAAAATCCACGCATAAAAAAAGGTATGGGTTGGATCCGCGCAGCGGAGAGCAAACACAGGAGAAAATCCATGCATGCTCAGAGTCAAGTCGACGCATGCTCAGAGGCATTGAACTTCATTTTTTTTTAGCACGTCGTAGTGTTTTACGTCACCGTGTTTTGGCACGGTCGGATTTTTGACTGATGGTGTGTAGACAAGACTGATGAAAGTCAGCTTCATCGGATATCCGACAAAAACATCTATTTGATTAGATTCCATCAGATATCCGATCCTGTGTACGAGGCTTAAGTGTTAGCAAGAGGTAACAGGTTGAAGGAATACTTTGACTTTTCCCTTTATTGCCCCCCCCCCCCCACTAAAAGATATTGGGTTTCTGCCACAAACATACAGCATGCCTATAGTTTTCCAAAGTTCTGTAATATTTCATCACACTTATGGTTTCAGTGTTACTTTTCTACAGGGTATATGGTGCTTGGGTTTTGATTTTTTCCTGAGCAAGTGAGTTCTGCACAGTATAATTTGATGTGGGAAAGGTGGGTACTAATGTAAAAATATACTTTGTAAAAAGGAAAAATACAAACTTTGATTAAACACATTACACAATACTAGCAGGAAAGCATAGAAATCCTGCAAACACTTTGAAATTAAATCAGGGGGGAGTTTATATAAGTGTCAGATATGATTTCAGACTACATTTTGTGCTGCAGATGGAAGAAAAATGTTAACTAAGCCTTTCAATGTCATAGTACTAAAAGCAGCCCACTGGGAGACCTTAAGAGGCCCGCTGTTACAGGAAAATTAAAAGAAAATGTAAGTTATGACAATTTAACATAAAGAAAAACTGTTACTTTTTCCACCCCTTACACCTAGTCATTCTTAATATTCCTTGGTTGCTACTTAAAAATATTAGCAAGCTTGACATGCTGCTTTTTTCAAGTGATATTTTACTGAGAGGTGTTGTCCAACGATCTCCATTAGCCCAGATACAATACAAACACCACCAGATTTAGTAAACCACATATTCTCAACCGCCTGCACAACAAAGTATATTCAGTTAAGCCTGGTACACCCGATCGGATTTTCCACGGACCAAGCATAGGACTTTTGTCCGATGGATATTGGCCATTTGTCTTGCATACAAACGGCACACAATTCTCGGCCAGCAAACACAAAACTACATGTTTTTTCAGCTCTTTAGCGCCGCCCTTTGGGCCACTTCTGCTAATGTTGTGTTATGGTTAGAATTGCTTCTGAGCGTGCGTGTTTGTTCTTTGGAGTTTTTGTCTGATAGAGTTCTGTACACACGATCGGACAACACACATTTGTTGTGGGAAAATTTTAAAGCATGCTATCCAACATTCGTTGGTGGAAAATCTGACAACAATTGTCCGATGGAGCATACAAACGGTCGGATTTTCCGACAACAGCGTGCCATCACACAATTCCGTCAGAAAATCCGATTGTGTGTATGAGGCTTTAGCCAGCAAAAGATAGTATCCATATTTTCATTTTTCACTCTACTATGTACAGTATTGCTGGCATGGGACGATTCTTTCCAAAAGTCAAAGAGACCATGAACTTGGAGTAAATCTTATGTTATGAAAAACTTGGTATTAATAGATTTTATGTCAGTTAAAGAATATGCAGCTTACTTAAATCAAACTTGTGCCTTTAATCCTCACATCTCTCCCCAACATACACTTATTTTTCCTTTGCTCCTTTCATGCTCTATTCACCACCGGCATATGAAGGAAATATCTGGTAGTCCCTGGTATGAAAAAAATGGCACTCACTCACTGTGACACGTGGAAACTACAAAATCATCAACTCGGAGCTAACCCAAGACTTACCTTTACTTCGGTGGCTGAATGGAGCAGCAGGGAAAAGAGAAAAATACTTCAGTGACTGCTGTTGTGGAAGCATAAGTTAAATATCTGTATGTGGTCCTGTTTGCTTTTAAAAGTCATCATAGGAGCTGCAATCTTTTTAAACAACACTTAAACGGGATGTTTATCTAAGAATAAACTTTTAACATTGCATTTATGATATTAATGATAATTAGAATCGGCTGTTTTTTTTTAAATACGTCCGGACATACCGTTTTACATATGTATTCTCATCGCGGCTTCTGGGTATGATGGTCGGGGATGGGCGTTCCTTATTGATTGACAGGCATCCGACCGACGCATACTGCGCATCACGAGATGCCGAAAGAAGACGAACGTCGGTGCGCAGGGGCCGTATAGAGCCGCACCGGCGTTCGGCTTCTTTCGGCATCTCGTGACGCGCTGTATGCGTCGGTCGGATGCCTGTCAATCAATAAGAAACGCCCAGCCTCGACGATCATACCCGGAAGCGGCGATGAGAATACATATAGGAAACGGTATGTACGGACGTATTTATAAAAAAAAAAAAAAGATTCTAATTGTCATTAATATCATAAATGCAATGTTAAAAGTTTATTTTTAGGTGAATCTCCCCTTTAAGCCATGTACACATGATCCGATTGTTGGCAGGGGATTGTCTGTTTACCTACTGTTGTCCTAAAATCTGACCGTTAGAATGCTCCTTTTGACAATTGTTGTTCATCTTTCGGCCAACAAATATTGGATGACATGCTATAAATTTTTCGTTGGAGAACAGTTGGTTGTCAGATTTTCTGATGGTCAGTACACAAAAGTTTAAAGTACAAACACGCATGCTCGGAATTAGTGCTCACGAAATTAGCAGAAGGGGCCCAGGGGGTGGCGCTCAAGAGCTGAAATTCCTCATAGTATGTCATTACGTTCGCGTTTGTTTGCCGACAATTGTGCTAATTAGTATGCAAGACAAGATCCAGGCACACGCCCTGAAAGCGAAAATCTGACGCTCGGTTGGCCAACAAATGGATTGTGTTTACGAGGCTTTAACATTTTCTCCACTCTGTTCACACTTGCCCCATTTCTCTCTCTGTTTCTTTCAATTTTCTCACCTCTAAAATTTGTTATACCTTAAAGTTTTAGTAAACCCAAAAGTTAATTCTTTATAACAAGCTGGCAAACAAAATTGTTAATGTATGATCATATTTTTTCTATAAAAATCATTGCAGTAAATAGAAAATACCTGGTTAGTAATATTTCCTTACTTCTAGTGGCAAAGCTTTGCAGACTGATCTTCCCTCTGCAATGTTGCCACCCATTTTTTGATCTGCAGACTGTGCTCTCCTCTCATCTACCAACAATAAAGGCTGCAACACCTGCTGGTGGCAAGTCCAGCTTGTTGACTGACATTAGCTCCTCCAGCAGGGACAGATCTAGGGGGGTTCTGTGGTGGGCTTTGCTCTCGCAGATTTTGCTCTCCCCCCAGGACCACTAGCACTGAAGCCTAGCCCACCCCCCAAAATCAGACAGGATAGATCTGACCCTGTCCTTCAGGGAGTCTTGCTGTCATAATAGCGCAGAAGAAAAGCAGCAACTTGCTTTACAAGATCACCTTGTTGTCAATGAAGAAACTAAATGCATCAAAATATCACTGTTATCATTGACAACTAAATATTTGAACATAGCGATACCATCAGGATATGTGACATGCTGTGGCTTAGCACTGTCCACAGACTGGAACTATGCACTGCGGAAAATAAGTTAATCAATCATGTAACCTGGATAAATAACCTGAAAAAAAAGGTATTTCTGCTATTTGATTTCTGCGAATTATGCAAAGAGTTTTCTTTGAAGAGTGAATTTTCAACACATTCACTAAGCTGAGGGAAAACTTCCTTCTGCATATTCCCATGCAAAGTGTATAGCCTATTTGCCTTTAACAAATCAACCCATTTGTGTCTGTATCTTTAAAAAAAGCTTAGATGAAAGAACAAGATTCTCAGTGAAGTTTATTACTATTGTGTTGTTATAATTTCGATGCCTACACTTTTATTCCATAGTAACCTTTGTGTGCACCTTTTCAATATGAATGATAATGTTTTGTTCCTTGATATGATTCCATAGAAAAAAAATTATAACATGAGAAATGAGCTGTGAAGTTTGCTGTGTATGTTAAAACATATTAGAATGTATATTGATACTGAAGAGCCCTTTAGAATTCTATGTCAGATATTCCAGGAGTAACTAAAAAAATACAGGTACAGTATTAGCAGGCCGGGTTTACTCCCTTTGCTGCCCCAAGGCTGAGTTCTTCAATGCCGCTGGCTGTTGGCGCTTTAATAATCACGGCACCATGGTTGTAATTTATTTATATTATTAACCACTTCCTTACTGGGCATGTAAACCCCCTTCCTGACCAGGTGAAATTTCAGCTTGCGGCACTGCGTCGCTTTAACTGACAATTGCGCGTCCGTGCGATATGGCTCCCAAACAAAATTGGCGTCCTTTTTTTCCCACAAATAGAGCTTTCTTTTGGTGGTATTTGGTCACCTCTGCGGTTTTTATTTTTTGCGCTATAAACAAAAAACCACGACAATTTTGAAAAAAAAATACAAATATTTTTTACTTG
Source organism: Rana kukunoris (assembly GCA_029574335.1). Classification (NCBI taxonomy): domain Eukaryota; kingdom Metazoa; phylum Chordata; class Amphibia; order Anura; family Ranidae; genus Rana; species Rana kukunoris. The sequence goes on from CM056050.1 coordinate 510,133,852, forward strand.
TTGCTATAAAAAAATAGCCCAATTTAAAAAAAAATATTCAGTTTAGGGCGATACGTATTCTTCTACATATTTTTGGTAAAAAAAAAAAAAAAAATCGCAATAAGCGACTGGTTTGCGCAAAAGTTATAGCGCCTACAAAATAAGGGACAGAATTATTTTTTTTTATTATTTATTTTTTTACTAGTAATGGCGGCGATCTGCCATTTTTATTGCGACTGCGACATCATGGGCGGACACATCGGACACTTTTGACACATTTTTGGCACCATTCACATTTATACTGCAATCAGTGCTATAAATATGCACTAATTACTGTATAAATATGACTGGCAGGGAAGGGGTTAACACTAGGGGGTGAGGAAGGGGTTAATGTGTATCCTGCATTGTGTTCTAACTGTGGGGGGAGGGGGGGTGACTGGGGGGGGGTGACCGATCTGTGTCGCTATGTATAAGGAACACAGATCGGTCTGCTCTCTCCAGTGACAGGACGCTGTCATTGTGAGAGCCGGCAAGGAGAAATGATCTCATATGTTTACATATGAGATCATCTCTCATTGGCCCATCAGATCGCATCGCAAACGGCCACTCTGATTGGCCGTTCGCGGCGATCTGTGATTGGCTGTGTCCAAGGAACACGGCCAGTACACAAGTTCCCCGCTGCGCGCTCTGGAGCGCGCGCTGGGAACACAGAAAGAGGCTGCCGTGAAAACACGGCAGCCCAGAGATTTAGAACCACCCTGCGGCCGCATATAGTCGTACGGCCGTAGGGAAGTGGTTAAATTGTTGTCACGTCAGCTGCTACACGTTGCGGATTGGCCACTTGTCACATCACCTGCCACATGTTGCGGATTGTCTACTTGCCACGTCACCTGCCACATGTTGCAGATTGTCACTTTGCTGCTTAGGTGGGGAATGGGGATTGTCACTTCCTGTATCCGGAGTCAGGCAGCAGAGAGATGATGTAATCTCTCTGCTGCCTGCACAGTGAGTGAGGGCGGAACTGCCGGGATGCAGAGAGTGGGGGCGCCAGGGCAGGGGGGAGATGATGTCATCTCTCTGCTCTGCCACCCTCTGATTGGCCAGTCCACCCACGAGCCTCCCAGCTGGAAGCTTCTTGTCTCTCTCACTCGCCTGCCGAGCCGCCTCGGTGTGACTGTGCGAGCTCCGAGAGCACGGGCAGCTCAGTGGCTCACCCACCGCGTCAGCCGCATAGTCACTTGTACGCCGAGCCACCTGCCGTCTCACAACCACCACACCGCCCGCACGCCGCCCCTGCACGCACTGCCGCCCTGAGGCCTGGCCTCGGTGGCCTTATCAGGATCCAGCCCTGGTATTAGTGAAAAATGAAAGTACTGTTTATTATATGTTTTTGTTCTGTATTTTATGACTTGTTCTCATTCTTTACTTTCCTTTCATGTGTTAATTAATTTTGTCTTTATAGGGTATTAAAACAGTCAGTTAAAAAAGTAACTGCAACTTAGTGACAACATTGTAGGGCCAATCAGAAGACATTAGACAAATGCACTTTTATGAGTTTAGCACCTTGTGTATGTTTAATAAAATTATATTCCTTTAAAGCCGAACTCTAGACATATAAAAGACCATAGGTGTGCGCAGCCTATAGCATTAGGGTGTGCACCCCAAAGCGCAAACATATTTGCATGTATGTGTATATACAGTATACTGATGGTGTCAGTAGAGTGGTGGACGGTGTCACTAGGGCAGAGATTGGTGTCAGTAGGGCAGTGTCAGTAGTTTTTATTTTATTTTTATTTTAGGAGCCCCATTAGAGAGCTTTGGTGAAATATCAGGGGTCTATTCCAGTGCATTACTGCATGTTTAATGCAGTATTTTTCTGTGCATTAGCGCACGTTTAACGTTGTATATTTCAGTGTGTTATGTGCCGATTAATGCTGTATTTTTCTGTGTGTTCGTGCACATTTAACGCAGTATATTTTGGTGCAATCTGCAACACACAGAGTGATTAGGGTGTGCCTAGGCACACCCTGTGCGCACGCCTATGTAAGAGACATGAATTAATGCAGCTCTGTAATCATAAATACATTGTACATTTTATTAACCACTTCTTGGTTAATGACAAACGACAGCTTGGCAGGACATTTGTTTTTCCTTGTAGACACCATAAGATGTCCTCCCACCATAGGGCACACAATATGTCACTGCCTTTGTTCACCAGACACAGCCCATGACTGATCAGTGTGCCGGCCCACAGCAGATCACAATTGTAAACAATGGCTTCCTTTCATTGTATACAATTGTGTTGCTAGCTGTCAGGGCCTGTACTTGAACCAGGGACCTCTACTGTGTCTGGCAATGACTCGTCTCCTGAGCCACCTGGAATTTCAAACAGCTCTCTGGACAATTCCTGCAATGATCCTGCCTTGAATCTTGTTTGTCTTAAACTCTTTGCTCCTTAGACAGATTATTGTGCTCCCTCTAGCCAATATATTGCTTTTGTCTCTCCTGCTCCTCTCTGTATCTTCGCTACCTTTCGTTACAGACCTTTGGCTTGTTTGTACCCCGACTATGCTTCTGCTTAACCGCTTCAGCACGGAAGATTTCACCCCCTCCCTGACCAGAGCACTTTTTACAATTTGGCACTGCGTTGCTTTTACTGATAATTGCGCTGTCGTGCGACGCTGGACCCAAACAAAATTTGCATCCTTTTTTTCCTACAAATAGAGATTTCTTTTGGTGGTATTTAATCACCTCTTCGTTTTTTTGCGCTATAAACAAAAGAACAGCGAAAATTTTGAAAAAAAACACAATGGGGCTGATTTACCAGGCCTGTGCGCCATGACTCATGGTGCACAAGCAGGAGTAAAACCGTTTTTGAGATTTACAAAAGAGATACACTGCCAGTGCAGTGTATTTCTTCATTTACTAAACTGCCTAATGCGCCCAGGAGAGGGCGCACAGCGCGCCAGTACAGAGCTGGCGTACAGCATTTAGTTATGTAAACATCAGGGATTCGGGCTGGAGTTTATGAGGGGAGGGAGGGGGGTGATGCAGGGGAAGTCTAGTGACATGTGTTTGAACGTGTGTGGCGGGCCGAATTGAAAGCGAAAGTGACTTTTGAGAAACGATCCCCGTGCATTTGCAAAGTACGCCAGAACCTCGGAAGGTTCATTTGCATACTGGGCATGCGCAGAGGGAGATTTCAGGGAATGCCGTGCGCCGCGTCAGTACGCCGAGAAAATCTTGTTAAATACCAAGCGGCGTAGCAGTGTTTGCACTGCGTGAAACGGCGCACGGCAATCTCTGAGCTGTTCTCGGGCTGCACCGACACTGAAGGGGAACTCCGCGCCAAATTTCAAATTTGAAACCGGCGCGAGTTCCCCCCCAGGGGTATATTAGGCTATTCGGCTTTGGTCCGGAACGTGAGGGGTTAACCCACGCCAAAAACGGCGTGGGGTTCCCCCCCAGATCCGTACCAAGCCTTATCCCAGGCACGCAGTCTGGCCGGACAGGAATGGGGGTGGGGACGAGCGAGCGCCCCCCCCAAAGCACTCTTGTCCCCATGTCGATAGGGACAAGAGCCTCTTCCCGACAACCCTGGCCATTGGTTGTCGAGGTATGCGGGCGGGAGCCAATCAGAATCTAGGAGCCCCTTTAATAAGGCGGCCCCCAGATTCCGGCCCCCCACCCTATGTGAATGAGTATGGGGTACATGGTACCCCTACCCATTCACCTGGTGGAAAAAGTGTAAACACAAATAAACCACAGAATAAAATAATTTATTAGCCAGCTACGGGGGTCAACCCACCCTGGTCTTCGCCCCCGCAGTCTTCTGCTGCCGCCCCCTTCACCACGAAGCTCAGTGCTTGTGGGGGAGGGAAGCGGGTGACACTCGCGGGCTTCTTCGGCGACATCCGCTTCTGCCTGGCTCCGCCGCTGGGGCCAGGGCTTCTTCTTCCATTCGATGTTGACACGGCGAGGTCCGGCGCTGAAATGCCGACAGAGCGGTGGGCACGGACTTATATTGGCATAGGGCGTGGGCGTGGTTATGCCACCATGTGACCTTAACCCATGTGACATCACATTCCCATCATGCCCAAAGAGCCAGGCAGAAGCGGATGTCGCCGAAGAAGCCCGCGAGTGTCACCCCGCGGCAGAAGACAGCGACGAGAAGCCGGCCGCCCTCCCCCATAAGCAGGAAGCTTCATCGTAAAGGGAGCGGCGGCGAAAACGACTAGAAGTCCGGAGTGGGATGTGCGACCCTCACTCCGGCCGAAAACTTCGAAGCCCGCTGCCCTCCCACACAAGCACGGAGCTTTGTGGTGAAGGGGGCGGCGGCGGAAGACGGCGACACAGCGACGAGAAGCCCTGGCCCCGCGGAAGAGCCAGGCAGAAGAGGCTATCGAGAGCCCCCCCCGGCAGAAAACTACGAAGCCCGCGGCCCTCCCCCATAGGCAGGAAGCTTCATGGTGAAGGGGGCCGCGGTGGAAGACGACTAGAAAACCGGGGTGGGATGTGCTACCCTCACCCCGGCAAAAACTTCGAAGCCCGCTGCCCTCCCCCACAAGCACGGAGCTTCGTGGTGAAGGGGGCGATGGCGGAAGACTGCGGCGGCAAAGACCGGGGTGGGTTGGCGGAAGACCCCCGGAGCTGGCTAATAAATTATTTTATTCTTGTGTGGTTTATTTGTGTGTACACTTTTTCCACCAGGTGAATGGGTAAGGGTACCATGTACCCCATACTCATTCACATAGGGTGGGGGGCCAGAATCTGGGGGCCGCCTTATTAAAGGGGCTCTCAGATTCTGATTGGCTCCCGCCCGCATACCCCGACAACCAATGGCCAGGGTTGTCGGGAAGAGGCTCTTGTCCCTATCGACATGGGGACAAGAGTGCTTTGGGGTGGGGGGGCAGTGCCCCCTCCCTCAAAGCGCACACTCCCCCATGTCGAGGGCATGTGGTCTGGTACGGCTCAGGAGAGGGGGGGCACCTATTCCTGTCCGGCCAGACTGCGTGCCTGGGATAAGGCTTGGTACGGATCTGGGGGGAACCCCACGCCGTTTTTGGCGTGGGTTAACCCCTCACGTTCCGGACCAAAGTCGAAGAGCCTATTATACCCCTGGGGGGGAACCCGCGCCGGTTTCAAATTTGAAATTTGGCGCAGAGTTCCCCTTCAGTGTCGGCGCAGCCCGAGAACAGCTCGGAGATTGCCGTGCGCCGTTTCACGCAGTGCAAACACTGCTACGCCGCTTGGTATTTACCAAGAATTTCTCGGCGTACTGACGCAGCGCACGGCATTCCCTGAAATCTCCCTCTGCGCATGCCCAGTATGCAAATGAACCTTCCGAGGTTCTGGCGTACTTTGCAAGCGCACGGGGATCGTTTCTCAAAAGTCACTTTCGCTTTCAATTTGGCCCGCCACACACGTTCAAACACGTCACTACACTTCCCCTGCATCACCCCCCTCCCTCCCCTCATAAACTCCCGCCCGAATCCCCGATGTTTACATAACTAAATGCCGTACGCCAGCTCTGTACTTGCGTGCTGTGCGCCCTCTCCTGAGCGCATTAGGCAGTTTAGTAAATGAAGAAATACACTGCACTGGCAGTGTATCTCTTTTGTAAATCTCAAAAACGGTTTTACTCCTGCTTGTGCACCATGAGTCATGGCGCACAGGCTTGGTAAATCAGCCCCATAGGCTTCAATGACCCATCTGTTGTCAGTGCTCTCTCCTCTCCCTGCAGTGGCAATGACTGACACAGGGGTGATCACATGACCGGACTGAAAACAGTTACGTTTATATATCTTTCCTACACAGCTTAGCAAGCGTTGGGGGGGGTTTAATCACTTCCAGTCCAGGCCATTTCTGACATTCTGTCGTACATTTCTAGCTTTTTTTGGTAGAAAATTACTTAGAACTAAGCAGAGCCCCTGGAGAATAAAATGGCTGTTGTTTCAGTTTTTTTCTGAAAATATACACGTAATGGAGTTTTAGTGAACACAAACATAATATACGTCATACCCAATTTTTTGTAAAACATAAAAGATAATGTTACATTGCGTAAATAGGTGTAACGCTTTATAATTGCATACGCCATTGAACGAGACCAAACTTCGCTTTAAAAGCCTTTACAAGTAACCAGTTTAGAGTTACGCAGGAGGTCTGGCACTATACAGGTGATACTCGAAAAATTTGAATATCGTGCAAAAGTTCATTTATTTCACTAATGCAACTTAAAAGGTGAAACTAATATATGAGATAGACTCATTACATGCAAAGCAAGATAGTTTAAGCCGTGAATTGTCATAATTGTGATGATTATGGCTTATAGCTCATGAAAACCTCAAACCTCAAATTCACAATCTCAGAAAATTAGAATATTGTGAAAAGGTGCAATATTCTAGGCTCAAAGTATCCCAGTCTAATCAGCTAATCAAGCCATAACACCTGTAAAGGATGCTGAGACTTTAAATGGTCTCTCAGTCTAGTTCAGTAATAATCACAATAATGGGAAAGACTGCTGACCTGACAGTTGTGCAGCCATCATTGACACCCTCTATAAGGAGGGAAAGCCTCAAATGTAATTGCAAAAGACGTTGGGTGTTCCCAAAGTGCTGTATCAAAGCACATTAACAGAAAGTTATGTGGAAGGGAAAAGGGTGCACAAGCAGCAGGGATGACTGCAGCCTGGAGAGCATTGTCAGGAAAAGGCCATTGAAAAGTGTTGGGGACTTTCACAAGGAGTGGACTGAGGCTGGAGTCAGTGCATCAAGAGCCACCACACACAGATGGATCGTGGACATGGGCTTCAAATGTCGTATTCCTCTTGTCAAGCCAATCCTAAACAACAAATAAACGTCAGAAGTGTCTTACCTGGGCTTCGGCACTGCGTCGCTTTAACTGACAATTGCGCGGTCGTGCGTCATGGCTCCCAAACAAAATTGGCGTCCTTTTTTCCCCCCACAAATAGAGCTTTCTTTTGGTGGTATTTGATCAGCTCTGCGGTTTTTATTTTTTGCGCTATAAATAAAAATAGAGCGGCAATTTTGAAAAAAAAATGCAATATTTTTTACTTTTTGCTATAATAAATATCCCCCAAAAATATATATATAAGAAAATGTTTTTCCTCAGTTTAGGCCGATACGTATTCTTCTACCTATTTTTGGTAAAAAAAATCATAATAAGCGTTTATCGGTTGGTTTGCACAGAATTTATAGCGTTTACAAAATAGGGGATAGTTTTATTGCATTTTTCTAAATTTTTTTTTACTACTAATGGCGGCGATCAGCGATTTTTTTTGTGACTGCGACATTATGGCGGACAATGGGACAATTGTCATTTTCACAGCAAAAAATGCATTTAAATTGTTTATTGTGAAAATGACATTTGCAGTTTGGGAGTTAACCACAAGGAGGTGCTGTAGGGGTTATGTGTTCCCTAATGTGTGTTTACAACTGTAGGGGGGTGTGGCTGTAGGTGTGACGTCATCGATTGCGATTCCCTGTATAAGGGATCATGCAATGGATGACGCCGCCACAGTGAAGGACAGGGAAGCCGTGTTTACACACGGCTCTCCCCGTTCTTCAGCTCCGGGGACCAATCGCCGCACTCCAGCGGCGAACAGGTCCGTGAGTCCCGTGGTCCTGGTCCCAGAGCTTCGGACCGGGTCATGGGAGCGTGCCGCGGGCACGCGTGTGACCCACGGCTGGGTACTAGTACAGGACTTATCTGTATGTACATGTGCCCAGCTGTGCTACTCTGCTGGCGTATATGTGCAGAAGGCGGTCCTTAAGTGGTTAAGAAAAACAGATCTGTTCTCTTGCTCAGTGGTCAAAGTCCTCTTTTCTGATGAGAGCAAATGTTGCATCTCATTTAGAAACCAAGGAGCCAGAGTATGAAGGAAGAATGGAGAGGCACACAATGCAAGATGCTTGAAGTCCAGTGTGAGGTTTACACAGTTTGTGTTGATTTGGGGAGCCATGTCATCTGCTGGTGTTGGTCCATTGTGCTTCATTAAGTCCAGGGTCAACGCAGCCGTCTACCAGGAGATTTTGGAGCACTTCATGCTTCCTTCCGCAGATGAGCTCTATGGGGATACTGACTTAAAGGAGTTGTAAAGTAAAAATGTTTTTTGCTGAAATGACTGTTTACAGGGTATATAGACATAATAGTTAACTGATTCCTTTTAAAAATGATTAAAAATAGATAAAAATCAATCATATAATGTGCCTGCACTTTCAGTTTCATTTTTCATCTAGTTTCATGCTTGTGTGAAGGACAGAGACACAGAGCCAATACAGGGCAGTGTTTGTTTTTAAAACGAAAGTGATTGGTTCTGAGGGGTTTTAGACACACAGTAATCACACCTCCTTGATTAGAGACCACAGAGAGAAGCTCCCAGCACTTTTTTCATAAGGAAACAGACAAGCAGGAAGTGTGCAGAACAGAGAAGGATTACAGCAAAAACAAACAATAAGGACATGAAACCAGGACTGCATTAGGGTAAAGGAAGCTATTTGGCTAAAAAAAAATATTTCCTTTAGTGACCCTTTAATTTTCCAGCAGGGCTTGGCACCTGCCCACACTGCCAAAAGCACCAAAACCTGGGTCAATGGCCGTGGGATTACTGTGCTTCATTGGCCAGCAAACTCGCCTGACCTGAACCCCAACAATGCAGAAGAGCTAAAGGCCGCTATTGAAGCATCCTGGTCTTCCACAATACCTCAGCAGTGCCACAGGCTGATAGCTTCCATGCCACGCCGCATTGAGGCAGTAATTGCTGCAAAAGGGGCCCAAAGCGAGTACTGAGTACATATGCATGCTTATACTTTTCAGAGGTCCGATATTGTACAATCTTTGTTTTATTGATTGCATGTAATATTCTAATTTTCTGAGATTGTGGATTTGGGTTTTTCATGAGCTGTAAGCCATAATCATCACAATTATGACAACTCACGGCTTAAACTATCTTGCTTTGCATGTAATGAGTCTATCTCATATATTAGTGTAGCGCTCAACCCCGCAGGAGCTGCTGGATAGATTTGAGATTGGCCTGTTACCTCTATAGCTCTGATGTCTAGGGTAGTTGAAGAAAGCAGCAGTAATGAAATGTCCAGACAGCAGGTGTCTTTCTTGTGCTTTTATTTTGCCAACTTGACAAACGATAAACTTGAGATAGATAGAAGAGATGTATGAGGAGGAGAAACAGCAGCTTCAGGCCTAGTTACACAGAAGCAGTCCTGCTCCTAACAACACTTCACTTTCGTCGCCACTCCAGCCGGAGTGGGTATAGTGTACCTGGACAGGCCTCTCACACCCACCTGGCAGCCAGGGTATCACTCGGAACCTTATGGGAAACAGGCTTCTGCCACAGACCCTTCCCTAGAACGTAGGTCATGAGGTAAATCTTCCTTAATGAATTTAGTGCCTGAATCAGACCTTAGGTAGTTCTCAGTTGGTCACCAACTGACAGGTTGCTAACATCCAACCCCTCAGTGTCTGGTCACCTCGATCCCCGATGGTTCGCTCCAGTGCTGTTGGATCACCAGCCTCTCATTGGTCCTCCTCAATTGGGTCCCCACCGAACAGCCAAACTCGCTTGGGATCCCAATCGATCACTGGGGTCCTGCGACAACTTCAGTTGCTCCGGGCCGACATGGTCCCAAAACCAGGATCTCCGCGAAGCACCCACGCCACGGCCAGGTATGCCATAACGCTCGGGGCGCGGTGATGTACGGTCACCCTAAAGGTGGGTGCTGCACCAGGAACAAGAAGACCCCGCCTAATCGCGTCTGTTCCAGAAGTACTCTCCCCCAGCATGCCCCGCAAGGGAAAACCCCTCCTAATTGGCTACTGGCAAGAGACACCCCAACCTGAACTCTACCTGCGCCACCTATCACCTCGGGGTGGTATAGCACCCCAGGAACAACAGGACAGCCCACAGCAAAGTCCAGCAGAAACAGAGACCCAATTTAGACCAATCACTGGATGAGAGCCAAATAACTCTCTCATCCCCCTTAAATTTAGGAATAGCACCTGTACTGAAAGTACACAGGTGCTACATTAGTTTTACCTTTTAAGTTGCATTACTGAAATAAATGAACTTTTGCACGATATTCTAATTTTTTAAGTATCACCTTTAATTATTGCTGCTGCTCTGACGTTCAAGGTGATACCACAGATGGGCTGCGATCATCTTTCACATATGCAAGCGGGACCTATGTATGTCTGTTTGTATTTGCGTGTGAACACAGGGGGATGGAGTGCTTTAAAATCGTTTTTGGGGGATTATGTATTTTATTTAAATAAAAATTACATTGTACCTTTAAAGTTTTTTTGGGATCAACTTAATTGGCTTCTTGGATTACCTTTACATTTAAGAAAATCACTGGTTGAAAAAAACGATACCTGCATCACAGTTTTTGACTCAACCATGATACTAGTATAACCAGTTAAACCTTAGGTGGTTTATAAACGGCCTAAGGACGGGAAGTAGTTAAAGGGGCATTCCACCCACAATTTCACTTTTTAAATATAAATACCCCTGTAATACACCAGCTAATGTATTCTAGTAAAGTTAGTCTGTAAACTAAGGTCCGTTTTGTTAGGTTGTTACAGCATTTAGTTTATAATCTAGAAATAGACTGTGGCCATCTTAAGTGTGGGCATCATGAAGCCAGACTGTATGACTTCCTGGATTTCAGCTTTGCATATCTCGCACTCGCACATGCTCAGTGCTGCACAAGCAATGTAATAGGTTTCAGTCAGGTTTGCAAGGACTACTGGGAAACATGATGCCTATCCCAGAAACCCTTGCAAATAGCCTTGTGACTTAATAGCCTAGGCTAATAAGGAGGAGGAAGTAATGAAGGAAGGACTACAAAATAAAGGTATTTACAAGCAACAAAATAAATAAAAATTGTCCATTCTGAACACTATGAGATTAGGGAATGCAACACAGACAAACATAAAAAAATGGGTGGAACTCCAATTTAATACTAGTTAGGGTTATTCTGAAGTTCTGCTTTAAGCATTTACTGCACTAACCTTAATGTCCATGGTCCTACAATGTCCTACAAAACCTGCATTTTCTTTACCATACGCCCTGAGATTTGGAAAAGGCTCCATTGATTTAAATGTTTTCTACAGTTTCCCTACTGTTTATTACTGTTTTTATACTGCCTAGGGCCCCTTTCACATTTGTAGCCAGGGGCAGTAAAACCAGGCAGTTCATCTGTGATTTTACTGCCTTTTGACTACCCTCCGACTACCCACCCACAAGCGAGCATGGTGCTGCTTAGATAGGTACAATCGCCTGCTACTTTGCATTGCAGTGCAGAAATTTCAATGTAACATGCCAACTTTGAAAGGAAGAACCATCTCCCCTATGTATGAGAATAAGGTCGCAGTTGCAGAACCTTCCTGTATTTCAAAATTGCCATTCGGCAATAAAAAAAAAAGAAAACAAAAAAAATATCAGACATTACCTCCTAAATCCTGAACAAGCCTCCTTTCACTGTCCTATGCAAAGCGACCCACTGCTGATTAGTTTTTAGGGGGATGGTAGACATCGCTACAAGTGTGAATGGAACCTATATGTGAACACAGCCCTGCCATTATAACTGTCAAATGATTTGTAATTTTGCCCAGCTGTCTTTGTGATATACACACCTCTGACATTTGGGCCAGCTCGCCTTTCATTGAATAGAGGTGATTATTCTGATTGGTTGCCTATTGAGCAGGCTAAAAGTGCATTGCTCAACCAGGAAGGTGTGTCACCTGCCTAGCCGTGCAGTTGGGAAGAGGTACTTAAATCATAAGTTCTGTTGGCCAGAATTTCAAATGCTTTGGAAGACAAAAGATTAAATAAGTAAGTAATTTTTAACCCTGCATTTAGCTGTTCTCCTCTTCATGTTAATTTTAGTGGTAATTCTTCCCTGCCTTGAAATTACCTTCAGTTACATGTTCTTTAAAGTTAGTTAAAAGCCTACACCTTGGAAATAGTCAAGACTCTTGATTATAATCGACTCTACAGCCGCACATTTCTAAATAAATAAGTTACCTATCAACTTTCTGGTAAGTAATGTCTGAACCAAAATGCAGTGGTTTAATTGTATCAAGCAACTTCGTCCTGCTTCACTCTTCTTGTCAGCAAACAGTTACAGCAATATGAAAATATACAATTCACACAAGAAATAAAAAATTATATCTGAAGGAAAATTGGCAGAAAAGACAACACATAATCCCCAAAGTTTCAAATCTCATCTGGGCCAGTGGAGACAGTACAGTAGGTCTATTTATAAGCCCTGAACTTTAGGAAATTATGAGTGACCTCTGTGTGTCAAATGTGCCAAAACATTATTTTTCACCTGTTTACACAAGTGGGACGCATTAGAGGACCGGGGGGAAGTAAATGAGAACATAATGTAGGATTTTGGTAGAAGTGAGGGCACATTGCTAAATAAAGACAGAAGGCCTCATTTTAAATGTCTGTGATATCCTGTTTCATAAATCGTACCGTACTGCTATTCTCAAAAAACCTCAAGGAGATGGTGCATGTGGAGATGGCAAAGATGTTGATTTTATACAGTATATGTCTAGGTTATATATTTTTCTGCTGAATCAATTTACATTTAACCGTGAAAACATTCACAAAGTGCTTTCTGTTATATGGGCAACATGTTAAAGTCTCCTTTTATAATACAAGGCTGTCACTATTAGTATAAATAGTAACACCGTGGGGCATAGATTCTCTTGAAGTATTGGGTTATAATGTTGTATTAGGATCACTGTATTATGGTTGATATCATGAGCTATTCATAGTTATGTGAGTCACACTGGGAGAAGCATAATACTCACTTTAATTATAAAAGGAGATTGTAGGTAAGAGAGGACTTCAACAACCATAAGACATATGTATAGTCTTTGTATACAGTCTCTAGATAGTATTCCATTGTCATTTAGGTCAAATGTCTGTCTTATCTGGTCTGCTACTATAATATATATATCTATATATATCTATATATATATAGATATATATATAGATATATATATTGCATACATATATATATAGATATATACCGATATAAATAGATCTATCTATAGATCTATATAAATTAGGGCTGTGGAAATTAAAGATTATTTCCTTGATTAATCGTTCATTTTTTTGATCGATCACAATTCTTTTGATCGGTACTAGTGGTGCAATGGATCGTAAATGATCCGTGATCCGAACGGGTCACCATATGTGTATCGGCACACCAAGTGATCCATGGAGCTCCGCTGATGCCTTGGCCATAGGAAAGACAGAGGCTTTTGCCTAGCTCCCAGAGCGACGGCCATCTTGGTCCACCCGGCGGTGGCCTAGAGCGGCGCACTGACGTCATCACCCGGCCTCAACTGCTTGTGTTCGGCCGGCTTCTCTGGAAAGACTAAGCAAGCACTAAACTTCCTATACAGTGGGGGAGATGTGGACCATATTACAATGGGGAGATGTCTGTGGATTACAGTGGGGAGATGTCTGTGCATATTACAGTGGGGGAGATGTATGTTCATATTACAGTGGGGAGATGTCTGTTCATATTACAGTGGGGAGATGTCTGTGGATATTACAGTGGGGGAGATTGTGGATATTACAGTGGGGGTGATTGTGGATATTACAATGGGGGAGATGTCTGTGGATATTACAGTGGGGGAGATTGTGGATATTACAGTGGGGGTGATTGTGGATATTACAGTGGGGGTGATTGTGGATATTACAGTGGGGGAGATGTCTGTGGATATTACAGTGGGGGAGATGTCTGTGGATATTACAGTGGGGGAGATGTCGGTGGATATTACAGTGGGGGAGATGTCGGTGGATATTACAGTGGGGGAGATGTCTGTGGATATTACAGCGGGGACTATATATGGCGGTGATGAGAAAAATGTATGTGCGTTATAATTAATCGAAATTAGTCAATTAATCGATTTAAAAAAATTGTTTAATCGAACACGAAAATTCTAATTAGTAACAGCCCTAATATAAATATATACAGTGATCTATATAAATATATACAGTGTCTTGAAAAAGTACGCCTTGAAATTTCCCACATTTTGTTACAACCATAAACATAAATGTATTTTATTGGGATTTTATGTGAACTCAAAGTGCCACATAATTGTGAAAAGAAAAGAAAATGATAAATGGTTTTGATTTTTTTTTTTTTTTTACAAATAAATATCTGAAATGTGTTTTGTGCATTTGTATTCAGCACCCTTTACTCTGCTACCCCTAACTAGAATCTAGAGGAACCCATTGCCTTCAGAAGTCACTTAATTAGTGAATAGCGTACACCTGTGTGTAATTTAATCTCAGTATAAATACAGCTGTTCTGTGACACCCTCAGAGGTTTGTTAGAGAACCTTAGTGAACAAACAGCATTATGATGGCCAAGGAACACACCAGACAGGTCAGGGATAAAGTTGTGGAGACGTTTAAAAAGCATGGTTAGGTTATAAAAAAATATCCCAAGCTTTGAACAACAACTCACGGAACACTGTTCATTCCAAATGGAAAGAGTATGGCACAACTTCAAACCTACCAAGAGATGGCTGTACACCTAAACTGACAGGCGGAGCAAGTAGAACATTAATCAGAGAAGCAGCAAAAAGGCCCGTGGTAGCTCTGGAGGAGCTGCAGAGATCCACAGCTCAGGTGGGAGAATCTGTCCCAAAGACAACTATTAGTCGTGCACTCCACAAATCTGGCCTTTATGGAAGAGTAGCAAGAAGAAAGCCATTGGTTGAAAGAACGCCATAGGAGGTCTCATTTGCAGCTTGCGAGAAGCCATGTGGGGGACACAGCAAACATGTGGAAGAAGGTGCTCTGGTCAGAGGAGACCAAAATGTAACTTTTTGGCCTAAAAGCAGAACGCTATGGGTGGTGGAAAACTAACACTGCACATCACCCTGAAAACACCATCACCACAGTAAAACATGACTGGTCGGGACTGGTAAGTGGGGTACCCCAAGGTTTTGTCTTGGGACCAATTCTGTTTACTTTATTCATAAATGACATAGAGGAAGGGATACTTTGCTCAATCTCAGTTTTTGCAGATGATACAAAACTAACTTGATATCAGGATATATACATTTTACAGAAAGACCCAAACAAAATAACGGAGTGGGCTAAGAACATAAACGCAAATTGCTCACTGGGGGGAGAACCACTTATGACTACAGTGTACCCATCTTCTGATGGCTACATCCAGCAGGATAATGCACCATGTCACAAAGCTTAAATCAACACAAACTGTTTTTTTGAACATGACAATGAGTTCACTGTTCTCCAATGGCCTGCACAGTCACCAGATCTCAATCCAATAGATCACCTTTGGATGTGCAGCTGACAAATCTGCAACAACTGCGTGATGCTATCATGTCAATATGGACCAAAATCTCTGAGTAATGTTTCCAACACCTTGTTAA
The DNA here is from genome assembly GCA_029574335.1 of Rana kukunoris. Classification (NCBI taxonomy): domain Eukaryota; kingdom Metazoa; phylum Chordata; class Amphibia; order Anura; family Ranidae; genus Rana; species Rana kukunoris. The sequence continues at coordinate 510,149,299 of CM056050.1, forward strand.
ATCAATGCCACAAAGAATTAAGGCAGTTCTGAAGGCAAAAGGTGGTTCAACCTGGTACTAGCAAGGTGTACCTAATAAAGTGGCCGGTGAGTGTATATATCAAAATCCCCTCTGATTCTGTTCTTGGTAATATGGAGAAAGCTCTTTCCATAGAACAATTTCAGGCAAGTAGATTTTTAATTGTATTTGATATTCACAGCATGCATTACATACTTTGAGTTACCACATAAGCTTATTTTTAGAGTGCAATGCTCTCTGTTTGTCACAACTGTGGGGGAAGAGGAATCACAAAGTGCTTTTTTTTTCAAAGATAATTCTTCCTTTTTTCATTAATCTAATAGGTATGGACCAGTTCTATATCCTGAGTTGGGTATCTTTCAGAGAGGTGGCACTGCTTACCACCACTGTAAATTGCTTTTTAGAGAGCAGTGGAGCAGTAGCTAACAGGCAATCAAGAGGCGCTACTGCCGCCTCTCCGATACCTGTTTTTTTTATCTTTTTTTGCTTTTTTTGAAAACTTTCTAATGGCAATTTTTCAATAACCATTCGGCCTGTTGTTTGTGGTGCAGGTCCACTTATTACAATGGCCAATTTTGACAGGCAGTACTGGCAAAAATTGCAGTTTGAGTTAAAGATGCCAAGGCAACATATGCAGTACAAGGAGATTATTTTTGACCCTTTAATATTGTCTGAAAAAAATGTAAAGCTGAACATTCCCTTTAAATTGTATCAGTGCTATACAGTATATCACAATATATTGAGGAGAAGGATGTTTAGCCTTCGAATCAGTGTTTAAAAAAAAAAAAAAAAAAAAAGGGATTTAGCTTAAAAGCTTCAAGATTTATTGGATGTTTTGGCTTAGTTTGCTAAAATGTAACAATCGTTATTTACCTTGACAACTGTTATTCTCAGCAATGACAGTCGATGAAAGACGAAAATACCAGTCACATATACTAGTCACATGGCTAAAAAAAGATTGTTGCGTACATTATTGTTTGGGGAGAGCCCTATTATAACCTTAAACTGTAAAACACCTCATCTGGCAGTTATACAAACAAAAAATAATCCCGCCACCTAAAAAAAAAACTGTGTCACAAAAAAAACAAGAAAATAAAATCACTTGTAATGCAGCAGTTCACTAATTAGATGTTTTTGGCAAATTTCTCAAAGTTTATAAAGAACAAAATTCATGCCGGTGAGAGCCATTATAACTATCCTCAGAGTCTCGGGACAGACCAACCTCAATAGCTGTGGGTAACTTTCTGCTCCAAGTTCTAAGATTTAAATAACAAGATTTTCCACCATTTGATTAATCGACAAAATAAAAGTGATTATTTTATTGCTTCATTGTGACACTTGTTTCACATTTAAACTCATTTATGTAAGTTTCAGCTCTAAGGCCTCGTACACACGAGGGGATATGTCCGCTGAAAACGGTCCGATGGACCGTTTCAGCAGACACTCCCGCTTGTCACAGATGTCAATGTAAATCGCGGGCCGAAATCGCAAAAAGTAGTACAGAAGCTACTTTTTGAATTTGGTGCAGTGCTGTAGATGCGGCGTCGCACCGATTAGGACGTGCCATTGCTGGCAAATGCAGCCAATTTGACATGCAAGTTGACATTTCAAATCGCGCCAGTGTGAACCAGGGATTAGACAGATTTGTGAAAAATGTTTGAGAGAAATAGGCCTTTTGTGTACAGTACAGAAAAAGTCATAGCTCTTTGCATTCAGCTCATTAAAAATAGTGGCAAACACAAAAGTGTTGCGTTTATAATTTTGTTCAGTGTAATTTAGCAGTGATCAATGCTATCATGGAACAAAATATGTTTTAGAAAAGTAGCAACAGGGTACTTGTTGGTGTATCTATAGTTTGGCATGTGCTTAATAACTGGCTTTTGAAATCTCATACTGCTATTTAACCAATATTACCACATTAGACATAGCTGAAAAAAAAAGAACATTTGTGGGAAAGGCTAAAACATACAATTGACATCAAATGATCTCAAAATAACCCATTTAATAGATGACAGGTAATGGATAAGTAGGACAGCGCAGTGACTAACTATAATGATGTATGGCGCTTCAATGTGTAGAAAGCAAATGTAGGTTTAGTTAAGAGAGAATAGATAAGATCTAAAGCTAATAATAAATAGGTAGGTGGATGGTCTGGTAATCTTACTTTGGGAGAGGTTGTGAAAATAGTCATATTAAACTACACCCCAAATGTGCTCTAAATGAGATTATATGTGCCCAGTAATTAACCACTTGACCACTGGGCACTTAAACCCCCTTCCTAACCAGACCAATTTTCAGCTTTCGGTGCTCTCACAATTTGAATGACAATTACTCAGTCATACAACATTGTACCTATTTGAAATTTTTGTCCTTTTTTTCACACAAATAGAACTTTCTTTTGGTGGTATTTGGTCACTTCTGGGTTTTTTATTTTTTGCGCTATAAAAGAAAAACTACTGAAAATTCTGTAAAAAAAAAAAAAAAAAAAAAACTTGTTTCTGTCTTATTAGCAGGTTATTTCTCACACACAGCATATGCATACCACAAATTACACCCCAAAACACATTCTGCTATTCCTCCCGAGTATGGCGATACCACATGTGTGAGACTTTTACATAGCGTGGCCACATACAGAGGCCCAACATGCAGGGAATGCCATCAGGCGTTCTGGAACACCCAGACCAATTCTGACATTTCTCTCCTAAATGGAAAAATCATCCTTTTTTTGCCAGAAAATTACATAGAACCCCAAAACATTATATATGCTTTTTTTAGCAAAGACCCTAGAGAATACAATGGCGGCCGTTACAACTTTTTTATCTTGCACGGTATTTTCGCAGACATTTATTGAACGCGTGTTTTTAAAAAAAAAATGTTTTGTGCTTAAAACAAAACAAAACAGTAAAGTTAGGCAAATTTTTTTTCATAATGTGAAAGATGAAGTTACGCCGAGTAAATAGATACCGCACATGTCACACTTCAAAATTGCACACACTCGTGGAATGGCGCCAAACTTCGCTACTTAAAAATCCCCATAGGCGGTATTGCAGAGTATTGGGGTATTGCAAAGTATCATGCAGGGTATTGGGGTATTGCAGAGTATTGGGGTATTGCAGAATATCGTGTGGGGTATTGCAGAGTATTGGGGTATTGCAGAGTATCGCGCGGGGTATTGCAGAGTATCGGGGTATTGCAGAGTATCGGGGTATTGCAGAGTATCGGGGTATTGCAGAGTATTGGGGTATTGCAGAGTATCGGGTTATTGCAGAGTATCGGGGCATTGCAGAGTATTGGGCGGGTATTGCAGAGTATCGGGCGGGGTATTGCAGAGTATTGGGCAGGGTATTGCAGAGTATTGGGTTATTGCTGAGTATTGTGGTATTGCCGAGTACTGGGGTATTGCTGAGTACTGGGGTATTGCTGAGTATTGGGGTATTGCTGAGTACTGGGGTATTGCTGAGTACTGGGGTATTGTTGAGTACTGGGGTATTGCTAAATATTGGGGTATTGTTGGGTACTGGGGTATTGCTGAGTATTGGGGTATTGCTGAGTATTGGGGTATTGCTGAGTATTGGGGTATTGTTGAATATTGCGGTATTGCTGAGTACTGGGGTATTGCTGAGTACTGGGGTATTGTTGAGTACTGGGGTATTGCTGAGTATTGGGGTATTGTTGAGTACTGGGGTATTGTTGAGTACTGGGTATTGCTGGGTACTGGGGTATTGCTGGGTACTGAGGTATTGCTGGGTACTGGGGTATTGCAGGGTACTGGGGTATTGCAGGGTACTGGGGGATTGCAGAGCTGGGATGGATGGAGGGATGGCTGGATCTGTGACTGCATTTGTCACAGATCCAGCCACAGCGCTGCTGCTGACACCCCGCTCCCCCCCTCTCCTTGCACACTGTACCGAACGGTACAGAGAGGAGAGGGAGGAGAGGGAGGAACCGGCATCATCAAATGACGCCGGTATGTTTACAAGTGATCGCGCCGTCATTCGACGGCGCGATCACGTGGTAAACGGCCGCTATCAGCGGCAATTTACCGTGATCACTGATGCACGGACACTTCCGCGAGCGCGTCTCAGGGGACGCGCAATCGCGGAAGTGAAGGACGACGTCCTAGGGACGTCGTGTCACAGTAGCTCGACCGCGCTGTAGCAGTATTTTTGCTATAGCGCGGTCGGCAAGTGGTTAAACACACAAATAATTGTCAGACATGTTTTTTAGGGCTGTTACTGATTGAAATGTTCCTGTTCCATTAATCGATTTTTTTTAATCGATTAATTGACTAATTTCGATTAATTTTAACACACATACAGATCCAACTACTTTTAGCTGATCTCCTTGCATCTCCTTGCATTGCAACTCTGCATTAGTCAGTGGTAAATGTGGTATACACTATATACAATCACCCGACACAAGTTTGTTTCCACAATCCATGACTTAACTTCACAGTTCACACAAATATGTTTTAAATTCAAACTGTAGCACTGACGTAAGTAATTTTTTCTTATTAAACTTTAAGAAAAATGTAGAAAGTTAGTTTAACTTTAATTATAAAGTGTATCTAGTATATTGACTGTAAGTCACTTTATAGTAGGCAAGTAGGCATCACTTTAGCCAGTCACACAGACATACCAGATTGTTTACATTTTCTGGAAGCAGACATGATCGCATTTTATTGACAATATACCCTGAAGAACTGAACCGTCTTTCGCACGGAACAGATATTGCCGATACACAAATAATTGTCTGCACAAAACTGAGGACTGAGAACATTGAGGAGTTTTTCAGGCGGTACAGCGCTAAAAATAGCACTGCTATACCGCCTGAAAAACTCCTTCACTGCATCCTCAATGTAAAAGCCTGAGGGCTTTCACATTGAGGCGATGCGCTGGCAGGAGAGAAAAAAATCTCCTGTCAGCAGCATCTTTGGAGCGGTGAGAGGAGCGGCGTGTATACCGCTTCTTTACCGCTCCTTCCCATTGTAAACAATGGGAAACTGCGGCAATACCGCCCACAATGCCCCTCTATAAAGGCGAATTGCAGGCGGTATTAACCCTTTCACGCCCGCTAGCGGGGGTTAATACCGCACCGCTAGCGGCCGCAACTCGTGGCAAATCCGACGGTATAGCGCCTCTATTTTTTGCAGCGCTATACCACCAGAGCGGCTCCCGCCCCAATGTGAAAGGGGCATTAGGACTGGAAAATGATGATGCATCCTCCTGCTCCACAGATGCAAAAGTACAGTACCTCAATCCAATAGGTGCAGTTTGCTCTCATCCAGCAGGGTAAGTCTCACTGTCCAGTGACGTCAAGAATTTTGATCGATCAAAAGAATTTTGATCGATCAAAAAAATTAAAGATTAATCGAGGAATTATTCTTTAATTTCCCCAGCCCTATTTTTTTTTTATACTATTGGAAGCTATCTTTCTACTATTTAGTATAGAAAAATAACTGTTTATAATATTAAAAATAGATATTTATTATTCTTGCCAGTTTTTCAAAACTGCTATAGATAAAAGTGTAATAGTACAACCCTAACTCCAAAAAAGTTAAGATGCTGTAAAAAAAACTACATAAATACAGAATGTAATGATTTGCAAATATCATAAATTCATATTTTACTGCAAATAGAAAATAGAAAACATATCAATTGCTTTAAAAGGTTATTTTGAAATTGATGGCAACAACACATCTCAAAGAAGTTAAGACAGAGCAACAAAAAGCTAGCAAAGTATGTGGTACAAATAAGAAAGAGCTGGAAGAACATTTTGCAACAAATTAGGTTAATTGGCCACAGGTCATTAACATGATTGGTTATAAAAAGTGAAGCTTAGAGAGTCAGAGTGTCTTGAAATAAAGGTGGGTAGAGGTTCAATAATCTGTGAAAAGCTGCATCTAAAAATCGTGGAACAACTTTAGAATAATGTGCCTCAACGTAAAATTGTGAAAACTTTAAATATATCACTATCTACAGTACGGAGAGGGGGGACCGGGGAATAGAGAGGTAGCGGCTCCTACTACTGCAAACTCACACCAACTATCACCCAGACAAAAGGTATAAATGGACTTTCTCTGTACTGATAACACAAATCAATGTGATAAATTATTTTGTGAGGTCTTCCTATGACTCCACCTCACACTCTTAGGTACTCCACGGTTCTCCGTTGTTAATTCCATCATTGTATCTTAAGTTAGGTTGATTGTCCTAGTCCTATTTTTTTAAAACTGTATCATTTTATTTTTATCACATTGATTTGTGTTATCAGTACAGAGAAAGTCCATTTATACCTTTTTGTCTGGGTGATAGTTGGTGCGAGTCTACCGTACTAGCAGCCGCTACCTCACTGTTCCCTGGTCCCCCCTCTCCTTTCTAAGCAATCCTGGATGATGGCACATTTTATTATTATCTAAAGAATTATATCTGAGGCAGGACAATGCTAAACTATTTACTGCATCTATGACAAACAGCATGGCTTCTTAATAGAAGAGTTTGGGTTTTTAATTGGCCTGCCCGCAGTCCAGACCTTTCGCCAATTAAAAATATTTGACATGTCTTGAAACGAAAAATACGACAAGAAGGACCCAGAACTATTGTGCAGTTAGAATCCTTAGAATCCTATATCAGGCAAGAATGGGACAACATTACTCTCCCATAATTCCGGCAACTGATCGCCTCAGTTCCCAGACATTTAGAGTGTTATTTATAAAAGAGGGGATGCTACACCATGGTAAACATGGCCCTGTCCCAACATTTTTGAAATATGTTGCTGCCATCAATTTTTAAAATTACTGTATTAACGTGGCTTAATATCAGACCTTTACTCTACCTTAACCACTTGCTTACTGGGCACTTACACCCCCCTCCTGCCCAGGTAAAATTTCAGCTTCCGGCACTGCGTCGCTTTAACTGACAATTGCGCGGTCGTGCGACGTGGCTCCCAAACAAAATTTATGTCCTTTTTTCCCCACAAGTAGAGCTTTCTTTTGGTGGTATTTGATCGCCTGTGCGATTTTTATTTTTTGCGCTATAAACAAAAAAGAGCGACAATTTTGAAGAAAAATACAATATTTTTTACTTGTTGCTATAATAAATATCCCAATTAAAAAAAAAAAACATTTTTTTTTCTCAGTTTAGGGCGATACGTATTCTTCTACATATTTTTGGTAAAAAAAAAAAAAAAAATCGCAATAAGCGACTGGTTTGCGCAAAAGTTATAGCGCTTACAAAATAGGGGAGAGAATTATTATTTTTTATTATTTATTTTTTTACTAGAAATGGCGGCGATCTGCGATTTTTATTGGTACTGCGACGTTATAGCGGACACATCGGACACTTTTGACACATTTTTGGCGCCATTCACATTTATTCTGCGATCAGTGCTATAAATATGCACTAATTACAGTATAAATGTGACTGGCATTGAAGGGGTTAACACTAGGGGGTGAGGAAGGGGTTAAATGTGTATGCTAGGTGTGTTCTAACTGTAGGGGGAGGGGGGGGTGACTGGGGGGGTGACCGATCTGTGTCCCTATGTAGGAAGGAACACAGATCGGGCTCCTCCCTTCCAGAGACAGGACATTGTCTCTGTGTGAACCGGCAATGAGAGATGATCTATGAGAGATCATCTCTCATTGGCCCACAGATCGCATCACAAACGGCCGCTCTGATTGGCCGTTTGCCGCGATCTGTGATTGGCCGTGTCCAAGGGACACGGACAACACAGGGCTTCCCCGCAGCGCGCTGTACAGCGCGCGCTGGGAAAGCCAGAATGACATGCCGTCAAATGACGGCATGTTGGATATTCAGGCCCGCGCTGTTGCCGTCATCCGACGGTAGCGCGGGCCTCAAGTGGTTAATTAATAACACAGATACAAATAAACAACCTTATATGCTCAAATGGGAACAAGAAGAAAACTTCACATACTCTACGGTGAACTGGGACAATTGCATAAAAAACTTGCATAAGTGCACTAAGTCCATCTCTTTAAAAGAAACCGCCCTTAAACTTGGTATTATACTCCAATTAAACTCCACACAATGTTTACTTTGTCTACCCCTTCTTGTTTCAGAGATTGCAACTCCTTGGGCTCGTTCCCCCACATCTTCTGGTATTGTGACAAGGTCATAGGGATTTGGATACAAGTGGAGAAATTTGCCTCCAAGATCTCTGACAATACCATCACCCTGACACTACATAATTGCCTTCTTTTTCCCCCAATCACCGGTCTATCCACATGTCACTTAAGATTGATCCACACGATATGTGTCGCCATACACTGGTTAATAGCTTTCCACTGGAAATCACCTACGATTCACTTGGCCCCACTCAAATCCAGAATCAATAATATAAGCTTAATGGAAAAAATCTTTCAAACCCTACAAAACACCTCTCATATTTATAACAACAAATGATCTCCCTGGTTCGAGCATTACCCCCTGTTCTTTAACCCAGTCTAGTTTCCCCTCGCTTGTCATTAGGGATGAGCTTCGCGTTCGATACGAACATATGTTCGACTCGAACATTACAAAACGTCCCATAATTCACTGCGGCATTACGCGTTGATGATTGGCCAAGCATGCTGTATGTCCCGCATGCTTGGCCAATCACAGCGAGCAAAAAACGAAGAGCCATAATTTGCCAAAGCCTGGGTGGCTTTGGCCAATTATGGCTCAGGGCTTTAGCACACGCCCCACACTACATAAGGCCGCTTGCTGGGCGGCCTTGTGTAGTGTGTTCCAGCTTGTTCATGAAAGCAGTTAGAGAGACAGAGAGATTGTCTTTTTAGATAGCTAGATAGAGCAGGCTAGTCAGTTTAGCTTTAACTGCTTCCCGACCGCCCACGGCCATATTACTGCGGGACGGTGGCGCGGTCTCGCGGGAGCACGGAGCTCTACGTCCTCTACTTTTCGGCCAATTTTTTTTTTTTTAAACGGTCATTTTTTCAGGAGTCCTGCTCCTGAAACAACAACCGTTTTTTAAACTTTTTTCCATTGATACATGTTCCCTGGGGCAAGACCCGGGTTCTGAAAGATGTTTTCCAACAGTAAATTGAATATTGGTCTTTAAAATGATAGTTTTTGAATTTGAACGTTCGAGTCCCATAGACTTCAATGGGGTTCTAAATGTTTGCGCGAACGGTCGGTCTGTTCGACGGTTCTGGTGCGAACCGAACGCGGGGGTGTTCGGCTCATCCCTACTTGTCATATTATAGTTGATATGGTTTGATCTCTGCCATTGTCACTGTTACTTCATCCTTTAACTTTCCTGCTAATAGGGATAATTATTTGTGCCTTTAAGCGATATGCTGATGTGTGTACTCGTACTGACTTTTTATATGCCTTAACCTTCATTTTGGATATGCCTTAATTGTTTGATTTGTACCATCATTTATTCCTTTAATAAAAGTTTGTAAACAAAATAAAATTACTGTATTTATTGGCGTATAACACTCACTTTTTCACCCTGAAAATAGAGGGTAAACTGTCCCTGCGTGTTATGTTTTTTAAGTTAAGTTTTTTTCCTGAAACTTAAAGTTAGGGTGCATGTTATACGCCTGTGTGTGTTATACGTAGTGTTGCTCACGAATATTCGCATTGCGAATATTCGTTACGAATATTGCATATTCGAGTATTCGCCAATAACTCAAATATCGCGGTGAATATTCGCTATTTGCGAATATTCGTATTTTTTCAAATTTATTTTTAAAACAGATCACATCCTAGTGATCTCCATCGACGTCTAAAAGCATTGCTGGTATGATTAGAGACCCTGGGCCGAGTAGCTGAGGCGATCCTTTTATGTTGCCGAATATTCGCGAATACTTTCTCTGCCCTTCTTTTGCATCAGAGCCAATCAGAGTTCTCCTACCACAGTTGTCAGAGGTTAGCAACCTCCATAGCAACCAATAGTAACCTGCCTGCACGACCATTATATAAGATCACTCCCAGCAGTATTTCAGTACAGATTCACAAGGTGGATAGAGAGAGTTGGAGTGTTTCTGTGCGTTTTTCCTGTGTATTGCGATCTTAGAGCTTAGCATTGTGCTTCCTATAGGAAATGATCTCCGTTTTCACGTGTTGTTCGTGCGCATGCGCATGCGCAGACGAGAATTTCGCAATCAATTTCGCATTAGCGAAATTACCCAAAAAAATTTTTTTGATAAAATATCACGAATATTCGATATTAACGAATATTTCACGAATATTCTTCTATATATTCGTGAAATATCGCGAAATCGAATATGGCGTATTCCGCTCAACACTAGTTATACGCCGATAAATACGGTAACTTATTTTTTTCTTAAAATTGTTTATTTTCTCAGTTCAAACTTTTGATATGTTTTCTAGTTTCTATTGTGAATAAAAGATGGGTTTATGAGATTTGCAAATCGTTTTTTTTTTACAGCCTCCCAACTTTTTGGGAGTTCTAAAGACTATCTTTAGTTAGTTTTTCTAAATGTTTCCGTGTTCTAACTTTATGTAAATGTTTTTGTGTTACTGTGTTGCAGTTTAAACCAATGAGAAGAAGATTGGCCATGCAGATGACTTATATATTTGATGGATATTTTTACATCCTATTTTTTTTATTTGAATTACAACATGTATGATAGAATAAAGGAAAAGCTGAACATAGTCCCATCCATCACTATTTTGACATGCTTCACCCAGTGAGCTCAATTATATCCTTTATGTTTAAGCCCATTGGATGAAACATGTCAGAGGATTGGTCCTGGGTTGGAACCATGTGCTGAAGCTTGCCTTTGAAGACTTAATTGGTGTGAGGAGTGACGGACTCCTCTGATTCCAGCATATGAGAGGGGTGTTTGGAGGGTGGCAGCACTGCACATTGCTTTGACTCTGAAAAATATATGGTAGGGTGTGATATATGTCCAGGTAAAGGATTTCACATAAAAAATTTTATTCAGACATGTGCATCGCTATTTTTTTTTTCTTTAACTAACTTTATTTTCAAAATACATTTTGTGCCAGCACAGTTTTCTGACTGTGTTCCACCTTTCGCTGTCCACCAACATATTGATGAGCAGCTTTACAGCTGTAAACTGTGCAGCGGGCTGGTCTTATACATGTGACAGCACAAAATTATAAAAAAGTCTATGCACACTAGGGTAACAGCGCACAGACTCTGATCAACAGGTGAAAATTAAAGACAAAATAGCCTGCAGGAATAAATCGATTCCCACAATGCAATCAAATCAGGAGACACTAGCAGGAATTAATTTATTTATTATTTAGCATACACGTTAATGGTCATATTTATAAAGCATGTTACATTCAACAAACATACTCAGCAAGTGAGCGTTTCTGGTGCATGTGTTTCAAATTACATCGATTAAGTCACCTGCATTGAATGCTTGGTGAATGTCTTATTCAATGAATTTTAAATATGCAGTTATGTACAGGTATTTATATCTTAATGCCCTTTTCACAATGATGTTCCGATTTTCAGGCGGACCTGATCGGAGAATACATCCAATCTGTTATGATCGGCCAAAAAGAGACAAATGGGGATCCAATCCACTTCCATCCAGCGGATCGGATGACAGTCGGGTGTAAATGTACAGGTGCAGTGCCGTCTTTACCATAGGGCAAACAGGGGCAGCTGCCCAGGGCCCTGTTACTGTTGGGGGCCCAAAGCAGAGCCGCCTGTTAAGCCCCTGTGCTGCCCACAAATCTGCGCTGAAAATCATCAGCGGGATGCAATACAGCTTCCCTTCCCAGTGTTATAAAATGTACAGCACCCCTGGCTTCCCGTTAGACGTGCACTTCTCCCTTCCTGCCACTGGGTGCTGCTTGTATATAAAAGTGAATTAGAATGTGATTTTATAGCATCCCCAGTTTGCTCTTCCCGAGGCTGACTTCTTCTTCATGTCCTGCTCCTCAAGGTATGTCACTGTTTGCTATATTGTAAATAGAAGTTTTCTGTAGAGTGTGCCCAAAGTCTTTATAATATTTGATGATTCACTGCAGGCCTGGTCCGTGTTTTAAAAAGTTCCTGTATTTTACACATGGCATAGCATGGGGTCACAGCACCGTCTGTCCATTCTGCTTTAACACCATGGGACCCCATGCCATGCCATGTGTAAAATACTGGAACTCTTTAAATCACAGACCAGACCTGCAGTCCAGGCTGAGTAAGGCCTCAGAGCACATGGTATTACTGTCTGTATCTACTGTAACTGCTTCATGGGCTTATTTTGGGCCTGGCTGGTTCACATGTATGTGTTTTGGCTGTGTTTCCTGCAAAGAAAAGCGCATGCCTCATGTAATAGGCTGCGAAAACGGCACACTTATGCCCATCAAGCAATGAAATACAACACTGTCTGTCCATTCTGCTCTCTGCTGTAACTTATCTGCAGTTCCTGCACTGTCAAACGTGCTGAATTTTAAGACGTTTAGGTCACGCTTTTTTAAAACACAGTGCGTTTGTGTGTGCAAGAACTGCAGGTAAGTAGCATGGTGCAAAAGCAGAATGGATTTCAAGGCAACTGTATTTTTAAAATGCTGAATGCACCTTTTTTCTGCAGGAAACAAAGGCATGGCAGCCCATTCAAATCAATGGGCTGCTGTGCCTGCACAAATGAGGGCCGCCAAAACACATACATGTGAACCAGCCAGGCCCAAATAGGCTGGAGGGGGGCCCAAAAAAATTTTGCCCAGGGCCCAAACCATATTAAAGACGGCCCTGTACAGGTGGTCTTTTTACATCCGACCGCCCATAGATGAGAGCGAGCTGTGCTTATGCAGAGTGGACAAGGACCTGTCACTCGTCTGCTCAGCAGATATCAGCTGGTAGATCCCCTGCTGTGCAAGCGGATCGCAGCCGCTGTCTGCCCCACGTGTGAAAGGAGCCTTATAAGATTATTTTTAATTGGGTGAGATAACTGACAAGCTCCTGACTGTACAACCAATTGTTAGGAACCCAAAATCAGTCTCACATTCATTATGTTGGGATGGAAAATGTTGTAATGCATTGTCTACAGAAGGGATAAAACTCCAGTGTTTGGAAGACAATAAGAAGTTTCCTAGACCGTAAAATAGATCTAAACTCAATAATTTCAATTTAATATACTGTAAACAGTATGTTAATGTTAATGTAATTTTTAAATTTGTTTTCAATCTTTTGAAATCTACAGAATTTATTAAAATAATACCAAGTGACCTGCTTTGAAGATCATTATTCAAGCACCTTCTGTCTCTCAATTAATCTTCTGTGTTGTCTTTCTGTTAAACGTGCCCCTGATTAAGCCTACAACCAACACGTTACTACCATAAATCTGATCCAGAGCTATGATGTGCCAACGCTGAAGCAAATGTAAATAGTAAGTGGCTGAAAATGGCAATTGTATATGATCCATGATAATTATTTACTAAAGACAAATAGACTGTTCACTTTGCAAGGGAATTTTCCCCCTGATACTTAGACCCCTTTCACACTGAGGAGTTTTTCAGGCGGTACAGAGCTAAAAATAGTGCTGCTATACTGCCTGAAAAACTCCTGCACTGCATACTCAATGTGAAAGCCTGAGGGCTTTCACACTGAGGCAATGCGCTGGCGGGAGAGAAAAAAGTCTCCTGCCAGCAGCATCTTTCGAGCGGTGAGAGGAGCAGTGTGTATACTGCTCCTTCACCGCTCCTTCCCATTTAAAACAATGGGAAACCACGGCAATACCGCCCGCAATGCGCCTCTGCAGATGGGTGGTATTAACCCTTTATCAGCCGCTAGCGGGGGTTAATACCGCACCGCTAGCGGCCGAACCCCGCGGCAAATCCGACTGTATTGCACCACTATTTTTAGCGGCGCTATACCGCCAACACGCCTCCCGTCCCAGTGTGAAAGGGGCCTTAGTGAATGTGTTGAAATTTCACTTTGCAAAGAATACCCAATCACCCAATCAGCTGGCTAATTGAAAATAAATTCCCCCCATCAACACAAGTGAGGTAGATGAGGGAATCCTCCCTGCTGTTCTGTTGAATTCCCACAGAGGGGACTCCTCCGCTATCAGAATACACTGATCAGCACGGTAGCAGGTAAAAACAAAGGGGGTAGTGGCGCTATGATTGGTATAGGAGATTAATAGTCAGTCCAATGAGTATCCTTATTGTAGGTAATGGATAGTGTGTTAAAGCACACTTGTGATGGATAGTTAAGTGGGGGGAAGGGGATTGGGAAAAAAATGCAAGTCCTATACATAAAAATGATATACAAAGTCCATAAACCAGGACAAGCCTCCAGGGGAGATGAAAGTAGGCTCCAATATGCAAAGACAAAAAGAGAGAAGGCGCCACCAGGTTAGGGACAGTGCAATTTTAATGTAACAATAGGTGCATTATCCACTTACATTAGACATTCTGTACATTCAGTACATGTCCTCACTGGCCCATGCTGTGGCGATCATCCGCTCTAGATGGAAGCTGTATAGGTTTGTCTTTCAGTCCTCTTTTCACCGACTACTGTAAACCAGGAAGTCTGGGTGGTGTGAGCAGCAGGAACATGGCTTGGGGCACAGCGTGGAGGCGCGATGACGTCACGGGCAGTTACTAGGCGATGACGTTTCAGAGCCAGCGCCATGTATAAATAAGCGCACCACTTTTTCAAGCAGGATGCAACATTTTTGGTGAGGGTCCATTGAAGACTATTACGCACAAGTTTGCAAGTTCTTCCTGCTCCTTAGATTCATGTTTAGTTCTCACTGGGACAAGCCATGTCCCTTTCCCCAAAGAAGGAGATGGGAATGCTCCCCCCTCTTTTACTCTCCCCTTTTTCATTCTTCCTTTTTTTCCTACTTAACTTTCTACGGTTTTCCCACAGTCCAAAGAAAAGACTTACAAAAGAGTCATTTGTTTTGAATACGTGACCTTATTTTGTTTGTGCAAGATACCAACAAACATATATACCATAACTGGTGAGTTTTATGAATGTGTTAGTACTTGCTATATTTGGGTATTCACCACATTGTAGAGTATCCCTGTGTTGTTGACTTACTTGGCAATGTAATTTAATTTTGTACTGACATTCTTTGTCAGGTCTCCTAAAGTACTCCTTCAAACATTTAAGTACAGGAAAGTACAGAAGCAGTTTGCAGTCAGGCTTCCTTTCTCAAACTGAAACTTCAGGACATAGCTAGCTATAAACAACAAGGGGGAGAGTAAATTAGGTGGATATACTTTGACTTATATAGTTCTGTGTGTAAATTTAAATATGAGCTATTGAGCTTTGTAAACAATAGGCTTTTTTATAGCAAAACAAACAAGAATAGACAAATAGTAAAACCTGTAAAAAAAACTGAAAACTCCACCTGATGGATGTAAATGGAATTAAAACAATTCAGATGCAGACATTTTCAAGACTAGCAAAGAATAAAAAAAACATTTTTTTATATTTTTATTTCTCAAAATAATGAAGAAAAATTATACAAAACCAAAATATAGTCCCTTAAAAAATATATTCCAGTTAAATACAAACATATATTTAAATTAACACCAAGAGCCCAGCCTAATCAACGACTGTCTTAGTTATCTTGGCACTCTTCTTTTTCATCTGGCTGCCCAGCTATCTAGATTAGGTAGTTGCCAAAACCCCTATTTTTTTATTTTAATTTTAGGCAGCAGAAAACAGGCTAGTGCATTCCATTGTTTAATCACCACCCTGTCTCTAAAGTCACTGCAGCCAACAGAAGAAAACATTTACTGTAGAAAAGAAGGTTTATATAGCTCAAATTATTTTATGTACTTTTATTATTCTGACTGTGTAGTGATATTTATCTCACTTAATTTATCTCCCCTTTTTAGGGGTCTCACCCCCCCCCATTTTTTTATTTTTATTTTTTATTTACTTGTGATATTTTGTGTATTTGTAAATCTACATTGGAAAACGAATACAAATATATTATATATAAAAAAAAGGAAAAGAAAAGAAGGCAATAATCATGTGCCATGAAACTGTAGTCCTGTCAACAAGAAGCATTATAAGAGGTCTCATGCATCCGGTTGCCAGCACGTCACAGTGCAAAAGAAGTAAACTCTGTGGATTTCCAACTCCAGAACAATTTCCAGAATAGCATTATCAGATTACTAAATTCATTTTTGTGACTTGGTTTAGGAATCTGTACAATATGTAACTGATTTTTTTTTTGGGGGGGGGGGGGGGGTGTCATTCATATTTAGCCATCCCAGTTAGGCCCACTTGATCTTTGTATCATACAAGAAATGTTATTTATTATGAAGCAAGGTCAATTAGTGCAGGGCGAGCAGGTCGTACTGTGCTGTAAGTAGAATATCTATCATGCTGCACATTAATATGTTTTTAGAGGTCTTAACTTGACACTTGCAATAGCTTGGAGAGTAAAAGGAGCAAATAATTCCTGTACTTCTGTCAAAAACACTAGTCTGTGATGATGTAAAGGGCACGACTAATATGAAAAAAAATGCTTTTTATCTCTGTATAAAATGACACGGGAAAATATCTATCACTGTCTGTTCTTGTCAGGTTTGCAGCAGTGTACTCATAAAACAAATTGAGAGGCTTAAATCTTCAGGACAGAAATCAATACAGGGATAAGTAAAGAACACGCAAAAGCAGACAACCAGGGATTTATTTCCCAGAAAATGTTTTTTCAATAGATTCACAGATGATAAATTTTAAGTGGACAGAATAGAAGGATTTGTCATGTAGTTTCTCTTCACCTACTCTTTCATGGCAGGACTATATCAAAGGTAACCCTTGTTCTTATGAACTGCAGAGGTTAATATAGTATATACTTGCTGTGTACAGTCTCTGGAAAGGGGACGCGGTCGGATTTTAGTATAGAACTCAGTTTTAATTGTAGAAATATAAATATGTGTCTCACTTTGATAGCACAGAATTGGATTTCTTTGCGGCTTTGTCAAAACACTGTAAAAGACATGCTGCTACAAACAAACATAATAGTATAGACTAGGGTTGCCATCCATCTCATATTATATGAGATTGTACCAGATTTTAAGTTAAAGAGGAAGTAAACATTTTACTTGCACTTTACCTCTTTATTCCCCTGCAAAGTAAAAGCATAATGGTCTAGTATGCTTTGCATACTAGCCCATTATGTGGCACTTGCCTGCAAATGAAGCCCTCGATGTCCTCGCTGGTGGCCGCATCTATCTTCACCCCTCTTCCTTTCAGGGTTGTGGACTCTTGCTCTGTGACTGGCCGGACTCGCGTGATGTCACTCCTATGCATGTGCGCAGGAGCTGACGGTCATGGCACAGGCCCTATAGAAACAGTGCACATGTGCCGATGACGCTGGCACAAGCATAAATGGTAAATATCTCCTAAACTGTGCAGGTTTAGAAGATATTTCCAGTACCTACAGGTAAGCCTTAATATAGGCTTACCTGTAGGTACAAGTGGTGTGTAAGCAGGGGCGGACTGACCATTCAGACACTAGGGCACTGCCTGAGGGCCCCATGCCACTAGGGGGCCCCATCAGGGTTGCCAGCCTCAGTAAAACCAGGGACAGTATGTAAAAATCTGTTTTTTTACATCTGTCCCTGAAATGTCCCTTACCGACATCCCAAGATTATAGCTGCCCCAGCCTCTCCAGTACCTTCTCAGTGTGTGTGTATACTGTGTATGCATACTGTATGTGTGTGTCTATACTGTGTGGCCCCATAATCTATTGCCTGGGGGCCCCATAATCTCCTATTGCCTGGGGGCCCCATAATCTCCTATTGCATGGTTGCCCCATAATCTCCTATTGCCTGGGGGCCCCATAATCTCCTATTGCCCAGGGGCCCCATAATCTCCTATTGCCCGGGGCCCCATGAGTTGTCAGTCCGCCCCTGTGTGTTAGTGTGCATCCTGTCAATACATGATGCAGTTTGTCCTTTATTTTTACAGCTTCCTCCACTCCTGCTGCTTCCCCAGCCGATGGGTGCTGTGGCATGTGCTGTTCATCACTTTCTTTGACAGATATTTCTTTCAGCGCATCATTCACTCTGCACAAGGAATGCCCTAGCATTAGTTGACAGCAAGGTCTTGGTGCGAGTGCTGGAGCAGAGCACTGTGTTGGACTCAATAGGCACTAGGAACACAGAAGAAGTGACACCCTGTTCTATAGTAGATCATAAGACATTGAAACTCAAACTCACTTTCTCTGGTCGATGTTTAGTGTCATGCACACAATAGTACCAAACAGTAGAATGATGACCTTGTTCATTTGAAGTTGAATTGTGAGCATGATTTGTATTGCATAGTTACATTGTCACAGGTTGGATCAATGCAAGTATGCATATCACATATCTCTGTGATCCCTGTGCAGGCTGCAAATCACTGTAATAGTCACTGCTACTAAAGTGATAGCGACATTCTTCTGGGTCAAATGACAGGCAGTTGTAATTTTACTTAGTATCCATGGGAGTCACAGACTTGCCACTGTCACCATTCAGAGAAATTCTTGTATGTTTTTGATTGGGCAAGGTGAAGAAGCATCCACCTCCTTGATGGCCTTCCGTAAGGGCTTGAAAACACTTTTGTTTTCACAAGCCTATAGATAGAGACCTGCCCTTCCAAGCCCTTAGCAGGACGCTGCCTTAATCCTAGGCTGCGGTCCATTGTCAGGGAGTAGGGATAGGCTTGCTGTGCCCTGACACCCCCCCCTTCTTTTTATATTTCTGTTTTTTTTTTAGCTTGTTGGTAAGCGCTTAGAC
The DNA here is from genome assembly GCA_029574335.1 of Rana kukunoris. Taxonomy (NCBI): domain Eukaryota; kingdom Metazoa; phylum Chordata; class Amphibia; order Anura; family Ranidae; genus Rana; species Rana kukunoris. The sequence goes on from CM056050.1 coordinate 510,168,030, forward strand.
GCGAGTATCACAACTTGCATTTGGTGCTCTATAAGTATTTAATCCAATCCAATCCAATCCAATCCAAGAGTGTTCGTTTAGAATGCAGCTGGGCAGCTGCTTGGCACAGGACCTGGAAGCAAGTGGAGATCACTAGAGTAGCAGTGTCTACTCCAATGATTTCCAGCTTCCAGGGGGATCGGTCGGGTATGGTTTATTATTATAGGTACATTGCTCCAGGCTGGACCATACCTGGAATTTCTCTTTAAACTGCACCCTAATTCTCATCTTACGTGGTCTGTTGTTCCCAGCACTTGTCTAGTCTCTTTTTCCTGTCAAATGCCCCAGCGGCCTGCTCAGTTTTCTCTCTAAACCATACATTCTCCAGATAGCTTTGTCCTGTTAGAGGGCAGCACTAGACACATCTATATCTCACTGTCTTAGTTTAAAACAGGGTCTCTAAAATCACCTTACACTGCCTTCTATCCAGCACCGTATATAATTAGGCAGGCCTGCTGATAAGGCAGTACAGCCAGCTCTCCTGTACTGGACTCAGACCCCATCAGTTCAAAAAATTGGGCTTGGGTATTTGTTCATCAGGAGGTCTGGCTGTACTGTTTTATTGCAGACACCAATCCTCTTCTGCCTTCCCCTGCAGTGCTGCCAGCTTCTCTTCTTCACACATTTGCTCTGTATATGACTGGTTTATGTGTGCGGGGCGGCCCTGTGGAATTCTGTCTAGATAATAGATACTTAACCTTGTTGCTAGGAAGAGATCACACTTCAGGCTTAGAGCAATATGGCTGGCTGCAGATGGACATGAGAAAGTAATTTTTAGTTAGATGAACCTTGTGAATCAATTTATAAGTTATATTATTTGTAACAACACTGAAATTTTTTAATTTATGTTAGATTTTAACAATTTAACAACAAAACAATGCTAGCAGTAAAAAGCAGCCAGTACTTTTTCTTACAAGAGATACAAGGCCTGTCAAGTGCCCACTTGTGTCACATGATTCTTTCTCAAAGTGCTTTGTGTCCCGTACTTCCATTTTTTTATTGGTTTACAATATCATGAAACCGATTTAAACTCTTCTTTTTTGTCCTTGAATTAATCATTGCCACAAGCAAAATCAATCTTCTGTTCTAAGAAACAGAGCGGGACCATGTGCTGTGTATAGATTGGATTTATTTCTAAACTGCAAGCTGCAGTCAATTTACAATGGTATCATCATTCTTTGATTAAATTATAAATAACTGAGCACAGGGGAATACCAGAAACTCTGAAGAAAACACTGATTTCTTGTGTTAAAATGTCCCTTTCCCATCAATTATCAAATTGAGGTGTCCACTTTTCCTAAAAGGGGTTGTAAAGGTTTGTTTTTTTATTTTCTAAATAGGTTCCTTTAAGCTAGTGCATTGTTGTTTCACTTAACTTTTCCTTCGATTTCCCTTCTAAATGTTTTTTTTCTTTGTTTTCTTTGTCTGAATTTATCATTTCCTGCTCCTCCTCAGTAAGCTGTTCTGGCTGACTAACCCCCAGCCAGAACAGCTCGGATGATGGGGGCAAGCTTACTGAGGAGAAACAGGAAGTGAGAATTTCAGACAAAGAAAAAAAACATTTAGAAGGAAAATGGAAGGAAAAGGTAAGTGAACCAACAATGCACTAGCTTAAAGGAACCTACCTAGAAAAAAAAAAAAACCTTGCAACCCCTTTAAGCATGGAAAAAGATTGCATTGTTGTACCATACTTTTTGCTTTTGCTTACACTGCATGAGAATAATGGTACATCTCTTGTGTCCTTAACATGTCAGGACTGAGCTCATTGTGCCACACTCTGATCAGATGTCTATACATAGGGAAGATAGTGATCAACTTACTGTTATGTGAAACACACGCATCAGAACACATGCCAAAAGTTGAAAAAAAAATAAAGATTATTAAAATGATTGTCATGGTTTCTTCCTGCTGTTCTCAAGATTTTTTGGTATGATCATGAAACAATTCTGGGAAAAGGCTTTTGCCATTCATAAAGATGGAAATACAGCTTACAATCTAGTTTTACAATTTCGATTGATCAAAACAATATCAAAACCTGCTTAAACTATCCATTAAATGTATTCCCAAGCAAGCAAGCCTTTGTACTACAGACTTGTTGGTACATGGAAATCAGATTGTACAGCTAAGATGCCTCCTACAGAAGCTGAAAAAAGGTAAATGTAACTGGTCGTAATGTAACTGGTCGTAGGTGTCTAAGTGGATGTACAAGGGAGTGCAAAACGTGTGGCACAAGTGGGTTTAAATTGCCTTAGATATTTTTGCTGATTCTAAATTGAATGGAAAGGTCTCATAACAGGAATTTCTTGCAGCTGCTGAGCTCTTGGAAGGAACCTTTCCAGTTCAGGTTCTTAACATGTGTAGCTCAAGTGTTGGTGGGTAAGAAACACTGAAAATAAGTCGGTTTTGGCACAAAGCTGTGGATTGAAGTGCAAGCTCATTATTAGTCCCTAAGATCCAAGGCACAAATCAAACATACTTAATCCCAGTTGTTAATGAGACCTTAAACAACCAAATTATAGAGCCCTGAAGAAGGGAGTTCCCTAACACCCCCAAAATGTTTTGGCTGCATGCACTTTTGTTGTAGTAATAAAGAAATAGATTATGTGCACCTAGAAGCTGTTTGACTGCCTACTTTTGACACTTCCCACATACTAAATCTTATTAGAAGATAAATGGCATTGGGAAGGTATTCAGAAACCAAAAAATTGTCTCAACACACATGTGTTGTGCATGTGGAATTCTGTGAGCATGTAAACTTGTATTATATCACTGTGACTTATTCTGCTGTTCTTAACATTTCCTGTTTGAGCAGTTTAATAAAAAAAATGTCTGGTGTGGAGGAAGCTGTAGCATTAACATGAGTACCTTTAAAGAACACATTTTTGGAACCAGTACAATAACAATGTTATGACGAAAACATTGCAAGTCTAAAACTATATGTTTTCTTCCTTTATGTTAAAACTATGTTTGCTTTCCATTTTATTATATAGTTTCTATTTATGTAATTGTATCTATTGAACCTGCCAGGCTTCATTAAAGTAACACTGCCAGGGCTCCCTAGAGGAGCATTATTACTCTATGAAGTGCTATTAGCCTATAAATATGAACAACAGGCAGGTGCCCGAATCACTGCACAGAACACAGTGGCAGGGAAAAGCATAATTGGAAGTGCAATCCCATGATACCTACCACATCCATGCAAGGGCCCATGCACACACTGCTGTGGGTACTAACACCTGGCTGGAAGCTGCAGGCATAGCTGCGGAGATGTGCACATGTTATGAATACTTATTTTAGAAAAGCAGGTGAAAAAATTGAATATTAGGTGAAGCAGTGTGAAGCACCTCATAGGGAGCTCAATGTCCTTTTAAACTTGTCTGGCTGAGTTTATAGATTCACGGAAGCATGTCTTCTTTAGAAGCCTAAAGAGGAACTTCTCACACATCACAGTGTTTGATCCTGACGTCATTGGGTACCTCTTTCCGGTTCAGGAATCCTGACCCCCTGATAACATATCTGCCATCCTATTCTGGCATGTGAGAGGAACCTGATGCCCTGTACACACGATCGGTTCATCTGATGAAAACTGACCGATGGACCGTTTTCATCAGACGAACCGATCATGTGTGGGCCCCATCAGTTTTTTTCACATCGGTGAAAAAAAATAGAACCTGTTTTAAAATGTTCGTATGGTTAGAAAACCGATAGAAAAAAAAAACAATGGTCTGTGGGGAAATCCATCGGTCAAAAATCAACGCATGCTCAGAATCAAGTCGGAAGCATTGAACTTTTTTCCTTGCACGTCATTGTGTTTTACGTCACCGCATTGGACACGATCGGATTTTTAACGAATAGTGTGTAGGCAAGACTGATGAAAGTCAAAAATGTATAGAGAAAAACCGGGACGGCCGCACTCCAAAAAAATGGTTCCTTTTAATAAAACTGGTCACAACATGAACATATCACAGCAAAAAATCAGGAGAAAATCTGACGCGTTTCACACTATCATACAGTGCTTTTTCATAGCTAGATGTGTATGGCAGAGAAAAATAAATTTATACTCTATTCAACATAGAAAACAATTGTGTAAACGCCCTCAAAGCCAATTGATTAATTGGCTAATGAGGGAAACAGGTAATCACAGGTGTATCACACAAGTAGGGCTGAAAGTGCATCCCACATGTCCATAGCCACGCACCCTTTCATTCATTGGCCATAGAGATCTCTAAAAGTGCAGAACTATAATGTGTAATAAGTGGATGAATGGGTTAATGCGTGATTTATATACGCATAATGCAAAGTATGAATGAAAAACCAGGACTGAAAGAGCTCATGAAAATGATGTGTGGACAAGTGTAGGGAAAAATGAAAAGGTTGATGAGTTTGTGTGTGAAAGGGGTGACTGAATAAAAAGAAAAAGAAAAAGAAGAATATGAGTGGATGGGCATGTGAACTGAGGGTCCTGTAACTGTGAAAGCGTGTGTGAAAGTGATGAAAGTCAGCTTCATCGGATATCTGATGAAAAAATCCATCGGTTCGTTTTCATCAGACAAACCGATCGTGTGTACAGGGCATAAGAGTATCGAACCACATATAACCTCATATATAAGAGTGCCGACCCCATATAAAGTTTCCTGCAAAAGATAGTAGTGCTGAACTTAAAACTGCTTCTACAATGAGCGATCAGCTCTTCAGTACCATTTGTTCTCACTCATAAGAAGAGAGAAGATTGATGTATTGCTTAATAGAGATTCTGCTAGCCACTGCTTCTTAGAACCTGCTTCCAGAACCTGCAGTCCATTTATATGTGATTGTGGCAGAAAGCAAAACAATGCTTCTTTTATGAGCCTGCCTTGAATTAGCCTCTACCCTCAGTTGCCAGCTTGCTGTAGGTCTATGTATAAAGACTGTGCCTGATATTGCTGAATTGTCTTGGCAAGTATAGTGACTGTAAAAATGAACGAACACACTGCCGGCCAAATCCGGGAAGGGCCACAGGATGTAAACAGTCATCAACAAAAGACTGCCAAGTACCTGCCAAGTACTTGTTCCTGCTATCTGTGAAAGATAAGCCTTTACTCCTAGGTGACTTCTCTCCAGCCACCTCTTCTGCATTTGAGAATTTGAAGAGGAACAATTCATCTTTTGGAACTTATTGCAATTTGACTGAGTGGTAAATTGTTTCAGCCAGCTTCACTTACCCAGCATCAACAGAGTGGATTATATCCCAAACACCATGTTACCTGATTTATTAAGGGGACAATGTTTCAAAATCCCTTCTAAGGACAGATATAGAAAATCATAACCAGGTGTCTGACCTAAAATCTGCCAAGCCATCTTATATTACTCTGCACTAGTAGGGGAATAGATTGCACCTGTGGATTACAAAGTGAGTTATATGTTCCATATGAGCTCCAACCGGTCCCAACTTTGCCAGCTGTTGTGATATGTTTTGTGTATGTATTTTTCTCTGGTCAGTGTGACAAAAGAGAGAGTTTTAACGTTATTTAATTGCACAAAAATCGATGGCCCTTCCTAAAAACTAAGCGCTCACAAAGTAGGTGAGACTATACATTCAGAGGGTGGAACTACAATACACCTCCTTCTTAAAAATAATAATGCTTATGACAGCTGGGGTTGCTACCTTATCCTATCAACAGACAGGTAAAACATTTAAAACCACAATATATATCATAAATTATAATATATTAGGCAGTGCTCCAAAAAAATTATATTGCAAAGTGCGATGTGTTATATAACATATAAAGAGTCCAAAGACTTTATGAAGAGAATCCAGAGAATAGTACGTGATCAAAGCAAAAGGAAGATCTCAGCAAATGAAAGCCAATTCTATCCATCTGCCACCGACACCACCACTTGTGTAATAAACAGGGGGATATAAAATCATAAGCCCTGAATGATTACAAAATTGGGTTCTCGTCTCTCAAGCGCTAAGGATAAGGTCACCTAAAGCAGGTACTCACATGCAGAAGCAAAAGGAATAATGGCCGCAATAGTGTAATTCCGTTTGACTATTGATTGTTAGAAACACCAATAACCAATTGAAATCACACTTACAATATTACACAAATAGAAAGCAATACATCACATGTAGTGGTTCATCATGTCCAAGGATCTTGGGTTATCAGAGCGGTGTCTCCCGTCTGCCTCTGTTTGTAAGACCCAGCACACTAGCGCACGCTAGTGACGATCGAGGTGATGATGTCACTTGACCGGCAGTCATTCTGTCCAACAGACGCGTTTCTTCATGCATTTGACATCATCTGTGGGTTTCGAATGAATGCAGTTTTCTGTATTCCACTGATTTAAGACTTTACAGATCCTTACAAATGGAATAGGTGAGTTTTCTGCCTTAAATCTGCTCTCTGTAACTTTCCATACCTCTGTTTCAATTATACCAGTCATATTTAAAGTTGTAAGACAGTTTATTCTGAATGGTGATGAAAAGAAACATATTAGTAGAAAAAAACCTACAAGACCTCTGCAGTGGGCAAATTTGGGAATATCTCTACTGCATTACAAACATGCAAAAGGGGTTCCCAGGTCATCAGATTACCAACAATAACGGAGTGGAAGGTGCACCACAACCATGCATAGATGGAAAACTAAAGCCCTGGAAAGTGCTTATTGTATATAATTCAAAGCTTAAAGTGCTACTAAACCCACAAAAGTAAAATCAGTCTGTACATGCAGTAAAGCATCCGTGTTATACTCACTGTAGAACCTAAGGAGTTATCCTCCACATTGTGTAAAAGGGCTGTTTGATCCTGTCTTCTCGGATCTTCCCCTTCTTCCACTGTACCCAAACCATCTCCTCATAAAACAGAGCTGCACATGCTCAGTTTGGTGTGCATTACTAGAGATTTTTTTTTTCTTGGGAGGGTGAATGTGATCAGCACAGGGCCAATCAGCACTGTCCAGACAGAGGGTCAGGGGCTCTGCAGCCTCATAGAACAGTTAGAGGAGAAATAAAACTCCTCCTACAAGCTTTAACCAGACACTGATAGAAGTAACAAGACTACTATATACTGCTGATGAGATAAGGTATTTAGCAGTTTATTTTTACTAAAACAATTGCATTTCTGTGTTCTGTGTACCGTGGGAGACCAAATATAGTGAATTCAGGGTCCTGGGTTTAGTAACACTTTACATTTTATGTTTGTCTGGAGTACCTGAACCAAATGGTTATTACAGGAGGGGATTAAAATAGGATAGTTAGAATAGTAAGTTACATTCAATTGGACTTGTTTTGTAATGCTGAAGATGCTTTGCCACCCACTCAACCACCTCCCTAAGTTCTAATGATTGTCAGGAACATACCCCAGCATTTCGTTTTGGACACGCATTGGGGCTAAAGATTCAGTTTGGATATGCAGTGAAACATCTTCAACATTACATAGCAGGTCCAGCTGAATGTGACTAACTATTAGCTATATCATGACCTGGATATTTGGGAACCATCACGAAATAGGGGATATTTATAAGATAATTTATATAGTTTTTTATAGCATGTTTGATTTTCTAGACTATTACGGGAGAATCATTATAGTTGTCTTTCTTAACGGCACAGCTACAGCACCTGGGAGGGTGCATCGTAGAAGGAGGAGGGAATGCCAGCAGGAAAATTATATTAATGGGGGCCCCACACAACACCATAATAGAAACCTTGGAAGCCGAATCCTTCCCTGTAAAGAATCCAACATTAAAGATGGTTACAAAAATATGGCAGGCAGGAAAGTTAGCCTCGGGGTACAAGGGGTTTACGGAATACTCTCCCCTTTGGAAAAATTAATATCTGCAAAAAATCCAAGTCACGGGGAAGTTAAAGGAATGGGAAAAGCTGGGCATAACTAGACTAGCGCAACTATATGAAGGCAACACACTGAAATCCTTTAGTAGAGCGTATGGCATCCCAAACCCTCTGTTTTATATGTATCTGCAGATCAGACATGCCCTCCAAGCCCAATTCAAAACACATCCGGTGGGATGGCAAAAAATCCCCCACCTCCAAAGGCTAATTAAGTCAGGAATCCTAAAAAAATAAAGGGAAATGGGAGGAGGATATAGGCCCTATAACAACCGAACGATGGGAATGGATACTGGAGCTGGGGACATCGGTGTTACTATCCCCATCACAGAGAGTATCCCATTTATTTTTAGTGCACAAAGTTTATTACACCCCAAAGAGATTGCATATGTTTGGAAGGAAACCAGATGACAAATGCTCTAGGTGTCAAGATACAGGAGACCTCATACGTATGATGTGGAAATGCCCGAAGTTACACAGGAACTAGGTCAAGGTATTGGGCATCTTAAATACAACCTTTAGGATTACTTTGGAATTGGAGGCCAAGGTATGCTTATTGGGTTGTATAGAGGAGAGGCATGAGAAAAGGGGGAACCATGGTAGTGGGACGAAGGTGCCTGTTTCAGGCCAGAAAACTGATAGCACAAAACTGGCAATCACAGAAAGCACCGACAATGGCAGAATACGTAATAAACACAACAGTGTGGAAGGAAAAAGTAGCTCTGACTAGATGTGGCAATTTTAACAAATGTAAAACATTGTGGGACCCCTGGTTGAGTAGAATGGCCCTAGAGAGGGGAGAAGAGTTTGGATTAGCAACCTTATACTAGCCTGATAAGACAAACAGAGCGATAGAGAGAGAAACTGAAGTCAATAGATAAAGAAGAGTAATCCTCCCGGAGATTAAAAAGTTGCTGTAGTGGTGGTAGAATTTGTAAGTGAAGAATAAACAAGATGGTGGGGGGTGTAGGGGGGGGGAGTGAAACGGGTAAAGTGGGCACTTTAATGTTGATACAATGCAATGCATGGATAAATATTTATGTATTTTAAATAGATGTTTTGTATTGGAGATATATAAAGTAAAAAAATAGTTGTCTTTTTTTTACCATTCCTTACCTTGCCTCTGATAATAATACATGCCACTTTGCAATTGTATTCTCTTTACAGTTTAGGCTCAGGTATGTTAAATCTGTTTGTGACTTTAAAAAAAAAGCATCTTTCAGATGTAGCTATTGAAACTGGAGAACACCTAGATTAAAGTACTTACAGTATACTAACAGAGTGCTATAACATTTATCAGCACCTTTAATGCGAACTAAAGTCTGTATCTATTTAGTGTCTTCTCCTGGGGAGAACAGTAGAGAACATTCTTTTAAACATTATGAAATGCAAGTGGATCACTTGTAACTTAAGTGAAACCATATTGCTATGACAGTGAAGTCAGGTCAGCAAGAACTTGATACAGATCAGTTCCTCTAGCTCTTCCAACAGTATGATTTCTGGCAAGTCAATTGACATTAGAGTATTACATGTAGTAGGTGTAGTTAATTAAGACAAGTTGCAACTATCTACATAAGCCAGAGAAGGCTTGTCAAATGGGCATATCTGGAATTAGATTTTTTTCTAAATTTTTCCATTTTCTCTCCTTTCCTTCCTCACTTAAGTTTTCTTTCTGCTGTCTTTTTTTTTAGTTTTGCTTCACCATATTTCGACTTTTTCCTGCTTGTGTCTATATGTTTTTGCAGACTCCTATTACCTGTTTTCATTTTGCTCATTCCTACTGTATTCTTTTCAATTTTGCCTTCCATTGCTTTTTCCCTTTGTATACCCAATTATGATTTGCCATTCTTTGTCACTCTACATATTTAATTTACATTTAAATATTTTGTGCAAAAAAACATGTAAACTGTTGTTTGTTTTTAGTATTCCCAGTAGGACCAATGGATAGCCTCATTTTTATATATTGTTCAGTGGGTATATAAAATGTATATGGTATACTGTATATATTATTGTTGGTTAGTAGGAACCAGACATTGCAGAGTGGTACATATACTATATTAACAAAAGTATTGGGACACCTGGCTTTTATACACATGAACTTTAATGGCATCTCAGTCTGTAGCGTTCAATACTGAGTTGGCCTGCCCTTTGCAGCTATAACAGCTTCAACTCTTCTGGGAAGGCTGTCCACAAGGTTTAGGAGTGCATCTATTGGATGTTTGACCATTCTTCCAGAAGCGCATTTGTGAGGTCATGCACTGATGTTGGGCAAGAAGGCCTGGCTCACAGTCTCCGCTCTGATTCTTCCCAAAGGTGTTCTATTGGGTTGATGTCAGGACTCTATGCAGGCCAGTTAAGTTCCTCCACCCCAAACTCACTAATCCATGTCTGTATGGACCTTGCTTTGTGCTCTGGTCCAAATCAATTGGTGAAGGAGGATTATGGTGTGGGGCTAGAAGCTCCTTCTGCTTATGTTTCTCTGCAGGCAGGCTGGGAAAGATTCGGGTCATGTGACAGCTGTATATCAATTAGCAAAAAGGTACTTTTTTTTATAAAATAATTACGATGCCACATAGAGAAATAGAAGTGACAATGTAAATTAAACACTGTGGCCCGGATTCACAGCCATCGGCGCATCTTTATGCCGCCGTAGCGTATGTTACGCTACGCCGGCACAACGTTGAGAGGCAAGTATGCAATTCACAAAGAAAATGCGCCCAACGTTGCGCCGGCATAGCGTATATTCGTCGGCGTAAGCTGACGTAAGTCAAAGTAGGTGGAAGTGGGCTAGAAGTGGGCGTGATGCATGGGAATGAAGCGTGACCCCATGCAAATGATGGTCTGAGCGTCATCCAAGTACTTAAAACGAACGGCGCATGCGTCGTAACTTGGACGTATCCCTGTGCTCATGCATACAACCACGTCAAAATAACTGCCTAAGATACGTCGAATCACTGCCTACGATGTGAACGTAACCTACACCCAGCCCTATTCACATAGTACTACATAAACAACGTAAAATACGACGGCTGTATCTTTGCATGAGTTGCACCTCCTATTTGAGGAATAACTTTACGCCGGACGTAACCCTTACGCATATCGCTTAAAACATGCGCCAGGCGCAAGTACGTTCGTGAATTGGCGTATCTCCCTCATTTGCATATTTGCATCACAAATCAACGGGAGTACCAAATGCGTCCAGCTTAACAATGCGCCCACTATACGCCAGCGTAGGCAAGTTACGTCGGTCGGATAAAGTCGTATCTTAGTTCTATGGGTACGGCGCATAGATACGACGGCACATAATTACACTTACGCGGCGTATATCGAGAAACGTCGGCGTAAGTGCTACGTGAATCCGGGCCTGTGTGTTTAGTATTACTTTAAAATTAATTAAGTTAAGTGTGCAGTTAACCTGCTGCAGTAATGATCACTCTCAATCTGCTGGTGCTTGGATTGTTGCCCCAAAGCAGGAAAATCTCTGCACAGGGTGAAACCTTTAGGCCCCTTTCACATGAGCGGACGAACGGTCCGTTCATTACAAGTCCGTTTACGGACTTGTAATGGGTCCCTATGGGAGCGGATCCGTTAGCGGATGATGCATCCGCTAACGTCCGCTCGATCCGCATCCGTTTTTGCGGACGGAAGAATGTCCTATTTTTCTTCCGTCCGGCCAAACGGATTGGATGCAAACGGACAGACGGTCCGTTTCCATCCGACTCCCCATAGGGGAGAGCGGAGGAGAGACGGGGCGGTCCCTGCACAGTGTGCGGGGACCGCCCCGTCCGCCCGACAGCTCAGCGGAGACCCCCCGCTGAGCTGACGGACACACGGAGCGGACCGAAAAACGGACCGCTCCGTGTGTAAGGACCCTTAAGTGTAATTGTCACACTTCACTTGGTCACCGGAAAGAATTTCCACAGCAGCAACACAGTCAACAACAAAAAGGTGACACGGTAACTAAAACATTAGTGATAAAAAAGTACTAAAGCGCTATTATAAATATAAAATCAGTGGTAGTAACGGATAAATAAATGATTGCAGCTGCAATCAATCAAAGGTGCTCTGGTGACCAAAATAGAATGTATAATGTGGTTATTGATGCGCTAACAACCAACCCCTTACTGAGCACAGTAATAATATAGCTAGTATACAAAAGTGCTATTATTGCAATATTCACCTAAATAAATGTAACTACAGAGATATAGTGCAAAAACACAAATGATCCCCAAAGTGCAGTATTGCTGTGTAAATTCAATAAATCCAGCTGGCAGACAACTTCAGCTTCATGGGTCTCCTTACAGCTTCCCAGTATTATGGATAAGTGCCAAGGGTTTAAACACATGCAGAGAAAGAGACATAGATCATTCCGCAATGCTATAACCGAAAAAGATCATCTTTCACATACAGCTGCTTCAATTACATGTGACCAGGTATAGCCAGCGCCTAGACGACGCTCAGTGTGTTAGATTCACTGCTAATCTCTCCTCATCTGATGTGTTGAGACAGGCTCCTCCCCCTATGCGTTACGTCACACGTCACATGACTTAATCACGTAACACGTAGGGGGAGGAGCCTGTGACGCAATCGTCTGTGTCTCAACACACCAGATGAGGAGAGATTAGCAGTGAATCTAACATATTGTGTGTCGTCTAGGCGCTGGCTATACCTGGTCACATGTGAGTGAAGCAGCTGTATGTGAAAGATGATCGTTTTGGTTATAGCATTGCGCAATGATCTATGTCTTTTTCTCTGCATGTGTTTTAACCCTTGGCCCCTCATTCATAATACTGGGAAGCTGTAAGGAGACCCACAAAACTTAAGTTGTCTGCCGACTAATTAGATACAGATACAGATATGCAGATTTGATGTTTTGACCTTTCTAGAAATAGCGCGGTTTTTCTCCTTTTTCTCCTTGAATATTTATTGAATTTACACAGCAATACTGCACTTCTGGGATCATTTGTTTGCACATTGCGTTTTTGCACTATATATTTGTTTTTGTTTTTATTTAGGTGAATATTGGAACTAAAACATTCTTACTCTAGATAAACTTTAGATGGACTAATACCAACAGCTTGCCTATTTTCCCAATGTAAACAGCAAACAACAACAAAAAAAAAAGAAGCATAGTGAACTACAGTGAATTATTTCACTGATCTTCTAACCTGAAATCTGATTGGTGGATATGGATTGTTGCTCTTTGGTCATCAGCTTTGCTCTCTATGACATTATGCTAATATGTGTAGCTTGGAATGAACGTGTTGAGATTATGTATATGTGTAGAATATATACTGTATATTGATCATTGAAAGAAAAAAGAACACAGACATCCTTGTCTGGCAAGAGTGTCCAGTAATGGGAATAAAGTGACAATGACAGTGATTAACCAAGCAGCTATAAACTGCTCATTTCTAACAAAACAAGGATACACAGACTTTGAAATACACAAGTTCAGACAAGCCTACTGGTTAAATACAAAAGGCATTGATGAATATCACAGTCGCTTACAGCAACTGGCTAGATCATATTTACTGATGTTGACAAGGAAATGTATATGCAAATCATATGCAGCAGCACATCTGCATAGCTAAAACAACAGGCCCTAAGAGTCCCAGCCATACATGACATTAGTAAAAATTGATCTAGACAGTTTGTGTTAAGGATGCTGCAGAGACCCCATTAGACAGGAATGAAAATTAGAGAATACTAGCAGAAATGTGCCTCCATGAAAAGTATTTGTAGTAGTTATGTAACTATATATGTCACACTGCAGAAGCGGACAGACCACTTGAAATGAAAACATGTGTCATGACAATAATGATGTTTAGAAAAAAACAAAAAGTGGGCCTACAATCCAGACCCATAAAACTGCTGTACATTTGCTAGCTGTCTGCTTAGCTGTACTGTTATAGTAGTGGTGTCTAATGTGTTAGATTAGGGGCAGTGGCGGCTGGTGCTCAACAGTTTTAGGGGTGGCGCAAACAAATTGAAAAATTCTGAAAAAAAAAACATTAATTGCAGCCTCACTGTGCACATCAAAGGCAGCCACCGTGCCATCAAACGCAGCCACTGTGCCCATCAATTGCAGCCACTTTGCCCATCAATTGTAACTACTGTGTCCATCAAATGAAGCAAATGTGCCATCAAACGCAGCCACTGTGCCCATCAAACACACCCACCGTGCCACCAAACGCTGCCACTGTGCCCTTCAAATGCTCCTAATGTGCCCCATCAAAAGCTGCCACTGTGCCCCATCAAATGCAGCCACTGTGACCATCAAATAGTGCCAATGTGCTCCATCAAATGCTGCCACTATGCACATCAATTGCTGCCACTGTGCCCATCAAATGCTACCACTGTGCCCCATCAAATGCTGCCTCTGTGTCCATCAAACAGTGCCCTTGTGACCCCCTGCTCGCTCATGGGTGACGATGGCGAGCGGTGGGACCTTGCAGCCGGTCAGACAGCGGCTCCTGTGTCCTCCATGCGTATCCCCCTCCTCCTGATAGGTGTCCAATCATAGCGCCTGTCCTTTCAGACAATCAGATGACAGGTTAGAGACCCGTGCACCTGATTGGCTGTGAGGCAGTTCAGTGTTAGGAAAGCAAATATTCATTTGCTTTTCTAACACACCTGAGTGGACTGCGAGCGCCCTGATTTGCACTCGAAGTTCACCTTTTTTGAAGCCTATTAGAGCCTATGGCTCTAATCAGGTGCTTTAAAAATACACCCCCGCTGTTGGAATTCAGACACCCGTAATCCGAAATTGGGCCAGCCACTTGAATAGGGGGTCGCGGTGGCGGCCAATGATAGATTCATGCATGAATCTATCCATTAGTCATAGAGGGGGGTGGCTGGAGAGAGGGGGCGGAGCAATGCGCCCGCTTAAAACAGACTTACAGAGAAAAGCCTTGGTCCGTTCCGCCCCCTTGCTGTGAGTGACAGGTTATTTACATATCTCATGCACTAGCTTCAGACAGGCAATATTTTTTAATTCCCACCCCTACTCCTATTCTGAAGTCATGTGGTTACTTTTCTGGATTTTGACTGGATGTTAGTGATCATAGCAGGATTCAGTGTAAGGGGAGTGTAGAGGTGGGCAGAGAGTCTACTGGCATCACAACTCCACCCACCGAGCTCCAGACAACAGATCCACCCACAGAATCTGCAGTTTTTCGGGTCTCATAACAGACAGAGGGGGGACATTTGACAGGTAAGGATACATGCAGGAGGCATCTATATCCTTATAGATCAGCACTATGGCAGTAGTTTAGAAAGAATGAGAATGTGTTTACATCCACTTTAATTACTAATGTACAGCTGAGATGAGACTTTTTCTGAGATTCTATAAAACTCTAATGCCTGGTACACACTAACAGTTTATTTTTCATTCAATCCAGTGGGCTGAAAAGGTCAGGAGGAGCTGCTGTACTATCTATCCGATGTTAGCACAGCTTTCTGCCTCGCTGAGCTATTGTGTTCTGGCAGGGGGACTTCCCCCTCGTCAGAACACACCAGTCAGCCAATGGTTGAGAGTGCTGATTGGGTGACAATTGGCAGACCTTTTTTCAGTCATGCCATCCAACCAGCTTCTGTCGGACCGGCTGCAGTACACACCGGCTAAATTTCGGCCGGTTTCTATTGCACAGGGTACATTTCAAATCATCCCATGTGAATAAGGCCTAACACAGTCACAGTAGTGTGCTATACTTTTGCGGAGAGGCCACTACATATCCATACAAACAGCAAGGGTCCTTCTCTACAGCACGCTAGCAGGAGACAGGTTTTTCCACACAAGCTGTGACTACTTTCTAAAGAAAACAAATTGTAAAACTTTGCACACCTAATATATTTAGCTAATTTAAATTAAAAGTTCAGTTAGGCTTTACCCTTATCTGAGGTCTCCGCAATCCTTTCCTTTCTTTAGGGTTCTTGGAGGGTTCCTTCTGAAGCTTGCTTTGTGATAATTGCAGGTTCCATAATGTTTCTGTAAGGGGGGGTTACAAAATACTAGTTGACAGAAGCAATGTTTCAGTTCTTGTCCTTTTTTGCTTTGCCATCTTTTTTTTTCCAAAAAAAAGCACAGGCGTCATCTGGAAACATTTTGATTATTGTCGGAACCAATACGCTAACTTATCTTTTTACTGAATCCATCAAATTTGTGGTTCTAGGGACACTGATAAATAAACAAAATAACTTGTAATATTCAGCATTTTAAACATAGCGTACGAATATCAGCTTCTGTATATCATGTTCCAGATAAGAGCTGCCAAATTCCTCACAAATCCTACTTTATTCATCTCCCTAGCGCTTTGTGCTTTTGCTGTAATGTGTCATTAAATATTTCAATTGTTGTTGCTTTCCAGACTCCTTGGCGGAAGTGGCCTCTGTCATCAATTACACTAATAAGGTCTGGGGTTACTCACTTCTGTTCCTGGCTGCTCATTTTCTGTCTGAGGCAATGAGCATGTTTATTGCAGATGTCAGGGAAAAAAAATACACACAGAAAATAAACTTTCCCATGCCTGTTGGAAAGAAGTCTAAAATAAAACCCAAAATGGAGAGAACAGATGTGCAGATTTCATATTTGTGCAGTCTAAACAAAATATGCAACTATTATGAAAGGAACAAATATTTGCACATTCATTGCATTGACATGTATAGAAACGGCACAGCGGGAAGAGAGGCCTTTTAATTGTGTAAAAATGATGCTTGTTTTAAATACTTTGTGACCAGGGGTTGGTAATCCTTAGTGACCCAAGAAAGACATTACATGACATGGGTGATTTTTTCTTTCGCTACTGTTAGAAGCAAACTCTTCCTGTAATTGACCTTCAAATCCTGCAACCACTCAAAACTCTACTAAACCTACTACAATGACAATTGTGCTGTTTAGGTCATGTACAGCTACAACTAACTATGTTTGATTCCTCGGTGCTGCACTTGTATGTAGCTTGTCAAGGCTAATCTCCACTATACAGAACCTTGTAGCTCATGTCATAGCAGCCAGCTCCCCAGTTTGTGGGGGCGCCATACAGACCACTTTTAAGGATGCAAATTTTCATTGCAGCAGTAGTCTGCCCTTAAACTGACTTCACCCCTCTCCTTTGTGGTAGCATGCAAGTTACTGAAACACATAATCGTAATGCTTAGCACTTTCAGTTAAAATAGCACCCCGATGAACAATTGCAGTATCCTGTGATGCATCAGCACACAACAACACACATGAAGTCCATTGTTTGCTGCATTTAAAAAGTGTGCAGGTCCATTTTTCTGCCTGTTATTGTGTGTCCTTTCCTTCCACTCAGCTCTCAGATTACACTCCCTGCTGTATGTTGTGCAGTTTTTGATGTAAGATTCCCCCTGCCTACTGTAGATGAGAAATGAATTTGATATGTGTATTTTAAAAGCCTGTGGAGAAGAGAGGACAGAAGATAAACAGGTACAACTTGTGTAGGATTTTTTCCATCTCTGTGTATTACCTGAGGCTTGTCACTTCTTTATAAAGATTTACAACCACTTTTACCAGTATTTGTCTTCAACAGCATATAAGAACTGAGATTTTGTAGGGTTAAAGAGTAAGAAAACTTTCAAAGTTCTCCTGCTCTTTTGCCCCTATTCCTTTTGAGTTAAAGTAGCCCACCCTGCCCCCTAAAGCTTCATATTTACTAATTTCTTACCGCTGTAGTCTACCAAGAAACTTACATGATTTTAGTTGCTTTCTTCATCACAATCTAGTTTTGTTTCTATTCTGGAACCACTTATTAGGTGAGGCAACAATGGAGCATATAACATATTATTCTCTGCAGTAGTACAGTGACAATAATTTCAGCTATTTACTCCAATGTGTATTTGGATAATATAAGGGGAACCAATAGTTCCTTTTCTGGAGGATGCATGTTGGCTGTCTTAGTATTGATATAAGGTTGTCTGGTTATTTCTCATGGTTTTATCAGTCCATACTATTGTGGTGCAGTTTCCTAAAGTTATCCCAATGGGTTTTGAAAAACAAAAATTACACCTGGTGTTATTTTGGTAGTGGTGTACATGAGGTTAAACAGTGAGAATGCTAGATCTAGTGTACAGGACAAAATTGACTCCTTAGCTCGATATACTCAATCAGTGCTGTACAATAGCAAATCCATGATCAGTAACTTGGCGCCAGGCATATGTTCAGTTGGCTTCAATTGGGCATTTGGGTGCATAATTCAGTTTCCTCTTCAGGCAGCCCATGATGGATGTCTGGCCATAGAAGAAGAAGGATAAAACAACATATTTCCTAGAAGAGAAATAGGCTCAGTGGGAAAAAAACGTCTGACTGCTGATAAGGAAAGATGTAACATAGGTCAGAAATATTAGAATCAACAACCTCTTATCCAGTGAGGCAATGTGTAAAGAATTTCCCCTATGCTGTATCAGACTACTCTGAACTTATAGCTGCAGGTCTCATTAGGAAACTAGAAGGTGCTTAGAACTACTGAGGCAATATGGACTGTGTGCTGTTTTCTGAGCACAGGGACTGCCTGGACTTGTAGTTCCATATTGTCTCTGCTGCTTTCCAGACACTAGAACTCCCCTTTTTCCCCTTTGTAGAGCCTTTTCTGTGAGAGGCCCCAAGTCTGCTGTGTGCCCAGAGTCCTCCATGGATTGCCCTGCCTGTCTTTCCTGTGTGGCCAGAGATGGATTGCCTTGCCTGCCCTCTCTACTGTGTGCCCAGAGTTTTGTATGGATTGCCCTGCCTGCCCTCCCTGCTGTGTATTTAAAGTCCTCCACGGACTGCCTTGCCAGCCCTCTCTGCTGTGTGCCCAGAGTCTTCCATGGAGTGCCCTGCCTGAACCCCCAGATGCCCAGAATACTACAACCACTAACCAGGACAGCCAGACTTCCGCAGTGTGAGTCTTTGAACCATTAAACCTGTTATATGCACTGTGCCATATTGCTACCGCATTAACTGTTTATCCATGCTATGCCCTATTGCTACTCTGTAAACTGTTTACCTGTGCTGTTCCATATAGCTACCCTGTAGACTGTTTCTCTTGCTGTGTCCTTTTGCCACCTCTCCCATACACTCAACCCCCTCAATAAACGCCCACATGTTGGGTTCTGTGTAATTTGCCTCCACGTCTATTCTCGCTGTGCACCTAGTTTTCCACAACAATTATGTGTATTTTGCCCAACATTATTCTGGCACATGACAGTGTGATCACATCTTTTATGCTGTATTATAACTAAAGCCCCTTTATTTGTCTTTTCCTTGCACATGATTCAAACAGCGATGGTTATGTCACCCTGCAATATGAAGAAAAAATTCCATACCAGAAATCCACACAAAACACCATCATTGCTCCCTGTCCTCCCTCAGCAGGAGCTTGTGTGGATGTCCTGAAAGAGGAATACGAGAAGAGTCACCATCACCAGATAGCATGGATGGCGCAGGAAACGCATTGGGTGGAGTTTAGAATGCTGACGTTACACCTGCACATAGACTCTGTGTGGTGGCCACATTTATAAGTGCTGCCAATTTTTGTTATATCTGGTTTCATTTGGGAAGCATCTATACCATACAACCAAACTCTATATTCAGGCACCCTGGACCTTGAAGATCTAGTCTGGATCAGGTTAAAATGACCGCTTCCATGGGAGAGCTGTTGTCATCTAAGTGATTATAACTTTTGGCAGCCACATGTTCTGGTGAGTGCGCAGTGTTGGTGGTGGTTGTGGCACATTGGATTTTAATAGTGTAATTCATGCAATTTATGCGCCATATATTTAGGAATTGGCGGACTTATTATACAGGTTGATATATGGACTTTTGATTGGTCTCTTATTTTTATATCCTTTTTTTCACCTTTACGTTTCTTTATGTGAGTTTATAATGTTTTTTATTTTTCATTGAAGTCTTTTCACTGATTAATGGTATTTTTTTATAGATGTTAAAATGTATTTAGCCCTGCTCCCATATATTTTTACATACAAAATAGAACACCTGTATTATGCTCAATCATTATAGTATTGTACTGTGGTATATTCTTTTGAAACTTAATGGAAATTATTGTAAAAAAACAGAAAACCTGGTAGATATTTATTGTTATTTATGGATATGTTTTCTTTTTTATTTTACTTCACAAGAACAATAGTAATATTAAAAAGTAGATATTATTATTATTATTATACAGGATTTGTATAGTGCCAACAGTTTGCGCATTGCTAACATGAGCAAAGACAGTACAATTACAATACAATTCAATACAGGAGGAATCAGAGGGCCCTGCTCATTAGAGCTTGCAATCTAGAAGGGAGGGCAAAGTGAAACAAAACGTAATAACTGTGGGGGATGAGCTGATGGAGAAAATGAAAGTACAGTTGTAAGGTGTGGGCAGGATAGGCTTTTCTGAAGAGGAGGGTTTTCAGGGATCATGTAAAATCTAATAGAGTGAGAGATAATTGGACAGATTGGGGTAAAGAGTTTCATGGCATTAGAGACACTCTGGAAAAGTCCTGGAGGTGAGCATGGGAGTAGGTGACGAGGGGGCTAGAGAAAAGGAGGTCTTAAAGGGAACAAAGAGAACGATTAGGTTGGTATTTTGAGACTAGGCTAGTATGTAGTTGTGGATGGCTTTGTAAGTTTTTAGTATTTTGAATTGAATTAGTTGAGTCAGAGGAAGCCAGTGGAGCTGATTGAAAGAGGAGTAACAGACAGAGAGTGATTGGTAAGGTGGATGAGCCTGGCAGCAGCATTCATGATGGGTTGAGGGGGGATAGACTATGTAGAAGTAAGCCAATGAGAAGGGAGTTGCAGTAGTCGAGGTGAGAGATGACCAGTGAATTAAAAGCTTTGTTGTGTCATTGGTTAGAAAGGGCGTATATTGGAGATGTTGCAGAGGGTAGAGGCGGCAAGATTTGGACAGTGATTGGACATGGGGCTTAAAGGAGAGTTCATAGTCCAGGACTACACCTTGGCATGCAGGGATGGGCTTAAAGTTGTGCCATCAATTTTAGAGACATAAGGGGAAGGGGCACATGGGAGAGAAAAAATTATAAGTTTGGTTTTGGATAGATTGATTTTGAGGAAGTGGTCTCACATCTAGACTGATATATCTGTTAGTAAATTAGTGATACATGAGGAGACAAGGGAGTGAGCTGAGGGGTAGAGAAATAGATTTGGGTGTCGTCAGCATAGAGATGGTATTGGAAGCCATGGAAGGCTGACCCAGAGAGGAGGTGTAGATCGAAAATAAGAGTGGTCCAAAAACAGAACCTTGGGGGACCCCAACAGAGAAAGGAAGATGAGAGGAGGAATTAGAATTGTAAGTAATGCTAAAGGTGTGGTTGGATAAGTAGGAAGAGAACCAGCGAAGAGTACAGACACAGAGACCAAAGGCGTGGATTTTTTTTTGATGTCTCCATTGGTTTTGGCCTTTAGTAGATCATTTGTTAGTTTTAGGAGAGCAGTTTCTGTGGAGTGTTGAGGAAGAAATCCAGACTGAAGGGTATAAGAGGGCTATTCTCAGCAAGGTGGTCGCTCAGTTGGTTGTAGACAAGACATTCAAGGAGTTTGGATTAAAATTGGAGCAATATGATGGGGCGTAGGTTGTTAAGATTGTTTGGGTCCAGTAAAGGCTTTTAAAGTTTGGGGTTGACTGGTCCATGTTTTAGAGAGTTGGGGAAGATGCCAGAGGGAGATATTGAAGATGTGGGTTAGAGAGTGTAGAATAGAGCCAGAGGGGGAACATAGCATTTGCAAGGTAACAAGATCCAGAGGGCAGGTGATTAGCTGGATGTTAGCAAGTAGTTTAGCAACCTTGCCTATAGTGGTGGGGTTGAAAGAAGGAAGTAATGATTGCACCTGGAAGCATGGAGGGTATTTGAACAGCAGAGATCTCCTTGTGAATTGTATCAATCTTATGTTTGATGTGATTGGCGATCTCTTGGGCAGTGAGTGAGTTATTGGGTGGAGGCAATGAAGGACGAAGTAGAGAGTTGAAGGTAGAGAAGAATGTTGATTTTTATTTGACTTACAGACCAAAATAAAAGTGGAAGACTGAATGTCTGGTTTATTGATATAAGACAAATATTTTTGATTTGGTCTTGGAAGTGAAATGATATACATGTACACTGACCGCTAATGCTGGTATAAATTTTAGTAAAAAAATGTCCACATCTGTGGCCCCGACATTAGGCTATGACTTGACGAATATGCTCCCTTCTTTAAAAGGGAGACACCCTCTGAACAACCCTATTCTCACTGAACAACGGAGCCCAGGCACTCCCCTGGGGTGCACAAGTCCCTTTGCACTCGCGCCACATGCTGGGCACCCACCATGATGCTTTATGTAGTGTGCAATATTTTCTTTATTCCATGTATTGTTGTAGGATCAATCTGTCACAGGAATTGAATGTACTAATGTACCATGTCAGCCTGCGTGGCCTGTTCCTGTTTACAAAAGAAAAAAAAAAATTCCACATCTGGGTATTTATGTAAAACTATTCTCATATAACCTGGTTTCTTATATAAACTACTCATGCTTGGCATAACACTTTTTTTTAATTTCTTTATCATATGCTTGGCAAATGTTTAATACAACCAGTGTTTAGTAATTAATAATCACTGGCAGTCTTAAATAAACAAAACCAATATAACTGGTTTTTATACCTATCCCTTAGGCCTGTGCCAATGTACAGGTGGCCCATAGAAACATATAAAGGATTAAAGTGCAAGTTCATTACAATAGCATACCTTCCAACTTTGTGAAATGGGAAAGGGAACATATTACAGCACACAGTATGTAGACAAAGGACACACCACTACCACTCCCCCAGTTACACAGACTATGGTTACACTAGACTTGGTTAAACCCACAAGTAATTTTTTTCCTTACTACTTTTGCTTTTATACTGACTCTCCAAAATAAAAAATAGAATAATATAAAGGTTGGGTGCAAATTTTAGTGCAATAAAACATTTTATTAGTAAAACATTTTTTTTTAGAAGTATATTCATGAGACCACAAAAATGTAAAAATGAGAAAGAAAGGCGTACAGAGGGATTTGGTTCTGGAAGAGGAACAGTTCCTCTAAATTAAAGACAGTTGGGAACTATTATTTTACATTCAACTGGGAGCCAATGTCAACAAAGTACCTGTGCTGGGCTGCTGGAACATCACCAAGTCAGACGTCTGCATTCTTATTTAATGTAAGTCTTCTTTGGGATAAGGTAAGTGGGGTAACAAATATATTACAATTTAACTTCCAACTTGACTAAGTCTGTGCTTGCCACCAGAAGACACCCAACACGTGAATTTAGAGACAAGGTTATGACTCGCTTAAAAAAATCCATCTGGATTGGTGATTGTAATTTTATACTTCTCCAGCAAGAAGCTTTTGGATTCATACCTTTAACGCCTAAAGGTTTAAATATTTCTTTCTGATGAACAATTATTACATTACTTCTTAAATAGCTGAGATTGATTTACTTTATTAGCTTTAAGGACCAGATTATTTACTTATTTCTTTAATCATCTTTTATTTTTGTAGTTCCCCTTTCATATGTATTTCATGATCTTCTGACTGTCATGTCTGCTTCTCATTGTGGGGTTTGTTTACAGTACTGATTTAGACCTGTTTTCTTAGCACACTTTTGTCTGTCAATGTATGTTCAGATGTACACCTCACATTTAAGAAAAAGGTTTTAGGTAGATTTATGTACATGTTTTAAACTTATACATTTTACAACTGTTGTAGCTCCATGCACACTGAAGCTGATAAAAGCTTTAAAAAAACGCCAGTAGCTTTTCAGGGAGCCTTGCAACGTTTTTGCAATAGCTTTAATCAGCGTATTTCAGTGTAGCTTTTATCAGCTTTTTATTTTATTTTAATATTTTTTTTTTTTTTTACTTTTTTTTTAAATGAATAAAAAAAAAAACGCTGGCGACTTAGTTTTTGGGCGTTTTTGAGCGTTTTTGGGCGTTTTTCAGCATTTTTCAGCGTTTTGCACTTTTAGCATTTTTTCCGCAATTTCGAGCGTTCAGAAAATAGCCAATAAACTCCAAAGCTTATTAACACTGAAAAACGTCCAGGTGTGCATGGGCACATAGGCTAACAAAGAGTTCAGTTTATGGGCTTTAAAAAGAAAAGCCAAAACGCCAATAAACTGCAGTTTATCAGCTTCAGTGTGCATGGAGCCTTAATATATATGTGGCACATCCCTGAAGTAGCCACGGAGTGAATAAGCTTTCTGAAACTATTATTTTATCTATATTCTAGACTGCTGATGCTCCCACTTTAACCACTCTGACACACCTTCGCTCAATGAGTTAAATGACACCAAATAGAGTAGAAGCTGTAATTATTTTAAGGTCAAACAGCTCGAACGAGAATGAAGTAACAGCCAAAAAAAGAAAGAAAACCCAATGACCCCTAACTCTAGAGTCTAGAAAGAGACCTTCTGTATAACACATATTTTAGGACAATGAAGCAGAGAACTGCCAGGCCTGGGCTTCCATATTCAAAAAGATCAGCTTAAACTATAACAAGGTCACAAGGGGTGCATTAATGGCAGGAAGAAATTGTAGTAACAAACCCTCTAGAAACTACACCACCATTAGACCTCTGTAGTGACATAGCTATGTTGAAGTCTTCTTGCAGGACATCCCTGGGCACACTCTGGGCAATAAAGTCTGTGAAAGCGATGAAAAAAATATTTAACTTAGACAGCTTGGTTGGGGCCCCTATTATGGTGCACAACGGTGAAGCTCAAAGATTCTCAATAAAACAACTGTAGCAAAGAGGACTGGGGGTTGGGGGGTTTAACTTGAGGGATAGCTCAAACAGGTAACAGAGCTATTTGGAGTTCATGAAAGAAAACAGGGGAGGAAAAGTTTCCAAACGTAATACTGAGTCAGTTCTAGGTGGTTCAGGTAGTAGCCCTGAAGGTGGTCTATAGGACTTGACAGCTGCCAGAAAGTGGTGATGTAAAGTAGTAGTAGACTAGTGTCTGCTATACAGTGCATAGAATGGGTTAACAACTCTCTCACCAAACTGTTTCGTTTCAGCTACAGCTCAGACAATGGAGGGGCCCCTCATGGACTAACCCGCTCTGGGCCTTTGTAAAAGCCAAGTATTTTGCTGCTGTTAAGATGCAGTTGGGAATTTTTTCAGGTGCCCCTGAACTCTCCTCTATGTTATCTTATCAGTACATGTACACAGAGTCGTTTATAGTAATTACTAGGCAGTTGCATTTAAAAGCATTTTTTTGGAAAGCAAAAAAATGCATTCAGGACGGATGTTGAGGACCTTTGAAATGCCAAATGCCGGTAACTCGCGTTTAGCCTCATTTACAAACGTTTTTATTTTAGGCTATTTAAAAAAACAAAAAACTTCTAAACGCAAACGCAGCTTAACGTGGCATGTAAAACGTCCTGTGTACATTAAGCCTAAATGGCACTTTGTAGATACCAAAAACAACATCAAACAGAAAAATATATATCAAAAAATATATATATAAAGTGTGGTGCTATTACTGTTACGTACACACTTGTTTGGCAGTCAAAAAAGTCGTCGAGCCAAATTTTCCCATTGCCCATCGAGGAAATAGAGAACATGCTCTCTTTTTGGCTCGACAAGTTCCTCGACGGGTTTCTCGGCAAAAAGTGTACACGCGACTGGTTTCCTCGGCAGAATAAGTTTCTTGCTGAATTCTGCCGAGGAAACAAGTCGTGTGTTCGCCGCCTTAGAGGTATGTATATAAACCTTCTCTATGACAGTATTCAAAACCTCGTGAGGCGTGACCCTTCAGAGGAAATGTGTAACAAATGTGAATAGTGAACAAATGAAATGATTTTCACTAATGCATCTAAAACTTCTGTGATAATAACCAATATTAAAGAATAAGTGTGAATAAGTGTGAACAGCATGAATTTGCTATATGTACACAAATCCTGCAAAGAAAAAAAATATTCTTTGATTCAATAAACATAAAATTGTATTTTACATAGACATAATTACTTGCAATGGATACACTGTATCGCACACTGTATGTTTGAATATACCTCTGAATCAACATGCCTTACTATTTGGACATCTAGCATTGGCTTATGTTTATAAAGATTATGGGGCAGATTCACATAGATGTAATCTTCCGCTGCGTAATCGAAATACGCTACGCTGCCGTCTATCACCAGACTCTACGCCGAATTCAGGTAGTTTTTTTGCGCGTACGCTATTGTATCGTATTTTTTTTCCGCCGCGCAATCGAAATACGTGAGTAGGGGGCGTGAAGCATTTAAATTAAGCGCGTCCCCGCGACGATCGAACTGCGCATGCTCTGTTCAGGAATTTCCCGCCGTGCATTGCGCGAAATCACGTCGTGACGTCATTCGTTGTTTGAGTAGCGGCGTTTACGAACATTCCTATTCCCGGACGACTTACGTTAAAAATAATAAAAGAAATCGAAAAACGTTGAAATTCGACGCGGGAACGACGGCCATACTTAACATGGGCTGTCTAATATTAGACCAGCAAAAAGCTGGTATAGTGAAACGGAAAAAAAAGATGACTAAAGGTGCCGTAAGAGATTGCGTTTGAAGAGCGAAATTTTGTGGATTCCAGGCAAAAGCTCATTAGCATACCATGAAGGTGAAAAACAACAGGAAGTCCGCCCAGTGGCCGCAATTTTCAGGCAGCGTAGATCTGAAGGCGTACTAACACGTAATAAAGTCGAAATTTAGCACGCAGGTGTCTTTTCATGGTTTGAGGATTTCGACTAGCGTAAAAACGCTCGTAAATCGAAATTACTCCTGTCTAACAACATTTACACAGGCGTAATCGCTTTGTGAATCTAGGCCTATGTGCCAAAGGTCATAGTAGTCTACTTACATAGTTCAACTCGAATGTAGCAGATACTTCAAAAAGCTTCTCGAATAGTTGGGGCGTGGCATTAAAATTAAATTTAATTAACATGATGCACATTAAAACTGTATTTTTAGTGAACATCACAAGTTCATGGCTAAAAACTCCTTCAATGGGGGGGAGTGGTTGGGGAGGACAAGAGATGTCTCGATCTACAACATATATAACGTACACCATGTGCTGGCGTATAACAATTTAATTAATTTAGTTTTTTTTTAATAAACCACTTAGAAGCAAAATAATGGTATCTGAGCATCAATGCAGCCTGATCTGTGCCCATCTGCATTCTCAATGCAGCCTGATCTGTTCCCATGTGCAGCCTCAATGCAGCCATATCTGTATCCATCTGCAGCTTCAGTGTAACCTGATCTGTGCTCATCGGCAGCATTGATCTTCAATGCAGTTTTGATTAGTGCCCGTCTGCAGTCTATAATATTACCAAAATGCTCTACCTGTTCAGTACCAATCTGAAGTTTTTACCTTTCAATGTTAGATCATCTCTGTTGTCTCTGAGGGAAGAGGGGGAGCGAGAGCGCCACTAAATTACATAGAGCCGCGATCTACTTCTTGTGTACCTGGCGCTCAAAGGTAAGTGACATATAGTGCAAAGAAATTATTAAATAGTGAGCATTCAACTACAAGGCCAAAGGAGAGCGAAGATTTGCGGCTCCTCTGAAATCCTCCTGGTTCGACCAGAAACCACTCAGCAGTGCTCGGTGGAGCCGAACGAACAGACACTTTAATCTGGGGATGCACACTCAGACCAGAAGCCACAAGTGCAAAAAAGGATAATGACCTTCAATAGTAAAGTATCGTTTTAAAAAAAGAGCTTTTAATGCTTAAAAACAGCAAGCGATAACAACCGCAAAATACAAATAAAAACAGCCGGCAAGCTTAAAAGTTGAACACCCGTGTTCCAGGGTATCATCCGGGCACCATTTTGTGACACACAAGTACACTAATATAACACAGAGAACACCAGACTTTGATCTGATGATCGTAGCTATTGCATAACAATAACGAAAGGAACAAAAGAAAAAGAACCAATATTGAGAATCATGGGTATTTAAACTAATACTGCACTATATGGTCGTCTGCACACCTATAGCATATTAAATTGGATTAAATTAAGTTTTAACCACTTCATTACTGGGCACTTAAACCCCCTTCCTGCCCAGACCAATTTTCAGCTTTCAGCGCTGACACATTTTGAATGACAATTGCGCGGTCATACACTATACCCAAATTATATTTTTATCATTTTTTTCCCACAAATAGAGCTTTATTTTGGTGGTGTTTGATCATCTCTGCGATTTTTATTTTTTGCGCTATAAACAAAAAAAAACACAATATTTTGTACTTTAAAAAAAAAAAATCCTCGATTTAGGCCGATACGTATTCTTCTACATATTTTTGTTAAAAAATCGCAATAAGCGTATATTGATTGGTTTGCGCAAAAGTTATAGCGCCTACAAAATAGGGGGATAGATTTTTTTTTATTTTTTTTACTAGTAATGGCGGTGATCTGCAATTTTTTTGTCAGGCCTGCGATATTGCGGCGGACATATCTGACACCTTTGACATGATTTTGGGACCATTCACATTTATACTGCGATCAGTGCTATAAAAATGCACTAATTACTGTATAAATGTGACTAGCAGGGAAGGGGTTAACACTAGGGGGTGAGGAAAGGGGTTAAATGTATTCCCTGGGTGTGTTCTAACTGTGTGTGGAGGGGGACTGACTGGGGGAGGTGACCGATGCTGTGTCCCTATGTACAAAGTACACAGCATCGGTCTCCTCTCTCCCTAACAGGACGTGGAGCTCTGTGTTTACACACAGAGCTCCACGTCTCTGCTGTCACCGCCGATCGCGGGTATCTGGCGGCCACCAGGCATGCGCATCGACATGTCAGAAATGCGCCGGGCACAGTGTTTCCCCGCTGCGCGCCCCCAGCGGCGCACGCAGGGAATGCACATAAAAGGACGTCCAGGGACGTCCACCCAGCAGTTGAGAGCCGTGCTGTGGACGTCTTTCGTCTACAGCACGGCTCTCAAGTAGTTAAAAGCTTCATCAAAAATAATAATAATAATAAATTCTTATGTATATTTAAGCCTGGACGAACAACATATCGAGATGGCGTTCTCTCAAAATACATGAAGATAATATGACTAACAATAAAAAATTCATAATGCAAATAGTTAAAAATAAACATTAAGAAATAACAGTAAAAAGCATACAATAATGGCAATCAAGCATTGTTAATAAAGGCATTGATCTCTATATCAAAATTCAGGCCAAGGGGCCTGAAGCATCTAATTTTATTTCCAACTCATTTCTAGCTTAGAAATGGCATGCCTCTTAGGTCCCCCTCTCCGAGGTAGTCTAAGCCTGTCGATCCCAACCAGCGAAGTACCCTTAGGGTTCTGTTTATGTACCTCTAAGTAGTGTCTGGTGACCTTAAAACCTCTTCTAATATATGTGTTCATTCAATCTGAACTGTAATGGTCATACGTACTGAAGCCTGCAGGAACAGGTCAGAAGATAGAAGACACCAGGAGTGGAGCAAGTAATAAATTATTTTATTGGAAAATCTGAGGTAAACTGGGTAGTTTTCTTATCCCTAATGGCATTGACGGAACATACTGCACAGTTGTTACACTTATAATAACCAACTAGGTTCTTAAAGAATATTGGTTTATTAGTGGGGGGATCACATACACTGGGGGCCACAAGTTGTTTAATTGAGGGAACCCCCTAAACACCACTTTCTCGTGGAGAAAGGAACCCAGGACATGGTCATTTTTAATTATGTGCCAGTGTTTATGCAAACGTTTTTTTGATCGAGAAGTATTGGTGGGAGTAACCTGTAATAAATAGACAAAAATAATTGCTATTCTCATGTCCCACCACCACAGGTTTATCTGCCAGTAAATGATCACGATCCAACATTTGTACCTCTGTAAATTTACGATTTGGGACAGAGGCCTCGTATCCCCTCTTTATGAATCTTTCTGTGAGAATTTTAGCTTGTGCATTAAAATCTTCCACTTGCATACAGTTGCGTCTCATTCGTACATACTGGCTTTTGGGATCCAAATCAAGCCAAGAACTATAATGGCAACTGTCGCGAGGGATGAAGGAATTACGATCCATAGTCTTGAGGTAAGTAGAAGTCAACAAGACATCACCCTCACCCCAGATTTTTTGATCCAAAAAATTGATAGTGTGCTGGCTGGCTACATACTTAAATTCAATACCTCTGTCATTATTATTTAAATTCGTCATACAAGTGTTTAAAGATTCCAGGGTGCCGTTCCATAGAAGGAGGACGTCATCGATGTATCTTGCCCAAAAGATCAATTCTGGTTTTATTTGGGTGCAGATGACATCCTCCTCCCATTTCCCCATAAAAAGGTTGGCAAAACTGGGGGAGAATTTTGCCCCCATAGTCACACCCTTCTTTTTGAGATAGTATTGATTACCAAGACCAAAAAAATTATGCGCAGTGGCATACTCAAGGAGCTCCATAATAAACCCTTTTTGTCTATTAGGTAGGGTGGTATCCTTATTGAGAAAATAGTTAACAGATGAAGTCCCCCAATCATGTGGGATTATGGTGTACAAAGACGTAACGTTGGCTGTAACCAGCCAATAGCCCTCCTTGTATGCACAGTCCTTAAGTAGATTGATAGTATGCCTACTATCTTTGACATACGCTGGTAATGATTTCACCAGTGGCTGAAGGAAACCATCAGTATACTTACCTAAAAGTGTTAATATAATATATTGCGCTAACTAAAAATTAAAATAAGAAATAGATAAAGTCAGGCAGCCAACACAGCAAAATGGAAATTTTGTAAGTGTAAATGTGTATAGAGTGTAGCGCCAATAGGGGGCCTTATTCAAAAAAGACTCTCCTGTAGGCTCAGTGATTTAAAGTCAACAAAACCTTAGTGTGAATATACAAATAAAATGACCTATGTCTACAATAAAGCAGATAAGATTTTAGAGGGAAGGGGGTTACTCAAAACATTCCCTTCTTAATGGTCACTCACTTGAATCAAAAAGTAACAAAATTGTGTAAGTGTATAAGTGTACTAGATGGGTGTATGAACCCGTCTGAGAAACCAATAAAGGTGAAAATCTAGTGATCACTCACAATATATAACAAAATAAATCTGCATAAGTGTTCAAACTCATTAGAAGAGACAGCATAAATGGTCTATGATCTTGCAATCAGTAGCCATAAAATGATAAATCATAAAGTGAAAAACATATATAACATAATGTCCACAGTGATTATGTAGAAGCAATCAATCAAATGAATATCAGTCCATACACCCAAAAAGGTGTAGCAAGTGTATTCTCCTTCTGAAATGCTTGAATGGGGCAGGTAATCCAAGAAATAAGAATAGGTACCCTTACCGGATCAGGTGGACCCTCAACTCACCATACAGTGGGGGGTCTTTAAGGCTTGTAAAGGCCGATTGCCTAATCAGGTTGGTGTCCAGATAGTGGTTCCAGGCAGAGATGGTATCCGGAGAACCCAAGGGTGGCTTTTGAAGTTATAGTAGCTCCGTGGTGGTGTGCACTCACTCCCAAGCATTAGGAAGGAAAAAAGAAGAAAAACGGCTCCTCATAGTGTTAAACCACCAATTTAATAAAAAATGGAATAAAAAATGAAATAAAAATTCCACTACATCACACTTGTGACAGGAATCACTTAAAAATTAGGAATACAAAACCACACGTGAATTCAGAAAAAGCTTGTATGTAGTAACAGCAACTCTCCCCCTTGATGGGTGGACAGGGGTATTCCCGGAGGGAAAAAATGCAGAAAAGACTTTAGCAAGTCAGTGACCCGACCGGTTTTGTCTCATGTAGACTTCAACTGGGATATCTAACTGTAACATGCTTCTTACCTGCATTTTTAAACCTGTGGTATCCGCATCCATGAGACCCTAATCAATTCCAATGTGTCCAACTGGCGTGCGTGTCAATCATAACACGTGAATCGCGTTTGCGTTTCAAATCCCGGAAGTACGTGGGCGGGAAGCAATAGTGTATAGCCCAATCATTACCATGGGGGTGTAGTTCTTATCTTCCTCTACCCTCACATAGAGGAAAAGAGGCTGGAGTACTCCGGACATTTGGAAGTACGTGGGCGGGGATCGATAATGTGTGACCCAATCACTACTGTAGGTAGTGTTGTCACTTCCCCTCCTCTCCCGTGATTGGAGAGAAGCTGGAGCGCTCCGTATTCCAGCGGGGTGAACTCCGCCTCTGTGTGCGCAGCCGACGTGACGTCCTGACGTCATCGTCCTGCGCTCCAGTGCGTTCCAATCCCCGGTGCGTTCCGTTGCCATAGCACGGACATCACGTGGCACGGAGGTACGCTGGCGTCATGCGTTCCACCCGCAAGGGACGTGCGCTCCACGGGATCCAAGGATCATCCTAGGTTCACACGATTTGAAAGGGAGCGAGGAACTAATCAAAGTTGAGGGAAGCTGAACAGAGTTATAGGAAACACAGTTCATCGCAAACAAACGCCTATGTCAGTCTCATGGAGGGGGGCACCAAGAATTAAAAAATAGAAAAAACATCTTAACCTTTCTATTGTGATGTTATGGAAGAAAAACATAAACTAAAACGACAAATATGTATAAATATAAGAATTAATGTTAAAGACTAGCGTTGGAGCATTGTGCATTTAGATTGTGATCAATCAAACAAGTCACTAAATGATCAAACAACAACTAATCATATATGGAATATCAAAAAAGTATATTAATCCAAAACCATATATATCCATATTGATATTCTACGTAACGTAGGTGCTTTCTTCCCTGACCTCTGTACGATCATTTGAAATGTGATCGACCAAAAAGGTGCAGATGGTGCAATTGGTCTTGTATGAGGGATGTCAAAAAATTATACATGACCTTCTATATTAAAGTGGTAGGAGTGATAGGAGAAATGGTGGGTGTGAACATTGATCTGTAGAGGTCCATCATCAAGATTGGTTGATGAAGGCGTTCACATCCCATTCCACGTTTAAACCATATGGCACATAACTCGTAAGTTGGAAAATCCAATATACCTCCAACTTAGATACCCCTCTTATGCTAGGCTCTCCTCTCCAATGGGGTACAAACGTATCTATTATTTGGAAACTAGTTCCTTCAAGTTTCTTGTTGTGCTTATTCAAAAAATGTCTGGGTACAGTGTGTTTTGTACAGCCCTTCTTGATTTTCGCAATGTGTTCACCTACCCTTGTGGAAAAGCTCCGTATGGTGCGACCAACGTACTGTTTTCCACAAGGGCAGGTGATGAGATACACAATATGTGTCGTGGCACATGTGAAGAAGTGCTTCATCGGGAACTCCATCCCTGTATGGGTGGATCTGAAACTGACTGTCTTCCTCCTCCCATTTACATTGTTGACACACACCTTACACCTCCTACAAGGATGGAAACCCTTTGAGAGAAGAAAAAAGGAGGGTTTAACTGGAGGGTCTGAAATATTGGGTGCCACCTGTTTTTTTAGGGATGTGGCTCCTCTATAGATTACCGTCGCATTGGTGGGAAGTACTGGTCCCAGAATGCAATCTTCTTTCAAGATCCTCCAGTGCTTATTAATGATATCTTTAATCTGTCTGTACTGAACTGAGAAGGTGGTGAAAAAGGAATTCTTGAATTTTGGTTCCTGGACAGCTTTTTGTCTTTCTATTGTTAGTGTATTACGGTCAATGCTCCCAATCCTGTCTATCTCTCTGTCAACCTCATAGTTGGAATAGCCTTTATCCAAAAATCTTTTCTTCAAAATTTGTGCTTGGATATGAAAATCTTGGATATTAGAACAGTTGCGTGCTTATCCGCAACAGTTGGCTCCGTGGTACGGATTTCAGCCAAGCAGGGTGGTGGCAACTGTCTATTGGGATGTATCCATTGCGATCTGTATTTTTGAAGTAAGTTTTTGTTGTCAACTGATTATCCTGAACCTGGATCTCTAGATCCAGGAAATGGATATTGGAAAAGCTTGCCTCATACGAAAGGCTAATTCCAACATCATTCGAATTCAAAGCAGACATGAATTCATCCAAGGACTGGCGATCGCCCCTCCATAGGAGGAGGATGTCGTCTATGTATCGGGCCCAGAGAACGATCTCTGGTCGATTACACGCATAGACGACATCCTCCTCCCACTTGGCCATGAAAATATTGGCCAGACTGGGGGCAAACTTAGCCCCCATCGCCACCCCCTTTTGTTGTAAATAAAATTCTCCACCATACCAAAAATAATTGTTTGAGGTGGCAAATTTCAAAAGATCTAAAATGAATTCTTTCTGTATAGTGGGAAGATAATCAACCCTTCCGAGAAAACATTCCACCGCTTCGAACCCCAAGTCGTGGGCGATGCTGGTGTACAGGGAGGCTACATCCGCTGTTACTAGCATGATGTCCTCACTGTACGTAACCTCTTGGAGTCGTGCGATCGTGTGCCTCGTATCTTTGAGGTATGAGGGAATGTGTTTAACAACCGGCTGTAAGTGGAAATCAATATATTTCCCTAAGGGGGAGGTGACAGAATTGATCCCACTTATAATGGGCCTACCGGGAGGGCATACACCATCCTTGTAGATCTTAGGCAAGTAGTACATTACAGGGATGCGCGGAACTTTAGGAATAAGGTAACTTCGTTCCTTTTTATCCAAGATACCCTTGCGGGTTCCGGTTTCAATAAGTTTAGTTAGGGAGGCTTTGATTTTGGATGTTGGATTGGAGGGCAGTTTGACATAAGTTTCGATATCTCCCAGAATACGGGACATTTCCCCATGGTACGCAGATTTATCCAAGACGACTATACCCCCCCCCCCCCCTTTATCCGCTGGGCGAACAATAAGGTCTTTACGTTCACACAGACTTTTTAGGCCCATCTTAATTTTAGGGTCAGAGTAGGTCCTTTTGAGGGGAAGTTCATCTAGATCCTTTAAAACCAGATCCCTAAATACTTTGACATTAGGGGCCATGGGGCAAGATGGATTAAATAGGGATGGGTTAGAAAGTCCAGTGTGTACAATTTGCGAAGATATTTCTGGGAGATTGGGTCTGCTGGGATTACTGATAAAATATCTTTGAATATTTAATTTCCTAACGTACTTTTGAACGTCGACAAAAGTATCAAATTTGTTAAAAGTTTTGGGGGGAACAAATTTTAAACACTTGTCAAGAACTGCTTTTTCAGCTTCTGTAAGCTGGACTACACTAAGATTAAAGATACCCGCTCCTGCTATACCCTTCTTCTTTTTCGACCGGGCACGTCGCCCCCCTCTGGAACCCCATTTTGTTCTCCCCCCTGGGGTAGTCTTCCTGATCCCGAGGAAAATCCCCTTGGTAGGTGGACCTAGGTTGGTTCTGGTTATAAGAGTATGGGGACCTCTCATGATAGTTATCTTCTCTTTACATATAGCCATATAGTTGGTTAGACGGTCTATGTGGATAGTCTCCCCTGTATGGGATGGGTCTCCCCCCTCCCCGTCCAGGGGTGATCTGAGAGTTCCTTGGAGGGTGGTCGTAATTGTTTCTATTGGCGTATGGAGATGAATCATAGGGGCGTGTATCGCGGGAATAGTCCCTTTGGTTTTTAAACTTGCCCCGAGGGCCTTTACCCCTTGCTCTATTTGGTGGATTCCCTCCTTGTTGGTAATTAGGGGTTCTTGGTCCACCTCCCCTATTGGTGTGTCCCTCATTTCTAATGGGGGGTATTGTGGTAGGGACAGATTGTGAGAAAGCCAAGACTTTAGCATCACTTGTTGTATGGGATACCTCCATATTGGTATTCTGGGATTCGTTATTTTCTCTTGTATCGTCTGAGCTCTGCCACCTAAAGACAGAACTTGTTTTGTAGTCTGCAACGTCTCTAGTGTATTTCTTTTGTTTTTTTGTTTTTTGTTCACGTTCTTCCTTTTCTAGATGGTTTTTCAAATTAAGGGATAATGTGTTGTATTCAGGTGTGGTTTTGGAGGACAGTAATTTGTCTTTAATGTCCTTGATTTCTTTATCTAATAGATCCATCCTCAATTTCTTTTTTTCAATTAAAAAATTCAATAAGGATATCCCTTGATTGTTAAAAAATTGAAACCAGGACGCTAGATCAGGGTCACCCTGTTGCGGGTGGACATCCCATTTAAGTCCTCTTGGGACCATCCGTTCCTTGGTATATTGCTCCAAGAACGCGACGTCCCACTGCAGGTGTAACTCCGAGGTCATCACATTTTTGAGTCTCATGAATAGTCCTCCTACCTCTGACTCAGTGTCTAAAACCGTGAAGACCCCCTCGGTGTTAAATGTCCGACTACTCCGGTAGTCAAATATATCCATCGGGATGGATAAGTTAGTTGCTGCCATAATGGCGATTTCCAAGTGTCTAAAAGTGTTAATATAATATATTGCGCTAACTAAAAAATAAAATAAGAAATAGATAAAGTCAGGCAGCCAACACAGCAAAATGGAAATTTTGTAAGTGTAAATGTGTATAGAGTGTAGTGCCAATAGGGGGCCTTATTCAAAAAAGACTCTCCTGTAGGCTCATTGATTTAAAGTCAACAAAACCTTAGTGTGAATATACAAATAAGATGACCTATGTCTACAATAAAGCAGATAAGATTTTAGAGGGAAGGGGGTTACTCAAAACATTCCCTTCTTAATGGTCACTCACTTGAATCAAAAAGTAACAAAATTGTGTAAGTGTATAAGTGTACTAGATGGGTGTATAAACCCGTGAGAAACCAATAAAGGTGAAAATCTAGTGATCACTCACAATATATAACAAAATAAATCTGCATAAGTGTTCAAACTCATTAGAAGAGACAGCATAAACGGTCTATGATCTTGCAATCAGTAGCCATAAAATGATAAATCATAAACTGAAAAACATATATAACATAATGTCCACAGTGATTATGTAGAAGCAATCAATCAAATGATAAATGGGTATAGTGGGTGATAAGCGCTACAAAAAGTGGTGCATAGGTCCTGCAAAAATAACAATATATAGTATATAATATATAATGTATAACACACAATATATAAAGGCAAAGGCAAAACCTCAACGTGCTATGTGGATAACAAAGCTATAATCTGCTCAATGCAGGTGACAGTGAAGGAACAATGATAATCACAATCATGAATAAAGTTCCGTGTGTCAAACATTAATGAGTGACCAGGGGTAAATGAGGTCGTGAGTTCCCTTAAGAGTAGTGGGGAATGTGCTGGATATGAATCAATGGCACCAGGCCTGATCTGGCCGGTAACAGCTGGCGGGCTGGGTGATGCTATAGTAGATGACTTCTCCCACGATGTTTATTCAGTGCTGGACATCCCCAACAGGTAATGTAGTTCCCTTACCTTCAGGGTGCTATATGAGAGCATATAGTTAGATGGATCCAGGTGTGCAGGTCTCACTGTCCCAGATAGGTGTCCTCTCTTGTGTCCAGGAACCGCTATTGATCCAAGCTCGACCGTCCAAGTATTGGATGTGGTGGATATGGGATGTGAAAGAGAGAATCTCCAATCGTGAAATACGTTAACCAACGTGGGTTTATTTAAATAAAATGCATAAAATACAGTCCAGCAATAGTAGGCAAAAAATAAGAGTATATAAAAAATCCAAAAATTAAAACGTCGGGACAGAGCGATCGTACCGCCGTCTGTATTCAAATGTAGTCCGGCTGATGCGGATGTAGCGTGAACGCGGCTTTCCTTACGGCGTTACGTCACATTCCTCGTGACTTCATCAGGGGATGCCTATTGGTTGTCGAGTCACGACTTATATCTGCTTGAAACCGGATGTAAACATGCCGCCATTTTCTTGAAGTCCCGATCTGGGGACATATTACTTTATAATGGGGCAATGTTTAAAAGAAAAGACGCAAACTGCTCTAAAAGTAAAATAAAAAGTGTAATCTGCATTCCATACGACTGCATGGGAAGTACAGCACTCTGTATATAATACCAACGGGGGTCCTGGTGTATCGGGGTGGTATATACCTATGGGGAATATGAATCTAATTGCAACCCCTGCAGTAATATTAACTAGACTTATCATAAAAATATCTTGAGTAAACCTGATATACCGATATCTGTAGCTCACACTGAAAGCATGGCAATCAATATTAATGAATAATATTAATATTAATCATATAAATCTACACTATATACATACTAATAGAGTGTAGAATGTTACTAGGTTAACCAAGAGATGACAACATTTACTAGATGAAGTGAATGGTCATAGACAACAAGTGATGGAAAAATACATATAACACTGGAACTATATCTATAGTATTATATGAACAAGTAACCTACTTAGCCGTGTATGCAACTGAGTCTAGACTTGTTAGTAATGGCTTGACTCCCTTTTAGGTGAACTAGTGCCTATATATAGGGGTACTGGTGACCACCTTTTCTTGTATCGGAGGTGAGGGTGGTGGTCGAAGATATGCTCCAAGCTCTCACCCACACCTGAGGCTAGTGGGTACACTGAAGTTGTGGTGGCTTGTTGGGTGTATGTGGTGGAATTGGTCTATCACACCCGTATGTGGAAGAGAACTCAGTGATCAATGTGGTGCAATAATGGAAAAATTACTGTTATAGAGAAATGGAAAATAAACTATATTAGAAGTTGTTTAAAAAGCAATTCAAATCAAAGTCCACATTCATTCCTCCAGGTGTCAGGGTGTTGAGGGCATGTATCCAACGAGATTCTTTCTGACTAATAACTCGTATTTTGTGGCTACCTCTCCAAGATGGCTTGTACTTCTCTATACCCCAAAATTGTAATGAAGTAGGGTCTTCATTGTGTACCTTTGAGAAGTGGCGCGAAACGCTGTGTTTGGGATAGCCATTAGATATATTGCGTATATGCTCTTCTATTCTTTTTTTTAATTTTCTTTTGGTTCTACCAACATACTGCAATTTGCAGTCACACTGTAGAACATAAATGACACCCTCTGTGTGACATCCAATAAAATCTTTGATTGGATAAGTGTCACCTGTATTGGTGCTGGTGAACTGCAACCTTTTACCTTGAAATAGTTTAGCATGCCTGCAGGCAAAACAATTCCTACATGGAAAAAATCCTTTCCCATCAAAAAAGGAGAACATTGGTTTTGGGGGTGGAGCAATTATTGATTTCACCAATACGTCTCTTAGGGTCGGAGCCCTCCTAAAGATGATTCTGGGTTTGGTGGGGAGTATAGTTTTCAGATCTTTATCTCCCAATAATATATGCCAATGTCGTTGAATGAGTTTATTTAGATCTTTATGTTGGACATTGTAGTCCAATATCAGACTGGGTGCTACTTCCTTAACCACTTAAGGACCGCCTACTGCACATTTACGTCGGCAGAATGGCACGGTTTTAGTACCCAGCGCGCGCCCGCGACCCGGTCCGAAGCTCCAGGACCGGGACCGCGGGATTCGCGGACCCGATCGCCGCTGCAGTGCGGCGATCCGTCCCTGGAGCGGAAGAACGGGGAGAGCCGTGTGTGCACACGGCTTCCCCGTGCTTCTCTGTGGCCGGAGCATCGATCGCGTCATCCCTGTAATAGGGGGACGCAATCGATGACGTCACACCTACAGCCACACCCCCCTACAGTTGTAAACACACACATTAGGGCACACATTCCCTACAGCGCCACCTGTGGTTAACTCCCAAACTGCAACTGTCATTTCCACAGTAAACAATGCAATTTAAATGCATTTTTTGCTGTGAAAATGACAATTGTCCCAAAAATGTGTCAAAATTGTCCGAAGTGTCCGCCATATTGTCGCAGTCACGAAAAAAATCGCTGATCGCCGCTATTAGTAGTAAAAAAAAAAAAATTAATAAAAATGCAATAAAACTATCCCTTATTTTGTAAACGCTATAAATTTTGCGAAAACCAACCGATAAACGCTTATTGCGATTTTTTTTACCAAAAATATGTAGAAGAATACGTATCGGCCTAAACTGAGGAAAAAAAATGTTTTTTTATATATTTTTGGGGGATATTTATTATAGCAAAAAGTAAAAAATATTGCATTTTTTTTTAAATTGTCGCTCTATTTTTGTTTATAGCGCAAAAAATAAAAACCGCAGAGGTGATCAAATACCACCAAAAGAAAGCTCTATTTGTGGGAAAAAAAGGACGCAAATTTTGTTTGGGAGCCACGTCGCACGACCGCGCAATTGTCTGTTAAAGCGACGCAGTGCCGAATCGCAAAAACCCCTTGGGTCATTTGCCAGCGTATTGGTCCGGGTCTTAAGTGGTTAATAGTATCCTTTTCTTTTGTCTTGCTAGCTAACATCGGTTTTCTATCTAAGGCTTGTACCTTTCGGCTTTGTTCTTCTATCCAGGGAATTTTGTATCCTTTTTCCTCAAACCTTTTTCCGATGAAGTGGGCCTGTTCATTGAAGTCTTCTTCCTTTGTGCAATTTCGTTTTAGTCTAATAAATTGACCTTTCGGAATGTTGTATAACCATGGTTTATGGTGACAGCTCTCAACCGACAAGTAGCTATTGGTGTCTACTGTTTTGAAATAGGTCTTAGTAATGATTTTATTTCCTTCCAATGTTATATTCAGGTCTAGAAAGTCCACTGTTTTTACATCTGTCTTCCAGATGAGTTGGATGTTTTTATCATTGTCATTTAGGCCCTCCATAAATATCCTCAAATTATCATGGCTGCCGTTCCACAGGATTATCACATCATCTATATACCTCTTGTACAATGTGAGTTCTTCTGGCATGTGGGCATAAATAGATGATTCTTCTCATTGGGCCATAAAGGCGTTTGCCACACTGGGGGCAAATTTAGCACCCATGGCGATGCCTATGGCCTGTTTAAAGTAGTTCTGATCATGCCAGAAGTAGTTGTACTTAAGGCAGAACTCTAAACATTTTATGAGGAATTTGCATTGTTTGCAGCTCATGCTGCTATGTGTTCGCAATAGCCATTTGGTGGCGTGGCATGCATCATGGTGGCCCACTATTGTATATAGTGACGAAACGTCAGCTGTGGCAAGTATGGTGTGTCCCTCTTGTGCCTGAGTCGTATCTAACAGTTGGAGAATGTGCTTGGTGTCTTTCAGATACGCTCTTGTATTCTGCACCGCCGGTTGGATAAAAAAATCTATATATTGGCCCATCCTAGCTGTCAGCGATTCGATGCCGTTGACGATAGGTCGTCCGGGAGGGTTGTCTTTAGATTTATGTATTTTGGGCACCGTGTAAAGGATGGGGATCCTACAGCATTCCGGTATGAGATATTTGGCCTCTTTTTTATTAAGGATATCTCTTTTGACTCCAAGGTTGACCACTAGTTTTAATTCCTTTTTATAGGTATTGGTGGGATTTCCTGCAAGTTTAATATAGGTGTTTTCATCTGATAGTTGACGGTCTATTTCTCCCAGATATTGCTCTTTGGTTTGGATGACAATTGCTCCCCCTTTGTCTGCCGGGCGGATGACAATGTAATTTCTATCTGTTAGTAATTTAATACCCTTTTTGATGTGTATTGGATCAAATTTCTTCTTTAATTCCAAAGTTCCAAGATCTTCCAGGACTAGTTTTTTAAATACTTCTATGTGTTGGTTGTCCGATACCTGTGGATTAAAAGTGGAATTGTCTCGTAATGTACTATGTATCGGATGATTGAGGGGTTGTTGTAGTACATAGTTTGAGAATTTCTCATTCAGAAAATATTTTTTCATGTTTAATTTTCTAATATATTTACGAATGCCAATATATGTGTCAAATTTGTTAAGATTTTTGGTTGGTGCATGCTTCAGTCCTTTGTCTAGGACTGCAAGTTCTTCAGTGGTAAGTTGAATAGAAGTGAGATTCACCACGTTTTCTCCTCGTCTTTTCTTTTTCTTTTGTTGTCTCTTTCCTGCTCTGTTTCCTCTCTTGTTTCTGGACTTGGTCTTGTTACTGTTTCCTGTGTCCTTCGTCTGGGGGAGCAGCGAGGTTCTTGCGTGGGTCTCCTTGGGGAATGATCCCTCCTTTCCCTGTCTAAAAAAGAGGACCGCGGTGCTGTATATTGATGTTGGTCATATCCTGGTCGCGAATCTTCATAATATTGATCTTGGTACCCTCTGATTGGTTCAAATCTATTATGTGTCGCAGTCGGAGTTCTAATCTGCCCTCCGTATTGCTCTTGTGGGTATATGGGTCCTCTATTATAGTTGCCATAGTAATCATACTGTGATGGAGGAGGAAAGGGAGGTGGGGGTCCTCTGTTGTAGCCTCCATATGGTTCCTGAGGGGGAGGAGGTCCTCTATATTCTCTTGGATTTCTTTCATTCTGTGGTCCATCATTGGGTCGTCCATTGTTGTGCGGTTTCCGAAACGTTTTTTTGGACGTTTTTTTCCATTGCTTTTTGGGCGTGTGATAGGTTTGTTGTCCATTATACTGATGGTCATATTGTGTATGTTGTCCATTGTTCTGATGATAATATTGTGGCCTAGTATAGTCCCTATATGTTGCGTGTTCTTCTCCTCTTGATGGTGGTCGCATATGGGATGTTGTCGGGTCTAGTATTTTTACTTCCCGAACTGGGGTCGAGTGTGTAGAGCTCGACTGAGCAAGTTCTGTTTTGTGTTGCCATTTGAACACCTGGTCGGTTTTGTAATCTGCTACGTCTCTATGGAATTTTTTGATTTTGCGCTGTTGTATCTCCAGGTCTTTTGTTGCCAAATCTTTGTTTAGTAATGTGGCAAGCTTCTGGAAGTTGCTGGAGTCTTTAAAAGGATCCAGTTTGAGCTTAATGTCTTCAATTTGTTGTTGTATGATTCTAAGTTTCTTCTGTTTCCTTTTTAATAAAAACTTCACTTCTTCAACACTTTTATTATTGAAGAATTCAAACCATTCATCTAAGGATTCTTTGTCATCAAGTCCATCGTTTGGGGGCATGTCCCATCTAACTCGCCTTGGTGCTATATTGTCTTTGACATATTGGTCAAAGGTGTGTATGTCCCACCAAAGGGACACCTTTTTCTCCATCAGGTGACCCAGTTTTCTAGTGTGACTATCCAAGTCTGTATTGGTGATATTTGTGCGGGCGTGAAACACCAGCACCAATACAGATGACACTTATCCAATCAAAGATTTTATTGGATGTCACACAGAGGGTGTCATTTATGTTCTACAGTGTGACTGCAAATTGCAGTATGTTGGTAGAACCAAAAGAAAATTAAAAAAAAGAATAGAAGAGCATATACGCAATATATCTAATGGCTATCCCAAACACAGCGTTTCGCGCCACTTCTCAAAGGTACACAATGAAGACCCTACTTCATTACAATTTTGGGGTATAGAGAAGTACAAGCCATCTTGGAGAGGTAGCCACAAAATACGAGTTATTAGTCAGAAAGAATCTCGTTGGATACATGCCCTCAACACCCTGACACCTGGAGGAATGAATGTGGACTTTGATTTGAATTGCTTTTTAAACAACTTCTAATATAGTTTATTTTCCATTTCTCTATAACAGTAATTTTTCCATTATTGCACCACATTGATCACTGAGTTCTCTTCCACATACGGGTGTGATAGACCAATTCCACCACATACACCCAACAAGCCACCACAAATTCAGTGTACCCACTAGCCTCGGGTGTGGGTGAGAGCTTGGAGCATATCTTCCACCACCACCCTCACCTCCGATACAAGAAAAGGTGGTCACCAGTACCCCTATATATAGGCACTAGTTCACCTAAAAGGGAGTCAAGCCATTACTAACAAGTCTAGACTCAGTTGCATACACGGCTAAGTAGGTTACTTGTTCATATAATACTATAGATATAGCTCCAGTGTTATATGTATTTTTCCATCACTTGTTGTCTATGACCATTCACTTCATCTAGTAAATGTTGTCATCTCTTGGTTAACCTAGTAACATTCTACACTCTATTAGTATGTATATAGTGTAGATTTATATGATTAATATTAATATTGTTCATTAATATTGATTGCCATGCTTTCAGTGTGAGCTACAGATATCAGTATATCAGGTTTACTCAAGATATTTTTATGATAAGTCTAGTTAATATTACTGCAGGGGTTGCAATTAGATTCATATTCCCCATAGGTATATACCACCCCGATACACCAGGACCCCCGTTGGTATTATATACAGAGTGCTGTACTTCCCATGCAGTCGTATGCAATGCAGATTACACTTTTTATTTTACTTTTAGAGCAGTTTGCGTCTTTTCTTTTAAACATTGCCCCATTATAAAGTAATATGTCCCCAGAT
The DNA here is from genome assembly GCA_029574335.1 of Rana kukunoris. Taxonomy (NCBI): domain Eukaryota; kingdom Metazoa; phylum Chordata; class Amphibia; order Anura; family Ranidae; genus Rana; species Rana kukunoris. Next base: position 510,212,110 of record CM056050.1, read on the forward strand.
CGGAACTTCAAGAAAATGGCTGCATGTTTACATTCGGTTTCAAGCAGATATAAGTCGTGACTCGACAACCAATAGGCATCCCCTGATGAAGTCACGAGGAACGTGACGTAACGCCATAGGGAAAGCCGCGTTCACGCTACATCCGCATCAGCCGGACTACATTTGAATACAGACGGCGGTACGATCGCTCTGTCCCGACGTTTTAATTTTTGGATTTTTTATATACTCTTATTTTTTGCCTAATATTGCTGGACTGTATTTTATGCATTTTATTTATATAAACCCACGTTGGTTAACGTATTTCACGATTGGAGATTCTCTCTTTCACATCCCATATCCACCACATCCAATACTTGGACGGTCGAGCTTGGATCAATAGCGGTTCCTGGACACAAGAGAGGACACCTATCTGGGACAGTGAGACCTGCACACCTGGATCCATCTAACTATATGCTCTCATATAGCACCCTGAAGGTAAGGGAACTACATTACCTGTTGGGGATGTCCAGCACTGAATAAACATCGTGGGAGAAGTCATCTACTATAGCATCACCCAGCCCGCCAGCTGTTACCGGCCAGTTCAGGCCTGGTGCCATTGATTCATATCCAGCACATTCCCCACTACTCTTAAGGGAACTCACAACCTCATTTACCCCTGGTCACTCATTAATGTTTGACACACGGAACTTTATTCATGATTGTGATTATCATTGTTCCTTCACTGTCACCTGCATTGAGCAGATTATAGCTTTGTTATCCACATAGCACGTTGAGGTTTTGCCTTTGCCTTTATATATTGTGTGTTATACATTATATATTATATACTATATATTGTTATTTTTGCAGGACCTATGCACCACTTTTTGTAGCGCTTATCACCCACTATACCCATTTATCATTTTGTGATTGTGAACACACAGATTGAGCTGCCCCAATTTGTGGCTGCTACCCACTCTTCCACCACAGTTTACTCACAGTAGCGCATTAGACTTTTCTATACACAATCAATCAAATTAATATCAGTCCATACACCCAAAAAGGTGTAGCGAGTGTATTTTCCTTCTGAAATGCTTGAATGGGGCAGGTAATCCAAGAAATAAGAATAGGTACCCTTACCGGATCAGGTGGACCCTCAACTCACCATACGGTGGGGGGTCTTTAAGGCTTGTAAAGGCTGATTACCTAATCAGGTTGGTGTCCAGATAGTGGTTCCAGGCAGAGATGGTATCCGGAGAACCCAAGGGTGGCTTTTGAAGTTATAGTAGCTCCGTGGTGGTGTGCACTCACTCCCAAGCATTAGGAAGGAAAAAAGAAGAAAAACGGCTCCTCATAGTGTAAAACCACCAATTTAATAAAAAATTGAATAAAAAATGAAATAAAAATTCCACTACATCACTCTTGTGACAGGAATCACTTAAAAATTAGGAATACAAAACCACATGTGAATTCAGAAAAAGCTTGTATGTTGTAACAGCAACTCTCCCCCTTGATGGGTGGACAGGGGTATTCCCGGAGGGAAAAAATGCAGAAAAGACTTTAGCAAGTCAGTGACCCGACCGGTTTCGTCTCATGTAGACTTCAACTGGGGTATCTAACTGTAACATGCTTCTTACCTGCATTTATAAACCCGTGGTATCCGCATCCATGAGACCCTAATCAATTCCAATGTGTCCAACTGGCGTGCGTGTCAATCATAACACGTGAATTGCGTTTGCGTTTCAAATCCCGGAAGTACGTGGGCGGGAAGCAATAGTGTATAGCCCAATCATTACCATGGGGGTGTAGTTCTTATCTTCCTCTACCCTCACATAGAGGAAAAGAGGCTGGAGTACTCCGGACATTTGGAAGTACGTGGGCGGGGATCGATAATGTGTGACCTAATCACTACTGTAGGTAGTGTTGTCACTTCCCCTCCTCTCCGTGATTGGAGAGAAGCTGGAGCGCTCCGTATTCCAGCGGGGTGAACTCCGCCTCTGTGTGCGCAGCCGACGTGACGTCCTGACGTCATCGTCCTGCGCTCCAGTGCGTTCCAATCCCCGGTGCGTTCCGTTGCCATAGCACGGACATCACGTGGCACGGAGGTACGCTGGCATCATGCGTTCCACCCGCAAGGGACGTGCGCTCCACGGGATCCAAGGATCATCCTAGGTTCACACGATTTGAAAGGGAGCGAGGAACTAATCAAAGTTGAGGGAAGCTGAACAGAGTTATAAGAAAATCCGTTCATCGCAAACAAACGCCTATGTCAGTCTCATGGAGGGGGGCACCAAGAATTAAAAAATAGAAAAACCATCTTAACCTTTCTATTGTGATGTTATGGAAGAAAAACATAAACTAAAACAACAAATATGTATAAATACGTAACCTCTTGGAGTCGTGCGATCGTGTGTCTCGTATCTTTGAGGTATGAGGGAATGTGTTTAACAACCTGCTGTAAGTGGAAATCAATTAAATCTCCTCTCCAATGGGGTACAAACGTATCTATTATTTGGAAACTAGTTTCTTCAAGTTTCTTGTTGTGCTTATTCAAAAAAAATACACATCTCATCACCTGCCCTTGTGGAAAACAGTACGTTGGTCGCACCATACGGAGCTTTTCCACAAGGGTAGGTGAACACATTGCGAAAATCAAGAAGGGCTGTACAAAATTTTTTGAATAAGCACAACAAGAAACTTGAAGGAACTAGTTTCCAAATAATAGATAAGTTTGTACCCCATTGGAGAGGAGAGCCTAGCATAAGAGGGGTATCTAAGTTAGAGGTATATTGGATTTTCCAACTTAAGAGTTATGTGCCATATGGTTTAAACGTGGAATGGGATGTGAACGCCTTCATCAACCAATCTTGATGATGGACCTTTACAGATCAATGTTCACACCCACCATTTCTCCTATCACTCCTACCACTTTAATATAGAAGGTCATGTATAATTTTTTGACATCCCTCATACAAGACCAATTGGTGACTTTTTGGTCGATCACATTTCAAATGATCGTACAGAGGTCAGAGAAGAACGCACCAACGTTACGTAGAATATCAATATGGATATATATGGTTTTGGATTAATATACATTTTTTATATTCCATATATGATTAGTTGTTGTTTGATCATTTAGTGACTTGTTTGATTGATCACAATCTAAATGCACAATGCTCCAACGCTAGTCTTTAACATTAATTCTTATATTTATACATATTTGTTGTTTTAGTTTATGTTTTTCTTCCATAACATCACAATAGAAAGGTTAAGATGGTTTTTCTATTTTTTAATTCTTGGTGCCCCCCTCCATGAGACTGACATAGGCGTTTGTTTGCGATGAACTGAGTTTCCTATAACTCTGTTCAGCTTCCCTCAACTTTGATTAGTTCCTCGCTCCCTTTCAAATCGTGTGAACCTAGGATGATCCTTGGATCCCGTGGAGCGCACGTCCCTTGCGGGTGGAACGCATGACGCTAGCGTACCTCCGTGCCACGTGATGTCCGTGCTATGGCAACGGAAAGCACTGGGGATTGGAACGCACTGGAGCACAGGACGATGACGTCAGGATGTCACGTCGGCTGCGCACACAGAGGCGGAGTTCACCCCGCTGGAATACGGAGCGCTCCAGCTTCTCTCCAATCACGGAGAGGAGGGGAAGTGACAACACTACCTACAGTAGTGATTAGGTCACACATTATCGATCCCCGCCCACGTACTTCCAAATGTCCGGAGTACTCCAGCCTCTTTTCCTCTATGTGAGGGTAGAGGAAGATAAGAACTACACCCCCATGGTAATGATTGGGCTATACACTATTGCTTCCCGCCCACGTACTTCCGGGATTTGAAACGCAAACGCAATTCACGTGTTATGATTGACACGCACGCCAGTTGGACACATTGGAATTGATTAGGGTCTCATGGATGCGGATACCACGGGTTTATAAATGCAGGTAAGAAGCATGTTACAGTTAGATACCCCAGTTGAAGTCTACATGAGACGAAACCGGTCGGGTCACTGACTTGCTAAAGTCTTTTCTGCATTTTTTCCCTCCGGGAATACCCCTGTCCACCCATCAAGGGGGAGAGTTGCTGTTACAACATACAAGCTTTTTCTGAATTCACATGTGGTTTTGTATTCCTAATTTTTAAGTGATTCCTGTCACAAGAGTGATGTAGTGGAATTTTTATTTCATTTTTTATTCCATTTTTTATTAAATTGGTGGTTTTACACTATGAGGAGCCGTTTTTCTTCTTTTTTCCTTCCTAATGCTTGGGAGTGAGTGCACACCACCACGGAGCTACTATAACTTCAAAAGCCACCCTTGGGTTCTCCGGATACCATCTCTGCCTGGAACCACTATCTGGACACCAACCTGATTAGGCAATCGGCCTTTACAAGCCTTAAAGACCCCCCACCGTATGGTGAGTTGAGGGTCCACCTGATCCGGTAAGGGTACCTATTCTTATTTCTTGGATTACCTGCCCCATTCAAGCATTTCAGAAGGAGAATACACTCGCTACACCTTTTTGGGTGTATGGACTGATATTCATTTGATTGATTGCTTCTACATAATCACTGTGGACATTATGTTATATATGTTTTTCAGTTTATGATTTATCATTTTATGGCTACTGATTGCAAGATCATAGACCGTTTATGCTGTCTCTTCTAATGAGTTTGAACACTTATGCAGATTTATTTTGTTATATATTGTGAGTGATCACTAGATTTTCACCTTTATTGGTTTCTCAGACGGGTTCATACACCCATCTTGTACACTTATACACTTACACAATATTGTTACTTTTTGATTCAAGTGAGTGACCATTAAGAAGGGAATGTTTTGAGGAACCTCCTTCCCTCTAAAATCTTATCTGCTTTATTGTAGACATAGGTCATTTTATTTGTATATTCACACTAAGGTTTTGTTGACTTTAAATCACTGAGCCTACGGGAGAGTCTTTTTTGAATAAGGCCCCCTATTGTCGCTACACTCTATACACAGTATACTTACCTGCCCGAGAGGTGAGGGAATCAATTGCACTTATAATAGGTCGGCCTGGGGGGTGGAACGGATCCTTGAAGATCTTGGGCAGGTTGTATATGATAGGAAACCTGGACAATACTGGTACAAGAAATAGTTTTTCTTTCTTATTGATAATACTGGAGTCAAAACCATAATTGACAATTTGCTCAAGCTCTTTTCTATATCTAAAATGTGGGTCTGATGGGAGTGGCATATAAGTCTCCATGTCCCCAACTATCTTGTTCAGTTCTTGAAGATATTCCTATAAGTCGAGAATAACAAGCCCCCCACCAGCGGGCCTAATTACAAGGTCATTCTGGTTGCATAACTGGTCCAATCCTAATTGTAGATAATTGGCCATTTTGACTTTCTTAATCTTTCTTAAGGTCAAGGTCTCTCAAAAGAACATCTCTAAAAACCCTAATTGAGGAGGACAAACCCCCTGGAGGGTTAAATAGAGAGGCATTGGCCAGACTGGAATGTTTACTGTTTGTAGAATTTGTTCCATTACTACTTAAAGGGTTACATAACATATACCTTTTAACATTGAGTTTCCGCGTATATTTATGTATATCAATGTATGTCTGGAATTTACCGTATTTTAAAGTTTCAGGGGTGCAAATTTAGGACCTTTATCTAAAATGGAAGTCTCAGCCTGTGTAAGAATGACCTTACTCAGATTGAAAATTTCCCGTCCCTTTATTCTCTTTTACTTTTGGCTTTTTGATCTCCGCCCCCCCCCCGACTCCTCTCTTTGCTCTATAGGTCTTTAGGAGTTTTTTTCTACTCTGGGAAAACCCCAATGGTGTGGCTGGTAGTACTCTTCCCACTGTGGATATGGGGGGGGGGGGATGCCAATTGGCTTGTTCTCCTCTCTGTGAATGAGGCGGTTGATACCATGGGGGCCTATTGGTTTGCATTCCTCTTTTTGGAGTGCAGTACTCGGTATATTAATCCTCCCTGTTTCCATAATATTTTTTTCCATAATGATGATGATCTGCATCTCTTAGGCCTCGTACACACGATCAAATCTGTCCGCTGGAAACGGTCCGCTGGACCGTTTCAGCAGACAAATTCGATCGTGTGTACGGCGGAGCCGACGGATTTGGCCACCCGACAGATTTCAAAGCATGCTTTGAAATCTATCAGGTGGGAATCCGTCCGCCCGACATGTCTGCTGGTTAGCACACTTACCAGCAGACATGTCGTCCCGCACTGCCGCCGCACCGCCGCCGAATGGATTCGGCGCATGCGCGGAAGTGTTTTACTTCCTGGTGCGGTGACGTGGCGGCACGTTAGCGCGCTCTCTGCTGGCGGGGATTTTGGTTTGCTCGTGTGTACACGCGAGCAAACCAAAATCCCAGCAGACAGATTTGTTCAAATCTGTCGGACGGACAGATTTGAACAAATCTGTCTGCTCATGTGTACGAGGCCTGAGGGGTTGAAATCTATTTTGAGTGGAGATAATATAGTTGGGATATTGGTCTTCTACATAGGTTCTTCTAGGTGGGCCATACTGATTTGGATGATAATCACATTCTCTCTTCAGACTGAGAACCTCTTCCTGTCTTCTCCTCTCCTTCTTCTTTGGTGAAGGTGGATAGAACCTGGAACTTATTCCCTCAACGGACTCATTATCATCATTTTGTTTGTTTTTGTTAATTTATCTTGTCACAATCAATTATTTTGTCTTTATTTACGGTATTTTTTGCTATATGGACTTTATTGAATGTTCACTATTTACCGTATTTATCGGCGTATACCGCGCACTTTTTTGCCCTGAAATCAGGGCAAAATCGTGGGTGCGCGGTATACGCCGATAGCCGCTTTCCCGCGCCGAGTTTCAAATACTGCGCCGACATATACCGAGCGCAGTACACTCGGGTATAGTCAGGCAGACTCGGCTCCTCTCGCGCTGACGTCCTGGACGTAGAGGACGTGAGCGCGAGAGTAGCCGAGCCTGCCCGACTATTCACGAGTGTACTGCGCCTGCATATACCGAGTGCAGTACACTCGCGTATAGTCGGGCAGGCTCGGCTCCTTTCGCGCTCACGTTCTGTACGTCCAGGACGTCAGCGCGAGAGGAGCCGAGTCTGCCCGACTATACCCGAGTGTACTGCGCTCGGTATATGCCGGCGGAGTATTTGAAACTCGGCACGGGAAAGCGAGGAGGATGCCGCGAGGAAGCCGGACCCGCCGAAAAGGACACCGGACCCGCCGAACAGGACACCGGACCCGACGAAGAGGACACCGGACCCGACGAAGAGGACACCCGAAGCCGCAGATGGACGCCGGACCGGACGAAGAGGACACCCGAAGCCGCCGATGGACGCCGCGCAAGACACCAAAACTGTAAGTACAAAAAACTTTTTTTCCACAGGAATGGCGGCAACTTTAGGGGTGCGCGCTATACGCGGGAGCGCGCTTTCCCCCATAAATACGGTAATAATTTCTTTGCACTATATGTCACTTACCTTTGTGATTTTTCATATTAAGCGCAACTTATGTTTTTATGATCCCATAGTAAAGCATCATACATAAATCAAAAAGAGGAGAATGTTTACCTATGATAATAGGTCCCAAAGGTGTATGCACAAAAGGGTAGAGGAGTATAGATGGCTAGTTGGACCTCATTCATTGTCATCAATGTTAAGTATAATACTGACATCTTCTAGGACTGGGTCAAGATATGCAAATAGAACCATAAACATATAAATATGTACAGCGGGTAAAATAAGTATTGACCACGTAAATATATTTCTAAAGTTGCTATTGACATGAATTTTCACAACATGTCAGTAACAACCCATGTAATCTATACATGCAAAGAAACCAAAACAAATAAGTTCATAAATTAGGTTATGTGTAATAAAATTGAATGACACAGGGAAAAAGTATTGAATGCATAAAGGGATGTGCAAAAAAGCATTGAAAGCCAAGACACAAGTAGAAATCTATCAGTAATTAGAAAGCAATCCTGCCCCTTGTCAGTGCAAATTAATATCAGCTGGTTCAGTCTCAACTGATGGACTATAAAAGGTATCTCATTACCAAGGTGTCACAAGAAACATCTCATAATGGGTAAAAGCAAAGAGCTCTCTCACGACCTTTGCAACCTTATTGTTGCAAAACAAACTGATGGCAGTGGTTACAGTAGGATTTCTAAACTTCTAAATGTTCCAGTAAGCACTGTTGGGGCCATAATCCGGAAGTGGAAAGAATATAAATTTAACATAATTGGGCCACGACCCGGTGCTTCTTGCAAGATTTCTGACAATGTAGTGAAAAGAATTAACAGAAGAGCTGTCCAAGAGCCAAGGACAACTTGTGGAGAGCTTCAGAAAGACCTGGAATTAGTAGGTACAATTGTTTCAAAGAAGACAATAGGTAATGCACACAACCACCATGGCCTGCATGCACTCTCACCATGCAAGACTCAATTTCTGAAGAAAAAGCATGTTTAGGCTCATTTAACCACTTAAGGACCCCCTAAAGCCAATATACGTCGGCAGAATGGCATGGCTGGGCACAATCACGTAAGGTTACGTCCCCTTTAAGTGCCCAGCTGTGGGTCGCGCCGCCGGTGCGCGCTAGTGACCCGTCCGAAGCGCTGCGGCCGTGGGACCCACGGACCCGAATGCCGCCGGTGTCTCGCCATCGGTCACAGGAGCTGAAGAACGGGCAGAGGTGTGTGTAAACGCAAGAAAACAACAAAACAGGCTCCACTTAGAAAACTGTAAACTTTAATATAAAATCAGCATCAAAGCACTCACATAAAAGCAGCTGTATACAGGCATGTAGACGTGGTCTGAAAGGTAGTCAGTTCTCAGCCGAGATGTGAATTCCCCTGTTGCTGTGTATACCATTCGCAGCGCTTGTGCTGCATGTGGAGAATCAGATGCCTGATTCACTACAGGTAGTTTCTGGGTGTGCTGTGCGGTAACCAGATGGAGGGCTGGAGCGCACGCTGGGACGCAACGGCGTGAGGGGGAATGACGTCACTACGACGGACCAAGATGCAACGTGTTTCGGTGAATGCGCCGTGGATAGCTGGAAACCACAGCGCGCACCTTTTTGGTTCATAATGACCAGGGTCTTAAATGGTTAAAGCCTGTCCATATCCCTAAATATCAGTACACAGCCTCCTATGTCAGCTGCAGAGCAAAATATCTCCAAATCTCCACTGCACCCCTCTGATGACTCTCCAGAACAAAATACATCAAACAAAGTTATAATCTCCTTATTGCAGTGCTCATATATTTCAAACTGTAATTGTTTTTACCTAAAACATTCATGAAGTGATGAAGTTCTGCCAGGTTCCCTGTCCATATCAGGAGCACATTGACAATTTCCCAACAGGGTCTATTCAAAAAAGAGGGTTTGTTCCCATCCTCTCGGGTACAGGTTAGGGTATGATAGAGCACAACCCATTCCCATCACCACTCCCTGCACCTGGAGGCAATGGAACATTGAAACAGGACAACATGAAATTATAAATGTATTTTATTGGGATTTCATGTGATAGACCAACATAAAGTGGCACATAATTGTAAAGTGGAAGAAAATGATAAATGGTTTTCAACTTTTTATTACAAATAAATATGTGAAAAGTGCCGCGTGCATTTGTATTCAGCCCCCTTTACTCTGATACCCCAACTAAAATCTAGTGGAACCAATTGCCTTCAGAAGTCAGCTACTCAGTAACTAGAGCCAATCTGTGTGTAATTTATTCTCAGTACAGATACAGCTGTTCTGGGAAGCCCTCAGAGGTTTGTTTGGAAAACCTTAGTGAACAAACAGCATCATGGAGGCCAATGAACACACCAGATCAGGTCAGGGATAAAGTTGTGGAGAAGTTTAAAGCAAGAATAGGTTATAAAAAAATATCCCAAGCTTTGAACATCTCACTGAGCACTGTTCGATTCATCATCTGAAAATGAAAAGAGTATGACACAACTGCAAACCTACCAAGACATGGCTGTCCACCTAAACTGACTGGGCTGGGCAAGAAGAGCATTAATCAGAGAAGCAGTCCATAGTAACTCTGGAAGAGCTTTAGAGATCCACAGCTCAGATGGGACAATCTGTCCACAGGAAAATTATTAGTTGTGCACTCCACAAATCTTGCCTTTATGGAAGAGTGGCAAGAAGAAAGCCATTGTTAAAAGAAAGCCATAAAAAGTCCTGTTTGCCGTTTACGAAAAGCCATGTGGGGGACACAGCAAACATGTTGAAGAAGGTGCTCTGGCCAGATGAAACTAACAATTTAACTTTTTGGTCTAAAAGCAAAATGCTATGTGTGGCGGAAAACTAACACTGCACATCACCCTGAACACACCATCCCCACCATGAAACATGGTGGTGGCAGCATCATGTCGTGGGATGCTTTTCTTCTGCAGGGACAAGGAAGCTGGTCAGAGTTGATGGGAAGATGGATGGAGCCAAATACAGGGCAATCTTAGAAGAACACCTGTTAGAGTCTGCAAAAATGTTAAGACTGGGGTGGAGGTTCACCTTCCAGCAGGACAACAACCCTAAACATACAGCCAGAGCTACAATGGAAGGGTTTAGATCAAAGCATATTCATGTGTTAGATTGGCCCAGTCAAATATCAGACCTAAATCCAATTGAGAATCTTTTGCAAGACTTGAAAATGTGGATGATTAGATTTGTCATAGATCATTGCTAGAACCCAGGTTGTGTTGGGTGGCTGGATCTGCAGGTATTTAACCAACCATGGGCTATGTTCTTTGATGCATTCTGAAATATTTACATAAGTTTTGAGAGAAACTCTTTTAAACTTCTTGGATACAGTAGTTTACTTAAAATAGGTTTTTGCTATAACTGTAGTTAACGATTTTCTAACTGGTTTTAGGTGCTCAAATAGAAATGTCAGCTTGTTCTGTTAACCTAATCAACACGTTATTACCTGCAAACTAAAGTACTTCAGTCTCTTGTTGTACTGATCAATTATTTACACATAGAGAAATTCAAGCTCCCTTTCTACCTGTTTTCCTGCATAGGGTAAGTGTTATACTTAATTTTTCTTAACAATCATTGGAGTTTAGAAGCAAATAACATAAATGTGATATCTGGTGCCTGACACGTATAGTGGGCGCATTGTTACGCTGGACGCATTTGGCACTCCCATTGATTTTCGATGCAAATATGCAAATATGCGAATGAGGGATATACACCAATTCACGAACGTACTTGCGCCCGACACATGTTTTAAGTTATTTGTGTAAGGTTTACGTCCAGCGTAAAGTTATTCCCCATATTGGAGGTGCAACTCATGCAAAGGTATGGACCAGGGAACAAACGCCGTCAAATTTTACATCGTTTACATAGTACGTGAATAGGGCTGGGCCTAGGTTACGATTGTAAGCATGCGCACTGGGATGCGTCCAAGATACGACGCATGCGCAGTTCATTTTAAGTACTTGTCTGAAGCTCAGCAAATCATTTGCATGGGGTCATGCTTCATTTAAATGTATCACACCCACTTCCAGACCACTTCCACCTACTTTGACTTACGCTGACTTACGCCTACGACTATACGCTATGCCAGCGCAACGTTGGGAACATTTGCTTTGTGAATTCCATGTTTCCCTCTCTGTGTTGCGCCAGGGGAGCGTAAAGAAGATACACTACGGAGGCATAAATATGCGCCGAGGTATGTGAATCCGGGCCTATATGTACAGAATTGCTAAACCTCATACAATATTTACTATTTTAATGTAATGTAATTTCAAAAATAATTTCAATCTTTTTAAATCTGAAGCTTTCATTAAAATAAATAATATGCGCTTAAATGTTTAGGGGGAAATGTTTTGGCCCTATTTCCCAATTGTATTTCGGCATTGTCACATGGGCTTCCAAGGTAAATACAAGTGGCAGTTTCCATACATATTATTCAGACATGGACTGAGATGCAACAAAAGATGAAAAAAGGTTAAAAACAAATCATAAAAACAAATGGCAGTTGATGATACTTAGTGCTTTGTCAAACTAAAATGTTATACAACTGTGTATAACATTTACTACTTTAAAAACAAAAACGTAACCTATGAGAAAATTAAAGGATATCTATGGTCACGGCATACACTTTCATTTTATAACATCAGCATTGGGATACCAATATAACAATAGCTATTATTGACAATGAGATAAACTTACTTGAACAATCCTCCTTTCATGTTGTGCTGTACTGATTCCACCTCCCAAAACACCTCCTCTTAGCACCTCTGTGATTCATGAGGCAGGCTGTTGATGATATGCGATTTTAGCAGGACTGTGGCATTGTGGCAGACAGATCAGGGACTACTGACAATTTTTTAGGACCAGTGACAGTTATACAGCGATCAGAGCTAAAAATAGCCACTGATTACTGTATAAATGTCACTGGCAGGGAAGGGGTTTACACTAGGGGCGATCAAGGGGTTAAGTGTTCCCTAGGGAGGTGTTTCTAATTGTGGGGGCAGTGTACTGACTAGAGGAGGAGCGAGATCGCTGTTCCTGATTATTAGAAACAGCAGATCTCTCTCTACTCCCCTGTCAGAATGGGGATCTGTCTGTTTGCATTGACAGATCCCCATTCTGACTCCCTAAGTAGCAATCACGAAATGCTGGCGGACATTGCGTGCCACCGACCACGTGCATGGGCGCCCCCTATAGCTTCTTAAAGCGACGATGTACAATGACGGCGATTCGCACAGCCGTGCCAACCTGTCGCAGTACAACTGCCATGGCTGGTCAGCAAGTAGTTAATATGATGATATGAAAAATTGTTTATAATTCTCATACAAAGTAAATGTAGCCTGCACTGAAGTACTGGAAGAGACTTCATTTATGTAGACCTGACAGAATAATTTCACAATAACTAGTCTATATTTGTAACTGTAATTATAAAAGTTCTGCTTTAATGTTCAGTTTTAAAGTCTCATGCCGCGTACACACGGTCGTTTTTTGCGATGAAAAAAAACAGTTTTTTAAAACGTCATTTAAATTGATCGTGTGTGGGCAAAACGTCGTTTTTTGTCTTCAAAAAAACGACCAAAAAAAAATTCCAACATGCTTGAATTTTTTGTGTCGTTTTTCAAAACGTCGTTTTTTGTTTCACAAAAAGTCACCGTGTGTAGCAAAAACGTCGTTCAAAACGACGTTTTTCAACCCGCGCATGCCCAGAAGCTAGTTATGAAGCGAGCTTCAATGGAAAAGAGTGGTGAACGTAACCTCGCTTTTTGTGAAAAAACGATGGTGTGTATGCAAAATTGTCTTTGAAAAGTGAAGTTTCAAAAACGTCGTTTTTTACTTCACAGAAAACGTCGTTTTTTTCATCGCAAAAAACGACCGTGTGTACGCGGCATTAGTTTAGCCTTCATGTGTTATTTCTATATTTTTCTTCTTAGTTGTAAAAATAAAAGGACACAGTGCAAGCTAAAAATAAGGATATCCCCACATACTGTACCAGTTGCTGGTGGCCACCATGCTGCCAGTCAAGAATGAACTCCGGGAGGGGAGGACTTGCGGTACTGCAGGCTGTTGCAAGTTTGTGAGGTGTTGCTTGATTGTTCTTATGAGTAAAGCTCCCCTGATGCCCACCTATCACAATCACAGTTAATTTAACTTGTTTCTGGATTACACCTCTGCCTCCTTAATTCTGAAATTTCTGACAGATGTGCGGAGCAACAATCAATAGCAGCATTTTGGAAGACATTGGAACAGTAATCCATTCATGAAAGGAATATTGCACAGGAAAATAAAATTTTTATTGGTTCAGTAACTAGACAAGTTAAAAGGAAATAATAGCTGTGGATTTTTTACTGCCATGTGTGACTTTATTAAATTTATTTGAGTAGAAGCGAATAAGAAACAAGGAACTTATGTGTACTTGGCTACATTTATTTGGCACAACGGAGCATTATGAAATCAGCAGTCGCAATGAGCCATGAGCCATGATAAAAGCCGTACTGTGATGTCTGGTCAAGATTAAAGGAACAGTACCCCAGGAATAAGTTTAATAAGCTTTCAGTGAAAAGACGTCAACTAATTTAGACTATAATAAATGGCAAAATCTTTTCTCATGCTGCTGCTCCAGGGAAATGAGCATGTATGTCCTCCTGAGAGTTGTGAATATTTTTCATAATGTGTATGCCTTATTTACTTAACTGCACATACTTATAAATTATATGCCACTGTTATTATGAAGGCAATGAAAGTAAGATCAAATAATCTATAACATTTTATACACACACACTGCTCAAAAAAAGGAACGCTTTGAAAACACATCAGCCAGACTTTTGAACCCAAAAATGGTTTTCTGATGGAGCTTACAAACGAACAGATTTTTTGAAAACGAACGGAAAACGTTCGTTTTTATGTTTGTTGGCAAAAAAGTCTGACCAAGTGTATGGGGCTTAACAATAGTATATATGGATGAGCTGTGTGTTAAAAAAAGTCCTGCGAATCCCGCGATATATTTACGAAAGTACAAAATTAAGAAAATTCACGAAAATTATTGTCTAACAAGAAACGGCAATAAATTAAACAGAATAACGAATCATCCCGCATGTATGAAAATAAAACGGTAACCAAAATACGAAACGATCGGAATACGGAAAAATCGCATCGTACGAAATACGAACGGGAACGAACAGGAAAACAGGCGTCTTATGAAATTACGAATCAGTACGAACCTACGGAACGATATGAAACGGAACAAAATAATACCAACATTTTTGCTGTGCACATGTCTAGTAAAAATCATTAACCACTACTCTCTGAATTCTGTCTTTCAGACAGTTTTCTAGCCATTTACAAACTGATATTTCCAATCCTGTAGACTTTGCCTTATACATGAGCCATGTGTAGGGAACTGTATCGAACGCTTTAGCAAAATCCAGGTATACCACATCCACAGCCACGCCTCTGTCCAAGGTTTTACTTACCTCTTCATAAAAATAAATCAGGTTTGTCTGACAAATTCTGTCTTTCATGAATCCATGGTGTCTGTTGCTTATTTATTTATTTATTTTCCCAGCAAGAACTCATCTATGTGGTCTTTTAGGATCCATGGATGTATGCCATCTGGTCCAGGTGCTTTATCCATCTTTATTCTGTCTAAATATTTCTGGACCATATCACTTTTGAGCCATTGTGGATTTGGGGCTTTATCACTACAACCCCCATTATGGACATGAGCTCCCCCATGCTCCACTGTATACACAGAGCTGAAGAAAGCATTAAATAAATTAGCCTTCTCTTTGTCCCCAGTCACCCACTCTAGATTATTTTGTAAGGGGCCTACATGCTCAGACCTGACCTTTTTACTATTAATATATTTGAATAATTTTTTGGGGATTGTCCTAATATCTTTTGCAATCTGTCTTTCATTTGAATTTTTTCATCCTTAATTTCCTTTTTACATATCCTGTTATATTATTTGTAACATTTAAAAGACACTAGTGTTCCTTATTTTTTTTATTTTTTAAAAGCTCTTTTCTTATTGTTTATAGCTTTTTTATCTATGACCGTGAGCCATATAGGTTTTATTTTTAGCCTTTTAGGCCTCGTACACACGACCGAGAAACTCGTCATAAAAGAAACATTGTTTTCCTCAACGAGTTCCTTGTCAAGCTTGTCGATAATCTTGTCAAGCTTTCTTTGCGTACACACTGACAAGACAAATTCTCGTCTTTCTCAAACGCGGTGATGTACAACACGTACGACGCCACTCTAAAGGGGAAGTTTGATTCCACTGGCGCCACCCTTGGGGCTGTTTTTATTAATCTCATGTTACTGCGTGTTAAGTAAAAGTTTGGTGAGAGACGATTTGCGCTTTTCAGTCTGTTACAGCGTGACGAATGTGCTATCTCCATTACAAACGCTACTTTTACAGAAGGTGCGCTCCCGTCTCATGCTTTATTCTGAGCATGCGCGGGTTTCTAAGCATACACACGAACGTGTTTCTCGTCCTAAACCAGCCTGACGAGAAACACGACGAAGAAATTGTGACTCGACGCATGCGGGAGATTTCGGTCCGCTGGTTAGCCGTACTAACCAGCGGACATGTCCGACGGACAGGTTTCCAGCGGACAAGTTTTAAAGCATGTTTCAAACTTTTGTCCGCTGGAAACCTGTCTGCTAGGCCATACACATGATCGGATATGTCTGCTGAAACTGGTCTGTGGACCAGTTTCAGCGGACATGTTCGATCGTGTGTACGCGGCCTAATAGGTTTTGAAATTTTTGCCCTTTAACTGTCCCAGCAGTGCCATTACTCTAGTCAATTTCTGGGTAGTTAAAATCCCCCATTATTATCACCATCCCAGCCCTTGCAGCCCTTTCCATCTGTGCAAGGAGCTAAATCTCTACCTCCTCGTTAACATTGGGTGGTCTATAACAAACTCCAATGATTAACTTTGAACTCCACACATCTGTATGCAGTTCCACGCATAATGCTTCAGCCTCATCACACTCTCCATCAACCAGGTCCTTTTTCTCGCTTGCTTTGAGGTCACTTCTCACATAGAGACAGACCCCACCACCTTTCGTTTTTACCCTGTCTTTCCGAAAGAGAGCATAGCCAGGAATATTAATAGCCCAGTCATGTGAGGATTGAAGCCAAGTTTCAGCAATACCGATTACATCATAGCTTTCTTCATGCACCAGAGCTTCCAACTAACCTATTTTGCTTGGCAGACTTTTGGCATTGGTGAACAAACACTTAAATGTATTATTACATTTTTCTCTGGCTTTTTCATATAATTTTTAGTAGTCCAAATGGCACTATAGTTTCCAATGGCTGTTTAAAAACAATATTTTTTTTTTACTTTCTTTTTGCATTTACAGTTGTCCCCCAGGGACTCAGTCCCCAGGTCCCCATATTCATTTTAGAAAAAGCAAGGAGTCCCCCGGTGTAGGGCTTTAAAGGCAACAGTAATTAAAGTAAGAGTGATACATACAAAGTAATTTGATTTTATTTGTCAATGGAAAAAAGGTACACAACAAAATGTTTTTAAAAACAATGACATAGATAAAAAAGTTGAAACTGATCCACAGAATAAGTACAAGGCCCTACGCATTTCAGGTATTCCCTTCTTCAGGGGCCGAAGTCTGTGTGGAATCGGGATATGTCTAATAAATTTACAAAAAACAAGAAACAAAAATATTGTGGGTAATGACTTACAGTACAAAAACAGATGGCAGCGTACATATCAAGTACAATTTAACAACATCATACCAGTCACAACGTTTTTAACTTTGCAAAACACTAAAAGGGCATCTTGAAAATGGCATAGAAATTCCTAGGGATGGTGGAATGCAGGAATAGGGAGCTGGAATCTCATATCTCAAAAGCAAACCCTGGGCCAAAGCTGCCAAACATGGAAGTTTGCTGCCCCTGAGAATAAAGGACAACATCCACATAAGTAAATAGCGACTAACTTGTAGACATGTATAAAAAGAGTATAACAATTGGTACCATACCAAAAGTAGCAAAAGCACATACCTATGAGTAGGGGGTGAATTTTGTAGATTGGCCAAAGGGGTTAGGAGAGAGCACAAATACTGAGAATCTGAAAGGTAATCATAAAAAGTGTGTATGCATCCATGGTGAGGGAAGAAGGAGTTCACTAACCAAGATAAAAATGGGATCACTTACATGCCTATAAGGTTCGCATATGAAGCAGCACCACCAGGGGTCAGGAGAGAGCACAAATACTGAGAATCTGAAAGGTAATCATAAAAAGTGTGGCTCTCCTATCAAATTGGATGATCAATCCGGTACTACTCTAGGCCTTGACATTATAAATCTCTCGGATTACGAACTCTCATTAGGTGAAAAGACCCTACTGGCCAAGGGCCTTACTTTTTGTCCAGAAGCACATTTAGACACATTTGAAATTATAAAAGATATCCATCTGTTCGCTAGGAAGTTGTTACTTAAAAGTCTATATTCTAAACCAAAAAATGAACCCTTTCACTCTACTACCCAACAACATAAGGAGGATATGGATTTACTCCTATCATTATGTGATGAGGTAGACTTCTCAGATTCCAATAAGATATTGGATCTGGAGGACCTGCTACCTGAATCCATCGCAACCACTGTGTCTGAAAGACCGGCCAACACGTTAAAAAATAAATCTAACTAATTCTCCCCCCACTACAAACCAATCCTAATTTAGCAGCGTTTGTAGCGCTCTCTACAGCTGAAATTAAAAAATTACACAAACCACAAAATATCAACCCTTTGACCCATCAATCGAGCGATGCTCTAGATAAACTGAAAGATTGTCATCTGCTCACCATCAAGCCATCTGACAAGGGGGGCAATATTGTCATTCAGACTAATGACCAATACAAGGCGATGTGCCTTAAAATTCTTTCTAATAGCTCTTAGTACGTACCCATCTCCAAGTCCACCATCCTCAAATTTGAAACAGAGTTCTATGCTTTGGTAGACGGAGCATTTTCCCAGGGTGTAGTGAATCACAACACATGGGAATTTATCCACACAAAATATCCAAAGATACCAACTTTTTATTGTCTTCCTAAAGTCCACAAGAACTTGACAGACCCGCCAGGGCGACCTATTGTGTCGGGGAATGGCGCCTTAACCGAAAACCATAGTGTTTATGTTGACTCATATTTGAAACCTTTTGTACTACACCTCTCATCCTATATCAAGGACACCATTCACTTGCTACAGAAAATTGAGTGTCTCCTTGTATCTTCAGGAGCACTATTAGTAGCCATTGATGTAGAAGCCCTCTAAAGTTCTATTCCACACACTTTAGGTCTGGCTGCCATTAGAAATGTAATTTTTTCCATCTTTCGGGCCGACCGAAAGCTTGGTGAATTGTCATGGCTCTGGAATTCATTCTTTACCATGGGGTCTTTTCTTTTGATGGCTCCCACTTCCTCCAGGTGCAGGGGGTTGCGATGGGGACTTTGTGTGCCCCATCGTATGCCACCCTGTACCTGGGGGAGTGGGAGAAATCTTTTTTGACCAGCACAGCCGTCCAGCCCTTTATTCACCAAGTATCCGCATGGTTTCGTTATATAGATGACGTATTGATGATCTGGGAAGGATCTACCGAAGATCTTGAATCTTTTATGTCCATTATGAATTGTAACGACCATAATCTTAAGTTCACAGAGACATCAAGTGATATTTAAATTGTCTTTCTGGATGTTATTCTATCCAAGAATTCCGACGGGAGTCTATCTACAGGCCTCTACAGAAAACCCACAGCGGGCAATACGGTACTACATGCCACCAGTGCCCATCCCACATCACTGATTAGATCTATACCATATAGTCAGTATTTGAGTCTCAAGTGTAACTGCTCCACCCAGGAAGTATTCCTATTGGAGGCAGCAGAGCTGAGAGATAGACTATTACAAAGGGGCTACTCTAAAAAATGCCTTAAAAAATCTTTTCAATGTGCCAATGGGCATCCCAGGCAAAATCTGCTAGTTCAATCGAAGAAAAAATCCACCAATGGCTGTGATATTACAAGAATAATCACCGAATATCATACCCAACACCAACAAACCAGAGGGATTCTCAAAAAATACTTTCTATTGATCCCAACTTGGGACCATTTGTCCCGAAGGAGCCCGTGATTACATATCGACAGGCCTGTTCCCTTAGGGATCATTTGGTAGCCAGTGAATTTAAAGGCAGCTTTAGAAGGGACCCCTGTAAAAGGAAGGGCACCTACACCTGTGGAGGATGTTCCATTTGCTGTTACATTAATATCGATCAAGAAATCATTCTACCCAATGGCCGACCATATAGACCTAAACACTTCGCTAACTGTAAGACCCCCGGTGTAGTTTATCTACTAACTTGTCACTGTAAGAGGTTCTACGTAGGCAAAACCAAACTGCCTTTTTTTAAACTTGCCTCTCGACACTTAAATGCCATGCGTACAGCAAATCCAGACCTGCCTTTGGGGCGTCACATCTTGCTCCAACAAGATGGACGTTTCCCCGGGGTAAAATTCCTTATTTTAGATAGGATCCACCCCAATCCCAGAGGTGGGGACTGGAACAAAACTTTGTTACAACATGAAACCCGTTGGATTGCCGATCTAGAGGCCAACTTTCCTCCCGGCCTTAATGAACAAATTATTTTTAGGCCCTTTTTGGAGGGCTTCTCCTCTGGTGGATGTGAAAAGGATTGAATTGTATGCTTAGAATCATATGATTTCTCTAGGGATCATTTTCTTTTGTTGTCTGGCATTCTCGTTTAGCTTGTGTTATGTTCTGTTTTTTTTTGTGTCTCTACAGTAATGGCACTATATACTATTTTTCCCCCTTTTACATCTAGGATCAATTCCCATGTTCATATTTCATTGCCCTTTGCATTTCACCTACGGTCTCATGGCTCAGATTGGATTTCTGGTATCTCTATAGCTATCTCTTATAAGCTTGGCGCACGTAAACCGCTCCCCCCTCCAGGGGACGGTTTTTTTCTGACCTGGTCTCCATGTGCCTTTTAGGCGCTGATGACCCTTGGGTCAATACGTGTGCCGTCACAGAGATGTGGATCACACAGGGGATAGATTCCTTGCCCCTGGTTCTTCCACTATATCTCTGGACCCTTTGGTGGCCTACTGCCCTTAGTCCATATAAAAAAATACGCTTTTTTCTATATGCATTTTTACAACGTGTCTTAGTTCCCTTTATTAAGTACGCCTGCCTAGCTATCGTCAGCATCTACCTTTGAGTTAATTTTTGAGGGTGTTACCATACTGGAATTATTTTAACCAGCACACAATTTTTTACCCCAACTGTGGCAATGTCTATTCATGTATGTGCAGCATGATGCGGGCTCTGTATGTCTGCCTCGCAGTACTGCCTTGTGGTACTGCCTGTATAGTATTTGTATTCTTTATAATTTGTTCACCTTGTACCCGCACACATCCTGTGCTGACAGTTCTTTGCTGTGTGGTCCTTTCACGCTATTAGCGCCATGACGCATTCCACGTCATAACGCTCCATCCCCTCTCACTTTATTTCATATTCTCATCTGACCTTATGGTCCCATGATGGCCGTATGGTCATATGACTCCATGCGGTCACCTGACATGGTCATATGTCTACTCTATTTGACCGGCGTCATGACGCGTTCCACGTCATGACGCTGTTCTTATCGTCATCTATTTCTATAGGCGGCGGCGGTATCACATGCGCCGCCCGACTCTGCCCCTTCCCATGTCTCTACTAGGGAATCCCGAGTGGTCAATATATGACGCGATTGTGCCGTCAGGACTCCACCCGATCTCCTGCATCGACCTATCATGCACGACCATGTCAACGCACGTCGTCCCCTATGCGATACCGCCTCCTCTCTATCATCCCTACTTAAACACCGCCGCCCTCCTGCAATGTCTGACATGGCAGATGGCGGTGGTGCTTCATATGCGAACTATATAGGCATGTAAGTGATCCCATTTTTATCTTGGTTAGTGAACTCCTTCTTCCCTCACCATGGATGCATACACACTTTTTATGATTACCTTTCAGATTCTCAGTATTTGTGCTCTCTCCTGACCCCTTTGGCCAATCTACAAAATTCACCCCCTACTCATAGGTATGTGCTTTTGCTACTTTTGGTATGGTACCAATTGTTATACTCTTTTTATACATGTCTACAAGTTAGTCGCTATTTACCTATGTGGATGCTGTCCTTTATTCTCAGGGGCAGCATACTTCCACGTTTTGGCAGCTTTGGCCCAGGGTTTGCTTTTAAGATATGAGATTCCAGCTCCCTATTCCTGCATTCCACCATCCCTAGGAATTTCTGTGCCATGGTCGAGATGCCCTTTTAGTGTTTTGCAAAGTTGAAAACGTTGTGACTGGTATGATGTTGTTAAATTGTACTTGATATGTACGCTGCCATCTCTTTTTGTACTGTAAGTCATTACCCACATTATTTTTGTTTCTTGTTTTTTTGTAAATTTATTAGATATATCCCGATTCCACACAGACTTCGGACCCTGAAGAAGGGAATACCCGAAACGCGTAGGGCCTTGTACTTATTCTGTGGATCAGTTTCAACTTTTTTATCTATGTCATTGTTTTTAAAAACATTTTGTTGTGTACCTTTTTTTATTCACAAATAAAATCAAATTACTTTGTATGTATCACTCTTACTTTAATTATTGTTGCCTTTAAAGCCCTACACTGGGGGACTCCTCGATTTTCCTTGTCCATTAGGGGTGTTGGCAACTTACTAAGATCATATACCAAAGATGTTCCATTCATACATCCATATCCATTTTATGACCAATAACTTCCATATAACCCTTAAAAATGGGGACTTGATTTTTTGAGTTCTGATCCTATAGACTTTAATAGGGTTCTGGGTTCTGGTCAGAACATTTTTCCCGTTCTGGAGTTCTGGTGTAGAACAGAACGCAAGGGTGTTCTGCCCAGCAGTAGAAATTAAATAGTGGTCAGTACATCCGGACTGATCGATTTTTCAATATATACTGTATATTGATCTATATATATATAGATCTATATATATATCTATATAGATAGATATATAGATCTATATATTGTGGTATTGGGGGTTGTTAGCTCATGTGGTAAATGCGTTTTCGTGTGATGAGTCCACACCAAACAGGCATATATCATTAAGGGCCTGGTAGCTCACGTTTATTAAATGAGGAAAAACAAAAGTCCACTCAGAAATCCCACCCAGGGGTTTAAACGATGTTCAGAAATAACTGAAAATACCAGCCCATCTGGCTACTCTTCGACAGCACTGCTGCCATAGGTACTGGTTCCTTAAACCAGCAGCTCTTTCAGGCCCCCAGTCTTGGGTGCACATGGCTTTGAAGCCCTTCAATGCCCACAGCGTCTATCCCAACACAGAGACACTAGCAGCCACTGCTCCAACTCCACCTTCCTCTCACTTCTGCTCTCCCCAGCCCCTCATTATATGAGCTGTGTGCACCTGGGCACACACCCTGCAGGCTGTCTTTAAAACCCAGACACATGGTTGGAGATCCCGTCCCACCCAGGTCTCTGAAGGATATCCAAGCCACAGAGCACCATGTAGAAATAGAAAAATCTGAGAAAACTGCCAGAGCAGGTTTCTCTGTCTTTAAATTTAAGCTCTGCAGCTCTGCACTCAGCTGATATGCAGCCTCTGTGTCCACTTTAACCCCATTTTCATTGGGACAGAGCCTTGTTCTGACACAACACATATATATATATATATATATATATATATATATATATATATATACTTACACACAGTATATACCATAGTTTGTAAATTCTATAACTTTTACACAATATATACATAAATATACACTGATTTGGATTATTTTGACGAAAGAAATGTAGCAGAATACATTTTGGCCTATTTTTTAATTTATAATGAATTTAGTTTTTTAAAACCCGGTGGTAATTAGGTACCACCAAAAAAAAAAAGCTCTATCTGTCTCAAAAAAATAAAAATAAATATAATTTGGGTACGGTGTTGCATGACTGAGTAATTGTCATTCAAGGTCTGTCAGTGCTTAAAACTGAAAATTGTCCTGGGCAGGAAGGGAGTAAAAGTGTCTGGTATTGAAGTGGTTAAAGTGTAGTCTGTGGGTTTTGAGTTAAAAATAAACATATATATATATTTTTTTATCGGCAAGTATGAGTACCGATACCTGTGCTTAAAGTGGTTGTAAACCCAGATGAAAAAAAAAAAAAAAACCTGCAAGACAAAGGCATATGAGCTAGTATGCATTGCACTCTAGCTCATTCTAAAATATTTACCTTAGAACAATGCTATTGCAGTGTTCCTGTCTCACCACTGTCACCGGCGACATGTTGTCCCGGAGTCATCTGTGGGTTCACAGGCTCTGTCGCTGTGATTGGTCGGAAGCTGCGATGTCACCGGTAGTGGTACAGCAGCTGAAGAAACGCCACAAGCGAGCCCTTACTTCAGTGCACATGTGCAGATGATGTCGGCACATGCAGATACAGTGAATATCTCCTAAACTGTGCAAGTTTAGCCACTTCAAGTACTCGCCAATATCGATTACGATACCTTTTTGGTGTGATTTAAACCCACACAAAATGAATGGACTCAAATCACACTGCAAAGAATAAAACACGATTTGAACAGGAATGTGGCGCGATTCCGGTCCATATCGCATGCGGTTTCCTGTACCACTTCTGTGTGATCCCAGGCTGAAGTCACTATGACAAGCCTGGGTTGTTATGGGTGGGGAAAACCGCATTTGATTCAAACAGGAATCACACCATCTTCCTGTTCAAATCACATGCGTTTCCCTGCAGTGCAAGTTTAACTCACTTCATTTTGTATGGGCTCAAATCACACCACAAAGCTATCTGTTTCCGGTATCGGAGCCTTTTGTACGACTACAAGTACTCATGCAAATGTTTAGTATTGGTACCGGTACTGGTGCAACCCTCGTTTGTTTGGTTTCTGATTTAAAAAAATAATAGTTTGTTTGGGCCAAGCTGGGTCCTATTCACCAAGGCTTAACATTGCTGGTAAGAATCTGGATTTTTTTGGCTTAAATGGGTTAAAATTATGAACATTAAAAAAATATCCAAATTTGGAGCAGGTTTAATAGTGAATTATAAAGCCTTTGCAAAATGTGTTTGCTTGTCCTCTTAAGGCATTATGATGAGATGCTGCAAGGGTTGACTGGCCATGTTGCCAAGGGTATAATGAAGAAGATGGTATAAATTACATTATTCCTTTTTCTCTAGCAGAAACTGTCTCGTACACAACCTGCTGCTCTGGAAAGTGGAACTGTACTGTATGGGATGACACCAGAGAGCTGAAAATGTTTGGGAATGGGAAGTGAAAAATAAGGTACAGTAAGTATATATCCCCTTATTCATCATCCCCTGGGCAAAACAAGCAGTTAGCCCTTGCAATGGGAATGGGGACCCACTGCAAGGGTAAAGGTTTCCCCCCTACAACTTTAATCGTTGTCTAGCTACTATTTAATTACAATGACCAACGGTGGAATTGACAATAATAATATTTGAACACACATTTGTAAGCTACAAGACACATTATTTATTTTTAATAATAAAACACTTGCATTTCTAATGCAATGTATAAAATGAAGATGCCTACTTCAACTACAAGTATATCTTTTTTTTTTTTTTACCAATGTCTATGATCAGGTGACAAAGCACGTTGGTGGTAGCAAATATAATGAAATCACTTAAAGATTGCTGAGATGTTGTAAACGGTCAATAGAGAATTTCAAACAGTAGACTATAATAGGTTAATAGCTGCCATTTCATATGGAAGGTATTTATATGCCTGTACATATAATGGGAGCTAATAAAATAGAGTCAAATTAAGTATGAGTGAGAGACTGTTGGCTAGCCTCAATCAAAGACAGAAAGATATTTATAACTGCCATATATATATATATATATATATATATATATATATATATATATATATATATATATACATATATATAAGGCAGTTAACAAATCAAATACAATATTATTTAACCTAACCCAATTAAAATATGTTTGGTTTTATGTATTCCTACAAGTATTCAAATTTCCTAACGTTAAATGTAATGCATAAAAACGGACATTGGTTATGGAAATGTAAAAGCCCATCCAAAGGAATTATAATGAGCTTGCCCTCGGTTGTAATGTTTCAGTGCTTTAATAACACAAGTTTGTGTTTATTTTCATAATATCAGTTATAGCATGATAAAAAATTTTTTACAGCCAAGTAGTTAATTATTAATAATCACATCCATTTTGTAACAACCCTATAACATTATACACGCATACTCCCATTTATTTAATGTACATCTATTTTAAATACATTGAGCAGCTGCTTCATCAAATTCTTATCTTGTTATCCCATCTTTGCTAATGCATCCAGATTTGTTAAATAATAGTTGTACCTCTATACTGTTAAAATGTATGTGCCTTCTATTAAAAAAAAAAAAAAAATACTCCTCACAAGTCACCACTAAAGCTCTGCAAAAGAAACCAAATTCAAACAGAACTAAACTCTCTCAATCAACTTTAACTATTTTCTTCTTCGTATATACAGTTTTTAAGATTTTCCAAATAAAACAAACGAAAAACAAAAGGTTGACAAAAACAGATACCTGAGACTTGATCATGAACTACTTTTAATTCTTAGCATTAGTAAATAGGTAGGACAGTATATTATATTTGTTTGGTTTAAAATTTTATTTTTTTACATTCCTTCAGCTGGCTTCAGGTTTCTGGCCTAGGCCAAAATGATGTCATACATCTCAGAAGTCCTCATGGGCATTTTTCTTCTTTCTTTGAAAGAGGGGTCTTCTCAGCTATACACACCCTCTTATATACATGCGTGAGATAAGGGCAGATGGATTTAAGGTTGTAAATGCTACATTAATCATCTGCCTTATTCAAGATGGTCGTGTCTAGAAATGCTAAAGGGCTCATTTTCAAAGTAGTTTGTCAACAAAATAAAGTATTGAGATCTAAAAGGATGGGTGAGTTTGCTTTGAATATTACAAATTAATTTAATGGTCTTTGTGGTGTCCAGATATAAGTCCCACTTTAAAGGTCTCCAGAAAGATTTCACGCTCAGTAGTATAACTTGACTCAACAACCTCTTTATAGGCTCAGGTGTCCTATGCACCTGTAGGGGCTGGCTGACCATACCCACATGACAGTGGGCATCGGTGAACCTCCTAATTGGACTACTTTCTATTTAAGGGTAGAGTTTGTCATCTCAGGGATGCAACTTCTTTTTGCATTTTACATTGACTTTAGTTACTCACCTTGCTTGTTTGACCCAGCAAACACTCCACCTATCTTGATCTCGGCTGTGTTTTTTTTTTTCTTTTTGCTTTGTTTGGTCTTTTTTCTGGTGTACCTCTGGTTACTGAAGCAATGACTTTTAGCAGCATTTCCCGACTATGTTTTTGACTTCTAGATACAACCTTTCAGCCTTACCATACGCTCCCTGCATTTCCTTGCTCACCCATGTTAATGAACATTTCTTTTGTTAAGACTAGATAATGTGGTACCTAAAGTGGAACTAAATGTATTGCTGGGTTTAGCGCAATCTAATGTTTTATATGTATGATGTGGAATTCCCAGATCATTCAGAATGCCAAATCAGTCTTTAAAACCCATAAAACTCCTAAAAAGGAATCGGCATACATTATTATTATTGCATACAGTGCATACCCCTGACATTTTTCACATTTTGTCATGTTACAACTAAAAACATACATTTATTTTATTGGGACTTTATGTGTTAGACCAACACAAAGTGGCACATAATTGTGAAGTGGAAGGAACATTATAAATATTTCAACATAATTACAAATAAATATGTGAAAAGTGTGTCGTGCATTTGTTTTCAGCTCCCCTGAGTCAATACTTTGTAGAACCTCCTTTCACTGCAATTACAGCTGCAAATCGTTTTGGGGATTTTTCTACCAGCTTCGCACATTTACTGTGTGACCTTCTTGCCCATTCTTCTTTGCAAAGTAGCTCAAGCTCTGTCAAATTGGATGGAAAACGTCTGTGAACAGTAATTTTCAAGTCCTACCACAGATTCTAAACTGGATTTAGGTCTGCACTTGACTGGACAATTCTAACACATGAATATGCTTTGATCTAAACCATTCAATTTTAGCTCTGGCTAAGGTTAGGCTCGTTGCCCTGCTGGAAGGTGAACCTCTGCCCCAATCTCAAGTCTTCTGCAGACCCTAACAGTTTTTTTTCTAAAAGTACCCTGTATTTGGCTCCATTCATCTTCCCATGAACTCTGACCAGCTTCCCTGTCCCTGCTGAAGAAAAGCATCCCCACAACATGATGCTGCCACCAACCTGTTTCACGTTGGGGATGGAGTGTTCAGGATGATGTGCAGTGTTAGTTTTCCGCCACACATAGCATTTTTCCTTTAGGCCAAAAAAGAAAAATTTTGATCTCATCTGACGACAGCACCTTCTTCTACGTGTTTGCTGTGTCCCCCACATGGCTTCTTGCAAACTGCAAACATGACTTCTTATTGCTTTCTTTCAACAATGGCTTTGTTCTTGCCACTCTTCCATAAAGGCCAGATTTGTGGAGTGCACGACTAATAGTTGTCCTGTAGACAGATTCTCCCACCTGAGCTGTGGATCTCCTCCAAAGTTACCATGGGCCTCTTGGCTGCTTCTCTGATTAGTGCTCTCCTTGCCCGGCCTGTCAGTTTAGGTACACAGCCATGTCTTAGTAGGTTTGCAGTTGTGCAATTTTTGGATTGAACACTTGAACAGTGCTCCATAAGATGTTCAAAGCTTGGTATATTTTTTATAACCTAACTCTGCTTTAAACTTCTCCACAACTTTATCCCTGACCTGTCTGGTGTGTTCATTAGCCTTCATGATGCTGTTTGTTCACTAAGGTTCTCTAACAAACCTCTGAGGGCTTTACAGGACATCCGTATTTATACTGAGATTAAATTACACACAGGTGGACTGTATTTACTAATTAGGTGATTTCCGAAGGCAATTGGTTCCACTAGATTTTAGTTCGCGCTATCAGAGTAAAGGGGGCTAAATACAAATGCACACCAAACTTTTCACATATTAATTTGTAAAAAAAAATCAAAACCATTTATCATTTTCCTTTCACTTCACTATTATTGCACTTCGTGTTGGCCTATCACATATAATCCCAATATGATTAATTTACGTTTTTGTTTGTAACATGACAGAATGTGGAACATTTCAAGGGGTATGAATACAGTACTTTTTCATGGCACTGTACATGTTTTTATTTCTGAAACTTTTATGTCAGTATTTATAGTTCTCATTCACATTGTTCAAGTCTTCCGAGCAATATTTTCTGTTTAATTGTGCTTTAAATAAACTATATAGCACGCTGCATTCCGAAATACATACTCATAACCTTGGTGTCAAAACTGTATGATTGTGATGATTAATGTCATAGCTGTTATTCTAATTGAATTGAAGTACAGTAGAACTTTTAGTTGACATGTTGAAGGTCTCTGGTACTGAGAGTTATTTTAGAAGCACTTCAGAATAAGTACACTAGAGAACAGATGTCTAAGATGGGAATCAAAGTTAATTCTTCCACTTGATACTAAAAGTATCAAGTGGAAGCAGCTACAGAGCTGCCAGGATGAACCGATATTGTTAACTAACTATTAATGTTAATTGGCCCTGTGTCATCACCTGAAAATGCTACATATCATCAGGAAAAAAAACGCATTTGTAGTATTTCTTAATTTTTTTATTTTATATAACACCAAGTTAAGGTACACCTAATGTATACAAGCATCCTGTTATACTAAACTTTCTGTTCCATAAATACTAAGACCCCTTTCACATTGGGGCATTTTTCAGGCGTTTTAGCATTAAAAAAAGTGCCTGTAAAGTGCCTGAAAAAAGTCTCATCTGCAATCCCAATGTGAAAGCCCAAGTGCTTTCACACCGAGGTGCTGCGCTGGCAGGGAGTGAAAAAAAGTCCTGCAATCAGCTTCTTTGCATTGCTTTAGGAGCGGTAAATACACTGAAATCAATGGGAAGCGCCTGCAAAGCACCTTGGCAGCAGCGCTTTGTGGGCACTTTTAACTCTTTATTCGGGCACTAGCAGGAGGTTAAAAGTGCCCCGCTAGTGCTTGAAAAACGCTGGTAAAGCGCTGCTAGTTAAAGCAGCACTTTACCAGCATTTTTCGGGTGCTGGCAGTGTGAAAGGGCTCTTAAAGCACTTAGGCTTTCACATTGGGCGCCTAAAAAACACCCAAGTATGAAAAGGGTCTAAATGTAGCACTGAAATCCCTACTCTTCTTTCCAAAACCATTTGTTACATAATCTTTGCCATGATCTAAGATTTCAGAAAGATTTGATGATTAGCTGGCTCCCCCAGAACATCATTCTTAAAGCTCAATCTGTAGAAATCAGTGATTTGTGATCTTTCATGAGCTTCAGTTTCGTAGTGAGAAATAGGAACTGTATCCCAATGAAAAGGATTCGACAGGTAAGTAAATCCTATACAGTAAGACCCCTTTCACACTGGGGCGTTTTTTCAGGCACTTTAGCGTTAAGAAAAGTTCCTGTAAAGCGCCTGAAAGAAGCTGCATCTGCAATCCCAATGTGAAAGCCCGAGTGCTTTCACACTGAGGCGCTGTGCTGGCAGGGCGTCAAAAAAAAGTCCTGCAAGCAGCTTCTTTGCAGCGCTTTAGGAGCGTTGAATACACTGCTCCTAAAGCCCCCTTCCCAGTGAGGGAGCTTTTTTAACGCCAAAGCTCCTGAAAAACGCCCCCGTGTGAAAGGGGTCTTAGCGGCGCTTTACCATAATTTTTCAGGCGCTGGCAGTGTGAAAGGGCTCTGAAAGCACTTTCACATTGGGATTGCAGATGAGGCTTTACAGGCTTTTTTTTAACGCCAAAGCACCTGAAAACCGCCCAAAAAACACCCCAGTGTGAAAGGGATCTAAAGTACATGATGCAAGAACTTAGACTTAATCATGGGACATCCAAAAGCAAAACATAACAAAACTATAGGGCAATCTTCAACTATTTCCACCCAGTTAACCACTCACCTGTTAGGTGTTGTCATATAACCAAAAAGCAACTATAATATAGAAAGAAATCCTATAAAACAAGTTACCTGTGTAGAAAGTTGTTACTTCAGTGACAAAAAATCGTAGTTGGGTCTATTCAAAAACATATTATTTTAAAAAATGTATAAATATCAAAACACATATAACAAAAATCTGACCCCCAGCATTAGTGGAATCACAAAAGAGGAAAAGCAACAAGGTTACTCAAATACCACTGCATATCAGGCAGAGTTATTAGGCATCAGTGACTTGGTCAACATGTGCCGCTATACCAGCAGTACACAGTGAGACATTACCAACCAGGTTAACGCAAAAAGCAGTAGGTTAACATCTAACTGTGACAATGATACTGGGCAGGCCTTTTGGTAGCTGGCAGTAGTGAGAATTCAGAGGGGGACGCATGACTAAAAGCATGACAGCCATGGACTTGTCCTTGCCTTCTAGGTGGCATACTCCCTAAGGTAGTCTTCAGGGACAAGGCTTCATCAGTATATGGACCATAAGCCTGGAACTGTATAGCACCTTGTGTCAATGTTTTGCCTCAAGGTGAGCGTGCATGTAGAATCCAGTTTAAAGCAACATCATAGGCCTGCTCTGCAGCTTCTTCCAGGCAGGGTGTGGATAGAATCCCCAAAGGCTTAGCAAAGAAGTCAACTGATCCAGAAAGCTGCAGGAGGTAGCTACAGTGACTATAGAGTAGCTGTAGCTTGATAAAAAAAATCTTGAAGAAACATTTCTAACACAAATTAGTTAAGTTTCTCTCAGTAGTTTCTCTGCAGCTTTTTTGCCGGTGTCTAATTAAATGACGGTATCTGCATATAACCCATAGTTAAGACTAAGTTCCTTTGTCCAGTATATGATGATTAAGAAAGGTAGTTTAGAGCCAAACTATATTAGAGTACCTCTAGAAATGGACAGCCTGTAGGACCTGTTGTTTACATCCTCTGCCATTTTCTGCATCATTGCTCTGGGGCTTACTGTAGTGCAAGATTGGTATTCAAAAGCCTGTATCGGAGTGGTTCTCAGTAAATAATGCAGGCTGAGCCTCTCTACATCCCAATGATAGACTAGATTTGGGTATCACAAAAGAAATATGGACAGCAGAAGCATCTTAGAAACTCATTAGCCCTTCTATTAAAGCTGAAAAAATGTTCTCTTCCCATACAGTGGGTCAACTGCTCATTTTTGTTCCAAGGGAGAAAAGAGCAGAGACATACTTACCTAATGCTCTGATCCACCCAGCAAAAGACTGTGTTTCGGCACCCCTGCGCTCCAGAAGTTTTGTATAGTCATCACTCCCAGAGCAGGCTCTATAGACCAGGAGCAGTACACTGCTGGACCATGGGGGTGCGTCGTTTTCCAGAGGATCTGTGAGTATACATTTTCTGCTCACCCCTAGACAAAATAAGCAGCTGACACACAGTGCATGCACAGCCCAACTGCATGGGAAAATTGAGTTGGGCTGTAAAATTAGTGTATAGATTTAAATGACTCAAATTCAAACTTCAAATGACTAGACAGAACATTTTTCAAAATGTTTGCATATTTAAATTGGTTGTAAACCCTATTTTTAAACTTTATGGTACAGGTAGGCCTATATTAAGGCTTACCTGTACATTAGCTAACCAGGATACTGTATCTCTTAAACATGTACTGTTCAGGAAGTATCCCCTGTCCCCTGCATGTGTCTATGACATTGGCACATGTGCACTAGAGCAAACTGACGCAAGGGCACCTATGTGCCGCTGCATCAGTCTGCGTGCCGTCACCGGCTTCTCCAGCGCGCCTGAGCGTTAGTGACGTCATTGCGGCTCCGGCCAATCACAGCGCCGGAGCCGCGAAACCCAGAAGTAACCCCGGGAGAGATATCTGTGGCCGGAGGGGGAGACAAACATGGCTTCGGGGGCTTTGATCTAAGTAATTCATAATGAACTAGTATGTTTTTTTTTACAAGCCTTTACTTCCTCTTTAATAAATATGTATGCCTGCTATCATGAACCGATGCAAATTATACATATAAACTATGTTTTTAAAACATTATAACAGGAGTACAATTTTTTACATTTAGCTTATCTTTTTCAAGTGCATAGTAAAAAAACAAAAAAAATAATTAACGATTAAAAACACTATATATTAAAAGTGATGAGCGCAAATAAAATAAAATGAAATGAGATAAATTAATAAAAATAAAACTAATAAAAATTACACTAATTAGAGAAAAATAAGTGCCGTGTATGTATGATAAAATAATCCAAATATAATACCAAGTGATGCTAGTGCTAAAAAATCAAAAGATGACAGCGAATCAAAAAATGACAATTATGAGTGGACACAAAACTCAAAAAATAGTGTGACACAGATTACAATATGCTGGATAAGCAATCCTGCCTATACTAGTGCTGGTGTGCGCAATGCTGGTACAGTGCTGATGCAATGATCAGTTCAAGTGCTAATGGATGAGAGATGATGCTTCAGATGTCCAATGACATAACAACAGGCAACAATTCATGGGGGTAAAGTTCATAAACCGGTGTCATTCATAAGCTCAAATAAATTCTTATAATAGATGGTCTTCTTTCTTCCTGATACTAGGCTCACAGAGCGCTTACCTTAGCCCAACCAGGCAGTAGCTCAGAACGGTGTTGGGAAATTCTCTCCCGAGTGGCGTGTCAGCTTGCGTGGGCGTCTGTTGTGAACCAGGCTGGTCTCCAGGATGATGGATGCCTCTGACCCAATCCCAAGCGTCCACAGGGCCAATCAGGGAAAAAAGTAAAAAGTTTCGAATCGTGAAGTACGTTTAAGCCAAAAAGTTTATTTAAAAGGCTTACAAAAAGCAAAGAAATTTTAAAATGAGCAATCCTAAGGTAAGTGTAGCTGTAGCACGGACGGACGTCACTTCCGGTCACGTGGGTACCTAATTCCTTACATGTACATGAATACTCCTCTGATGAAGTCACGTGACGTGACGATACATGTAAGGAATTAGGTACCCACGTGACCGGAAGTGACGTCCGTCCGTGTTCCCTCCTGCGTGTTCCGGAGGACCTGCAGCCTTTCTGTGACGCCATGGGCATACTCTTTATGTAGGTACCTAATTGGTACGCAGACTATCGTTTTAAATCTCACAAGAAAGACTTTCCACAAGAAGATCATATGGAAACTGCTCCGATTAGATTTCGCAGACGTCGCTCACAATCGGGTGACAGGCCTCCGATTTCTTCCACGGATCCTCAGGCCTACCAACAATAACCTGGTTCTACGCGTTATAGGAAATCAAGACGCGAATATTGATGCCCTGTTGTCTTTATTGAAAGGGTTTCTTTTTCTTATCTTTGCATGCTGAGTTTTAGTTGTGCTTATTTACTATTTTAGATTTGGTTAATCAGTCTTGTTTAGCTTCTATTTCTATAACATATAGTTTCTCCTCTGATACAAAACAAAAAATAAAAAAAGCACCTTTGATGCTATACTTGGTTGTAACAAAACTGACACAATGTCTCATAATATCCTGACTTCAATTGCATGATTTTTCTTTTTCTTATTGCCACTCGCCTGTACTTGATTGTGGTCTATCTGATCAGGTTTGGTTACTTGCTTAAGGTCCACATAAAAGTTTATTTCATTTATTTTTTCGGTGTGTATGCGCAACTAACTGAACCTATTCAGGACCGATGTAACATATCTTTCACTTTGAATGTTTACCCAAATTGTATTTTTCATAGATTACACGCTAGCCGACTTGTTTAGGAACAATCCCTGAAAGTTATACAAAAGTTTTTTTTTTTTTTTTCAGGTTACATTGTACTCTCGTATCCATGTAGTGGAAATTAGTTTATGACCTGTTGGCGGCGGAGTGGTTTATGGTCTGGTTGTTTGTCTTTTGGCCTGGTTCTTTCCAACCCCCACATAGTGACTCCTTGTGTCCTTTGATCCGATAGGGTTTGGACATAAGATTGTTACTATATTCCAGTGGCGGCCCGCCCATATGGGCGCACGGGCGCCGCCCTCCCTCCTGCAGTCAAAAAAAAAAAAAAAACGGGTCCTTTAAGAACTTTTATTTGGCTAAAGTGTCATTTTGACATTTTAGCCGAAGTTCTGGCGGCCCTCTATAGAGGGCGCTGCAGCGCTGCAGCGCCACTCCCTCTCGCAAATAACACACTTCAATGCATTGAACGTGTGTTGTTGCCAGCTGCCTGGTCTATTCCTATAACCGGACATAGGGCGCCGGTTACCTGAATAGCGGCAGCTGGTTGGCTGAGGGGAACTGCCTATCAAAGCCAGTGGCTCTGATAGGCTTTTCCAGTACCGCCCTCCGGCTCCCGGAAGTCTATGCTCGGAGCGCAGGCAATCTGCGGTCCTTGCATTAGACTGACAGCCGTTTCAGCCAATCAGGTTCCCGGATTCTGGTTATCAGGAACCTGATTGGCTGAAGCTTCTCCACGGCGGCAGAAGACATCGAGGGAGGACATGGAAGCGTCAGGTAAGTGTTTTTTTTTTAACAGGGAAAGGGGCATCATGGGACACAGTGGCAGCATGGGGCACAGTAGTGACAAAGGGCACAGAGGCGACAATGAGCACAGTGGCATGGGGCACAGTGGTGACAATTAAAGGGCACAGTGGTGACACTTGATGACACAGTGACTCCATATGATGGCATGGCACAGTGGTGACAACTGATGGCACAGTGATTCCATATGATGGCATGGCACAGTGGTGACAACTGATGGCACAGTGACTCCATATGATGGCATGGCACAGTGACTGCATTTGATGGCATGGCACAGTGGTGACAATTGATGGCACAGTGGTGGCGTTTGATGGCATGGCACAGTGGTGACAATTGATGGCACAGTGGTGGCGTTTGATGGCATGGCACAGTGGTGACAATTGATGGCACAGTGACTGCATTTGATGGCATGGCACAGTGGTGACAATTGATGGCACAGTGGCTGTGTTTGATGGCATGGCACAGTGGTGACAATTGATGGCACAGTGGTGGCGTTTGATGGCATGGCACAGTGGTGACAATTGATGGCACAGTGGTGGCGTTTGATGGCATGGCACAGTGGTGACAATTGATGGCACAGTGGCTGCATTTGGTGGCATGGCACAGTAGTGACAATTGATGGCACAGTTGCTGTGTTGCATGGCATGGCACAGTGGTGACAATTGATGGCACAGTGGTGGCGTTTGATGGCATGGCACAGTGGTGACAATTGATGGCACAGTGGCTGCATTTGGTGGCATGGTACAGTGGTGACAATTGATGGCACAGTTGCTGTGTTGCATGGCACAGTGGTGACAATTGATGGCACAGTGGCTGTGTTTGATGGCATGGCACAGTGGTGACAATTGAT
The DNA here is from genome assembly GCA_029574335.1 of Rana kukunoris. Taxonomy (NCBI): domain Eukaryota; kingdom Metazoa; phylum Chordata; class Amphibia; order Anura; family Ranidae; genus Rana; species Rana kukunoris. The sequence goes on from CM056050.1 coordinate 510,248,094, forward strand.
GGCACAGTGGTGGCGTTTGATTGCATGGCACAGTGGTGACACTTGATGGCACAGTGGTGGCGTTTGATGGCATGGCACAGTGGTGACAATTGATGACACAGTGGCTGTGTTGCATGGCACAGTGGTGACAATTGATGGCACAGTTGCTGTGTTGCATGGCACAGTGGTGACAATTGATGGCACAGTGGCTGTGTTTGATGGCATGGCACAGTGGTGACAATTGATGGCACAGTGGTGGCGTTTGATGGCATGGCACAGTGGTGACAATTAATGGCACAGTGGTGGCGTTTGATTGCATGGCACAGTGGTGACAATTGATGGCACAGTGGTGGCGTTTGATGGCATGGCACAGTGGTGACAATTGATGACACAGTGGCTGTGTTGCATGGCACAGTGGTGACAATTGATGGCACAGTGGCTGCATTTGGTGGCATGGCACAGTGGTGACAATTGATGGCACAGTTGCTGTGTTTGATGGCATGGCACAGTGGTGACAATTGATGGCACAGTTGCTGTGTTTGATGGCATGGCACAGTGGTGACAATTGATGGCACGGTGGCTGCATTTGGTGGCATGGCACAGTGGTGACAATTGATGGCACAGTGACTGCCTTTGATGGCATGGCACAGTGGTGACAATTGATGGCACAGTGGCTGTGTTTGATGGCATGGCACAGTGGTGACAATTGATGGCACAGTTGCTGTGTTGCATGGCACAGTGGTGACAATTGATGGCACAGTGGTGGCGTTTGATGGCATGGCACAGTGGTGACAATTGATGGCACAGTGGCTGCATGTGATGGGCCTCACGGCTGCAATGTTTTTTTTTCCGTTTGCGCCCCCCCAAAAATTTTGAGCACCAGCCGCCACTGCTATATTCTCTACCAAGTGTGTATCCCTATAGGGATATTTTCTTTTATTACGTTTTTTCATACTTTTTCTTCTACACATAGGTAGTTCTTATCAAGGTCACTGAACTCGATACTCAGTTAATCCCACAACTTACTCATTTTTATCCCCTTATATCCTTTACTGTCGTACCCGACAGTCTCACCCCCCCTCCCCCCTTGTGAAATGTCGCCTCCCCACAGGGGATCTTCATTGCAGCAACACAAGGTTAAAATGTATTCACTAAACGTAAAAGGTTTAAATGTTCCTGAAAAGAGATCAAAATTGATGATGATATTAAGGAAATCAAAGGCAGACGTTGTCTTACTGCAAGAGACGCATTTTAAGATAAATAATTGCCCAACCTTTAAGGATAGGCACTACCCTCTTTTTTTTCATGCAACCAACGTGGATTCTAAATCTAAGGGGGTGTCTATCCTATTCTCTAAAAATTGTCCTTTTCAAGTAACAGACACCAAGATTGACTTAGACGGGAGGTTCCTGTTTATTAATGGCACACTATATAACAAATTGGTTACAATAGCAAACATATATGCTCCTAACAAATTGCATGCTGCGTTTTTTAATGACACACTAGAATTGTTGGAATCTTTTGCTACTGGAACGCTGATTGTGGGGGGAGATTTCAACTTGACACTCAACCCCCTGATAGATACGTCCTCTGGTACGTCGAAAGACCCTACGATGGGTTAAGGAATCTATTCGTCAATTGTCATTGCACGATACGTGGCGCACGTTGTTCCCAACCACAAAAGACTATACTTTTTACTCGCCCCCACATAACACTTTGGCCTCGTACACACGATCAAATCTGTCTGCTGGAAACGGTCCGCTGGACCGTTTCAGCAGACAGATTCGATTGTGTGTACGGCCGAGCAGACAGATTTGTCCACCCGACAGATTTCAAAGCATGCTTTGAAATCTATCAGGTGGGAATCTGTCCGCCTGACATGTCTGCTGGTTAGTACACTTACCAGCAGACATGTCGTCCCGCTCCGCCGCCGCACCGCCGCCGAATGGATTCGGCGCATGCGCGGAAGTGTTTTACTTCCTGGTGCGGTGACGTGGCGGCGTCAACGTCACCACCACGTCACCGACACGTCAGCGCGCTCTCTGCTGGCGGGGATTTTGGTTTGCTCATGTGTACACGCGAGCAAACCAAAATCCCAGCAGACAGATTTGTTCAAATCTGTCGGACGGACAGATTTGAACAAATCTGTCCGCTCGTGTGTATGGGGCCTTACTCCAGAGTGGATTATTTTTTAATATCACAAAATGACCTAGGTATCCTTCTTGATGCCAAAATAGACCCAATGTTTTTTTCTGACCATAGCCCTATTACTGTGACTCTAGCCTTTGGAAACAAACCTATTGTCCCAAAAATTTGGAGATTGGACAATTCCCTATTGAATGATATTGGTAATATAGACCTGCTTAATACAAAAATTAATAACTATTTCAATGATAACAACGATGCGGATGTCCATCCTTTAACAGTTTGGTTGGCCCATAAATGTGTAATTAGGGGAGAATTAATATCCCTAGCAGCTAAGAGGAACAAGCTGAGGCAAGCCCACATCAAATCTCTAACGGAACTAATTAGCTATTTGGAAATCAAACACAAACAATCGCTTGCTGTTGACGCTCTGAATGAACTTTCAAAGGCCAGAGAGGATCTCTTACTTCTCCTTGGAAAAAAGGTTAAGCGTCATTTCCAGCTATCGCAAAAATTATTTTACGAATTTGGCAACAAGAGTGGAAAACCCCTGGCCAATATCATAAATAATAAGGGTGTTAAACATAATAACATATTCTCTATTTCTGACCCATCTGGTAAAATGTACAATAAGTCTGATGATATCGCTAACCAATTTCGCCTGTTCTACTCAAAATTGTACAATTTACACGAGGCTTCATCTCAGAAAGCTGCTCCCTCTAGAATTGACCTAATTTCAGAATTTTTGAAACTGCACAGCCCTAAACCTATTGACACTGACAGAGCTAAGAATTTGGATAAACCTATAGAACTTAGTGAAGCCCTGTCGGCTCTCAAACAACTTACGGGCAAAAGCCCGGGCCCGGATGGCTTCACGGTAAATTATTATAAAACCTTTACGGACTTACTTATCCCTAATTTTGTAACTACATTTAATTCAGTCCCAGCTCCACCCCAATTATCCAGAGATCTATTGGAAGCACTTATAACCATGATCCCTAAACCAAATTCTGATCACACTTTAGTCTCCAATTATAGACCAATCTCGCTTTTAAATGTTGACATCAAATTGTATGCGAAAATCGATTACTGCCTCTCTTATCTACAGTAATTTCCTTAGACCAGGTGGGTTTTATCCCAGGCAGAGAGGCGAGAGACAATACGTTGAAGGCTATTCATATTCAGAGTTGGATGGGAGGGTCTGGGTTTCCTGGCTTCTTTCTATCGCTCGACGCAGAGAAGGTCTTCGACAGGATAGCCTGGGATTACATGCTAGAAGCCTTGAAAGCATTGGGTTTACGCGCACGTATGCTTCGATATATTGAACTTTTGTACTCTTCACCCACGGCTAAAATCAAGGTGAATGGCAGACTGTCGGAGGCCTTCTCTGTATCGAATGGTACGCGGCAGGGATGCCCATTGTCCCCAATTATATTTGTACTAGTCATGGAACCACTCCTCAATAAACTGCGTATGAATCAGGATATTGTGGGAATTACTATTAAAGATAAATCGTTTAAATTAGCGGCATTTGCAGATGACATCCTGTTGTTTCTATCCAAACCTATTATCACATTTCCCAACCTACTGAAAGATTTCTCTCTGTTTGGTATTATTTCTAACCTAAAAATTAATTTCAAGAAATCAAAAGCCCTAAACATATCTCTTCCCGTGAGCGATGTTGACTTGTGTAAACTCAATTTCCCCTTTAGCTGGGAGGATGATATTTTGTCTTACCTCGGTATTAAATTGACACCCAAAGTTAATGACTTACTTATACAACAAGAATTTTTTACCCTTACTACGCACCATAGAAAATGACTTTATCAAATAGGATAAGGGCTTTTTCTCCTGGTTTGGGAGAGCGGATATTATCAAGATGAATACCCTCCCCAGACTTTTATATCTAATGCAGACCCTCCCGGTCAACGTCCCCGGCTCCTTTTTTAAAGCCTTTAAACAGATATGTCTTAAGTTTCTCTGGAATGGTTAACAAGCCAGAATCAAATGGGACAAACTAATTGTTCCTAAACATATGGGTGGCATTGGTTTTCCGGATGTGGAAAAATATTATTGGGCTTGTCATTTGACACGGATAGTGAATTGGCACCTGCATTCGAGACTTAAGGACTGGATATCGTTGGAAGAGTCCATATGCTCTCAACAAATCCCATTACGATATCTTCCATGGGTCGCCCAGAGTAAATTCCCAAAAGTAATCAAGTCTCACCCTATTACAGGGACCACTTTGAAAATTTTTAGATCCCTTTGTAAAAAAGTTTAAATCTCGTCGATCCATGGCCCCTTAACACCCTTAAGTTGCAACCCAGAAGTAGGAATTAATAAACAGAATGGTAATCCTATAATATCTCATATGGATAGGGAATATAGAGCTGAAATGCTAATCGATCAAGGGAACTTAATGTCTTTCGAAACATTCTCCACAAAATACCCTAACAGTTCAATTTCGCTAGATTTCTTTAATTTGATTGTTCAATTCATTAACAAACCCAATACACTACAGAATTGGCAAAAATCTAAATCACAATTTGAAGCTCTGTGCCTTCTCAGTAACCCCCGGAGGCATTTGATTTCCTTACTATATAACTTGTTGTATTCCAATTTTGATCTGAAGTCAGATGTTACTAACATGAAATGGGAGAAGGATCTAAATATCACAATCTCACCGGATCAGTGATCAATTGTATTCCGTCGTCTGCATAAAGGTTTCCTTAATGTCCTTATACAGGAACACAGGTACAAACTCTACTGTAGGTGGTATAGAACCCCTTATGTAATTAACAAGTTCAATCCGAATGTGTCTAATCTGTGCTGGAGCTGCAACTTAGCAACAGGCACTTTGCTCCACATATGGTGGGAGTGCGTTTCTATTGTTCCATTTTGGAAACAAGTTCACGATTTGATATCCAGTATTACTACTTACACACCTGATTTTACTGCAGAGCAATATCTTTTACATCTTTCCTCTCTATCCAACTCAATCTACAAAGATTCGATTATCTTACATCTGATAAACGCAGCTAAACTCTGCATTCCTTTTAAATGGCTGCAATCTTCCCCCCCCGTATCTCTGACTGGATAAAAAAGGTTGAACATATTGCTAATATGGAGGACCTGATTCATCAATCGCACGACTCCTCTAAGGCCTCGTACACACGAGGCAATAGATTTGTTCAAATCTGTCTGTCCAACAGATTTGAACAAATCTGTCTGCTAGTATTTTGGTTTGCTCGCGTGTACACACGAGCAAACCAAAATCCCCGCCATCAGAAGGCGCGCTGACGTGTCGGTGACGTGGCGGTGACGTTGACGCTGCCACGTCACCGCACCAGGAAGTAAAACACTTCCGCGCATGCGCGGAATCCATTCGGCGGCGGTGCGGGACGACATGTCTGCTGGTAAGTGTACTAACCAGCAGACATGTCGGGCGGACGGATTCCCACCCGATAGATTTCAAAGCATGCTTTGAAATCTGTCGGGTGGCCAAATCCGTCGGCTCGGCCGTACACACGATCGAATCTGTCTGCTGGGACGGTCTAGCAGACCGTTTCCAGCAGACAGATTTGATCGTGTGTATGAGGCCTAAAAGTTTCGTTAAGAAATGGGCCTGTTGGATCCACTTCGCAAATTTAGTGGAGTTTCGTGTATTGATGAATAATTAATCCATCTTTTGATCAGCCTGATATTTTTTTTACTAGGTTTCGGATTTGTCTAATTGTTATACATGTGTCTATTTATACTTAATCATATGTTTATGGAACATTTTCACATTTATTTCCTTTTACATACCTATCCCTCCCCTACTCTTTCATTTACTATCTAAATTGTATTACTACTTATCTACTATGGCATTTGTGTTAGGCTTCAATCTGCTTAGAATTTAAATGCCTGTCTATTTTGGATTCTAATGTTGTCTATATTAACGCTGATGCATTTACGCTTTGTATCACCTTGTTTTGAAAATACCAATAAAAATAATCAAACATAAGAAAAGCATAAAACTACTATGTGAACCCACTGCAAAGAGGGCCAAACACCTCCACACACCTCCTCCATTTGTATGGTCACATAATGCTAGTAGTCAGTAGTACATGTTTGGCACATGTAAGCAAATTAATGCTATTAACAGCAAACAAGAATCCTGGAAGCATTTTTGACTCTTTATAATAGTTTCTGTATGCGTCATTAGAACAAGTACAGTTATATCCTGTTAACTATTTGTTGATTTAGGCATCAATGCCTATATTATGTATCTGGAAATCAATGTATGATTATCCCCCATTCTGCAGATCATGATGCCCAGTCCTGTGGGAAGGTTAATCTAAGTTCCACTTTGGAACAAGCAGTGCTTGACTACAGATATTAAAGTGAAACACAGCAAGAAAAAAAAATACATTAATTAAATAAAAGTAAAAAAATTATCATTAATCTGTTAGAGTCGGTTCACACTGGGGCGACCTGCCAAGCGACTCAGCCGCCTGACAAGTCGCGCTCCATTCTGTAGTATGGAACCGTTCTAATAGGAGCGACACAAGTCGCTCCGACTTAGAAAAAGGTTCCTGTACTACTTTGGGGGCGATTTTGGGCGACTTGCATTGACTTATATACAGAAGTCTTTTTGCAAGCCGCCTCTAAAGTCATTTTCAAGACGCCTTGCAGAGTCGTGCGGCAAGTCGTGCTGCCCCTGTGTGAACCGACTCTTAAGTATAAAAGTAATATTTGTTTTGTATATTTAAAAGTATATAGTAAAACCATAAGTAGGGTTTTTTTTTTTTTTAAAACAGTGTAACAAAGAAAAGGCTTACATATTCTTAGAAAATATATATCGTAAAAATTATTATGGTAGGCAAATTAGTTGTAGAATTATTGGCAAATAAGGGTAAATTTGGTTTGGGCATCAAAGTTTCCATGACTTCTGGTCACAAAATAGTTACATAAAAGTGGTAGATTGTAATTAACAGCAATTGTTATTTGAAGGGAAAATGTTAAACATTAAAAGAAATAAAAGTACATGTATTAAATTCAGGGTTTGCAAATTTCCTTTTCCCTTAAATTTCCAATAAAAGCTAAATTTTTAGTTTTATATTTGAAAATAAAAAATTCCATCTTAACCTTGTGTATTCATTTTTAAAGAAACTTGGCACAAACCCATTCATTTTATCCAACCACTAATAGCTGGAAATCAGTTTTAGACTTATATGTGTGCCAAGCTGTTCAGCTTAGACTGACTTTATAGTGATTTTACATCGGAGAGAGTTAATGTATTAAAAATGCAGATACTGAAGTCTTTATTTAATAACATATTGCAGGGAGCAATGACATACAGTACACTTGACAATCACAATTGCGCTTTTAAAGTTTTTTTCTTTTACCAAAAATATTGTATGTATGTAGTTTCTAGTTTTGTTTTTGCATGTTGTTTCCTGCCTCTCTGCTGTACAGAGCATACAGAGCCACAGAGCCATACAGGGCAGTGATGGTTTGAAAAACGAAACTGGGGTTTTAGACACACAGTAATCACACCTCCTTGATTAGTGACCACAGAGAGAAAGCTCCCAGGACTGTGGTCATCAGGAAACAGACACCCGGAAGTGTGGAGATCAGAGAAGAATTTTTTAGCAACATGAGAGCAAAAACGAACAATGAGGACATGAAAACAGCACTGCATTAAGGTGAAAGAAGCTATTAAGATAACAAATTGTTTTTCCTTTACAAACCCTTTAATTGTCCTACAGTGTCATCATTTTCAGTATACTTTTTGTATGCACCCATAATCATTGTGAATGCAATCACACAACTACCAATTTTTTAGGAAGGAAAGAGGGACTTCTTTTATTGTCAACAATTTTAACTACTTGCCGACCGCCCGCCGTCATATTACTGCGGGACGGTGGCACTGCTGGGCGAGAGCCCGTAGCTATACGTCCGCAATAAAGCGGCCGTTAGGGGGCGCGCGCATCCCCGCTCACCCCCGAGTCCCGCGCGCACACACGCTTGTTCGTTACAGAGCGGGGACCGGGAGCTTTGTGTGTAAACACAAAGCTCTCGGTCCTTTCAGCGGGGGAAATGCTGATCTCCTGTTCATACAATGTATGAACGGAATATCAGTGATTTCCCCTAGTGAGGCCACCCCCCATACAGTTAGAACACACCCAGGAACACACTTAACCCCTTCCCTGCCCCCTAGTGTTAACCCCTTCACTGCCAATGGCATTTTTATAGTAATACAATGCATTTTTATAGCATTGATCGATAAAAAAATGCCAATGGCCCCAAAAATGTGTCAAAAGTGTCCGAAGTGCCCACCATAATGTCGCAGTAATGAAAAAAAATACTGATCACCGCCATTACTAGTAAAAAAAAAATATTAATAAAAATGCCATAAAACGACCCCCTATTTTGTAAACGCTATAACTTTTGCGCAAACCAATCAATAAACGCTTATTGCGATTTTTTTTAACGAAAAATATGTAGAAGAAAATGCATCGGCCTAAACTGAGGAAAAAAAATGCTTTTTTATATATTTTTGGGGAATATTTATTACAGCAAAAAGGTAAAAATATTGCATTTTTTTCAAAATTGTCGCTCTATTTTTGTTTATAGCGCAAAAAATTAAAATCGCAGAGGTGATCAAATACCACCAAAAGAAAGCTCTATTTGTGGGAAAAAAAAGGACGCCAATTTTGTTTGGAAGCCATGTCGCACGATCGCGCAATTGTCAGTTAAAGCGACGCAGTGCCGAATCACAAAAAGTGCTCTGGTCATTGGACAGCAATATGCTCTGGGGCTAAAGTGGTTAAGCAAAAGATACCCATTTGATACAGCTTTAATCCCAATTCCCATTATTTCAGAAGACAAAAACAAACATAATCCATAACTAGTATGCTATTTATAGAATCCCACAAAAGGATTCCACATAAATCCTAAGCACTATAATACATATTGTGTTATGTTGTGGTGCATATTAAAGGGTGACTAATGGTTTTGTGTTAATATTTTAGTTTATATACAGTATATGGTAGCTTTTAAAAGTATTCGCCCCCTGGAAGTGTTTTTATTAATGTTAAGTCACCTTTCAGAAAACTGTTTTAACTCTGACAATAAAGTATATTTTTCTGACGGTAAGTATGAATTTCACTTTGATTCAATGTTCTATAACAATAACTTTTTATAGGCCCTATATATATAATCATTTAACGACATAACAAATGATTGCCCAGAGCACTATGATTTTACTAGAGAACTATAACATAAGGCTGCATCACTACTATTTCATTCACAATGTATGTACATTTCAGTTTAAGCTATTAACAATCTTTTTACAACAAAGGAGACAGAGGGAAATGTGTGAAAATGAACCTGACACTCCACCCGTTGGCTAAAAATAATAATACAAAATATTTATATTCACTATATATATTTTTTTAATTCTTAAGGTCATGAGTACAATTTACTAAAGACAAGGGGCCAGATTCACATACAATTACATTGGCGCAGAGTATCAGAGATACACTACGCCGCCGTATTTTACTTGGCTCTACGACAAATTCATGTAGATTTTGGCCCGTAACGTACAGCGGCGTAGTGTATTTCTCGCGGTGGAATCGTAATACGCGATTAGGGTGCGTGAAGCATTTAAATTTGGCGCGTCCCTGCGGCGATCGAACTGCGCATGCTCCGTTCAGAAATTTCCCGCTGTGCATTGCGCGAACTAACGTCGATACGTTATTTGTTGTTTGAGTAGCGTCGTTTACGTACATTCCTATTCCCGGACGACTTACGTGAAAAATAAAAACAAACGTTGAAATTCGACGCGGGAACGACGGCCATACTTAACATGGGCTGTCTAATATTAGACCAGCTAAAAGCTGGTATAACTTTACGCGGCAAAAAGATGACTACAGATGCCGTAAGAGATTGCGAATGACGCTCGTAACTTCGTGGATCGTCGGAAAAAGCTCATTTGCATACCCCGACGCGGAAAATGACGGGAACTCCACCCAACGGCCGCAAAATTATTGCAGCGTAGATCTGAAGGCGTACGAACACGTAAGCCAGTCGGATTGAAGCCCGCAGCCATCGTTTCATGGTTTGAGGCTTCAGACTAATGAAACGACGCGCTAATTTGAAAGTACTCCGGTCTAACGCGAGATAGACCGGAGTAAGGGCTCTGTGAATCTGGCCCAAGATGTACAAGGCCAGCCTATATTCCCTGTGGAAGCATCTGTTTCTCTCTTTTTATGCTAGTATTTAAACGTTTATGATAGAAATATACAATCCACATTTGCAATTTGGATGGTTAAGTGAAATACTGTAAAAAATACTTTTAATAGCTAAACAATACAGTAATTTAAGGCTTGTGTCAGTGGCATCAGTTTTGAGATCATTCATGCCAGGTATATTTAAACTGCAGTTGACCTCCTTCTGACTTGCATTTGACCTGTTTCATGGACTTGTTTGAGAATGCAAAATCCATCCGAACTGAACATGAGCTTATCTACATATAGGTATATTTGTAGAGCAAACCATATAGAGCAGGGGTGCCAAACTCAACTTCATCTTGGGCCGCATCAGCATTACGATTGTTCTCAAAAGGGCCGGTTGTATTTATAAGATTAGATGTCCAGCGCATCCCCTCCCCTTACATTAGATGTCGAGAGCCACCCCACCATCAGAAGTTGAGTCCCCCACTCTCCCTTACATCACAGTGCACCCCCCTTTCCTTATGCTGCTGCTGGGAAAAAGCTGGATGCATTACTTAAAAAGCAGAAATTAAGGGTCTGAAGGAGGATCAGAGAAGGGCTGGAGCTCTCCTGCAGCTGCAGGAGAGGTTCAAGGGCCACATGAAATGGCCTGGAGGGCCGGATTTGGCCCGCGGGCCTTGTGCTTGCTTGACACCTGTGATATAGAGGGACACTTGTGAAACATAGCTGGGCTGAGAGCTTTGTGTTCAATATACTGTATATGTTTTTCTTCTGAATTGTATTACTTTTCTAGTTATTGTAGAAAAAATATAGACAAATTGGCACAGATCCCCCATGCTGGGCCTTATATCAGACAATATGAGATGGGGCAGACTGAATTAATTTTAATGCAGCTTAGTGCAGATCTAATTAATTCCATGAACACATGTTACTGCTTATTTTAAAAATGTTTTAACAAGTTATCGTTAAGTATATTCCTGCTCTGCAGATGAAATGTGTGTTCAATAAAATTGTTGTTAAAAATAAACTGTTCGCCTTTTTACACTATATAGTCTCAGATCTCAAAATGTTAAAGAATATAAGAGTTAATAACAATGAGGGCACTGTCTTTACTGATCTCCTGCTGGAAATGCTAATTCCCTGGTCCTCTCTTGTGTTAATACTTTCCAGTAGTCCATAGAGGGCGCAGGGGCATCGTACCATGGATTTCAATGCGGGGTGTTTTTTTTTTAAGCACCTGATTAGATCCAGAGGCTCTAATAGGCTTCAAAAAAGGATGGCCTTGGAGCGCAGAGCATTGCGTTCCGAGGCCACCCAGGTGTGTGACCATAGCAAATACATTTTTGCTATTTTTACACTAAAGTTCCTCCCCGCCAATCAGGAGGCAGGTCTGTGAGACCTATTTCCCGATTGGCCAAAATGGCAGGTGATCCTATTGGATGCCTAGCGCTTTGGCGGAAGAGTAGGCACACAGTGGAGGAGCTGTCGCTGCCCGCACTCCAGTAGAGGAAGAGAGGACACCACAGCCCCACCAATAATTTCCAGGCCACCCGGGGAGGGGGGTTTCAGTGCCGTGCCATGCCACCAGGGGGGTGTGCTTTGTTTTCCGCCCCCCCCCCCAAAAGAAGAACCCATAAGCCACCACTGGTACTTTCTAAATTACAGACATGTTACAAGAGTAAAGGCAGATGAAATCTAGAATACAGAGTTGCATTTTTGTTTGGGATCAGTGACTCAGAAATGATTGAAGCTTTTGAAATACCATAACAGCCAAGCAAATCACATTTAAAATAGGAAGTTTAGTAATGTAAGTAGGGTTGGCATTTGTCTGTTTTTTAACTATAATTTCAGTTTATATAGCTGGTTTATAAAAATTCTATGCAGAGTTACTGGTCTGGGGGGCACTTCATCTACTGATCTTACAACTGTAGTTCCTGTGCAAATGAAGCCTGCGAGCACTGTTTGCACACTTAATTCATAAATGTATTATGACATTATTGATACAATGTATTTTTTTTTTAGCAGATCAAGAACTAAAACGTGTGCAGATGGAGAACTTGACTGCACAATTACACTTCAAACAGTGGTGGCTGGTGCTCCACTCTTTTTGAGGGGGAGGGGGGGGATCAAGCAATCCACCTGACCCCCCCTCTGTTCAGTCAATCGATCAAACCCCCATCACTCTGTCAATTAGCAAACAGCCCCCCCTGTGGCTCACGCATCAGCTCATCAGCCCTGCATCCAGTTCACGGGGAGCTTGGATGGCCTCCCCCCTCATCTCCTCCTCGGCAGCTTCGCCCTGCTTCTGCTCCCAGCTAATTACGGTCACTTCTCCTCTCGGCCAATCGAGTCATAATACCCGCTTCCTGATTGGCCGATTCATACTGACACTATATGAGTCTCTATTGTTCTGCAATGCACACTGCTTTTTTTATATAGGTACATCATATGAAAACCTTTAAAAATACCGCAGTGTGCATTGCAGTGCAATAGAGACTCGTATAGTGTCAGTATGAATCAGTGAGAGTTTCTTATGATATTTTGTTGTTGACCTTTGCTGTACTCTCTTCTATACCTTATTAAAATGTATTACTTATAAAAAAATAAAAAATAACTTTCAGCACAACTCCAATAGTAAAAAAGGTTTTCATAAAAAATGTTCTAATTTTTTAGTTCTGCAGTGAGTGTGACTCAAAGGTGACAGCCTGCATATTTTCTTTTGAAAGCTGTTAAATTCAATTAAATTTAAATGATGAATACAAATGTTATAAAATATGATGTAGAGCAACTGCCTGAATCTCCAAACAAGTCGTTACATTTGGAAAGAGGTCAAATTTTATGCATGCAATAATTTGCCCTAGTAAGTAAATAATTCTAATGGACTTCAAGGACAATGCCATAGTGAGAGCAGCACAATCACTTGGATTAATCGTTGAAAACAGAATTCTGTAGAACGGTACAGTGAAATTATTTATGTATTTATTCATTTCCAAACAAGTTCATGTCCACTTTTGCTTTGAAAAGGTCATTGAGCTGTTATGGGGTTGCCACCTAGTGTTCAGAGTTGAAACTATCTTCATTCATTTGACTATATATGTTATCATCATAACTATTATTCATTTAAGTAATATAGGTTGAGTGTCTCTCACAACGGGCATGTAATTCTGAGGAACAGCTAACATGCAACCACAGAAAGTAACTAAAATGCTTTACTGCAAAAAATAAAAGGTATATTGCTTTTGTACACACTACAGCATATGTTTACTTTATGATATTGGAGGCAAGTACACAACATCGTGTTGTATGGATAGTGCAAAAATAAAGAATGGTCTTGCAACCAATAACTACAAACCATTCAAGTGGACCTGTCCCATATACACAACTTCAGTTTTGTGGATTTTACATATAATCATTCAATGGTTTTACTAAAAGCCATTAGTGAAACACATGGTGCCTTATGACTATAGCCTCTTTCATCCCTTAAGCTGGACGATACATAGCTTTCGACTGTCCCTCATTTAGAGAGCCTGTCCCTCTCTTGCAACCGAATCCCTCTGTCCCTTCTTTCTCAATTTTCGCTCTTTTTTGGTGCGTAGGATAGACCTTTAATGCTTTCTGCACTCAATCACTATTCCAGCCTCTAAATGATTGAATTTGTTATCCTAACATGCCATTATACATGAAAATAGTGATAAAAAAAATGGTTGTATTAACCAATCAATTTTTCCAAATAATTGTTATTCATCTGCATAGCTGGGAGGTATATAGCTAATTGATATGTTTGTAGTAGACCCTTCAATTACCTTATATGTGTTTGGCTGCTGCATGACAGTCACACTTTACAGAGACAATTAATAAACGATTTATATCAGTAGAAGAACCAGTACACCAACAGCACAATGCAACCATGCACACCCCTACATCACCTTGCTACCCAATGGTAGCGGTTTTTCATAGAGCTAACATAAGGTATTAGGTTTATATTAGGGACAGATAGCTTTGGCTATAACATTATAGAAGAGGGAAGAGGGGGGTGGGCAAAGGTGGAAGAGTGAAAGGACCAATAAGGAAGGACAGAGGAAAAAGAGAAGAGTACCTCAACTCATCTTCAGGTTCAATTTCAAGGAGGAGAAAAAGAGTTTACCCATTCTGGGATTTAGCTGGACTGTGAGCATCAATCTTGGTGGACCAGACCATGTCAAACCTTTTGGGACAATTTCTACTCTCAAAAATGTATTTGTACAGTGGTAGAACTGCATTAACCACAGACACCCAACTACATAGTTACATAGTTAGTCAGGTTGAAAAAAGGCACAAGTCCATCTAGTTCAACCATAAAAAAATAAATAAAATATAAAATATAATACAATCCCATATACCCAATTCTATACCCACAGTTAATCCAGAGAAAGGCAAAAAACCCAGCAGAGCATGCTTCAATTTGCTACAGCAGGGGAAAAAATCTTTCCTGATCCCCCGAGAGGCAATTGGATTTTCCCTGGATGAACTTTGCCTATAAATGTTAGTACCCAGTTATATACTACTATATTACTAGTATAATATGAGTGAGCATCTGCGGATTAGGCTGCTTCCATCTAAGGAGAATCTCCCTACGTGCATAGTAGAGTGTAAAGAATAGACATAATTTCTTATATCTAGAGGCTACAATATCTTTCATAATACCCAATGGTGCTAGGCTGGGATCAAGCTGCAGAGACCAATCACAAAGCTTGTTCAGATCTGCAATTACGGATTCCCAATACGAGCAGATAGCCGGGCACTGCCACACCATATGAAAAACTTTTCCAGCAGAGGACAGACAGTGAATACGGATATAACTAATCTGAGGGTACATAACTGCCAACCTCTGAGGGGTATTATACACCCTATGTAGGAACTTCAACTGGATGAAGGTGTCCCTTGCTGAAATCATCATCCCTATATGAGAGTCTACATCAGTAGTGAGCTTCGGTATATTCGCCTTCCATCTGTCAAAGTCCTACTGGAGGTGTCTGACAAAATAAGATATAAGGAGGATAGGGGTTTGTCCAACAACTAAAGTAAACCTTTGAGTTATACAGTTCCACTTAGTAGGCTGCAAAGCAGTCTGTAATGGGCCTGAGTCTGTAAGTACCTCCCCGGTGAGGGTCTTTATGCGAGGAACACTCATGACCGGGGATTAGACATGTGCATTTGTTTTCGTTAGAATGCATTTTTGTCCGATATAGAGAGATTCAACATTATAAGGAAAAGATTTGACATTATAGGGAAAAAATTCAACAGTATAGGGAAAAGATTCGACATTATAGGGAAAAGATTCAACATTATAGGGAAAAGATTCGACACTATAGAAATAATAGATTCGACATTACAGAGATTAGATTTCGACTTATGAGAAAATAGATTCGACATTATTACTAGTCATACAACATTAGAATTCTTGTAGGCGGAATATTCGAACGGAAATGTACGATTCGGCGTAAAGATTCAACTTTCCGTCGAATATTCTTTTGACCATTCGACAGAAACCTAATATTATTGGATTTTCGGATGAAAGCTATTCCCCAACGAAAAACAAAATGAATCAAAACGATTTTCGGGAGTAACTAAATAAATTTATTTTCCAAACGAAAACGAAAAAACGAAATGAAATATTCCAGTCTGCACATGTCTACCGGGATTGCTCATGAGCAAGCCAGGCCAAAAGCTTTGCCGTGCGTTCACCTTGCTCAAAAATTCTCTGCTTTCTTCTCTTTTTTCCTGGTCAGGGATTTACACAAGAGGAGAATTTGAGCCATCCCCTCCTGTAGTCTACTGTAGTCCTGCAGGTCTTTAATCAGAGCACATTACTGCTCTAAGCTAGAAGTCTCACCCAGATCAGCTTCTTACTCTTCTTTGCACTTGACCTATCAAAAGTTCGTACTGTCCTCTATTGAAAGCCTTAAAGGTATCCCAAACAACGGCCTCTACAGCGGTGTCAAGGTTAAGACCCCAATATGTAAGCAACTGCAACTGAAACACATTATCTACCTCCGGTCTGCAATCCAATATCTGGACAATCTCCACAGCTTGTCATTCATATTTTGGGATAATGAGATCTGCACCAATACTGGTGCATGATCAGAGATCCCTCTAAGCAAGATCTTAGCCTGTTGAATACTGGAGATGAGAGGACCCCCGCGTAGGCCAGGTCTATGTGGGAGAATGTTTTGTAGGTGGCAGAATGGCATGTATATTCTCTAGAGGCCAGATGTTTCCACCTTCAGACATCCAGTAGATCATAAGTCTCCGCCCATCATACCAATTTTTTAGGGGGGCCCTTATCAGCAGAGAGTCTGTCCACTCCATGATCCTGAGGCATATTAAAGTCTCCCATGATCAAAATATTATTCGTATCACAATTAGCCACCAGCTTAAGTATCTTATGAAGTAGTTTAGTTGAGGCTGGAGGCGGAAAGTATAAGCCAACCAGCACCAACTCCAGGCCATCAATCACAGCATGTACCAGCAAGTACCGCCCATCTGAGTCCAACTTCAAATGTAATAACTGAAAGGGCAGTGACTTCTGAACTAGAACACTCAACCCTCTGGCAAAGTTAGAATAGCTGGAATGATAATAAATCTATTTTTTTTTGCTTGCACATGATTGGATTATAAAATAAAATAACCCCCACTGTGTCAGAGTCAGCTGAAATGTGCATTTTTAAGAAAAAATAGGTAACACAAAACCCAGAAACATTTCCCCACGCCCCCCTCCCCGCCAACCCCCTTAAAACTGAGGGAGTTCAAATCCCCAAACTGTTCATGGAAAAACTTCACCCCTCGTGAAAGTGTGCTCAAGAGGCAAAGGGTCCATTGCTAAAATGAGAAAAGTCTAAGGTTAAACCAAAACAAAAAAGGGTAAGGACTCCTCAAATAGGTGCAGGTCACCCAGCATTACTGAGGGTACAAAGCTTGAAGGAACAAGTAACGTAACAAACAAAGAAGTTATCAGCATATGCAAGTGTCTTTGGTCTCTCAGAGGTCTGTCAAGAAGGGGGAGTATGTAGAGTGAAGAGAGAGTCCATCTCCCCAAAGGCAGGCTCTGTAGTAGTTTCCCCACCAAAGGACCCCCCACAAGCACATATCTGATAGCAAAAGGCATAATGTACTTTACTCAGGATGAAAAGAGATCCCTCAGCTGGCAGAGAGACAGACAAACACCCAGGCATGGATAAACACAGGCCTCCCTAAATACCAGATCTCGATCCTGAAAGTTCAGCAACTTAAAAATAAAAGTACGAGGAGATGCCCCAAGGGGTCCCCTATTAGGTGGGATACAATGATCTCGCTCTACAGCAAAGTGGAAGAAAGTTGAACATTAGGCAGGAGCTGTCGCAGGAGATTCTCCATGAACACTGTATAATTTGCATCCTCCGACCCCTCCGGTAAGCCCAGGATACGCAAATTGTTACGCCAATTGCATTTTTCAGCATCCTCTGCATGGGATTTCAAGATGCTTTACCTTTAACTTGAGGCGTGTCCGCCGAGTGATCCCTCTGCACATCCTCTCCTCTGCCACAGAGATCCACTGCTCCGCCCCTGTTAAGCAGCCCAGAAAGGTATCCATATACCTGTGGGTATAGCCAGCCCCAAATAGACATTGTCCATCTTTTCAGTTACTGTAGTGTGACAGGCATAAATCGCCTGCATCAGAGCCTGGTAGTCTGTTGAGCCCTTACCTGCAGAGCCCTCAGTAGCAGAGCCCTCAGCAGCAGAACCCTCTCCCCCCGTCTGTGAAGCCATTCTGTGGGTTGTAATGGCAAAGGAGGTTCTCTTCACTTCTGGTTTCTTCTTAGAGCCTTTGTACAGGCTAACGGGACCAGCGGTGTAACCCCCATCAGACCCACGGTGTTAAAGAGAAAAAAAAGAGACACGATTTTCACTCCTGCACCGATCCAACTGTAGGATTCTTAGCCTGGTGAGCAGAGCTGCACGATCACACGTCATGCATTAAAAAAAAAAAAAAAAAAAAACAGCATACTGGCGCTGACGCCAGTATGCTGGATGGGATGAAACCAAGTGGTTTTAAGGGTGGAACTCCGCTTTAATGACTCGGTCCCTAGGAACGGTAATGGATAATGGCCAACAGGCCCTCTTTTTAGACCTGATAAAACCGCAACAGTGACCCCTCTGCCAGGAAGTTCGCTCAATCTGGTTTGCCTGGGGTGACTCTAGTCAGTAGTGTAGCATGCCTGTACCCTGGCAGCGGCGGGTACAGCGGGGCTCCCTCTCTGGTAGTGTGGCTACAGATGGACTGTCTCTCTGGTGGTGCGGGTACAGATGGACTATCTCTCTGGTGGTGCGGGTATAGGTGGACTCTCTCTCTGGTGGTGCGGGTACAGGTGGACTATTTCTCTGGTGGTGCGGGTATAGGTGGACTCTCTCTCTGGTGGTGCGGGTACAGTGTGACTCCCTCTCTGGTTGGTGCGGGTACAGCATGGCTCTCTGGTTGGTGCGGGTACAGCGTGGCTCTCTGGTTGGTGCGGGTACAGCGTGGCTCTCTGGTTGGTGCGGGTACAGCGTGGCTCTCTGGTTGGTGCGGGTACAGCGTGGCTCTCTGGTTGGTGCAGGTACAGCGTGGCTCTCTGGTTGGTGCGGGTACAGCGTGGCTCTCTGGTTGGTGTGGGTACAGCGTGGCTCTCTGGCTAGTTTGGGTACAGCGTGGCTCTCTGGTTGGTTTGGGTACAGCGTGGCTCTCTGGTTGGTGCGGGTACAGCGTGGCTCTCTGGTTGGTGCGGGTACAGCGTGGCTCTCTGGTTGGTGCGGGTACAGCGTGGCTCTCTGGTTGGTGCGGGCACCGCGTGGCTCTTTCTCTGGCTTCCCCCAGCGTGAGCACAGTATTCTCTTTTTTCCTCTTGTAACCCCCCCCCCCAGTAGAATGCTTGCATGCTGGTGGCTTTAGCATGGTGTCTGTGGACACGCTGGGGCCGCAACTCTTAAGGGACTACATTTCCCATGATGCCCCAGTCCCCAGAATCTTCTGGTTGGCCCTCTGCTGTGGCCAATCATGGCGAGGAAATCAGGAAGCAAGGAGGCGGCACATCGAATCCAATTAGAGCCGCTCTCTTTTCTAGCTCCAGCTGACAGAGAGGGGGGCGTTCGGGAGAGATATACAGTACAGCCATCCCACGGCTCTCCTCTCCCTGTCACAGTGCCGCTGCTCCATTTACCAGAGAACTTAGCAGTGGCGCTGTGACAAGGAGAGGAGAGCCGCGGGCTGGCTGTACTGTTTATCTCCCCCAATTGCCCCCCTCCCCCTCTTTGTCAGCTGGAGCTAGAAGAGAGAGAGAGCGGCTCTAATTGGATTTGATGTGCCGCCTCCTTGCTTCCTGCCCACTGTTTTTCTCCCCGAGGATCATGGCACTAGTTTCTAGGAGGGGGCAAGCGCCCTCCCTTGCCCTATGGAGCGGACGCCCATGCCAAACAGTCTATGCTGCAAAGTCAATTGATTTGTGCATAAGTGACACATAAAAAACATCCATCAAACAGCACCACAGTGAATGTATGAGCCTGGAAGTGATCCCTTCACCGGTTATGCAATGGCTGCTTACCAGAGGCAAGCTCAATAGAGCAGATGGCTATAGCCCAGCCACGGCCTTGGCGTCCGGAAGGTGTACTGTCCAGTAGATTCCCACAAGTCGGTCTAGCAGCAGGTTAATGAGCGCAACTCATGATTCAACCTAAATGCCTGGCTGTTCCCCCTCCCTCAATACTGTCTCGGTCACTGACCCTGGAACCGCATGCAGCTAGTGAAGTCAGAGGGACATCAGAACTTCTCTATAGATGCTTCTTTCAGTTCTTTCAGGTCCAAGTATTGAGTTCCTGAGATCAATACCTAAGTAAAGCTCGGATCACGTCATTATTCAAGCTCCAGTTGTTGCCGGAAGTCGAAGCTACTAGAAGATACTTTTCTGAGTTAGGAATACATAAATGAAACACTTCGGCCCCGGAAGGTTTTACACCCTTCATGACCAGGCCATTTTTTGCGATACAACAATCGCATGTACATGCAACACAATACCTAAACAAAATGTATGTACCATTTAGGAGATATCCATTTGACCTACAGGTAAGCTTTATTATAATCTTAACTGTAGGTCAAAATAAAAATACAGCATTTACCACTACTTTAATGTGTAACATTGTATAAAAAAATTATAAATACACAACAATGTAAACAAAAAATGTACAAACATATATGTGCAACAATATAAACAAAAATAAATGCATTAACAGATGTGTAAATATATATAGAAAATAAATGTACAAATATACAGGACACTGGCTGGAGCTGGTGTGCTCGTCCCTGTCGCTGGAAAGACCGGGTTCAGGTAAGTCAAGGGGGGCTCTGAGAGTTAGCTGCATCACAGGATATTTTTCACCTTAATGCAGAATGCATAAAGGTGAAAAACCTTGAGGGTTTACAACCCCTTTAAGAGTTTAAGAAGAGGATTGCGACTGTCAATGGTTGCTATGGGTTATTCCCCACTTTTTCCCACACAGTTACTGCTGTGTACCGATATATTGAACTGTAAATCAATCATCAAAAACTTGCAGTGCACAATGCACACAGGGGCTATTAATTGCTCAGAGAATATGAAAGATAAATGGATTCTGAAGAAAAGTACAAGTAAAGTTTATGTTTCTACTGTAGTCTACAGACAGAGATTTACCGTGAAAGCAGTGAGAGGCCTGGATGTATTTGTAATCATGTGTGTTGTAATTGGCAGACTGGCATATGAGTCACCAACTAAATTAACTGAAGTTTCCTTTAGGGAAAAATGTAATCACTTAGCACATGGATACATTTCAGTAAATTAACTTTTTCGGTGCTATTGCCTTTTACAGCTCCTTATAGGTCTACTGGATCTGGTGGCTCTGAAATCATTTTGTACAAGAGCTACTAAGTAAATAAAGTCATCCTTCTCATACATACATTGATTTAAACAATTATTAGCTGAATAATCTTTTCCCCCACTCAGATTTGATAGTTTTTATGAATTAAACAACCCTGCAGAGCTTCTGGGCAGTTCCAGCCATAATACACAAACAGGGTTTAAAAAGGTTGCAGTTGCAACTGGTACGCTACCATAAGGCCTCCTCATGCAATGCATTACATAGTCTTCCACGAGATTGCCTGGCCTCAAGTGACGAGAGTATGCAGCCAGTTCCTGGAGGATGAAGGAATGGATAGTATTGAATGGCCTCTATGCTCGACCTGACCTAAATACAATAGAACCCCTCTGGGACATTATGTTTCGGTCCTTCCGACGCTGCCAGTTTTGACCCTTAGTCTGTTCAGTAGCTCAGAGATGCCCTGGTCCAGATCTGGGAAGAAATACCCCAGGACTATAATCCGTTGTCTCATTAGGACCATGCCCCAATGTTGTCAGGCATGCATACAAGAACGTGTGAGCCAAACAAACTATTTCAGCAACATATTAAGGACTAGCCTTCCGCATCATTTTTTCACTTAGATTTTTCGGGTGTTGTTGAATTCAGCCCTCTGTAGGTTGATCATTTTCATTTCCATCAAACAATGTGGCATACTTTCGTTCCTATACTACCCAGTCCATATCAGTATATATATCCAGCATGATATTTTTCCCCATTGAGATCTGATGTGTTTTCAAAGTGTTCCTTTATTTTTTTGAGCAGTGTATATGGTATATATATATATATATATATATATATATATATATATATATATATATATCAGTGGCGACTGGTGCTCAAAAATTTTGGGGGGGCGCAAACGAAAAAAAAAATTGCAGCCTCACTGTGCCCATCAAATTCAGCCACTGTGCCATCAATTGTCACCACTGTGCCATGCCATCAAACACAGCCACTGTCCCATCAATTGTCACCACTGTGCCATGCCATCAAATGCAGTCACTGTGCCATGCCATCAAACACAGACACTGTGCCGTCAATTGTCACCACTGTTCTATGCCATCAAACGCAGCCACTGTGCCATCAATTTGCACCACTGTGCCATGCCATCAAATGCAGTCACTATGCCATGCCATCAAACGCAGCCACTGTGCCATCAATTCACACCACTGTGCCATGCCATCAAACGCAGCCATTGTGCCATGCCATCAAAAGCAGCCACTGTGCCATGCCATCAAACACAGCCACTGTGCCATCAATTGTCGCCACCGTGCCAATTGTCACCACTGTGCCCTTTATTTGTGTCGCCACTGTGCCCATTGTCGCCACTGTGCCCATTGATGTCACTGTGCCCTTTAATTGTCGCCACTGTGCCCATTCATGCTGCTGTGCCAATTGTCCCCACTGTGCCTATTGTCGCCACTGTGCCCATTGATGTCACTGTGCCCTTCGTCACCGCTGTGCCCTATAAAATCCCCCTCCCCCCGCCCGGCACTTACCTTTACTGGAGTCATTCATCCACATCCCTCGACTTCTTCTCCCGCCCTTGATGACGCTTCAGCCAATAAGGTTACCGGCAGCCAGAACTGTTCAACCTGATTGGCTGAGACGACTGTCAGTCTTATCCAAGGAACGCACCCCTGTACGTTCCCTGGATAAGCTTCCAGATGCTGAGGGCTGTACTCGTACAGCCAACCAGCTGGCGTTATTCAGGCGGCCGGCGCTCATGTCCATGTGCAATGCATGAATCTATGTTATCAGTCAGTGGCGGTGCGAGAGCCAGAGGGGGCGGCGCTCCAGCACCCTCTATGGACGAACCGCCACTGATATATATATATATATATATATATATATATATATATATATATATAAAATAATAAGGGATGTCATATGCTTAGCATATTTAACATTTAGGGCTGCTCTGCATGATTAAGTGACTTTAAGTAATAATGAAACAGATAATAATAATAATAAAGCAGTGAAGACAAATTGCAAACCACAATATCTCTTTATATTGGTAGTCAGTGGGGAAATTAACTTTTACACTAGTTGACAATGTAATGACCCCTACATTCGTGGTCAGTGTAGGACCTCTTACAATGGTTGTCAATGAACAAGGACCTCTTTACAGTTGTGGTCATTGGCGGAAGGCCCTATTACACTGGTGTTAAAGTGATAGTAAACTGACACAAATATTTAAAAAAATGTTGCAGACTTAAAGTGGTTGTTAACCCACATCTATTATATACTCCCATCCGATCTGTTCCATATTAATAATTATCCCTCTGCCTGTGTACTATAAATAATCTGTCCGATTGTACCTATATGAGTGTGGAGCCAGTGAAGGAGAGGGGAGAGAGGAGAAAGAGAGCTGACAATCAGCTGATCACCGGAAGCTGCACTCATATAGGTACAATCGGGCAGATTTTTTGCAGAACATGGGCACAGAGACAACTGTTATAAAGGTACAGAGTGGATGGGAGTATTTTAAGCAGATATGAGAGCAGCAGAAGCGGGGGGGGGGGGGGGGCACGGCTGATACAAGCAGAGAGGGGAGGGGGGAGGAGGAAGAAGGACAGGAGACAGATAGCAGGCTGCGGATGACGGAATCACACAAACTGGCAGGATCAGCCAGGTATTTCAGGTGATATGGGGGTCCAAATGACACAGCACAAGCACTGTGCTACATGCTTTAAGAGAACAGGATCTTAATTAAAAAATGTTGGGGTTAACAAATGCTTTAAGTCATAATGTATCGTATATACTTAAGTATAGGCTTAAGTATAGGGCTGAAAATACACCCCTCGGCTTATACTCGAGTCAGTGTACCTGCATTCTTGACAGGTGTCCATTTTTTTAAAAGTCGTGGCTTCCTCCTGGCATTCCGTTCCATGATAGGCATTTGACACTTTGTTCAGCCTATCACTGAGGTTCTCTCATCCTCGGACAGTTTCCCAGCAGACACTGTGTTCAGTGTTCCACCAATCACGGACATCCTCTTGCACGAGGATGAAAGAATCTCTGTGATTGGTGGAACACTGAACACAGTGTCTGCTGGGAAACTGAGTCAGAGGATGAGAGGACCTCCATGATAGGCGGAACACAGTGTCAAATGCCTATCACTGAACGGAACGCCAGGAGGAAGCCGCGACTCTTAAAAAATGGACGCCTGTCAAGAATGCATGTACTCAGGCACAGTGAGACTGCAATGGGCACAGTGAGTACCGTATGGCACAGTGAGACTGTAATGGGCACAGTGAGACTGCAATGGGCACAGTGAGGTAGGGCACAGTGAGACTGCAATGGGCACAGTGAGGTATGGCACAGTGAGACTGCAATGGGCACAGTGAGGTATGGCACAGTGAGGTTGCAATGGGTACAGTGAGGCATGGCACAGTGAGGCGTGCAAATGGTCACTGTTGACCCTCTTTTCCGCTTACAGTAGCTGCTGCATTCTCACCCTAGGCTTATACTCGAGTCAATACATTTTCCCATTTTTTTGTGGTAAAAACTGGGTCCTCGGCTTATACTTGGGTCGGCTTATGCTCGAGTATATACGGTACATTATGACAGACGTACCAGGACACAGAGCCCTCCAGCACAACACTGCTCACATCAGGTTCGCAGACTTTGGGAGTATGAATGGCCCCTTCCCCAGCACAGAGCTCTAAAGGTACAGCACAGGTATGCCACCCATTTAGGGCACATGCACCAGTGTCATCACTGGCTGCATGCTGCATGAATATCTCCTAAACCTATAAGTTAAAAAGTGGACTTAAGTGGGAAGAATACGGCACACATAAAACACTAAATAACACCATTTAACCAAAATACATTTGTGCAGTCTTTCTAATAGGGCAATCATTAAGTGGACAAAAGAGAGATTGTCTTATTATGGGCCCAAAGTAATGCAAGACACTAGGTGGGTTTTCAACTCAGCCCCAGCTTATCACATTATAAAATGAGTTTACTACTGTATTAACAAAAAGCCTGCTGTATTATCAAAGAATTGCCTGGAAGTACCATGATGGAACAAACATGGTATTTGTTTTGTGACTATGTAACCTTGTAAGTGTTTACAGCTTTTGTCTAGTAGTGGATATAAAGTCCTGCACAACGTATTGATCTACCATTTTCATGAGTACAGTATACCATTCAGAAAGGAAAATAACATGAGGCCACATTCAAAGTTTGTTAAAGATTAATATATTAAATCAGTTCTCTGTGTTTCAATGTTTCCAGTCTTGTGCTTTACTGATTAACATTCAAGGTCACATATACTGATGATTAATGTTTCCTCTTAGCTGAGCAATCTGAAAATGGATCATTAAGAAGTGGACTATTTAGGAAAAATCCATTCTGTGGGGTTAGACTGAAAAGCGCTTTCTCAATGCAGTTCCATAGTATGAAGCTCTCTAAATAGCATGCTCATTCATATTCAGATTAATCTTGTTAAAGAGGATATTGTTACAGTCAGTGCTAAATGGCAGGACTAGGTCACGTCTTGCTATCTAGATCCTGAATTGCATAAACCTGCCATAAATGCAGCAAAACTACTGGAAAAGAACCTGCAAGTAACCCAGTACTTTGCTACATTGATCAGTAATGATGTACACACAAATTTGGGTGTAATCTTTAAAAACCAAGAAAATCCAGACCTGAATTTTCAAGTTATACTGGTACAGCAACAACCCCCCCCCCCCAAAAAAAAACAAATGGCTAAGTATGTTAACTCTATTTTTTTAAATACAAGTACTGTTTTTAAAAATGACATAAACATTTATTATAACAGATTACACAATGAAATAAGTAGGTGCAAAGTGTAGGAACCAGTGGAAGACATTCCTTTAAGAATAGGAAAGGAAAAATGTAATTTGTTGCTTTGGGTTCTGCCCTTGGAAATTCCACTGTTCGGTTAAGTATATCTAAAGCTAAAGCGTTCTTTCTAGTTTTAGACATGTGCAGAAGGGGATTTTTTTTTTTTTTCGTATAAATTCATTATGTTACTAATTTTGTTTTGTTGATTTATTTTGAAATTAATATAGTTTCATTTCATTTTTTTTAATAATTTTCTATCCTAATAAAAGATTCCAAGTTTTTGGAACAATTTGAATTTGGATCAGTCGAAAAATGATCGACTTATTTGAATTCTGTGTGAAAAATAGCTGGTTGTTAAAGCGTAGTTCCACCCAAAAGTGGAACTTCTGCTTATTCATTTCCTCCCCCCATCTGGTGCCACATTTGACACCTATCAGGGGGAGGGGGGAACAGGGACCTGTTTTTGACAGGTCCCCTTCCCCACTTCCGGAGATATGCCATGGTGAAGCTCGGCCCCCCTCCTCCTTCCTCCGCTGATTGGCCAGTCAGAAAGCACAGTGCGCTTCGTGCATGCGCAGTAGGGATCCGGCTGTGTAGCCAAAAGACTTCACTGCTGGGTTCCCTTACCAGGAATGGTGGGGGCTGCACATGACAGCCGATCCAAAGATTGGCTTGGGGGGCCGACATTGCGGGCTCCCTAGACAGGTAAGTGTCCATATATTAAAAGTCAGCAGCTCCGGTATTTGTAGCTGCTGACAATATTTTTTTTGTGGGGTGGGCGGGCCTCCACTTTAAGGAGGAGGCCGGGAAGCCGCCTGCCATGTCCTTAACAACCGATGATTCATCAGTTGTCAGCAAGCTTCCCCACTGATAGCTAAACAAAAGAATGCTGGCAATGCAAAAGTCAGAAAAAAAAACAGCGTGGGTTCCCCCCTGGATCCAAACCAGCCCTTCAGGTCTTGTATGGTTTTTAAGGGGAACCCCACGCAAAAAAAAAAACACCAAAAAAATGGCACTCTCCCCAAAATTGCTCTGCTGTCTATATCAATAATGGGGAGATTGGCTCCCTCTGGTAGTTCTGGTAACAAATGCCATTGAGAGTAAAAGTGAGAACAGACCTTAAAGGGGAAATCTTCCATTGGTAACACTTGCTCCAGTGACAATGGTCTAAAAGGGGATTTCCCTTTGGAGGTATTTCCTATTCAGGTATTTCCTGAAAAATGAAATCTCCCCAATGGAAACCAGCTGCTAAAAAAGTGTTAGTAGTTAACCCTTAAGTACTGAGTATTGAAATAAAAATTTAAAACATTTTGGCTTTACATACACTTTAAAACTGGCAAAACAAACACTGGAGAACTCTGCAGAAAAATAAATGGCTGGCACAAATCAAGCATTTATTTTCCCTTTTGGCTTTCAGTATAAATGAAAGAAATTTCAAGGAAGGTGAAGGAAGAACAGCTCTTAATTGTCCAGGTGCTGGTGTTGCATTTTAGGTGTGAGTCTGGCACTTGTCTACTTAAACACATTTATTGAGCCAAATAAACTATATTTAATTTAAATAAATTATGTTACTTTACTAATTTAAGGCAAAATATAAGGTTCTTTTAAAGAAGACCTTACCCCCCTTAAAGCTTGTAGCTAAACAAGTACACATACATATATTTACAAGTACACACATATTTACATAGATAAGCTCTTTTCTTGCTGCCCCTGTGCCACCTGGGCCCCCCTCTCCTGCACTACCATTTCCAAATTCAAAGGCATCAATGGTTGGATTATTTTTCCTTGTTTACTGTGCTGGCCCACTGATGCACCTCAGTTTGCCGAACTTTCGTACTGTACATTCACAAGCCTTTTTTTTTTTTTTACCAATTGATAAAAGTAATGTTGTATCTTCAGAGCAGTCAGGGGGGCTAGTAGAGCCTACAAGCAGTGGAGCTGGGACCAGTTCTACATTAGGAGAGGATACACTCCTGCATGCAGTTTGTCTAATTTTTGTGTTATTTCCAAGAGGGGCTATGAGCTCTTAGTCTGCAATAGACTTTACTATTGATCCACAAAACACTGTGGGCCAGATTCAGGTAGTCCAGAGCATCTTTGCTCTGGAGTAACGCTTCTCATTTGCGTTGCGCTGCCGAAATTTTAGGAGCAAGTGCTGTCATTCACGAAGCACTTGCTCCTAAAGTTGCGGCAGCGCATCACAAATGAGCCGGCGGAATTCAAATTGGGCGGGTACGGGGCGTGTAGTATGCTAACTACGCGCGATCCCGCCGCCAACGTACTGCGCATGCGTCGAGTGTCAAAACATCCCCGTGCGCATGCTCCAAAATCTGTGAATGAACGTCAATGACGTCACATTCCCATTCATGACCGTTTTACGCAAGCGACGTTTTTTTTTTTTTTTTCCCGACGCGATGACGACGCCTATACCTAACATAGGATACTCCAACCCCATGTAGGTATATCTATGCGCCGCGTATCCCGTCCGGAAACGTCGTATCGTCATTGCGTCGCGCCGGATTTCGATCGTGAATTGCCGATTTCCGCTCATTAACATATTT
Organism: Rana kukunoris; assembly: GCA_029574335.1. NCBI lineage: Eukaryota > Metazoa > Chordata > Amphibia > Anura > Ranidae > Rana > Rana kukunoris. The sequence continues at coordinate 510,276,757 of CM056050.1, forward strand.
TTTGAGCGTAAATCGGCGGGAACGCCCCCGGCCCCATTTTTAAGTTGAAGTAACGATGCGATGGCGAAACTCAGTTACGCTGCTCGCATCGGAACTTCAACCCGCCGTTTCTTGTTTTCTGGTTACAGAAAACAGAAACGCCGGCTCAAAGTCACAGTTAGGCTGGCGGATCACTCGATCCGCCAGCGTAACTGTTCCTGAATCTGGCCCTGTGTGGTTACAGTTAGGAAAGCAGTCCAGGATCCTTAGTACAGAGGAAGGAAGTTGCCCCCTTTGTTGTTCTTTGATTCAAGTTGGGCATCCCATAAATCCCTTCATCCTATCCAAGTTGTTACCCCTAATAAAACATCAAAACAAAACCAAGGGACTGACTTCTTGTGTTTAAATGCGGGCTGTGCAGGAGTAGGGGAGCGTGTCACCAGCAGCCCTTGCGGGGGTAGTGCTACAAAAGTAACCCCCCTCACCAGTTGATGCTTACATTCACCACACTTCAACACTGCACAGTTTCTCTATCAGAGCCCTAAATACATACCCAGTACTTCTAAGTATGAAGGATTGTGAGACCTCCTGTCCTTCCATCCAGTATGCCGGACTTAGGCCTGAGCTGTCAATCATCAACCCTACACACTGTCATGTGAAAAAAAGAACAGTTATCGAAGAAAAAAAGGAAAAATTACCCCGGAGGCTTTATATTGCAGCAAAAAAAAAATAAATAAATATCATAGTGCTGCGCCTGCCACAGTATATACTAAGAAACAGAGCTCTAGTGAAAGGCCCTAGAGCAGGGGTGGCGAACACGCGGCTCTCGAGCCGCATGCGGCTCACGGCCAAAATGAATGCGGCTCTTTGCCTCTTATCATTATTTTGTATACTGTGGCTCTTTGCCAAGTTTGGATTTTGTTATGCTGCTTCTGAGGAGGGACCTCTGAGGAGAGATCTCCGAGCACGTAGTCCCGCCCCCCAGGCTGCGTCATCACGTCTCCCATCCCTCGGAAACAACTGCACGGGCCAGAGAGCGTGGGGACCCGTGTGTCACATGTTGTGTCACATCTTGCTATTAGTTCTTAGTGTGGAGGACGCAGCACACCCTCACCATCACTGCAGGATTTTTACCCTCACTCAAAATGGCAAAATGCAAAGCTAAACGAAAATATGAAGATGAACACAGGACATTTTTGCCAACTGAAAAATACCCGTGTGTAAAAAGAGCCGCTCTCAAGCTGCTTTCTATGTTCTCGTCAACATACGTCTGTGAGAAGCTGTTTTCTACTTTGAAACACGTGAAATCAAAGCACTGGTCCATTCTGACTGACACTCATGTAAAGGAACTGCTCCGAGTGGCTACAACTGAATACAAACCTGATTTGCAGAAGATTACTGAAAACAAAAGATGCCAGAAATCCCACTGAGATTGTCATCCCATCCCATCACTCCAACAAGGTAACAAAAAACACCTGACTGAGCATATTATATTATGTGTTTAATATATTATTGTTAAAAGTATATGCTTTGTGTGAGTGTTTGTCTGTTTTGGCAGGTCACTGCGTGGTGTGGCTCTCTGACTCTCACAGTTTAAAATTTTGGCTCTTTTTGTCGAACTTGTTCGCCACCCCTGCCCTAGAGTGTCAGGCATTACTTACTTTCATCTAGATACCAGTTAGGGTCTGTTCCTACTTGCACCTCTTTTCATCATGCGTTTTGCACATTTATTTAATTTTCACCATATACTGTTGTTTTAGTCAATGTCATTCACAATTTCCTACACTTCATTTCACCCTATCATTACCGTCACATTCCACATGCACCACCTTACATTCAATCCTTCCTTGCATACCACGCTCACTTATCTTGATACTTTACTGGGCTTTTTCATTAATTATATTTTCCATTGCAATTTTTATTTTTTTGCTATGGCATTCAATTATGGCTTTAATTATCTCTCTCATATATTTTAGTTTATCATTAATATATCAGTATTACATTTTTCTAACTATCTCGGTATACTATTTTTCACTTTATATTATTATTATTTTTACAGTTTGGGGTGCCCGTTTTTGGTTTGAGTCTTTGATGGCCACCACCTTGGTCATTTGGGTCTCTCCCTCCGGATCCCCCCTCGCCCCCACGCGTGGGGTATCAGTGTGGCCCCTTGTAGGCCCAGAGTTTTTGGTCTGCCCACCTAGTCGAGCCTTTTTCCATCTAGCTCCCCCCGCCTTCATGGGGGTCTTGCGGTGTATTGGCTGCAATTACGTGGTTCCTAGTCAGTTCACAGATACAGCACATGGGAAAGTTCTCTTGTCTTTTCCCTCAGCCGTTAAAGGGTAAATATATTCATCATTCACAATATTGTCAATATGTTAGATGTTTCTTTGTTGAAAGTGTCTAGTTCATTCTAGAGCATCTCCATCTCACCCCCTTAATGATGACCGCACTCAACAAGGTCGAAATGCGTCAGGGTTTTATCATGTCTATCATGTGTATCATTGTTATAATGTTATGCCATGTTTTTGCAGGTTTGGCCTTACGGCCTAATCAATATGCTGTCAATTTCTTATGTATATGTTTTCATTGCCATTACTGCACTACGTTTTGGTTTAAATATATCAGATATGTTTCCCTGTGAGACATATAAAACCACAATAAAACTTTTGTATTAACAAAATAATATTTTTTTTTGCTGCAATATAAAGCCCCCGGGGTAATTTTTCCTTTTTTCCTTCTACAACAATTTGGGGTGTGCAGCACCTTACCCACTTTTCAGTATCGCTTTTTCCTTTCTAAGAGAACAGTTATCAACTTTCAACACTATCCAACATAGGCTTTGGACTTCTGCCTCAAATGGAAGAATGGAATGGAGGGAAAAAGTGGGGAATTTTTTGTTTCCTTTGAAAAAGAACCTGGCTCTTTGCCCTCAAAGAAAATATACTTCTAGGTAAATTGAACAAAGTGATAGAGGCCTCCCACAATCTATGTTAATTTTTACCTTGCATAAGCTGTCCTTCATGTATAGTAGCATTTAAAACCCTTCTGGCTGCTTTGTTTGGTTCCTAAATCAATTGTGGGAATGCCCCTCCATCAGCCTTCAGCACAGTGATGTCTGTGCGATGCAAAGTCAGCCATACAAACTGTATGGTTGAAATCGCATTGCATTCACACAAAAATGGTGCATGATCCTTTATTTGATCCGCCCTTGAATCGGATCGCATGGGGTGTTCACACCCATGTAATCTGATTCCTGTACCATTTGACAGCTTGCACTGCGATCTGCAAACTGTTCTGTGTCATATATTTTCTATTGACAACCGCACCGGTTTGCAGAGGGCAGTGTGAACTGCCTGCGAGTGACACTGGAATTGTGCAGGTTACCGCATCGCATATGTTTGAACCTAGCCTAGAAAGAAAGTCAAATGTTAAGTAGTCTGACTTTTTCCGTTTCTTAGAGGAATAACTGCGATCCTATGCTACACAGTTCAGTCAGTGTTATAAATGACAGTATAAGAGAATATCAGTTAACCACTTGCCTACTGTGCACCTTCCTGCCCAGATGAAATTTAAGCTTCCGGCACTGCGTCGCTTTAACTGACAATTGCGCGGTCGTACGACGTGGCTCCCAAACAAAATTGGCGTCCTTTTTTTCCCACAAATAGAGCTTTCTTTTGGGGGTATTTGATCACCTCTGCGATTTTTATTTTTTGCGCCATAAACAAAAATAGAGCGTCAATTTTGAAAAAAAATGCAATATTTTTTACTTTTTTCTATAATAAATATCCCCAAAAATATATAAAAAAAAAAATGTTCCTCAGTTTAGGTCGATACGTATTCTTCTACATATTTTTGGTAAAAAAAAATGCAATAAGCGTTTATCGATTGGTTTGCGCAAAATTTATAGTGTTTACAAAATAGGGGATAGTTTATGGCATTTTTATTATTTTATTTTTTTACTATTAATGGCGGCGATCTGCGATTTTTTTATTGGGACTGCAACGTTATGGCGGACACTTCGGACACTTTTGTGACATTTTTAGGACCATTTACATTTATACAGTGAACAATGCTATAAATATGCATTGATTACTGTATAAATGTGACTGGCAGTGAAGGGGTTAACCACTAGGGGGCGAGGAAGGGGTTAAATGTGTGTCCTATGAGTGTTCTAACTGTAGGGGGAGGGGGGGTGACTGGGAGAGGTGACTGATTGTGTCCCTATGTACAAGGGACACAGCATCGGTCTCCTCTCTCCCTGACAGGACGTGGAGCTCTGGGTTTACACCCAGAGCTCCACGTCCTCGCTCAGTTACTGGGCAATCGCGTGTGCCCGGCGGCCATCGTTGCCGCCGGGCACTCGCACCGGGATCCCAGCAGACCGCCCGCGGCTTTAAAGAGACAGCACGTCATATGACCGCTGTCAGAACAATGGAGTCCTCCGCCCACCGTCATTTGACGGTGGGCGGTGGACAAGTGGTTAAAAATAAACTTTGGTCTTCAAAAATAAAATAAATGTCAGCAGCCACAAATACTCTACCTGCTGACTTTTAATAAACAGATGCTTACCAAATCAGGGATCCAGCACTTTCCTTACCCAGGCTGGTTCTTCAACAATCCCCGACTGTGGGAAGCTGGCTGTGACTTCCTAAAATTTTACAGCTGGATCCCCATTGTGAATGTGTGAGACACACTGTGCATTCTGAATGATCCCACAGATTCTTGGAACATATGACACGCCGGGGGTGGGGGGGAGAGGGGGGAAACTTACGCTCTACTCGTCTAGACAGGAAGAGTGGAAGCAGGAGTGGGTACCTGTCAGAAATAGGTACCTACTAACTGGAAAAAGAAAAACATTTTCAATACTGGCAGAGGAGGGGCAAAATGAGGAGGATCAGGAAAAAATCCTTTTTTAAAGTTCCGCTTTACATTTTAGTGACACTTATGCCTCGTACACACGGCCGGACTTTTCGAGAAAAAAAGTCAGATAAGCTTTTTTTCTCTGAAAGTCCCGCCGTGTGTAGCCTCCATTGAACTTTTTTTGTCGAAAGTCCAACTGACTTTAGATGGAGAACCTGTTCTCTATCTTTCTGTCAGACTTCCGACTGACTCACGGCGGACTTTTGCATGATCAAAAGTTCGACCGTGTGTACGAGGCATTAAAGGTTGATTTACTAAAGGTAACTCTACAAGAGCAATTCCTCCAAAATTCTGTAAATGAGCAGAAACTCTGCTGGCTTCCATCATCCAATCATGTGCAAGCAAAAAATTATTATTTTTTTCCTTGTATGTGATTGGGTATTCTTTGCAAAGTGAAGCTTTACCTCATTTACCAAGCTCTGGAGCAACGGAACTTGCAGAGTGCAATCACACTTTGCAACGTGCACAGTCTATTGGCCTTTAGTAAATCAACCCCTTAGTTTGTCTCAACTTTTGTCTTTTCAAAATTTCTGCTTTTAAAATGTCCATTTTCTCTGGGACTTAAATAGAATACAGGTCCTATTCCCTATGCTTAGAAATGCCTAATAAGAAATCTGGCCCCGAATTAAATCACGGCTTGTACAAATAACTATGAAGCAAGAGAGAACAATTTCAAGCATGACTTTAAATGTGTGGGCAGCAGCAGCAGGATATGACCTCCCCAGTCTTACTTGGTACCAAAATGGCTCTCGCTCAGCATAAGAGGAGACTTTAATCTGAACGCAGGATCGCCTTACTTCACCAGATACTAGAATGTCAGAGGTCAAACAATTAGTTATTAACACCTTTATAAGTGTGTGCTTTATACCAGTTGACAGTTTACTGCTGACAACCAGTAGGGCAACTGTACTTGTCGGGTTAGAAACATAACAATAAATAGTTACCAAGCTGTATGAAAATGATCACTTCCTATTTTAGCACTTACTTAATGCTTCCCTCTGACAGCTGAAGCCAAACAGCGTGTGAACACTAAAAACACATTCAGTATATTAAGTCACTTACACTGACTTGTGTACCTTGATTGTTAACAATTTTACTCATACTAACATACAGGTGAAATTGAGTAAATCGATTTTTTAAAACCACTGTGGAATTTTCAGACCATTTAGGGTACAAAAAAAAGTAACCCTCTTGCAGCTTAAGCAGATATAGTCAAATTGTTACCAGATGTTTCTACTTAAAGGGGTTGTAAAGGAAATTTAGAACCAATTTAACCATTCAGAGTATAGCTTAAAGGGATTGTAAAGGTAACAAATTCCTAAATAGCTTCCTTTATCTTAGTTCAGTGCTCCTTCACTTACTTCATCCTTTGATTTTGCTTTTAATAGTCCTTATTTCTTCTGAGAAATACTCCCTTCTTGTTCTTCTGTCTGTAACTACACGCAATAATGCAACACTTTCTCCCTGGTGTGGAGAAAGCCTCTTGAGAGGGAGGGGGCGAGCAGGAGGGTCAAGAACTCTCTACTTTGCAGATAGAGAAAGGAGCTTTGTGTTAGTGGGCGTCCTGACACTTCTGTTCGCCCCGTTCGCCCCCCTCGCCCCTCAAAAGGCTTTCTCCATGCCAGGGAGAGAGCCTCGCATTACTGTGTGTAGTTACAGACAGAAGAACAGAAAGTGAGGATTTCTCAGAAGAAATAAGGACATTTAAAAACAAAATCAAAGGATGAGGTAAGTGAAGGAGGACTGCACTAAGGTAAAGGAAGCTATTTAGGGAAAACATTTATCCTAACTGTTATTTACTTCTGCATTAAGGTAAAAAATGCCCCACTATCAGTTTTCCCTTCATCCTTAAACATTTACCTGCCTCCTTTCTAAATCCCGTCTGCAGTTAGAGGTGTTTTTTTAACTAGACGACCAGGGTGGAGGGTCCAGAGGTAGAGATAGTCAGCAATGAACATATTCCAGAAGGTAGTATTGGGGGCATTAGTGGTAGGTCGACTAAAGCACATAAACCTGAGGTAAGTATAGTAACAAGTCCTATTTGCAATCTTTGGAAACCCAATAAAAGAACAGTATACGACCAGTCTAAACTACATGGCATGTTCACCAATGCCAGGAGCCTGGCAAACAAGATGGGTGAACAAGTGATTCTGTTGAACGAGGAGGATTTAGATTTTGTGGGAATTTCAGAGACCTGGTTCAACAGCTCTCATGATTGGATGGCAGCCATTTAAGGATACTCCCTTTATCACAGGGATAGAGAGGGTAAAAATGGGGGGGGGGGGGGTATGCCTATATAGCAAGAATAATGTACAAGTGAATGCGAGAGATGACATCAATAAGAGAACTAGGGAGGAGGTGAAATCCTTATGTGCAGAGCTCCAAAGCGATGAAGCTTAGGGGAAAATAATACTTGGAGTATGCTATAGGCCCCCTAACCTGAAGGAGGAGGGGGAGACAAACCTCCTATTATAATTTGGATTAGCAGCAAAGATGTCAAGTGTTATCATAATGGGGGATTTTATTTATCCAGACATAGACTGGGCGGAGTGAACCACACATTCATCTAAGGCTCACCAGTTCCTAAATGTCTTGCAGGACAATTTCATGGGTCAGATGGTAGACTCACCAACTAGAAACAAGGCATTACTAGATCTACGGATTACCAACAATACAGACCTGATTGCGAATGTGGAAATACGGGGCAATTTAGGAAACAGAAATCACAGGTCAATTGGCTTCAGTATAAATGACACAAATAGGAAACACAAGGGGAACACAAAGACTTTCAAAAGAGCAAACTTTCCTAAACTACGAACCATGCTAGAAGATATAAATTGGTATAAAATCTTATAAACAAAGAACACAGAGCAGAGATGGTTTTGCTTTAAGAGCATAGTAAATAAGGGCATTAGCCAGTGCATCCCATTGGGAAATACATTTTAAAGAGCGAACAAAAGTCCTGGATGGCTTAACTAAAAATGCATATAAAAGCAAAGGAGAAGGCCTTCCAAAAATACAAGACTGAGGGATCATTATTCAGAATTTACAAAGAATTCAACAAGATATGTAAGGGTGCAATTAGGGCGGCTAAGATAGAACACAAAAGACACATAGCGGAGGAGAGCAAAAGAAATCCCAAGAAATTCTTTAAGTATATAAACAGTAAAAAAGGGAGGACAGACCATATTGGCCCCATAAAGAATGAGGAAGGATATCTGGTTACAAAGGATGGGGTGATGGCGAAGGTATTGAATTTCTTCTCCTCAATTTACAAGGGAATTAGGGGGCTTCGGTAACCAAAACTGCAGTGTTTGTCCTCATGACAAATCACAGGAAACACCCTCATGGCTAACAGAGGACAGAATTATAAATAGACTTGGGAAACTTAACATTAATAAATCACGGGGACCAGATGGCTTGCACTCGAGGGTACTTAGGGAACTCAGTCAAGTAATTCCCTGACCATTGTTTCTATTTTTTACTGACAGTCTACTGACCAGAATAGTACCAGCTGATTGGAGAAAAGCCAATGTAGCACTAATATTTAAAAAAGGGACAAAATACATTACTGGGAATTACAGACCAGTTAGCCTAACTATAATAGTATGCAAGCTCTTGGAGGGGATAATAAGGGACTATATACAAGATTTTAGTAATAAAAACTGTATCATTAGCAGTAATCAGTATTGATTCATGAAGAATCGTTCTTGTCAAACCAATCTATTTTCCTTCTATGAGGAGGTGAGCTTCCATCTACATAAAGGTAGGCCCGCAGACGTGGTGTATCTGGACTTTGAAAAAGCATTTGACACAGTTCCCCATAAACATTTACTGTACAAAGTAAGGTTCGTTGGCATGGACCATAGGGTGAGTACATGAATTTAAAATTGGCTACATGGGTGAGTTCAGAGGGTGGTGATAAAAGGGGAATAATCAGAATGGTCAAACTGAAGGGAGTTTAATAAAAGAAGTGGCCACTCACTAAAATTAGAAGAAAAGAGGTTAAACCTTAAACTTCATAGAGGGTTCTTTACTGTGAGGCCGCGTATACACGATCGAACATGTCCGCTGAAACTGATCCACAGACCAGTTTCAGCGGACATGTTCGATCATGTGTACTGCCTATCGGACCGTTTTCCAGCGGACCAAAGTTTAAAAACATGCTTTAAAACCTGTCCGATGGAAACCTGTCCGTCGGACAGGTTCGATGGTTAGTACACAAAATCATCGGACCAAAAACCTGCGCATGCTCAGAATCAAGTCGACGCATGCTTAGAAGCATTAAACTTCATTTTTTTCATCACGTCGTTGTGTTCTACGTCACCGCGTTCTGGTCTGATCGGATTTTGGTCCGATGGTGTGTACGATAGTTTAAAAAAAATATTAGATAAGCACCTGAACGACCGCAACATACAGGGATATACAATGTAATACTGACCTATAATCACACACATAGGTTGGACTTGATGGACTTGTGTATTTTTCAACTTTACTTACTATGTAACTATTTAACTATGAAGCACTCACATACAGCAGTGTACTTGTGGCGAGGAGGCAATCTTCTGGGACACATCACAGGTCCTAGAATATTGCCCAGCCATTCACAGCGCGCAGCACGGCTCGTGAATGCATATCCGGACGCCCACAGGGAAATTAGGTCATTGATAAGGGCTAAACGCATTGATGCAATTTCCGGTTTAAAGTCCATGCTTGTTTAACCTACGTTTTGTATGTACCTTTTTTCATCTGCACAAAAACACCTTACCAAACAGTACTTCACTTTAGTCCCTTTATCTCGTTTTGAGCATGGGAGATCTTCCTCCTTCCCTCTTAAGCCTCGTACACACGATCAGATTTTCCGACGGGAATTGTGTGATGACAGACTGTTGGCCTAAAATCCGACTGTTTGTACGCTCTATCAGATAATTGTTGTCCAACTTTCCGCTTTCAACAAATGTTGGATGGCGGGCTTATACATTTTTTGCGGACAACGCTGTGTTGTCAGATTTTCCTATCATGTGTACACAAGTCCGTCACACAAAAGTCCAAAGTACAAACACGTCTGCTCCGGGAATCAATGCTCACCAAACACGACATTAGCAGAAGGTGCCCAAAGCGTGGCACTCAAGAGGTGAAATTTCACGTGGTACGTCACTACCTTCGTGTTTTTTGGCTGACAATTGTGTGCCATTTGTATGCAAGACAAGTTCATGGCCAACACCCCTTAGACAAAAGTCTGACGCTTTGTCTGCGGAAAATACTATCATGTATACGAGGCTTAAGCCTGAACGACCCCTAGACTGAAAAGCTGGGGATCCATTCCATTCGGGGACACAGAGGAGGGGTGTGGCTCATTCCGAGTTTTGGAGCACTATCACACTTTATAAATTAGAGCACAGCATTCACCAATATATGGAGATTCACCTACTTTTAAACTGTTTTCATTGCATTTATTGAAATATTATTTGCATCACTGCAAACACTGTAATTTGTTAACTTGGGTATTCTGGGCCAGATTCTCTAAGAAATTCGCCGGCGTAGCGTAAGCCATTTACACTACGCCACTGCATCGTACTAGAGCAAGTGCTGTATTCCCTAAGCATTTGCTCCGTCGTTTGCGTTGGCGTAGCGAAAATGACCCAGCGTAAGCCCTCGTAATTCGAATGAGGCGGCTTGTATTTAAATGAAGCGCGCCCCCGCGTCAAACGAACTGCGCATGCGCTGGCCGGGGAAAAAGCCCAGTGCACATGCTCCAGCTCACGTCGGAAAGCGTCGTTGAAACCGACGTCAAAACGACGTGAGCGTCATTTACGCAACTCCCTATTCGCGAACGAGTTAGTAAAATGACGTAAGCGACGGAAAAAGCCGACGCTGACCCGACGCCATACTTAACATGGCATCCGACGGAACTTCGTAAGGTTACTCCACATAGAAGCTGGGGTAACCTTACGAGGACGAAAACGACGTACGCGACGACGGGGCGGCGTAAAAGCGATCAGGAATCGGCGTACTAGCCTCATTTGCATAGGCAAATGAGAAAACAACGTAAAGGCCACCTAGTGGCCGGAGTTGTCATTACACCTACGATCCGGGAGCTGTGGTGGCTCAACGTGATTGGCACTGCGCTGACAAGCTGTTCACCTCTGCAGCCAAGGGTTCGGATCCCGGTCTCGGCTACATGTGAATTGAGTTTGGTGGTCTCAGCCCGGCTCCCGGTGGGTGTGCTATGCAAGGTACGCCTGTGCTTAGTACGCCCACCCCCCCCCCACAAAAACCACCACACTTGCATGCACACAAAATTGGTTTAATACGCACGCACATTGGCCATGCGGTCTCCTAAAGAGAGGCGAAGGACCTACGGGGCTGGCTTGGTGGGTCGGGCCCCCTCACTCCCTCATAGGGGGAGTCCCTCTGCCCCGATGGGGTCCTGTTGGGCCCCAGTTGGGCTCCCAAGTGGAGCAGGTAGGGCGGGGTGAGTGGGAGGCCCCCCCTCACACCCGCCATTGCCACCGGGGGCATGGAGAAGGATGGCGATTGCCTCCGGGGGGAGGGTCTGCCTACTCCCAACTCCTGCAGTCCGGCTCCTCTCTCTCGAGTTCACGCACAAAATACACTTTAAAAAAAAAAAAAAAAGAAAAAAAAAAAAAATAACACCTACGATCCGCAAGTGTAATGGTTTTACACTTGTCGGATGTTGCAGCATATCTATGCAAAAGTGATGCTAGGTATCACGCGCATAGATACGAGGCAAAAAAAAAGGCGATACGACGGGGTATCTGAGATACTCCGTCGTATCGCCGCTGAGAATCTGGCCCTCTGTGTGCTGGAGTGCATGGATACTGGGAGGTTAGCTGTTTTTGTTGAGCTGGAGTTTGACATTGTGTGCTGGAGTTCAGATCCTAATGGTGGAATGGATACTGGGAAGTAAGCTGTGAGTATTGGACTGCAGATTAGAAATAAGCAAATCTGATGACCATTTGTAGGGCTAATAGGAATGCGGATTGGAGGATCCCAGAAGATGCTATATTTGGGGAAACACATCGGACAGAGACTGCATGTGACGTCATTGCAAACAGATGACACTGTGGCTGGCTCGCTTGTTATACTAGTTTTTCTTTGCCTCATTGTAAGTGTATTTTTTTATCTTTTAATAAATCCATTTAACTGATTTATGCTATTAGGCTTCTCCCAATTTATATATGTTATACTGATGAGTGGATGCCATCTGATTCACACTGTGGAGACATGCTTTCTGTGAAACCATTGTCCTGATTATTGAGTGCAGGCTGTTTATGATCTCTGTAACCGAGATCCACTCGTTTTGGTAAGAGGCCATCTGCTTACAATTTAGGAGCACCTCTTGACACATTGAAGCACTTTTGGAGTGGTTGTATGTTGTGAAGCACCCGGTACTTTACTCTATTGGCACTTTCTGTATGGACTTTATATTTGTTATATTAAAATCTTGATTCATATTGCACTTTGCACAGTATTTAACAGTTGCACTTTATTAAATTTCTATATGCAATCGAATTTGTTAAATTGATTCAAGGATGAATTCATGTGGGGTAGATTCACGTAGAGTGGCGTATATTTATTCCGGCGTAGCGTATCGTCTTTATGCTATGCCGGCACAACGTAGAGAAGCAAGGCTGCTATTCACGAAGAATATGCACTCCACATTGCGCCGGCGTAGCGTATAGTTGTCGGCGTAAGCTGACGTAAGTCAAAGTAGGTGGAAGTGGGCTGGAAGTGGGCGTGATATATTACATGCAAATGATAGCGCCAGCTTAAAAAAACGAACTGCGCATGCGTCGTCTCTTGGACGCATCCTAGTGCGCATGCTCACAGTTACGTCAAAATAGCTGCCTAAGATACATCGAACACTGCCTACGACGTGAACGTAACCTACGCACAGCCCTATTCACGTAGTACTACGTAAACGGCGTACGCAACGTAAAATTCGACGACGTCGTTCCCTGGCCCATACCTTTGCATTACCTGCGCCTGCTATATGACGGGTAACTTTACGCCGGACGCAAGCCTTACGCAAATCGCGTATATGAAGCGGCCGGGTGCATCTATGTTCGTGGATCAGCGTATCTTACTCATTTGCATATTTAAAATGGGAACGCCGAATGCGTCCAGCGTAACCATGCGCCCACGATACGGCGGTGTAGGCAAGTTACGTCTGGCGGCTGAGGCCTTGCTTTTCGACGTATCTAGCTTTGTGAATCGGCGCAGAGATGTGACGGTGCACATTTGTACTTACGACGGCGTATCTTTTGATACGCCGACGTAAATCCATCGTGAATCTGGGCCATGTGTGTTTAATTTAAAGGCACAATGCACTTTAACTTTATTGCTTTTTATATGCAATTGTTTTTTTTTTTAGATCAATCCAGAATTGACTGTCACATATATTTAAAGGAACAGTGCACCATTTTGTATTGTATTTGATCCTTATTCAGGATTTGAGTTGCAGCAGTTCCATAAGGTTCTAGAGTGAAATATTTTTTAGTTTTGAGTATAAGTACTATGATCCAAATCTATTTAAAATATATCATATAATATTTCATTATATAAAATACTTTCTAAAATATTCCTTACAGGTGACCTTTCAAATATTACAATATAATATTTATAACAAGCTAATTTGAATATTTTGGTATTTTGTTATAGTTATTGCATACCTAGTGTAATGTATTATACAATGAGGATTAGGCTAGCTAGATTTTGTTTACTTTTACTGGACCTTCCTGCACTCACAGATATAATTTATTCTGATTATTAAAATTTGCTATTTATTTGTTGTACATTAATAGCTTTACAATACGTCTGTCTACGGTAGGTTCATTGGGATCCTAATTGTTGTTGATAGCACAATCGAATCTCCAGCACTTTAATCAGTATCTCGAATTGCATGTCATGGTATTAATTGTTCAAGGGGAACCTGTAACAACAGGATACTGAGGTTTTATATGCTTGCCAAATTGTCACTCAGGTTTCAGGGCAGTGTGAGGACAGTTCTCTTAGATAAGCACATTTTACTGACCACATTATCACAAAGAACTGAGTTTGAGCAATGCAACTTTTGTATGGCTGAAACAGTTATGCACAAGCGATGGTATATAAACACATTGGGCCAGATTCACAGAGCCCTTACTCCAGTCTATCTCGCGTTAGACCGGAGTACTTTCAAATTACGCACGTCGTTTCATTAGTCTGAAGCCTCAAACCATGAAACGACGGCTGCGGCTTCAATCCGACTGGCTTACGTGTTTGTATGCCTTCGGATCTACGCTGCAATAATTTTGCGGCCGCTGGGTGGAGTTCCCGTCGTTTTCTGCGTCGGGGTATGCAAATTAGCTTTTTCCGACGATCCACGGAATTACGAGCGTTATTCGCATTCTCTTACGGCATCTGTAGTCATCTTTTTGCCCCGTAAAGTTATACCAGCTTTTAGCTGGTTTAATATTAGACCGCCCATGTTAAGTATGGCCGTCGTTCCCGCGTCGAATTTCAACGTTTGTTTTTTATTTTTTACGTAAGTCGGGTGGGAATAGGAATGTATGTAAACGACGCTACTCAAACAACAAATGACGTTAGTTCGCACAATGCACGGCGGGAAATTTCTGAACGGAGCATGCGCAGTTTGATTGCTGTGGGGACGCGCCTAATTTAAATGCTTCACACCCCCTAATCGCGTATTTCGATTCCGCCGTGAGAAATACACTACGCCGCCATACGTTACGGGCAAAAATCGACATGAATTAGTCGAAGAGCCAGGTAAAATACAGCAGCGTAGTGTATCTCTGATACTCTGCGCCAATGTAATTGTTTGTGAATCTGGCCCATAATGTCAGCATTTTGACTCTCTGTGCAGCAAGTCTAGTCTATTACCCTTAAAATTTAATTATTTTAGGTTTATTAGAAGATGGTCATTAATTTCCATTTACCAATTTCAGGAACCATCCCTAGAAAGGTTGGAAAGAAACTAGAGGAATTCCTGGATTTCATTTTTTGCATAACCCAGATAGACTAGACCTAACACTGATCAATATGTGGAGTGTCGCAAAAAAAAAAAAAAGGTTTACAGACTTAAAACCAGACATGATTGGATGTTTGTGGCCTCAGGCTGTGGTCTCGCCAGCTCCCAGTCATAGAGACTGGGAGCTGCCTGTGACAGCTCAGTCACTGTGCTCAGTCAGGGTGTCCACCCTCCCTGCTGTCTCACATATGCATTAGGTTGTCGGCAACAACCTAATCTATATCACAAATATTTGTAGTAGTGCTAATGACATTTTCTATAGAGAATAGAACCCACCTTCTTCTCCCTCCTACCTCCCACCAAGTCCAGCATGTGATGTTGTGTGTGTACATGACACACACATGTAACGTGCATGATGTCATAGCACCCAGTGTAACTAGAGACACTCCAGTCAGAGGAAATACTGGGTGAGTGTTGCTTCACCTATAGCAGCCCCTTCCCGTAAGGCAAGCAGGCCTACCAATACTGGGTTGCCCTCATGGCTTAATACACAAAACTATCTACTCTGGCTGTAGAATGTTGGTAGCGGACCAAAAGGTAGAAGAGAGTGGACATAGCATACTGCGTTGGAAGAAACAAGATGGAATGTAGCGAAGGTCAGGTCAGGCTGCAGACAGTAGAGAAATCCAAAATCTTAGCAAAGGTCAGGGCAGGCAGCAGACAGTAGTATCTAGTAACATAGAAGAGATCAGCAACAGGCACAGATAAACACTTATTCAGCAGGAAATGCTATCACAAGCACATAGGCTCAGGGTGATGTTTTTTAAATAAGGTGCCCAGGTTCCAGAACTGGGGAGAATGTGGCAACTGGCAAGACTCATTGTCTCACAATTGACAAGGAAGATGACAAAAGTATATGGTGGGAGTAAGTAGCTGCTGGGATGAGCTGGGAGATTAGCCAAGCAGAGGAGGAGCAGCGATGTGTCTAGTTGCCAAGAAACCTAAGACAGACCGCTGCTTAGAGGAGTGATGCTTCTTCCCATTGCCTAGCCATGATGCCAACTGCTAGGAGCTGCGGGCAGACAGTCAGGGCCGTCGGTGGATAGGTAAATATGCAAACTGTCCAACACTGTCCAGCTCTGCTAAGTAAACCTGTATTTGTATTACCTTTTTCCTTCTAGCAACATACTCATTACTCTCGAGATTTTTTTTTCTTTTCATTTAAAACTGTTATTCTATTTTTAAGTTTTATAAGTTATTATTTGAAAAACAAGATACACGACATAGAGAAGTGTTAACAAACAAACGAGTAGGCCTCGTAATGGCATAACATTCGGTTACCTGTGCACACCACGTGTGTTCAGTAGGCCGCATAAGCTAAGACCTATCTGCAGCATTTATAGAGGCCCAGGGTCGCACAATAATCACCATCTTGTCAGATACAGGGACATTTCAAAATATACAGGGCAAAGGCACAAGTATCCTCTCTAAAATAGTCCATCTCAATATGTAAACATGGAAAGTGACAAAGAGAAAAGAAGAAAAGAAAAAGTAAAGGGGGGGGGGGACTGGGAAGGGTTGGGTTGGAGGGGGGAATTCTGCCTTAGACAGATCCCTTTTACTCAGTAAACTATCCAAAAACATTTTGGGAAACAATTTCCGTATAGGCGGGTGCAAATTTGAAGGCAAACTAGCAGGACCATATTTTTTTAGACAGATCAGCTTGATTTCTAGGGGAGAGGGCGAGGTCTTCCATATGGTATATATGATCTACTTTCAGTAGCAATTGGTGTAAAGTAAGTATAGTTGGCTGTTTCCAATATCTCGGGATAAGTGCTTTTGCTGCATTGAGTAGATGAGGTGTTACAAATTTCTTATACATTCCCACCGATTTGCCTGTACAATGAAGTAATATGACCCACGGATCATTAGGAACCTCATAACCTTGGATCTCTTTAATCCAATGGAGAATAGTCAGCCAGCATGGGCGAAAAAGTGGGGAGTACGGTTCAGAGGGAGGAGGTAGCCCATCCAGGCACTCGGAGGTTGCGGCATTGGTCAACGGGCTGCCTACTAAAATGGAGCTAGCGTTCATGCCTCTGGGCTTTGAATGAGCCATTAAGAAGGAGGTCACTGCAGTGAGATTGGACTTATCTCAGGTGTTAGAGCACATGGAGGAAACTGAACAGTGTCTGGACCGCCATGCGGCCGCCATTAGAAGCTTTCAAGCCTCCACCCATAGCCTTACCATCGCACACAGAATGGCCCTCTACAAGGTTGAGGACCAGGAGAACCACAACAGGCGGAACAACATACGGATCTGATGCCTACCTGAAACGACCAGAGATGATGGCCTTCCTGCCTCCATTCAGGGCATCTTTAACGGCCTATTGGGCAACATGACTGATCATCCTCCATCCCCGGAGTTTAGGCAAATTAGCACATGCCAAGTAGTTTTGAATAAGTATTCCTAGTGTCTTGATCTGTGTGTTGAACATGGTATAAGTGTTGGTAAAAAGAACAAAATTCTTTAGCTATTGCAGGAGATTCATGTATCTGGGTATCGGCTGTGGTCTTAATTTTAGCTATGCAGATTTTTTCTGTTTCAACAGACGAGCAAGAAGCCATCCAGGCCTCTTTCCCCACTCATGCTAACATTGGGCTACTATGCAAAATTGCTGTTTCTGTTCCACATGAATGAGGGCTTTCCTCCCATTTCAGGGTCAGAGAGTGGAATACCGTCTGGGTCTGTCCTGCTTTGTGTTGCTTTTCAAGGGCACTATTTTCTTGGATAAGTTCTAACTGTTGGTGAGTCTGCTCCCTCTTTTTCCTAGAGCCTAATTCTATAAGCTTCCCACGAATATGTGCCTTGTGTTCTTCCCAGAATACTCCTGGCGAAATATCTGGGTGCACGTTTTCTTTAAAATAAAGGGAGATTTTGTCACTAATCAGAATGGCCCGTGACACCCAGAGACTTTTGAAGGATGGGGGTACTCCTGTGCCAGTGTCACTAATGACTCTTGGGTCTAGGGTCACCCTGTGCCCCTTTTGGGCATAGGGTGACTGAGAAATGATAATTCATGTTTGCAGGATATCTTGAGATATTGCAAGTTGTTGGCTTATTCTGACCCTACCGGTCAAAAGTGACTCATTCCTCTGTGTAACCTAGGCTGTTGAGATGCTAATTGAGTTTGTACTAGGTGATGTGGATTTGAGCTTAATAGACAGCCTGGCTGCCTATTATAGGATGTTAAAGTGTCCATTGTGTTAATAAGGTCTGCATCCAAGACCTGTTCATTGTGTATGCTAATGACACTGTTTGGTGTGAAGATACTATTGATAATAGATGTGGAATGTGACTTCTCAGGTGTAGTTATTAGGTCATGTTAATTATGTCAGTCTGGTGCCGAAAAGTCTGTGGGATGTTTAATGGAGAAGCGTTAGCCCCCCCATTGTGTGATGAGGGGGGTGGAGAGTTTCATTGTCCCTATGATTAACTGTGACATGTTTGTAACTATACAAGACTGAGAGTTACCATTAAAAGTGTTCATACATTTTAAAACCAGTAACAGAGCTTGCTTGTCTCGTTATTCTGGGAAATGGAATGGATCGTGTCTGCATGGGTTGTCTGAGTGTCAGATAAGCTGTCTTGGGTTGATGGAAGATCATAAACGGTGGTGACCGTTACAGTGGTCTATGAATAAGTAATACATTTTGGAGTAAGTGTGGTGTAGGTAGGAATAATGGGTGTAATCTCTCGTCCTTGGATGCATAATCCTCCACACATCCATCAGCTGAGTTTCAAGTAGACATTTGCGTATGAACGAGAAGCGGTTATGGGTGATACTGGAGCTTTCCTGTGAAGTATCAAAGGGGGGCTCCAATGGAGTATTAAAGTCCCCAGCTAGGAGAATGCAGCCGCGGGCGAAATCACATAATTTGCTAAGGGTGGCTGCAATGTAGCTTGCTTGGTCATTGTTGGGGGCATATAATGTAGCCAAAGTGCATGGTATGCAGCCCAGGCTGCCTCGCAAGAACAGAAAACAACCCATGGGATCACTTAACATGGAGTTCACCGTGAAAGAGGTACCTGTGCGGAATCCAATGGCCACACCCTTCGCTTTATGAACATCAGATAAGCTGAGGTAGTATGCGTGAGGTGGGTCTCCCATAGAAAGACAATGTCCCCCAACAGGCGACCCAGCCCTCTATAAAGGTTATGTCTCTTACCTGGGGCTCCCCTCACATTAACCACTTGCCCACGGCCTCATAGTAAAAAGACGTCATGTTTTTAAAGATGGATATCTCGGTAACGGCAGCAGCTGCTGCCACAACCGAGATATCCATCTCTTCATGGGCCGGTTCTGTTAATGATAACGGCGGTCTCCGCGGCGGATTCGCCACGAGATCGCCGTTATCGGTGGCGGGAGAGAGCCCCCCCTCCCGCCGCTCTCCCGTGCCCTCCGCCGCTTACCGTTGCCGTCGGTAGCGGCGGAGGCGATCGGTCTGTTTGGCGGGGATACGAGTGAGGGAAAAATCGCCCCCACCCGTCGCCAGAGCTCTGCTGGGCGGAAGTGGCGTCAAAACGTCAGTCCCACCCAGCGTCTTAAAGAGACATTTTTTTTTATATTATTTGAAAAAATGACATTTTACATTTTTTTATTTTTTTTGCATTTAAGCCTAAATATGAGAGGTCTTTTTGACCCCAGATCTCATATTTAAGAGGACCTGTCATGCTTTTTTCCACTACAAGGGATGTTTTCATTCCTTGTAATAGGAATAAAAGTGATAATTTTTTAAATTTTTTATTTTGGTGTATAAAATTATAAACTAATTTAAAATAAATAAGAAAACCAAAAAAAAAAATTAAAACGCCCCATCCCGACGAGCTCGCGCACAGAAGCGAATGCATACGCGAGTAGCGCCCGCATATGAAAACGGTGTTCAAACCACACAAGTGAGGTATCACCGCGATTGTTAGAGCGAGAGCAATAATTCTAGCCCTAGACCCCCTCTGTATCTTAAAAAATCCAACCTGTAGAATTTTTTAAACGTCGCCTATCGAGATTTTTAAGGGTAAATGTTTGACGCCATGCCACGAGCGGGCGCAATTTTTAAGCGTGACATGTTGGGTATCATTTTACTCGACGTTACATTATCTTTCACAATATATAAAAGAAATTGGGCCAAATTTATTGTTGTCTTATTTTTTTATTCAAAAAAGTGATTTTTTTTCCAAAAAAAGTGCGCTTGTAAGACCGCTGCGCAAATACGGTGTGACAAAAAGTATTGCAATGACTGCCATTTTATTCTCTAGTGTTTTAGGAAAAAAATATATAATGTTTGGGGGTTTTAAGTAATTTTCTATCAAAAAAAAACTGTTTTAGTCTTGTAAACACAGAATCTGAAAAACAGGCTTGGTGGGCAATTGGTTAAAGGATATCAAGTTCACCGTGGCCATGGGAACCGGCGGGGGGGACCTTTGTGCACAGTCCTCCGTAGGAGCTGGATCTGAGGCAGAAGTTGGGAGGGGGTTGGGAGAGAGGAAAAAGGGGACCAAGGTGAAATAAAAGCCGACAAGGTGTAGGAAAAAGGACCACTTAACATACTGAAACAGTAGAACCATAAACCACTTTAGGGAGTTTGTAGTATGTGCATGCATACTTCTGCGGTGCATAGATAGGGCACACATGAGACCCGACACCCACATGCACGCCACCCAGGAGAAGGCAGGTACATGGGAGCATGAGTCCACTTGGTGCCCTATGGGGGGTTAAGAGCCCCGGGCATCAGACAGTGCTTGCCAAAACAGGTGTAGGCGCCATCTCGATGCACCGGTGCTGACAACATTCAATCAAAAACTATGCATTCTCATAATAAAACCATAACTTTGAACAAGGAACAACGATAACCACCACTTAACAAACATTGGTAACAACTCAGACAGTTAGTAAATATCAAAGGTATATAAAAATTTAGTGATGTGGAGTACAATATGACCCAATGGACAGCCGTATACTTGCATTAGGTGGGTACTGGGTAGATCTGTACATGGGGAGCAAAGAACACCCACCTTGGGATTCACCCCAGTTGGGGAGAGGTGCTAGGGTTCCAGAGTGTTGCTTACGGTCTACCTTCTGCCAACGCACTTCTGAATTGTTAGAAAGTTGAGGGAAGGAGTCCTGCCAACCCTGGGAGCTCCAGGGGAGAGATGCTGACATCTCCAGGTCTCCAGGTCTTCTGGTAAATGGAGTATTGCCATGTTACCATCCTTCTTTGCTATGAGGGCAGCTGGGAAACCCCACCGGTAGTTGATGAAGGCAGCACGCAACTTCTCTGTCATGGGTCACAAGGCCCTGCATCACTCCAGTGTTTCTCTGGCCAGGTTATAGTAGTGGACCCAGCAGATAACATCTCGTGGGGTGTCCAGGGACAGATTACGGGGATGGAGGGCCCAGTGGACTCTGTCTAGTTTCAGAGGATGATCAGCCGTGTTGCCCAATAGGCCGTTAAAGATGCCTGAACAAAGGCAGGAAGGTCATCATCTCTGGTCGTTTCAGGTAGGCATCTGATCCGTATGTTGTTCCGCCTGTTGTGGTTCTCCTGGTCCTCAATCATGTAGAGAACCATTCTGTGTGCGATGGGTGGAGGCTTGCAAGCTTCTAATAGCGGCCGCGTGGCGGTCCAGATGCTGTTCAGTTTCCTCCACGTGCACTAAGGATACACACGAGCAGACAGATTTGTTCAAATCGGTCGGACAGACCGATTTGAACAAATCTGTCTGCTGGGGACATATTGGTTTGATAGTGTACACACGATCAAACCAAAATCCCCACCGGCAGACGGCGCGCTGACGTGGCGGTGACGTTGACGCTGCCACATCACCGCACCAGGAAGTAAAACACTTCTGCGCATGCGTCGAAACCATTCCACTCGTGTGCGAGAAGACATGTCTGCTGGTTAGCGTACTAACCAGCAGACATGTCGGGCGAACGGGTTCCCAGCCGACAGATTTGAAAGCATGCTTTCAAATCTGTCGGCTGGCCAAATTCGTCGGCTCGCCCGTACACACGATCGAATCTGTCTGCTGGGACGGTCTGGCAGACCGTTTCCAGCAGACAGATTTGATCATGTGTACGCGGCCTAACACATGAGACAAGTCCAATCTCACTGCGGAGACCTCCTTAACCACTTAAGCCCCGGACCAATATGCTGCTAAATGCCCAGAGGTGTTTTTACAATTCAGCACTGCGTCGCTTTAACAAACAATTGCGCGGTCGTGCGACTTGGCTCCCAAACAAAATTTGCATTTCTTTTGGTGGTATTTGATCGCCTCTGTGATTTTTATTTTTTGCGCTATATACAAAAGTAGAGCGACATTTTTGAAAAAAAAAAATGTTTACTTTTTGTTATAGGAAAAATTGAATAAACTAAATTTTAGTCAAACATTTAGGCCAAAATGTATTCAGCCACATGGAAGTAAGGAAAAACTGCGCTAATTAGCATATACCAAATGAAATTAAATAAAATAAAATAAAAAATAAACAATAAACACCTAAGGCTGCAGTTGTCGTGTGATAACACAAGAGAATTCAAAAAATAAAGCAAAACTGCGCCCCATATATCCCTAAAAGTATACAAATATATACAATGAACAAAAAACAGTCAATAAAGCAGTTTTTAAAAAAAAAGTCCAACATGTAGTTTTAAAGTGCATCCAATGTTATAAGTGCTGCATGTATGAAGGTATCCACAATAGTAAACCACCGCAGTGATAAATGTTATCCTGAAAGTGATCCCTTCACCAAAATTAAGATTGGCTGCTTACCAGAAGTAAGCTCAAGGAGAGCAGTTGGCTATAGCCCAGCCACGGCCTTGACATCCACAAAAGAGTTGTAAGATACGTGTGCCCGGAGCAGGCAGGAAGGGCAACTGCAGGTTCAATCCACCAGGGTATTATCTGGGCGTAGTTCACCGTTCAACCACAGGGCGGTTTAAGACAAAAAACTCACCATAGTGAAATTCCGTTTGGAAAATGTATTTAAATTAAAATACATTCTACTCACAGCAAGCGATAGGGAATCTCCCCACGTGGTGACGTCACCCAGTGTCCCCCAGACGCGTTTCGTCATCAACAGACGTTCTCAATGGGATTGGCTATCGCAGTGACTCACCATATTAAATACCCCGCCCTCGTTGTGATTTGTAGAACGAGCGCGGCGCGGGCGCCATTTTTGATGTGGTAAAAACTGCCCTCTGTTTGTGCTTTGTATCAAAGAACATAAAACCAATAGTTGTAATTATAATCAAACCTAAGATATTACAAAATAACAGCAAGAGAGGACAGGGAGCCCGCATAACCCTCGGAACTCGACCATCCTACTTCCCCCGTTCAGATATATGTATCTAGGCAGTACTAATCGAATACAGAAAACATTCGCCATATCCTCCAACAGCGGGGACCAGCGTAACCTGGGCGCCATCTTAGGTATGGTACTTTAGCCCAAAGTTTGTCTATATGGGTGTGTGAATATATACAGTACATCCACTCTTAGGCCTGAAATAAAGGAAAAGCCTTTTAAGCGTTCCGGGACTTATCCCCTTACAGAAAAAAAACTACAAAAACAATGCAGGCAGCACTAATCGATCGTTAGGCCGCGCGGCTATATTTAGAATACCAAAAAAATGACTTGAGCGCCATCTCTGTTGTGGTAAAAAATTGCCATCTTATAAAACATTCTGACATAACACTGTGCTAGTCTAATCATTGCACACAGGCACAGTGTAAATGTAAATGTTAAGGGGGAGGGGAAAAATTAGGGGAACCTCACTAGGTTGTCTAATATTTAAAAGATCTCATATGTTCTAGATTTATTTAAATGATTTAGACAGCGCTGATCTGGCACAAGATCGCGTGTCCTATACCCAAATAAACAAAAAATAGTGAGTAATCAAGATAAATATTTACCTATGTAGAAAATATATATATACACAATAGTACATATAACACCGCGCTACCCAAATAAAAAAATAAAGAAAGCTGCCAAACACTACAGAATAGGACTAATTCTGCACAAAAACAAGTGATATAAACAAAAAAAGTGTAGCGCTAAAATTATGTAAAAATATATCATACAGTGAAGTATCATATAAATGGTGAAGAGTGACAAATTAAATTGTGCTTTTAAATATGACATTGAAGACCAAAATTAATTCATTGAAAAAAAGTGTCCAATATAAGTGTCCAAATAAAGTGACAACAATGGAAAAAAGTGTTGATAGTCGATCCACCACCAAGAATTATTGAGAAGGCTTACCAGAGAGTATAGACCCAGCTAAGCGTACGCTTAATGAGTCAATAAGGCATGTGTTATGATGACAGCCAGGCAGTAGATCTCCCAATGGTGAGATGTGGACAAAATATCAGAGCAGAACGACTTTTCAAATGATGAGTGGGAGCCAGGAGATAATATGAAGTGCCAGGAACCTGGATTCATTTTGGTCTTCAATGTCATATTTAAAAGCACAATTTAATTTGTCACTCTTCACCATTTATATGATACTTCACTGTATGATATATTTTTACATAATTTTAGCGCTACACTTTTTTTGTTTATATCACTTGTTTTTGTGCAGAATTAGTCCTATTCTGTAGTGTTTGGCAGCTTTCTTTATTTTTTTATTTGGGTAGCGCGGTGTTATATGTACTATTGTGTATATATATATTTTCTATCTATTTTTGGATCATCTCACTGCAGCAACCTTTCATTATATCCGCGGTCAAGTCACTTTGACCAATATGGATATTTTTGACTACAGAGCTCAACGCACTGTAAATACTGATGGTGTCTTTTCGATTATAGATCATGACACTGAAATAGGGGGTATGTTTTTGAAATTAAAAAACAACATGGTATCTGAACTACATTTGCAGTGGGATGTTGCTTTCCTACAGCAATACATTGTGGAGGATATGGTACCCAGGAGTCTTCGTTGGGAAGTACAACCCCAACAAGGTGATGTGGATCTAGACTCCTGGTACCGTTATTTTAACAAAGCTGGCACCAATTTTTTAAGTTTTTTGGTTTCTCGTAAACAGGCCAGACTTGATGTTCTCGATAGAGAAATTAAGGAGTTAAAGGATAAACTGTTGAATTTCAAAAATTCTAATGAATATAGTTCCCTTTCCTCGAGTCTCCAATTACATTTGGAGAAGGAAGATAGGGAACAAAAGAATAAAAAACATAAGAAATACTCCAGGGATGCCGGGGACTATAAAACCGGGATGGTTTTCAAATGGCAAAAGTCACCAGGTACTTCAGGTAGCTCTGACTCTACATCTATGGATCATACCGTTGAGAGCCACTCTGAAAACAACATAAGTGGCCCACATCAGGTGTACCCTAGACCCCCACCCCCCCCAAGGGGCCCCCCACCAAGGGTGAGACACCCTAGTTTCGACTCTCCAGTCAGGAACACTTCTAGCCGTCATAATAAAAAAGGCGGTAGGAATCGGTCTAAGGGTAATACATCAGACTATAGGACACCCATCCATTACAATCAGGGCCACTGGTGGTTATGTGGCCCCATATGGCCCTGGTCCATATCCATATCAATATCCCCCTGGTTACACCCAGAATAGATTTCTACCCTTACAAGAGGTCCAGGGTGGCCCTATGGGGTACCAACAACCCCATTCTAGTTATGATCACCATGGTTCAGATGGTCAGCCCAATAAGGATTTTCAGTGGGGCGTGAGAGGCCAAAAAAGGCCTTCAGATTCAAAAGAGGCAACAGGGGAGGCAGGAGACATCAGAGGAAAAAAGAGAAAAATGTAGTGGGGTCTGGACTGTTTAATCTTAGCGGGAAAGACCTTACTACTGACGAACTCGCTGTTTTGGACAAGGGTCTCAAATTTGCCCCTCCCAACAAGCTTAGCAAGTTTGATACCTTTATAGATGTCCATAAATTTGTTCGAAAAATCCATATACAGAGACATTTTATTACCAACACATCACCCTTCATGGAACGAGCAGCAACGTCAGGGACTGTTCATTCCAGTCTCTCTAATCCGTCGCTATTCAATCCCCCAGCTCCAGTGGGGTCTTCGGTCAATATATTCAAGGACCTAGTTCTTAAGGACCTTGAGTCTTTGGCTGTCAAGAAGTTTTACAATCATCCCCTACCCAAGGAAGGTTTCCAATCTCTATGTAACCGGAAAGACCTTGTCGTGCGTCCTGCCGACAAGGGGGGTGGCATAGTCATTATGGACAAAATTAATTACAACAATGAAATGAATCGCATCCTTGGTGATTCTGATACGTACCTTTTATTACCTAACAACCCTACCAATAAATTTAAAAATGAATTGGTTAATATAGTGTCAAAAGGATTCAGTTCATTCATCTTGAACAAGAAAGAAAGGGCATATTTGGTGCCTGTAGCCCCCAGAATTCCTACATTATACCACTTACCAAAGATCCATAAAGACCTGGTGAATCCACCTGGTAGGCCTATTGTAAGTGGCATTGATTCGATAACATCACGCATAGGACGCTACATTGATTCCTATTTGCAACCCCTAGTGAAAGCAACACCATCCTATTTAAAAGATACTACTTCAACTATTAAGCTGTTAGAAGGGATTGAGATTAAGGGTGACTACCTTCTTGCTACCGCTGATGTAGCATCCTTATATACTTGCATCCCCCACCAACTTGGAATAGAAGCTGTTAAACTTTTTCTCGATCGCGAACATACCATCGTAGAGGCGCAGAAGCAATTTATTATTGAGCTACTAGAATTTGCAACCACCCACAACTATTTCTGGTTCGATCAGAAATACTATCTACAGACACGTGGGGTGGCAATGGGGGCCAAGTTTGCCCCCAGTCTTGCCAATCTTTTCATGGCCAAATGGGAGGAGGACGTCGTCTATCATGATCAACATCCGTCCCTCGTCCTTTGGGCGAGGTACATTGATGATGTCCTCCTCCTATGGGATGGTTCGCGACAGAGCCTAGAGGAATACTTCTCATTTCTTAACACCAATGAACGTGGTATTTCATTTACTTTCGATTCCAGTCCCGTGAAGATCACTTTCCTAGATTTGGAAATTGAACTGGAATCTAGAAGTTTTAAATTTCGGACCCACTTCAAGGCAACTGATCGGAACAGTTTCATTCCAACTAATAGTTGCCACCATAAAAGTTGGCTCAATTCCGTTCCACGTAGCCAGTTTCTTCGTCTACGGAGGAATTGTACAGACGATGACACCTATTTTTTACAGGCATCTATGCTTAAAAGTAGGTTTGTTGAGAAAGGGTACAACACTACAGCAGTAGATCTAGAGCTACAGAAAGTGGCACTAATAGAACGAAGTACACTCCTGACAGATAAAACCCCACGGGAACCCGATGATTCTTTCAAGTTCTCTATGATTACCTCATATTCCAACCAGCATAGAGACATCAAGTCCATTATTGACAAGCACTGGGGGGTACTTAGGAGTGATAAAGTGTTGGGGCCTAATTTACCAGAGAGAGCTAAAATTATTTTCAGAGGAGCTCCTACTCTTAGAAACCGAATTGCCCCCAATATTGTTGATCCACCCTGTCGCCCAGTGTTCTTTCAGGATATGAAGGGGTATTATCCATGTAAAAAATGTAGTGTCTGCTTAGTAAACACTAATGGGAGATCGAAATCACTAGAATTCAGGTCCACTATTACAGGTCGCAGCTACCCCATCAAGTCATTTTGCACTTGTGCCACCACACATGTGGTGTACCTTATCACCTGCCCGTGCGGAAAACAGTACGTTGGTCGTACTATACGGGCCTTTTCCGTACGGGTAGGTGAACATGTTGCCAAAATTTCTGGTGGGAGCACCAAACATACTGTCCCACGACACTATAGAGAATGTCATCTGCGCAATCCCACGGGCACTCAATTTTTGATAATTGACAAATACGTACCACCTTGGAGGGGAGGAGCTAAACTGAGGGGTGTTTCCCAACTTGAGGTTTACTGGATATATGAACTGCGCACGTATGTCCCACACGGCCTCAATGTCGAGTGGGACATAAATGCCTTCATTAACAAATCCTGATATTTTTGTGCCTTTGTAACTTTAAGACATGATATTTTAATATGTATTAATTTACAATTTTTAGCCTACTTTTTAATTTTTAGTGTCTCAATTTATTTGAATCCTATGATGGCACTATTGTTAAGTATGCATTATTCATTTATGCCATTTGTTAACATTATGAGGCTCTGTACAAGATTCATATGTTTACACTAACAGGTTATTCTCTTTTTCCTGCACGTGTTTTATTTCATTTTATATACCACAAATTCCCCCGACATGGATAACATATAGTTGGAATTTCTCCCTCTATAGTCTCCATATGCCCCGTTTTTGTCTGCTTGCAGGTGCAGCGAATAGTTTGCTGTCACGTTCTGTGGTGACAGTCTCCTGGCCCTAGTATCTCAGGCAGTATCACGTGATCTCTCTGTGTTCTCACGTATGACGTTGCGCTCCAGCCTCCCTTTCCGGTGTGAGGCTTGAAGCGCATAGCGTCGAGTGTTATACAGTTAGACGCACTTCCTGTTACTAGCTTGATGCGCTTACCTATGACACGTAGTGGAATGTCCGCGTAGTCGACGTTGCGTTCCAGCCTGGTCCTTTGAGGCGAGGCTTGGAGCGCACGCCGACAATGCTCCTATTCACCTGGCAATCAACAACCAATTGATTGAAGCTGGAGCCGCGATCGTGGTAAGGGGGCACAGGTATATATTGTGGTTAGTCATAGCAGTAAGTCAGCACCCCAGATGATGATCTTTGGATCGAAACGCGTCGGGTTTCCAGCTGACTCTACTGCTTAATTGTATGATGCCTTGATTTGTCTTCTTAAATGTGAGTGTAACCTTCTGTGCTTTGTAATTTTTAGTAAAGATTTTAAAACGATATCACACTATGTCCACATTCATTTTCCCTCCCCTGGCTGCTATATACTGAGCTCCTTGGATTCTAATAAAAGAGCCTACGTCCAATGTATGCTGATCCTGGCACTTCATATTATCTCCTGGCTCCCACTCATCATATGAAAAGTCGTTCTGCTCTGATATTTTGTCCACATCTCACCATTGGGAGATCTACTGCCTGGCTGTCATCATAACACATGCCTTATTGACTCATTAAGCGTACGCTTAGCTGGGTCTATACTCTCTGGTAAGCCTTCTCAATAATTCTTGGTGGTGGATCGACTATCAACACTTTTTTCCATTGTTGTCACTTTATTTGGACACTTATATTGGACACTTTTTTTCAATGAATTAATTTTGGTCTTCAATGTCATATTTAAAAGCACAATTTAATTTGTCACTCTTCACCATTTATATGATACTTCACTGTATGATATATTTTTACATAATTTTAGCGCTACACTTTTTTTGTTTATATCAAATATTTACCTATGGATATAAATATCTCTCTAAAAGAAAAAGATCTATATCGCCACTTCTTCGGAGTTACATACCTCCTAAGTGGCAAAAAAAGTTTTTTCTGAAATGGGTTAAATGTTTTTTTTATAAAGTAAATTAAAAAGTGAATGTATAAGTATATAGAATTATTAAAAATAAATAATAAAGTATGAAATTAATTCATTACTAATATTAATTTAATAAAATTAGTTTAATTAACTTCGTGAGTGCACTAAATATTAGACTCCCCATACATGGGTAATTAACCCATGGAAGGACAGATATATTGATACATATGAGGAAAAAATGTGAGTGATATGATAATCAAAAGTGTTTGTGCAATAAGTGCTATAATTGAGGGAAGGACAATTCTTCCCAGTGGATAGCGAGGTGAACCTCGTTGTTCCCCTTGAGTTCAAAAACAAGAGAGAAAAGGGGTAGAACTCTATCGAGTGATACCACAAAAAATGTTTTTGTTATTATACAGATAAAAATAAGTTAAATAAATTTAAAATTAAGACATTAAGCCGCGCCTCTGTTGGTGCAATTCACAACGAGTTCACAAAATGTATGTCATGCATTGTTAATAAATGCGTTCACATTAGTCTCTATATTTAGGCCATGTGGCGTATAGGTTTTCAGACGGAATATCCAGCTCATTTCCGGCTGTATTCAGCCACATGTCTTTAGTAAAAAAAAAATCGCAATAAAAAAAACATTAGCTACCTAGCAGCAACAGTGACACTAATACAGCGATCAGAAAAATGATCGCTTAGTGACACTGGCAATAGGGAGTGAAAGGGTGAACTAGGGCGGTGATGAAGGGGTTAAAACTTTATTAGGGGGGGGTACGGGGGCTACCCTGAACCTAACACTAACTACCTGTTACACTGCCTATCACACTGACACTAAATTCAGTGATCATACATATATGATCACTGCATTCAATGACAGCGTGACAGGGGGTGGGGTGATCGCAAGGGGTTAAATGTGCCTGCGTGTACTGGTGTCAGTGTAGTGTTGGTGCAGACTTACTGTGCCTCTTCTCTCATCTCGGCGGTTTAAAAATACCGCCGAGATGAGCGCTGCATCACTTCCTCTGCCTATGTTTACATTTTACAGGCAGAGGAAGTGACACGGCGGTGGCGCACAGGATTGGCTGGGAGCGATCACGAGGGGGCGGACAGAAACAAACCGCCGCCCCCTCGAGTCGGAACGCTCCTGGAAGTAAGCCTCCCGCCGCACGCAGCGGAGGGGGTCCCGATCGGACCACCGAACCGCTAGTAGGCAGGGACGTAAATTTACGTCCATCTGCCTGTCCGAGCCCTTTTGTGGACGTAAATAGGCGCGCGGCGGGCGTTAAGTGGTTAATGACTTATTCAAGCCAGCTCTGTTTTAGAAGACAGCCTGTTGACCAATGCTACAGACTCTGAGTGCCTGGATGGGCTACCTCCTCCCTCTGAACCGGCTGAGGAAGCTGGAGACCGGCGTCTGAATTCAGGCCTGTGTTGGGAGGCGGAGCCTGTGCCACGCGGGGAGCGGCCTAGGTCATTCAGGTCCGTGAAAACCTCTTGTTCTGCGGCCAGGAATCGCTTTATGGAGCCTGTAGGGCAGGGGTCTTAAAGTACCGGCTCGCGGGCCATTTACGGCCCACGGACCGGTAATAAATGGCCCGCGATTTGCGATAAATCCCCGCGATTCGCGCTAAATCCCTGCGATTCACGCTAAATCCCCGCGATTCGCGATAAATCCCTGCGATTCGCGGTAAATCCCCGCTCCGAGCCATGGAACCCCCCGCTCAACAACTTTGATCTGCGGACCCCCCCCTCAAAAACTCCGAGCCGTGCACCCCCCTGTGGCAAACCTAGCCACTTATAGAACTCTGGACGTTACATGTCAAAAGGTTGTCTGTATTATATGCTATGGGCCAGATTCAGCAAAGGTTACGCTGGCGGATCGAGTGATCCGCCAGCGTAACAGTGGCTTTGAGCCGGCGTTTCTGTTTTCTGTAACCAGAAAACAAGAAACGCCGGGTTGAAGTTCCGATGCGGTGAGCGTAACTGAGTTTCGCCATCGCATCGTTACTTCAACTTAAAAATGGCGCCGGGGGCGTTCCCGCCGATTTACGCTCAAAAAATATGTTAATGAGCGGAAATCGGCAATTCACGATCGAAATCCGGCGCGACGCAGTGACGTTACGACGTTTCCGGACGGGATACGCGGCGCATAGTTATACCTACATGGGGCTGGCGTATCCTATGTTAGGTATAGGCGTCGTCATCGCGTCGGGAAAAAAAAAAAAAACGTCGCTTGCGTAAAACGGTCATGAATGGGAATGTGACGTCATTGACGTTCATTCACAGATTTTGGAGCATGCGCACGGGGATGTTTTGACACTCGACGCATGCGCAGTACGTCGGCGGCGGGATCGCGCGTAGTTAGCATACTACACGCCCCGTACCCGCCCAATTTGAATTCCGCCGGCTCATTTGTGATGCGCTGCCGCAACTTTAGGAGCAAGTGCTTCATGAATGACAGCACTTGCTCCTAAAAAATCGGCAGTGCAACGCAAATGAGAAGCGTTACTCCAGAGCAAAGATGCTCTGGACTACGTGAATCTGGCCCAATGTATTCTACTTGGTCTTATGTGGGCATAGTAATTCGTATGCTGGCAGCCGTAAGCCACTAGCATTCAAGTACTTTGTTTTATGTTGCCCAATCGATGTTCGGGAGTTTTAAACCAAACTCCCACAACACATAACCCCAGACCCCAGCTATCAACCGACTTTTCCCTCGTGCAGCAATGCCTGATGGGAGAATTAACCAAAATGTTAAGTTCCCCATGTGGTCCTCCCTGTATTACCCCTGCTAAATATATTTTGCCTTACTTTTCAATGCTGACTGTGGATTTACCCTGGTTACCAGCAGAGATCGTGGAGTTTAATATTGTACTCCGTTACACCCCCCGCTCAACAACTTTGATCTGCGAACCCCCCCTGCTCAACAACTCTGATCCGCGGAACCTCCCCCGCTCAACAACTCAGATCCGCGGACCCCCCCCACTCATCAACTATGATCTGCGGACCCCCCCCCCCTGCTCAACAACTTCGTTGGGAGGTATGCTCATTTGTCCCTCATTCTGAAGTTGAAAAGTTGGGAGGTATGCCTGATGTGCTCTGATTGTGCCCTGATGTACCCCATGTACCCTGATATGCCATGTGCCCCAGGTACCCTGATGTGCTCTGATGTGCCATGTGCCCCATGTACCCTGATGTGCCTCATGTACCCTGATGTGTCCCTGATGTGCATGGGCTCTGTACATCAGGGTACCCTGTGCCCTGTACCCTGATGTGCCATGTGCCCTGTACTGATGTGCGGTGCCTGATGTGCTCTCATGTGCCCTGATATGCCCCATGTGCCCTGATGTGTGCCATGTACACTGATTTGCTGGGCTTTGTACCCTGATGTGCTGTTTTTCATGTGCCCTGTACCCTGATGTGCCATGTCCTGTACCCTGATGTGCCATGTGCCTTGTCCTGATATGTCCTGTCCTGATGTGCCGTGCTCTGTACCCTGATGTGGCCTGTTGTGCTGTACCCCTATGTGCTGTGCTCTGATGTGCCCTGTACCCTGTTGTGCTCTGATGTGCTGTGCCCTGTACCCTGATGTGCTGTGCCCTGTACCCTGATGTGTGCTGTGCCCTGATGTGCGCTGTGCCCTGATGTGTGCTGTGCCCTGATGTGCGCTGTGCTCTCATGTGCGCTGTGCCCTCATGTGCGCTGTGCCATGTACCCTGTACCCTGATGTGCTGTGCCCTGTGCCCTGATGTGCTGTGCCATGTGCCCTTATTTGCTGGGCTCTGTGCCTTGATGTGCTGTACCCTGATGTGCTGTGCCCTGTACCCTGATGTGCTGTGCCCTGATGTGCTGTGCCCTGATGTGCTGTGTCCTAATTTGCTGGGCTCTGAGCCTTGATGTGCTGTGCTATGATGGTGAGTGGTCAGTGTGTAGTGTAGTGGTCTGTCGGCAGTGTAGTGGTCTGTCGGCAGTGTGCAGTGTAGTGGTCAGTGTGCAGTGCAGTGGTCCGTGTGCAGTGCAGTGGTCCGTGTGCTGTGGTCCGTGTGCTGTGGTCCGTGTGCAGTGGTCCGTGTGTAGTGGTCCGTGTGCAGTGCAGTGGTCAGGGTTAATAATGCGCTTGCTGACACCAATACTAGGGGTTAATAATGTGTCCGCTGACACCAGTGCTGGGGGTTAATAATGCGTCCGCTGACACAGTGCTGGGGGTTAATAATACGTTTGCTGACACCAGTACTGTTTTTGAAGTTTGAAAGTTTGCATGCGGCCCCCCATGGGATATGAAAACTTGTCTTGCGGCCCTCAGGTAATTTTAGTTTGAGACCCCTGCTGTAGGGGGTGCCTTTTTTGGGGTATGGTCTTACCCATCCTCTTGCCCATGATTCTCAAGTGGATAGTAGTAGCGGATAGCTAGATACATTTGTGGAAGTTAGTGTCAGTGCTGGAGCTCGAGGGGGACGCGTCCTCACTGCTGCTGTTGAAACCACACCCCCTGTTATTCTATTTATGTTAGAAGATGCTCAAAGTACAGTCATGTTACAATAGGTGACCTTGTTCCTTGCTTTGTTGGTGGTATCATGTATAGGGTCTTTTAGAGCCTATACTACTGCAAAGACACTCAGTACTCTAGGAATGGAAAATTACAATGCATGCACTGCTTCCTCCTAATCACATGAAGAAGCATTCTTCCTTTGATAAGGAATTTCATGTGCACCTTCCAGTTCTTGAGCACTAATGAGCACCTCATCACACTGGCTGATGGTACCTTTACCCTTAGATGGTTAGACACCGTATTGAAGGAGTCTATTTATGAAAAATGCGCTATACGAATTTGACAAACATTTGCACACCTGCAACTAAAAAAATTGCAGTATTTTTTCTAATATGATTATTTTAGATTATTTATCATGATCACCAGCACCACCTAATAGCCATAATGCAGTAGGTTTTTCTGAAATTCCATTAAAAAAAATTACTGCATTATGGCCACTAGATGACACTGATGATCATAGGAAATAATGATATTAGAAAAAAACGGCAATTTTTTTGTTGAGGCTGTGCAAATTTTAGTCACATTCAAACAACATTTTTTCATAAACAGGCCTCTTGGTCTCAGCTAGAGTTAACTGGAACTACTCTACACCACTGTTGGGGGGTGGCAAGCACAAAAGAAAAGCCGCTCTGATCTGTGAAGCCCACTATAAAAGGTATGGAAAACGGTACACCCAAATCTAGGTGCTCCAAGGCTCAGGATATCCTTCCTACATCTAAAAACGATATCCTAAGTAATGAAATGAAAGAGCCGACACTAATGGAAAATCTATCTGCGATCTTTATTAGGTCATGACCAAGTTAAAATGACAACTAACGCGTTTCGGCACAAGTCTTTTTCACAGCATTACTATCATTTGTAAAACAATGCTCAAATGATCACATCTCACATCTCAGAGATTTCAGTTGAAAAGTCAAAACCCTCAGTTGGGTTGCTTTGAGAAATATCATTAGCCTACATATATCTACTGTACTATTCCTGTGTCTCTCAAGTAACAATAAAGAAAAAAAATTTTTTTGTGCTTACTGTAAAATCTTTCGAGACACAGGTCCCTATTGGTCTTATGCACTGCTTGCTCACAAACAGAGGCATGGTGGTTGGAGATCAATAGGTGGCTGGCTTAATATTTCCCTGTAAAAATATGCACATCTCAAGGTACCCCGTTCTAAAATGTAAAAAAAGCTAATAAGACCCCAGAACTGACAATAAGAGGCAGAGGAGAGGTAAATAAGGATGCTTTGCAGGGTCCCGACATCCTTCTTAACCAATGGTGTAACGCGTGACAGCTCTCAAATTTTTGTTGTCCGAAATTCCGACAGCAAAAGTCGGATGAAGCCTACACCACATTTGTTGTCGGAAATTCTGACCATGTCATTAGAGTGGCTGCTATACTCTCCAAAGGTGTCTCTTAAATGGTTTTGAGGATGGACACTGCTGTTGTAGTTTTTATATTACACCTTGTCTATGTCTAACTTTCTTACGGAGACTATGCTCCTCACTCATTGTCGGTGTGTATTACTTTACTTTGCCTATATCCATATTATTGATTTTGTACCATGCCTCTGTTTCAAAAAAGGAACATTCTGTTTTGTTAAAATAAAGTTCCCTGCAGCTTTAGTCACATCACTGCTATTCTGCCTGCCTTTACCATTGCAGCACCAGATGTTCAGAGCCAAGAAGAGGATAGGGCATCACTGCAGGGAAGATTTCTCCAGGATCCAGCTACCTGCGCAACGTGGAACATACTTTATTACAGGTAAGCGATGTGACTAAAGCCAAAGGGATTTTTATTTGTTATTTATTTTTTTAGCTAAAGTTTAGCTTTAATGTTTTTAGGCAGCAAACACATATAATTGCAACTGGATTGATATGATATTTTACGGCACCCTCTATATATGGAATATGTTTAAGGCTACATTTATCAGAAGAAAATATGTCAAAGAAAACAGCAACCAGAATGTTTTTTGCTAACAGGCACAATAAACTGCCACTGGCCATTCTCATTTATAGCTCTCTATTAATCAGAACTGAGATTCTAAAACTATACTAGTAAACTACTAGATAGTGTAAGGTCATTTGAAAGTTACTTGAGAAAAAAAATTCTATTATACCACAGATAATAAATAATAAAATAACTGTATTCTACTTCCTTAAAGCAGACCTTCAGTATTTTTTTCATCTTTCCATCAATTAAATCTTTTGCCCTTGTTGTTTTAACTTTGGATAGAATTTTTTTTCTGCCAGTAGATACCTTATACAGCCCACTTCCTGTTTCTTGTCTGGTCATTAGCCTAGGCTTACAGTATGTGCACAGCTCTCTCTCTAACTCTTGTGAGAGTTTGCCAGAAAGGGAGGAGGATGAGTCATAAGAGGGCCAAAGAGAGCTGCAGGGCTGCAGAGCTGGGGGTGTGCCTCTGTGTGTCTGTGTCAATGCAGGAAATAAACAGGCAGCGGCTTCATCTGTCCACAGTTAAAATGTATGCAGCCAGGCTTAGTGGAAGGAGATATCTGAAGCATATTTGACAAGTACACACAGTACATATAAAATATATAAATAAAATAATATGCAAAGTGGTTGGAGGCAAGCTTCAGAATGGCAACAATGTTTTTATTACAAATTAT
Source organism: Rana kukunoris (assembly GCA_029574335.1). Lineage (NCBI taxonomy): Eukaryota > Metazoa > Chordata > Amphibia > Anura > Ranidae > Rana > Rana kukunoris. Next base: position 510,313,385 of record CM056050.1, read on the forward strand.
GTGAGCAGACTGCAGTTCCTCTTTAAATACATTTTATCATGGTCTACCTACTATAAATAGAGATGCGCTGAACATCCCCTGAACTGCAAACTCCATAAGAGCCGAACATGAGAGATCAAAAGTCCCAGTTTTAAATTAAAGGCTTATATACAAGTAATTGGCCATACAAAAGGTATGGAGCCCCGAGTACTGCTCTGAGGGACATGTACCAATGCAATTTAAAAAGAAAAAAATATATAGTTTTTAAAGGAGCAGCGATTTTGATGCTTCAAGTGAAACAATAACAATGAAAAATTCCTGAGGGGTCTCCTTAGTCTGCTTCTAAAGTGGTGCATCTGTACCATGTATAGAACCTGCTGCAGCAAAACTGTCATTTCTAAAGAATCAAATCACATGGCTATTTAACCACTTAACGCCTGCCGCATGTATATGTACGTCCACAGAATGGCACGTACAGGCAGATGGGCGTACATGTACGTCCCTGCCTTCTTGCGGGTCGGGGGTCCAATCGGGACCCCCCCGCTACATGCGGCGGGCGTTTTACTTCTGGGAGCGGTTGTTTGTTTTTGTCCGCCCCTCGCGATCGCTCCCAGCCAATCCGCATAGCCTCCGCTCTGCACTTCCTCTGCCTGTGTAATGTAAACACTGGCAGAGGAAGTGATGTCACCTCTCCTCTCGGCGGTATTTTCAATCCGGCGAGAGGAGAGAAGACATCACAAGTAAGTCACACCAACAGCACACTGACACCAGTACACATAGGCACATTAACCCCTTCCGATCACCCCCCCCCCAGCCCCCTGTCACAGTGTCACTGATTACAGTGATCATATATTTACTGATCACTGCATTTAGTGTCAGTGTGACAGTTAGTGTGACAGACAGTTAGTGTTAGGTCCAGGGTAGCCCCGTACCCCCCTAATAAATGTTTAACCCCTTGATCACCACCCTAGTTAACCCTTTCACCCCCTATTGCCAGTGTCACTAAGCGATCGGTTTTCTGATCGCTGTATTAGTGTCACTGTTGCCGCTAGGTAGCTCATTTTTTTTTTATATTGGGATTTTTTTTTTACTAAAGACATGTGGCTAAACACATTTTGGCCAAAATGTTTGACTAAAATTTAGTTTATTCAATTTTTCTTATAACAAAAAGTACAAAATATCATTTTCTACTGTTTGTTTTTGTCCGCCCCTCGCGATCGCTCCCAGCCAATCCGCATAGCCTCCGCTCTGCACTTCCTCTGCCTGTGTAATATAAACACTGGCAGAGGAAGTGATGTCACCTCTCCTCTCGGCGGTATTTTCAATCCGGCGAGAAGAGAGAAGACATCACAAGTAAGTCACACCAACAGCACACTGACACCAGTACACATAGGCACATTAACCCCTTCCGATCACCCCCCCCCATCCCCCTGTCACAGTGTCACTGATCATATATTTACTGATCACTGCATTTAGTGTCAGTGTGACAGTTAGTGTGACAGACAGTTATGCCGCGTACACACGATCACTTTTTGTGATGAAAAAAAACGTAATTTTATCTGTCAGAGGTGAGGAGACCAAAGCTGTGTTCCCAGTACAGAGGAGCACACATCGGTCTCCTCCCCTTGTGAGTCCCCTCCCCTACAGTTAGAACACACTTTAGGGAACATTTTAACCCCTTCAGCGCCCCCTAGCGTTATCCCCTTTCCTGCCAGTCATATTTACACAGTAATCTGTGCATATTTATAGCACTAATCGCTGTATAAATGTGAATGGTCCCAAAAGTGTCCAATATGTCCGCCGCAATGTCACGGTCACAATAAAAATTTGCAGATCGCCGCCATTATTAGTAAAAAAAATAATAAAATCTATCACCTATTTTGTAGACACTATGGCCCAGATTCAGAGAGATTCAGAGAGAATTGGATTCTCGTAGCGTATCAGAGATACACTACGCCGCCATTTTTTACCTGGCTCTACGTGGAATCCAGGTAGATTTTGTCCAGTAAACGATGGCGGCGTAGTGTATTTCTCCCGTCGCAATCCATCTACACAAGTAGGGGGCGTGAAGGATTTAAAATAGGCGCGTTCCCGCGGCGATCGAACTGCGCATGCTCCGTTCGCAAATTTCCCGCCGTGCATTGCGCGAAATCACGTCGTTACGTCATTCGTTGTTTGAGTAGCATCGTTTACGGACATTTCTATTCCCGAACGACTTACGTAAAAAAATAAAAAAATTAATTAAATTCGACGCGGGAACGACGGCCATACTTAACATGGACAGGATGTTGGGGGTCGTGGCGCTGTTGCTGGTAAGTTGTATTAATGAGCCGATAGTCACCCTTCCAGGTTTAAATGATAGGCTCTGTTAGGGCAACTGTCCCTTAATGTATGATATAGAGGTGCCCAGCCTGGGCAAGGTAGATCTAAGTGTACAAGAATAGTGGTGGTACCCTCTAGAAACCACTAGAGGCGATGGTGCTCCTGGTACTGTGTGGCATATGTTCTAATAGTGATCTACAATATATCAAGTCCACTAATCACATTGCACATAACACAGTGTAGATATAACAAGATTAAACCTTATACACCATCTCTATGTACATAAGGTTCAAGGTCAGAGGTCTAAAAAATATATACATAAAATATATACATATGGTTCAAGGCCAGAGGTCTAAAGAGTATATATATATATAATAATTAACATGCAGGAGTCCATATGGCAACAATACAGGCTGGTAAGTAAAAGTGATGTGAGGATCAGGGTGCACCTAGCTAGGTAGGTGGTCTTTTTACTGTACAACAGGTGTTGCTCGCTGTGGTCCCGGTGCTCCCCCTTATGGGTCCCCACTCACCAGAGGCAATCACCCCTGCTGGGGTAGAGTGCGTGTCAAACGGACAGCTGCTCCTTCGTACCGTGACCTTTTCTCCTGGTATGTCTCCTGGGTTCCTGAGGTATATCCTTGGTGTTGATGGTTTGGAATTCAATTGTTTCTGAGTTCCTCCAAGGCAAAGAAAAAATCTCCCATAGAGTAGTACGTTTAAAATATAAAAAAGTTTTATTGGCACTACCAACAGGTGTGCATCAAAACATAAGCAGAAATACAAAAAATGAAAATAAAAATATAAATATAAAAATAAAATATGACAGCAGGCTGTGTTGCTGAACTAGCACAGCTGACAGTCAGAAAAAACCACAACTAGATAAATGACAGCAGCCTATATAAAAATGAGAGTATAGGTCCTGCATATACACTGCACTGTAATGCCCGATAGCTGTTCGTACCAGCGTGGGAACGGCGTGCGTTCCAACCACAGTCAGCTGGTGAACCGGAAGTGCGTGTGGGTGTGCGTGTGTCCGCTTTACGCACGTTTCGTATTGTATTACGTCTTCTGAAGCGGGTACACGCATACCCTATCTTGCTGCATATAAAGAGGACGCTACCATGGCAACACACAGACGCTCGATGGTGTTAGCCAATCGGGTGGCACGTAGGCGTCCTAACATATGGATAAAACTGAGGGATATATGGGGCGTGATATGCAACTAACGTCACCCACTCACGCATCACAGGAGGGATGTGTCTATCCTATCGTGTGAGGACAGTTACCAGAAGGCTATGTTATTTGCCATGCTAGCATCCTTACAGCTACGATAGTAACAGGAAGTATGATCAAAAAATATATATATCCATAATAATCAAAATGAGAGTCTAACGTTCTATACGGGACATGAAAATGACTCAGTGTGTTACGATATGGGGTATCTAGCCCGATCTGATAGTAAACTAGTTTACATTAGTAATAGAATGTAGGTTCTAAGGTTCCTCGCAGAGAGGGCGTTACATAGTGCACATAATTCAATTTAACATTAATACCCGCACTTGGTACAGCTAAATGTGCTCAATACTGTGACATATATGATAAAAAGGTTAAATAATAAGATCAGGCTGTATGCTGCAGTGAAATGATCTAAAGTGAGATACAAGTATCTGTGTTAATTACTGCGCATATGTGCACACTTGTGCATCAATATATAGCAGTAATGTGAACTCAGTGATATAAAAAATATACTAGGTAAGAATACACCGATGTGTATCTGTATATGCAAAAATAAAATACTAAGAAGTGAGTATGTGTACTAGGGCTAATTGGCTCATGCCCTTAATAAGTATTCATATAGGGATGAAAGATAAATGTGCCCAGGGAAATAATATGAGAAAGTGTTATGACAGACAGTCTCATTAGGTGAGGAAATTTCATATTGTAATTAATTGTGGGGAATAAAACAGTGTGTCTCCTATATATAAAAAAAGGATAAGAGTATTATGTACACTGGGCTTCTTGGCTGATGCCCTAAGCAAGTGTCTGCAGTGGGAATAGGAGGTTTGAAAGGCAGAGGGAGATATTATGAAGAGGTATTGTCACACAGATGTCACTGTATAAGTGAAATACAGTATAGATTGTAGAGGAGTCTACCGGTGTGTTCACTAGGGTTCCTATCTAATACCCTAAGTAGGTGGCCATATGGGGTTCATATGCAAAAGAGAATGGTTGTGAGGAAGTAGGTAAAGAGGTATAATGCCTAAAATATTAGGTATAGGGCATAATTGGTGCCAGTTGGAGATATTATGAAGAGGTATTGTCACACAGATGTCACTGTGTAAGTGAAATACAGTATAAATTGTAGAGGAGTCTACCGGTGTGTTCACTGGGGTTCCTGTCTAATACCCTAAATAGGTTTCCATATGGGGTTCATATGCAAAAGAGAATGATTGTAAGGAGGTAGGTAGAAAGGTATAATGCCTAAAGTATTAGGTATAGGGCATAATTGGTGCCAGTTGGAAGCCATGGGCTATCAGGTGGGCAAGTCAGGGGTTTGCTAGAAAACAGTTAAGATCTATATCAACGTTTAATCCATGCGGCCTTAAAGACCCCAAACGATAGATCCAACTAGTTTCATTCTGGGAGATGGCTGTGGTCTTATTCCCACCCCTCCAGTTATCCTTAACTAGGTCTATGCCGTAGAAAATAAGGCCCGTCGGGTCATTCTGATGAAATTTTTTGAAATGGCGTGAGAGGTTATGTTTGGTAGATCCCTTTTTAATTCTATTGATGTGCTCCCGTATTCTAACTTTGAGAGGTCGTGTAGTTCGGCCTAGGTATTGTAGATGACAAGGGCATTCAATAACGTAAGTTACGTGAGTGGAATGGCATGTGATGAGTTCTTTGATATTATATTCTTTGAAGTCTACCCTTGATTTAAAACTCGTTTTTTTCCTGGGTTGCTTCTTGCTCACCCTGCATGGCAAACATTTTTGGCATTTGAAAAAGCCCTTCAGCTGAGGGCAAAGGTTGATCGGTTTGGGCGGGTCGATTACATTATGTACAAGATGGTGGCGTAAGGAGGGGGCGCGTTTGTAGATGAAGGTAGGTTTTTTCTTTAAAATTCTATTCAAGGTGTGGTCTTCGTGCAGGATGGGCCAGTATTTTTTGACTATTTGTTCAAACTCCTTATACTGTGAATTGAACCCAGTGATGAAAGCTACATCTGGTGCACTCGATTTGTTTTGATCTTTAGGTGTTAACATGATGTTCCTATCCATTTTCTGGACCTCCTCTTTGAGTTTCATCTGGTTGTTTTCTTTGTACCCTTTCTCCTTAAACCTCTCAATGATTACATCAGCTTGATTTCTATAATCTGCGATAGAGTTGCAATTTCTACGAAGTCGCATGAGTTGCCCTTTGGGTATGTTTGCCTTCCACTTCGGGTGGTGGCAGCTGGTAGATGGAATATATCCATTACGATCCGTAGATTTAAAGAAGGTCTTTGTATGCAATTCGGGTCCTACTTTAAAGATCTGGAGGTCTAGGAAATCTATACTTTCCATGTCACACTTCCCCGTGAACGTAAGACCATATCTGTTGGTGTTCAGATTGTGTAAGAACTCCTGGAAGGAGTCAGTGGATCCGTCCCAGAGGATTACGAGATCATCAATATATCTTCGATATAGTTTGATCTGGGGGATATTAAGGTTGTACACGTATTCTTCCTCCCAGCAATCCATCAGTAGGTTTGCGACACTGGGGGCATAACGAGCCCCCATCGCCACTCCCTTTGTTTGAACATAATAATTATTTTTATACCAAAAATAATTGCAGCTCATCGCCATTTGTAGTCCTTCAATGATGAAATTGATCTGTTCCTGTTTTAGCCTTGTATTTTGATGAAGGGCTTTTTCTACCCCATAGATGCCATCCGTTTGTGAAATGCTGGTGTACAGTGAGTCGACATCAATTGTGGCCAGCAATAGATTTTCCACTCCTACTACATGTTTAAGTTCTTTAATGAGCTGTACGCTATCTCGTAGATGCGATCTGCCCTCTTTAACAATAGGTTTAAGGAATGTGTCCAAGTACTCTCCTAGCCTGGAGAACACAGAGTTAATCCCACTAATAATGGGTCTTCCTGGGGGCTTATTAATTCTTTTATGTACCTTAGGCGTATAGTAAATCACCGGTGTTTTGGTGGAATTTGACACCAGGTATTCAGCCTCACTAGGGCTCAGTATGCCCATGGTTTTTCCTTTTTTGACGTATTTGGACAGTTTCTTGTTAAACCTGGCTTTTGGGTTGCCGTTTAACTTTTTATAGGTATTAGGGACCTTGAGTAAATTGTCCATTTCTTCTTCGTAGTCTGCCTTGTGAAGGATAACAAGCCCCCCGCCCTTATCTGCTGGCTTAATGATGACTTCATTTTTCTTCCCAATTGCTTTAATAGTTTCCCAAACATTCTTGTTTTTATTTTTGAATTTTCTCTGTAGTTTCCTTAAGTCATTTTCAACCATTTTCTTGAAAGCTGTTATGCACTGGTTACCTGGGGTATTTGGATTGAATACTGAGTTGTTCCTTAAATTGGTCTGTGTGTATTCCGAGGGTTCTGTAATCCGTTCCCCTGTATTATTCGCAAAAAAATTCCGCAAATTCAATTTTCTTAGAAACTTTTGAAGGTCTATGTATGCTTCAAATTGGTCTAGGGTCTTTTCAGGGGCATATTTGAGACCTAGGTCTAGGATCTGTAATTCATCTTTAGTAAGTTGGATACTACTAAGATTGAAGATACCTCTTCCTAGTATTGTCTGGGGCGCTTTCTTCTGCCCTCCCCTACACCCTCTGGTGCGTTTTCTCTTTGAGTGTGTTCCTCTTCTCTCTCCTGATTGTATGTGCGATTTCCCCATTGATTGGGGTATGGTCCCTGTTCCTGGTGGCTTTGGTTCCTTTGGTAGTCCTCTCTTCCTGTGGGTCTTCCATGGGTATCCGGCCGGTTGCCATTCACCCCTCTCCATCCGGCATTTCCTTGACCGTTTCGTGGTCTCCATCTTCCTGGTGGTCTGGTGTTTGGGCCTCCCCTGGGAAAACCCCTGTTTTGCCTCATACTTCTCCCTTGTTGGGGGTATTGGTCATATGTCTGATAGTCTCGTCCTGAGGATGGTCTGTTTCTACTGGGCGACCTCCACCTCGGTTCATTAGGACTTCTATGATCACCGGTATCTTCATATCTCACCCTCCTGTTATCTGGCCTACCCTGGTGCCATCTGGGTGTATGATTCCCACCTTGTATGGGTTCCCTTGTCCTATTAGGTGTAACAGGAGGGTTAATGAACCTAGGTGTAGAGTCTGCATAGGTGGCTGCTAGGGACGGTTCACTCTCATCCATGAGGGTGTCATCAAGATCATCAGTGGATCCATCCATGGCTGCCTGCCACTTATAAACTTGCATGTTCTTATAGTCCAGGACATCCCTCTTAAATTTATTTTGCTTCTTAATTTGAATATCATGATCATACTTTTTAATGTGTTCCTGTAATTCTTTAGTCTTATCTTTGTAGTCTTGTTGGCTGGCAAATGGGGTTAGGGATTTCTGTATTTCTGCGATATGGGATTCTATTGTTTTAAGTTTAAAGTTCCTTCTTTTAACTATTTGATGTAAGAGCTCGTTCTCGCTCGAGTTAAAAAAGTTATACCATTCGTTCATTAGTCCAGAGTCTGTAACATTATCATTGGGGTGTACATCCCATCTTAACCTCCTGGGGGTCATTTTTTCTTTAATGTATGTCTCCAATGTGGCTATATCCCACCATACTCTAAGTTGTTTCTCCATAGTGTGTTTCAGCTGTGTGACCATACCCTGCATGTCTTGGCTGTTGATGATTTCTTCTTGGCTAAAAATCCCATCAACATTAATGTTCCTATTAGTCATATACCCAAAAACTTCCATAGCTGCAGATAAAAATATTGCACCTAGGTGAAATACGAAATGAAAATAAAGGAGAAGACCTGCGCTTAGGATGATAGAAATAAGAGATAAGACTAAAGAATTACAGGAACACATTAAAAAGTATGATCATGATATTCAAATTAAGAAGCAAAAGAAATTTAAGAGGGATGTCCTGGACTATAAGAACATGCAAGTTTATAAGTGGCAGGCAGCCATGGATGGATCCACTGATGATCTTGATGACACCCTCATGGATGAGAGTGAACCGTCCCTAGCAGCCACCTATGCAGACTCTACACCTAGGTTCATTAACCCTCCTGTTACACCTAATAGGACAAGGGAACCCATACAAGGTGGGAATCATACACCCAGATGGCACCAGGGTAGGCCAGATAACAGGAGGGTGAGATATGAAGATACCGGTGATCATAGAAGTCCTAATGAACCGAGGTGGAGGTCGCCCAGTAGAAACAGACCATCCTCAGGACGAGACTATCAGACATATGACCAATACCCCCAACAAGGGAGAAGTATGAGGCAAAACAGGGGTTTTCCCAGGGGAGGCCCAAACACCAGACCACCAGGAAGATGGAGACCACGAAACGGTCAAGGAAATGCCGGATGGAGAGGGGTGAATGGCAACCGGCCGGATACCCATGGAAGACCCACAGGAAGAGAGGACTACCAAAGGAACCAAAGCCACCAGGAACAGGGACCATACCCCAATCAATGGGGAATCGCACATACAATCAGGAGAGAGAAGAGGAACACACTCAAAGAGAAAACGCACCAGAGGGTGTAGGGGAGGGCAGAAGAAAGCGCCCCAGACAATACTAGGAAGAGGTATCTTCAATCTTAGTAGTATCCAACTTACTAAAGATGAATTACAGATCCTAGACCTAGGTCTCAAATATGCCCCTGAAAAGACCCTAGACCAATTTGAAGCATACATAGACCTTCAAAAGTTTCTAAGAAAATTGAATTTGCGGAAATTTTTTGCGAATAATACAGGGGAACGGATTACAGAACCCTCGGAATACACACAGACCAATTTAAGGAACAACTCAGTATTCAATCCAAATACCCCAGGTAACCAGTGCATAACAGCTTTCAAGAAAATGGTTGAAAATGACTTAAGGAAACTACAGAGAAAATTCAAAAATAAAAACAAGAATGTTTGGGAAACTATTAAAGCAATTGGGAAGAAAAATTAAGTCATCATTAGGCCAGCAGATAAGGGCGGGGGGCTTGTTATCCTTGACAAGGCAGACTACGAAGAAGAAATGGACAATTTACTCAAGGTCCCTAATACCTATAAAAAGTTAAACGGCAACCCAAAAGCCAGGTTTAACAAGAAACTGTCCAAATACGTCAAAAAAGGAAAAACCATGGGCATACTGAGCCCTAGTGAGGCTGAATACCTGGTGTCAAATTCCACCAAAACACCGGTGATTTACTATACGCCTAAGGTACATAAAAGAATTAATAAGCCCCCAGGAAGACCCATTATTAGTGGGATTAACTCTGTGTTCTCCAGGCTAGGAGAGTACTTGGACACATTCCTTAAACCTATTGTTAAAGAGGGCAGATCGCATCTACGAGATAGCGTACAGCTCATTAACGAACTTAAACATGTAGTAGGAGTGGAAAATCTATTGCTGGCCACAATTGATGTCGACTCACTGTACACCAGCATTTCACAAACGGATGGCATCTATGGGGTAGAAAAAGCCCTTCATCAAAATACAAGGCTAAAACAGGAACAGATCAATTTCATCATTGAAGGACTACAAATGGCGATGAGCTGCAATTATTTTTGGTATAAAAATAATTATTATGTTCAAACAAAGGGAGTGGCGATGGGGGCTCGTTATGCCCCCAGTGTCGCAAACCTACTGATGGATTGCTGGGAGGAAGAATACGTGTACAACCTTAATATCCCCCAGATCAAACTATATCGAAGATATATTGATGATCTCGTAATCCTCTGGGACGGATCCACTGACTCCTTCCAGGAGTTCTTACACAATCTGAACACCAACAGATATGGTCTTACGTTCACGGGGAAGTGTGACATGGAAAGTATAGATTTCCTAGACCTCCAGATCTTTAAAGTAGGACCCGAATTGCATACAAAGACCTTCTTTAAATCTACGGATCGTAATGGATATATTCCATCTACCAGCTGCCACCACCCGAAGTGGAAGGCAAACATACCCAAAGGGCAACTCATGCGACTTCGTAGAAATTGCAACTCTATCGCAGATTATAGAAATCAAGCTGATGTAATCATTGAGAGGTTTAAGGAGAAAGGGTACAAAGAAAACAACCTGATGAAACTCAAAGAGGAGGTCCAGAAAATGGATAGGAACATCATGTTAACGCCTAAAGATCAAAACAAATCGAGTGCACCAGATGTAGCTTTCATCACTGGGTTCAATTCACAGTATAAGGAGTTTGAACAAATAGTCAAAAAATACTGGCCCATCCTGCACGAAGACCACACCTTGAATAGAATTTTAAAGAAAAAACCTACCTTCATCTACAAACGCGCCCCCTCCTTACGCCACCATCTTGTACATAATGTAATCGACCCGCCCAAACCGATCAACCTTTGCCCTCAGCTGAAGGGCTTTTTCAAATGCCAAAAATGTTTGCCATGCAGGGTGAGCAAGAAGCAACCCAGGAAAAAAACGAGTTTTAAATCAAGGGTAGACTTCAAAGAATATAATATCAAAGAACTCATCACATGCCATTCCACTCACGTAACTTACGTTATTGAATGCCCTTGTCATCTACAATACGTAGGCCGAACTACACGACCTCTCAAAGTTAGAATACGGGAGCACATCAATAGAATTAAAAAGAGATCTACCAAACATAACCTCTCACGCCATTTCAAAAAATTTCATCAGAATGACCCGACGGGCCTTATTTTCTACGGCATAGACCTAGTTAAGGATAACTGGAGGGGTGGGAATAAGACCACAGCCATCTCCCAGAATGAAACTAGTTGGATCTATCGTTTGGGGTCTTTAAGGCCGCATGGATTAAACGTTGATATAGATCTTAACTGTTTTCTAGCAAACCCCTGACTTGCCCACCTGATAGCCCATGGCTTCCAACTGGCACCAATTATGCCCTATACCTAATACTTTAGGCATTATACCTTTCTACCTACCTCCTTACAATCATTCTCTTTTGCATATGAACCCCATATGGAAACCTATTTAGGGTATTAGACAGGAACCCCAGTGAACACACCGGTAGACTCCTCTACAATTTATACTGTATTTCACTTACACAGTGACATCTGTGTGACAATACCTCTTCATAATATCTCCAACTGGCACCAATTATGCCCTATACCTAATATTTTATGCATTATACCTCTTTACCTACTTCCTCACAACCATTCTCTTTTGCATATGAACCCCATATGGCCACCTACTTAGGGTATTAGATAGGAACCCTAGTGAACACACCGGTAGACTCCTCTACAATCTATACTGTATTTCACTTATACAGTGACATCTGTGTGACAATACCTCTTCATAATATCTCCCTCTGCCTTTCAAACCTCCTATTCCCACTGCAGACACTTGCTTAGGGCATCAGCCAAGAAGCCCAGTGTACATAATACTCTTATCCTTTTTTTATATATAGGAGACACACTGTTTTATTCCCCACAATTAATTACAATATGAAATTTCCTCACCTAATGAGACTGTCTGTCATAACACTTTCTCATATTATTTCCCTGGGCACATTTATCTTTCATCCCTATATGAATACTTATTAAGGGCATGAGCCAATTAGCCTTAGTACACATACTCACTTCTTAGTATTTTATTTTTGCATATACAGATACACATCGGTGTATTCTTACCTAGTATATTTTTTATATCACTGAGTTCACATTACTGCTATATATTGATGCACAAGTGTGCACATATGCGCAGTAATTAACACAGATACTTGTATCTCACTTTAGATCATTTCACTGTAGCATACAGCCTGATCTTATTATTTAACCTTTTTATCATATATGTCACAGTATTGAGCACATTTAGCTGTACCAAGTGCGGGTATTAATGTTAAATTGAATTATGTGCACTATGTAACGCCCTCTCTGCGAGGAACCTTAGAACCTACATTCTATTACTAATGTAAACTAGTTTACTATCAGATCGGGCTAGATACCCCATATCGTAACACACTGAGTCATTTTCATGTCCCGTATAGAACGTTAGACTCTCATTTTGATTATTATGGATATATATATTTTTTGATCATACTTCCTGTTACTATCGTAGCTGTAAGGATGCTAGCATGGCAAATAACATAGCCTTCTGGTAACTGTCCTCACACGATAGGATAGACACATCCCTCCTGTGATGCGTGAGTGGGTGACGTTAGTTGCATATCACGCCCCATATATCCCTCAGTTTTATCCATATGTTAGGATGCCTACGTGCCACCCGATTGGCTAACGCCATCGAGCGTCTGTGTGTTGCCATGGTAGCGTCCTCTTTATATGCAGCAAGATAGGGTATGCGTGTACCCGCTTCAGAAGACGTAATACAATACGAAACGTGCGTAAAGAGGACACACGCACACCCACACGCACTTTCGGTTCACCAGCTGACTGTGGTTGGAACGCACGCCGTTCCCACGCTGGTACGAACAGCTATCGGGCATTACAGTGCAGTGTATATGCAGGACCTATACTCTCATTTTTATATAGGCTGCTGTCATTTATCTAGTTGTGTTTTTTTCTGACTGTCAGCTGTGCTAGTTCAGCAACACAGCCTGCTGTCATATTTTATTTTTATATTTATATTTTTATTTTCATTTTTTGTATTTCTGCTTATGTTTTGATGCACACCTGTTGGTAGTGCCAATAAAACTTTTTTATATTTTAAACGTACTACTCTATGGGAGCTTTTTTCTTTGCCTTGGAGGAACTCAGAAACAATTGAATTCCAAACCATCAACACCAAGGATATACCTCAGGAACCCAGGAGACATACCAGGAGAAAAGGTCACGGTACGAAGGAGCAGCTGTCCGTTTGACACGCACTCTACCCCAGCAGGGGTGATTGCCTCTGGTGAGTGGGGACCCATAAGGGGGAGCACCGGGACCACAGCGAGCAACACCTGTTGTACAGTAAAAAGACCACCTACCTAGCTAGGTGCACCCTGATCCTCACATCACTTTTACTTACCAGCCTGTATTTTTGCCATATGGACTCCTGCATGTTAATTATTATATATATATATACTCTTTAGACCTCTGGCCTTGAACCATATGTATATATTTTATGTATATATTTTTTAGACCTCTGACCTTGAACCTTATGTACATAGAGATGGTGTATAAGGTTTAATCTTGTTATATCTACACTGTGTTATGTGCAATGTGATTAGTGGACTTGATATATTGTAGATCACTATTAGAACATATGCCACACAGTACCAGGAGCACCATCGCCTCTAGTGGTTTCTAGAGGGTACCACCACTATTCTTGTACACTTAGATCTACCTTGCCCAGGCTGGCCACCTCTATATCATACATTAAGGGACAGTTGCCCTAACAGAGCCTATCATTTAAACCTGGAAGGGTGACTATCGGCTCATTAATACAACTTACCAGCAACAGCGCCACGACCCCCAACATCCTGTCTATTTTCCTAGTATACTCTCTTAGGGGAGCTATATTTAAGGGGGGGCTGCAGTTGCATACTTTCATACCCCTATTTCTATCATCCTAAGCGCAGGTCTTCTCCTTTATTTCCATACTTAACATGGGCTACGCACCGTTAGACCAGCAAAAAGCTGGTCTAACAGTACGTAAAAAAAAACAGACGTAAGCGATTGTGAAGACCGCTCGTATCTTCGTGGATCGCCGTAAAAACACATTTGCATATCCCGACGCATCAAAACGACGCGAACTCCTCCCAGCGGCCGCAAAAATATTGCAGCGTAGATCCGAAGGCTTACGAAGACGTAAGCCTCTCGGATCGAAGCCCGAAGCCGCCGTATCATGGTTTGAGGATTCAAACTAGTGATACGGCGCGCGAAATTTGAAATTACTCCTGTCTAACACCAGTTAGACAGGCGTAATTGCTTTATGAATCTGGGCCTATAGCTTTTGCGCAAACCAATCAATATACGTATATTGTGATTTTTTTTTACCAAAAATATGTAGAAGAATACGTATCAGTTTTCTCCTGGCTGCAGCAACAAGAGGATCACCTACCACGTTAAAGATCACTGCTCTCAATTCCTCGTCTTGGATCAAATTCAGTTTTTTCAACTAGACAATTAGCCAGCTGTAGATCAGTACTTCCCCAGGGGGGGGGGGGGGGTCTTTGACGGGTCTTTTGTTCCCATATTAGGTTAAACAAATCCAATATAAGTGTCATCTTGCTTGGGCTGGTTCGCATACGATGTTGTATGATCTACCTTCATTGGTTTAACCATTCCATGATGCTGTCCCTATTCTGACAATACCTGCAGACCATCTGTCTCCTATGAGAGGATATTTTTTCAACAATTTTGTTTTAATGACCATAGGACACACTGTCTCATCTGGCAAGACAGCAACTTTTTATCTCCTCCTGAGAAAATATTACATATATATCCATCGATTGTACTGCGACTTCATTGCATCACCCTGGCCCTGATGAAGAGGCATTACTCTGCATAGCCTCGAAACGTTGGCATATCTGTCCTTATCGTAACAGACAGTTCTTTGAGGGTTTCTTTGCATTTTTTGTCGCTATTGTATTTTCTTGTATATTTTGTTATTATTGATGTTTAATGCTGCTGTACTTTGTGTGCCCCTATTTGTATTACCCCTCTTTTGGTCATTTGGATGCTTTTATAAAAACGTTGTAGCATTGGCCTTAATGTGTTGTCTACGAACAACAATATTTAATAAAATTTGATACTTTTTTGATAACTTAATTGACGACCGCTCAGTTCTTTATCTTTACTTATAAACCAGTCTCCCAATTTAAAAGTCCCACCGAGGAAATACACTCCACCTCTGGGGTATACAAATCTATTTTTGGGGGAAAAACATAAAGATTTAATTTGGGTACAGTGTTGCATGACCGCGCAATTGTCATTCAAAGTGCAACAGCGCTGAAAACTAAAAACTGGTCTGGGCAGGAAGGGGTTAAATAGGTAAGGAGCCGTGGTCACCTGGTAATGTCACCTGTTGGTCCTGCCCCCTTTTAAAGTCACCGACTGGTGCATACTCACCAGGTGGCCCATTCCCTTAACTATTTAGGAACAGTCACCCGATGGAGGAGGCATTCGGTGGTTAGCCTTTGTTGCAGAACTAACCCCAAATGTAAATTGCAAACGCAGTGGACAAAAACTAGCACAAGAGAGTGCAGGGTTTGGGAGTGTGTTATGCTCAGAATGCAGGGATCAGGAGTGCGTTATGCTTAGAATGCAGGATTCAGGAGTGCGTTACTCTCAAAATTCGGGGTTAAGGAGTAAGTTAAGCTCAGAAAGCAGGGTTCAGGAGTGGGTTGCACTCAGAATTCAGGGATCAGGAGTGTGTTACACTCAGAATGCAGGGATCAGGAGTCTGTTGCATTCAGAATGCAGGGATCAGGAGTCTGTTGCATTCAGAATGCAGGGATCAGGAGTCTGTTGCATTCAGAATGCAGGGATCAGGAGTGTGTTACCCTCAGAATGCAGAGTTAATGAGTGGTTTACGCTCAGAATGCAGGGATCAGGAGTGCATTATGCTCAGAATGCAGGGATCAGAAGTGCGTTGCGCTCAGAATGCAGAAATCAGGAATGTGTTGGACTCAGAATGCAGGGATCAGGAGTGCGTTGCGCTTAGAATGCAGGGATCAGAAATGCATTGCGCTCAGAATGCAGGGATCAGGAGTGTGTTGCGCTCAGAATGCTGGGATCAGGAGTACGTTGTGCTCAGAATTCAGGGATCAGGAGTGTGTTGCACTCAGAATGCAGGGATCAGAAGTGCATTGCGCTCACAATGCAGGGATCAGGAGTGAGTAGTGCTCAGAATGCAGGGATTGGGGGGTGATGTGAAGGGTGGTAGAGGACACTGCTTTGGGAGTGGCCCTGCCCATAGCAGTGTCCTTTGCCCCCTTCCTTAGACATGTGCAGAAAGGAAAAAATTGTTCAGTTTTGTTTTGGATAGATTCGTTGTGTTACTAATATTGTTTCGTTATGGAATTTGTTTAGTTTGGTTTCAGACTCCTGAAAGTAGTTAATAATCCTTGTCTAGATTAAATCTTTATGTTCTTTTGATCTCCTCATCCAGAAGGCTTTTATATAAATATCTGTCTAGTTGTTTTTCATGAATATTTTGGAAACTGTACCAGTTAGGCTATAGAGAGAAAAATATATGTATTAAGAAAGCAAACCTTACATGCTTCTGATCCTTTAAAGTGTAAATGTGCTGTAGGCACAAAAAAATCTAAAATCAGCATCACAATTTCCTGCTGTTTTGCACTGTTGCTCTCTACAGATAAGGTCAGGTAAGGTAAATCTGCACAATAAAAAACACATACCTATATTTCTTTTGGTTGATTATTGACTAACCTACTAGATTGAAACATTGTGCCCTTCAAGTACAGCTATTACTGTTAACGATTATGGTTTAGTCTTTTGGCTTTAAAAATATTAACAGTAATTCAAATCTTTACAGTATTTTCTATGTGTTACAATATGCCGTTTTAATAAAACTAATTGTGGAAAAAATAAAAATGAAATCTGTATTTGAAAATCTAACACTACTTAGTAGTCTTTTTTTTTTTTAAGGCTTTGCAAAAGACACATACACTCAGGCCTTGTACACACGAGGGAATATATCCGATGGGAACGGTCCGACGGACCGTTCCCATCGGATCTGTCCACCGGATTGCTTTGATCCGATGGCTGTACACACCATCGGATCAAATTCCCCGTCGGCGGACAGCGCTATGACGCGGCGGTGACGTTGACGCCGCCACGTCACCGCACCAGGAAGTAAACACTTCCGCGCGCATGCGTCGGATCCATTCACAGGATACGACGCATGTGCGGGCAGATATGTCCGCTGGTTTGCCGTACTAACCAGCGGACATATCTGACGCACAGCTCTCCGGCGAAAAATTCCAAAGCATGCTTTGGAAATTTTCCGCCGGAAGAATCCGGCCAGAACGGTCCGTTTGCCCCTACACACGAGCGGATTTTTTGGCTGAAATGGTCCGTCGGACCATGTTCAGCGGATTTATTCACTCGTGTGTACAAGGCCTCACAGTTGTGCATGTCTTAGCAACATCCTAGCAACAAGGCAAGATGGGGAGATGCAAGCTCTGGGAGATTTCAGTCCAGCTTCATGGGGTAAGTAAATGGCTAACACCTATAGCAGGGACATTTTCTTTATCATACATCACAGGACACAGAGCCGGTTATAATAATAACCATATGGGTTATGTGCCACCTATATGTGAATGGACACTGGTAGATCAATTAGATCAATCAAACAGGAAGTCCTTCCCTATAACCCTTCCTACACAGGAAGTACCTCAGTTTTTAGCCAGTGTTTGTAAGGCAGTGGACACTGATGTGCTAAAAAGAAGAAAGAGAACGGCGCCCTCAAAGTGCAGGATATTTAAAACATCTTTAATAAAAAGAGATTAAAAACACTCACATTTGAGTAGAGATAATCAGTCATGTCAAGGGTTAAGTGTGTTTCTTTCGCATTAGTCCTGGTGGAGTGTGTACATCACAGGCTGATGGTTGAGATCTGAGTCCTGTAGCACTCCTGTCTGCACTGAATGTCTACAGCCCTGGCTGGTGGCTGGGACGGGGATCACGGAGGCTCCGTGATGTGATGTTGTCGTCACTTCCGGGATTCAGGCTGGCGGGCAGCGCTTCGCGATCTGGACATGTGTGTCCCTTCTGTAGGCTTAATAGGTGGCCATTTTAGATGTGGTAATTTATACCATGTGGCAAGGGGGAGAGTGGGGGAGTGGCAAGGGGGAGTGTGGGGGAGTGGCAAGGGGGGAGTGTGGGGGAGTGGCAATCGGCTCAGGTAGTCATGGAGACCACACAAGCTAGAGCACAGCAGCACATGGGACTGGCCAAGCTATAGTACTAATGAGAACATTGGTGACACAACTAGGAATGACAAATGTTAAAAATTGGTTCATAAAAAGGACATATATCAAGGTGATTGATTTAAAGCTATATATAAACTCTGTTTAACTGTATATTATATTAATACTGCATACTATATTAAGATTATTTATAACCTATATGCTAATTAAATTTCTATTTACACCCAATTTATGGAAATCAGTAATGGTATATATATAAAAAAAGAGGTAGAGGATAATTATAGACAAAACTAGATAAAATAACTAACATTATTCAAAAATAATTAATAAATTATCACTAACTATAATTTGTTAATAAAACTAATAAAACTCTATACAGGATCTGATCACAAAACAATAAATATGGAATGTACTAAGAGTAAATGGCCCAACAATCTAAAATGATCACAATGGCGGTATATATAAGATAATAGTAATAATGATGACAATAATACCAATAACAATCATAATAATGATAATAATAATAATGATGGTATACTAATACTTAAATACCAGATCATTTTAGCAAGAGGGTTGGGAATAATAGGGAGGGGGTGGAACTACATATATACACAAATATATGTAAAAAATGTGTGTAAAAACTGTAAAAAATGTAAAAGATCCCATAGCCGCCATAAAATGCATAAGTGGGAGGTACCATGATGCGGATCACAACAGAATATTAATCTCAATGCCTTCGTTGAGGCCACCTAGCAATAAAGTATCTAGGGTGTATATCCAGTAATTCTCTCTCTCACACAATCTCTTATAGCGTTCGGCAGTAGGAAAGGTATGGGGGATGGATTCAATAACCCATACTCGTAATTCTGAGGCCTCGTACACACGAGGGAATTAATCCGCTGAAAATGGTCCGACGGACCATTTCAGCCGAAAAATCCGCTCGTCTGTAGGGGCAAACGGACAGTTTTGGACGGATTACTCCGGCGGAAAAGTTTCAAAGCATGCTGCCCGTCGGATATGTCCGCTGGTTAGTACGCCTAACCTGCGGACATATCTGCCCGCACATGCGTCGTATCCTGTGAATGGATCCGACGCATGCGCGCGGAAGTGTTTTACTTCCTGGTGCGGTGACGTGGCGGTGACATGGCGGCGTCAACGTCACCGCCGCGTCACCGCGCTGTCCGCCGGCGGGGAATTTTATCCGATGGTGTGTACAGCCACCGGATCAAACAGCCCGGCGGACATATCCGATGGAAACGGTCCGTCGGACCGTTTCCATCGGATAAATTACATCGTGTGTACAAGGCCTGAGGAGAGTTGTTTGTGATGTTCCTTAAAATGTCTGGGCACACTATGCTTGTCAGAACCCTTCTCTACCAGATTGCGGTGTTCTCCAAAGCGATTGCGGAGTGTACGTATGGTGTGGCCTACATAAAGTAGACTGCATGGGCATGTAAGACAGTACACTACGTAATCAGATCCACAGTTGAAGAAGTCCAGGGTGATATATTGTTTTCCTTTTGAGAGCACGTGAGGAAAGAGGCTTCTTGCACTGATACATGCCTTTAATATTAAAAAACATCAAAGGGGCACTGACTGATGGCCGTATCCGTTTGATTCTGCTGGGAACTATTTGGGTTTTTATATTTTTGGCCCGTCTATAGGTCACCAAGGGTCTGTCGCTCGTTCAGAATCGACCAATGTTTTGTAAATATTTTTTCCATTATTTTGAATCTATTGTGAAATTGTGTCACAAATCTGACAGGTTGTGTAGTATCCCTGGTGTTTTCAATGTTCTCTTCTTCTCTGGTATTCCTCACATTATTATTGAGATAGTGATGGAATGCTTCATTGATAAACTGGTCTGCATAACCCTTGTCTTTGAATTTGGTTTTTAATATTTGACCCTGGGTGTTGTAGTCCTGTATACGCATACAGTTATGCTTCAGGTGGCAGAATTGTCTTTTGGGGATATTCTTCACCCACCGTGGGTGGTGACAGCTGTTAAAGTGTAACTATGAATTTCCTGAAGTAGGTTTTGTATAATTTGTAGCACAGATTTTATCATTGTGATGAAAAAGTTCTAAATCCAAGAAGGCCAATTTGTTACTGTCAGAGACTGAGGTAAAGGAAAGTCCCATACTATTATTGTTACAGTGCTGAACGAAGGTGGGGATGGAGGACTCTGGACCATCCCAAATTATTACAACATTATCTATATATCACCCATAGTAAACTATATGGGATGCATAGGGGTTGTTATGTGTTATATGGTGTTGTTCCCAATGGCCCATGGTCAAATTTACGTAACTGGGGGCAAAGTTGGCCCCCATGGCTGTCCCTTGCGTCTGGATGTAGAAATCTCCATTTGATTCAAAGTAATTATGTGTGAGACAATATTCGAGGATTTCAAGTAAGAATTGGGTCTGACGCGGGTTTAGAAGTGGTTCATTGTTGAGAAAATCCTGTATGGCCATGAGTTCAATATTGTGGGGGATGGATGTGTATAGAAAGACAACGTCTAAAAAGAGCCAACGGTATGTGGGTTCCCAGGTGTAGGATTCTAACATGTTGAGAAGATGGATGATGTCCTTTATGTAGGAGGGTAAATTTTGTACTATTGGCTGCAAAAAGTGATCTACTGTATATAAACAGAAAAATAGCTGGTAACACTTTCCATAGTGGCAACTATGGGTCTACCTTGGGGATTTTTGAGATCTTTATGTACCTTTGGCAGATGATAGAAATATGGCCTTTTGTAGAAATCATGCTTCAGGAATGCAGCTTCATGTGTGCTACATGTGGTCTTGGAGCATACTTGGAGGTTTGAAACGGTTCTACTGGGAATAAGGGATTTCAATTGGATCCATTTAAAAAAGCTGTCAGCCAAAATGGATGGCATCTGAGTCTCATTGGATAGGAGAGAAGATTCCTTGAGGTTAGCCTGTAATGCAGCCCTGTCCTAAGGCGCTGGACCCTGGGTAATGGAACCCTGTGCAGTGTTTGTTCTGACCATGGTGCTTTCCTGCAGGGTGCTATAGAGGTCCAGGAGAGTGGACCCCAGATTAACTGCTTGCCGACAAGCCACCGCAGTTATACGGCGGCAGGTCGGCTCTTCTGGGCGAGAGCACGTAGCTATACGTCATATCACAGAGTAGCCAATAGGAGCGCGCACGCGCCCCTGCTAGACCCTGACGCCGACGCGATCCCCGCTGGGCACCAGCGATCACTCGTTACAGAGCAAGAACCACGAGCTGTGTCGGTCCTGTCAGGGGGGGAATTGACCTATCGTCTGTTCATACAATGTATGAACAGCGATTTGTCATTTCCCCATGTCAGTCCACCCCCCTTCAGTTAGAACACACCCAGGGAACATGATTAACCCCTTCCTCGCCCCCTAGTGTTAACCCCTTCACTGCGAGTGGCATTGTTACAGTAATCAATGCATTTTTATAGCACTGATCGCTATAAAAATGCCAATAGTCCTAAAAATGTGTCAAAAGTGTCTGAAGTGTCCGCCATAATGTCGCAGTACCGATAAAAATCACTGATCGCCGCCATTACTAGTATATATATATATATATATATATATATATATATATTATTTTTTTTAATTGTCACTCTTTTTTTGTTTATAGCGCAAAAAAATTAATGCAGATTTGATCAAATACCACCAAAAGAAAATGACTGAAGGTCCACTTTAACTACTTCAATACCCACCTATTGTAATATGACGTCAACAGATGGGATCTCCCAACCTGGGTGGGTGTAATATGACGTCCTCGGCTTCCCAGCGATACAGAGGGTGTGCATGCGCCCGTCGCATCACAGAGGAGCCGATGTGCATGCGGGAGGCAGCGATGTCTGCCAGGCTCTCGCGATCACTCGTTACAAAGCAGACAGATGCATGTCTTGTCAGGGGAGAGCAGACATTATGTGTGTTCCTAGTATATAGGAACACTGGTTGGTCTCCTCCCCTAGTCAGTCCCACCCCCCACAGTTAGAATCACTCCCTAGGTAACACATCTAACCCCTTGATCTCTCCCTAAGTGTTAACTCCTTCACTGCCAGTTACATTTATACAGTAAGTGCACTGATCGCTGTATAAATGTCAATGGTCCCAAACAAGTGTCTAAAGTGTTTGATCGGTCCGCTGCAATTTCACAGTCACGATAAAAATTGTAGATCATTGCTATTACTAGTAAATAAATATAATAAAAATGCCATAAATCAATAACCTTTTTTGTAGGTGCTATAACTTTTGCGCAAACCGATCAATATACACTCATTGCAATTTTTTTTTACCAAAAATATGTAGAAGAATACATATCGGAAAAAAATAATAATTACAATTAGGATATTTATTATAGCAAAAAGTAAAAAAATATTGTATTTTTTTCTAAATTTTCGCTCTTTTTTTGTTTATAGCACAAAAAATAAAAACCACAGAGGTGATAAAATCCCACTAACAGAAAACTTGATGTGACGCGGAAAAAAATGATAAAAATTTAATTTGGGTATAGTGTTGCATGACTGTGCAATTGGCTGAAAGCATACAGGGTATACCACACAGTCCCACCTGTCAGGCCACTCTTGTGTCCTTAAGACTTGAATTTGCTCTTGACAGTACTTGCAGAGGCCATCTATTAGTCCTTTGACTCAGAAGGTGTTTTTTTTGGTTGCTATCACTTCAGCAAGTAGAGTGTCAGAGATGGCGGCTCTTTTATGTAAGGAGCTGTTATTGGTCTTGCATCATGATAAGAGAATGTTGCGTCCTCATCCATCTTTATTGCCTAGCATGGTTTCTAGTTTTCACTTAGATCAGGACATTGTCTTGCCTTTCTTTTTTTCCCTAATCCACAGTCTGCATGAGAAGAGGTAGTTTAGGTGCTCAGGATTTACTCGAGTTGTCGGAGCAGGTTAGGAATCCTGGTTGTGCTGCCCGAAGAGCCCAGGAATGGTAGGCGGCTATTTAGCATTGGATCTGCCAGTTTTTTTTATTGAAGCCTATGATTTGAAAGGGCAAAATCCCACCTTGTCTGGGGGGAGGTTCTCTACCAGGTTCTCTGCCAGGTGTATGGGTGCATCTTGGGCCATCCGCCATCAGGTGTCAGTGGTTTAGGTGTGCATGACCACTACTAGGTCATTGGTTTCTACATTTACAGAGTTTTTACCAGGTGGATGTCCAAACATTGGAAGATACTGCCTTTGGGCTCAGCATATTACAAACAGCAGAGTAGGTCCTTCTCTGATGGCAATTTCTGTGATGGTATCTCCCTCCCCTCAAGGGTACTGCTTTGGGACTTGCCAAATAGTTATTATTATTATTATAACCGGCTCTGTGTCCTGTGTTGTATGATAAAGAAAATTCGATTTTTCCTACTTACTGTACTTACCTGTAAAATCAATTTCTTGGAGTACATCAAAGGACACGGAGGTCCCTTCCCTCTTTTGGGAATTTATTGCTTGCTACAAAACTGAGCTACTTCCTTTGTAAGAGGGGTTATATAGGGGAGGACATCCTATTTAATCGAATTGATCTTCCAGTGTCCATTCACCTATAGGTGGCGCATAACCCAAATAGTTATTATTATAACTGGCTCTGTGTCCTGTGATGTACTCCAAGAAATAGATTTTACAGGTAAGTATGTAGGAAAAATCCAATTATCCAACTTTGGTCAAAGCTGCACAATTAGATTTTATCTACAGATGGCCCTAACCTGCATAGGCAGATTTTTGGTAAAGGGGGACTGTGCCTTCAAATTTATTAGGTTGCTCCTAGCAACCAAATGGTGGGGTGTGGCACCATGTTCAGTTTACCCATACAAAGTGTCAGTATTTTGTACTATGTGTATTATTGTGTACATATTTAGAGTTTTTTGGTATTGTAGATGCTATAGGCCAGTGATGGCGAACCTTGGCACTCCAGATGTTTTGGAACTACATTTCCCATGATGCTCCACCACACTTCAGAGTGCCTGAGCATCATGGGAAATGTAGTTCCAAAACATCTGGAGTGCCAAGGTTCGCCATCACTGCTATAGGCTGATGACATGTTGAATGTAATTATACCACCATCTTTTTCCCGTATGTCTGAATAATGTACTATACACCACAGTGCATGATTTCCAAGCAAATCTCTCTGTAATCTCTTCAAATTGATGTTTTTCAAGTGTAAATATTGTACTTAGTGTCTAAAAGGGAACTTTAAATTGACTAATAGCATCTAGTAGTCCCCTTAGGGAGTATGGTGTATTAAAGGAAAGCAGTGAAATGAGAGCTCACAGCCTGGACAGACCTCTAATGTGAGAATCAAATAATGATGTGGTATTTGGCCAGCTCTCAGTCTGCATTGTTATCAGAAGAATGAGCGAGGCTTTGCTCTTTAGTCCTTGACCTTAGCTGTTAGGCCACCAGTTGATCATTCCTTAATCCAGCTCCTAACATGGTCACACCATGCATGATCACAGGCTGCTGGCAAAATCTCTAACGTCTGATATCACTAGAGTTTATTTAACACATTTGTATTAAGGGGAATTCCAAACTGCTGGAGATAATCGTCTTCTAAATAGCCAGAAAGATTTCACCCCTGTACCATCCTAGGAATTTTCAGGCTTTATTAGGTATTTATTTTCAATAGAACCCAGACTGTTTTCTTGGTGAAGGTTCTATAAATCTATAGAAGTCTCTTGTACAATTCCCAAGTAACATCTGTCAGTACGAAGCAATAACAAGTTCCACCAGCTGATAACTGAACCTATTTTTAGTTAGCCATCAACAACAATCGTTTAACTGGAACAAGCGTTATTATTGCCTAGTCCAGGCATGTGCCAAACACCCATTGAAAGCTGTACATTGTAAGATAAAAGCCACTCATCAGTCATAACACCCAAACAAAATGCAAAGAAATCTCATTTGGATTGATCCCAATTTGACAAGCGAATCAAAGGTCAGTGACATTTTAAAATTAGTTGCAAGTGAATTAAAATATGTGTTGCCTCAAAACTTTAAAAGGATGTCAGAATATTCTCATCACACAATAATTTTATAAACCATGTACTGTATTAAAGAACAACTCCACCCCTACAAGGTTATTTTGGTTTTGGGTGTGTACTGTTAAGCTGAATCACTCACTAGGCTTTTATAGGGTCTAGAGACTCCCAAAGTAAGCCCCTCCACCCTCAACAGCTGATATTTTCAACATCTCTCATAAAGCCATAACAAAGAAGTCTTTCCCATGAAGCTAAAATCCTCAATTGTTGAATACTTGTTTCTTTTTACATTATGGAGTATTCATTCCAGGGGTCACAACTATCATTTGCTTTATAACAACTACTTTTTGTCAGAACAACTGGGAATTTTGTTAGAGTACCTGAGTGATAATTGAAGCCAGTATTGGATTCATCTTGCAGCACATGACATATTAGTTTTGTGTTACGTCATCTTTGAAGTTTTATTGCTGCTTATGTTGTTTTTTTGGGTTACCACTAATGCAAATTAATGTTCTAGATCAGTGGTCTCCAAATTGCACCTGGTGCCAGGTGTGGCCCTTTGCTTACCTTTATCTGGTCCCTGGGGCACCATTTTATTAAATTCCTACCACTGACATCAATGATGGGGGATTTTTTATTCCCACTGATGCTAGGACATTTTTTACTCCTAATGACCACAGTCTGACCCCCCCACAGTCTGAAGGACAGTACAATGGCCCTTTGTTTAGAACATTTGCAGACCCCTGCTCTAGATGGTAAATACATGACTCTGTGTCTAACAAGGCAAAGCGTTGGTGTCCCTAGGAAAATAAACTTCTGCTCTATTGGCCGGGCTTCCTGTCTGACAGTTAAGCTATGCTGCAAAGTTAAATATACCTGTTATTAAAATGTACACTTTACATGAATCAAAAAAAGCTTAGCATCACCAAATCACATTATTATTCTGAATAAGAAAACAATTCTTTCACACCATAAAGAAAAACAGTGTGACCCAAAAAAAAATCAGCTTAGATCACATGATCAGTGACTACCAACAAGCACTGTGAGCATTTTATGTATTTAAAGACTGCAGAAAATCTTGGTTTTAATCAGACATACTCGTCCTGAAGTGTAGACTGAGGCCTCGTACACACAAGGGAATTTATCCGCTGAAAATGGTCCGACGCACCATTTCAGCCGAAAAATCCGCTCGTCTGTAGGGGCAAACGGACATTTTTGGACGGATTCCTCTGGCGGAAAAGTTTCAAAGCATGCTTTGAAATTTTTCCGCCGGAGAGCTGCCCGTCGGATATGTCCGCTGGTTAGTACGCCTAACCTGCGGACATATCTGCCCGCACATGTGTCGTATCCTGTGAATGGATCCGACGCATGCGCGCGGAAGTGTTTTACTTCCTGGTGCAGTGACGTGGCGGTGACGTGGCGGTGACGTGGCGGCGTCAACGTCACAGCGCTGTCCGCCGGCGGGGAATTTGATCTGATGGTGTGTACAGCCACCGGATCAAACAGCCCGGCGGACATATCCGATGGAAATGGTCCGTCGGACCGTTTCCATCGGATAAATTACATCGTGTGTACAAGGCCTGAAGGTAATATAATCATCAAGGTACAGCGAGGACACAGAGCTCATAAATATTATCAGCAAATAAAGCTGCCTCTATGTACATATTTAACTACAAATTATACATAGATGTAACATTTTTAAATAATTAACATTTACTGAGCATATCGGAAAAATAGCAAAAAATATAGTTCCTCCTAAAATTACCTTTATGTTAGAATATCTCAGTTCTTTTAACAGTTATCGACAAATGGAGAGTCATGTTGATCTAAACTGTGGACCAATTTTTTTAAACTATTATAGGTCTTAGTAGCAATTTAGGAAGGAGCATTACCTTGACCAAATGTGGAGTCTCTTGTAGGGCTCATGTATGTCCAGGATGACCATGTGCACCTGTAAGCAGTTTTTTTTGCTGCACCAGTCAGGAGGGTTAGTGGTAATATGTTTTCCTGGGTCTTTCTTGGTGGGCTTTCTTAGGTCCAACTCACTGGTCCTGTACTGTAGAAAAATTAGACAGGGCTCCAATTCAAGAGCTATGAGTGAGTAGTTGCACATGTTACCTGACATTTCGCCATTGCCGGAGTTCGTCCACACAGCCTTCTTGCGAAACCTATGGATACAAAGTACAGGACCTCAAAGAGACCCAGATAAAGACAAATACATGTTTTAAACAGTATCACACTATCGGAGGTCAGGGAACATTTTGTATTCATTATGCAGCATTATTAAGGAGCTATACATGTATATATTGTATGTATGATGTTTAATAAACTCTACTCTCTGGGTTAGAACTGTTAAAACCGTGATATAACTGGGAGGCGCTCATAACACAAACTACCCAACATTCATCCATCACTACTGAATCAATAGTAATTGTGAACTAATATCACAATCACAACTAAAAACAGGTCAAAACAATATGTTAAAAAGCAAACTGCTTTGAACATATCCAGAATTAAATATCATTCTTTCCAATCTTCCATCATTTACTTTAAACATAACTCCTTGGATGCTGAACAATTGGGGATTTAAACAGAAAGAACACCATATAGTGTAAGTTAATACACATTCTTGTAAGGCAGATACCATATACCATTGATAGTTCTTGCATGAATATGCATCAGGTAGTTAACGTTGGGTGAGCACCCTACAGGCTGTAAACAGCAGTGTCAGCTTAGATGAGGTTCACATGGTCATATGAAGGACTTTCTCTTCCTTGTAATGTGTTCATAATAAAACAGACATGACAAGTAAAGGAGATGGAGGGCAGATTAGAGCAACACAGCAACCTATTGTTCTCTATGCTGTCCCATAATAACTGCACAGAAACAACCTACCACACACAAGAAAAGAACATCCTGGTGCATTATTTTCCTATGTTTTCCTGTTTCTGTTCATGGCAGGTTTTGCAAATAAATACCTACTGTGACAGTACAAAGCCCTGCCACCAGGAAAACAGTTGGAAAAAGGACACAGGGTTTACATGTGTGCAAAGTGAGTAAGTATTGATTTTGAGCAGAGAAAACTGTTTTTACAGCTTTCTCCAAAACTATTGTAGGTAATCCCCCGATTGGCTCCGTAGTTTGGAGATTTCAAAGTGCCTTGGGAGACAAAAAATCTCCAACCCAGTGTCCAGATTTTATTGAGGACCAGCAGGGTGTGTGTGCAGGTGCACATAACCTTTAGACCTCATGCACACTGGAAGTTTCTGGACGTTTTTACAGCAGCTGTTTTTGGCTCTAGACGTTTTTTTTTCTACAGTCAATAAACTCCCCATCATGTTATCCTATGTGTCCATGCCCACATAGGCTGTTATCAGCAGTTTTGGGCAGTGGCGTTTTTGAGCAAAAAAAACAAACAAACCCAAAACTAGTAAGCTCTAAAAGTCGTTTTTCAGCTGTAAAAACTCTCTAACACTGATAAACACCGATAAACGCTCAAAAACCTTGCTGACTAGCATTTTTTAACATTTTTGATCCATTGGGGAAAAAAAGCCTTAAAAAACGCTAAAAAACCTTATTGCAAAAATGTGTAAAATGCAAATAAACGCTAAAAAACATTATTGCAAAAACTTTGAAAAAAGCTGAAAAAAGTTGAAAAGCTCACTGCAAAGCTACTGCCATTTTTATAACGTTATTTTAATGTCCAGTGTGCATGAGGCCTCATAATGAAGGGCTGAGGATAGGTCAGGGCTCCAGCCAGAAGACAGGTGTGGGCAGTATCACTGTGTGCTGACAAGAGGGCTTCACTGTAGGAGGCAGGTGGGGGCCAGTATTGCTATGTACATTAACAAGGATCTGTGTGCACTGAAGAGCTTTAAGCTATGTGCAGTGAAGAGCCGATGGCCTGAGGGACCCATTACTAAGAGCAGGAGTACTGCTGAAGAGAGAGGGCCAGGTGGTTTGGTATTTTGTTACTTGTTTATACTGTGTGCAACCAGAAACCTGTGTGGACAAGTTTGAGGACTTTACGTTAATCTGTTTTAATAAATGTGGGCTACTGGGCCCTCAAAACATGGTTCTGATTGGCATGGACTTCACTAAAACCGCATCTACCACTGAGCTAACCAACCTCCATGTCACACTGCATAGAAAACTCCCTGTATTACCAAAACGTTACCTTAGTACGTTTTTTTTCTACAAATGTTTCTTCAGACAGCCTTTTGGATAAGCTGTTGCCCTACATTATCAGGAGAAAACCAAATAAACGGAATTGAGAACACATTTCCAACCTATCTCATTGAATTTCCAGCTCCAAGGTTATGTGTTTTCAATGAACTGTAAAAAGCCATACTTGGGTAACTTTAGGCCAGAATATGTCTACAATGTTAGTTGATTTTTGTCAACTAGGTTTGTGTTCGTTTAGGAGAAAGGATGGTGGATTATAGGAGATATGTGGAACTTTTTGGCCACAAGCGTTGGTAGCCATAGTGGTGGTATAGTAAAAAAAAAAGGGATTGGTAGCAACATTGCCTTCATTACTCTTTCTATCAAGTCAATGTTTGAAACTAGTAGCTATTTCTAATAAAATATCTCAATATGGCTTTAACAGACTGGATGTCAATTCCAACATGTGAATATTTCTCTTATGGTTAGTGGGTTTTGTTATGAGACATTTTGCGAGTTGGTACAGTAGGGACAGGTACCCCACCTGGTAGGAATAGAACTTATGGCAGGGAAAGGTTCCTGACCAGGAAGGAAAGTGAAGGGCTCACAACTTCCCTGGACCCCTTCCTGCTTGGGCACAAGATGGCTCCTCTCAATGGGCACTGTCAGTTTGGCTGCATCCCGTTGTCTACACACTGTTGGAACTGTGAGTGCTTCTGGCTGGGCTGCCTTCCCACTGGGTATTTGTGAACTTTGTCTTTTTATTATCTCAATATTTTTGTATTATAGCAATAATCTCAAGTACTTTCATTGCACTGGGACTGTGTTAACTAGGGTTGTCCCGATACTTTTTTCATGTACTCACTGATACCGATTACCGATACTTTTTCAATGTCATGTGACAGTTTGACTGATGGGCACTGAAAGATGGCACTGACTGATGGGCACTGATAGGCGGCACTTATGGGCACTGACAGGTGGCTGTCACTGATGAGCGACACTGAAAGGTGGCACTGATGGCACTTATGTGCACTGATAGGTGGCAATGATGGATGGCACTGATAGTTGGCACTTATGGACACTGATGGCTGGCACTGACAGGTGGCTAGCACTGATGAGCAGCCCTAACATGTGGCAATGATGTATGGCACTGATAGTTGGCACTTATGGACACTGATGGCTGGCACTGACAGGTGGCTGGCACTGATGGGCAGCACTTATGGGCACTGACAGTTGGCTGGCACTGATAGTCGCCACTTATGGGCACTGACATGTGGCTGGCACTAATAGTCAGCACTTATGGGCACTGACGTGTGGCTGGCACTGATGGCACTGATAGTCGGCACTTATGGGCATTGACATGTGGCTGGCACTGATGGCTGGCACTGAAATGCCACAATAAATGACATGAGGAAGGATTTAAAAATGCTATGCTGTGACGCCCATCTTGGTACACCCTGCACTCGGCATCAGTAATGGGATGTCCGCGCTGATGGTCGCCAATCCTGATGTGGCTGCACCTTCCACACTTCCAGCTTACCTAGCTGAGGTCTTGCTCTCTGCCCCACTGACTCCGCCTATGGATGTGCTCTGCCTATCCTCTGCGCTCACAGACTACACCCGGCCACTCTGCACGCAAACTCTGCCTGCCCTCTCCGCCTTCTCTGCTCACAAACTCTGCCTACCCTCGCAGCTCAATCACTCCACCCACCCTCTCCGCCTTCTCTGTTTACAAACTCTGCCTTCCCTCGCCGCTCAATCACTCCACCCGCCCTCTCCGCTCGCACTCTGCGTGCCCTCTCTGCTCACAAACTCCGCCAGCCAAGGTATCGGGTCAGACATCAGGAGAATTTGCGCGAGTACAAGTATGCTCTGTATCGGTCCCGATACCGATACTAGTATCGGTATCGGGACAACCCTAGTGTTAACCTACAAGTATGACATGTTACAGTCACTTCAAGGCATGGGTGCTTAACCTGCGGCCCTCCTGCTGTTGTGTAGCTGCAAGTCCAATAAGACATTGCAAGGCTGACATTTACAGAGCAGAGGAATGATGGTACTTGTAGTTCTGCAACAGCTGGATGGCTTTAGGTTGAAAACCCATGCTTTAAGGTAATGTGACCACTAAATACTCTCACACTAGTAAATCTACCTTATTTGTGTGCATTGCAGAATTTTATTCATTTTAGAGCAGAAGTTAATTTGGACCTGTACAGAATACATGTAGCCTACTGTATATTGTTTTTGGTTGAAAGAAAAAAAAACATCCCACTTGCCATTCTGTTGCTTGCTTTTTAAGTTACTTGAAAATCTGTAATTTACCAGCTTTAAAAGGAACACAACCATAATTGCTTATCGGTTTAAAAAAAAATCTGTTTCTATAACATATTTTACAGCATGATTTATATTCATTTTCTGGAACATTTTCTCTATTTTCAAGGTAATCTAACCACAGTGAATTACACAGAATTGTATGTTATTTTTTATGTAGTAGGTCAAATACATGTGAGTAGCAAATATAAGTTAAGTAAAATCACAGTGGAAGTGCCCTAAGTGAAGATTTAATGCGAGGAAATTGAAGTAAGGAGGCACTCTTAATAATAATACTGCCGATTTGATGCAGTTACATCTAATATATATATAATGGGACAAGTGGGAAAGCAGCAGAAAATGAAAATGACTCTATTTTCTGAATCTTTGTGCCTCATGAGGACCCAGGGCTATGCAAAAATAAAACTTGTTTTTATAGAGTGTGGCTAAGACATGTCTTAGAAATAGAGAACAATAGCAGATACTATAAATACAGAAGATTACTCAAACTTCATATTTGTGTGTTTGACACTGAGTGCTATTTAGATAATTTATCTATTGAGCATATCAAAACTGTACGCTGCACATCCTATAAAAATGTTCTAGTCTAAGTTAGACTGTTATAGATTTGTGTGAAAGGATAGGTTTTGTGAAATTTAAAATATACATAAAGAAAGATAAATTTAACATTCATGCTGCCATTTTACACAGCCTCTATTCATCTGTTGCCAATCGTGTTATGTAATTGCTGTAATAAAATTAAAACCAGGAGATTTGCTTTATTTGCAGAGGGTCCATGTTTTATTTGGCAAACTACACAGAAAATATCTGTAATTGAATTGGTCTGCAGAGAGTCCTGCGACTCCCCTGTGTAGACTCAGCTACCCTTTTTACCAACAAATATCCAGAGAGGACTATACAAGACGAAATTAACAGAAATTGTTGGCAAATTGTATATAGTAAATTTATCTTACCCTGCTTTGTTAGTTAAAGGCTCTTTTGTGTAACTATCACCCTGGGTATACAACTTCACAGAGCCCTTCGTCATTTAAACACAATACAATCTAGGTGTTCTTCACATTATTACTATTCATTGCACTGACTAGCTTCAAAAGACTTTATTTAAGATGACCTAAAAAGCAAAACACAATACAGTAAAACCTTGATTTGCGAGCATTATTAGTTCCAGAAACATGCTTGTAATCCAAAGCGCTTGTATATCAAAGCATTTTTTTTACAGGGTATAAAAGAGAAGAGAGTCGACTCTAATGCCCTGTACAAACGATCGGTTCATCCGATGAAAACGGACCGATGAATTTTTGTATCAGATGAAGCTTAAAAAAAACATTGTGTCAGAACGCAGTGACGTAAAACACAACGACGTGCTGACTTTTACTTAACACGCAGTAACATTAGATTAGTAAAAGCAGCCCCAAGGGTGGCACCAGTGAAATCGAACTGCCCTTTATAGTGCCGTCGTATGCGTTGTACGTCACCGCATTTGAGAACAACAAGATTTTGTCTCGACAGTGTGTATGCAAGGAAAGCTTGACAAGAACCTCGTCGAGGAAAACAACGTTTCTTTTACGACAAGATTCTCGGTCGTGTGTACGACGCCTAAGAGAGAATTCCCCTAATTTTGAAAGATTTCTAACTTCCTGTTGTATCTCTGGAACATGAAGTGAAGGAAAATGACCTCAATTGTACATAGACAGAAAAATAATAACCTGACACAGAGTTTTAACTCTTTGCCACTCTAATCAAAACGAAAACAAATGTTTTCACTATACGTACACTTTAACCTCCCTGGCGGTATGATTCTTTAAGATTTTAGGTGCTGAAAGCGGTACCCTTATTTGCAAGGGAATTTGGCGTTTTATAATGTAGGCTTGTAATTCTTAGGAATAACTCACTTAAATCTATCCAAACAAGAGTCTAATAGGCATCCCGGGTATGATTTTTTTATTTTTTTAATTAAAAATTATAATATAATAAATAATTATAAAAAATTATAACAAATAATAATATAATTATAGTAAAAATCATTCAATAATGTAATCAAATCAAAATCACTGAAATTTGCTCAGTTGCAGAATTTTTGCTGTCATTTTTTTTTTTTTATGACAAATTTCCCCACAAATCGCTATCGCTAAATTCTGCAAGTGATTATAATTTATTATCGCTGTTTTCTAGCTGATCTAAAACCATTTTTGACATAAAGGGACACTTTTGGTTGCTATGGGCAATCTACAGTTTGCAGGCAGAAAGAACACTTTTTATTATATAAAAGATCATGTAGTGCACTGGGCAGACCACTAGGGACATGGGGGGTGTGTATTTTTTACATACAGTACTGTAATCTATAAGATTACAGTATACTGTATGTAAAGTGTTTGTTTACTTTTTTGAATTTGGCGCTGTTCTCCGCTCCCGTGCGTCGTAACGTCGCAGGGAACGGAGCTCGGCGGCACACGGGGACGCTGTGTGAATCGAGCGAGCACCCGCTCGCTCACACAGCGTGGATGCATCGCTGGATCCAGGAAGAAGGTAAGACTGCATGTCTACTGCATGTCTACCCCGAGCGTGACTCGGGGATACCGATCTTGGCAGGAAAAAACCACCCCGAGTCACGCTCGGGAACACCGCCAGGGAGATTAAAGATGTAATACTCCTTAAAAAGCTGTGTTAACAGAAAAAAAGATGATCACACCCCGGTGACCAGCCCTCTAAACATCCACCCTCAGCTGTACTGAGTATGAGAAATAACCTTCATACTATATATATATATCTATACCCCCTCCCCCCATACCTGCCCCCCTCTCTTTATTTCAATATTTTTTTCCTAATCCTGGGTTATACACTATTTATATGTCTCTTTTCTGTATGTAATTGACTGAACATGGTATTTGTTTGCGATATTGAATGCAGCCCTCGTGTTATGGTGTTAGCATTTATCTGACCTACCTATATGTAAC
Source organism: Rana kukunoris (assembly GCA_029574335.1). Lineage (NCBI taxonomy): Eukaryota > Metazoa > Chordata > Amphibia > Anura > Ranidae > Rana > Rana kukunoris. The sequence goes on from CM056050.1 coordinate 510,348,181, forward strand.
ATTAACATGTTTCTGTATATCCAGCATTTCCCCCCACTCCCTTCTTTTTCTTTATTCTGTACCCCAACTCTTTTATCTGATAAATAAAAACACATTCAACCCAAAAAAGCTGTGTTAAATGAAAATGATGGACAAAGCCTTTTTGGCCATACTTATCTTGTGGGTCACGGGGGTGTACTTACCTTTTCTCTCATGTGACTTACAGTAAGCGTAAAGTAGGCTATTGCCCATTTTCAGCTAATGTGGCAGAGCTGCTCCAGGCAGGATCCACCTAGCTGCCTAATTGACCAATGTACCCGCCTCCTCTCCAGCCTGGAGCTCCATTGAGTGCTGGAGGAGCATAGCAGAGAGCGGTGTCTGATAGCCATTGATCTCTGCTCCAAGCAGACTGAAAACTGAGCAGTCAGCAGTCATTTGATAGCTCAGTTCTCTGGCTTAGAGACAATACGGGACAGCTGCAGCATCACATAAATAATATTGATGTTTATTTATGTTTATTTTTTCTTATAAACCCCATACATCTCCTTGATTATTTTAGGCCTTTTATATTTTCTTTGACTTCAACTTTAAGATGTCATTTATTTATCTTTTTTAGGAAATTATCACTCAGTTGTTATATTTTTCACAGGCAAACATTACAACATGTTTGAAAAGCTCTTGGCAACTATTTGTTCATTGTTATCTTTTTAGTTGAAAAAAGAAAAGATAGCCTTTTCTGCATTGGCTGACCTAGGTGGAAAATTAAAATAATTCCTGGTGATGAGCATTACATCTGCTTGTGAGTAGTGTTGCTCACAAATATTCGCATTGCGAATATTCGCTACGAATATTGCATATTCGAGTATTCGCGAATAACTCGAATATCGCGGCGAATATTCGCTATTTCGAATATTCGTATTTTTCAAATTTCGCAATAAATTTCGCAATAAATTTCGCAATACATTTCGCACTAGCAAAATTTCGCATTTTTTTTATAAAATATAGCGAATATTTGTAAATATCGAATATTCGTGATATTTTATCCAAAAAAAAATAGCGAAATTTCGCAATCATTTTCGCTTTCGCATATGCAAAATTTCGCTATTTTTTTTTATAAAATATAGCGAATATTCGTAAATATCGAATATTCGTGATATTTTATAAAAAAAAATAGCGAAATTTCGCATTGGGGAAATTTCGCAATTTTTTTTATTTTTTATAAAATATCACGAATATTCGATATTAACGAATATTTGTGAATATTCTTCGAAATATTTGCGAAATATCGCGAAATCGAATATGGCGTATTCCGCTCATCACTACTTGTGAGTGGGGGAATGCTGCCCCTATTGCCCTCATTGTTAATGTGGCCTTGATCTGTTTATTAGAAGTGCAGGTGAACAGTATCTGTACAGAAATGTTGTGCCAGCAATTGTACCCGGTTTTCAAGACCCTACAGTCCAAAAGATAAAAGGGTTTGACCTAGTGCTCTCAGTAATACTTAGACAAATGTAGTGTGCCGCTCAGGCTCAGATGATTTGGGTAGTAGTGCTGGTAGTAGGTGCATCCGGGGTGTTGCGGGAGTGCTGGCAGGAGAGTGGAGCTCGTCCTGGCTCCCATGGTAACTGGAGAGAAGGTGTAACGACACCCCGTGTATGAAAGAAGTTAAAGTTGTTTGGGTTGTTTGGGATAATCCATTCCCGAACACAAGCCATCTACCAGACACTCCAATCAAGCGAACAAGAAACCTAGACAAATTATTCTACCCCAAATACGAGATGAGGCTCCGTGTTGTGGGTCAAACAGGAATACATCTTTATTGAAAAATACAGGCTCTTATATACAGAAAAAGAGGAGGTTCCTACAACCTGTTTATACCACTCCAGCAATACACCTGTGACCAAGAACCTAATTAACATGAACTCATTAACTAATTCCTTAGACAACATAGGTGACTCATAGGCATGACCTTTGAGTTTCCCAGCCTGGCTGTCTCCTCTCCCTCTACAATACACATTATCATAAATACACCTTGACATAATTGCAGGGGCAATTAGCACAAACAACAATGAGATGCAGAGTAGTCACACTAGACTTCTTTACATTATAACAGACAACAGACATACAGGTTGAACACATCAGCCTCTTTTAATTAACATGTTGAGTTCAGAATCAAACAAATCAAGAATAGTCTTTACATATCCTGAGAGATATTGTGTATAAATATTACTGTCCAATTTTAAATAATCCAAGACATATTTTTAATGTCCATTATTTTCTTTCTCACCCTGTGCCCCTACTAGACACAGGGTGATTTAGACATAAGAGGTGCATGGGGATCTGAAGCAAGGGTATCCCAGAAAGTTCTAAGGGATTCTGGGTTCCACAGGACCTCCTATTACAGAAGGAAAGGAGTCCCCGTTGCTACACATCCACACGAGTGTATGGTGGAAAGAATGACAACCTCAGCTTGGGCAGCCACCAGGCCAAGCACTCAATGCATTTTGCTCTGCCCCTTGGAGCTTAATCATTGGGAACTATTATTAAGCTCTAAGGGGCGGAGTGAAACGCATTGGGGCTTGGTCTGGTGGGAGCCCAGACTGAGTTTGCCATTCTTACCACCAAACACTTGCATGGATGTGCGGCATTGGGGACTTCTTTCCTTCTCTCTCCTGCTCTCAGTAATAAGTACTCATTAACAGAAGTGGTCTAACATACCCACCTTCTTTCCTTTCATTTCAAGTGTGCGTGAGGATATTCCCAGACAAAAATCTATCGCAAAATATTACATGCAGGAGTACAAGACTATAAAGAAATTAAGAAATGAGACTTGAATTGGGCTTAAACACTACTTTTACAAACATTTTAAGCCCAGTAGAGTGGATACCAAGAATGTGATTGGCTGTAAGAGCGCTGTGAAAAAATATCGAGGTTCTAAATTAGATATACATTCCTATTAGTAAACTAAATTAGTAGGATTGTGAAAAAGTGCTAAGTGTCTCCACATTTTGAGCTGTGTGTAAAACAATAAATGGTCCGTGGAAGACATAGAGAGGGAGAAATTATTCCAGAATACGGTTTTGTTAAATGGAAAAACAATGCTTTTTTTTAACTAGCAGTAAAACTAAGACAAAACAGTAAGAACTCTTAAAATATCTGACTATTATTAGTTTTAGAACTAATAACTATTATTCGTTTTTAGAATAAGAAACTAGTTGACGTGAGATTTCCTGTTGCAAAACCTTCCTTCTGAGTCCTGTGCCCAGTCTCCCCTCATAAAGTATATGCTCAACTCTATTAAAGAATATCTGTTAAATTAAGAAATAAATTCTCCCACTTCCTGTCAAAATAAAGATGTGGGGCCAGATTCAGGAAAGGTTACGCTGGCGGATCGAGTGATCCGCCAGCCTAACTGTGGCTTTGAGCCGGCGTTTCTGTTTTCTGTAACCAGAAAACAAGAAACGCCGGGTTGAAGTTCCGATGCGAGCAGCGTAACTGAGTTTCGCCATCGCATCGTTACTTCAACTTAAAAATGGCGCCGGGGGCGTTCCCGCCGATTTCCGCTCAAAAAATATGTTAATGAGCGGAAATCGGCAATTCACGATCGAAATCCGGCGCGACGCAATGACGATACGACGTTTCCGGACGGGATACGCGGCGCATAGATATACCTACATGGGGTTGGAGTATCCTATGTTAGGTATAGGCGTCGTCATCGCGTCGGAAAAAAAAAAAAAAAACGTCGCTTGCGTAAAACGGTCATGAATGGGAATGTGACGTCATTGACGTTCATTCACAGATTTTGGAGCATGCGCACGGGGATGTTTTGACACTCGACGCATGCGCAGTACGTTGGCGGCGGGATCGCGCGTAGTTAGCATACTACACGCCCCGTACCCGCGACATTTGAATTCCGCCGGCTCATTTGTGATGCGCTGCCGCAACTTTAGGAGCAAGTGCTTCGTGAATGACAGCACTTGCTCCTAAAATTTCGGCAGCGCAACGCAAATCAGAAGCGTTACTCCAGAGCAAAGATGCTCTGGAATACGTGAATCTGGCCCGTGATGTGTAAGTCAGTAAAATACATCTTCCCATTACTTCTACCCACTTACTGGTTTTAGTACTGAAACTATAGAGAACAATGTATATAATTGCCTGTCATGACCATGTCTACCACAAAGCTTGACAAGGATCTGATTTCACATGGCACCTTAGGACTGCCATTAATTCAGACTGCAATCTTGCTTCCTGCCCACGTGTGCGTCCTTGCTTTGCTGTTGCAACCCTTTGGAAGTTAGTGCAGTTATTCCTTTCAGCAATGTATTAGCGGGCTGACTGATCATGGCTACAGGGGCAGCAGGTAAAATGTAGCTACAGGGAGTTTGGAGGATATAAGGTTTTTCCATACAAGCTACAGATTACCAATTACAGATTATTACAGATTAGCCTGTTACTGAACTTTAATGCCCTGTACACACGATCGGTTCATCCGATTAAAACGGTCTGATGGATTTTTTCATCAGATATCTGATGAAGCTGACTTTCATCAGTCTTGCCTACACACCATCAGTTAAAAAAACGATCGTGTCAGAACGCTGTGATGTAAAACACAACGACGTGCTGAGAAAAATGAAGTTTAATGCTTCCGAGCATGCGTCGACTTGATTCTGAGCACGCGTTGATTTTTAACTGATGGATTTGCCCACAGACGATCATTTTTTTCTATCGTTTTTCTAACCATCAGATAATTTTAAAACAGGTTCTAAGTTTTTTCACCGATGGGAAAAAAACAAAACAATAGGGCCCACACACGATCGTTTCGTGTGATGAAAACAGTCCATCAGACCGAACCGACGAACCGATCGTGTGTACGCGGCATAACATATTCTTCATTATAAAACTAGGCTAACATTAAAGTAGCTTAGGCTACAACTTTGTCAATGTCTGTTCCATATTTCATAATTGAGGTTAATGCTGTAAAAAATCTTTGGTAGACCCTTCAGACAATCTATTATACTAAGACAGCAAGCACAACACAAATGATTATTGTTACCTCTGATTTGCGAGAGACGTTTGGGCATCGGCTTGGCAATGTAATTGAATACTATGCCATTAAGAACGATCATATTGAGCTATCAAATTAGATTGTATACTAAGATAGATTTCATCGAACTGGACTCCTTTAAACATTATCCAAAACCAACAGCTCCACCAGCATAAAAGAAGAAGCATGTGCTGTTAGCACTAAAGCAGCAATGTAGTATTGGCTATACTACATTGCTGCTTTAGTTCCCCACAAAGATTACATTCTTATACAGTAACAGAGTTGTAATATGAATATTTGCTGGCTGATTGTGTTATGATTTTAAAAGATACTAGAGCCTAATGGGTCTGGAAGAGCATACCGCGGGCAGGGAAACTGCATGCAGATGAGTGTAATACTTAGCATATTGGCAGTCCAACAACACATAATAATGTTATAAGCTGGATATTACTAAAAATGTGAATTGAGAAATAGGCCTAAACTCAAAACATACACGCGATCTTGGAGTGATGAAAACACATCTATTAACACTGCCAACACTAATGGCAACAGCTGGTACCTCAAAAACAGGCTTTAAAAAAACATTGGATTGGATATTACTACTTTACTGATAAAAAAAAAAATCATATCCATTGCTAACCCAAAACCCACATTCAGCCAAAACTTTTTTTAAGTTTTGTATTGGGTGGTCAACGTTTAGAACCCTTGTTTGCCTTTTGTTGCTGTTTGTGTGTTCCTGTGAATTTGATGGGTGTTACAGACACAGTAATTTACAAGAAATCTGTCTTCGGAGAAAGAGAAAACCTTAAAACCATTTTATTATTTTAAGTGAGAAATCTTCCCTAGTATGTCTGAAGTCTGAAAGTCGTCTCTAGCATTGCATATACTGAACATTATGTGCAGACTCTTGGTGATATCAGAAGCCGCAGCTGAGTCCCCCTACACTTCATAACTAGACAACCACAGATCTAGACCATCAAGTTGAATTCCAGATTGGTGTACTTATTATATACTTCACAGATACAATTAAAGCGGAGGTCCACCTAAAAAAAAAATATTAAAAGCCAGCAGCTTCAAATACTGCAGCTGCTGACTTTTAATAAATGAATACTTACCTGTCCAGGGTGCCCGCCATATCGGCAGCCGAAGCCACGCAATCGCTCATCTCTCGGGTGTCCACGCTGCCATCCTCGGTGAGGGAATCAGGAAGTGAAGCATTGCGGCTTCACTGCCCGGTTCCATACTGCGCATGATCGAGCGGCGCGGTGCGTCCTCCCTGGTCCCCGCTGTCTCCTGGGACCAGTGTGTTTCCCAGAAGACAGCGGGGGGGGGGGGGGGGCAGGAAGGGGCGTGACTCCCGGAAGTGGGTGGAAATACCTGTATTATCCAGGTATCTGCACCCCCTCCCCCTTGAAAGGTGCCAAATTTGACATCAGAGGGGGTAGGGTTACAAAAAGCGGAGGTTCACTTTTTGTGTGGATCTTCACTTTAATATATGACGGGTGGCTGTAAGCAGATTCCACAGAAACAACACACTTTTTTTTGTTTATTTGGCATGGATCTGATTGTGTGCAAGTAAAATTTTTTAGGCACGAAACAAACGTAGTACAAATAATTTTACATTTGTAAAACACTTCCAATCATCTCATCATAAACACGCACAATTTAACAGACATCAACAACTTCTTTTACTGCAAATCCAGAGTACAGTTTATGGTGTGTACATTAAGTCATGCCCTAACAAAAGGAAATTAGAGAGCAGGATACAGTAATACTTCTTGGAGCATTAAAAATTAAAAGCAAACATACAGGAACATTCAAGGATTAAGTAGGGATTATTCATGAAGTTGGCAGGCTTTGCAACATTGTACTGTACAGTATCTTATCTTATTGACAAAAGACGACCACACAGATGGCTGTTGTGAGTATTTCAGTCTGGTAATTGATATATGAAAGAAAATAAAGTTGAAGATGTCAGATCTTTGCATTCCACTCTTTAATTATTTGGTTTATTCTTTCTCACAGAACTTAACCGAGGAAACAAGAGTGTTTCTGAAACTATTCCAAACCTCTTGAATACCTGTTGGCAAACGTATTGAAACAGAACAATAAATACATGCAGGTAATATGCAAACATCATTAAAAAAAATCCCAATTTTAAAGCATAGCCCTGCTCTTTCATTTCATTTTTTAGTATTATATATTCACGTCAACCTGTTATGTTAGGCCTTGTACACACGAGGCAATAGATTTGTTCAAAACGGTCTGTCCGACCGATTTGAACAAATCTGTCTCTTTGGATTTTGGTTTGCTCGCGTGTACACATGACGTGTCGGTGACGTGGCGGTGACGTTGACACCGCCACGTTACCGCACCAGGAAGTAAAACACTCCCGCGCATGCGCCGAATCCATTCGGCGCCGGTGCGAGACGACATGTCTGCTGGTAAGTGTACTAACCAGCAGACATGTCGGGCGGACGGGTTCCCACCCTTTAGATTTCAAAGCATGCTTTGAAATCTGTCGGGTGGCCAAATCCGTCGGCTCGCCCGTACACACGATCGAATCTGTCTGCTGGGACGGTCTAGCAGACCGTTTCCAGCAGACAGATTTGATCGTGTGTACGCGGCCTTAAAGTTCAACATTACAGAGAAAATTTAAGAGACACATTTTTGCAGCTCTGTAATCATTTATAGAGTTGAGCGGACACCTGGATGTTCGGGTTCAGACCCGAAACCCGAACTTTAAAAAAAATGTTTGGGTTCGGGAACCCGAACCCGAACCGGACTCCGAACCCCATTGAAGTCAATGGGACACGGACTTTTAGTAAAAGAAAAAAAAATGCGTGGGGGTCCCCCCAAATTCAATAACCAAACCCTTTAGGTCTGGTATGGATATTAAGGGGAACCCCGACGTCAAAAAAAAAAATGACGTGGGGTCCCCCCCCAAATATCCATAACCAGGTCTGGTGTGAATTTTAAGGGGAACTCCACCCCAAATTAAAAAAAAATGGTGTGGTGTTCCCCCTAAAATCCACACCAGACCCCTTATCCGAGCAAGTTGACCTGGCCGGCCGCAGAAAAGAGGGGGGGACAGAGTGCGGCCCCCCTCTCCTGAACTGCACCAGGCCACATGCCCTCAACATTGGGAGGGTGCTTTGGGGTGCCCCCCAAAGCACCTTGTCCCCATGTTGATGGGGACAAGGGTCTCATCCCCACATCCCTTGCCCGAAATCTGTCTTCTATCCAGCGCCGGGTGATCTCTCCAGCGATGGGTGATCGGTCCATCGATGAGAAGATCCATCCATTCAGAGCACAGCTCAGTGAATGACGCGCCGGAGCTTTGACATTTCTTTTATAGGGGAGGCGGGCCACGCGTCACGTGACCCCGTCCCGCTCTGACGCAGGGGGCATGTCTGGGCTGTCCCAGTGATGTAGCAGAGTGTGCATCAGAGGGGGACGGGGGCACGTGATGCGTGGCCCGTCTCCCCTATAAAAGAAATGTCAAAGCTCCGGCGCGTCATTCGCTGAGCTGTGCTCTGAATAGATGGATCTTCTCATCGCTGGATCAACCGCCTGTGGCTGGAGAGATCACCCGGTGCTGGATAGAAGACAACGTTGGAGCAGGGAGCAGCATCGATCGTCTATTTTCCCTGCTGGATTTTTATTTGGTTTAATTATTAAAGTAATTTGTTCTACAGTGTGTGTGTTTTTTTTCCTGAAAACTACTATTTACACTTCCTTCGTAAAATGGTAGGGGTACAGTGTACCCCATTACCATTTCACACAGGGGGGGGGCAGGATCTGGGGGTCCCCTTTGTTAAAGGGGTCTTCCAGATTCTGATAAGTCCCCTGCCCCTGCCCGGGCAAGGTTTGTGGGGATGAGACCCTTGTCCCCATCAACATGGGGACAAGGTGCTTTGGGGGGCACCCCAAAGCACCCTCCCAATGTTGAGGGCATGTGGCCTGGTGCGGTTCAGGAGAGGGGGGACGCAATCTGTCCCCCCCTCTTTTCTGCGGCCAGCAAGGTCAACGTGCTCGTATAAGGGGTCTGGTGTGGATTTTAGGGGGAACTCCACGCCATTTTTTTTTAAATTTGGGGTGGAGTTCCCCTTAAAATCCAAACCAGACCTGAAGGGTCTGGTTATGGATATTTGGGGGGAACCCCACATCATTTTTTTTTAAATTGACGGCGGGGTTCCCCTTAATATCCATACCAGACCTAAAGGGTCTGGATATTGAATTTGGGGGGACCTCCACACATTTTTTTTCCCGAACTCCGAACCCGAACTTTCAGCAATTATTCGGGTTCGGGTCCGGGTTCGGGAAAAACCCAAAGTCCGTACCGAACCTGAACTTTACAGTTTGGGTTAGCTCAACTCTAATTACAAGCATGCTTTCAGAACAATTATTTTCGCAATCCAAGGTTTTACTGTAAACTCAATAGGAGAGAAACACATCAGAAGGATGATCTCAGGTGATCTACTGTATACCGGATTAGCCAATAAACATAGATTATGGCTCTTTTCTCTGGAGTGCTCCTACATTTTTCTTTGACTGTGATTCATTGTTGGTGCGGACTTATCAGGGTCTATCATAATGGGAAATATGGAAGAGAGCCATTGACTTTCTGTTTGTTGATGGGCTAAAGTACCTTGCTTTCAAGGTCAATTAAAGACAGAAATGTTATGGAAATTGTTATCTCAAGTTCTACAGTGGTCTCCAATGACAATAAGCACATTACACAAATTAAAGGCGTAAATAAAGGATATCTTTACTGAATTAAAGATATAAAAATGCAGTATAGAAAGTTATAAGCAAAGTAATGGGACAGTAGGAGAAAAATAGAGCCCATGTTTATGCTATAAATAGGTACTCTGGTTTAAGTATCTAAGATTGTAACAATTATCTATCCACTCAACTAAAGATTACTAAACTTGAAGTGATTCTGTACTAAATTTGCTGAAATAAGCTTTCCCTGTAAAAGAATAAATAAGATACTCTCTACTTCTGCCGCCCAAGCTGCTGAAAGCTGCTCCATTGTAAAAAAAAATCCTCCACTAATGTGTCTTTTGAAACTGACACTTCCAGGTTTGTACATTTTTAGGCTTGTCGTAGAATCATAGGCCTGGATTCACGTATCTTTGTGCGGGCGTTGCGTATCTTCTTTACGCTATGCCGCCGCAACTTAGAGAGGCAAGTGCTGTATTCACAAAGCACTTGCTCCCTAAGTTACGGTGGCGTAGCGTAAATGGGCCGGCGTAAGCCTGCGTAATTCAAAGTAGCAAGGCAGTGGGCGTGTTTTATGACAATGAACCGTGACCCCATGCAAATGATGGGCCAAACGAACGGCGCATGCGCTGTCCGTGGACGTCTCCCAGTGCGCATGCTCCGAATCACGTTGGATAGAATGCCTTAGTGACGTTGGTGCGCAAAGCCTACGAAGTGTGAACGTAACCTACGCCCAGCCCTATTCACGTACTACATAAATGGCGTAAACGACGTAAAATTCGACGGCGTCGTTCCCTGGCCCATACCTTAGCATTAGCTGCTCTTCATATAGCAGGGGTAACTTTACACTGGACGTAAGCCTTACGCAAAGTGCATATATGAAGCGGCCGGGCGCATCTACGTTCATGAATCGGCGTATCTTGTTCATTTGCATATTTTTTATGGAAACGCCGAATGCGTCCAGTGTAACTATGCGCCCACGATACGCCGGCCTAGGCAAGTTACGCCGGACGACTGAAGCCATGTTTTTCGGCATATCTTGCTTTGTGAATCGGTGCAAAGATGCGACAGCGCACATTTAAAATTACAGGGGCGTATCTTGAGATACACCGGCGTAACTCCTTTGTGAATCCGGGCCATTGTCTCCAGGAATAAGGTGTTACAAGTGCTTAAAGGGGTTGTAAAGGAAAACATTTTTTTTTTTCAGAATAAGCATCCTTTACCTGTAGACATTCCTCTTTTCACTTTCACCTCATTGTTTGTTTTTGCTCAGAAGTTGCTCTATTTCTTCTCTGTTCTGTTCACTTCCTGCTTGTCTGATTGTTACTCACCACCGTAAAGGGAGGCTTTACTGCGGTGGTCAGTGACGTGCTCGCCCCCTCCTGGGAACTACATCTGTGCGGCAGGACGCTCTCTACGTGTTAGAGACTTCAAGGAGGTGTGAATTACTGGGCGTGCCAAAATGCATATTGGGAAATGTAGTTCTTACAAGAACGAGTGCCGCAAACCAGGAAGTGAATGAGAGAACAGAAACTAGAACGCTGGAGGTGATATAGATGAAGGAATTTAATAGGTATTTACATTTTTTTTAACAGAATCATTTAGGGTTGTCCCGATACCGAGTATTTGCGGGAGTACTTGTACTCCCGCAAATGCCCCCGATGCCTGGTAGAATACTTGCCCCCCTGCCACCGCTGCCGCCGCCGCAAATGCCACAAAGCCGCTGCATACCGCAAAGCCGCCTATCCCGCGTTAATCAGCGTGCGGGGAACATTACAGGCAACTTTCATATAGACACTCCCCCTTGCTCGGGATTGGACGGATCTGTCAGTTTTTTTTCCTGAAACTTCCCTCCTAAAGTTAGGATGCGTGTTATACACCTATGCGTGTTATACGCCGATAAATACGGTAAATTGGTATCAGCATGTACCAGCCATGACATTGGAATAGAAAGAGAATCCTCTGCCAGTAAACCTGAATTACCTTCTCATTCTTCATTACCTGTTATTCTATTCTCTATTTCCGTGAGAAAAATATAAATTGCGCTACCTCTAAACCATGTGAAACAAATGTTTGAATCACAAAACACACAAAACTATGTGATATATGTTAATATAAATCATAAACTATGTGATATATGATGGTATATATAAATCACTAATATACCAAAAAACAAGAGAGGTTGATAGCCACCAGAGGGCACTATATTGCACTCTCAAGTCCCTCAATAACAGTGAAACAGTGATAAATGAACATTAATTTTTTTTCACAATGGGAGCGGATCACACTGGGCACATGGGTGGGCATTGATGTTGGTGAAGTTTAATCACTTGTGGATGAGACCCAATGTTAAGGATCGTATCTGTCTGAACTGCAAGACTGGGAGTGACTACCTATTCTATGCTGTTCATGATCCCCTGTCATTAGGGATCATGGCGATTTGGTAAACAGCCAATCTATAGTTTGGTGGAGGATACATCACTTTTCTTTGGACACGTTTTCAACTGATTTTGGAACTTGGCACAGAGCACGGGTGTTTTTTATTTCATGTGTTAAACATTTATGTACTTTATTGCTACAATATTTGTTTTATTTATATATATGTCTAGATATTTTTTTATTTGGTTAATATTTATTGATCTAATGATATGACCCCAAAAAAATAAATGTGATGTTCATTTATCACTGTTTCACTGTTATTGAGGGACTTGAGAGTGCTATATAGTGCCCTCTAGTGGCTATCAACCGCTCTTGTTTTTTGGTATATTAGTGATTTATATATACCATCATATATCACATAGTTTATGATTTATATAAACATATATCACATAGTTTTGAGTGTTTTGTGATTCAAACATTTGTTTCACATGGTATAGAGATTAGCGTGATTTATTTTTTTCACACAGTTTTTTTTTTTTTGTATCTATTGTTTACATGGTAATCGCAGCTCTCCGATTAAATAGACTGTGATTTCATTGCAGTTTTTCTTTCTTTCTTTCTTGTTTGTTTAGTATTTAGCGCAGTGTCTTTCCGATTTTCCATATTCTCTATTTCCCCCAATCCAAAGGCTGCGCCTCCACACTCAGTAGTTTTGTCCAGTGGACCCTGCATGCCTTAATATGGCCCTGCATAGGTCAGTGATGGAATCACTTTCCTCTTTTATATCTTTTCTTCAAAAGCTTTTTGGCTATGGAATCCATAGAAATTTTGACTCTCGGACTGCATTTTGTGAACATGTTTTCAGATCCATAAACATATCCAGTGCATTTTCAAAGGGATTTTTGCAACCAACTAATATGTCTGTACAAAAACACAATGGGGCAGATTCACATAGATGTAATCTTCCGCTGCGTAATCGAAATACGCTACGCTGCCGTCTATCACCAGACTCTACGCCGAATTCAGGTAGTTTTTTTGCGCGTACGCTATTGTATCGTATTTTTTTTCCGCCGCGCAATCGAAATACGTGAGTAGGGGCGTGAAGCATTTAAATTAAGCGCGTCGACGATCGAACTGCGCATGCTCTGTTCAGGAATTTCCCGCCGTGCATTGCGCGAAATCACGTCGTGACGTCATTCGTTGTTTGAGTAGCGGCGTTTACGAACATTCCTATTCCCGGACGACTTACGTTAAAAATAATAAAAGAAATCGAAAAACGTTGAAATTCGACGCGGGAACGACGGCCATACTTAACATGGGCTGTCTAATATTAGACCAGCAAAAAGCTGGTATAGTGAAACGGAAAAAAAAGATGACTAAAGGTGCCGTAAGAGATTGCGTTTGAAGAGCGAAATTTTGTGGATTCCAGGCAAAAGCTCATTAGCATACCATGAAGGTGAAAAACAACAGGAAGTCCGCCCAGTGGCCGCAATTTTCAGGCAGCGTAGATCTGAAGGCGTACTAACACGTAATAAAGTCGAAATTTAGCACGCAGGTGTCTTTTCATGGTTTGAGGATTTCGACTAGCGTAAAAACGCTCGTAAATCGAAATTACTCCTGTCTAACAACATTTACACAGGCGTAATCGCTTTGTGAATCTAGGCCAATGGCTTTGAGGGACAGATGCCTGAGATAATTCTGAGATCCGATTACAGGACATTTCCAACCTTACATCTATTGTCTAAACTTGGAACAAACAGAGCTAATCCTGAGTGACACTATAAAAAGATGATCACTATGGCTTCAGCTGGCTTGATAGTTGGCACTCTGGGCACGAGGGAACAGCAAGACTATGGTAATGTGATTCCTATCTTTATCATGATGTTGAGTAGTTTTCAACTGCATTTTAACTGAAATATTTGTAATAGTGTTTAACATATCACATATTTACATTTTGTAAAAAAAAATTTTTTTTATATTTAATAGTAACAAATGAACAATATAACTGCAGATCTTAACGGAAGAAGGGTAAATTTGGATCACATTGGGTTGTATGATTGGGAGTGGCAGCATATTTTCTATAGCATTCTTTTAGTTTCTGGTAGAATTGATATGGAGGATGCTGGCTTTACAGAAAAAAAAGTTTGTTCTGATATGCTTGTACAGGGCCTCAAAGTGACAATTTGGACAAGTTAGGGCAAGTGTACACTCTATAACTGCAATGGAGACAACTATTTATAGGCAACTGTAGAACGGTGTCTAACTATGGCAGAAATTAACATATTTCCAGCTGGACACAACACATTTAATAAACTAGATATAAAGCATTGCCCATAGCAGCTAATCTGATTCCAGCTGTTTTTAGTTTCAGTGCAGCTTTGAAAATAAAAGCTAGGAGCTGATTGTTTAATGGGCAAAATGTCAGTTTTTATTAATTTGTTATATTTCTATTAGGACAAGGCAATTGTCAGTAAGGGGTACAGTAGACAACCAGGGTTGTGCTGCCAATGATACCCTATCAATTGGCAGCAATTATATAAACGTCAGCATAGATATTTTTGGAAACACTTCTCTCATGAAACACTGTAGCAAAATCATTGAAATAATTTGATATCTACCAGCAGCATCAAGTAAATTGCTATGGTGGTTATGTTTTTGTGTTTTATAAACTATAAGTGAAAGAGACCTTGTCAATCTCCCACTGGGAAAATCAAAAGTGGGAGGTCATAGCTAATAGAGGATGGTCATATGCAGGGATATTGTTCAACTTCTAAAATACACATTTTCTTTACTTCATTTTTTAGCACACACAACCTCCAGTAGTCATTACACAACATGTGTAAGCATTCATGTATAAAGTAGTCCATGAAGACAAAGTCAGGGGCAGGTCCTAAAATTCCAAACCACGAGGAGTCCCACCCATAAGGCAGCCAACCCTAGCCCCCTATCCTCCGCAGACAAAGATATAGAAAATCTTTGTCACATGAGTAAACCAAATTCATGTTAACTGTGGACAACCAAAAGTGCCACACCTTATTACACTTTGTTGGTCAGGCCCAATCTTCATAGGTAGACTTATAAAATTGCAGAGAAGAATTGTTAGTTCTTTCCACAATGCAACATTAGGAGAATCCAGTTCTTTCCAGTTCAGATTAAGAGCCCTTGTAGGGGTAATGTAATTTTCTACCCATAATCCTAGCAGGCAGAGAGTGACATGGCAATGTTTAATATAGCTAGTTTTGGGAAATAATACAACTTGTGTCTCAAACATAAAGTCCAGTAAACTGTAAGATTCCAGACAATGCCTATAAAGGCACTGCAATTTTGGACGCAGCAGATCAGAATATAATTTGTACTGTTGTGCTGTTACCCATCTGGCAAGATTAATTTTCATTTGGGAAAGAGTGAATGGCATGTTCAATTTCCTGGATTTTGAGGTTCCCCTCCATAGAGGCCTGTTCTGCTGCACACAAGCTGAGAATAAGGAGGATCACAAGTGGGCCTCCATTGTTGCCTCATCATGTGTGTGTGTGGGGGGGGGGGGGGAATTGGGGCATACAAATTACTATACAATTCTCAGAAGGTACACAATATTACAGCTGAGTTTGTATATTCATCCTAAGTCCTGATATTGGATTGAACTCTTTGGTCCGTGACTCACAAAGCTAAGAGCTTCCTATTCTCATGAGGTGCATGCTGCCAATGGTCCCTTTGAGCTGCTCAACAGAATCTTACTCTAGGGCTGTACATAACTTTCCTAACTTTCTGTATGATATTGATAGGGTAAATTGAGGTAGACTGGACTGAAAACCATAATTGGCTGCCATTGCAGCCAAAGAGGAATGCCTATCCCTAGCAACAAGACAAGGATGAAACTGGATTGGCAAGCTGGGCCAGAGGTACTGCTTGGCCAACTGGGCTTAGCTAGCCCACCTTCCACAAAGACTAGGTGGGATTTCTCGGCGCTGGAAGACCACTGACCCAAACACTGCAGGGTTACCTGTTTTCTGCATTGCTTAACTTAGTGGCAAGCAGCTTTATTGTGAGCAGAACTGACTGTGGGGCAGAGGTAATCTACAGTTCTGGACCGGGGTATTCCACACTGAGGAGTTGGCCCTGGATTCTATCCAAATCTTTTCAGTTAAAGGTACATCCAGTGGCCAGAGGGTCTATCTTTACCGATAGTGTAGAGTTTCAGGTCTCAATAGCCTCTAGTATGGGTTTAGTGTAAGTTGAAGGACCCAGGGCAGCTGCATGGCTCTGTATAGTTGCTAGGTCCAGAAGTAAGGAATTGCCTAGACCTGTCTGTGTCATGGCATTTGAAATTGTGGTGGTGTGCCCACTGGTAACTTGATTAGGTGTAGGCATCTGGTGGATATAGAGCTCAGGACCCATTCCATTGGAGGCCACTGAGCTTTTTTAATTTTCTCCACATACTTTCCTCCCCAAAGATGAGAGATGTTATGCAGATGAGCAATTGAGTAAATATAATAGACAGATCAATTAACAATTAAACAGGGTAGCAGGAGCTCTCGTAAGGCACATTTATACTAGATTACTTCCTACTGTAGCCATACACCCAAAAAACATTTTTTTTTTTTAAATAGATTCTTTCCTAAACTTACAGTATATGCTAAATGCCAGTGGGAGGTAGAGTAGTATGAAGCGACCAGTGATTAAGTGTTTTTATGTGCCAACTTAATCACTTAATAGGGCACACTTACCTGCTTCAATGGCATTGCTCCCTAGTTGGTAAATTTGCTGTAAACTCTAGCTTGTTAGCAGGAAGCAACAACACTTTACTGGCTTGGCCAGCAAGGGAGTGATGGCATTGGGGCACATTGATAGCAATCACTAGTGTACCTGTCATTTCCCAAAGAATGATTGGCTTTGGATGTTTTCAGCATTTTCAGTAGTCTGCTGCTAATGAAAGACACAATAATGGTTACCTGGTCTGCCTGAAATCATTTGGGTCAGATAATCCTTGTCTCATATCTAGGGGGACCTTTAATTTAATGCTATTTATTGATTGACTAAAATATCACACATGTAACAAATTCCACAAAGGTCTTAATATGCATGAATGAATGAATTAAGGCAAGTAGCACAGAGAGGTTTATCGAGGCATATAAATGTGAAGTATGCTAGTAATCAATCAGAATTGTCTGATAAATTTACTCTATTATGTTTTTGAATGACCGCATGCCTCTAGACAGGAAAACAACTGTATTAAACAATAGTATTTAGGTTTCATGCCAAGGTGCTTCAAGCTCACCAAGCCTAACTCCTGTCCAGGTCTGTCTGATATACCAGACATTAGTGAGTTTAGGATTTCTTCTGTTAAAGTCTATCATAATCAGTGGGCAAAAGAATGCAAATGCCTGTAGTTTGTGTAGCGCTACCCTGTTCAGGAGCTGCTGGTTAGATGTGAGATCGGCATAAGTTAAGTTACCTTTGATGTGTCTAGGGAAATTGATGGTAGCAACTGTGAGAGCAGTAACGGAATGTCCAAGCCAATGGTTGATGTTTTCTAAGTGCTTTATTTTCGGTCCAACACGACCAACAGTCAACTTGAGGAAGACATAATAGGTTGGTGAAAAGAATCACTTTGCAGATTCAGGCTATGGTTAACGAACAGAAGCAGTCCTGCTTACAGAGTATATTCTTTTCTCCCGTCGCCACTCCAGCCGGAGTGGGTGCAGTTCACCTGGACAGGCCTCTCCCACAGGCCTGGCAGCCGGAGTGTCACTGAGAATGCTGAAAAGGAACAAGTCTCTGCCACCGGCTTGGCTCTAGTAAATTAGTAAAGGCCTCTGTCACAGGTCCGATACTTGAGAGCAATAGATAGAGCGTATCCTTTCAGTCAATTTCTCTTGAAGTGTGGGGACCCAGTAAGTCACTGGGGCCCCTCGGCAACTCAGTTGCTCTGAGCCATGAGGGCCCAGAGTTTGGAACTCCGCGTAGCACGGGCCCCAGCCAGGTAGGCCATGATGATGGGGCCTGTGACGTGCGCACACCCTGAAGGTGGGTGCCGCACCAGGAACCAGGAACCCGTGAAGAACCCTGAAAAATGGCGTCTGCCACAGATATACCCTCCCCCAGCATGCCCAGCGGGGGAAACACTCCTCCAATTGGCTGCTGGGGAAAAGTGGCTCTGCCTGGATCCCTCTGGCGCCACCTGCCGCCCAGAGATGGAACTGCATCCCTGGAGCACAGAACGACCCACAGGATAATTCAGGGCTGACAGCAGCCTAATTTAGCAAATAGGTCTCTCACCCCACTAAATTTGCAGATAGCGTCCCTTCTGAAAGTAAGGGGGCGCTACATTTGTATACGCTGATTATAACACAGACTTGCACTGTATACAGTATATACTGTACAAATAAACCCCATTTCCTATAGAGGTGAATGAAAGTTCAACATTAGGAATAAATGAATTTGCCTGGGTTTAATTGGCAGAGGATTTTGTGGAATCCTGTCTAAATCTTCAAAATTCAAATGTAGCAGCAAATTGCATTAGAGTCTATAGGGGCAAATGTTACATTTTAAAGTTGCTATGGAGGCACTCAGACCTTACTTGGTCCCGAGCCGACTATGTGTCCATAAGACAGACAGAGCGCAGCTTAGCCCCGCCCCCTTTTCCCTCCTCACTGGCTGGAATTGACAGCAGCAGGAGCCAATGGCTTCCATTGCTGTCCTTAAGCCAATGAGGTGGGACCAGGGGGCAGGGCTGAGCTGCGCTCTGTATGTCTTATGGAGAATGGGGAGTGCCTCTGCTCTCATGCATATTGCTAGATCAAGATCAGGCTCAGGTAAGTAAAGGGGGGAGTGGCAGGGGGGGGGGATTGCTAGGAGAAGGTTCTTTACCTTAATGCAGAGAATGCATTAGGTTAAAAAAAACTATAGCCTTTGAAACCACATTTAGTATAGTTTGTGATCTTCCTTTTCACAGTGCCACACTACTGTCTTAATGGTTTAACAAAATGTCAGTGCACAAAAAAAATTACTACTCCAAATTCCTTGAACCCCGTCCCATCCTTGTATCTCCGAGTCTGATAGTCTGTGTCCTACTTTGATTAAAGCTTTTGAAGCTGCAACCCCTTCCCTATATAATCTAGTGGAAATTTCCTTGGTTGCCCCAGTGTGGAAGATTCCCAGATGCAATTTTTTTTTTTTGCGTATGTTATTTTTATTTTACCTTTTTCTATTTCTTTTTTTGTATGTATATTTGGGTAGTTGTGCTGCACACAGCAGTGGCCAGGCACTTGGCACTCTTTTTTTTTCTCCCAGGCTCTCAGCAACCAGCTGTATATGTTTGTAAAGAGGTGAGCCTTTGTAATGCGACCTCTTTCTCCTCCTCCCTCTCATTTACCCTCTCCTTTCCTTCCTCCTTGACCACTTCCTCTACTCCTCCGCACCTTTCTTCTTCACCTCTTCCTCCTCCAATGTGATTATGGTAAGAGCAGAGGCTCAGATAAGCTTTTCCCTTCTTCCTGTTCCAAGGCACACAGCAGCCAATTCTCTGCAAGTGTTGCCAATGTGCTATTAGTCTCCTCCTTCTTCATTTTCCAATCATAGCCGAAACCTAGCTATTAAAGTGACATTAAACCTTCAGGTATTTTCCTTTAAAATATCAAACATGTTATACTTAACTGTTCTGTGTAATGGTATTGCATGGAGCAGCCTCGTTCCTCCTTTTCTGGGGTCCCCTGGCAGCACTCCTGGCTCCTCCTCTTCGGCCAGTGCTCCTATGGGAAGCCACTTCCCATTGGGGCATTAGTGTGGGCTCTCTTTTGTGCTGCCTTATCTGCATCCATTGACACAGACAGGGTAGCTTCGTCACAGAATCTGATTGACCTTAGCGGATGCCAATGGTGCCTGCTGCTATCAATCTGTGCAGTGAGACAGGACAGAGCCTGTAGAACTGTGGCTTTAATGCACATTGCTGGATTAGGATCGGGCTCAAGTAAGAATAAGGTGGGGGGGGGGGGGGGAACACATGCGGCAGAGAAGGCTTTTTATCTTAATGCATAGAATGCACTTAGGTAAAAACCCTAAGCCTTTACAACTACATTAAGTTCTGGCGACAGGTGACTGCTATTTCCAGGGCTGGTCCAAAGAGCTCTGCTGGTCTGTCTTTTTGGCCTGCTGGAGTAAAATCAATACATGTCCTGAAATCATCCCCATGCCGATCTTAATCCCAGTTTGGGCAAACTGCTGGGTTTGCAGCTGTTCCCATTTAAGCCTGTGGAATTACCCTTTTACATGAATGATATCACTCAGTCACTGTGCCTCACCACTGCCTCCTGGGATAGCTGTGTTTTTCCAAATTCCACAAAAAGCACTCCAGCCCTTTGCAGGGCATTGTCCTGCAGGTTTTTGTGTACCCAGCTATGTCAACGATGAGGCATTGTGATGTCTTTCATGCCTCACTGAGGTATTGAAAAAAAACTATTGCAGCCAACAATGATTAGGAAATATGCCCTATGAAAAAAACACACCCAGCTTGTTGTTATTGTAGTGTATGAGGCATATGAGGCACATGAGGCATGGTGATGTCTTCCATGCCTCGCTGAAATATTGACAGCCAGAGATGTATTTTTTACTTTATTTAGCAAAAGCTTTACTTTCAAATCATCTTTGCTGGTGTTTTGGTTTTTCAGACCCCTTTCGCACTAGGGCTGTGGCCGAGTCGGTGCTTTAGCGTTGTTAAATTGTTTTTATTTTTTCGGCCTCTAGCAGGGCGCTTTTAACCCCAAAAAAAAGGGGTTTAAAAACTCCCATGTTGCAACACTTCGAAAAGCACTTTCAGGCACTTCAGAAGCACTGCACATTCAATCCAATGGGCAGGGCTTTTGGGAGCACTAAATACAGCTCTCCCAAACCGCCCAAAGATGATGCTTGCAGGACTTTTCAGAATGTCCCGCAAAGTACACCGCCCCAGTGTGAAAAGTCACACTGGAATGTTTTTTTTCCTTTCTTCGTCCATGCAAAGTAAAGGCCTAATATGCTAGTATGCATTGTATACTTGCACATTACGTGACACTTACCTGCAAATTAAGCCTGAGTTGTCCCTGTTGCAGGCCACATCCATCTTCCTTACAGGCCCACAGGCTCCGACTCTGTGACTGGCATGGAGCTGCATGACGTCACTACCGCTCATGTGCATGGGAACCACTGGTCACGGCACACTCACCTGAAGAAATGGCACGGGCGGCAGTTCCCTTAGAGTGCATAAATACCTCCTGAACGGCACAAGTTTAGGAGATATTTTCAGTACCTATAGGTAAGCCTTTTTCTAGGTATAAGGTACAACTTCCCCATGGAGGTTTACAACCACTTTAAGTAAGGATTTACATTCACTTTAAAAGACCTAAAAAAGAAAAAGTGCAGCGCTAAAAAAGTATAGTAAGGACTACACTAATCAAGTAATCACATCCAAGTGGGTGATTGCAAAAACTGTGGTCGGTAAGCAAATATAAATTATAAGTGATATATATACAGTATAAATATCATAGGTGAGACACAAAAATAAAATGCAAAACATTGGGTGTCTGCAAATAAGACAACGTTCAATGTAGGATAGGCAGGGAGAGAAGTCCTTTAAAACGACTGTGTTTGAACACATGTGAGATGAGTCATCGTAAGGTGGGAGACAATCATATACTCCACTGGGTGTTCCAGGAGGTAATTGGGATCCCTTCAGAACATCATTATTTCAGGGTCATCAAGACATCCAAGTAATACAAGTAAAAGTTGGGTACTCTTACCAAATGTGGTGGACACAGACACCAGCAGCGGTGTGTCAAACAGGCATGTAGGAGCTCCTCCAGCTTGTGGCCACGATGGAAACGGTGATAAGATGGCTGAAGATCTGTACCAGAAGTCGCAATATCCAAGGCGCTGTAAGCTGTTGGAGGGACCTTCAAATGGAGCAACTAGGATGCATGTTCAAACTTAGGAACATGGAGGGAGAAAAAGAAAAACTCCACATAGTGTAGTTGTTTCCAAAAAGAAAAGCCTTTATTAGGCCTGATAAAATACAAGTAAAAAATACTACAAAGAAAAGTACAGGTCCTGTTAAAAGACTAATACAAGTGATCACATAAATTTGCAAAAAGCGTGGTAGATGGGTATGCAAATAGGCTATGTACCTTGACATGTTTCGAGCTAAAGGCTCATCAACTGGGGCATAAACCTATTCACCCACTCCACGCCAAAACAATTGATACATCACTTATACTATATACTATATATTTGGCGTGGAGTGGGTGAATAGGTTTATGCCCCAGTTGATGAGCCTTTAGCTCGAAACATGTCGGGTACATAGCCTATTTTCATACCCATCTACCACGCTTTTTGCAAATTTATGTGATCACTTGTATTAGTCCTTTTAACAGGACCTGTACTTTTCTTTGTAGTATTTTTTACTTGTATTTTATCAGGCCTAATAAAGGCTTTTCTTTTTGGAAACAACTACACTATGTGGAGTTTTTCTTTTTCTCCCTCCATGTTCCTAAGTTTGATCATGCATCCTAGTTGCTCCATTTGCAGACACCCAATGTTTTGCATTTTATTTTTGTGTCTCACCTATGATATTTATATATATCACTTATAATTTATATTTGCTTACTGACCACAGTTTTTGCAATCACCCACTTGGATGTGATTACTTGATTAGTGTAGTCCTTACTATACTTTTTTAGCGCTGCACTTTTTCTTTTTTATTTCTGTTTGCAGATTGTTCCACTGTTGGTGCTGGCAGCGATATACATATTTTTTATCAGTAGCGCAACTTTTCATTTTTTTTTTCCCTTGTTTTTTCCTTTAAAAGACCTGCCAGTGCCTACGAGCCCTAACCCTTATCTCTCCCTCTCCACTGCATTTGCAACATTCCCATTTCCTGTTGAAGCTAATTCTCAATATGGTTTCTGAAAGCCCTCTCTTGTGTTGTGAGGGGGTTGTCTTATCCAAAACCCTGTTATTGGTGCTTCTAATCCAACTGACTTAAAATCAAAGACTAGGCAATGTAGTATAGTTACTATGGCAAATTCTTTAATTTTGCTGGGTCAATGAACCACAAACATGCACTATTCATATCCAACTCACGGTAACTGCATCCCCATTCAACACCTGCTAGGGGGTTAACAATGATTTTTTAATGATTTTGTTAAAAAATTTATCTGTTTTTATTAGAATTTTTGTGCTGGCTTTGGAAACATTGATATTTTGGTTCAATTTAGTTTATTATTACTTCGTTTTTTTTAATGCATGGGAAGAAAGTTATAAACTACGTCAATGTGTATAATTAACTTTTTTTTACTAATAGGATATTTATAATTTTACAGATGGAATTTGCACATTGTAATTTGATCACTGCCTTAAAACTGTTACCTATAATTATGAGTAATCACATAATCAAGCTATCTTTTGCTGAGATGGTGTCTGGTGGTTAGTAAGATTTATTATGGATCACAAATATAGAAAAATACATACACTGTGCTTGGTACAGTTCTGGGTCAACAGGTTTTATTAAGCCATAAGGAAATAACCTTCACATGCTAAGCATATGCTTTTATACTGCCCCAAAAGGCAATTGGTGTTATGCTTTTTTTTTCAATAAAAACTCATTATTGCTTAGAACAAACTGATCTTATATTTCGATCATCAGCAATCAGCAATTAGATACCTAATAATATGATTTTCAGACCCCTGATTTTTACTGGATTTATTCACATTGTGTTGGATGTAGAATACACTTCCAGACTGGATCAGAACAGCTGTACTATAATGTGCGTGATTCAACTTTCTCTCAACAGGAATGCAGGTTAATACACCTACCAATTATGTACTCTTTATCCCATTGGGGCATTTTTTGCATCTGCTTTGGGCTTTCTGCACCTGTCTTTGGGCACAGAAATCAGAACCCCATGTTAAAGGGCAGCTCTCCTGTTGTAAAAGAAGATAACAGATGAGGTGCATTAGCTACTGTAGGGAAAGGTTCCTGATTGTGCTTATAGGAAGAGAATTATATAGGAGTCAGTCCTACTTCACAAATCTAATTGCACCAGCACTGCATATGTTCTTGTCAGATACTCTGCATATTGCACAAGTACTGCATATGTTCCTGTGACATACTCTGCATTAGATAATTTAGGGGAAAGTTCCTGATTGTGCTTATAGGGAGAGAATTAGATAGGAGTCAGTCCTACTTCACAAATCAAAGTGCAGCAGCACTGCATATGTTACTGTGAGATACACCCTGTATATACTTTTCTTCTATAGTGCTATTCCAAAAACAACCATTTAGGTAAAAATTAAAAATTTTGCAGTGTTTCCTGCATATCTGTAGGTGTGAGATAAACACCCTAGCTAGTGTTCTTCTATTGTTGTATTAAAAAAAACAGCCATTTAGGGCAAAAAAACGGAAAATTGTATCATACTTACCAGTAATTTTCCTTTCCTGGTGCCTATCCATGGCAGCATACCTGTGACAAGCTCCGCCTTGGCTCCTCCCTCAGGACTAGTGAATATTATAAAAGAGTTGGCTAGCACTGCCCCCACATTCTCCGTAATATAGAATACCGAGGGTGGGATTGTATGCTGCCATGGATAGGCACCAGGAAAGGAAAATTACTGGTAAGTATGATACAATTTTCCGTTTTCCTGGTGCCTCCATGGCAGCATACCTGTGACAAATAACTAGCTGAGACGGGTGGGATGATGCTTAAAGGTTTATTTCAAAGGAATTATTATTGATCATTAGAGGAGGCAACCGCTGACTTGATTGTCCGTCTGCCGAACTCTACTGACGAGAGAGCTCCTGGGTCTACCCGGTAGTGCTTCATAAATGTATGTTGGGACGACCAGGTCGCTGCCCTACAAATGGTCTCGATTGAAACATTTGCCCTTGCCGCCCAAGAGGCAGATACCGCCCTCGTGGAGTGCGCCTTGACCATCAAAGGGGGGTCCAGACCCCTAGCCCTGTACACCTTGTGGATAAGCTTCACGATCCATGAGGCAATTGTCCTTGATGATGCCTCCTTGCCTTTGTTCTTTCCCCAGGGGATTATGAGCAGCCTAGTAGAGTCTCTGAAGGGTGCTGTGGCATGAAGATAACATCTCAGAGTGGAGGCAATGTCCAGTTCGTGAAGAGAGCCGGAGTCCTGTTCCAGAAACGTTGGGAGTGCCCAGGGTTCCGACATGGTCAAGGATGATGCGACCTTGGGGATAAATCCCCGCACTGTTCTGAGTTCTACTCTGTCAGGGTAGAATATGATATGATTATCATCTGCCCCAAGAGCTTGGAGCTCCGAAACCCGTCTGCCGGAGGTTATGGCTATCAGGAAGGTAAGCTTCAAGGTTAGATTCCACAGTGATGCCGAGTCCAAGGGGGCGAACGGTGGGCTGGCTAATGACTCCAGGATGATAGCAAGGTCCCAGGTGGGAAAGGACTGCTTAGTTGGTGGTCGGATCTTTCTGACGGCTTTGAGAAATTGGATTATTAACGGATCCTCTGCCCACCTTTTACTGGTTGCTGTTGAAATTGCTGCTATCTGTACTTTTAACGTACTTAGAGCAAGGCCCATGTTCAGGCCTGCCTGCAAAAACTCAAGAATTTGAGAGGATGATGGGGAATCCAGATTACTGCTTCTGCCCATCATGAAGGCCCTGAACCTGTTCCACACCCTGTCGTATATACTGTTTGTTGAAGGCTTTCTGGCCCTGAGGAGGGTTGCGATAACCTCGTTGGAACATCCTAGGGATTCAAACCTTTGCCTTTCAGCTGCCAGATGTGAAGGTTCAGCCTGCCTGGATCTGGATGGGTGTGATGCCCCTGAGACAGGAGGAAGGGTATCAACGGGACCTTAACCGGAGGCCGAGTACTCAGGTACATTGCCGTAGGAAACCAAGGACGTCTCGGCCAGTATGGTAGAACCGCTATTACTGTTGTGGACTCCGCCATTAACCTCGCCAGGAGCTTTGGAATGAGAGGCCGTGGAGGGAAAGCATAGGCCAGATTGCATGCCCAGGGGGCTAAGAGAGCGTCCACTGCTTCCGATTGGGGATGTGGGAGCCTCGAGATGAATCTTGGTAGCTTGGCATTGCCTGCTGTCGCAAATAGGTCCAGCTCGGGGGGCCCCCACTGGTTCACTATCCAGTTGAAGATTCTTGGGTGCAGAGACCATTCGTTGGCATCTATGAACCTGCGAGACAGGAGGTCGGCTCTTGAGTTCAGACGACCGGGTAGGTAGACTGCCCTCAGGTCTTTCAGATTTCTCTCCGCCCAGAGGATTATGGGTTCCACCTCCCTCAGCAGGGACCTGCTGTGCGTGCCTCCCTGCCGGTGTATATAGGATACAGCGGCTCTGTTGTCCATCCGTAGAAGAACTGGTCTCCCCGTGACCTCGAATTCCAGGGCTAGCAATGCACGATAGGCTGCCCGGATTTCCAGAATATTTGATACCAGGCCAGTCGCCTAAAAGGACCATCTCCCCTGCACTGAGATCTGGTTGCAGTGTGCTCCCCAGCCTGCCAAACTGGCATCGGTGGTAACTATGATCCAGTTGACATGCCCTAACGGGCGTGACTTCATCAGCGTGTGTTTCTTCATCCACCAATGAAGACTCCTGAGCATCAGGGTCGTCAGGAGTATGGGCTGAGAAAGATATCGTTTGTTCCACTGCCTTAGGAATTCCAGTTGAAAATATCTCAGATGCCAATGGGCCCAAGGGACCATAGGGATGCATGACGACATCCGACCTATCAGGCTCAGACAGTTCGAGGCGGTCAGATGGGGTCTCACACTCACATTCTTCATCTGCTGAATAATAGATGCCACCTTCTGAGGTGGAAGGGACACTGTTCCACTCTCTGTGTTGAACAGAGCCCCCAGATAAACCATTTCCTGGGTTGGAGAAAGGTGACTCTTCTCCCGGTTTATCTTCCATCCAAATTCTGTTAGTGTTGTCAGAAGAATCTCCCTGTGTTCCACTAACTGGGCTGGATCCTTCGCCAGGAGAAGAAGATCGTCCAAATAATGGTAAACTCAAAGCCCTTGCTCCCTTAGAGGGGCTACGATGGCAATTAAGGTCTTTGTGAAGACTCTTGGAGAGGTGCATAGGCCAAACGGGAGACTCCGGAATTGTAGATGTACCTGGCCTACTGCAAACCTCAGATACTTCTGAAAGGAAGGGAGTATGGGTATATGCAGGTAAGCATCCCGTAAATCTATTGATATCATCCAATCCCCCGGATGGATTACACGGACGATGGTTTGTAGTGATTCCATCTTGAATCGCTCTAGAAGAATGTAGCGATTTAGCCTCTTTAGGTCTATGACGGGTCTCCAACCTCCGTTTCTTTTGGGGACTAAAAACAGGGTGGAATAAAAACCTGTAAATCTTTCTGATGGAGGTACTGGAATTACTGCCTGCTCTTCCTGCAAGGAGAGAAGGAACTGCTGAAGTGCTTCCGCTTTTTGAGGGGACCTTGACACCCTCGTTGGAGAAAAGAACTCTTTGGGGGGTTTGTCTAGAAATGTCCAAAAGTGCCCATACTTGACCGTGGAAACTACCCAAGGATCCCTGCACTTTTCCTCCCATATTTTCGAGAAACGTTGGAGTCTGGCCCCCACAGGAATCGCTTGGAACGGTTTGGCGTCAAAAGGACTTAGTGGGATCTTGTGGAGTAGGCATGGTTCCCTGTCTACGGTTCTTGAGGAAGGTGGACTGCGTGCCTTTCCAATTCTGTCTGAAGCCTTTTCCCTGCCTGGACTGTCTGTAGTCCTTGCCTTTAGAATACTGGAATCTTGGTGCGAATGCCTTGGAGCGCCTGGGTCGCCTGTCCTGGGGCAACAGGCCCGACTTTCCACCAGTGACGCGAGAGATGGCTTCATTTAATTTCTCCCCAAATAGGGCTTTTCCATCAAATGGTATTTTGCACCAATTTTGTTTCGATGCAATATCTGCTGACCATGGTTTCAGCCACAAGGCCCGTTTGGCCATTACTGTGTGGAGCATTGCTCTTGCGGAGCATCGGATTGAATCAATAGCAGCTTCCCCAATAAAGTCTGCTGAGATTTTAAGCTCGTCTAAGGCCTTTATAATGTCCTCCTTAGGGATATCCTGTTGGATCGCCGACTCTATATTATCCGTCCAGGCCCGTAGCGCGTTGGACACTGATGTCAGGGCTATCGCAGGCTTACAAGCATTGCCCGCCATCTGGTAAGCTTTCTTGAGGTCCATATCCATTCTTCTGTCGAGAGGATCTTTAAATGAAGTCGAGTCCTCCATGGGCAGCGTAACGTTTTTTGCTAATCTTACAAAATTTGGCGCTTAAGAAAGGGGAAGTACGCCTTAGACTTCTTGACCTCTGTCTCAGCCTCCTCCCAGCCAATCGCCTGTTTTACTGCCTGTACATAGGGCTGGACCATGGCGAAGACAAAGCCAGAGGCATCCAAGTCATCAGAGGAGTCCCCTGAGGCGTTATTCTCCTCCTGATGCTTAGAGGATGAAGCAGGTGTCATATGAGGTATTCCACCCGTGAAAGGGCCGGGAATGGCCTCCTCAGCCGGATGCCCCTGAGGAGGAGCTACTGGTTGCTGTGTTGGCATTGTGGCCACCAATTCTGCAAAGGAATCTTTTATTGCCTTTTTAAGCAGGTCCGCCACTTGCAGGCCCTCGGATTCCCTGTCCCCTGACACTTTGGAGATCTGGGTCTCGGGGAGCGTGAGAGATAGCGTTTTTTGGCTGATGACTTCCTGCCACTCCTCTGGTCCCCTCGCCTGGAAGACCTATCTCTGCTGGGGCTTGAGTCAGAGTCTTCATGTCGCCTTGAGGTCTTCTTAGACATCTTCTGGCGTACAGGGCTGTAACACATAAAAGTACGAGCCTCAGTGCACTCTTTTTTTTTTTTAAACATGCGTAAACTTACCTGGACGTAGGTCCTTACCTTAAATGTAGAGTAGGATCTTGTATGGGCGGCGAATGGCTCATATTAGGAGGACTAGCAGAGGAAGCAGCTAAGAAAAGAGCAGGAAAGGGTTAAGGGACATGTTTGAACTCGGCTAACTGAACAAAAGAACCATGTACACTGTTTCGCTATTATATTATTTTTTTTTAAAACACCCTACATTTCCGCCTAAAACAAAAAGAAAACATATACGTCAGTCCCCCCTTTTTCTTTTTTCTTTTTTTGGTTGTTTTTTTTTTTACCTGAGAAAAAGGGGGGGGGAATTTTCTGCCCTGGAGCTCTCTATAACTGAATCTCCCCGGACAGCCTCAGGTATTCTACTGGGGCAGTCAGGGAGATAAAGGGGAGGACCAGGTGAAAGGGGACGCCTCCGCCATAAATGTTGGAAAAAATGGCAAAAATTCGCCATTTTTCCCTTCTCCAAGATGGCCGCCGCGGCTTCCGTGCGCACCGCGCATGCGCGAACCGGCGGCTCTAGGACCCTGAAGTCCCAACTGTCGGTGTCAGTGCAGAGCGCGGCGAAGGACGCCGCTAGTGCACTTAATGAGTGGGGGTGGGCGCGCGCGATCCCTAAGGGGGAGAGGAGGACAGGGGGACGGTGGAACACGGGGAAAAAAAACACAAATGAACACGGGGGGGGGGGGGGGCGGGGGCCGGACGAGGGGGAAATGAAGGGGCGCACATGAGAAGCAAGAAAGTTTGAGAAAACACCTAAGAAAGGGGAGAGAAGAGTGAAAAGAGGAAGAGAGAGAGAGAAAAGAACAGGGAAGGAAGAGAGGGAAAAGAAGGAAAAAAAAAAAAGTACTAGCTGCTGCTTCTGTTACCGTGGGAGCCAGACGCCTCTAAGATGTACTGCAGATAGAGCTCTTAGCTTAAGAGACAAACTGCCTGTCCCAAAAGACCCTACAGAAGGGACTCCCAACCTTATTAGCGCGTTTAGCTGCCCAAGAGAAGGGACCGCATCCGGGAGAGGCTTGAACCCGGATGGACGCTGCCGACTGCAGAAGGTAGGACGTTCGACCAGCATTCACTGCCTTGAGGTATAAGGAAAAAAAGGAGAATGTGGGGGCAGTGCTAGCCAACTCTTTTATAATATTCACTAGTCCTGAGGGAGGAGCCAAGGCAGAGCTTGTCACAGGTATGCTGTCATGGAGGCACCAGGAAAATATATTTTACAGTTTTTCCTCCAGTGTTTGCAGTCTTGCCTGCATATTTGTACGCGTGAGATACACACTTTACATACCGTTTTATATTTTGCTATTCCAAAAAACAATTATTTTTGGCAAATAAATATTTTTTTGTTGCGTTTCCTGCATATCTGTAGGTGTGAGATAAACACCTTAGCTAGTGTTCTTCTATTGTTGTATTAAAAAAACAGCCATTTAGGGCAAAAAAATATATTTTACAGTTTTCCCTCCAGTGTTTGCAGTCTTGCCTGCATATTTGTACGTGTGAGAGACACACTTTACATACCGTTTTATATTGTGCTATTCCAAATAACAATTATTTTGGGCAAATAAATATATTTTGTTGCGTTTCCTGCATATCTGTAGGTGTGAGATAAACACCTTAGCTAGTGTTCTTTTATTGTTGTATTAAAAAAACAGCCATTTAGGGCAAAAATATATATTTTACAGTTTTTCCTCCAGTGTTTGCAGTCTTGCCTGCATATTTGTACGTGAGAGATACACATTTTACATGCCGTTTTATATTGTGCTATTCCAAAAAACAATTATTTTGGGCAAATAAATATTTTTCTGGTGAGTTTCCTGCATATCTGTAGGTGTAAGATAAACACCTTAGCTAGTGTTCTTCTATTGTTGTATTAAAAAAACAGCCATTTAGGGCAAAAAAATATATTTTACAGTTTTTCCTCCAGTGTTTGCAGTCTTGCCTGCATATTTGTATGTGTGAGATACATACTTTACATACTGTTTTCTATTGTGCTATTCCAAATAACAATTATTTTGGGCAGAAGAGGGAGCAGGGTGCCAAAGCGGAGTGTCCTTCCCCTAGACAGTACGCCTGCTACTGCCCAACGCAGCAAGGGACCGAGCACACCAAAGCCAGGTCCAAGGAGTTCCCTAGTGTGGCAGTTCTTCAAACAATGTGCTGATGACAAGACACGAGTGGTTTGCATGCTGTGCAATCAGAGGCTTAAGCGAGGCATAAACATTCTCAACCTGAGCACAACCTGCATGGCCAGGCATCTAAGTGCAAGGCACAAGCTGCAGTGGAGGACACACCTAAAAAAACAAGAAAGGTCTATTGCTCCTCCTGCTTCCTCTTCTGCTTCAGTGCCGGGCCTCTCGGCCTCTTCATCCACCTCTGTAGTGACAGTGCCACCTGCCACCCCACAATTAGAGGACCGGCAAACAACACTACCACCTGGGTCACCAAACATCTCCACAATGTCCCAAGGAAGTGTTCAGCTCTCTATCTCCCAAACACCGGAGTGGAAGAGGAAGTACCCCCCTACCCACCCAGGATCCCTGGCCCTGAATGCCAGCATTTCAAAATTCCTGGCCTTTGAAATGCTATTATTCCGTCTGGTGGAGACGCAGAGTTTTAAAAGCCTGATGGCATTGGCTTTCCCACAGTACGTCGTGCCCAGCCGCCACTACTTTTCCAGGTGAGCCATCCCTTCCCTGCACAACCAAGTGGGGGAAAAAATCAGGTGTGCACTGCGCAACACCATCTGTGCCAAGGTCCACCTAACTACGGATAAGTGGACCAGTAAGCCTGGTCAGGGACTTTATATCTCCCTAACAGCGCACTGGGTAAATGCAGTGGCGGCTGGGCCTGAGGCGGATAGCAGTTTGGCGCATGTCCTTCCACCACCGAGGATTGTAGGGCGCTTCAGTTTGCCTCCTGTTGCTAACTCCTCCTACTCTGCTTCCCCATCCTCTACTGCCTCCTCACATGGTCAGCAAAACACATTCATCACTAACTTCAGCACAGCCATGGGTAAACGCCAGCAGGCAGTTTTAAAACTTTCCTGTTTGGGAAAAAAAAAAACACACCGCGCAGGAGTTGTGGAGGGACATGGAACAACAGACCAATGAGTGGTTGGCATCAGTGAGCTTCAAGCCGGGCCTGGTGGTGTGCAATAACGGGCGAAATCTCGTAGCAGCTCTGGGCCTAGCCGGTTTGACGCACATCCCTTGCCTGGTGCATGTGCTAAATTTGGTGGTGCAGAGGTTCCTTAAAACTTACCCCGATATGCCACAGCTGCTGCAGAAAGTGCGGGCCGTCTGTGCGCACTTTCGGCGTTCTCACCCTGCTGCTGCTCGCCTGGCAGCGCTGCAGCGTAACTTCGGCCTTCCCGCTCACCGCCTCATATGTAACGTGCCCACAAGGTGGAATTCCACCTAGCACATGCTGGCCAGACTGTGCGAGCAGCAGCAGGGGATAGTGGAGTTTCAGCTGCAGCACGCACGCGTGAGTCGCTCTGCGGAACAGAACCACTTCACCACCAATAACTGGGCCTCAATGCGAGACCTGTGTGCCTTGTTGCGCTGTTTCGAGTACTCCACCAACATGGCCAGTGCTGATGACTATCCCAGTTCTATGCCTCCTTGAAAAAATGCTTTGGGCGATGATGCAAGAGGATGTGGCACAGGAGGAGGAGGAGGAGGAGGAATCGGGATCATTTCCAAGGCTTTCAGGGCAGTCATTCACAAGTGGCTCCGAGGGTGGGTTCCTGCACCAACAAAGGCCAGGTACATAATTGTCCAGCAAGGGCACAGTTCTGGAGGATGACGAGGTGGAGGATGAGGAGGAGGAGATGGATGAGGAACCATGTTCACAGCAGGGTAGCAACCAGACCAGCTCATGGCCATCACTGGTGGGTGGCTGGGGGGACACAGAGGACACAGATGATACACCTCTCACAGAGGACAGCTTTTCCTTGCCTCTGGGCAGCCTGGCACACATGAGCAATTACATGCTGCAGTGTCTCAGCAACGACCGCCGTTTTTCGCACATTTTAACAGGTGCTGATTACTGGGTGGCCACGCTGCTGGATCCCCATTACAAGGACAATGTACAGTCCTTAATTCCCTCACTGGAGCGTGATCGCAAGATGCGCAAGTACAAGCGCACGCTGGTAGACGCGCTGCTGGTGGAATTCCAGCATGGAGTACTTGCCATGCTCTTACCGACATTTTGCTACAATTTGCAGCCCTCTAGCCCTTTCTCTTAGTTTTTTAGAGACATTTTAGTAGTCAAAAGTCTGGGTCCCCATTGACTTCAATAGGGTTCGAACCCGCCGAACCCGAACATCCAGGTGTCCGCTCAACTCTAGTTGCCTCTGTGTATAGCTGACAAATTATGTTCTGCTATCAACTATTGTTAAAGTCTTTCAAATTGTCTGGCTATTATTCTTGGAGTTACTTATAATCAATGACTAATTGTAATTCTTAAATTATATCCAAAACCTAGACTTTTTTCTGATAGAGAATGGAATGGATAAAACCCCAGTTAGTATTTTTTTGCCATCTGTGCCCCATTTGGGTCATTTTCCTTAATTTCCTGATTTTCAGACACAACAGGGAATTTCTCCAAAAAAAGGGAAATGCCCTTTTAGGCAGACATTACCAGAAACATTTGTTTAGATGTTCCTTCCCCCGGACAAACTAGGAGAGTGAACCTCCCCAAAAGAGACACAGACACTGATTAAGAAACTGACAAGGCCTCTAAGCCTACTCTATCCAAAATGACTGGATTTCAATATAAGAAAAAGGGGGTGCCAGATATAGAACCATGTAGTAAAGTGGTACCTACGTCCTATCGAATGTAGAAAGAAATGGTTTGAGGCTTTTTTGAAGTTTCATGGCACTGTAGAAAGGCAAGACATAACCAAGGTAGATATATAAAATGTTATTTATTAAACAAATCTTTAAAACATACAAAACATCTAAAAGTTATAGATTGGATGATGTATCTTGCACAATCAACTCTTCAAAGTTACAGATGAGATGATCAGTAGAAGATGACAGTTATCAACCAAAACATATACCATCTGTATATTGGATGTAAAGGAAAAAAATATGCGCGCTACCCAAAAACAAAAATAAGTATAACAAAGAATGAACCCTGTACGCGAGTGAAGCAGCTACACAGGAATGTGACAAAACTCAGACAAATGTGGATGGTAATGTAGCGCTACGTGTGAGCCAAAAGGCAATGGCTGTATACACCTAATGAGGTGTGACCATATATTGTGACACAAAGGATGTAATGGCAAACATTGCACCACAACAAAATGTGAAATTCAAATCAATAAAGTGAACAATATAAACAAAAATGTAATGTAGTGTCCATAAAAAATAAAACGATGAAGATGTCATGAGATGGTAAAGGAACTTCCCAACAGAAATCTTCAAATATGAGGTGCAATACATATGCGCTTACCGCAACCGTTGGACCCAAATGTCGTACGACAGTGGATCGATCAAGCTTGAAGTGTCCCACAGAGATGTCACTGGAAGTCCAGAAGGAAATGGAGTCTGCCTCCTAGGCAGTCAGATGTCGTCAACCCAGAAAAGGGCAGGAAGACCAGATGTTCATCGGCCACCGACTACTCCAATACTGAAGATCCTAGTAAACTGTGGGTATAAAAGATCCTCCAAGCATCCAAACATGATCTGGTTCAGGTAAGTGAGAACCCTGGCATGGGTACTGGCAACCAACTGGAGAGGGCTCAAAAAAACCTTATCTTCCACAAATTCATGTAAAGAGAAGAAAAAAATGAGGGCTCCAATGGTGTAAGTCATAAAGAGGTTTTAACGAAAAAAACAATATACATAATAAAATATAAAAAAGGAGATTGCAATTCATGAGTATTAAAAGCAATATGAGGAGCAAAATGCATGGCCCAACGCGTTTCGATCCAATAGGACGTCTACAGGGGCATTCCTTCTGGACTTCCAGTGACATCTCTGTGGGACATTCCAAGCTCGATCTATCCACTGTCGTACGACATTTGGGTCCAACGGTTGCGGTAGGCGCATATGTATTCCACCTCATATTTGAAGATTTATGTTAGGAATTTCCTCACCATCTCATGACATCTTCATCGTTTTATTTTTTATGTACACTACATTACATTTTTGTTTATATTGTTCACTTTATTGATTTAAATTTCACATTTTGTTGTGGTGCAATTTTTGCCATTACATCCTTTGTGTCACAGTATATGGTCACACCTCATTAGGTGTATACATTCATTGCCTTTTGGCTCACACGTAACGCTACATTACCTGTTTACAAAGGATTTTATTGTAGAAAAGGTCAAGGTACAAAAGGAAAAAAAATAACAATGATGGTACAGGAATGTATACAGGTATCATTGATAATTAACATTGTATAGGAAGAAAGGGTTATGGTTAGTAAAATTTAAACTTAAACCAGAAGTGTGGCGTCCCAGAGCGACCATTTTTTTTGATACTGGGGCATAGAATCATATAGCGTATGGTGAATTCTCTCTGAGGCCTCGTACACACGATCAAATCTGTCTGCTGGAAACGGTCTGCTAGACCGTCCCAGCAGACAGATTCGATCGTGTGTACGGCCGAGCCGACGGATTTGGCCACCCGACAGATTTCAAAGCATGCTTTGAAATCTATCGGGTGGGAATCCGTCCGCCCGACATGTCTGCTGGTTAGTACACTTACCAGCAGACATGTCGTCCCGCACCGCCGCCGAATGGATTCGGCGCATGCGCGGAAGTGTTTTACTTCCTGGTGCGGTGACGTGGCGGCGTCAACGTCACCGCCACGTCACCGACACGTCAGCGCGCCGTCTGCTGGCGGGGATTTTGGTTTGCTCGTGTGTACACGCGAGCAAACCAAAATCCTATCAGACAGATTTGTTCAAATCGGTTGTTTCGACCGATTTGAACAAATAGATTGCCTCGTGTGTACGAGGCCTGAGAGTTTGATGTTTGTCATACGGTTGAGAATCTGTGGCCAGGGTACCAAAGTGGAGCGCTAATTAAAGACTATGGCCCAATGAATGGAGGTGAGAAATGTGTGGATAAGCCTTGTGCTTGATGTTGGAATATCCTGAATAGGGCAGAATAAGAGGCAGATTAGGGGTGTAAGATGGATACTTCGGCTGGCAATTTTATCAATTCTGGTGAATTGTTCCGCATCACGCAGGAACTCTCTAATCCCATCAGTAAAACTACCCCGATGGCCCATTCTCAGGAGCTTTGCCAACAAATGGCAGAGTACTTTCACAACAAAATATTAAAGTTACGAGCCTCTATACCATCTTTAGTTGCCCCTAGCGTAAGGCATCCAGCCCTAGAACTGAGTGGGGACCACACTATTATTCCATTACGGGAATTTACCCCACTCACGGAAGTCTCGGTTAGAGAGATTATTCGGGCTTTAAAAGCCTCCTCCTCCCCTTTGGATCCCTGTCCCCCTAATTTGATGAAATCTCGCGCAGAGGCCCTGGCTCCGTTTATACAGGACATTATTAATAGCTCATTTGCCTCCGGTCGGGTGTCGAGTTCTCTTAAGCAGGCGGTGGTGACTCCCCTGCTTAAGAAACCATCGCTCGCCCCGACTGAGATGAGCAACTTGAGACCAATTTCTGGCCTTCCGTTCGTGGCGAAGATAACCGAAAAATCTGTGGTAGGTCAACTTCAGAGTCACCTAGAGCCCAATAACATTCTGGAAGACTACTAGTCGGGATTCCGGCCTAGGCGAGGCACAGAGTCAGCTCTTGTCAACGTCCAGGACGATCTTCTGACGGCTTTAGACCAGGATCATTCGGTGGTTTTAGTGTCATCTGCATTCGACACCATTGACCATCAGGTGCTTCTGGATCGATTGGTAATGGTTGCCAGATTAGAAGGTCAAGCCTTGGCATGGATGGCCTCCTTTCTCCAGGAGAGGATGCAGCGAGTACAGCTGGGGGTTTTTCAATCAGCTGACCTCCCCCTCTCCTGTGGAGTTCCACAGGGATCGGCTTTATCTCCGGTCCTGTTCAACATCTATGTGAGGCCATTGGCCGACCTCATCAGGCACCACAATCTCCAGTTCCATGTCTATGCCGATGACACGCAACTTTACTTTAAATTCAAACATGGTGAAGTTGCTCCCGAAACCCTGGCCGCTTGCCTTCGGGAGATCGATCAGTGGATGTGTGCCAACTTTCTGAAGTTAAACAATAGTAAGACCGAATGTATTACCTTCAGTGACTTGAGTCTGGCCCCTACACTGCCTCAATGGCCCTCGGAGTTTGGCAGCGTTCCCGAGAGAGCCACCCAGGTCAGGGACTTGGGAATCATCCTGGACTCTCGGTTGACTCTGACCCCCCAGATAAGCAAGGTGATGAGTACCTGCCACTTCCATCTGAAACTTCTCAGGGTGTTATTTCGATTCATTGACCACCCCAGCAAAAAAACGATTGTCTCTGCCACGATCGCTAGTCGCCTGGACTATTGTAATGCTCTGTATCTAGGACTCCCTAATAAAAACTTGCATAGACTCCAGCTTGTCCAAAATGCAGCTGCGCAGCTACTCACGGGTGCTTCCCGCAGAGAGCATATCACCCCCTCTCTTGTCGCCCTGCATTGGCTTCCTATTTCCAAACGGATATTGTTCAAGACTGGTTGTATTATGCACAGGGTATTCTATGGTTTGGGTCCAGGCTACCTCCGTGCAAGATTCATCAAATACGTCCCCTCCCGCCCCCTCCGTTCCAGTACCTCCTTGGATTTTAAGGTGCCTCGCTTTAGGAAGAATCGTCGGGGAGGTCGCTCTTTTTCCGTCCAGGGGGCGACATTTTGGAACAGCATCCCCCTGCCCATTAGACAGGTAGGCAATCTCCTGGCTTTCCGTTGCAAACTTAAAATCTACCTGTTTACCCAAGCCTATGGCTGAGTCAGTAGAGGGGTGTTTCGATTCCTTTTTATGTTATATTAGGTCTCTCCCTTCTTAGTACCCCTTTTAATTGCTGCGGTGCCGATTTTAGTTCTCCGTCATGGGTGATGTGTACTTCTTTTCTTTTGCGTTTAGCGCTTCGAGGCCCTATGGGTAAGACGGGCGCGATATTAAACATTTTTTAATAATAATAATAATCACAATGCTGGCCTTGTGCCAAGTGTCCCTTAAATGGGGACAGTCCCAAAATATATGCAATAGCGTACCATGTGTGGGACATCCCCTGAAGCGGAGTGGAGACAGTGAAGGGTAATATGAATTAAGTTTAGCTGGTGTGAGATACCATCTATAGAGCAATTTTATAGCTGATTCTCTGATAGATGTTGTTTTGGTACATCTATGGAGGTTAGTGAAAATGGTATCCCATTGCTCCGGAGTAAATGAAGTGTTTAAATCCGATTCCCATTGTAACATTGAGTATAAGGGGGGTGAAGTGTAAGTGAGTAGAATGTCTGATAGAATTTTCTAATTTGTGTATAATTTTCAAATTCCCCAAGAGACAGGTCATATTTTGATTGTAGGTTGGAGAAAGTGCGGAATGAGTTAAGGTGTGAGAGCGATTTCAAATGGGTTAGGTTATGCGACTTCCAAACCGTTAGTAAGTCTGGATTTTGAGTTCTATCTAGGGGGGAAAAACGCGTGCCACCTAGGAATGATGCCAGGGGGGGAGTGTCAGAAGATAGTTTAAACTTTGGGATCTGTCTGATCCATAGTTGGAGAGAGTGGGCGACAATACGGTTTAATGTTCTTATTTTTTGTGGTGGGATGGTTTTGGACCAGAGGAGTCCTTGTAGGTTGTAAGGTAGGATAGACTCCTCCTCGAACTGGAGCCAAGGAATTTGGAGTGGAGGGGCATACCATTGGACTAGTTGGGTAAATCTGTCCGATAAGTAATAAAGCCATAGGTTTGGGATGCCAAGGCCGCCTTTTAAGTGAGGTCTAAACATGAGAGAATAACTAAATCTAGATTTCCTGTTCTGCCAAATAAATCTGTTAATCTCTGTTTTTTTAGGTAAAATAAGAGGGAGGGCTCTAAAAAAAAAGCTTGGGTAATTTTATCATCTTTACAGCGACTATTCTGCCCGAGAATGAAATCTGGTATGATGACCAAAGTTTAAGTAAATTTTTAATATTGTTAAATAAGGGGGGATAGTTTGCTTGGTATAAAGTGTTATATAGGCCAACCACATTTGTATATTGGATGCCCAACATGTTTTGCGGGGAACACCACTGCTTCTTCAGGTGCTTTTAATGCAGTATATTTATAGAGCAAACATCATCATTTTAATGCTATAGTAAGAAATTAGAAAGAGAAGATTAGTTACATGATTCCAATATAATGTAAAATGCATATATGGCAAAAAATTCTGTGCATGCTATCTTACCCAAAATGTTAACAACAGTCCACCATTGGCAAAAAAATTGTCAGCAAGCAGGTATCTAGTTTCAGCGGACATGTTCGATCGCGTGTATGCGGCCTTACAGGCGTTGTCCCACCCCCAGACTTTGACTGAACAGAAAAAGGAGAAGCAGCAGACTGATGAGCTCATCTTTCTGTCACTCTGCTCACAGTTCCTGTCAGCATTCTAGTTAGCACATAAGCACTGAAGCACTACTGACTTATTCCTTATGCTGCTTCTGAATCACATTATCTGAGCTATGCTGTGCAGAAACTGCAAGAGACAGATGCCAAGTCAAATTCAGGTACCTACATTTCTTGTATTAAAAAAAACCACATGATGTGTTACTGATTAAAAAAAAAAAACAGTATTCATTTTTTTTCCCTAGAGTTCATATTTAAAGGGAATTTGTCATGTAAGAATTAATGGAGGTTGCCATTATTAAACTCACCCTATGAGAATGCAAGTTCCCTGTGTGTTATGCTTTGGCTTCAATGTTTTCTAATTCGCAGTCCCAGATAAAGTATAGAAAAAATGAATTCTGATACTTTTCTGACACTTTTTAACAGCATACTTGTTCTGGGTCTGTGACTTAAGCTTCGTACACACGATCGGATTTCAATCAGACAAATCCGTAGAATTTTGTACGAAGGGTGTTGGCCGTGAACTTGTTCTGCATACAGACGGCAAAACTTTGTTAGCAAACAAATAAGAAACTACGTGGTTTTTCAACTCTTTAGTGCCACCCTTTGGGCAACTTCTGCTAAAGTTGTGCTATGGTTAGCATTGCTTCTGAGCATGCGCGTTTGTACTTTGGATTTCTTTCAGACGGACTCGTGTACACACGATTGGATAAACCAACGGCACACATTTGTTGTCGGAAAATTTGAAAGCATGCTATCCAACATTTGTTGTCGGAAAAACAACAATTGTCTGATGAAGCATACAAACGGTCGGATTTTCCGCCAAAACCCTGGCAACACACATTTGTTGTGGGAAAATCCGATCGTGTTTTAGAAATACTTGTCAAACACAGGAAACCATTAGCATTTTCTTCAGAAGGCCAGCAATGCCTTCCTCTGTACCATCCTCCCCTGTAAGGCCCCATACACACGGCAGAGAACCTCGACGGGCGGAACACATCATTCCGTCCGTCGAGGTTCTCTGCCGGCCGTCAGAATCGGCGACCCGCCCGTCGGGAAAGGCAACCAGCCATTCCTGACGGGCGGGGCTCGCCGAGAGCGTAGACACGGCCGAGGTTCTCGGCAGAATGCGGCTCCCAGCGAGGTTCTCGCTGGTTTCTGCCGAGAACCTCGGCCGTGTGTACGGGGCTTCACAGTGTCACATTAAAGCGGAGGTTCCGCCAATTTTTAATTATTATTTTTTTTTTAAAAGCCAGCAGCTACAAATACTGCAGCTGCTGACTTTAAAAAAATAGACATTTACCTGTCCAGCGCGCCCGCAATGTTGTCAGCCGAGGACGAGCAATCGCTTGTCTCTCGGCTGCACCCGACCCCATCCTCGGTTAGGGAATCGGGAAGTGAAGCGTCGCGGCTTCACTGCCCGGTTCCCTACTGTGCATGTGCGAGTAGTGCGCCACACCATCACTGGTCCCCGCTCTCTCCTGGGAACAGTGTATTTTCCAGGAGACACAGGGGGGTGGGGGGCTTAGGTGCGGGTAGGGGCGTGTCTGCCGCACAATTTGTTCCCGTGAGTGGGTGCAAATACCTTAGACAGGTATTTGCACCCCCTCCTCCCTGAAAGGTGCCAAATGTGACACCGGAGGGGGGGTTACGAAGAGCGGAAGCTCCATTTTTGGGTGGAGCATCACTTAAAGGGGTGTTCCACCCAAAAAAACTACCTTTGCTTACTCCACTCCTCACCCCCATACATGCCACATTTGGCATGTAATTTTTTTGGGGGGGGAGTGGGGGCTTCAGTAGGAGTGGGACTTCCTGTCCCACTTCCTGCTTCCGCCGAGGGGCTGGTTAGGCGATTAAGCCTTAATCGCCTACACCAGCCCCTCCCTGTAGGCGATCACATGGGACACTGACAGGTGCCATGCGATCGCCTCTCCAATCAGCGGCGAGCCGCGCCGCGCACGCATGCGCAGTACGGCTCGCGCATGCGCAGTGGGTGCCCGGCCGTGAAGCCGAAGGCTGTCACGGCTGGGTGCCCACAGTCAGGATGGAGACGCCGGCCGGGGAGGGGGGGAGAGGAGCGGAGCCCCGGTCGGCGCGTCGCTGGAGCGCAGGAGCAGGTAAGTGAGTGTTTATTAAAAGCCAGCAGCTACACTTTTTGTAGCTGCTGACTTTTAATAAACACAACTTAGGGCTGGAACACCCCTTTAAGTTATGTAAAGAAAACTTAGCCTTAAAGGGGTTGTAAAGGAAAAACATTTTTTTCATAATAAGCATCCTTTACCTGCAAACATTCCTCTTTTCACTTCCTCATTGTTCGTTTTTGCTCAGAAGTTGCTCTATTTCTTCTCTGTTCTGTTCACTTCCTGCTTGTCTAATTGTAACTCACCACAGTAAAAGGAAGCTTTACTGCGTTGGTCAGTGA
This sequence comes from Rana kukunoris, assembly GCA_029574335.1. NCBI lineage: Eukaryota > Metazoa > Chordata > Amphibia > Anura > Ranidae > Rana > Rana kukunoris. The sequence continues at coordinate 510,390,210 of CM056050.1, forward strand.
CGTGCTCGCCCCCTCCTGGGAACTATATCTGTGCGGCAGGACGCTCTCTACGTGTTAGAGACGTCAAAGAGGTGTGAATTACTGGGCGTGCCGCAATGCATACTGGGAAATGTAGTTCTTACATGAATGAGCGCCGCAAACCAGGAAGTGAATGAGAGAACAGAAACTAGAACGTCGGAGGTGATATAGATGAAGGAATTTAATTTAATAGGTATTTACTCGTTTTTTTAACAGAATCATTACACTATTCTGTCTGTCTACCTTGCAGACATTAATTTTAGGCAAAAAAAAAATATTTTACAACCCCTTTAACCTGGACTGGCATTTTTGATTGCTGCAAATGCTAACTAAATTGTCTTTCTTAGGTCAAAATCAATAAAGTGATTTTTTATTACTTCTTTTTTTATATTTCCAGTCTTAGCCCAGATGGATGGAAATGGCTAAAACCTGAAGTATGAAATAAGTGTATTTGTATTAGCATTAGAAGGATGTGGAAAAAAAGCTGATAATTGTTTCTTAATCCTTTAGAAATGTTCAAGTAGTAATTATGTCAAATGATCTCTGCTGGGAATTTGTTCTTTCTGATGTCTGAAGGCATTCTTCAATATTATTGAAATGTTGAAGGCATCATAATATTTCAAATGCCTGGTAAATCTACTTTCAAAGGATTAGTCCACACAAAGGCAGCAGAGTGAAAATAATTACACGTTTAGCTTGAGCTGTTGGATACTGACAAACAGTAATGACGTGCGCAATGATAGACCACACAAATTTACTGAGCAGAGGCTGTGTTATTTTAACTAGAACACTGGAATGTAACTGAGGGTGACATAAAAGTATTCCTCTATTTTTATATTCCAGTGAGTCCGGGGAGGGTTTATTGGGCTTGGCGACACTCTGTAGTGAGCTGTGTATGCAGGAGAATTTTGGGGGCAGTGATTCATGTGTCTGAAAATACATGAGCTTCTGATAAACTGTCTGGAATGTACCACCTGAACTGAGAAATCAACATATCCCTGTAAAAATACTTCATAAGACTTAGCAGACATTTTTGAAGAACTGCTTGATTGTTTCATCTGGGTTACAGGCAGTCAGCAACGTCTTTGGCTTTAGAAAGTTTGTGGACAGGTTGTCAGGAGGGCAAGGAGCTCTTGGTTTAACAAAATGTGTATATCTACAGTTTCTCACTGACACTTGCTTCATCACAACTAGGGTTGTCCCGATACCGATACCAGTATCGGTATCGGGACCGATACCGAGTATTTGCAGGAGTACTTGTACTCCCGCAAATACCCCCGATGCCTAAATAGAATACTTGCCCCCCCCCGCCGCATCCGCCGCCAACGCCATCGTCGCCGCCGCAATGAAAGATCACCGCCGCATCGAAAGCCGCCACCGCATGGATTAAACAGCGTGCGGGAACATCACAGCTTTCATTTGAATAGCTGTAGTGTTCCTGCTGCGTATATACACTCCCCCTTGCTCGGGATTGGATGGGTGATCGTGATCTGTCCAATCCCGAGCAAGGGGGAGTGTCTATATGCGTGAGGAAAACAGCTATTCAAATGAATGCTGTGATGTTCCCCGTGCGGCGGCGGCTAGGTATGGGGGACATGGCTGGAGGGACATGGCTGGAGGGACATGGCTGGAGGGACATGGCTGGAGGGACATGGCTGGGGGGACATGGCTGGAGGGACATGGCTGGAGGGACATGGCTGCGGGGACATGGCTGGAGGGACATGGCTGGAGGGACATGGCTGGGGGGACATGGCTGCGGGGACATGGCTGCGGGAACATGGCTGGAGGGACATTTCTGCGGGGACATGGCTGCATATGTGGGGGACATGGCTGGGGGGAAATGGCTGCATATGTGGGGAATATGGCTGGAGGGACATGGCTGCATATGTGGGGGACATGGCTGGAGGGGGACATGGCTGCATATGTGGGGGACATGGCTGGGGGGAAATGGCTGCATATGTGGGGGACATGGCTGGAGGGACATGGCTGCATATGTGGGGGACATGGCTGGAGGGAAATGGCTGCATATGTGGGGGACATGGCTGGAGGGACATGGCTGCATATGTGGGGGACATGGCTGGAGGGACATGGCTGCATATGTGGGGGATATGGCTGGGGGGACATGGCTGCATATGTGGGAGACATGGCTGCATTTGTGGGGGACATGGCTGCATATGTGGGGGACATGGCTGCATATGTGGGGGACACATTTTAAAAAAGTATGGGTATTCGGTATCGGCGAGTACTTGAAAAAAAGTATCGGTACTTGTACTCGGTCCTAAAAAAGTGGTATCGGGACAACCCTAATCACAACGATGCCACGTTAACCTAAAACATCCAAGAACAAATGCAAAATATTTTTTGAGCTTCCAGAACAAATGTTACTAATATTCGTGATCACAATACAATAATGCAGTGGCTGTGGAAAGTTACTCTACCCTAGCAAACACAGAACAATCATTATATAAAGCAGTGCAACATTACTCCCTATACAGTAAAACCTTGGTTTGAGAGTAACTTGGTTAGAGAACGTTTTGCAAGACAAGCAAAATGTTTAAATAAAAATTGACTTGATATACAAGTGATGCCCTGTACACACGATCGGTTCGTCTGATGAAAACGGACCGATGGACTGTTTTCATCGGACGAACCGATAGTGTGTGGGCCCCATCGTTTTTTTTCCCATTGGTGAAAAAAAATAGAACCTGTTTCTTATTATTAAAAAAAAAACGATAAAAAAACGATCGTCTGTGGGGAAATCCATCGGTCAAAAATCCACGCATGCTCAGAATCAATTCGACGCATACTCGGAAGCCATGAACTTCATTTTTCTCAGCACGTCGTTGTGTTTTAAATCACCTCGTTGAACACGATCGGATTTTTAACCGATGGTGTGCAGGCAAGACTGATATAAGTCAGCTTCATCGGATATCTGATGAAAAAAATCCATCGGTCCGTTTTCATCAGACGAAACAGATCGTGTGTACAGGGCATTAGTGTAGCAATATTGCTACATTTAATGAAGGTGCAACTTATTGCTACACTAAGGCCGCGTACACACGAGGAGACATGTCCGATGAGACAGGTCCGACAAACCGTTTTCATCGGACATGTCTGAAGGGATCTTTTGGTCTGATGTGTGTACACACCATCAGACCAAAATCCCCGTGGACAGAGAACGCGGTGACGTATAACTCACCGACGTGCTCAAACAAGGAAGTTCAATGCTTCCACACATGCGTCGAATCAATTTGACGCATGCGTGGGATTTCGGTCCGATGGTTGGGCGTACTAACAATCGGACATGTCCGACGGACAGGTTTCTCCCAGCGGACAAGTTTCTAGGCATGTTTAGAAACTTTTGTCCGCTGGAAACCTGTCCGCTAGGCCGTACACACGATCGAACATGTCCGCTGAAACTGGTCTGCGGACCAGTTTCAGCGGACATGTCTCCTCGTGTGTACGCGGCCTTAAGGGCCCTTTCACACGGGACAGATCCGTGATGATCCTCCCCGTGAACCTCTGCTTGCTCAGCGGTGGATCGCTACGCTGATCTCTGCTGAGCCGGCAGGTCTATTCTCCGCTCTCCTCTATGGGGGGATCAGATGAACACGGACAGTCTGTCCGTGTTCACCCGATCCGATGACAGATGGAAAAGTAGGATTTTCCTCCATCTGCAGAATCGGAGGATTGCGGACACTGATGAGATCGCTGACATCCGCTATCTCATAGGGATCAATGTATGTCCCTTTTTCATCCGTAAATGGATGGATGAAAAAGCAAACATACGGTCCGCATGTGTGAAAGGGCCCTTACATGCGCCTCTCTTCTCTTTTATACTTTGTAGCTCCTGCTGGATTTTGCTTCTAATCCCTTTGGGGAGGCTTCCATTTGTAGATGGACATGTTATGGTTACAAAACCAATTAAATGACTATAATCTTTTTATATGGACTATAAACTGAAGGACATATGAATAAATGGTTGTGGAATGAATCATGAGTTTCCATTATTTCTTATGGGGATATTCACTTTGATATACAAGTGCTTTGGATTACAAACATGGTTCTGGAACGAATTATGCTTGCAATTAAAGGTTTTACTTGTATTATCCAACCACAAAAAGTGTTAATAACATATCAAAATGTCAAAAAGGTATAACATACAACATGGTTATCAGTGTTCTAAAATACATCAGCAACTTACCAGATGGCTTTGACCATCACTGTCACAGCGAAGCGTCAAACAGCGGTTTTAGGGTTAATCTGGCCAACCCTTAGCCAATAGATCGGCTGTGCTCTGGATACAACAACCATGATGTCTCTCAGAGATAAAAGACAAGAAACCATCCCATAGCGTAAAACCGTATAGAATAGTTTATTGAGCATAAAATACTTACACCATCTGCAAGCCTAACTGGCTACACAGCGCATAAATGACATATAGCGTTCCTATGCGCTGCCCTAACCCCGTCCTCTTCGTCCAATTACTTGTGGTGCGTGATGATGCCACTTTTGCAGGCTCACTTCACAAATACATCATCGGGGGGTGATCCACCTGAACACAGATCTATACCAAACTGAACTACGAATCATAGAACAATCAGTAAACTCAGAACAATATCACACTAACTTTGAAATCACAAAAGAATGTCACACTGAGCTAGGAATCACACCAAATGGCACACTAAACTTGTGATAATGGGATAATAGTGTGTTGATCCTGAAACTGCACAACAATGTCACTCTGACCTTAGAGTCATATTGCAATATCACACCGACCTTCAAATCACAAAACAACATTGCAACTGACCTTGGAATCACACACACCAATGGCACTATGACCTTGGAATTATAAACCAATGTCACGCTGAGCTTGGAATCACAGAACAATGCCAAGTTAATCTTGGAATCACAGAAAAATTTAACAATGACCTTGGAATGATACACCAATGTCACACTAGTCTTGGAATCACATAACAATGTCACAATGACCTTGGAATGATACACCAATGTCACACTAATCTTGGAATCACATAACAATGTCACAATGACCTTGAAATCACACACCTGATGTCACACTGACCTTGAAATCACACACCTGATGTCACACTGACTTTGGAATCACACACCAATGTCACTGACCTTGGAATCACAGAACAATACCACACTAATGTTGGAATTACAGAACAATGTCAAAATTACCTTGGAATCACAAAACAATGCCACTTTGACTTTGGAATCACAGAACAATATCACACTGACCTTGGAATCACAGAACAATGCCACACTGACCTTGGAATCACACACCAGTGTCACTGACCTTGGAATCACAGAACAATGCCACACTGACCTGAGAATCACAAAACAATGCCACTTTGACTTTGGAATCACAGAACAATGTCTCACTGACCTTGGCATCAGAGAACAATGCCACACTAACCTTGGAATCACAGAACAATGCCACACTGACCTTGGAATCACAGAACAATGCCACACTGACCTTGGAATCACAGAACAATGCCACACTGAACTTGGAATCACACACCAGTGTCACTGACCTTGGAATCACAGAACAATGCCGCACAGACTTTGGAATCACAGAACAAGGTCACACCAATCTTGGAATCAAACATCAATGTCACACTGACATTGGAATCACAGATCAACACCACACTAATTCGCAGAACAATGTCACACTAATATTTAAATTACAAAACAATGTCACAGTGACATTGGAATCACAAAAACTACAGAACAATGTCAAACTGATATTGAAATCTTAAGACTATTTCTTGCTGATCTTGAAATTACAGAGCAATGGCTCGGTGAGCTTGGATATAAGCAGAATAGGACAGCATTGCTTCATATTTGCAAATGTTTGGTGAATTTTAGATTTTTCTAGCGATTTTCCTCCCATGTAGTCGTATCCTGGGCTGATTCTAAATTGATCTGAGTGGTTGGCCTTTTTGCTTTGATAGTTACCTACTTGGCCTCTATATACTTCAAAGAACCTGAGATCTGGAAGCCCGAAAAATGTATCTTTTTTGTAAAGTAACCAATGTCTTGCTGCAGAATACAATTTTTTTTTTTTTTATTTGCTGACAAAAACACCCATCATGGTGAAACTTTTGTGAATCGTTAATTGATAATTTAGGAAAGAAAAATGTAAACAAAGAAAAAACAATTATGTTTTAATGTAGTTGCTATTGTGGTAGCACACTACTATTTTCAGCAGGGCTCAAATTTTAATTCATGAGCTGCTAGCCAGGCCTTAAGAGTTACTTGCCAACAGCTGCCCCACCCAACCCCTACCCTTTCAGCCTCACCCCTAATCCCCCCCCTAAACACGCCCTTGTAAATTATCTGATTAAATTACACAGTACAGAGGGGTTAAAGGACAAATTACAGGGCAGACAAGAGGGCACAGGGCAGGCAGGAGAGCACAGTTAAAATGTGGGCAGGAGGGCACAGTATAGGGGGCAGGAGGGCACAGTAAAGGGGGGCAGAAGGGCACAATACAGGGTGTACAGGAGGTCACAGTATAGGGAGGCAGGAAGGCACAGTGCAGGGTAGGCAGAAGGACACAGTACATGGGGCAGGATGGCACAGTACAGGGTGGGAAGGAGGGCACAGTATAGGGGGGCAGGAAGGCACAGTACAGCTTGGGCAGAAGGGCACAGTACAGGGTGGGAAGGAGGGCAACATACAGGGTGGGCAGGAGGTCACAGTACAGGATAGGCAGGAGGGCACAGTACAGGATGGAAAGGAGGGAACAGTACATGATGGAAAGGAGGGAATAGTACAGGGTGGAAAGGAGGGCACGGTATAGGGTGGAGGCAGAATGGGGCAGACAGGATGCACACAGTGTATAGCTGGCTACTGTGTTACAATTCTGACCTGTGAAATTCCCTAGTCAGACTTGGAACAGCAGCTCAATTTGCAGTATCCTGCTTTGTGAATATCCAAACTATGAATGAGTCATAAGAAAAAATGTGTTCAGCACCCTTTTTGCGCCACAGAAATATAAATCAGGTGAATATAATGTTTTGTACTATCATTTTGTACCCAATGAAAAAAAGAGACCCTCATAGGTAATAGCTGCCACTTTCAAATTACAAACATATACATATGTAGCGCCCCCTTACTTTCAGTACGGGCACTACGCTAAAGGTAGTGGGCAAATGATGGGAGAGTTATTTTCTCCCATTCATAATTTGTCAAATTGCAGGCTGCTGCTATTTCAGAACTGTCCTGTAGGTCAGTCTGCGACCCAGGGGTGTGATTACACCCCTGGGCAACAGTTGGCGCTAGAGGTGTTCTGACAGAGCCACCTTTCCCCAGCAGCCAATTGGAGGAGTTCTTCCCTCGCTGGGCATGCTGGGTAGGGGTATATCTGTGGCAGCGATTCGACGTAAAGATTCAACGTTATGTCGAATATTCTTTTGACCATTCGACAGAAACCAAGTATTATTGGATTTTCGGACGAAAGCTATTCCCCAACTAAAAACGAAATAAATCAAAACGATTTTCGGGAGTAACTAAATACATTTATTTTCCAAACGAAACCGAAAAAACAAAACAAAATATTCCAGTCTGCACATGTCTAGTCAGTGCAGTGTCATGGGTGGTGGAGAGCTTTGGGAGGTGCAACTGACATCTGGGGGGTCCGGCCCTCCCTAGCAGCCCCCTGGATCTGGTCATGATCTTATCATTGCTGCTTGTGTAGGCGGGTACATGTTTTGGTCTGATCCCCGCTGGTCCCACTCTCTTATTCATCCCATAAAATGGAGCAGTACACTGATCCCATCCACACAAACAGCAGTAGTGAGATGCTACGCCTTGGGGGATTCCCACACTCGCCCTCAGCTTATTTCCCCTCGCCTAATGCGAGCAGATATATGGAAATTTTGAGGGCTGTTATACAGTATATTATAACCAATATTTAGGAAGCACAGAACAAAATATTTTTTCTGTCGTTTCTTAAATTGAAATTCAAAGCAAACTTCTCTGCTACCAGGTTTGAATATAATATAAGGAAATAACGACCCTACTATCCTACTGTTTCTGAGACAGAAATAACAGCCTCGTTTTTGTTCAATACTTTGGCAACAGTATTTCAAACACATTCACATAAATTCAAACACAGTTCACACTTCTGCACTGTCAGTAAAAAAGCAAAACAATAAAGCAAAAACATTTACTGAAGTGCTGTTATTGGCAATGCCCATAGCGTTTTGAGCAGTGGTGTACATAGCACATTTGACACCCAGAATGGATTATTTTTCACACCCCCAATTCTCATCTTTATGTCAAAATTATTTATAGTAACAACATGAATATTAATAATTGGTATACACAAATGGAGGCAGTGAAGATATTATTTATGTGAATTATGTACAGTAATTATATTGGTAAAAAAATTGAATTCTGACTTTTATTAGTGGCACATATAGGGGTTGATTTACTAAAACCTGAGAGTGCAAATATCTGGTGCAGCTCTGCATAGAAACCAATCAGCTTCCAGGTTTTTTTTGTCAACGTTTTATTGAACAAGCCGAAGTTAGAAGCTGATTGGCGAACATGCACAGCTGCACCATATTGTGCACTCTCCAGTTTTAGTAAATCAGCCCCATAGTGCGCTATGGCATTGGGACAGTAGCGGTTATGTAGAGATTATAGTTGTTCTCTAAACAGCAGAGACTTAATAATACATCGGCTACAGATAAGAAGTCATGCACAATACACAAAGGGCAATCATGACAACATTATTTGTAGGTAATAAATGGGCAATCACGGAAAGTATGTGGAAAACAAATGGGCACACGAATCATGACATTTCATGGGTCTTCAAAACAAAAATTTACAAATGCAATTGTGCCAATATGCAGGCAACAAACAGGCAATCATGGCAATATGTGGGCAACAAATATGCAGACAAGAAATAGGCAATCCAGTTTGTGACAAATTCCCCTTTTTTCAGCAAACCTCCCCACCAGCAGATATCTCTCTCTCCTACGAAGATCTCTTCCTAGAAAAAAAAAATCCCCCACTTCTCTCACTCAAATACCCACCAGCAGTGCCAGGAACAGAATGAGGGGAAGTACTCCCTTTGACTGTGTCATATGACACTTTAGTGCTGAATAACTAGAAGAACTAGAAGTTCCTAGAAAAACTTCCCCCAGCTCATTTAGCACAGCTCTATCTGAGGTCTTACTGACAGCATGGAAAAAAACTCTATCCAAGCATTCTTGCAAAGCTGTGGGCCAAGCAGACCCCCTTTCCCCCCCCCCCCATAGTACTCCACTGTTTGTGAGTTACAGTGTTTGCTAACTTATTAAAGACTCCTTTTCCAACACATGGTGCTCCACACTAACATTTTTCACATACATTTGATACACAAAATGATGTTCTATTCCACTGCATATATAATGGGGTGTCTTAATTAAATATGCAAATTAAAATGTATTGTAATTTGTGACCTTTTTGGAAGAAAAAGATCCAGTGCTACCTCATCGTAATATACACATAAAAAACAAGTGTAACTCCTGTAGCACCAAACATATAGACAGCGAGAAGATACCACAATTCCTAGAATTGACACAACACATTTTTGGCAGGCTGATTCATGCCAGCTAAGCAGCCGACATCAACTGGATGATTTATTTATCTTTGCAGTCACAGTAGGATGGTGATTCTAAAATTGTGATTTTCTGTCAGGTTAGTACTCAATCCTTCTTATTCCTTTCAAACATTCTTTCTTGAAGCATAAGTTTATCGTGCCCTCAGCCTAGAGGATTACTCTGATTCATGCTGCTTCAGTTGTAAGGAAATGCAGCACTGGTGTTGGTTGCAGGAGGCTGTATTCCAGATCTAAGGAGCTCTAGCCTTGGCTTTTAGGCTGCATTCACTCCTGAGCGTTTTGTCGCCTGAAGCATGTCGCTCAAATACGCTAGAGGGGAAAAAATACATTATTCCCTATGGAGATGGTTCACATCTGCACGCCAATACGCCTGACGCCGAACGCCTGAAGCGCAAACAAGTTCCATATCGGGCGGCTTGGGCGTTTTACATTGGTGCCAATGACCTGTACAAAATCGCGGGAAAAAACTTTGCGTTTTGTCGCGGCAAATCAGGGGAAAAAAACGTCACAATTTGTCGTGGCAAATCACGGTAAAAAATGCCGCAAATCCCCCACGCTTAGGTGTGAATGCAGCCTTAGAGTGCCATATCTATAACAAGCTACAGCTAGAAAAGTTGGGGAGCAGTGGTCATATTTCACAGATCTTTCCTATGTGGAATTTTTTTCCACATCACTGGATGGTATATATACAGGCACATATAGAAAAGGGCTATGTTGTGGTCATGCATAATCATATTTGGGAATTTCAGTTCTCATATAGCATATGAAACACAACATCACATATATGCAGATGTAAGAGTTGATTCTAAAACCTTCCTCCTCGTCCTTCCCCTCCCCTTCCACTTTTATCAAACTAGATGGTTCTTGCAGGGCCACCTATGGCTCCTTAAATTTGAGACTAAGACTGTGGACCACCAAAGTTTGATGTAAAAATGTACTTGTGGAAAATTATCTGCCGAACAAAGACTGCATCCTGTATTCAGGAATCCCAGAGCTACCACGTCTGCTGAATACAATATTTTACAAACCCCAGGGAAAGTGTGGATGTGGGCACAAACCTGCTTCTAATGTTACTCTTTCACGAATCACATGACAATCTAAACAGGGCATCTCCTGAATACTGCTGAATACAATAGGGGAGCCTGAAAATTGAGATGTGGACTCTAACGGCTGCTTCTATTGTAGTATCAGACCTTTTTGAAACAAGAATCCTCTGTCATCTGATTCAGTGATGACAATGGACGACCACTTAAAAGAAGTTTAAAATAAATTTGGTATACACCAGTTCATTTGCTATGTATGGTCAGGCTGATGCTTACCAAGCTTTGGCTCTGAGGAAGAGGGTTCGCCCTTGTAACGTGTAAGGTGTATTTTATGCCGTCTGCTCCCCTCGATCTGGTCCCAATCGGAGGCATTTGGAGACATCTATTTCCATTGACGGAGTGGTGTAAATGCTAGCTTTTTAACTTGTTTGTGAGCAGCCATTATCTCTGTACATTTTAATTAAACCTTGCTTATTCACAGCTATGAATAAGCACTGTATGATAGTGTGAAACGCGTCAGCTGTTCTCCTGATTTTTTGCTGTGATATGTTCATGTTGTGACCAGTTTTATTAAAAGGAACAATTTTTTTGGAGTGCGGCCGTCCCGGTTTTTCTTTATACATTTTTACATACTATTGCAGTGCCTGCACCCAGGCGTTTGGACTCCACCTTGCAGTTCCCTGGGACCTCTGAGCGGTAAACTTTCTTTCTCATCCTTCTTGCTGGAGTTGGAGCCAATCACGGTGAGTGATGTATTCTATTAATGAATACAAAGCCTGCTTGGATTGGCAGAGGCTGTAACATCATCAGCCCACGCCTCTCTGACTCTCAAAGCCAATCCGAGCAGGCTACTGTATGTAGCCTGCTCGGATTGGCAGAGGTTGTTACTCTAATCAGAGCAGGATCTGTATTCATTTGAATACATCGCTCACCGGGATTGGCTAAACGGTATATACTGTATGTAGCCTAAGCTACATACAGTATTACTGCAAATCCAGCAGGCATCAGAGCAGCTGACCCGGTGTATAAGACGACCACTGCCTTTTGGCCAGTTTTTTTTAAGTGTAAAAGGTAGTCTTATACGCCAGCAAATACAGTAATCAGATTTCATTGCCATACTGAAAAATATGCCATTGTGATAATTAGGACACCAGAAAATGTTACACTATTATACAGGGCCTAACAACAATTAAATACTGTCAATTGGGCTTCCAGAACAAAAGGGACATTATTATTTTTTTCCTGCACAATGATACTGACATATGGCACCTAGTACAATGGTGCACAAACACTGAAGCCCAGCATTGGTCTCCACGAATAGCTAAAAAAAGACAAGAAAGGGTTTTTGAACCACTAATACCAGAGTATGCCCCATTGAAATGATAAGGTATACTTTTTCAGTGAACATTTATTTCTAGCATGAGGAGTGGAAACGATAACAGACCTCCTTCATACTGAAGCTTTTATAATGATTTTACTCATAAACAGATTTCAGGCCAAAACTCCTCCTGCAGATGTTGAGCAATTATAAGACAGTAGACTTTGGAAGAACAATATCCAATAAACTGAAACCACCCTCAATGATTCTCCTCGTTTAGAGATTAGGAGTATCATGGGGAGACTTTGAGGCTCTTGGATTCATGAGAATGTAAAGACACACCCTGATCCATTGCTCTTTTTATGTGTTATCTTAATTTATGTTGTTTAATAGGCATTTATAATTTATCAGACATATCCTGTGAATGCAATTACACATGGTGCTTGCATTAGTGATGAAAGATATCAATATTTAAATCTATATTATATATATATTTAATTTAGAATTCTTTAAAATGAAGGAGTGAATCCAGAGTTAGTAGTAGTTGAACTTCGCACTGCTAAGTGGTTCATTATTAAAAGAAAAGTTGTTGATACAAAGCGTTCACAGAGACAGCTGAAATCACAGAGTGTGTGTGTTCTACCCATGACTTGGGATATGGGCTGGTGTCATTATCTGAGCATATATAGCGGATAAAGTACAGGGGTGTGAAAAAGGTTGCTTTAGGAATTTTAATAGTAGCGCTGTGATCTTTAAAAATATAAAATCGCTCTTCCCAACAATTTAATATTGTCAATCATATTTTCATATCTGGATAAAGTCTAATGCCGCGTACACACGACCATTTTTCATGACAAAAAAATGCAATTTTTATAATTGGTCGTGAAAAACTGTTGTGTGTATGCTTCACGACCAATTTAAAAAATGTTGTCGTGTGTATGCGGCATGGCAAACGCATTTTTTTTCTCTACGAGAAAAACGGGCGTTAAAAATGTAGAACCTGCTCTATTTTTTATCGTTGTTTTTCACGTCTTGAAAAACGATCGTGTGTAGGCTTTAATGGGGGGGGGGGGGGGGGCAACGCGCAAGCTCAGAGGCAAGTTATGAGAAGGGAGCACTAATTTTGGTAAACCTAGCTTTCGTAATGGAGATAGCACATTCGTCACGCTGTAACAGACTGAAAAGCATGAAGACTGAAAAGCGTGAATCGTCTCTCACCAAACTTTTACTAACACTCGGTAACACAAAATCAGCAATTCAGCCCAAAGGGTGGCACCATTCGAATGGAACGCCCCCTTTATAGTGCCATCGATGTTGTACGTGTTGTATGTCACCGTGCTTTTCTCAAGCATTTTTTTGTACTAACTATTCAACTGTAGCACAGCGATCTCTTCTGCTATTCTGTTGTGTTCTGACAGGAAATGGCCCCTCACCAGAACACCCGGTCAGCACTCTCAGCCCTTGGCCGGTTGGCAGACCTTTCTTTCTCGTACATCACGGGACACAGAGCGGCATATTCATTACTATATGGGTTATATGGAGTACCTTCAGGTGTGGACACTGGCAATCTCAAACAGGAAGTCCCCTCCCTATATAACCCCCTCCCCTAGAGGGAGTCCCTCAGTTTTTTCGCCAGTGTCTTAGGTGTTGGTCACGGAATAGCTTTGCTCCACATCCTTGGGATTAAGGGCGGGCTAACCGGATCTGTCCAAGGAGCCTCAGTGCCAAAGTGGACAGTACCCGGGCCCCAAACCGTGGGGTTTTGCCTATAATGCTCCTCTTTGGAGGGCTGGACCCTGGGCCCAGGACTTGGAGTTTGTAAAAAACCATAAGTTCCTGTTTGCCAGGGTGCTATATAGGTCCAGGACAGTGGGTACCTTCATAGGACCCCAGGGCCTGAAGGTCTACTACGCTACCCACGGAGATGGGAGAAGATTGGATCGTTTTGCTGGACAAACATCCTGCAGCATGGAGCAGGTAAGGGGGAGCCTGCGGGACTTGGTTCGACAGCAGGCTCTCCGGGGTAACCTAAAAGGGGGGTAGCCTAAGTATGCTCTGCATTGGCAACCTTGCTCACTATGTCTGAGAAAAGACAGGATGACCCCTTTTCCCCCATCACTAGGTTCCCCTGTCTAAGAATGGTGTCGCTAGCTAACCTGCTGCTTTCTTCCTAGGACTGGTAAGGATCCCTATGGGGCCTTTTGGAGAGTCCTACCTGGCCGGGGGTTTGAATCTGCCGCCTGATACTGCAGTCCTGGGTCTCCAGCAGCGCGGCTCCTCCATGTTCCTCCTGTTCCGGCATACGCGCGCGCGCGTGCGCGCGCACGTCTTATAGACGTTTTTCGCGCCGTTCGGAGAGGAGGGCGGGGGGGGGGGCGTGCCTGCAGCGTCATAAGAGGACGCAGAGCGGCAGAACAGTGACTCCCGGTGGCGGAAGAGGGGTAGTACATGCTGGACTTTGTTCCAATGCCTTTTTTGTTAAGCCAAGAAATTCCCCTTTTTGCAGCAGGTTGGAGGCTGGCAAACTAAGTTTGGGGTCACTGTATGTTTGAAAAAAAAAAGAAAAAAAAAAGAAAGACTTATATATATTAAAAAAAAAAAAAAAAAAAAACATACGGGGCCCCATCAGTTTTTGGGCATTAGTGATCTATTGTCCCCTAAGCTCTAGTTTTGTACTCCTGGCCACTACAGTCTGTTGTTGTTGGCGGAGTCCCTCGATTTTGTATTATGGCTTCCAAAGGTTCGGGGTCAAAGGGTACAAAAAAGACCAAAAAACAAAGGGGTTCCCCCTCTGATTCTGATGATATGCCGATACTTTCCCCGCAACTTATTCCCATAAAGGGCGCCTTGGATGAGCCATTAGGGGGATCTGGTGCGGAGGCTGGCCCAGATCAGCCCAGCCCTGTGTTTATCACAGAGGAGATGCTAGCCGTATCCCTAGGGGGGCTAGAAGAGAGAATAGCAGCATTGATCGCTAGAGCTATTCCTAGCAAGAAACGGGTTAGATCCCCATCACCAAGAGGTGTATCCTCAGATGCTGAGATTCTCTCTCCGGAGGAATTGGAATCGCAGGAGGATCAACTAGACCTGAACCAAGAGGGTTCAGGGATTGAGGGATCTACCTCTGAAGAACCATTTTCAGACTCCCAGACAGAGAGACTGTGGGTACAGTCTTTGACGGACATGGTCCGCTCGGCATTTAGTTTACCATTGCCAGAGCCTCAGGTTCCTCCGGTATCCTCTCTGGGCTCTTTGAAAGCTCCGTTAAGCAACGCAGTTTTTCCGGTCCATCCTCTCTTGGAGGAATTGATCTTTCGGGATTGGGTACGGCCGGACAGGATTTTTCTGCCACCGAAGAGATTTGCGGTCATTTACCCCATGGAGGAAAAATTCTCCAAGAGGTGGAGGCTCCCAGTGGTGGATGCAGCCATCTCATGTGTGAATAAATCACTTACTTGCCCGGTGGAAAACATACATATGTTTAAAGATCCGGTTGATAAACGGTTAGAGACACTTTTAAAAGCATCCTTTGCTACGGCAGGAGCAGTGGTACAGCCAGCTGTGGCTGCAATTGGAGTTTGTCAGGCGTTAAAGGACCAGACAAAAGAAATGTTAAAGGACATGCCTACCCAACAAGCAGAAGAGTTTTCTGACATTCCCAGAGCTCTGTGTTTTGCTGTAGATGCTATAAAAGATTCCATCCAGCAGGCCTCTCGTTTATCACTATTTTTGGTGCACATGAGAAGGCTCTTATGGTTGAAGAACTGGGCGGCGGAGCCCCCATGCAAAAAGCTTCTGGCAGGGTTTCCCTTCCATGGAGGACGACTCTTCGGGGAGGATCTGGATAAATACATTCAGACTATTTCAAGTGGCAAAAGTACCCTTTTACCGGTCAAAAAGACATTCCGGGGTCCTACATTTAAAAGGCAGCTCTTTCCTGTCTCAGGGCCCTCAAATTCCAGGCAGTATCGACGGCCGCCTGCATGATCCAACGTTAACAGTAGATCGCAGGGACAGGCCCCTGGGGGTAAGAGGCCATGGTATCGCAAGCCGACAAAGACAGCCCCTAAGTCTGCCTTATGAAGGGGCGCCCCCACTCTCGCGGGTGGGGGGAAGGCTTCGTTTCTTCTCAGAAGTTTGGGAAGCCAAGATCCCCGACAAATGGGTCCGGGCGTCTGTAACCACAGGCTACAGACTGGAGTTTCTAAAGTGTCCTCCGCCTCATTTCCAAGAGTCAAGGCTACCAAAGGATCCAGCAAGGAAGGCCTCAATGCTGGCAGCTTTGGATCACCTGCTTTGCCAGGACGTAATAATAGAGGTGCCAGCCCAAGAGCAAGGGCTAGGTTTCTATTCCAATCTGTTTGTCATACCAAAGCCCAACGGCGATGTCAGGCCAATCTTGGACCTAAAGAGGTTAAACGGTTACCTAAGGGTTCGTTCCTTCCGGATGGAATCCATCCGGTCAGCAGCCGCCGCGCTTCAGAGGGACGATTTTCTGGCCTCCATAGACATAAAGGATGCTTACCTTCATGTACCAATCTTTCAGTCGCATCAAAGATTTTTACGCTTCGCGGTGGGGCAGCAACACTTCCAATTCAGGGCGCTCCCCTTCGGGCTGGCCACGGCCCCCCGGGTATTCACGAAGATCCTAGCCCCAGTTCTGGCCAATTTAAGGATCCAAGGGGTCACAGTCCTAGCATACTTGGACGACCTTTTAATCATAGATCACTCACGGCCGTGTCTGCAACAGGCAGTAAACCTCACGGTTCGGTACCTCGAAGGATTCGGCTGGGTCCTAAACCGGGGAAAGTCAGCGTTCCAGCCTACAAAGCAGTTGGAATACCTCGGCATGAGGTTAGACACAGAACAGCAAAGGGTGTTCCTGCCCCTTGTAAAGATCGAGGCTATCAAGGGGTTGGTTCAGTTGGTTCTAAGCAGGAAAAAAACAACTATTCGCCTGTGTATGCGATTACTAGGCAAGCTAGTGGCCACGTTCGAGGCAGTACCATACGCTCAGATCCACACTCGCGTCCTACAGGCAGCCATTCTAGCAGCCTGGGGCAAGAGAGCGCATGCCTTAGAGTCCCCTTTGACGCTATCATCAAGGGTCCGACAAAGCCTGGCCTGGTGGTTGAACCCTCAGAATCTTCTAAAGGGAAAATCCTTCAGCCCTGTTGTCTGGAAGGTAGTTACCACAGACGCCAGCCTGGCAGGCTGGGGGGCGGTCTTCGAGGGGTTCTCTCGCCAGGGAACTTGGGTGAAAACAGAGAGGCAGCTCCCCATCAATATCTTGGAGATCAGAGCTGCTCGCCTAGCCCTTCTGGCATGGACCTCCAGATTACAGGGGTTCCCGGTGAGAATCCAGTCAGACAATGCCACAGCGGTGGCATACATAAACCACCAAGGGGGAACCAGGAGTCAGGCCGCTCAGAGGGAGGTGAGCTTGATTTCGGCGATATTCATTCCCGGAGTGGACAACCTGCAGGCAGACTTCTTAAGTCGCCAGAGTCTGTTGCCAGGGGAGTGGTCTCTGCATCCCCAGGTCTTTCAGACAATCTGCCAGAGGTGGGGAATGCCAGACGTAGATATAATGGCATCCAGGTTCAACAAGAAACTAGACAGGTTCGTGTCTCGAGCGAGGGACCCTATGGCCTGCGGAACCGATGCGTTGGTTTGCCCTTGGCATCAATTCAAACTTCTATATGCATTCCCTCCGCTACAGTTACTTCCTCGCCTGTTGCGCAGGATCAGAGTGGAGCACAAGCCGGTCATTCTAGTAGCTCCAGCCTGGCCCCGGAGGACATGGTACTCACTAGTCCTGAAGATGGCAGTGGGAGACCCTTGGACTCTTCCTCTACGACCAGACCTACTCTCACAAGGCCCGATCCTCCACCCTACATTACAACGTCTAAATTTGACGGCCTGGAGGCTGAATCCCTGATTCTCAGGGGTAGAGGTCTGTCTAGGCAGGTAATTCCTACCCTGATTAGGGCTAGAAAGCCGGCCTCCAGGGTGATTTATTACAGGGTGTGGAGGAACTACGTAGGCTGGTGTGAATCCAAAAGATGGAATTCCCGCAAATATACCATTGATAGGGTGTTAAGTTTTCTCCAGCTAGGAGTGGATAAAGGCCTGGCATTAAGCACAATCAAGGGACAGATTTCAGCTCTGTCAGTGTGGTTTCAGAGGCCGCTGGCCACCCACTCGCTGGTAAAGACCTTCATACAGGGGGTCTTGCGTATTAATCCTTCTGTCAAGTCACCAATTTGTCCATGGGACTTAAATCTTGTCCTGTCCACTCTACAGAAACAACCCTTTGAGCCGTTGGCTGAGATTCCTTTAGTCTTACTGACAAGAAAGTTGGTTTTCTTGGTCGCCATAGTTTCGGCCAGGAGAGTGTCAGAATTAGCAGCCTTATCGTGTAAGGAACCATATCTCGTTCTACATAAGGACAGGGCAGTTCTCCGGCCCCATCCTTCCTTTCTACCAAAGGTTATATCCAATTTTCACTTGAACCAGGATTTGGTACTTCCATCCTTCTTTCCAAAACCCACATCTAGAAAGGAGGGGTTGCTGCATACCTTGGATATTGTCTGGGCCATGAAGGCCTATCTTAAAGCTACAGAAAAGATCCGGAAAACAGATGTGTTGTTCGTTCTACCAGATGGCCCCAAGAAGGGGCAGGCAGCTGCAAAATCCACCATCTCGAGATGGATTAGACAATTAATCATTCAAGCCTACGGTTTGAAGAGGTTGCCTCCTCCTTTGTCGGTAAAGGCCCATTCTACCAGGGCCATGGGCGCCTCCTGGGCAGCACACCATCAGATCTCTATGGCTCAGATATGCAAGGCGGCGACGTGGTCATCAGTCCACACGTTCACAAAGTTTTATCAACTAGACGTGAGAAGGAATGCGGATTCTGCCTTTGGACAGGCAGTACTACAGGCTGCAGTTTAGGATCCTCGGGATCAGAGGCACCCTTGGTTGTAAAAAAAAAAAAAAAAAAAAAAAAAAAGTTTTTTCTTGACTAAGTTGGAATTATTATTATGATTTGAGTATACCTCTAAATTGAATCCTTCTTTGGAAGATGTCTCCCTCCCCTCATTAAAGCATTGCTTTCGGACATCCCATATAGTAATGAATATGCCGCTCTGTGTCCCGTGATGTACGAGAAAGAAAAAGGGATTTTTAAATACAGCTTACCTGTAAAATCCTTTTCTTGGAGTACATCACGGGACACAGAGCTCCCACCCCTCTTTTGGGGAAACATTTTGGGAGGCATACTGCTTGCTACAAAACTGAGGGACTCCCTCTAGGGGAGGGGGTTATATAGGGAGGGGACTTCCTGTTTGAGATTGCCAGTGTCCACACCTGAAGGTACTCCATATAACCCATATAGTAATGAATATGCCGCTCTGTGTCCCGTGATGTACTCCAAGAAAAGGATTTTACAGGTAAGCTGTATTTAAAAATCCCTTTTTTTCAGGCATGCCCCTTCTACAGAAGGCCAGCTTCTATCAGACTCCAGTACACACATGCCGAATGTTGGCCTGTTTCTATTAAACTGGCCGATACAGCCCAACATTCGGCCTGTGTGTACTAGGCTTTAGGTATACTCTCCTTTAGCACATTGTTGACATCTATGTTACATCATTATCTGAATGGTGCTGTTCTGCTGCAGTAAAGGTGTCCTTTTTCCTTATTTATGGTAAAGGGCACAATCAAGTACGACTGAGCGCTCGACAATTATCATACACGTGGTACACACTGTACGTGAAGCAGTTGAAAGTAATGCTGGAAACTTTGTAAATATCAGTAGTATGGTATACCTCAGCTGTTTTTTTTTTAAAGGCAAACAGCTAAAACACAGATGTTTAACTTTCCAAAGCATTTGAGTTTCTGTCCTTTTAGTCCTGAGATTTACACGCAACATAGCCAGGTGGATTATACTATTTTCAGCGGATACAATGGTGCAATTTTTCCTCCCTGTCTTCAGATTATACAGTGAAGGAATAGCAGCAGACTTATGAAATCATCACACTGCTCTCTCCATCTATCCGTATGTTCCTTGTTAACACATCTGTCTACAGCACACCTGATTGTCTCACAATCCTGAATCTCCATTTCCCAGTCTGTGTGTTGTTGTAAAAGGCTGATACCAAGTCAGGTATTACACTACGTGTTCAAGCTCTATGGGATTAGCAGTGTGAGGTTGTATACAGGGGCTGACTGACAACTCATGGGGCCCCCGGGCAATAGAAGATTATGGGGCCCCCGGGCTTACAGATGGCCACCATACCAGGAGGCAGTGCAGAGACGGGGCAGCTAAAATCTGCCCGAGTGACTTAATGGTCAGTCCGCCCCTGGTTGTATATTTTTGTATTTAGCATATACTGGGTTAGTAATGGAGCCTTTAGCTTGTCAGCACCCTTGGCCAGAGTGAGAGAGGTGTGTGACCTGAAATTAATGTAGCTGATCTGTAAAGCCCCATACACACGATCGGA
The DNA here is from genome assembly GCA_029574335.1 of Rana kukunoris. NCBI lineage: Eukaryota > Metazoa > Chordata > Amphibia > Anura > Ranidae > Rana > Rana kukunoris. Next base: position 510,410,733 of record CM056050.1, read on the forward strand.
CTATGTCCGACCAAACTCAAATCGGAATTCCGACAGAATTCCATCGGAGTAAAAGAGAACATGTTCTCTATCTAAACTCAGATGGAATTCATCAGAATATCTGATGGAAAAACTCAAATGGGCATACACGCGGTCGGAATTTCCGATGGAAACAGTCTGTCTGACTTTTTCCATCGGAAATTCTGATCGTGTGTACGAGGCATAAGTGGATAGGTAATTTAACTAGCCTTTATTTTTTAAAGCGAGAATGCAATTATGAAGATATTAGTTACATTAAAAAAAAATCTATTGATGTATAAATCCAAAGCTGCATTTATTTGTGTCATTTATATCTTCCTGCAGTTCAGCTTGATAGAAAACTTACCCTTTTGATTTACCAGGTCCAGTGTAGAATAAGCAGCATTATCCTGCTTCCTTTTACTGGCTGAAATTTTCAATAGGCATATGTTTTACATAGGATTATACAGTATGTGCATTGATAACATCGTAGGTATGTTATTATCTGTAAAAGCCTTCCTTGTGTATGTAGCGTACCCCCTAAGGAGCCGCAAGTAGAAAGGGATCTCCCAGCTGGCACAGGCAGGCACAGCGAATCTTCCAAGTGCACTTGAGTCAAAGAACAGTCCAATGCTTTGTTTTGTGTTTTATTGAGGGGAATAAACTTAGATAGGGATTAGGGTATTATGGGATGACCACTTGACTTTCAGCAAAGAACTCTTCAGGGACACAACTATTTACAGTCCATATATACAATTCTCCTCTGCCTCCTGCACAAATAATGATTGCAGAGCTACAACTCCCAGGAACAGCTGGCACTGTTGGATGATCTGACAAAAAGGCTCAGTCAGATTGGTAGTTGAAGCCCTTTACAGGCAGGGACCATGGCCCCCTTGTTTTTGTAGCAAAGTCCTAGTGACCAGCTGTCCTTCTTTGGCTACTGAACCCAGCACCACCTCTTGAGGCACTGCCAGCCCACTTGGGACTCTCCCCCAGTCCTCTCAAGAATGCTTCTAAGTGCTCTCCCTATCGGTAACACTCACCAGCCCACCTGGCTGTCTTCCTCCCTGGATATTTTCCGGGCAGTGTTCTCCTGCTATTCTTCTCCTGCTCCCAGTCAGGACATACCTGTGTGTCTTGGAAAGAGTTCCTTCCACACCCGAGCCCAGGGTGAGGTCATCCCCCAAGACTAGGGAGCTACCCTTAAGGGCCACGGACAGCCTAACACTCCATCTCCATCTTCCATCCAAACTTCACTTCCCCAGCTGGGCTGACCAAGAGAATTTAAGGGGGCCTGTCCCCTGCCAACACATATGTTAGGGATTGGTCAGGGCCCTCATAATACTTGCCCATTCTTTCAGAATTTTCCAGCAAGTTCCAGAAGTAAGGGGAGGTCTCAGAGATGCTACCTGTGAGTCATCCAGCCCTCCCTGAGTCACTCACTTGACCCAAATAAAAAATACAGACTTGGCTACCAGCCAAGACTAACAGTTTTCCTACACTACTGAAAAATCTATTCTAGCACACTAGAGGGTGCTACATTTAGACATCCAAATGTCCTAAAATCACCACTGCATGTGATGTCAGCAGTCCCAGCAGAATCAGAGTTGTGACTCAAGTGACACTCTGTAGTATTCCCATTTTCTCTGCCTTCAGCAACTACATAAAATATTTTGTAGGGAGGTGTGGAGATGCTTGGTCAGCACAGACAAATTCCAGAAGAGGAGAGGGCTATCATGTGCAAGGAGGGAGGGGCTGTACTACAGATTTGACTCTTCTGGGACAAGTCAAATTTTCTAGCAGGCTTATCCTGGAAATGGATACAAAGTAGTTATGGAAAGAAAAACACTGTACGTAAACTTTTCTTTTATAGTTTGTCTTTTATAGGTCCTTTCGTGTATAACAAGCAATTTTTCAGAATATCGTGAAGTACAGATATTAATTCTACACTTATTTTTATCTTTTCTAGTCTCCTAAGAAAGCAAAAAAGAAGGCAGATGGAGGTTCAAATGTTTTCTCCATGTTCGATCAAAGTCAAATACAGGAATTTAAGGAGGTAGAGTATTTACCAATTTGGCATAACATGTGGTCTGCTTTCTACAGTATATAAAACCTTTAGGGCTCATTTACACCATATGCAGTCAAACTAATTTTTAAATGCAGTACAAATGTATTTGCAAAAAAATTAAGTATTAAGTAAAGTATTTCAATGAGCCTAATGTACACATATGTTTAAAAAATGTAGAGCATGTTGCATGTAAACTCAACATACTAAAAAAAGTAAAAAAAATAAATGCACTGCACTGCAGTAAATGTGAAAGCAAATTGCACACTGAACCTGGGAATTGTAATGAGCCCTTATAAAGGTACATTCTAGAAAAACTTAAATAGTAAACTTTGAAATGCATGAGTTTGCTCTACTTTCTGTCCTGAAAAAAACATCTACAGTACTGGGTGAACAAACACTGCAGATTACTTGCTGCTTCTAGCAGTCTAGCAATGATTGGGTATGCAGGAGACAGATATTCAGTTGGTTACATACAACAGACTCCAGAAGGCACAGTCCGAATATCCTCCTCCTGACCCTTTTTCGGGCAATATGTACTAATGTATTTTAAGTAATTGTTGCTGTTTTTTTGGACAACTGAAGCATTTGCTCAATATCATTAGCTGCTCCATGATTGGTTGTTGCTCTTTAATTTCACATTTGTTTGCTGAACTGAATTTACAATCTGATTTTCCTCCCAATTACAAAACTTTTAGAGTAAAAAGCACACTGTTACCCTTGTTGTGATTAACAAATTGTTAAAAAAAAATGTAAAACAAAAACAGTAATATTGGTAAAACTACTGTTCGCTGCATTATATAATATATTTAGCTTGTTAATATTATTATTATTATCATTAAATAACAGGATTTATATAGTTTCAACAGTTTGCACAGCACTTTATAATGTGAAGGTGTAAAGGGAGCCAATACAGTTAGTATACAATTCAACACACTGGGAATAGTATTAAAAATGGGATGGTTTATAATGTATTTCTACTTTTACAGCCCAATTTGAGTAACTCTTTTTCTATATGTTTGTTATCTGTTCACATTCACAAAGCATACACAGCTCGTGTGTGTGTGAGAAGATGACAATCTCCAATCCCACTGCTGCCATTAATATGTTATGATGGTAACCGCACTATTCTGCTTTAGCCACCAATATGTGATGACGCCACTTTCAGCCCTGCTCAGAGATTTTCCAGCTCATAGGACAACAATTTAACTGCCAGTAGACTGAGAGGGATTGTTACTGTGAAAAATGTCTTTGACACCTACTGATACTCCAGCCATGGATAAAGTAAAGTTCAGTTCAGTGTACTGTAGCTTCTTCAAATCTGGTTTAGAGCATTTAGAGTTGAGGCTTAATGACTTTCAGCTATCATGAAATGCAAAGACAAGAAAAGCCGCACAAGAAACAAATGTACAAAAACAATATATTACAAAAACAGGCAATAGCAACAGCAAAATAAATGTAATTAAATTAAAGTACTTCACAAGGTTTGCTTCGTCTTTGGTTCAGGCAGATTTCAATTCAGTGCAGCCTACATCTGATCTGAAATATCAGATTTACTGGCCTTTTTAGAGTATTTGTGCAAAGTTGAGCTGCCAATTCCAGCAGTTTTTTATGAACACTTAGGGGGGGTTTTATTGAGTCCACACCATCCAATCAAAAGAGCTGAAGGACGTGGGGTAGGAGAATAAATTTCTCTACTGATTTCTTCCATGAGATCAGGTTGAAGTCCAGATGGTCTGCTCAGTACATTTTTATAAACTACTTTATCCTCTTACATTAGTAATCAAAGTTGGCAGAGGCAGGTTAGACTGGCCATAGACGGTTCGAGTTTCAGTTGGCTCAGCAGGGACCAGCCAAGATTCTAACCATGTATGGATTTATTAACTTTGGTACAACCAGCATGTTAAATTTTTTTTTGATCCGGCTACTGCCAGCAGCTATAGCCATTAGCAGTAGCAGTAGCCATTATATTCTGGTGGCCCACAATACTCCCTGCACCCCCTGCTGGTAGAATACAATGGTGCAGTGGGAGGCATTCCCCCACCAACACTGACTGTGTTAATGGGAGAATCAAGTGATTTTCTTTACTAACATCCATGGTGGAAGAGAAGAAAATCTTATTATCTATAGCCAGCCTTAGCCATCTTTTGCAGCCACCTATGATCAGGGATATTTGTGTCAACATGATTTTTATACATCAAAAAGAGAAAAGTGTTTTTTTTTATGAAGATATATATTCTTTCAGCCCCCCAAACTTCATCCTCCTAGGCAAGGCAGAGAGTGCCTTTTCCTCAATATTAAGGTGTGGGATCTGCTAAAAGCTTTATATAACCACATAAGGTTACTGTAGTCACAAAGTCACAGACTATGATAATCAATGCAGCCCTCCCTGGTGTAAATGCTAGATTGATTTTTTAAAGAGAGAAACCATTCAATCCTTTCAGATCAGGCCTCATGTTATACATTCACATAAGACTCTACATTTTGTTGATCTGATACTGCTTAAGGCTGAGAACATTTGTACATCCTCTTTTCTCATATGCTGGAAAAACGAGACAACTTTTCTTTTTCAACCTCATATTTACAGTATTGTATTTTTGTATTTTTTTCCCCCAAACTCTCATATAGAGTTAACATTGGCTGTATCTAATCATGTATTGGAAGCCATCCAGCATCATATTGTGCCTAGTATTAATTTAGTTCACGGAACTAGGGGTGGGTTAATTGTATTTTAATTAAACCCCTTGTCAGGATTCATTAGCATACTAAACGTGTGTAATTCGCAGAGGCTTTGTTTGTTGCTTATTTTTAACTGAAAGTGAAATGTGTCACAGGCTGTAAGCGAAGATCAGAGAGGATGGGAGATCCTGCGGATCTAACTAATGCTGTGCTGTTTCCTTGTCACCAGGCCTTCACCATTATGGACCAGAACAGAGATGGCTTCATTGATAAAGGAGACCTGAGAGACACATTCGCTGCTCTGGGTAAAGAAAAAGAAACGTGATATCTAAATCAAATTCACATGCTCAAGTATGTAGGAAATGATTATACTTAAACCGAAGCTGCGTGAGTCAAAGGAGATATGTCAAGTGCAGCGAGCCAAAAGGGAAGTCTGCCAAACTGATTTAATGTGATCCTCTTGTTTATGGGTTTGGAACCATTAGGAGTTTAGTGAAGAGCAATCGCTTTGAATATATATGATTGCATGTATTCAAGAATGGTAACCTTTGTAAACACACGCTCACCTTTCTCTCTATACTGTATATATATATAAAATATATATATATAGAAATGTATTTAAATATATACAGTATGTGCTGAACATTGACCTTGAATAGATATGCAGTCCAATAGGTCTGACTTCACTTTATGTTTATTTATCAGGATCTTAAAATTCAGTGAATGTCATCATGACATCCAGACAGTTAGCATTGTTCTTTCGCGAGGTCAACAACTGCGGCCCACATAATTCTCTCAATAATGGTGTCACATCAAATACTGCTAATTGCCCAAAAATACGTTGTCTGGTTGCCTATCGATTTGCAGTGACAGTAAAAGCAATGTGACACAGGTTAGCCATACACTCACAGATTTCTCATATTCAACTCACCAGTAAACTCATCAATCCACACTGCAAGCTATTAAATTCAAACAGTTGTGACAACTGCAGTTGTTTGTCGCAACGGTGAACGCATTTTCCATTCGGCAGGAGGGGCTGCAATTGGAAAGAAAAAATGGGATAAGAAGCTGCTCTTTGACAAGGCCTGCTTCCGTGCACTCTTCTACCTTCCTGGCGGTTCCCCTCCTAATCCAGCATGAAGATCACTTGAAATCATCTCATTCTACAGTTATGGCTGGCTTATTAAAGGCCCACCTCATTGGCCTTTTTTTTTGTTGTTGTTGCAGCAGCACCCCTTCTAATCTACTGCAGAGGTGAGGATTGCATGCAGCTATTTCAAGCCTTACCTCCAATGTGGATTAGGAGGGGCTCCACTAGGGGAAAAGAAGTAAATAATTAGGACTCGCTTCAGAGATCTCATATTTTGTAGTGGCGGTGCCCTGCCTCTCTGCCAAAGAAGTGGTTTAAAATCAACTTATAGAGCGCTGAAAGATGGTTCTTCAAGCCAAACCTGACCAGTTTACACGAAACAGCTATTTTTTTTGTAGTATACACTAAAGCAGTGGTCATCAACCCTGTCCTCAGGGCCCACTAACAGGCCAGTCTTTATGTATTACCTTGGGGAGATGCAGAATAGTGCAATCACTGAGCAGCAAATGATTTCACCTGTGATGTATTTCAGTTATCTTGCAAACCTGGCCTGTTAGTGGGCCCTGAGGACAGGGTTGATGACCACTAACCCATCTATTCTGAAGGCAAAATATAGAAGGAAATGGATACTAAGTGCCCTGAAGCGATTCAGTTTGCATGTTTGCGCTGTACAAGTTTCTCACTCACTCAAAGGACTCACCCTTTGGGTGCCCCAAGGGAATAGCAATGCAGTGTGCTAAGCTTGCTATAGTGAGCAATGGGTGTGGCTAAATTGGTTTAACAGTGGCAGGAGCTTAAAGAAGTATGGCTAAATGAAACAAAAGCATTCTTGTACACACAAGATATGCTTAGATTAATAAAACAAATTTCACTGTAAAAATATGAACTTGGCCTCCCTTAAAAGCAGACAGTGTCAGTCAGTAGAGCAGTGGACGGTGTCAGTAGGGCAGAGGATGGTGTCAGTAGGGCAGTAGACAGTGTCAGTGGATCAGTAGATGGTGTCAATAGAGCAGTGGCTGGTGTTAGTAGGGCAGAGGATGGTATCAGTAGGGCAGAGGATAGTGTCAGTAGGGCAATGGACAGTGTCAGTGGATCAGTGGACTGCGTCAATAGAGCAGTGGATGGTGTCAGTAGGGCAGTGAATGGTGTCAGTAGAGCAGTGCTCAGTGTCAGTAGGGCAATAGACTTTGTAGGGCAGAGGATGTTGTTAGTAGAGCAGACATTGATGTCATCAGGGAAGAGGTTGGTGTCAGTAGGGCAATGGACAGTGTCAGTTTTTTTTTCATTTTTTTTTTTTTTTTAGGAGCCTCCTTGGGATGCTTTGGTGAAATATCAGGGTTCTAAACTGACACCTGATGTCTCACCTTTGTGACATAGAAAGGGACAGGGGACAGCACATGTAAGTCAGTTCTAGTAAATTCTGCCCCCACTGCCCCTTGTTTAGGTGTGACAGGTGGGCCACATAGGACGGCGGTACCCATTTCAATGAAGTGCCTGGAGTTTTGAAACAGGATTTTATCATGCAGTTTTTCTCCTTAATTTTTCATCTATATTGCCGGGAGCGGGCAATACATTACAGCCACAAGCAAATTTTAATTACATTTTTTCCTTTAGAAATTTTGCTGTGGCACTGTTGTACACATCACACATATGTGCCACTTTACAGGCAGAATAAGGGCATGGCACGATATTTAAAGGAATATTAAATTTTTATTGTTTCTCTTTAAGCATTGGTAAAATCACTGCTCCTGAAAAAAGTTTTTTTGCATTGATACATGTCCTCCAAGGCAGTACCCGGATCCTCATACACTGTTTATGGCAATAACTTGCATATAAGCCTTTAAAATTAGCACTTTTGATTTTTCATTTTAGTGTCACATAGACTTTAATAGGGTTCGCGTGTGAACTGAACTGGGGGTGTTTGGCTCATCCCTAGTCTGAATAATCTGCAGTAAATACCGATTTTCAGCTAGCAAATAGCTACATTGCAAATGTTTACTTGGTAATAAGGTCTTAAGCACATTTATCTCAGGGAGTGATTCTCATTTCAGGAGATGGATGCCATCACTTCAGAATTGAACTTAAAGCGGTTGTTTTTTTTTAGACCTGCAAGGGAAAAGCCATAATGAGCTAATATGCACCGCATATTAGCTCATTATGAAATACTTACCTCGGAACGAGCGAGATCTCATCTTGACTCGGCGTGTCTTCCGGGTATCGCCGCTCCAGCGCTGTGATTGGCTGGAGCGGCGATGACGTCACTCCCGCGCGTGCGCGCGGGAGATTTAAGTCCGGCCAGGGTCGCGGATGCCGGTCGCTTGGCCGGAGGATTCCCCCTGCGCATGCGCCGCTGCGCATTGCGGGGGTAATATCTCCTAAACCGTACAGGTTTAGGAGATATTCTTTATACCTACAGGTAAGCCTCTGTATAGGCTTACCTGTAGGTAAAAGTCAAAAAAGTGGGTTTACAACCACTTTAACCAGGTTTATTGCACTAGTATATGGAAAATAGGAAGGAGGGTGGAGGGAGCACAGGATGCCTAAAGGTTTCTACATGGAACAAAATCTCTGGTCTTCTGCACATCTTTCTAAAACTTCTAGGTCCCCATCTCACAGGGCTATGCTGATTGGACACTTAAATGTAGAATGTAGCAATCAAGTTTCAAGAGGTAGCTCCACTTTTCTGTTCCAATGCAGGACAGGAAAGGTTCCTGCATTTTACTTTCAACTTCAGCCAGTCACTAACATCAGTTTGCTTGCACTAGACCAAAAACCTCTAGACCTGGCAGCCAGCAGCTTCAAGGGCTCCTACTCGGAAGGGAGATTCTTACAGCACACCAATCCTTAGGCTTTAAGTCCTTGGAGAAAGATGGTTGTTACAGTAGTGACCTCACCAGACTAGTGAAATTAGACCACATGCCAAGAAGGGTCTCACATATTAAATGTCTTCCCAGCCAGCAAACCAGGCCTCCCCAAGTCTTTTTTATTGATCATCAAATATCCATAACACAGAATGGGGTCAATTCACAAAGAGAAACGTTATTGGTTTTCTTCAGTTGCTATAATCGTTATTTAACATAGTCGTTATGGTTTTCAACTGACTCTTTATCCAATCGTTATGCTAACTACGCAGACGTTATTATTAAGATTTGGGACGTTAAAATAACTCTTAAGATCGTTAAATAATGCTGGAGAGATGCATTCTGGGAGCAGAAGGGGAGGAGAACAGCTGCATGTGGAAAAGAGCAGATACAGAGAGAGAGAGAGAGAGAGACACAAGCAATACACGTGGAGATTGAGCATGTGATGTGCAAAACTTCTAGTGTGTGCTTTTTTAAAGCCATGTGTATTTCCTCATACAGAGAATAAATCATGGGAGATGATAATCGGAATTTAGCTATCACCTGGGTTTCAGAAAAGTCATCCAAAATAGTATGTGAACAAAATACACGTTTATAAATCTGAACAACATTCTAACATGTTCTTCCTCGCCTCTGGATAATTTTAAGTTCAAATAGAGCACGGTTCTATCTTGCCCAACACTACTAAAAACTTCACTACACTACAAAGATCGCCAAAAGCTTCCTCTAACAACAAAATATCGCCTGGGAAATGTCATAACGCCACCCTGAGGGAGGTGTTAATTTAACGATTGCTTAACGATCGATAACTGTCACAAAAATCTTTGTGAATTGCACTTCTGTACATATTTAACGATTTGACTCTTTAATAAGGATCCACACCTTAAAATATTGGTTCTGTGTAGTGAAACGTTATTTGATGATTTTTCAAAGCGTTAAATCGTTTAGTGAATTGAACTAGCTCCAATAACGTGCAAAATCGTTAAAATAACACCCGCAATCTGAAAATAAAGCTTTGTGAATTGACCCCAATGTAAATTCTAGCACTCCCATCTGGAGCCAGCTCAAATAGCAAGTGACCGTGATACTATACTCAATGCTGAGAGAACACTAACAGACACATACAGTCAAGCTGAGCAAAGCTGTTAGCTTCCTACAACATGACAAAAAGGGAAAAAGGGAATTTAGATACATACTGCATCCATAAATATAAATAAGATATAGTTGGTTGGTTAATGTATACATCTCCTATGTCTTTCTGTCACAGGAAGGATCAATGTGAAATCTGAAGAGCTTGATGACATGGTTAAGGAAGCACCAGGGCCTATCAACTTCACTATCTTTCTTACAATGTTTGGAGAAAAACTGAAAGGTATGGACTGATGTACTTTCATATAGACCACCTAACTAAAGGACAAGGTTAATACTAAAAATGAAAGACTGTACTTATGTAGTACAGTATAGGTCTGTTTACAGGGGCGGACTGACCATCTAGTCACTCGGGCACTGCCCGAGGGCCCCATGCCACTAGGGGGCCCCATCAGGGTTGCCAGGCTCAGTAAAACCAGGGATAGTATGTAAAAATCTATGGTTTTTTTTACATCTGTCCCTGATATGTCCGAAACTGACATGCTTTTGATGTGAAAATCCTGAGATTTTAGCTGCCCCGACTCTGCACTGTCTCCTGGCGTGGTGGTCATCAGTAAGCCCAGGGGCCCCATAATCTTCTATTGCCCGGGGGCTCCATGAGTTGTCAGTCCGCCCCTGTCTGTTTACCATATCCACCTGTCTGTTCCACAGATCTCTAAATAATAGAAACTTGTTGTTTACTGTGATTAGATACGATTGTTCACTTAAAGTGGTTGTAAACCTCAGTCATGGATTTTGAACATATATGCAGCGCTACCCACGAAGGAGCCGCTGATTGATTGTTGGGATTGGCACATTAAGTTACCCTAGCATTGTCTAGGGGTGATGCAGGAACAAAATAGTGAGCGGAGGTCCAGACAGTCAATAAAGGTTTTTCCAATGCTTTATTTCCAGGCCAACACAGCCAACATCAACTTCAGTTAGGAAGGAAAAAAAAGGGTTGATGAAAGAAGAGGAGAACTTGCGGTGTCAGGCCTGGATATGAACGGGCAAGCCTGCCCTCAGTAGTACCAATTTGTAAACTCGTCGCCACTTCTGCCTGAGTGGGTGAAGTGCCCACGGACAGGTCTCTTGCACGAGCCTGGCAGCGAAGGTGTCACTTTAAATTTATGGGAGGAACAGGTCTCACACACACAGACCTGGCTCTAGAGCCTCTGCCACAGGCTAATTACTTCAGATGAGATTAGGTGGATGAACAGAGCAAATCCTCCCAATAGACTCTAGCACAAGTCACCGGGAGACAGTAAAGCGTACCTGTCAGCATCCCGGTCACCAGATCCCCGATTGGTTCGTTCAAGCCCTGTTGGACAACCTGCCTCCGGGTTCCCCTCAAGCCGATCCCCCAATCGCACGGCACCCAGCCTAGAATCCTTTCAATTGGACTGGGAACCCAGTAAGTCACTGGGGTCCCCTTTCGCCTCCGGTTGAGGCTCGGTGAAGCCTGTAAGCTTGGCCAGGTGTGCCACGCCGGCGGGGTCCATGGATGCGCACACACTAAAGGTGGATGCCGGAAATGGAACACATGACCCCCGTCACAGATATATCCCTCCCCAGCATGCCCCGTGAGGGAAGAACTCCTCCAATCGGCTGCTGGGGAAGACTTGGTGTGCCAGAAACCCCTCTGGTGCCAACTGCCGACCAGAGATAATACCACATCCCCAGAATGCAGACTGACCCATTGGACCTTTCTGGAATAACAGAGGTCAAAATTTAGGTAAATCATGAATGGGAGCAATGTAACTCTTCCATTCCAACTAACTTTAGCGTGGTGCCCATACTGAAAGTAAGGGGGCGCTACATATATTTTTAGTGTTTTCTTATCTCTCTCTATAGCCCTAACTGTCGTTTTTCTCTGGTGCTTCTTTCCTCTGTTATCAGCATTAAACTTATGAAATGTTTTCCCAACACATGAGATACATTTGTCTCGGGCCGGGAGGGCTTCTGCTGTGTGGAGGGGGGGGGGGGGTCCTCCAATCAGCTCTCACACAATGTAACTGAAGTCTCTCTGCCCTCTCCTCTGAGGGAGGATTTTTAACATGATCTTCACGTTTGAAAAGGTATAGAGAGCAGATGACTGCAGATAAACAAGTAAAATTTATGTTGGAGGATTTGTTATATCCCCGTGTATCATCTGAGGCTGTTCATTTCCCTGGGACTATGAAGGGGTTTACAACCACTTTAAGTACAAAGGCAAACAACTAAAGCATGAAATAAATCAAGGATGTGGCAAAGTATACAGTATATTGATAGATGTAATTTTTTCTACCTATTGCATAACGCAATCTGCCATTTTAAAACATATGCATACCCTCTTAGATAGGTTCTTGGTTTAGTTAGTTATATTTAGTATGTGTTTTTGGTAAATTTAGTTACCACCTTGTAGCCAGTGTGGCTGTGATTGTTTGTTAGGTAAAAGCATAGTTTTCTTACTTTCTTCAATGTAGCTGCATTCTGCTGGTCAGGTTTGCTGCCAGTCTAATACCTCCCTCAGCATCCAGAGAACTTGAAAGATTCTAGATGATAGGTGTGGAGCTATGCAGATGGCATGATGAATATTGATGAAGCCCTGGCCTATCCCAGAGAGGCAAGCTCTGAAGGCATGCTGATAGACTGTATACAGTATATTCTGTGAGCACACTTAGTTTGGGGTCTTTTCAAGTAAAGCCCACGTGTCAAACACAAGTGACCCTCGCACCTCTCCTGCACCACTCCCACTCGTCTCTGCCCCTCATCTCAGCAGTCGGCAGCAAAGAGGAGAAAGAGAGAGGCAGAACTCCTTCGACATATACTGCACCTCTCTGTGCAGCAGCAATACCCCCTCATCTCCACCTCCCCTGGTCTTAGTAAAGTGTCAAAACTGACTCCAGTCCTCCTCTGGTCCTCCTCGAGACCCTGCACTTTCTGCTTTCCAGCTCCATCCCTAGCTCCAGCACATAATAAAGAAGGTGCAATGTGATGTAAGGGAGGGTGGGGGACTCTTCTTGACATCTAATGTAAGTTGAGGAGGTGTTCTGGACATCTGTTTATAATTATGAGAATAATAACATTCAATGCCAGTTGAACAGGAGGGTCACACACTGCTGGTATTATCCACAAGAAACTTTAATGGAGACTGCCCAGACAGAACACCATGGCAGATACAACAGGTCCTTTGAGGGAAAGCACAAAGCTGATGTGGCCCATGATTAAATTGAGTTTAAAGAAGTCTGGCCTGGAGGACACGCTGCCCTTCCAGGCAATGCTGCTATGTCTCTTGTCATAAGGCCTCAGGTGGGTGACCTGAGGGCTTGGATGCTGAGACCCTGGAACTAAAGGGAGCTGACTGAGGATTGTCTGCTGAAGATCTGGTATGGTATCACCAGAGTACGGTGTCGCTTGGAAGTTGGAAGGAGGCAATCAGCTGGCCTTGGGCCTTTGTGTGAGTACAGATGCTTCTAAGGTATCTTGTAGACCTTTGTACTGTTGCTACCTCTCAGGTGCTAGAGAGTCAGCTATAGGTTTAGTTAAAGGGAACATTAGCTGGTGTCCTGAAGAGCTTTGCCCATCTAATATTCTACTTAACCACTTCAGCCCTGGAAAGATTTGCCCCATAAAATAACAAGGCCCTTTTTTGCGATAAGGCACTGCGCTTGCCACAATCATCCGAGCCGTTCTGGCTGGGGGTTATTCAGCGTGCTCGCCCCCTCCCTTGGGACAACATTCCTGCGGGGAGATACTGTGTTCACAGTGTCTCCCAGCAGGGATGTGGTCCCAAGGGAGGGAGCGAGCACGCTGACTAACCCCCAGCCAGAACAGCTCGGATGATGGGGTCAAGCTAACTGAGGAGGGACAGGAAGTGATAAATTCCGACAAAAAAAGCATTTAGAGGGGAAATCGAAAGAAAATGTAAGTGAACCAACAATGCACTAGCTTAAAGGAACCTATTTAGAAAATAAAAAACAAATCTATACAACCCCTTTAACAATACCCATAGGGGTAATCTGGGCAATCTGCCTAGCTTTAAGTTATAAAGTAGAAAAAATGTGACAAGTGAGAACCACTAGGATTAAGAAACACCTGGGGCATCCCGGGATTGATTCCAGAAACTAGTTATGTTGTGCACCAAGTGTGATAGATAGTGGGTATGACAGGATTGTAGCTGATGGTAGGAGCGGCCTAAAGGGGGTGATAAAATGGAACCTGTGCCTATTTGTTGAACACACTGCATCCATATGCCGCAATCCTTGCACTCACAAAATACTGATAACGATGGGGAAGGAAGAAACGCCACTGTGCCAGAAGAGAAGGATCCAGATTCGCAGCCACTGTGCCTGCATTGAGTGGTGCCCAAACCTTAAAGAGGCTGCTTGCCAAAGCTACAACAGGGGACACACGTGGAACCACAACATCCTTCTTAAAATTAAGGACAGTCCCCAGAAATCAGGAATGTCAGGTCACCCTACTGTGAATGAATGAATGAATGAAAACTTGTATAGCGCGGCACATGCGAACTGAATCGCCTCTGGGCGCTTGTTGTTCCAGTCTCCTTTGATATCAAAAGAGAAGAGTCTTGACCTTTTTCCTGAATGCTAGGTGGTTCTCCTCCAACCGAATGCTGGTTGGTAAAGCGTTCCATAGTCTGGGACCTTGGATCGCGAATCTTCTTTCTCCTTTGGATTTGAAGTTGGCTTTCGGAACCTGGAGCAGGTTCTGATTCGTGGATCGCAAAACGCGATTGGGATTATGCGCTTTTATTATTTCGCATAAATAAATGGGGGCATTCCCATGGACACATCTATGCGTAAGACAGAGAGCTTTAAAAGCAATTCTGTCTTTAACTGGCAGCCAATGAAGGGCTCTCAGTGAAGGTGAGATGGATTCCCAGGGTTTTTTCCCAGTCACCAGTCTGGCGGCCGTATTCTGAACGACTTGCAGACGGGCGATTTGGTACTTGGGGAGGCCGAGGTAAAGGGCATTTGCATAATCCAACCTGGAGTTTACAATAGCTCCCACCACGACCGCTAAGTCTTCTTTGGGAATGAACGGAGTGAGTCTACGTAGTAGGCGCAGTAGATGGTGAGATCCGCTGACTACTGACCCTATTTGTGCGTCCATTGTCATAAAGGAGTCAAAAATGACCCCTAGGCTTTTGACTTTGGCGCTAGGGGTGATGAATTTGCCTAAAATAGGCGGGGGGGTCCATGCTGTTGAAAGTTGATTCCTGCGCTTGGCGTGGAACAGAAGAAGTTCTGTTTTCGCTCCGTTGAGTTTAAGATAACTCTTTGTCATCCAGTCTTCTATCAAAGAGAGACATGTCTCTAGATTGAGGTGGTGATCCTGCCTGTTGCAGATGCGGAAATAAAGTTGCGTGTCGTCTGCGTATGAGTGATAGAGCAGTTTTTGGCTGCTGATAATCTCAAAAAGAGGACGGAGATATATGTTAAACAGCACTGGTGACAGAGGCGATCCTTGAGGGACTCCGCATGTTACTGTGCGTTTTTCAGACGTAAAAGGTCCTAACTTCACTGTTTGCGATCGGTTTTCCAAAAAAGAGGAGAACCAAGATAAATCGCTTTCTGCGACTCTGGCTACTTCAGCAAGCCGAGTCAGTAACAGATTGTGGTCTACAGTGTCGAAAGCTGCACTTAGGTCCAACAGAACCAGGAGACAAGATTCTCCTTCGTCTGCGGCCTTGAGAACATCGTCCCATACTTTCAGCAATGCTGTTTCCGTCCCATGACCGGGACGGAAGCCTGATTGCAATGGGTCAAGTAGCTTGTAGGTATCTAGATGCAGTTGCAGCTGTTTTACCACTACCTTTTCCATTATCTTAGAGAGTACGTTGAGGCTTGTTATGGGACGGCGATGGAGTGGGTCCTTAGGGTCCAAGGAGGGTTTCTTCAGGATGGGTTGGATTATACCCTCTTTCAACTGTGAGGGCACTATGCCCTCCAAGAAAGACTGGTTGATAAGCTGCGTGATGGGAGGAGCCAGGATGTAGGCGCATTCCTTCAGCAGTTTTGTGGGGATAATGTCATTTGGCGCTGCGCCATTGCGCAGAGTACAAATGACATTCTTAGTAGTCTCGATGGAGATGGGTTCCAGGGTGAACTTACCTGATATCGGAGAATTATTATGGGTGCTGTGTGAGAGGCTGCGGGGGGGGCTGGGGGAAGAATTGTTTTGCTGAATGCTTTCACGGATTGCTTCGATTTTATTAATGAAGCAATCCGATAGCTCATTGCAAAATTCTTGTGTGTCCGGACTGGGGGCTTCAATGCATCCTGGCTTCATGGTCTGGGTGACCATCTTGAAGAGTTCGCGGGGGCGGTTTAGGGCACCGTTGATAGCCTCCAAAAAATAATTTTTCTTGGCTTGGAAAATTCCTTTGTGGTATTTCCTTGTAGTCGCCTTGTAGATGGATAGGTTTAGCTCTGAAGAACATCTTTTCCAGGCAGATTCTGCCCTTCTGCGTTCTTGCTTCAGTAACGACAGCTGGTTGTTAAACCAGCTGCTGTTGTTTTTCCGAATGCGGGTTATTCGTTTCGGCGCTACCAAGTCGGCTGACTGTAGCATGGCCGAATTTATGGCTTCCAATGTTTCAACGGCCGTTTGATGCGGCTGAGTTGTTTCTATTTTTTTCCTTAAAGTCGTTTTGAAGAGTTCCGAGTGGAGCTTCTTCTGACATCTAGTCCAGTGTGTTGTCACTGGATTTGATGTTTTTGTTGCAGGGGGGATGGTGGAAATACTGAATATAATTGCATGGTGGTCTGTCCATGGCAATTTTTCATTTTCCCTAATTTTTATTTCCAGCGCTTGTCTGAAAATAAGATCGAGTGTGTGACCTGAAGCATGTGTGGGCCCACATACTAGTTGCTGTAATCCTAATCCTTCCAGGTGGTCAATACAGGCGTCGGCAATGGGGTCTTGTGAGGAGTTAGCCCAGAGATTGAAATCCCCTAGCAGCAAAAGATGTTTGCTGTTGAGGGTATAAGTGGAGAAGAAATCCGTCCAAGATGATAGCAGCTGCGATTTTGGGCCGGGAGGCCTATAGCAGAGCAGAATGTGGACGGTCTCCTTTGAAATTGCTTGCAGTTGCAGAGTAAGGGTTTCCATGAATGGAAGAGGGTTTTGGCGGACTGGTTTGGTGATCGTAAGGTGAGTCTTGTGGATCACCGCCAGGCCGCCTCCTCTTTGCCCTATTCTGTTTTCCGTTATAATACGGTAATTTTCTGGCACCAATTCTCCTAGAATGGTGTTACAGTCAGCTGTGAGCCAGCTCTCTGTAATAAAAAGACAGTCTAAATCATTTTGTTGAATGAAGTCGCGGATTTCTAGTCGGTGTTTTACTGCCGATCTTGTGTTAATCAGAGCACATGATATGTGCTTGAGCTGGGGTAAATGGCTGAAACTTCTGACAGTCGATCGATTCTCAAAAGTCGCTCAGTTCTTAGGGCATTTTTGGTGATGGCTGGCAGTATTGCGGCGAATTGCCTCAAACTCCAAATGGTTTCGGCCGAATATTGTCGACCTGCCATAATCGCAATACACCGTGGGGGGGGGGGGGGGGAGAGGGGAAATTGGCTTGGTCCAGAGGAAGGCAAAAAAAACCTGGCGGTGCTAGGCCAATATGCTCCGGTAGGGAAAAAAATTCCTTCCTGACCCCTATAAAAGGCGATCGGTTAACCCCTGGATCAAGCTTCTATTCGTTCACGAGACAAGGGGGGGCTGGGGATGAGAGGGGGAACGTGTTGCTGGTCTGGTAGGATGGCTGCCTGCTCAGGCAGTGGGATGAGGGCTGAACAGATAAGGTGTATTCCGGATGATCTAGGGGCTGAGAGGGCGAAAACAAGGACAGATGGCTGTCCTTCTGGGGTGAGGGGGGGTTTCCCAGAGGCTGGGTGAAGTTAGCAGGGCGTGGGGAGCCGCGCGCCGTTAGGCCGCAAGTGAAGCCGCGGTCTTTCCTAAACCGCGGCCCCGCGATTCAGGTCGGCCTGGCGCGGTGCTTTCGAAAAAGTGCCCCCGAACGTCGGAATTGCCGCGGGGAGGTTACAGGAGGGGGCCCCTGGTGAGGATGGAGGTGTGGGAGTGCGGGGCACCGAGGAAAGGAACCAAAAGGAGCAAGGGGGATCCGTGATTGCTGCGGCTTTATCCTAAAAAGGACGGCCGTCAGCAGCTTCAGTGGAGGGCTCTTACCTTCAGGAGAGCCAAGGAGCTGGGTTAGAGGAGTGCTCGGACTGGGGTACAGGTTTTTCCAGGCTGGAGCTGGAGAGAAGACCGGGCTAGCGGGGCTGGGAGGGACTCTGCCTGTCTGCCTCCTACGCCTGCCTGGAGCTATGACTCACACGCTCCTACTCCTAGGAGACGTGCGCCGCTGGAGCTCCTGTAGCTAAACTGTATGGCTGGAATTGCTTAATTTATACTGTATATACTGTATATCCACTGTCTTAATGAGAGGGCACACCTGGGCACTTCCCAGGGGCCCCAGTTGCATGGGGGCCCCTTCACTTTCCCCAAAGCAGCTAGTCCTTGAGCCCACGCTGCTCTGAACTTGGGGGCCCCATGATGGCACTGAGAGTGATAGATACACAGGGGAGGCAGTCTGCCTCCTACCTACTTGATGTCTGTTTACCTTCACTGTCATCCTTGTAGGGGCCCCAGAGCATTTATTTTCCCAGGGGCCCATGATGCTATTAGGCTGGGTTCACACTTGTCCTACAAACGCTCCGACATTGGGAGCTCATGTCGCATGACGTGTGAAAATCAATGTTTCCCTATGAGAGCCGTCTTAACTAATCCGACACAAGTCTGTCCGACTTTGAAAACACTCCCTGTACTATCAGACATCCGACATGTGATTACAGCAGCAGTAAAAGGAATCTCACTCTGGGATTGTTTTGATTGGTCAAAGAACAAGTCAGACTATCACAAAGTCGATTCAAAGTAGTATCCTGTTCATGAAAGTCGGATGGATGTAGGACCAATGTAGGATCAATGTAGGACAGATGTCGCAGAGCAAAGTAGGATTAAAGTTGTACTGCTGTCGTGTAGTATAGTGTGAACCCAGCCTAAGATGGCCCTGTATATCCACACTTGGATGATGCTTTTAAAGTCATGTTTTATTTACATTTATTAATTAACAGGATACAGGGACTGACTCCTATCCTGATGATTATATAAAACCCGCACCAGTGTCGCCCATGGGTACCTTTATGTTGACTATGGTGTGAAATGAGGACTATCTGGAAGCATCACGGCAAGACAAAACTACAGACTATGCAGTCTGGCATCACCTGTCCTGCTGTGTAGTCCTGACTTGACATTGCACCATAGACTTTTATCACAACATGAGGTTTCTGACTGAGGCCTAGATTGTCCCACAGACTGACTATCATCAGGGCAAGTTCTATTGCCGGTACTGGACGTCTGGGACCTCTATTATGTGCATAGGATAAATGCATTGTAAAGGAATTTTGCTTCTATTTAAACAAATAACTTACATTTAACAGTATGGGAGTGAAGCCGAGACAGGTGTTTTTGGTTTGATCCAGCTTTGTTTTGTCATTTCTGCATCTAATGTAAGAAGCTTGTTATGTAATCTTCTTACATGATTTAACACAGATCATTAACTTCCCACAGATTTGGCAGAGATCTTTTTAAAGCAGAGAGAAGATGATATAATGCATACATGATCATAATTCTTATTTAACCACTTCCATACGGGGCATTTTCACCCCCTTCCTGCCCAGACCAATTTTTAGTTTTCAGAGCTGTTGCACTTTGAATGACAAATGTGTCAAAAGTGTCCGAAGTGCCCGCCATAATGTCGCAGTACTGAAAAAAAATGCTGATCGCCGCCATTACTAGTAAAAAAAAAATATTAATAAAAGTGCCATAAAACGACCCCCTATTTTGTAAACGCTATAACTTTTGCGCAAACCAATCAATAAACGCTTATTGCGATTTTTTTAACGAAAAATATGTAGAAGAATACGTATCGGCCTAAACTGAGGAAAAAAATGTTTTTTTTATATATTTTTGGGGGATATTTATTACAGCAAAAAGTAAAAAATATTGATTTTTTTTTTCAAAATTGTCGCTCTATTTTTGTTTATAGCTCAAAAAATAAAAACCACAGAGATGATCAAATACATCCAAAAGTAAGCTCTATTTGTGGGGAAAAAAGGACGCCAATTTTGTTTGGGAGCCACGTCGCACGACGGCGCAATTGTCAGTTAAAGCGACGCAGTGTCGAATCACAAAAAGTGCTCTGGTCATTGGACAGCAATATGGTCCGGGGCTAAAGTGGTTAAAGTAAACACCATCCAATGATAGTATATTTTTTGATTTTGCTGAAGAACCTCAAAAATAAAAACTCATGCATTATGTTTTTTGCTTGTGGGCAAGGTTACTGGCCTAAAACTGTTGCCTTTGTTGTACATCTGTTCTATTGATTCCTGTATATCATTATAAAAGAGTGGATCCCTGAAGGCCATTCCATCAATTACAGCCAATACTTGTGCTGCTCACTTCACGGATGATCCATATATACCCTGTATATATTTCTCTATTCCCCCTCTTGCTTTGCTGCTACTTGGTAAGCCTGCATTATCTAGCGTCTATTATGTTTGTGTCTGGGAGGAGTTAATGCCAATCACTCGACAGTTTTGACATAGGACAGGGGTCAGAGAGGTATAGGACAGGGTCAGCGGGGCATAGGATAGCATCAGCAGGGCATAGGACAGCAGTTAGAGGGGCATAGAATGGAGTCAGCGTGGCATAGGATGGGGTCAGCAGGGAAGAGGACAGGGGTCAGCAGGGCATGGGAGGGCATCAGTAGGGCATAGGATGGGGTCAGCGGGCATAGGACAGAAGTCAGCAGGACATAGGACAGGGAATAACAGGGCATAGGACAGGGGTCAGCAAAACATAGGACAGGGGTCAGCAGGACAAAGGGTAAGGGTCAGCGGGGTTGAGGAAAGGGACAGCGGGGCTGTGAACAGGGTCAGCAGGGCAGAGGATACAGGTCAGCAGGATATAGGATGGGGTAGCAGAGCTGTTTAAGGCCCTGGCTCCCAGGCTTGGCTCGTTTTATGTGAGTGCCTAGCTTAGGGAAAGGAACCCCATCTGTCAGGGACAGTACTAGAGATAGGGACAGGTTCCAGAGAAGAAGGGACAGTGCAGGGACTACAACTACCTTCCAGGAAGCCTTCCCATTCTGGTTTGGCCCAGCCAGGCAGCATTCCATTTCTCTGTGGCAAACGCTGACGGCATCTTCCTTTCTGCATTGTGTGGGTCCACCGCTGTCTCAATATACTGTTTCTGCCGAAATTGGACTGTGTGTTTCCTGACTGCGATATAACCTAACCTAACCCACACCTTCACTTCCTTACATGTGTAGCAGCTGGTTACTTCCATGTACCGGTGCTAGTTCCTGGTTTCGGGACCATGTTAGTCCAGAACATTTGAGCTGTGGCAGGGAACCCAGTGGTCGACTGGGTTCCCAATCCTGAAGATCCCAAGCGGTATAGCGGTTCATCTCCGTAACCACAATCAGGAGGGCCTGTGGCAGAGGTTTCTCTCTGAATCCATTCCAGGAGGGTCTGTGGCAGAGACTTCTCCCAAAAGGTTCCAGTTCATTCCAGGAGGATCTGTGGCAGAGACTTTTCCTTAAATGTTTGAGCGATACTCTGGCTGCCAGGTCAGTGAGAGAGGCCTGTCCAGGTACGCTATTCCCACTCAAGCAGGAGTGGCGCAAGAAGTGTTACTTGTGGGAGCAGGACTGTTTCCCTATTGCTACGCCTGAATTTGCTATTCTTCTTCTCCTTTCAACTGTACCTCCTTCAGCACAAGTTTTATTGTTTTTACCCAGCTGGGTAATAAAGTGCACAGCAAAAGACACCTGTCGTGGACTTCCTTTACTACTGCTATATGCACCATACTCCCCTAGGAATTCAGAGAGCCATGAGGTAAATGTGCCACCCAAAACAAACCAGCAGCTCCTCCGGGGGTAGTTCTACACATACAAGAATTGTACTCTCCTGTTCCCCCTTCTCTAGATAAACACATAAAAAAATAATGTTAATGGTTAGAATGGACACTTAGGCCGCGTACACACGATCGAACATGTCCACTGAAAATGGTCCGCAGACCAGTTTCAGCGGACATGCTCGATCGTGTGATCGGAACGTTTTCCAGCGGACCAAAGTTTCAAAACATGCTTGAAAACATGTCCGCTGGAAACCCGTGCATGCTCAGAATCAAGTCGACGCATGCTTAGAAGCATTGAACTTTGTTTTTTCATCGCGTCGTTGTGTTCTACGTCACCGCGTTCTGGTCCGAGGGGATTTTGGTCCGATGGTGTGTACGCACATCAGACCAACAGACCACTTTAGCGTGGTCCGATGAAAACGGTCCGTCGGACAAGTTTCATCGGACATGTCTGATCGTGTGTACACACATCAGACCATTAGACAAGTTCAGAGTTGTCTGATGAAAACGGTCCGTCGGATAAGTCTCATCAGACATGTTCGATCGTGTGTACGTTGCCTTAAGGCAATAAACATTCTAGATTCTCTTCCATATGTGGATGATAATAAATCACACCAAATAAAAACAGTTGAATTTGCTTTTAAAGTGAGACACCAGTCCTGTATTTTGTATTGAATAGATCTTTTGAATTTAATAGATTCTAAAAAATAGAATCTCTAGTCTATTATTGCTGTATTCATCTTGAGAAATGTTTGGTCCACTTCCCATTCTGGTTTTCATACAGGAAAGGGAGGAATCTTCTCAACAGTAACTGAAACAGCAATGAAATTTGAAAAAACATACTGCATCCAAACAAAAGAATAAGGTTTTAAGCACTTGATGTGGAAGAAAAGCCTGACTATAACTATTCCTAGAAATGAGGGAACATTTTTAAGAATAGTTATAGTTAAAGGGTTTGTAAAGGAATTTATTTTTTTATCTTAATAGCTTCCTTTACATTAATGCAGTGCTGTTTTAATCTCTTCATTGTTTGTTTTTGCTCTCAAGTTGCTGTAATTCTTCTCTGATCTTCACACTTCCTGGTTGTCTGTTTCCTGATTACCACAGTACTGGGAGCTTTCTCTCTGTGGTCACTAACTTCAATGAGGTGTGATTACTGTGTGTCTAGTTTCTAGTTTCCATTTCCAAACCATCACTGCTCTATGGCTCTGTATACCGCAGAGGCAGGAAATAACATGCAAAAATGAAACTAGATGCAAAAACTAAACTAGAAACGACAGGTACATTATATGATTGATTTTTATCCATTTTTAATCGTTTTTAAAAGGAATCAGTTAACAGTTAACTATTATGTCTCTATACCCTGTAAACAGATTTTCTTCCACTAAAAGACTATTGTAAATGTCTGTGATATTGGGAAACTATATTTATACGCATTTGTTGCAGATTTTAGCATTACAAATTCTAGAGCATACATCAGTAGTATAATGTCCAGTATTTAAATAGACTGTAACGATTGTCATACTCTACTAACTGTTGCAGAATCAAACACTATAAAAATGGAGACTGTTAGACATGTGCATTCGTTTTTTTTTTAGAATGCATTTTCGTCCGAAAATCTGTTTTTTTCGTTATCGTATTAACAAACGATAACGAAAGTGCAAGAAACGAAAACCCGAAAGATCCGACATAAAAAATGCTTTATTTTCGTTTTCGTTGCGGTAAAAATTCGATATAGAGAGATTCGACATTATAGGGAAAAGATTTGACATCATAGAGAAAAGATTCGACATCATAGAGAAAAGATTCGACACTATAGAAATAATAGATTTGACATTTCAGAGAATAGATTTTGATTTATGAGACGTAAAGATTCGACGAAACAAAACGAAATATTCCAGTCTGCACATGTCTAGAGACTGTTGGATTTTTATTGTAAGCAGTAACTAAAGTAGCGAAGATGTAGAAGCTTGCAAGAAGATTTGTCATGCCAAAACTCATATCAGAAACTATTTATGTAATATTAACCGCATGGTGTTCTTCTATCGAGTGCTAGAAAAATGCATTTACAGCTTGTGGAGAAAATACCTTTGATACACATCAAAAGGACCACTTTATTTACCAGCTAATCAATAAAGGATGAGTTATATATGACATTGCTTCAGACAAAGCCTGGAGAAATAGCGAGAGACAAATGTAGAACACTGTATGAAATGGTGGGAGCCCGAGCTTTGTGAACTGCCTTGTGTTTGCCACCGGCAGTATGATTGACAATAGGGAACTGAGCGTAAAGAGATATTGATTGAAAAGGAAAGACGCTCAGTGATCCCTTGAAGGCACACAGAACACAATCTTCAAACTACAATAATGCATCTTTCTGCCCTTAAGTATATTTCAGGAGATTTTTATTTCCTTTATCGACAGTCTGCTCAAGTGAAACTTAAGTGATGCACTTGGCTACTGAACAAGTAAATCCCAGGGAAAAAAACATTTGCTTTATCAACTTGGCATGAAAAAATAAATAAATAATAGAGCATATTTAGAATAAACTTAAACAGACACATAATTTACATTTTATAATGTAAGTTTTAATTATTGGTTGTTCTTATTAAAATTATTATAGATATAGCACAGCATTTGGCAATGCATACAGTATTTTACTCTATTTACTATTACCCTTACTCCACCTATTTACTATTATGGCCTTTCACTATTAACAGGTTGCCTGCATGAAGTGCGAGGTCTTTTAGTTATAGCGATTTACAGCTGTTTATCAGTGTACACAAGAAGATTGATGGCTAAGTTGTTATTACCAATGCCTTTTAATGTTGATGTATTGGGTTGACTTTAAAGTGGATGTAAACCCACTGTCATTGCTTCTAATTTAATAACATAGTGCATATCTAGAAGGATATACATGCCTCCTGCATGTATTCTTACCTGTCATAATTCACCCCTTTAGTTTAGTGAAGCCACGCAATATTCCCGAATCTGTGGGCGCATCAGAGGACTCCTCCTCCCACCACTACAGTCCATTGCGAGGACGAGCTTCACATCAGGGGAGACTAAAGTGTACGCACAGGAGTGGCAGAGTGTTTTCTTTGAAGAAGCAGAGTGCGTAAGGCCCCATGTCACTCCTGTGCATGAGCACATACTTCACAGTCTACATAGGGCAATTCTACAAAGCTTCAGCCAATCTTGGGAGAGCTGGAGAAGAAAGCAGAGGGGATGGAAATTACACATAATGCCTCTCTAAGGCTGGTGCATGAGATATGTATATCACCTGTCACTCACAGCATGGGGGAAGAACTGACTGCTATTTCTCTGTCCCATTTTTATTTTAATGAAAAAAGATAAGAGGATTGCTCAGAGCTGGATTAACTCTCCGTGCAAGACTTGGCACAGATGACATGAAATCCTCAGTTACACGCCCTAATAAAAAAAAAAAAACCCATAAAACATATGAAGGCACATGAAGGTTTCCCTCTGTCCTGTATGTTGTAAGTGGAGACCCAGAGTAAGTACTCACTAGTGCCCCCAAAAGGCAGGCTGGAGCTGCCAAACAACACAAAGCTGGTGTTGAAGGCAGCCCTTCAACTTAAAAGCAATGCTTCTATGCAAGTATACATAATTAACTCCATGCACTCCAGACATTATTTCTTTAATACACATCATAATTCCTCGTTCACTTTAGTTGTGCAGCATTTTTGAGCCGGTACTGCGGAGCCTGTACCAGATTCCACCAGCCCAGTAAGCTGTCACCTCACTCCCAGTTTTCATGTTTCTCATGAAAACTAGGAAGCTGAACTACATCCGTGTTTATTCTTTTTCCTTCATTCAAACTCCCAGGCTGGGGAGACCTCTAACCAAACCTTCGACTGTCTTGCTAATTTTGGCACCCTAAGAGGTGGTCCCCTCTCCATTTTTTATGTTTGCTCAGGTAGGGGTGGTACTTCCCCCAAAAGTACAGCAGTGTTAACCCTTACCTCTCAGTGAGTACCCCTTAGCCAGACAAATATAACTTAGCAATGCAAATATACTCACATTACAATATTCAGTTGCACACAGAAATGTAAACAAGCAACCAAAACTACAATGGTTAAAACATCTGGAATAAACACACAACACAGAGTAACCCCTTGGAAGCACCTGCTTACATGTAGGTGAAGTGCAGTCTGTTAGGGGAATTGTCCCCACATGGACTCCCTCAGGCTCTCAGAGAGACCAGTTGTCCAAACGGAAGCTGTTATCTCTCAAGATTGAAGTCGGCCATCTTGGTGTGGGACCCCATATAATATAATATACTTATGTCATGCGGGCATGCCTGGAGCAAGTGATAGGTCTGGGGCAGAGGTTGCTTACTGGTGAGGAAAAGTGTTTAGTGCAGGCAGAGGTTCTTGGCAAGTAGGGACAGAATAAGGACAATGCCTGCCTAGAGGAAATATCCTGATATCCAGAATAGTAATGTGGGGCTCTTCCCAGCAGTATTACAGTGCTGTCCTAGTACACTGCAAACTGCCACCCCTCCAGCAAAATACAGGCCCAAACCTGGTAATACTGTGTGAATATCATCAGTTATAATTCCTACAAGATCTGGTATTATTCATGATTCATTACCACTATTTACAAGATACAAGATAATTACTACAAAAGGATTGTGGTCACTTACTGACTGGTTGCCTTGGGCCTAAGCCCCGCCTACACCCATGGTTAGATTCTCTGAGTTCTGTTGTGCAGTAGACTCTAATGCCACGTACACACGATCGGTTCATCCGATGAAAACGGACCAATGGATTTTTTCATCAGATATCCGATGAAGCTGACTTTCATCAGTCTTGCCTACACACCATCAGTTAAAAATCCGATTGTGTCCAACGCGGTGACGTAAAACACAACGACGTGCAGAGCAAAATTAAGTTCAATGCTTCCGAGCATGCATTGACTTGATTCTGAGCATGCATGGATTTTTGACCCATGGATTTCCCCACAGAAGATCGTTTTTTTCTATCGTTTTTTTAACCATCAGAAAATTTTAAAATAGGTTCTATTTTTTTTGCGTGTGATGTTATAACTTCTGACACTACCTTAACGTGCTTCAGACACTGCACCACATGTGCTCCAGGATGCTATATCCATTACATAATCAATCCAAAGATTAAAAAAGTATCACACATGTGGTGTATCCATAAGCAAGAGAAGTAGACAAATGTGTTTTGGGGTGAAAGTCTAAGTATGCTTATGCTGTGTGCGAGAAATAGTCTATTAATATGACAATTTTGTTAAAAAAAATATATTTAAATTTTCTTCCACAATTTCCAAAAACTTTTCAGAAAAAATAAATCTTCAAAAGACTCATTATGCCGTTTGAAAGCTTAAGGGTACTCCTTGGATTTTGGGTCCCATTAAAAGCTAGGCTCTGAAAAAGTCTCACACATATGGTATTCCCATACTTGGTAAAAGTACAGAATGTGTTTTTGGGTGGAAATCTAAGTACTAAGTAACTACCGTATGATGTGTTTGAGAAATATCTTAAGCATTTTGCAAATACTTGTGTCAACAAATGTAATCTTCAAATAACTCCATAACTTCAGACAACTCACCATGCTCCCTGAGGGGAGTACATACAGTACATAGGACTTTTTAAATCTTTCCTTTCCTTTCTAACTTAGCGGGATAAATACCCCCCCCTTTTTACAATTTTACTATATTTCACTTTCTGCCCTTCCCCCCATAAAGCTCTAAATATATATTATATATAGTATAGTATAGTATTATAAACTAGATTTGAAATGTAGACTGTATTTGTATGTACTGCCTAGCTGTGTTGTATGTTGACTTGTTAGACTGGGAATCTACCTTGTTTTTTTTTTTTTTTGTGTCAATTAAGAAAAAAAAACCTCACAATGCATTTTACTAAATGCTTTGGACTGTCTACTTTCCAGGGCTTTTGTACTATCCTGGCATTTTAGAGCTTCAAGAAATTAGATAGGCAGTAAACAAGGGCCGAAAATGTAGGCCTTTTGAAAATATGCTACGTTTTATAACAGAAGCTAAGAAATTTTTTATTTTTTTTCAAAATGAGAAAGATAGATTTAGATAGTGCTCTGACACCTGAAGCATTAGTAGATAATAATTTAGGTTATTAGAAGTATGCATACCCAGGTAGGTGCTAATTATCTTTATAAAGATACTCAGAAGGTGCAGAAATTGGACCTAATATCAGGTCTGAAGGCACAGGAATTGGAGATGATCTGAATCTTAACTTGCAGGAATTGGATCTAATCTGAGGTCTGAAGGTGCAGGAACTGGGTCTGATCTAGGGATTAAAATTTCAGGAATTATAGAACATCTGAGGTCTGGAGGTGCTTGTATTGAGTCTGATCTGAGGACTGGAGGTGCAAGAATTAATACTGAGGACTCAAGATGCTATTTTTCACTGACGTGCCAATTGCCAAATGCTTGTAAATTAACACTTGTGAAAAAAATGCTGACCTCTGAGGTATATGACCAAGCTGAGATGTGTGTTGAACACAGATCTCAGAAGCCACAATCAATAGTTAAATAACTTAATGTATTCAGGTTCCACTTTCAAAGTTCCTTCCAAAATCAACTTGCAGCTGACGTTCTCTTTTAAATTAGGTACTTTTTTTTTATCAAAGAAAAATAAACAAACCTTAACCGTTGTTGATCAGAAAAAATGGTATATAACCGGTAACTTCAATTTAATGGAAGATTGCCCGTTGTTATTATATATTGTAACATAATAGATATATCATAGAGACCATCTAAAAATTATAGCCATTCTTGTACATTATTAGTTTTCTAAGAAAAGGAATCTCAGTAGAACATTTGACTCCTTGACCCCCCCAGTACATTTATCTGTGTCCAGCAAAGAAAATGTAATAACGATATTAGCCTCCAGGTAACAAACAGTAATGTACTTTGTTGCAAATATTGAGTGAGACATCAATGATGGCACTGTCTAATAGGCTCTTATCACTCAGCAGAGCTTGACAGCTCTCCCCCAGGCCCTGTCACTCTCTTAGTAATTTAAACTTTGCAAGGTGCTAAAGGAGTTTCTGGTAGTGGACTCTTCAGTATAGCAGGGAATGAGTAGAATGTAAAGATAACTCATCATTTATTAAGACATCTAGGGAGATAGTTAAATATGGAACTGACTTGCCTCACATTAAAAATGATGTGAATGAAGACAGATGTTTTATGAATTATGTCTGTTCTAGGCACAGACCCAGAAGAAACTATTCTAAATGCTTTCAAGATTTTTGATCCTGATGCAAAAGGCCATATAAAAGGAGATTAGTAAGTATATCATTTTTATAACATTATTTTAATAAATGAATAGTAACCAATCAATTTTTATGCATTAAGGGTTATTTTCAATGTGCATTTATGTACAGTTTTAGGTTAAAGGTAGCATTTCAATATTGTCAGTTATGTATTCATCTCATAATTTAGGAAATATTAAAAGGGAATGCATTTTTACAAAAATACATTTATAATGAAGAAACTCATTCCACTTCATGAAACTCATTGAAACTCATTCCACCTTGTGAATATTGCCCATTTTCTGTTTTTTTGGCTTGTCCCTGGGAAGAGAGAACACAACTGTGGGAGAGTCCCTGACACAATATAAATCCAATTTAGCCTTCTATAACTCTAATTTAGCAATCAGATCTCACATCTTTAGGCCTTGTACACATGGGAGGCAGGGTGGGGGTTGGGGTGGGCGGTTAAAACCAGTGGTTAAACCATGATTTTTCCAAACAAGTTCGCCCTACCCAACCATGATTTTTCCAAACAAGTTCGCCCCCCCCCAACCACCCACTTAAACATAAACATACAGCCACCCAGGGCTGTATACACTGTCACTTTTCTAGTCCTAGGAATGGTGGTAGTTTATTTTCAAAGGCTTATGCCGCGTACACACGACCGTTTTTTTAATTGGTCATTAAAAACGATCGTGTGTAAGCTTCAGAGCATTTTTTTTCTCGACGTGAAAAATTACCATAAAAAAATTAGAAAATGCTCAAATTTTCATGAAAAACGGTCGTGTGGAGGCTTTAACGACGGGAAAAAACATGCATGCTCATGAGACGGGAGCACTCGTTCTGGTAAAATTAGCATTTGTAATGGAGATAGCACATTTGTTACTCTGTCTGAAAAGCAGGAAGACTGAAAAGCACAAAGACTGAAAAGCGCGAATCGTCTCTTGCCAAACTTTTACTAACACAAAATCAGCAAAAGCAGCCCAAAGGGTGGCACCTTTATAGTGCCATCATACGTGTTGTACATCACCGCGCTTTGCTCGAGCATTTATTCGATCGTGTGTATGCAAGGCAAGCTTGACAAGAATCACGTCGGGAAAAAACTTCGTTTTTTTCCATGACATGAACAATGCTCGTGTGTACGCGGCTTCATATTACCCAAAACTGAATACTAAGGTTCTTGTAGATGCTGAAAAGTTGAGTCAGTTAACAATATCTTATATTTCTTGAGGATTCTATTGGTGAGATATTTGCACTTGGGTTTCTGGATTTGCACACCTTCTATGGCCATTATTATTTCTCACTCTCCCTGCGGAATGTTTTAATCATTTTATATTATGGAAAATGCAACAGGAGCAGGGGCGGACTGACAACTCATAGGGCCCCCGAGCAATAGGAGATTATGGGGCCCCTGGGAAATAGGAGATTATGGGGCCCTCCCGGCAATAGGAGACACAGTATACATGCACACAGAATACACATACACACACTGAAAAAGTACTGGAGAGGCGGGGGAGCTAAAATCTTGGTATTTTTAGACCAAAACGATGTCTGTAAGCGACATTTCAGGGACAGATGTAAAAAAACAAAAAAAACACTGATTTTTACATACTGTCCCTGGTTTTGCTAAGGCTGGTAACCCTGATGGGGCCCCCTAGTAGCATGGGGCCCTCGGGCAGTGCCCAACTTCCTGAATGGTCAGTCCGCCCCTGAACAGGAGGTTTCAAAAGATAATGAGATCTTAATATAGGAAAAGCCAGGGAGTGCGAAAAAATATTAGCTACTGAGATATCATGGCTGAAAAAAATTATTATTTTTTAATCCAACTAGTCTAAGATTGATCTTCAAAGAGCATTTAGATGTGCAGGTATGTCTATGAGTGAGTCACAGTAAAAAGACATGGATTCATCGGTGCGATGCTTTCACAAGTGTCCCATCCACCAGGCAAAACTATTGGAAACATACAAAACTGTAGGTCACACGTCATCCTTTCTATCTAAAAAAAACAACACATTTCTAGTTAAGGTTAACATGTATGCATTATGATGTAAAAGGTCTAGATGCTTTTGTCACTTTTGATTGTATGTATGCAGTTAAAATGTATGTATGCAGTTATCATGTTTTCAATTTTTTTTTTTTACTTTGCACCTCCACTATTATGTAGCTACTTTCCGAAATGCAAACTACAAAAAAACATGTAAAGACATTTTCTTTTCAGTTCTGAAAGATAATAGTCTTAAAGACCTGAGTCAGCGATCTTTATAACTTTGGGCCATAAGTATTGCATTATTGATTTATATATCTGATGTATATATACTATAACAACAGATCTAATTTTTTTTATTCATTTATGTAACAGCATCAGGGAAATGCTAACGACTCAAGCGGACAGATTCAGCCAAGAAGAGGTATGAATGCTTATTTATCTTGTAATTTGCAAAAAAATAACCATGGTTAAACCAGAATAGACTTATTTATTTTATGGTGCAAGACACATGGGTTGCATTGCTTTTATCTAGGTAGGTCTAATTAGCAAATAAGAACTCCTGCTGCCCAGGTTTGTTCACAATATCCATGAGAAATATCACAGGTAAAATGTATTAAGACACAAAGCTGATTTGAACTGTTTGGATAGATTTGATTTATTTGTCCATTCTAAAGCCAGATTTTGCACGAAGACAGTTAAATAATAGAGTAGGTCCCTGAAAGAACTGCCCACTGCTCGGCACCACCAGAAAAATCCCGTCTGACTTATGCTTTCTTTGCTGTTCAAGCATGTTGCAATTGTAATTTTTTTGCAAGAGATTTTCCCACTTTTGCGTGAAATCTTTTCAATCAATCCTGCATACAAATTCTTCCCCAAGTCCACTGCTCTATAGGGTCCAGGTATCATTGTTACAGCTAGCAAAAGTCAGGTTGTACATGGATAACCAAACAGTTAAAAAAATACAAAGTCAGCCTGGTTATATATGATGGGCCAGATTCTCAAAAGAGATACGCCGGCGTTTCGTAGGAAACACCGTCGTATCTCTGTTTTTTTTACTGGGTATCTATGCGTGTGATTCCTAGAATCACTTACGCATAGATACAGTGAAGATCCGACATGTGTAAAACAATTACACTGTCTGATCGGAGATGTAATGACATCGCTGGCCACTAGGTGGCCTGTACGTTGATTTCTCATTTGCCTATGCAAATGAGCCTAATCCGACGATTCCTGAACATTTTTACACCGCCCCGTCGTAGTTTACGTTGTTTCCGTACGCGTAAGGTTACCCCTGCTATATGAGGGGTAACCTTACGAATTTCCGTCATTGTCATGTTAAGTATGGCGTCGGGTCAGCGTCGTCTTTTTCTGTCGGTTACGTTGTTTTACTAAGTTGTTCGCTAATAGGGATTTACGTAAACGACGCTCACGTCGGTTTCATTCACTTTTTCCAACGTGAGCTGGAGCATGCGCACTGGGCTATTTTTGAGGCCGGCGCATGCGCAGTTTGATTGACGCGGGGGCGCGCTTAATTTAAATACAAGCCGTCCCCTTTGAATTACGCGGGGATACGCAGAGCCATTTACACTACGCCGCCGCAACTTACGGAGCAAGTGCTTTGGGAATACGGCACTTGCTCTGTTAAATTGCGGCGGCGTAGTGTAAATGGCTTACGCTACGCCAGCGGCAATTCTACGGGAATCTGGCCCGATATATCTAAACAACACCACACTATATTTCTCTTAGCCCACCCACTTATCTATTTAACTTAAGCTAATGTTGAACATTAGGAACCCTCTAAAAGATGATCATTTGAGCAATCTGAGGGGTAGATCTGAAATGAGGGGAAGCTCTGCTGATTTTATAATCCAATCATGTGCAAGCTAAAAAGCATTTTTTTTCCCCTTGCATGTCACTCTCGGATCTACAGCGACTGCACTTCCAAGTCCACTTTCAGTGCAATTTCAAGTGCACTTCGCACTTGTAGTTTGCACTTGTAGTGCAAAGTGGATTTGCCTTTCGTAAATAACCCCTATTGTGTCTCTATTACAATCGCCTGTCACCATTTACTGCTTCAGCACCATTATTGGCATCACCAGTACCACTAGCTTTAGTTTTTGTGATTGCATCATCTGTGAATCCAGTCCAATGCCACATTTCTGCAAATAATTAAATTGACATTTTTCTAAATTTTAACCTCCCTGGCGGTGTTCCCGAGTCTGACTCGGGGGTTAGATTTCTGTGCTACGATCGGTAACCCCGAGTCAGACTCGGGCTCGCCTCGCAGCATCCACAGAGACTGTTTACCTACCTTCTCAGTTGATCCAGCGATGCATCCACGCTGTGTGAGCGAGCGGGTGCTCGCTCGATTCACACAGCGTCCCCGCGCGCCGCCGATCTCCGTTCCCTGCGACGTTATAAAAAATAAAAATAATGACAGCAACAATTCTGCAACTGAGCAAATTTCAGTGATTTTGATTTGATTACATTATTGATTAATTTTTACTATAATTATACTATTTGTTATAATTTTTTATAATTATTTATTATATTATAATTTTTAATAAAAAAAAAAAAAGATCATACCCGGGATGCCTATTAGACATTGGATAGATTTAAGTGAGTTATTCCTAAGAATTACAAGCCTACAGTATAACACGCCAAATTCCCTTGCAAATAATGGTACCGCTTTCAGCACCTAAAATCGGAAAGAATCATACCGCCAAGGAGGTTAATGAATTCATTTAAAAAAGCACCTGACTTTCTTTTTTTTTTTTTTGTTTATTTATTTATTTATTTTTTTCTTTTTTTTAAAGTGTATTTTGTGCGTGAACTCGAGAGAGAGGAGCCAGACTGCAGGAGTTGGGAGTAGGCAGACCCTCCCCCCGGAGGCAATCGCCATCCTTCTCCATGCCCCTGGTGGCAATGGCGGGTGTGAAGGGGGGCCTCCCACTCACCCCGCCCTACCTGCTCCTCTTGGGAGCCCAACTGGGGCCCAACGGGACCCCAATGGGGCAGAGGGACTCCCCCTATGAGGGAGTGAGGGGGCCTAGCCCACCCAGCCAGCCCCGTAGGTCCTTCGCCTCTCTTTATTTTAAGAGACCGCATGGCCAAAGTGCATGTGTTTTAAACCAATTTCGTGTGCATGCAAGTGTGGTGGTTTTTTGTGGGGGGGGGGGGGGGGTGGGCGTACTAAGCACTGGCGTACCTTGCATAGCACACCCACCGGGAGCCGGGCTGAGACCACCAAACTCAATTCACATGTAGCCGAGACCGGGATCCGAACCCTTGGCTGCAGAGGTGAATGGCTTGTCAGCGCAGTGCCAATCACGTTGAGCCACCACAGCTCCCTTTAGCACCTGACTTTCATCATCTGATCATGTGCAAGCAAAAAAATATATATATATTTTATATTTTCACCACATTTACAAAGCACATTTTCACATTTACTAAACTAAGTGATATTTACTTGTAAAGAAAAACATTCCCTTGCAAATTGAACTGTCTATTTGCCTTTAGTCTACTGACTGTAATATGCCCAAAAATATCAGATTTAGCACCTTCGAGGCCCAAGGAATTGTTTTAAAAACAAGACTAGCTTTCGCATCACATTTCGCTGGATTTTCTAGTGTTTGATGATCATAATTCTGAGGATTTTTTCTTTTTTTTGCTCTCTCAGCAAGATGGTAAAATCTGATTTTTTGGTTATTAAGGCTGGTGCCAGACAAATATCCCTTTGAACAAAGCAACACAAACAATTCTTGCCAACGTCACATGTGTGTACCACATTGCCACATGTTGCACAAGAGAAAATGCTGAACTCATGAAAAAAAGATATTACTGGGATTTTATTGAGATCCGATGTAACCTTATATTGTGTTCCTGTCATAGATCAGCCAGATGTTCCATGCCTTCCCCCCAGATGTTGCTGGGAACTTGGATTACAAGAATCTATGTTATGTTATCACCCATGGTGAAGAGAAGGACCAGGAGTAAGATGACACAATTAAAGACAGAGCTTCTACAACGGGAACAACATTTCAACATGTTGCCTAATTTACTGTGATGATCAAAGTGCCTAAATTGTTTTTAACTGTCTCAGTAATAAAAACAACTATTCACTGCCAGTGTTTGCATTGTCATTGCGTGTTTCTTCAGAATTTAACATGTTCTAACGGATGTATTTTTGGCAGTTGACATGTTTAAGGCACAAAAATTGTTCATGCCAATAGAATTTACACAGTCAGAGGCATCTCCTTTAGAGCATAAAATAGACAAAACTTAAAAAAATTATTTAGGGGCAGTGTCAACTGCAGTTTATAACTTTACAATATTAAGGGGTTACAAATACCAAATTAAAGGGAATTAACCTCCCTGGCGGTATGATTATGTCCGATTTTTGATGCTGAAAGCAGTACAATGTTTTGCATGGAATTTAGGACGTTTTACATTTTAGGCCTGTAATTCTTGGAAATAACTCACTTAACCCTCCTGGTGGTATTCCCGAGTCTGATTTGGGGTTAAATTTTTGTGCTGCGATCGGTAACCCAGAGTCAGACTCGGGCTCGCCTCGCAGCATCCACAGGCACAGGTTACTTACCCTGTCCCTGGATCCAGCGATGCCTCTCCGCTGTGTGAGCGAGCGGGTCCTCGCTCGATTCACACGGTGTCCCCGTGTGCCGCCGATCTTCGTTTCCTGCGCCGTTACGACGCACGGGGGCGGAGAACGGCGCCAAATTCAAAAAAGTAAACAAACACATTACATACAGTATACTGTAATCTTATAGATTACAGTACTGTATGTAAAAAATACACACCCCCCTTGTCCCTAGTGTTCTGCCCAGTGCCCTACATGTTCTTTTGTATAATAAAAACTGTTCTTTCTGCCTGCAAACTGTAGATTGTCCATAGCAACCAAAAAGTGTCCCTTTATGTCAAAAATGGTTTTAGAGCAGCTAGAAAACAGCGATAATAAATTATAATCACTTGCAGAATTGAGCAATAGCGTTTCGTAGAGAAATTCGTCATAAAAAAATAAAAGTAATGACAGCGACAATTCTGCAACTGAGCAAATTTCAGTGATTTCGAGTTGGTTACAGTTGAATAATTTTTTTTATAATTATATTATTATTTGTTATAATTATTTATAATTATTTATTATATTATAATTTATAATTTTGTTTTTAAAAAAAATGTCATACCCGAGATGCCTACTAGACTCTTGTTTGGTCAGATTTAAGTGAGCTATTCCTAAGAATTACAGGCCTACAGTATAAAATGCTCAATTTCCTTGCAAATAATGGTACCGCTTTCATCACCTAAAATCTGAAATAATCATATCGCCAGGGAGGTTAAATCTGTCCAAAATAAGAGTCTAGTAGACATCCCGGGTATGATAAAGTTTAAAACACAAAATCATAAATTATAATATAATAAATGACTATAAATAATTATAACAAATAATAATATAATAATAATAATAATAAAATAATAATTAAAAAAAAATATTCAATAATGTAATGAAATCAAAAACACTGAAATTTGCTCAGTTTCAGAATTGTCCCTGTCATTACTTTTAGTGTTTGATGATGACTTTCCCCACAAATCACTATTGCTAAGTAAATTCTGCAAGTGATTCTAATTTATTATTGCTTTTTTCTAGCTGTCTAAAAGCACTTTTTGGTTGCTATGGACAATCTCCAGTTTCCAGGCAGAAAGAACAGTCTTTATAATATAAAACTACATGCAGGGCACTGGAAAAACCACTAAGGACAAAGGAAATTTGTAATTATTTGATACAGTGTATACTGTATCTATACTTTGTTTTTATTTTTTTGAATTTGGCGCCGAATTCGGTCCCCGTGCGCCGCACCGCTTGCAGGGAACAGAGCTTGGCACTGTGAATCGAACGAGACATGGCGGCTCGCGCACACAGCTGGGAAACATCACATGATCCTGGGGACAAGGTAAGTAAGTATGTTGCACCAGGATCCTGCAATGCAATCCCGAGTGTGGCTCAAGGTTACCGCTAATGGTACTGAAATTCCACCCCGATACCGCTATGGAGGTTAAAGAAAAAAATGCAAGTACAGCATTTTTTACATAGTTACATTGGTCCAGCTTGAATAATTTTTTACTATGCATATGCCATACCGGTAAGATCCCTGTAAAAGCTGGAAATCACTATACACTGGGATTTATTTATTAAAATTGGGCGCAGCTCTGCATAGAAACCAATCAGCTTCCGTTTTGTTTTGCTTTTGTCAAAGCTTAATTGAACAAGCAGACGTTAGAACCTGATTGGCTACCATGCACAGCTGCACCAGTATTTGCATTCTCTAGTTTTAGTAAATCAACCCCATTGTCACTATAGGAATCTCCACTCCTGTGTCAAGTGGCTACCCTGCTGCATTCTGATCACAGGCAGTCAGCCGCTTGCCACGGGTTCCATTTAGAAAATACTTAGCATTATCTCAATGAATGCAAAGCATTCCCTGATTGGATGAGGTTGGAGGCGGGGAAGTGACTTTATGCTCGCCACTTTATCCAATCATAAAATGCTTTGAATTAATTGAGGAAATGGAAAGCTTTATCACTATCGCTGTAAATCTGAGGGAAATATCTGAAATGAGGGGAAGCTATGCTGATTTTATCATCCAATCATGTGCAAGCTAAAATGCTGTTTTTTTTTCCTTGCATGTCCCCCTTGGATCTACAGCAACTGTATTTCCAAGTGCACTTTCAAGTGCACGTTGCACTTGTAGTTTGCCCTTATAGTGCAAAGTGGATTTGCCTTTAGTAAATAACCCCCATAGTGTTTAATCATTTTGTAATTTAATGTTATTAAAACTTAACTTTCCATGTTAGTCTCCTGGTGGTATGATTTTCCAAACCTTTCTAACTGCAAATTTGAATGTTTCTTGTTTGTAGCCATGAAACCTGGTCATGGTTAGTACATTGTACATGTGCACAATTTCCCAATATGTATACTTTCCTGTCCATAAGACTGACTTACCACTGCATTTTTGTTTCTCTCATTACAACACTGGGGGTGATCAGGTGACTATAACCAGTCTCGTCCCATTCACTATTCAGGAATCATGAAGTCATGAGAATGCATGTATTGGTGTCCACAGAACAGGAACAGGCTAAAGCTTGTGATTAGGTTTGCAATAGACATAATGTGTGATTTAGAATGTATTAAGACACATTTAGCATGAAATAATTGTTTATTCCAACAAACTAAAATGCGTAATAAAAGATAAAAGCTGTATATTGGACATAAAATTTATGTCACGTAAGCTGTTTTCGAATATTTAACCACAGTATTTAAGGCATACAATAGTATGACAAAATATGTGTTTAAATAAAGGTAAATTTAAGACC
The DNA here is from genome assembly GCA_029574335.1 of Rana kukunoris. NCBI lineage: Eukaryota > Metazoa > Chordata > Amphibia > Anura > Ranidae > Rana > Rana kukunoris. The sequence goes on from CM056050.1 coordinate 510,449,203, forward strand.
TGGCGAAGAACCACAGCCTAAAACATACTAATACTGTACTTAGGCAGCTAAGCCTTCTGCACTTTATCTCATTAATATAGCGGGAGGGTTGACCCCCTTAACCGAGAAATGCTGTTACAATGTGCAAAAGTACAACCCTTAATTTTTAAATCTCATGGTAGATCAATATCCTTTCGTAGTTGCAGATCCAATCACATGCTATCAATAGTATATTAACCACTACCCAACGGCCGTACGACTTTGTACGGCCGCAGGGTGGTTCTACTTCTCTAACAGGCCGTGTTTTACGGCCTCCGCTCCACCGCATCTCTGAGTTGCCGATGCGCGTGCCTGGCAGCCGCGATGTCCGCCTGGCACTTGGGATCCGCGGCTACAGGGACAAGATGTGGATCTGTGTGTGTAAACACACAGATCCGTGTGCTGTCAGGGGAGAGAGGAGACCGATCTGTGTCCCTTGTACATAGGGACATAGATCGGTCACCTCCCCCAGTCACTCCCCTCCCCCCACAGTTAGAACACAATTCAGGGTATACATTTAACCCCTTCCTCACCCCCTAGTGTTAACCCCTTTAATGCCAGTCACATTTATACAGTAATTAGTGCATATTTATAGCACTGATCGCTGTATAAATGTGAATGGTGCCAAAAATGTGTCAAAAGTGTCTGATGTCTCCGCCATAATGTCGCAGTCACGAAAAAAATGCTGATCGCCACCATTAGGCGTAAAAAAATAAAAAAAATAATTAATAATAATTCTGTCCCCTATTTTGTAAGCGCAATAACTTTTGCGCAAACCAGACGCTTATTGTGATTTTTTTTTTTTTACCAAAAATATGTAGAAGAATGCGTATCGCCTAGACTGAGAAAAAAATGTTTTTTAAAAAAAATTGGGCTATTTATTATAGAAACAAGTAAAAAATATTGTTTTTTTTTTCAAAATTGTCGCTCTATTTTTGTTTATAGCGCAAAAAATTTAAAACGCAGAGGTGATCAAATACCACCAAAAGAAAGCTCTATTTGTGGGGAAAAAAGGACGTCAATTTTGTTTGGGAGCCATGTCGCACGACCGCGCAATTGTCAGTTAACCACTTAAGACCCGGACCAATACGCTGGTAAATGACCCAAGGTGTTTTTGCGATTCGGCACTGCGTCGATTTAACAGACAATTGCGCGGTCGTGCGACGTGGCTCCCAAACAAAATTTGCGTCCTTTTCTTCCCACAAATAGAGCTTTCTTTTGGTGGTATTTGATCACCTCTGCGATTTTTATTTTTTGCGCTATATACAAAAATAGAGCGAAATTTTTTTTTAAAAAACACTATTTTTTACTTTTTGTTAAAAAAAAATCAAATAAACTAAATTTTAGTCAAACATTTAGGCCAAAATTTATTAAGCCACATGTCTTTAGTAAAAAAAAAAAATCGCAATAAAAAAAAATAGCTACCTAGCGGGAACAGCGACACTAATACAGCGATCAGAAAAATGATCGCTTAGTGACGCTGGCAATAGGGAGTGAAAGGGTTAACTAGGGCGGTGATCAGGGGGTTAAAACTTTATTAGGGGGGGTGGGGGGGCTATCCTGAACCTAACACTAACTGTTTTTTTACAGTGCCTGTCACACTGACACTAAATGCAGTGATTAAATCACTGCATTCAGTGACACTGTGACAGGGGGGTGGGGGGGGGCGATCACAAGGGGTTAATATGCCTATGTGAGTGTGTGTCAGTGTTGTGTTGGTGCACACTTACTTGTGATGTCTTCTCTCATCAGCAGCGCTGGGAAACAGCGCTGCGATGAGAGAATACATCATTTCCTCCTTCCTGTGTAAACACAGGAGGAGGAAGTGACAGGCTGGGAGCGCGCTCCCATTGGCTGGGAGCGATCGCGGGGGGGGTGGAAAACACGGACATCCGCCCGCAGATCCCGGATCGCTCCCAGAGGTAGGGAGACCCCCGCACGCCGCGGAGGGGGTCCCGATGGGACCCCCGAACCGCACTCAGGCGGGGACGTAAATTTACGCCCTTGTGCCTGTACGAGCCATGTTGTGGCCGTATATGTGCGTGCGGGGGTATTTAAGTGGTTAAAGCGAGGCAGGAAGGATCAGGAAGGGGGTATACATGCCCAGTAAGGAAGTGGTTAAGTGCCTTGAAAAAGTATTCACACCTGTAACGGAACCCCAAATGGGACAGGGGTTAAAGCCGTTTAGGATATTCCATTGCCGAACACAAGGCAGCTATCGACACTCCACAATCCGACGAACACGACCCATATGAATTTCCCCATTAACGAGACACACAGCTCTGTTTGAGGTTCAACAGGAATAGACCCTTTATTGAGAAATACAGCTCTTTATATACAGTTTAGGATACTGCAGTAAACCAAATAAACAATGACTCAACTTCACCCACAACATCACACAATGGTTCCTAACGAGCCCCAATACACATGTTTTAGTAGACATCCTGACTCAGGCTCCTGACCTAATTTACATGAACTAATTAACTACAGCTGATGACTCATACACCTGACCTTTAGGCTGTCTGCTAACTTACAATACACATTACCATCAATAGACCTTCACACAATACAGGGTCAATTAGCACAAGCCACAATGAAAGATCCTTAGAAGTTAGTCTGGATTCAGCACACATTTATCACAGTACTCCTTCACACAATACAGGGTCAATTAGCACAAGCCACAATGAAAGATCCTTAGAAGCCATCCTAGATTCATTTACATCACAACAGACAGACAGGTGGGCCAGTCCAAGACATATTCTGCATGTCTATTATTTTTTGGCTCAATCTGTGCCCAAAAGTGACTCCCGTTACAACACCCCTTGACATTTTCCACATTTTGTCATGTTACAACCAAAAACGTATAAGTTCACCCTCCAGCAGGACAATAACCCTAAACATACAGCCAGAGCTACAATGGAATGGTTTAGATCAAATCATATTTATATGTAAGAATGGCCCAGTCAAAGTCTAGACCTAAATCCAATTGAGACTTGAAAATTGCTGTTCACAGACGCTCTCCATCCAGATTCAAAGTAGAATTGGCAAAAATGTCACTCTCTAGATGTGCAAAGCTGGTAGAGACATACCCCAAAAGACTTTCAGCTGTAATTGCAGTGAAAGGTGGTTCTACAAAGTATTGACTCAGGAGGGCTGAATATAAATGCACGCCACACTTTTCACATATTTATTTGAAAAAATGTTGAAAACCATTTATCATTTTCCTTCCACTGCACAATTATGTGCCACTCTGTCTTGGTCTATCACATAAAATCCCAATAAAATACATTTACGTTTTTGGTTGCAACATGACGAAATTATGAAAATTTCAAGGGGTATGAATACTTTTTGAAGGCACTGTATCTATTAATGCCTCATACAAACGGCAGGACTTTCCGATAAAAAAAGTCAGACGGTCCTTTTTCTCGGAAAGTCTGGCCGTGTGTATCCTCCCTCTGACTGTCGGAAGTCTGATGGACCTTAGATAGAGAACCTGTTCTCTTTCTTTCCGTCGAACTTCCAACGGACTCACGGCAGACTTTTGCACAGTCAAAAGTCCAACCGTGTGTTCAAGGCATAAAAGTGCAAAGTGTAAAGTGCTTATTCTCAATAACAGCAACCTATTAGAATGTACTTTGTTGAAGCCATGCCATTAGAAGATACACTTATATTGGTCAAACATGATTGTGTTACTGTGCTATTGTGCCAAATATTAGCTTATGTCTGTGCTAAGCATAGAGTATATAGATATAGATATATCTATATCAATATATATACGCACAGCCTGACTAGCCTGAGGAAGAGCAGTGATGTTCGTAACTGCGCAGTAGCACTTTGGAAAATAACAAGTTTGTACTTTTGGAAAAAATGTCAAGTAAATGGATTGCAGCATAGAAGCATTTGTCCCATCTTTTGTCCTTATACTGTATATAGTTATAGATCTATCTATATTTATAGATATACATCTATATCTATCTATCTATCTATCTATCTATCTATCTATCTATCTATCTATCTATCTATCTATCTATCTCTATCTATCTATCTATCTATCTATCTATCTATCTATCTATCTATCTATCTATCTATCTATCTATATCTATCTATCTCTATCTATCTATCTATCTATCTATATCTATCTATCTCTATCTATCTATCTATCTATCTATCTATATCTATCTATCTATCTATCTATCTATATCTATCTATCTCTATCTATCTATCTATCTATCTCTATCTATCTATCTATCTATCTATCTATATCTATCTATCTCTATCTATCTATCTATCTATCTATATCTATCTATCTATCTATCTATCTATCTATCTATCTATCTATCTATCTATCTATCTATCTATCTATCTATCTATCTATCTATCTATCTATCTATCTATCTATCTATCTATCTATCTATCTATCTATCTATCTATCTATCTATCTATCTATCTATCTATCTATCTATCTATCTATCTATCTATATCTATCTATCTATCTATCTATCTATCTATCTATCTATCTATCTATCTATCTATCTATCTATCTATCTATCTATCTATCTATCTATAGCACTTAGACAAAAAAGAGGATTCATATATCTAACTCTGGCATTACATATATTTATAGCATACAGTTTTAAGAATACAGCAATTTCTGCAATAGTGGTGGTGCAATAGTTTAACCATAAGCATTATACCTTCTTTTTTTTTTTTTTTACTAAAGTCAATTGTACTTTTATTTAGGGGTTTTGGATTAAACAGGCAGAAAAAAAACATTAGCGCCTACCCAAACTCACATCTCTGATTATATGAGTTAACATATCTGAGCAGAAATTCACCAGAGAAGTTATAAAAGATGTTTTTGTCATGGCTAGAGAGCATCAAAGGTTATGACAGAGGTGACTGTAAATATGACCTTTAAGATCGTCTGAAAGTGATTCCATGAAAATCCTTATACATTATGTATCATGCTTAGGTTTTAGGGCCCTTTTTACACGGGCGGACCGTATGTCTGCCTTTTCATCCATCCGTGTACGGATGAAAAAGGGACATACATTGGTCCCTATGAGATCGTGAGTGTCAACGGATGAACATCCACTGACACCCGATCTTGCCCGGTTCCGCATTCCTCTGATTCTGCAGACGAAGGAAAACCTTATTTTTCCATCCGTCTGCAGATCGGATCGGGTGAACACGGACAGACGATGCATGTTCATCCGATCCCCCCATAGAATAGAGCGGAGAAAAGACAATGGAGCGATCCCCACTGAGCAAGCGGAGGTTCACGGGGCGGATCATCACTGATCCGCCCCGTGTAAAAAAGGGCCCTAAAGCTTCAACTATTTTCTAGTGAATACAGAGCATTAAGTAGAAGATTTATCTCATACTTCTGAATACCGATGAAGTTGATGTGGTTGGTGTATGACACCAGATTCACTGCATTGCAATATTTCAATAAAGAGAATCTGTTAAATATTATACTTTAGTTTAGCTGGTGTCTAACTGAATTTGCCCTGTATGTGTGTATATGAACATGGCAGGGATATTAGACTGCAACCTATTTTAGAGGAATGGAGTGACATGAATTGTTGGTTGCACAGTATGTCCTCTGTTGGTGCCTTATTAATGAATTCATTTTCGTTATCATATGCTGTAAAATTAAGCCTCAAGTGAAATGGTCCATATTATCATCTCTTTACTACACTGAGATACAAGGAAATCTGTGCCAATCTTTTCTGAAAATATTAAATCTGATGTGAGAAAAATTCTGGATTATTTGTTTACTTTCTGAGAAGCCACATTTTTCTCATATCGTTCAGAACATATCAGGGGGCCAGAAAGCTGGTCCCAGAGGTGACATTAGTCAGCACGCACCACTGGCATGATTTGTGAATGCCTTACTTACAAATTATGGCTGAACAGGACAGAAAGTGCTGTCACAGCAAGGAAAAAAGACACAAATGTAAAGCAAAAAAAGTGAAGAAAGTTCAAAGGGGAGGCCCAGTATTTGAAAGAGAAGTTTGAACTTGAAATAAAGATTTATACTCACCTAGGTGGATTTAGCATTGATCCAAATCTGCATCTGTCCCTGCTGGCTCTGTAATGAGTGATTCAATTCAACTGATCACTCAGTTATCCCCCTCTGCTCTGAGCAGAGAGCTGGGACCATAAGTCACTGGCTCTCTGCTCTCGGCTCTTGGCTCTCCCCTCCAGCGGTCACTGGAGCACTGAGCTATGGAGGGGTTAGGAGAGGCTGGCTCAGGCTCTCGCGAATCACCAAAAGGCCGAGCCAGGTGCTGATCCAGGGTTCTAGGTAGATCCTGATAAAAAGGTCAGGATCTTTTCAGAGCCTGGACCAACTGAGTAATGTCATCTGACAGCAGACTTTAGCAGAACAAACTGCACTCCTGTGACCTATGAGAGAAATATAGCTAAACAAGTTTTGGCTAAACTTCTCCTTTAATACTAAAGCATCAATATAGTGGTAAATAGTTGCACATTTGATCTGTGCATCACATTGTAACATGATTTAGAATGGTGCTTTCTATTCAACAGTAACTAAATTTACACTGAAAGTGAGCAGTATTTTCAGTTAGCACATATTTTCAACTATTATTGCAGTGTCTACATTAAAACTGCAATTCATGTTTCATTTATGTCCTGTTCACACATAAATGTGCATTAAAATGCAAAAAAATGCTTGAAACTGGATGTACATTGCCTTCTATTGAGGTGCGTTGACACTAATGTTTATGCATGTTAACGTGCTATGCAATTTGCAGTTTTTTTCCTCTGGCATCACACCTTTTTCCTATTTGTGGGTTGATAGAAGGAGCGAGAGAGAAAAATGGAGACAGAGACTAACATATTTTTTTTTTATTTTTTTTTCAAAGACATTGGTAAATAAGATAGTTACCATAACAGTCACTTATCTATTTCATAAACCCTGCCATTGAGACATCTCTGTAGCAAGCATTTCACTGCACACTCTATTTCACCTCTAAGGTGGCTGTCAGCCTGCCATATGGATAAGGGACCAAATAATACAAAGCTTTTTTTTGCAGTGCCTTGCTATACATTCATATGTATTTACATGCATTGTGTTATGTTAAAATGCATAGATGTAGCAATTTAACACAACATGACGTGCGTTGCGGTATGAATAGGACACATAGAACACAATTGTTTTCTATATGTCCTGGCCGTGACCTGCATTCCTCCAGTGTGGTAAAATGCAGGTCACTGCAATATGCGTGAACAGGGCTTAACAGTTCAAATGCAGACATGGGAGCTGTTTTATCTTTCAAAAGGTTATTCCTGCCTATCCAGTCCTAAAATGCACAATTTTAAGAGACAGTAGAGTCAAGATGGTGACCTGAATTCTCTCTATTGAAGTTAAGCAGTACAGCACGGCAGGGCTGTCTTTTCCATTGGGCACACTGGGAAGTTGCCCGGGGGCCCCACTTGCCTGGGGGCCCCCCATCGGCTGCCCAGCGACCCCAGTAAAAAATGGTGGAGAATGGCGGGTCAGAACTGTAGAACTGTATCATGTCTACAGTCTCTGAGGAAGAGTCTGGAGAGGAGTTAAGAGTGGGAGCGCCGCTGGGATGGGGGTCACAGGAGAAGTCAGACATGAAGAGACTATAGGATAAAACCAGAGCAGCCAAGCTGGAGCCATCTGACTGAGCCTTGCATGGTGCACCTGAGAGGAGGTCAGTGATTGCACCACCAGGCCAGTCTAAGGGCGGGTGGTTGCTAAAGAAAGGGGGGAGTGAATACAAAAATATTAGTGCCCCCCCTTACCTTAGTGTATTTACTCTACGGAAGGTGGTTCCCCTTTACATCAGAGTCTGCAGGATTCCCCCTTACAGTGCTAGGGGGAACTCAGTCTGAGGACCGTAATGTAAGTGGGAACTCTGATGTAAAGAGAAAGCTGTGGATTCTGATATAAGGTGGTCTCTGGTCACCAGAGCCCCCCTCCACATCAGAGTTCCCCCTTACATCATGATCTGCAGTGTTCCCCTTTACATAAGAGTTCCCTTTCACTGTAAGGGGGAATCCTGCAGACTCTGATGCAAGAGGAAACTCTGATCAGGCTGGGTTACAGTAACCTAACCTTCATGCCAATGAAGAAATTTGTAAAACTGTAATTTTAGGTACTTTTTTGCAGTGCCAATAAAAAATTGTGGTTCTGCCAGTAAATGTCATGATTTTTGGCAGTAAATTCTTGTGCGTGGTTGTGTAGACAGGGCCCCAGTGCACTGTATTGCCCGGGGGCCTATAATGCTCTTAAGATGGCACTGCAGCACGGTCACCTCAATGTCTACAACATTGATTGGACAATGATGAGTCTTCCCTTTGCTACTCTGCTCTATCTCCCTGTCAGCATGTTACTTGGCAGCCACTGGGGGTTATTTACTAAAGGCAAATCCACTTTGCACTAAAAGTGCAAACTACAAGTGCAAAGTGCACTTGAAATTGCAGTGAAAGTGCACTTGGAAGTGCAGTCCCTGTAGATCCGAGTGGGACATGCAAGGAAAATAAAAAACAGCATTTTAGCTTGCACATGATTGGATGATAAAATCAGCAGAGCTTCCCCTCATTTCAGATCTACTCATCAGATTTACAGTGACAGCACTTCCAAGTGCAATTTCAAGTGCACTTTGCACTTGTAGTTTGCACTTGTAGTGCAAAGTGGATTTGCCTTTAGTAAATAACCCTCCATATGCCATAACCCCCCTGGCGGTATTCCCGAGTCTAACTCGGGGTTAAATTTCTGTGCTGCGATCGGTAACCCCGAGTCAGACTCGGGCTCGCCTCGCTGAATCCACAGGCAGTGTTTACTTATCTTGTTCCTGGATCCAGCGATGCATCCACGCTGTGTGATCTCCGTTCCTTGCGACGTTACGAAGCACGGGGGTGGAGAACGGTGCCATATTCAAAAATTTAACAAACACATTTCATACAGTATACTGTAATCTTATAGATTACAGTACTGTATGTAAAAAATACACACCCCCCCTTGTCCCTAGTGTTCTTTCTCCCTGTAAACTGCAGATTGTCCATAGCAACCAAAAGTGTTCCTTTATGTCAAAAATTGTTTTAGAGTAGCTAGAAAACAGCGATAATAAATCAGAATCACTTGCAGAATTGAGCGATAGCGATTTGTGGGGAAATTCGTCATAAAAAAACAAAATAATAATTACAGCGACAATTCTGCAACTGAGCAAATTTCAGTGATTTTGATTTGTATAGGGGATAGTAATAAGCTCATACCAAGTCAAATTCGTGTATCTGTTTAAAAAAATAAAAATAACAATTATTCTTTTAATGAATACATAACTGTGTTATTTGCTGTTTTAGTTCTGTATCTGCCCGATGTCCAGCTTTAAATATATCTTGATATGGCTTTACATGTGTACATGCTTCCACTTACAGGTTGCAACAGTTGCCCCCACAACTGGGCCCTGTCATTCCGCCGCAGTGGGGGGGCCCCAGGACGGCCAAATAGTGCTTGGGTTTGGACAGACTCGAGGGCGGGATGGCCGCGTGGTGACGTTTCGAGGAGGAGGAGAATGCCGACACACCAATCCTGCAGTTCGTCTGCAGAGTCGCACTCCAGCTGGACGGGACATCTCCCCTCAGCTCTCCATCAGGTGGAGCCCGCCCCCCTGCCAAGCAAATGTGTTCATTGCCGGCGCCATTTTGTTTGCCCATATACACAGCATATAGTTGGTCTTCAACAGAATGGTGCCCAAAACCCACAACTATGGGACAAATGTTATTTGTCAACGAGACAAACTACACTGAACGGGCGGGTGATATGAAGAGGGGGAGTGGGAGAGCTGGGAGGAGAAGAGGATCAAAGATCAAAGCCAAGGTCTGTCTGAGCCTGTCCTGCACCCAAGCAATGGAGGAGGTGAGGTCAGTTTGACAGCTCCAGGCAGTTCACACAGAGTCTATGGGGGGGGGGGGGTCACTGTGGTCACCAGAGTCCCCTTTCACATCATACTCCTTTACATCAAAGTCTGAAAGATTACCCCCAGTGCAAGGGAGAACTATGCGGACCTTGATGTAAAGGGGAACTCTGATGTAAAGGGAAATGCTGTGGACCATGATGCAAAGGGGACCGTTGTTGACTCTGATGTAACGGGAGGGGCCATCTTACATCAGAGTTTCCCTTTACACTTGAGTTTGCAACATTCTCCTTTACATCAGAGCTCCTCTTAACATCAGGGCCTGCAGAGTTCTACCTTACACTGTAATGGGAAACCCTGCAGACTCTGGTGTAAAGGGGAACTGTGATGTAAAGGGAAATGCTGGGGACAATGGTCATCAGAGCCCCACTTACATCTGCAGTCTACAGCGTTCCCCTTTACATCAAGGTCCGCAGCTTTCCCCTTTACATCAGAGTTCCCCTTTACATCAGGATCCACAGATCTCTCATCTTCATCAGGGTACACTGTAAGGGGGAACCTGCAGACTCTGATGGAAGGGAGAACTTTGTGGACTGTGATGTAAAGGGGAATTATGGAATCGGATGTAAAGGGGAACTCTGCAGACCCTGATCTAAAGGGGAACTCTGATGTAAAGGGGAATACTACAGACCCTTATGTAAGGGAGAGCTCTGATGTAAAGGGGAATGCTGCAGACTGGGATGTAAGGGTTTCGGGGGGGGGTTATGGTTTCTTGCACCGGGGCCCTGAAGGTTCTAGTTATGCTTCTGGTGTTGAGATAAAATATCAAGACACACAAGCATGGCTTGCAAAGGATTAAGCAACTCATAGGGTATGATTTACTAAAAGGATTTGCTTGTATGCTATTGGATTGATAAGTCAGCGAACAAGCCTGAAAAACAATCATATTGTCATAGTATTTACAAGGCTTGATAATGCTTGTTGTAATCATGAATACACATACTTACACTGCCTTATGTATTGTCAAGAGTATGGGGTAGTGGTTTCTTAGATCTGCTTCTTTGTTTTGCCCATGTGCCTCGTCATACCTTAAAGCAGAGTTCCACCCAAAAGTGGAACGTCCACTTAATCCAGTCCTTGCCCCCTTATATGCCACATTTGGCATATATTTTTTTTGGGGGGGAGTGGGGGCTAAATGAGGAATGGGACATCCTGTCCCACTCCCTCCTTCCGCCAGGGACCGCTAAGGCGATATGTCATATCGCCTTTGGTGGCCTCTCCCTGAGGCGATCGCCTGGGACACGTGACAGGTCCCAGACGATCGCCTGACCAATCACAGGGCTCAGCGTCGCTCACGCCATGAAGCCGAAAACTGTCACAGCCGCACGGCCGGGTGCCCACACTAACAATGAAGATGCCGGAGGGGGAGAGGAGCGGAGCTCCGGCCAGCGCGTCACTGGACCGTGGAGCAGGTGAGTGCATGTTTATTAAAAGCCAGCAGCTACACTTTTTGTAGCTGCTGACTTTTAATAAACATTAAAAACGCCTGGAACTCCCCTTTAACCACTTCAGGCCCACGCTACCGTCGGATGACGGCAACAGCGCGGGCCTGAATATCCAACATGCCGTCATTTGACGGCATGTCATTCTGGCGTTCCCAGCGCGCGCTGTAGTGCGCGCTGCGGGGAAGCCCTGTGTTGTTCGTGTCCCTTAGACACGGCCAATCACAGATCGCGGCAAACGGCCAATCAGAGTGGCCGTTTGCGATGCAATCTGTGGGCGAATGAGAGATGATCTCTCATAGATCATCTCTCATTGCCGTTTTACACAGAGACAGCGTCCTGTCTCTGGAGGGGAGGAGCCCGATCTGTGTTCCTTCCTACATAGGGACACAGATCGGTCACCCCCCCAGTCACCCCCCCCCTCCCCCCACAGTTAGAACACACCTAGCATACACATTTAACCCCTTCCTCACCCCCTAGTGTTAACCCCTTCAATGCCAGTCACATTTATACTGTAATTAGTGCATATTTATAGCACTGATCGCAGTATAAATGTGAATGGCGCCAAAAATGTGTCAAAAGTGTCCGATGTGTCCGCCATAACGTCGCAGTACCAATAAAAATCGCAGATCGCCGCCATTTCTAGTAAAAAAAAAAAAAAAAAAAAATAATAATTCTCTCCCCTATTTTGTAAGCGCTATAACTTTTGCGCAAACCAGTCGCTTATTGCGATTTTTTTTTTTTTTACCAAAAATATGTAGAAGAATACGTATCGCCCTAAGCTGAGAAAAAAAAATGTGTTTTTTTTTTAATTGGGATATTTATTATAGCAACAAGTAAAAAATATTGTATTTTTCTTCAAAATTGTCGCTCTTTTTTGTTTATAGCGCAAAAAATAAAAATCGCACAGGTGATCAATTACCACCAAAAGAAAGCTCTACTTGTGGGGAAAAAAGGACGTAAATTTTGTTTGGGAGCCACGTCGCACGACTGCGCAATTGTGAGTTAAAGCGACACAGTGCCGGAAGCTGAAATTTTACCTGGGCAGGAGGGGGGTGTAAGTGCCCAGTATGCAAGTGGTTAAAAAAAGCCTATTTTTTTTTTTTTTTAAATCAGCATAAGTAAGGGTATTTATGTTCAATGCCTGTCCATTACACCCCCTCCTCCATTCATAGAAGCTGTACTATAGCTTTCATAAATTAAACAGCACTATGAATGGAGAAGGAAGACCATTCATTCATCCGCCTGTTCTTTATTTATACACTGAGCAAAATTATAAACGCAACACTTTTGTGTTTGCCCCCATTTATCATGAGCTGAACTTTTTTTTTTTTTTTAAAGATATTTTTATTGAATTTTTTTTACAAAACCAACAATACAACACATACAAAAACAAAACTTAAACAACACAGAACATACATCGGCAGTAGTTTGCTCCTTAATCACTCCATACTATTATCAACAGCATAGTTATACAAAAGTCAAAAGTCAGAGTAGAAAGGTACATACAACAAAGTATAAAGGTAGTATTACCCCTTTGTGGGATTGCATATTAAGGTTACTCTAGCAAATGGAGATTGCACCACCTACACCCCTTTTTACGGCTGTATAGGAGATAGGGTCAGGGGGCTAGCCAGCCACCTGCCACAAATCTTATCAAAGGACTTATTTATTTTCCTAATTTCAAAAGTGAGCTTATAAAGCGGGAGGGCGTCATTGACTAGTTTCAACCATAGGCCCCTTGTTGAGGTCGCCGCTCCCTTCCAGGTCAACAGGATGGATTTGTCAGCATAGAAATATAGGATTCAAAGCAATTTTTTGACCCGGGGGGGGGAACCGCGAGGTCACCAAAGACCCTCAACAGACAGTTTTTAGGGTCCAGTATATTGGGGAGTCCCAAGGCAGAAGAGAGGAAGGTACTATATCTCTCCAAAAGTCTCGTATAGCCGGGCAACTCCAAAAGCAGTGGATAAAATCAGCCACCTGCCCACATCCGCGGAAACATTCTGGGCATCCTGGCCGGGGTCAAGTGCGATTGGTGAAACATTTTTAGTTGGATCACCCTGTCTCTGGAGGCTATAACGGAGGTCTTAAAAGTATCACAGAACTCAGTCCAGTCATCTTCCGTCATGGTAATATCTAAGGATTCCCACTTGCTCTGCGCTGCCTTAAATCTAGGATTAGAGTTCACCGTTAGGGCTAGGTAATAGGTAGAAATGAGTTTTGTTCGGTCCGGGGAACGCAAAAGCTTTTCTAGGTCAGGAATCGCAAGTGGGTTGTTCAAGGAGCCAAAGTGGGCTCGCGCAGCATGTCTTAGCTGGTAATAAAAGAATAAATAATTGGGCGGAAGATTAAAGTCATCCCTCAACTGGAAAAGGGACTTCTGAGGTATATAGGTGACATGGGTACTTAATCCCCTTAGATATCCATCTCTGAGGGTCAGGTAAAGAATTAAATTCTGAGAGTGATATATTGAACCATATTGGATTATTTGGAGAGTTCACCCAGGATCCCGGGGCATGTTTAAGAGTTACTGTTTTGAACAGGGACAGTGATGTTTGCAGCACAGTCAGTCCCGGTCCTGGGGGGGTACGCCCGCGGTAGACAATGTTGTGTAAGGTCTTGAACGATGTGACCATAGCCCCTTCAGTGGTAGCACACGCATTATTGGAGTCAGGATGTAACCAATCATGAACATTTACCAGTTGGGAAGCTTGGTAATAGAGGTAGAAGTCAGGGGAAGCCAGTCCTGCCAAATGAGAGCGTAGTCTAAGTGTTTCCAATGCTACTCTAGGGGCCTTACCGTTCCACAGGAATGTTATACAGATTGAGTCAATGCTTTTAAACAATGCTTTGGGGATTTTGCATGGGGCATTAGCTAGGACATACAGTAATTTAGGTAGGTATATCATTTTTAGGACATTGGCCCTTCCCATCAGATCTAGAGGTAAGTCTTTCCACTGTTTAGTCTGAGACTGCAGCTGTAGTAGCACAGGGCTCAGATTATTGGCAATGTACAGGGACAGGGGTAACTGGATCACAACTCCCAGATATCTAAACGAGGTGGCCACCATCAATTTAGAGTCTGAATGAATGTGAGGAGTAGGTGATTGATCTATGGGATAGATAATGGATTTCTCCCAATTCACTCTGAATCCCGAGAAGTCCCCGAAGTCAGACACCATTTTCAACACATTAGCTAGTGAGTCCTGGGCATCTGCCAAATACACCAGTGTATCATCAGCATATAGCGAGATTCGCGCCTCTATACCATTAATGGGCAATCCCCTAAGAAGTGGGGAAATGTGTATCCTAATAGCGAGGGGTTCCATGGCCAAGGCAAAAAGCAGGGGTGACAGCGGACACCCCTGCCTGGTTCCCCTAGTAATTCGGAAGGTCTCCGTAATTTGTGAATGATACAAATATGAGCGAGCGGCATGGTATAGAGGAGTCTAATCCAGGCGACCATACAGGGGGCCAAAACCATACATCTGCAAGACCCGGAACAGGTATGGCCATTCCACACTGTCAAAGGCCTTGTGTGTCCAGGGATACCACAACCCGAGTCGGGAGGCAGTCATGTACATATGACAAGTTATGAAACAGTCTACGTATGTTCATTCTGGTTGATCTACCCGGGATAAAACCAACCTGATCACTCCCCACCAAGCGAGCAATCACTTTGTTCAGACGATTCGCCAGGGCCTTAGCCAGAATTTTGGCATCCACATTTATGAGGGATATAGGACGGTATGAATCACATTTCAACGGGTCCTTTCTGGTTTAAGGAGTAGAAAAATCAAAGCTTCCCTCATCGAGGGGGGTAGCACCCCCTCCTTTAATGCTGCATTATAAGTCTTAAGTAGTAGAGGGACAAAAAGATGCTGGAACTGCCTATACCATTCCACTGGGAACCCGTCCAATCCTGGTGATTTATGAGCCGGCATCTGTGAAATTGCAAGTGACAGCTCTTCCACAGACAGCGGCTCATCCAGTTCCTCCCTCGCCCTGGCTGTCAGTTTTGGAAGAGGTACCTGAGTCAAGTAGTCATCAAACTGCGCGTCTGAGTAGTCAGCCCTGGAGGTATAAAGGTCACGGTAAAAGGAATGAAAGGCCTCTGTTATATCCTGAGGGACATCACTAATGTGGTTTGCTGCGGTTAATATCCTAGGGATAGAGATAGGGGTACTCTCCGCTCTTGTAATATACGCAAGTAGGCGCCCCACCTTGTTACCATGTTCAAATGTCTTCTGTGTAACATAGAGCATGCGTTTTTTAGTCAAGTCTAACAGCCGAAGTTCGTACTTTCTACGGTCATGGAGCCATGAGGCCAATGTATCTGCATTGGGACATTTAGAGTATTCAGCCTCGGATAACACCATACCCTGTTCAAGTTCATCAGTGTGTATTTGATTGTTCTTACGCAATATACTCGTGATTGACATAAAGGATCCTCTCAACACTGCCTTGGAGGCCTCCCAGGCATTGCTGATACCAGTTGAGTCCTGATTGAGGGTCCAGTAGTCAACTATAGCTGTTTAACACTCAGTCTGTACTAGCTCGTCCTCGAGCCAATAGGAGTTCAACCTCCAGGCCCTGGGGCCTGACTTTGGCAGGAGGAGGAGACTGACCATTAGGGGAGCATCGTCTGATATACCTCTGGGTAGGTACGTGACCAAATGCACCAAAGACAGTACATCCGATGGAGAAAATGTCATATCTATGCGTGACATAGTGTGGAATGAGTCCGAATGACAGGAAAATTGCCATCCGGATGTTTCCAACGCCACAGTTCCGTAAGAGAGTAAACCTGAGTCCAATCAACAAATGAGGGGTACGGTCTGCCCCCACCCCGCAGGCAGTCCACAGATGGGTCAAGCACAGCGTTAAAGTCACCCACAAAAAGTAGGGGACCAGGAGACCTAGGTAATAGCATTAGTGACAATTTAGAAAGAACCTCCGATAAAAACGGTGGGGGGATATATACATTCACCAACGTAAAAATTAAAAGAGCTATACGAAGAGTCTGGATCTGTTTGTACACTCAGAGTCTTGGCCCCCAGAGTCTTAGCTATCAAGACCGAGACCCCTCTTGAGTAATTGGAGTAAATGGCATGATATTGTGAAGCTAACCAGGGACGTTTAGGATATTTCAACGTAGGGCCCATAAGGTGCGTCTCCTGAAGACAGATAATATGAGGCTTGTGTTTTTTCAGATAGAAAACATCAGGGACCGCTTGTGAGGTGAATTCAGCCCTCTAATATTCCAGGAAATAATTTTAACCATGTCAGCCATGAGTATGTACATGTAGTATATGAGCATAGCAGTAGTGAACAGTCATTACAGCACCCCACTCATTGCAATACTCACAAGATGGTTGACATATGCAGCAAATCAGTAATAAAAAATCACAGTAGTAACAAACAGGAGCAAACTTATCCTTCACCTGCCGCCGTGGGCAAACATACTCTGCCAAACAATCATGTGGGAAAGCCTCCCAAACCTCCATCCCTACCCACCCCCCTCCCAGCTCTGCCAACCCCAACATAGCGAGCATTGGATCCCAAAACAGTGTCCCACTCCCTTCAGCAGCTGTCTTGGAAGGGAGCCAAAAGTCCTGTGGCCGCGCCACCTATTGGTAATGGGGAGAGTGGCAGTTCCATATAAGTTCACAGGAGCATTATAATAGTCCCTGAGGTAGGATCAAAAAATGAGGACATGTCCTAAAAGGCACAACAGTGAACAGTGCATGTGGCAGTATATCAACAGTACCTTACATGTAATGCAACCAGCATTACCGACCTGGATCACAGCAGAATCAACGATCAAGCAGTGGTTTGGGTTTCTCCTGTGGGACATACCACCAACATAGGGGAAATGCAAAGGAGATGCAAAGGGCATGTCCCCCCCTCCTCCCGCAGAACAACCGAGCAACCTAGGCCCAACTCGCCAGAATCCATCTCCCAAGGGATCACTCAGGAAAAAGAAGGAGAGAGGGGAAAATAAAAGAAGGGGGGGGTGTAAATAAGAAATTCCAGGACCTTAGTCGCAGGATCAATTGGGACGGTGCCGGGGGCGTTTTCCAAATCTTGCATCCAGCCAGGCCATAGTTTCTTTAGGACATGAGCAAAAGTGAGCCTTTTCTTCATGGATGATTCTCAATTTAGCCGGGAACAACATTGCATAGGGGAGACCTTCGCTGCGAAGACGGTCTTTCACTGCAGCAAAGGATACACGTTGGCGTTGCACTTCAGCTGAAAAGTCAGGATAAATGGAGATGTTGTTGCCATTGAACTTGAGAGGGCCTCTTTCTCTTGCCAAGCATAGAATAGCCACCTTATCCCTGAAGTTTAGAAATTTGGCAATGAGGGATCTTGGGGGGGCCCCAGGTTGCGGAGCACGTGGTGGGGTGTGTTGTGCCCGCTCAATTTTGAAGGTTCTGGAGAATTCCTCCATCCCAAAAACGTCACGCAGCCATTGGTGCAAGAACCTTTCAGGACGGGATCCCTCTGATTTTTCTGGGAACCCCACAAAACGAAGATTGTTCCTTCTGGAACGGTTCTCCAAATCGTCCAGCTTGGCCCTTAGGGCCCCCAACTCATCTGTGGCCGTGCGCATAGGTGCAGACAGGGGATGCACTACATCTTCCAGTGAACTGACCCGGCCTTCTGCTGAACTTTTTATGTACACCAAAAGCCTATTTCTTTAAATCTATGTTAGTGAGCACTTCTCCTTTGCCGAGATAATCCATCCACCTCACAGGTGTGGCATATCCAGGTGTTGATTAGACAGCATGATTATTGCACAGGCGTGGCTTAGGCTGGCCACAATAAAAGGCCATTTTAAAATGTGCAGTTTTATAACACACAACAATGCCACAGATGTAAGTTTTTGAGGAAGCGTGCAATTGGCATGCTGACAGCAGCAATGTCCACCAGAGCTGTTGCCCTTAAATTGAATGTTCATTTGAATATTCATTTCTCTACCATAAGCCATCTCTAAAGGCCTTTCAGAGAATTTGGCAGTACATCCAACTGGCCTCACAACCGCAGACCACGTGTAACCACACCAGTCCAGGACCTCCACATCCAGCATCTTTACCTCCAAGATCGTCTGAGACCAGCCACCTGGACAGCTGCTTCAACAATCATTTTGCATAACCAAAGAATTTCTGCACAAACTGTCTCAGAGAAGCTCATCTGCATTCTCGTTGTCCTCATCGAGGTCTCAAACCTGACTGCAGTTCGTCGTCGTTACCGACTTCAGTGGGCAAATGCTCACATACGATGGTGTCTGGCACTTTAGAGAGGTGTTCTCTTCACGGATGAATCCCAGTTTTCACTGTACAAGACAGATGGCAGACAGCATGTATGGTGTTGTGTGGGTGAGCAGTGTGCTGATGTCAATGTTGTGGATCGAGTGGGCCATGGTGGTGGTGGGGTTATGGTATGGGCAGCCATATGCTATGGACAACCAACACAGGTGCATTTTATTGATGGGATTTTGAATGCACAGAGATACAGTGACAAGATCCTGAGGCCCATTGCTGTGCCATTCATCCATGACCATCACCTCATCTTGCAGCATGATAATGTACGGCCCCATGTTACAAGGATCTGTACACAATTCCTGGAAGATGAAAACATCACAGTTCTTGCATGGCCAGCATACATGTCACCTATTGAGCATGTTTGGGATGCTCTGGATTGGCGTATACGACAGCGTTTTCCAGTTCCTGATAATATCCAGCAACTTCGCACAGCCATTGAAGAGGAATGGACCAACAGTCCACAATAAACAACCTGATCAACTATTTGCGAAGATGAAGATGCTGCACTGCATGAGGCAAATGGTGGTCTCACCAGATAATGAATGGTTTTCGGGCCCCCGATCCCTAATACAGTAAAACTGCATATTTTAGAGTGGCCTTTTAGTGTCGCCAGCCTAAGGCACACCTTTACAATAATCATGCTGTCTAATCAGCATCTTTGTGAACAATATTTGAGAGAAATAGGCCTTTTGTGTACATAGAAAAAGTCGTTCAGCTCATGATAAATAGGGGCAAACACAAACGTGTTGCATTTATAATTTTGCTCAGTGTATATTGCTTTTAATTGATGGAAAGCTAAAATGAGTAAGCATGGTGTCACATTATCATTTGGTTTTATAGGGTAGAATCCTAAAGCGGAGCTCCACCCTAAAGTGGAAATTCCGCTCATCGGATTCCCCCCCTCCAGTGCCACAATTGGCACCTTTTAGGGGGGAGGGGGTGCAGATACCTGTCTAAGACAGGTATTTGCACCCACTTCCGGGCATAGAGCCTGCAGAACACAGCAGGGAGCAGTGAGGACAGCGCATCGCGACTCACGCATGCACAGTAGGGAACCGGGCAGTGAAGCCGCAATGCTTCACTTCCTGATTCCCTCACTGATGATCTGCTCGTCTTCTGCTGCTGATGTCACTGCACTCTAGGACAGGTAAGTGTCCATTTATTAAAAGTTAATAGCAAGATTTTTTTATGTGTGAGTAATTAGTACCTTGAAATATTGGTTGATCTAGGCAGTATCTTCTGCTTGCAGGTGACAATGCTATTTATAGGGTCCAATTTATTTGGTCGCATTGTTAGCCTGCCAAGCGCACTCCTTCATCTCACTACAGGATGCCGTACTGATGCACAACATTCCTGTAGTCAGTTAGTAACTGTACAGGTGGCTGAGCACCAATATTAATCTTTGCCCACAACCCTCAGCTCGAAGCTGAGGAGAGAAGGTAACAGTCGCACTACTGCTAATAACATTGGAAAATAAGTATTTATACGTTTTATTTTAAATCTTTTTAAATTAAGGAACATAAAAGCACTGGTAAGCATGCTACTAATTATTTTTTGGGAATATGATTTATATATTTATTTATTTATTTATAAAAATGCTTTTTGGGAGCGCAGTCATTACCCAAAGGCCTCGATGCGCTCATAGAACCACAGAACATATACAGACACATCTCACATAACAATAATAACAATATAAAACCACATAATAACATTAAAAACTAAAACTACAATATCTAAAACTGCTAGTATCTAACCCTAATTAGGGCCATACACCTGGGAAAATAAACAAGTTTTTAAAAACTTCCTAAAATTTAACAAATCCTTCTCCCGTCTTAAGTATAGAGGTAGAGAGTTCCAGAATATCGAACCTTGTGCATCCAGAGTCCTCCCTCCACATTTTGTTCTTCTGAATTTAGGGACCGTCAAAATAACCTGATCAGCAGATCTTATGCTTTAAGCAAGTGTATTCTCCCGATATATACACACTAATGAGAATTTGCCACACAAGTATAACAATAAAAATGTCTCCCTGCTTTCCTGCATTTCCTTTTAGTAAATCAGTCCCATAGACTTACATTATTCCCTGATGTAAAGAGCTGCGCAAACTGTTGGCGCTATATAAATCCTGTATAATAATAATAATAATAATAATAATAATAATAATAATAGAGTAGAAACATGGAATAGCACTGTAAAGTAGGAAGCAGAATCAGCAGTGTTATACACAAAAATAATACACAACAACTAGGCCTTTTGAAATTTTTACTTTTTATTTAATCTTGTTAGCGGTATTCCCGAGTGTGAGCAGGTTTAGAGTTAGTTATTTTTCCCTGGACTTCCACTTTAAGACACCAATGAAATAAAAATTAATATAATTGAATTCACGTCTAATAGTCATCTTTGCACAACAATGTCACCTATATAGCTACATATATCACATCTGATTGCATAAACAACATAATTTCCACTTTGAGAAACCTTTAACCTTTACATACCTGGATAAATAAACAAGAGAAAATAGCTATAGTAAACAATATGATCGAAAACAGGCCTATATTCCAGACTGGCAAATTCCAACTTTCTGTCTTTATGGAAATATTTATTCCATTGCTTTGGAAGGCAAACAACTTTCAGAAGTCAGTCTTTCTAAAACAAACATAACAGGAAGGTTTTGATTTTTCAATTAAACAACAGAATCGCCACATCAATTGATGTGTTCTCTGCTGTGAAAATGTTGCCGTGTAATAAGTGCCATGCTGAAAATGAATGTTCAATAGCGGCACATGTGACTCATTGAAGACAAGAACAAAGGGCAATAAAGTATAAACAGAAACAAAAAAACAATTGTCCTATTAATGCTTTGATTTTTCCATTGCATGATATATCGTTCCTCAGCACTAGGATAACAAAACGTAAAACTCTACAATATGTTATAAGGCCTTTTTATCAGCATTGCAACGCATGAGTGTGAATTCCCATGCTGGTTATCAACTTACCCTCATGAGTTCTTTTAGCGAGTGCAGAGGGATGTTTTTTTGTCTGAAAGCTATTTGGAAATGGTTGACTAATGTTTCACATTAAATCATTTTGAGGTTAAATATATGTGATATATTTTATATAAGGAACCCCTGTTGCCCAATGTAACCTTTGTTCGATACATGAGAACCGAAGCATAAAAGATTCTCCATGCCAGTTATACTGGCACTGGATGCATATTTTTATTTTTATTTTTTTAGCAAGGCAAGCAATAAATAATCTTGTATGATAGGCTTTACATGTGTATGTGATTATTACAGTCAAGAATACCTACATCAATAAAACATTGTCAGCAAATTGCTAGCATATTGGACATTTCCCATTGTCTAAAGTGGTAATAAAAACAAAAATGTACTATAATGCAGTTTACCAATTCTTGGATGTGGTGCTTGAATTACTTTTATTTTTTTCCTTTATTTCAACTGGCCATTCTGCCAGTAACACACTTTCTGTCTTAGGTTTGGTTGAGGACACAAGCAAATATGACAATTAGCAATCCTGGCGTTCCAAAAATGTAACCATTTTTTAAACCATTGAAATCGTCAGGTTTAGGTCCGCTTTATGATTTACTGCTGTTTAGGGGCTCTGGGCTTTAGCAAAATGGCAGCCTCCAGCAAGAAGAAACAGGAGCAATGCTAGAGGCAATGTAAAGCACACAGTAATGTTGGTAGTTGGTAAAGAACGATCATTTTTATCAACTTGTTATGGGTAAAGTTGTACTTTAAGTGAGTAGATCTTTGCTACATAAGGTATTTAAAAACATTTTTTTAAAAGACACAGAGGGATAAAGCAGGGTAGGAGGGAGAGGTGGAGGGAATCAAAATTTTGCCTAGAGATGTGCTTTAAAGCAACCCTTTCTATTGCCATTGTTTACAGAAACCTCATCCAGTTATGGCTTATTAGGCATATAAAAACACACCTTTGCCTAGCCAAAGAACAAAAACTCTGTTCCAGTTTTTCCTAGAGACCAAGTTATTCCTCAACGGGAAGTCGACATCTTGCTTCTTGTTCAGCATAAAGAATTTGAGGCCAGGTTGTCCATAAGGGCAAACACAACAAAAACACATTGGGGTTGATTTACTAAAACTGGAGAATGCTAAATATGGTGCAGCTCTGCATAGAAACCAATAAGCTTTCCGATTTTTTTTGGTCAAAGCTTAACTGGACAAGCTGAAATTAGAAGCTGATTGGTTCCTATACAGAGTTGCACCTGATTTTGCACTCTCCAGTTTTAGTAAATTAATCCCATTGGCTTTTTTCCTGTGTCACTTCTCTCTGCAGATGTCAGGGAAGTGGTTCAAATTTAAGCTTCTGTTGTTTTATAAATACTTTAAATTTAACCAGTTAGTGGAGTAAATTACCATTATGTTTATAGGCTGGGAGATTGGAAAAGTTCCCTTTCACTCACTAGTAGCACCTCTTCTGTTCCCCACTGCTGCCTCACAAAGAGCCTGTGCAGAAATACATTTTACCAAAAAACGGAAACCTGCACCAAAGTATGCTTTCAGGAATCTAAAGGGCCCCATCTGGGCTTTTCTTCCACATATTATATTTTTGTTGCTGGTGCGCCTTGTAACCTCGACCATATTGCGGCATGCAAAAGTCAAACCAATAATAAGCAATAATAAAAATACTATGATATAATGTATTGAGTGATGGGACAGGCAACCACTCTATTCTCCTGTGTCCCCTCCGGCACACTGATATGTACAGTTCCCCTAGGCCTGGGAGTTATGGGGTAGATTGTCTATCACTAGCTGGTGCATTTAGCAATCACAGGGTGGCTCCTACAGTATACTTTCTGTCATTAGAGTATATGTCGAGTATGCATCTCTACTGAGAGTGAGGGGTGGATTTACTAAAACTGGAAAGTGCAAAATCTTGTGAAGCTCTGCACCTTCCAAGTTTGTATGTCAAAGCTTAATTGAAAAAGCTGAAGTTAGAAGCTCATTGGCAACCATACACAGCAGTACCAGACTTTGCACTCTCCAGTTTTAGTAAATTAAATGTGTGTGTGTGTTCAATGAACCCTTACAATAATTGGCTATCAAGTGCTAAAGTACATCCTTTTAGGCCAGGTTCATATATGTGTGGCCGCGGGTCAAGTGTATGTATGTTCACCGGTTCAAATGCTTGAATTTGCATTTAACTAGTCTAACTCTGCAAATATTTTAATTGTTTTTCCTCAACCAGTCCAAAGTAATGTGATAGATTGGAACATAAATCTAACAGAAAATACCTAACTTGTGGGAAATGTAAAAACGAATGACCTCAAATAGTCATCGTTGTTACACAGATATGGAAATAACCAGTGGCGGCCCGCCCATAGGGGCGCCCGGGCGCCGCCCCCCTCCCCTCCTGTAGGAAAAAAAAAAAAAAAAAAATCTTTTTTTTTTTTTTTTTTTTTTTTTTGGCCCCTTTAAGAAATACACTAAAAAAAATATATATATATTTATTTAATGCACTCTGATTGAGCGCCGGCCACCACTGCCCTATGAAGCGCCGTGTCACTGCAATCTAGACATGGCGCTTCATTTGCGGGCTTCTAGATTTCCTATGGGCGCATTGGAAAGCGCTGATATGCTTCCCGTTCCTCTCTATGGGTGCCAGGAGCATTACTACTTTGACTTCCGGCGGCATTTCGCAAACCGGAAGTGACGTCAGGCTGCAGGCTTTCTGAAGTTTACACTGCCCGAGCGGAGCTGGCGCTGGTAAGGTAAGCCAGCCAAGTGAAGCCACATGATTATTTTTTGTATTTTCTTTGATTGATCGCCCCATTAGGTCATCAGCCTGATCCCCACCCATCCACCTCAGAGCCTGTCATTGTATTTAGACTGCTGGGACTTGTAGTTCTCCATCTTCTCCTGGGGCTCATGGAGAAGATGGAGATTGGAGAACTACAAGTCCCAGCAGGTTATACATACAATAAGGCTCTGTGGTGGATGGGTGTGGATTGCATACACCTATCAATCCGGAGGGGGGGGGCAGGATCAGATAACACTATCTGATCCTGCCCCCCCGGATTGATAGGTGCATGCAATCCACACCCATCCACCTCGGAGCCTGTTATTGTAGTTAGACTGCTGGGACTTGTAGTTCTCCAATCTCCATCTTCTCCATGAGCCCCAGGAGAAGATGGAGAACTACAAGTCCCAGCATGTTATACATACAATAAGGCTCTGAGGTGGATGGGTGTGGATTGCGTGCACCTATCAATCCAGAGGGGGGGGCGGATCAGATAACTCTATCTGATCCTGCCCCCCCCCCGGATTGGTAGGTGCATGCAATCCACACCCATCCACCTCAGAGCCTGTTATTGTATGTATAACCTGCTGGGACTTGTAGTTCTCCAATCTCAATCTTCTCCATGAGCCCCAGGAGAAGATGGAGAACTACAAGTCCCAGCAGGTTATACATACAATAAGGCTCTGAGGTGGATGGGTGTGGATTGCATGCACCTATCAATCCCCAGGGGTGGGGGGGCAGGATCAGATAACACCACACATGGGCAGTGGATCGCCCACTTAAAGAATTATCAATCTGAAGGGAAAAGGGTATTTATGTGGTGTTATCTGATCCTCCCCCCACCCGCTCATAGGAGTTTGTGCTTGGGCTCTGTATGTGTTAAATTTTAAATTACATAATGACAACATTGATTTTTGTGGTGTTTGGAGGTTTTAAATGGACTGGTTTTGCCTTTTTTCAATCTGTTTTACGTACAATTAATCCTATGTATTTTGATAGCATACTGTCTGGGGTCACTGTATACCAATCTTTTGGGAATCTGCCCACTTGTTTGGGAAATTGTCTTTCTGGTATGTTGATCCACACATGGCCTTGTAAAATGACAGATTCAATATAAGTCCTCCGGAGATTCCCCTTCATTAGGGTGAGTCACCTAATCTGATCATGTAATAGATATATGCTTATTTGCCTTGAACTGCATACATGTGTGCTTGGTTGCATTGGACACCCATCCACCTAGGAGCCTTATATTATAACATGTTGGGACTTGTAGTTCTCCATCTTCTCCTGGGGCTCAGGTGCATGCAATCCACCATCTATGGGACTACAATTACCAGCAGTGAGAAAAACTGGACAAAGATGGTGGATAGCATGCACCTGAGCCCCAGGAGAAGATGGAGATCTACAAGGAGGATGAGTGGTCATGCCTTGTTTTTTTAATGCTGGGACTTGTAGTAGTGTTGTACTGGAGCCTGGAGGAGTGTGTCTGTCTGCCCTGCCACCCTGTGTTAGTCTGGGGGGGGGGGGTTGATTGCTGTGTCCATCACCCCCCTGACATGTGTATAGTGTAGCACTGTAGCTGACCTGATTTGGGGGGGGGGGGTGCAGAATGCTGATATGTGCTATGTACAGGTTGCTGATATGTGCTATGTACAGGTTGCAGAATGCAGATATGTGCTATTTACAGGTTGTAGATATGTGCTATGTACAGGGTGCAGATATGTGCTATGTACAGGGTGCAGATATGTGCTATGTACAGGGTGCAGATATGTGCTATGTACAGGGTGCAGATATGTGCTATGTACAGGGTGCAGATATGTGCTATGTACAGGGTGCAGATATGTGCTATGTACAGGGTGCAGATATGTGCTATGTACAGGGTGCAGATATGTGCTATGTACAGGGTGCAGATATGTGCTATGTACAGGGTGCAGATATGTGCTATGTACAGGGTGTAGATATGTGCTATGTACAGGGTGTAGATATGTGCTATGTACAGGGTGTAGATATGTGCTATGTACGGGGTGTAGATATGTGCTATGTACAGGGTGTAGATATGTGCTATGTACAGGGTGTAGATATGTGCTATTTACAGGGTGCAGATATGTGCTATGTACAGGGTGCAGATATGTGCTATGTACAGGGTGCAGATATGTGCTATGTACAGGGTGCAGATATGTGCTATGTACAGGGTGCAGATATGTGCTATTTACAGGTTGCAGAATACAGATACAGCGGACAAAGTAGGTGGATTATATAAGGGGTGTGGTTTACAAGAAGTGGGAGGAGTCAATTGTGGAGGGGCGGGGTCTTGCGCCCCCCCATCCTAAAACTTCACCAGCCGCCACTGGAAATAACTAAGGGTCTAAATCAGTGAAGCCATAAATCTGACTTCATGCTCTGTAAAATGTTCAGTCCAGAGTACTTGTATGACAAAGTCTGTAAAAGGATATGAAAGTAGATCCAGTGTATTCCATACATTATCATATTTTGGATGTATCATAATATGACATAAATGTCATATCCAAAGGGTTATGTGGTCACATTTTAGCTATTTCAGTGCAGAGAAAACCTGCAAATATTTATTCAAATGAAACAGTGCCTAAGTATAGTACAGTGATACATTTGGTAGTAGCTATTTTCTCATAGTGTTCACAGCAGTTAACCAATTACTTCCCGGGTGCCATTTTATTATTGTACGGCACTAGCATTCCTTCTATCCAAGTTGTGCTTCTAAAAAAGGATACTAGGCATAAGTGACTGTAGCAATTCTCGGTGGGAGTTATTTTCAGTGTAAGACAGCCTGGGTCCAGTGTTAAAGAGGTAATAAACTCAAAAAATTAAATTTATTATAAAGCATTACCAATTTAATTAGATGTGGTGGCTACATTAGTTCTCTTTTTTAGGCCTCTTTTTTTTTACTTTATTTGGCCAATAAGTCTGTTGTTTTTCAATCTCCAGACCAAGTTGACCAGTAAAAGTAACAGGTAGAGGGTTGAGACAAACCAATTACTGCTGACAGGGGTGCTTACAATGGTCAGCTTTTAATGACTTATGCAAAAACTTTATCACAAAGTAAAATAAAAAATTTCTGTAACTGCTTAACAGGTGTTAGTTAGCTGGAGTTTGGTTTTGTGTTCAGATTTGTTAGTTATGTCTAAATCTGCTAGTGTATCTGGGGCCTCGTACACATGACCATTTTCCTCTACAAAATCCATCAAGAAAAATGCTGGCAGAGCTTTTTTGCAGAGGAAAACAGTCGTGTGTTTGTTTTCCGTCGAGAAAACTGTTGTGGATCTCGACGAGAAAAAAAGAGAACACTCTCGTCGGGAGTCTCAATTTCCTCGTCGTGTTTCTCGTCGGGTTGGTTTACAACTAGAAACACGTTCGCATGTATGCTTAGAAACGCACACATGCTCAGAATAAAGTATAAGACGGGAGCGGACCTTCGGTAAAAGTATCGTTCGTAATGGAGATAACACATTCGTCACGCTGTAATAGACTGAAAAGCGTGAATCGTCTCTCCCCAAACTTTTCTTAACACGCAGTAACATGAGATTAGTAAAAGCAGCCCCAAGGGTGGCGCCAGTGGAATCGAACTTCCCCTTTATAGTGCCGTCGTACGTGTTGTACGTCACCGCGTTTGAGAACGACGAGATTTTGTCTTGACAGTGAGTATTCAAAGAAAGCTTGACAAGATTCTCGACAAGCCTGACAAGGAACTCGTTGAGGAAAACAAGGTTTCATTTACGACGAGATTCTCGTTCGTGTGTACGAGGCTTAACACTACCCTCTCCTCAAATGAAAAATGATGCTTTCCAATGGTGTCTTCATTGTACCTCAACTAGCTGGATCACCAGGTGAAAATAAAGAGGAAAAATAAAATAAAAAATAAAACTGATGCAGCCAACACATTTACGGATTGGTAAGCTGTAATATATTTGGTAATATATGTTGTTGTTGGGTTCACTATTGCTTTTTGCCCAACAACTGAATTGATCAGCTTTTATCTTGCTACAGAGCATTTGATAGTACTGGGGCCGATTTACTAAAACTGGTGAGTGTAGAATCTGGTGGAGCCTTTCAAGGAAACTAATCTGATTTTTTTTTTTGTCAAAGCTTAATTGAAGAAACTGAAGTTAGAAGCTGAGTGGCCATATTGCACAACTGCACCAGCTGTTGCACTCTTCAGTTTTAGTAAATCAACCCCACTGTGTAAAAAAATTTTGATCGACTAAACTAAAGGGAAACAGACTGTGCACTTTGCAAGTGCAGTTGCACCCTGCAAGGGCATTTGCTGCAGAGATTAGTAAACGTGAAACTTCACTTTGCAAAGAATACTCAATCACATGAATGGAGAATTAAAACAACAGTATTTTTGCTTGCACATGATTCGATAATGGAAGCTTTACTAAATAAATCCCAATGCTTCCACATTGTGGTTTAAAGGGAAACACCCTTACATCATCTCTGACTTCAGTAGGATTCCCTCTTTGTGCCATTACCATCTTGGGGTTTGCTATTTCAGTGCATAAATAATAAGATCACAAATACCCCCTAGCCTAAGGTGAACAGATTTTTAAAATGGAATCCGGGGACATTTTTTTTTTTTTTTATTGGCAAATATTTTATAAGCATATTTTCCTTCAATGATATATGCAGTGTATGTGCTATGTGTTTATAAAATGATTGTATGATATATAGGTTATTTCACACATTTCCTCCCCGAGACAAATAAAAGAAGCCTCTTCAAATTCTTTGGACTATGACTACTAAATGTTAAGAAAATAAGATGGAGAAAAAAAAACTTGGAGGAGGGATGTGTGGCAAAATTCAAATCTAATCCAGGCAGGGGCGGCTCCAGACAATTTATTTTTGGGGGTGCTATGGTGGTGCTTGAGATAAAAGTGGGGGTGCTAATGGGGCGGGCTACCGCACACCCTTGGATGTGGCCAAAAAGTGGGTGTGCCTGGCAAGTGGGCATGGCCTGCAAGGTTTCGTCATGTCCTGGCCTCTGTATACCAATACACAACCCTACACTTCCTTTATACAATTCTACAAATGGACTTGTTAGTGCAATGGCAAAACCTATAAATGAATATCCAGTGCAAATCAACCAATGTATTGCAATATAGCAGTGATGGTGTCACCCCCGCTGCAAAAATATTTAGATAAATTGCAGAGCTCCAATGTGCAAATAATGGTGAAACCCCCTACATACAATAATTATAACAGAGATGCAAATCAACCTGTGTATTAGGACATAGTAGTGATGGTGTCACCCTCTCTGCAAAAGGTAGGACTTATTGCAGAGCTGCAATGTACAAAATCATAATAAAATATACAATTCATGTACATATTTTAAATTTTTATAGGATTTTATATATAGGGGTTTTCACCATTATTTGCACATTGCAGCTCTGCAATATTTCATACCATTTGCAGAGGGGATGACCATCACTGCTATATTGCAATACATTGGTTGATTTGCACTGGATATTAATTTATTTTTGGTTTTGCCATCACACTTATAAGTCAATTTGTAGAATTTTATAGATGAAGTGTAGGACAGCGCTGCATTTTTTGCTTTTTATTGATTTGCGTTAGATAAGGGAACCAGTTAACAAGATTCTCTTATTGCTTTGAGATTTGTTTTGGTTGTATGGTAGTTGTTTTACTTGATTTGTTATTTCCTCGGTATACTGGTAACCACTGGGCCAGCATATTGGTGGTCAGTGTGCCCCCTCTATGCTTCTGGTCCTACGTGCAGGGCTCAGGGGGATGCTAGATACAGAGTGCAGGGCTCAGGGGGATGCTAGGCACAGAGTGCAGGGCTCAGGGGGATGCTAGGCACAGAGTGCAGGGCTCAGGGGGATGCTAGGCACATATTGCAGGGCTCAGGGGGATGCTAGGCACAGATTGCAGGGCTCAGGGGGATGCTAGGCACAGATTGCAGGGCTCAGGGGGATGCTACGTACAGAGTACAAGTTCAGGAATGCATTACGTACAGGTTCAGGAGTGCGTTGTACAGAGTGTAAGGTTCAGGAATGCATTATGTACAGAGTACACATTCAAGAATGCATTGCATACAGAGTACAAGGCTCAGGAGTGCGTTGTACAGAGTGCAAGGTTAAGAAATTAGTTAAATAGCACACTTATCTGCTAAAATCTTGATTGCCAGCATGCAGGAGCCGAAGCAAGAATGGCAGCATCAGATGGATCCCCCCACAGAAAATATTGAAGCAATATTTTGCTAAAAATACATTAAATGCATTATTGGCTGACACAAACACAACATAACTTATAAAATGTCTGCCAAATTTTAAATTTAAAACTGTATTGAGGTAATAATTAAAGCTCTATGTGGAAATTAGGTCTTGGGGCTCATTCACTTGGGCCACGTGGCCTGTACAGTATGAATCAGTGGGTTGTTTATGTGACTGGAGCCACCTGGAGTTGTGCACAGGCAGCCTATGTTACACTATGTGGCTGTATGAACACATCTGCAGGTCCTAATTTGAAAGGTGTGTGGGTGCAGGTGTTTTTACTACTTTTAACATTTTTAATAATGCTGTTGAACAGATAAATGAACATGAAGTGTTATGAATTGAACACAGTGAGTGATTGGTACCGATCACTCACTATGTTCACTGAAGGAAGAGGGAAGGAAGGGGTTGGTAAATAAGATATATTTACCAACCCTCACCCCCATCTTGAAATGATCATGGCTTATTCACGTTTACATTGGAGTGATTTGGCATGCGATTTCACAAGTCAAATTGCATGCTAAATTGGCAGCAATGGCCCTGTCTGAATCGCTGTGATGAGCTGCACTGATTCCCAAAAGTAGTTTCTGTACTTTTGCTGACTTCGGGGTGCAATTTCCATTGACAGCTGTGCCGCAACCCGCACATATGTCTCTGAAATCGCCTCTGAAGTCTGGACTGACCTATGGAAATGAAATCGTGCAAATTCAGCTCAATTCACACGATTTAATTCCCCCAGTCAGTGTGAACCTGGGCACAATATCCATTAAAAGGTTTTAAAAATTCTGAGAAAAAAAAAATAGAAATATAGTTAAATGATTAAGGCTAGGTATACACTGGTGTGATGTGAAAAAGCCTGCGAATCCTGTTCCCGCAACACACCTGACTCACAGACAGTTCACACTGACATCTGCGAATCGCTGCGAGTGTCAATACAAAACCAATGACACCTCCAGATCGGTTCTAGGATTGCAGTGCGAACTGTGAAAATGGTGCAGGAATCAGATCGCATGGATATTCACACCCAGAAGTGTTCACAACCAATGCGATCGGATTCTAGCGTGGACCAAAAAAGAGTCCTGCACCATTCTGGTGTAAATGCGATGTGATTGCATCACACCGACATTGCATATGATGTGCACAGCAATGCGGTGCGAATCACATGCGATGTCTGTGATCACACAAGTGTGAACCCAGCCAGAAGGTATTATAGGTGAGGGAATAGGACTGAAATGGAGTTATATGGATACAATTGGACTATTGCTCAGAATCTATTAATAATCCTATAATGACAGATTTAAAGTGTCACTAAAGGAAAAAAAATTATTTCTTTAAAATAACAAACATGTCATACTTACCTCCACGTCTTCGAGTGGCCCCGATCCATGTCTTCATGCGAGAGAGCTTGCATGGTGGTGAGTAATTGCGGGCGCGCTCCTGTGATACAGTGAGTGGTCATAGCCGCCAACTGTATCACTAGGCCCCACCCCTCAGCACGTCACTGGATGTGAATGACAGCAGCGCCAGCCGATGGCTGCGTTGCTCTCAATCCATCCGCTCTAGCCAATCAGCGGCCAGGCTGAGCGGCGAAGAGGATCTTAGGATCGCGCAGGACTTTTGAGGGGTCATGTAAGTATAAGGGGGGCTCAGGGGCAGCAGCATTCGATGTTTTTTCACCTTAAAGCGGAGTTCCACCCAAAAATGGAACTTCCGCTTATCCCACTCCTCACCCCCTTGCATGCCACATTTGGCATGTAATTTTTTTTTGGGGGGGGGGGAGTGGGCGCTTCAGGAGGAGTGGGACTTCCTGTCCCACTTCCTCCTTCCGCCGAGGGGCTGGTTAGGCGATTAAGCTTAATCGCCTACAGCAGCCCCTCCCTGTAGGCGATCGCCTGAGACACATGACAGGTCCCATGCGATCGCCTGTCCAATCAGCGGCGAGCCGCGCCACTCGCACATGCGCAGTGGGTGCCCGGCCGTGAAGCCGAAGGCTGTCACGGCCGGGTGCCCACAGTTACGATGAGGACGCCGGCTGGGGAGGGGAAGAGGAGAGGAGCCCCGGCCGGCGCGTTATTGGAACGCTGGAGCAGGTAAGTGATTGTTTATTAAAAGCCAGCAGCTACACTTTTTGTAGCTGCTGACTTTTAATAAACATAAAACAAGGCTGGAACACCCCTTTAATGCATAGATTGCATTAAGGTGAAAACAAAATTTCCTTTACAACTGGGACAATGTCCATATCAGTCAGTAAAGGGTTACACAGTGTTGTCTGAGCAGTAATACAGAGATTTGTAGAGGGGGATGGGGTGATGATAGTGTAGAGGGGGAGGAACTAGATCCACTGTGATGTGAGATAGAGAAGGAAAATACAGGAGAGACTGCATGGAGACTGACCTGGGCACAATCACTGGGGCAAAGAAGGGAGAATCTGAGCAGGACAAGTATCTGGAAAGGGGAGGAGTAACAAAACTTAGGAGGTAAATAGAAGATCATGCAGGGAAAGAGAGCCGACATCACAGTCATGCAGAGAGAGAATACCATGAGGCTGGGGATCAGCTGCTAATGTAGAAGACAGTCAGAGGGAGAGAGACGCTCGTCAGGCTCAGCTGCTGGGTCCTTCACTTCCTATTCTTCCCGCTCACTGAACTTGGCTGTGTAATCCATCCACTGAGGTGTCTAACAAAGGAGGCCGAGCTCCGAAAATAGGCCCCGTCCATTCTCGACATCAACCTGACAGCTCCATTCACTCTCCCTGCAGCCATGCACCCCCGGCTTATCCCCCCCCATCGCTGAATACATGGTCACACTGACTGCTGCATGCCCTGCTAGCTAGGCTGTCAGCAATAGATTTGGGCACCACCCCTGAATCCGGGGACAAATCCGGGGACACTCAGGCTCCGGGGACAGTGTCCCTAATCCAGGGACTGTCCCCGAAAAACGGGGACATCTGGTCACCTTACCCTAGCCTTCTTGAAAAAGTTGCCACTGCAACAAAACATGTCGAGGTAGGGTTAAATGGTGTTTGTATAAGTTAACTGACAGAGTGGCAGCATGGAGAGTGTTCAGTGATACTGAATGGAGCTTTATTTACATTGTCACAAGGTACACAAATGGCAACATTTTAGAAACATGCAGGACCCCTTCGTCAGGCAAGTGACCTGACGAAGAGGCCCTGCGCAGCTCCAAAAGTTGCAGTATGTGTACCTTGTGACCATGTAAATAAAGCTTTGGACCCTTCTGAGGAATCCTTGGTGACATTCAGATTGTCAGTGGTTTCCAGCCTGTTGTCATTACAGCATTAGTTCCATGAACGTGTGCTTAGGGAATATTGCGATTGTTCAGTGATACTGACACAGAGCACAGTCAGCTATGTTTGCATCAATTCGAAGGGCGCTGGAGATTCTAGGGGGAAACCGCTCTGACCTTTTATGAATGAGTTTACTTATTATGGGGAAAATGTGAGCATATGGAGATGGTGTTTAAAGGGGTAATTCCCCCAAAAACCTTTTTTTACCATTGATTGAGGCTCGTTATGTCAAGGGGAATCGGGTGGTTTTTTATTAGAAACGAAGCAATACTTACCTTTTTACAGATGCATCGTCTCCGTCGCTTCCGGGTATGATCGTCTGGTCTGGGCGTGCCTATTTGATTGACAGGCTTCCGACGGTCGCATACATCGCGTCACGAGTAGCCGAAAGAAGCCGAGCGACGGTGCGGCTCTATACTGCGCCTGCGCACCGTCGTTCGGCTACTTTCGGAAAATCGTGACGCGATGTATGCGACCTCGGAAGCCTGTCAATCAAATAGGCACGCCTATAGTCGGAGCCCATACCCGGAAGCGTCGGAGACGATGCATCTGTAAAACGGTAAGTACAGCTTCATTTCTAAAAAAAAAAAACTTGATTCCCCTTGACATAACGAGCCTGAATAAATGTTAAAAAAAAGGTTTTTGGGGGAACTACCCCTTTAACCACTTTGCAAGCGCCCTATAGTGAAAGTACGGCTACAGGGCGATTGCTTAATTCTAAGTGGCCGTTAATTAATGGCCTCTTAGAATCGCGCTCCCTGGGGCGCGCACACGGGAACATCCGTGACCGCCGGGTCCGGAGGACCCGGCGCATCACGGATCACGGTAAATCGCCGCTGATAGCGGCGGTTTACCACGTGATCGCTCCGTCCAATGACGGAGCGACCAACATGTAAACAAAGCGGCGTCATGTGCTGACGCTGGTTCCTCCCTCCTCTCTCTGTACCGATCGGTACAGTGTGAGAGGAGAGGGGAGGGTGCGGATGGCAGCGCCAGTGCTGCGGGCTGGATCTGTGACAAATGTAGTCACAGATCCATCCATCCCTCCCTCCCTGCTCAGCCATCCCTGCTGCAATACTCTGCAATACTGGGCAATACTCAGCTGGGCATACTCTGCAATACTTGGGCAATAATCTGGCAATACTCTGGGCATACTCTGGCAATACTCTGGGCATACTCTGCAATACTCTGGGCATACGCTGCAATACTCTGGGCATACTCTGCAATACTCTGGGCATACTCTGCAATACTCTGGGCATACTCTGCAATACTCTGGGCATACTCTGGGCATACTCTGCGAATACTCTGGGCATACTCTGGGCAATACTCTGGGCAATACTCTGGCAATACTCTGCAATACTCTGGGCATACTCCGCAATACTCTGGGCATACTCCGCAATACTCTGGGCATACTCCGCAATACTCTGGGCATACTCCAGCAATACTCTGGGCATACTCCGGCAATACTCTGGCAATACACTGGCAATACTCTGGCAATACTCTGGGCATACTCTGGGCATACTCCGGCAATATTCTGGGCATACTCCGGCAATACTCTGGCAATACTCTGGCAATACTCTGGCAATACTCTGGGCATACTCCGCAATACTCTGGGCATACTCTGGGCATACTCCGCATTACTCTGGGCATACATCGCCCCTGTCCCCGTGAGCTCGCATGCAGAAGCGAACGCATACGCAAGTCCCGCCCACATATGAAAACGGTGTTCAAACCACACATGTGAGGTATCTCTATATAATGTTTTGGGGTTCTATGTAATTTTCTAGCAAATAAATGATGATTTTTACTAGGGTTGTCCCGATACCGATACTAGTATCGGTATCGGGACCGATTCCGAGTATTTGCGGGAGTACTTGTACTCCCGCAAATACCCCCGATACCAAAATAGAATACTGCCCGCCCCTCATATTGCAGCGATGGCCTGTCCCTCATACCTTTAGATATGATGATGCCGCCGCTGCCGCATACCGCCGTTAATTCCCTGCAATATCGCGTAGCGCACATTACAAGCTTTCATTCTGAATACTTGTAAATGCCTGCGCCGCCATGTACAGACACTCCCCTTCTCCGGATTGGTGGGATCCCTCCAATCCCGAGAAAGGGGGAGTGTCTATACGCGGATTCGTGCATAGACACTCACCCTTGCTCAGGATTGGAGGGATCCCTCCAATCCGGAGGAGGGGAGTGTCTATACATGGAAGCGCAGGCATTTACAACTATTCAGAATGAAAGCTTGTAATGTGCTCTACGCGATATTGCAGGGGATTAACGGCGGTATGCGGCAGCGGCGGCATCATCATATCTAAAGGTATGAGGGACAGGCCATCGCTGCAATGTGGGGGACATACGAAGCTGCAATGTGGGGGACATACATGGCTGCTGCAATGTGGGGGACATACATGGCTGCTGCAATGTGGGGGACATACATGGCTGCTGCAATGTGGGGGACATACATGGCTGCTGCAATGTGGGGGACATACGAGGCTGCAATGTGGGGGACATACATGACTGCTGCAATGTGGGGGACATACATGGCTGCTGCAATGTGGGGGACATACATAACTGCTGCAATGTGGGGGACATACATGGCTGCTGCAATGTGAGGGACATACACAGCTGCTGCAATGTGGGGGACATATATGGCTGCTGCAATGTGGGGGACATACATGGCTGCTGCAATGTGGGGGACATACGAGGCTGCAATGTGGGGGACATACATAACTGCTGCAATGTGGGGGACATACATGGCTGCTGCAATGTGGGGGACATACATAACTGCTGCAATGTGGGGGACATACATGGCTGCTGCAACGTGGGGGACATACATAGCTGCTGCAATGTGGGGGACATACATGGCTGCTGCAATGTGGGGGACATACATGGCTGCTGCAATGTGGGGGACATACATAGCTGCTGCAATGTGGGGGACATACATGGCTGCTGCAATGTGGGGGGACATACATGGCTGCATTATGTGGGGGGACATACATGGCTGCTGCAATGTGGGGGGACATACATGGCTGCATTATGTGGGGGGACATACATGGCTGCATTATGTGGGGGGACATACATGGCTGCATTATGTGGGGGACATACATGGCTACATTATGTGGGGGGACATACATGGCTACATTATGTGGGGGGACATACATGGCTGCATTATGTGGGGGGACAGACATGGCTGCTGCAATGTGGGGGACATACATGGCTGCTGCAATGTGGGGGACATACATGGCTGCTGCAATGTGGGGGACATACATGACTGCTGCAATGTGGGGGACATACATGGCTGCTGCAATGTGGGGGACATACGAGGCTGCAATGTGGGGGACATACATAACTGCTGCAATGTGGGGGACATACATGGCTGCTGCAATGTGGGGGACATACATGGCTGCTGCAATGTGGGGGACATACATGGCTGCTGCAATGTGGGGGACATACGAGGCTGCAATGTGGGGGACATACGAGGCTGCAATGTGGGGGACATACATAACTGCTGCAATGTGGAGGACATACATGGCTGCTGCAATGTGGGGGACATACATGGCTGCTGCAATGTGGGGGACATACATGGCTGCTGCAATGTGGGGGACATACATGGCTGCTGCAATGTGGGGGACATACGAGGCTGCAATGTGGGGGACATACATGGCTGCTGCAATGTGGGGGACATACATGGCTGCTGCAATGTGGGGGACATACATGGCTGCTGCAATGTGGGGGACATACATAACTGCTGCAATGTGGGGGACATACATGGCTGCTGCAATGTGGGGGACATACATAGCTGCTGCAATGAGGGGGACATACATGGCTGCTGCAATGCAGGGGACATACATGGCTGCTGCAATGTGGGGGACATACATAGCTGCTGCAATGTGGGGGACATACATGGCTGCTGCAATGTGGGGGACATACATAGCTGCTGCAATGTGGGGGACATACATGGCTGCTGCAATGTGGGGGACATACATGGCTGCTGCAATGTGGGGGACATACATGGCTGCTGCAATGTGGGGGGACATACATGGCTGCTGCAATGTGGGGGGACATACATGGCTGCTGCAATGTGGGGGGACATACATGGCTGCATTATGTGGGGGGACATACATGGCTGCATTATGTGGAGGGACATACATGGCTACATTATGTGGGGGGACATACATGGCTACATTATGTGGGGGGACATACATGGCTGCATTATGTGGGGGGACAGACATGGCTGCATTATGTGGGGGGACATACATGGCTGCATTATGTGGGGGGACATGACATGGCTGCAATATGTGGGGGACATACATGGCTGCATTATGTGGGGGGACATACATGGCTGCATTATGTGGGGGGACATACATGGCTGCATTATGTGGGGGGACATACATGGCTGCATTATGTGGGGGGACAGACATGGCTGCATTATGTGGGGGGACAGACATGGCTGCATTATGTGGGGGGACATGACATGGCTGCATTATGTGGGGGACATACATGGCTGCATTATGTGGGGTGACATACATGGCTGCATTATGTGGGGGGACATGGCTGCATTTGGGGACACATTTTAAAAAAGTATCGGTATTCGGTATCGGCGACTACTTGAAAAAAAGTATCGGTACTTGTACTCGGTCCTAAAAAAGTGGTATCGGGACAACCCTAATTTTTACATGTAGGAGAGAAATGTCAGAATTGGCCTGGGTGCTCCCTGCATGTTGGGCCTCTGTATGTGGCCACCCTGTGTAAAAGTCTCACACATGTGGTATCGCCATACTCGGGAGGAATAGCAGAATGTGTTTTGGGGTGTAATTTGTGGTATGCATATGCTGTGTGTGAAAAATAACCTAATAATATGAAAATTTGATGAAAAAAAATAAAAATCTTGATTTTGCAAAGAATTATGGGAAAAAATGACAACTTTAAAAAACTCACCAGGCCTCTTTCTAAATACCTTGGAATGTCTTCTTTCCAAAAAGGGGTCATTTGGGGGGTATTTGTACTTTTCTGGCATGTTAGGGTCTCAAGAAATGAGAGAGGCTGTCAATACATCAGGTGTGATGAAATTGATCAATTTTCAGTAATTGGTACCATAGCTTGTAGACCCAGACTAAATAATATCCAACATTTTTTTTTTTTTTACCAAAGATATGTAGCAGTATACATTTTAGGCCAAATTTATGAAGAAAAATTTCTTTTTTGCAAAATTTTATAATAGAAATGAAGAAAAATTATTATTTTTTGCAAAATTTTGTTCTTTTTTCATTTATAGCAAAAAAAAAAACGCAGAGGTGATCAAATACCACCAAAAGAAAGCTCTATTTGTGGGGGAAAAAGGACAAAAATTTCATTTGGTTACAGTGTTGTATGACTGAGTTATTGTCATTCAGACTGTGAGAGCACCGAAAGCTGAAAATTGGTCTGGTTATTAAGGGGGTTTAAGTGCCCAGTGGTCAAGTGGTTAATAAATGTTTTTAGACAAGCATTATTACAATATATGGGTCTCTTTTTGCGGTGGGCATGTGCATATGGATGAGGATTTCCTGTCTTGAGCTTGAAAGCAGTTTCTATTAATGAGGGAAGGATCATCAAGGGAAGCATTCAGAAGTGTAGTTTGCCTTTCTTGAGACAAATTGGTAAACAAATCTAGTAAGTGGATGTCCATCAGTGTGGTGGTGAGATGCACAAGGCGATTGCACAGAGAACGCTGGTTTAAGAAGAGTTTTGTGAAGTGGAGGTACAGGTAATTGGATTTGACTTTCAACAGAGAGGGTAGAAGATCACTGTGATGCCGCGTACACACGGCAGAGAACCTCGACGGGCAGAACACATCGTTCCGCCCGTCGAGGTTCTCTGCCGGCCGTCAGATTCGGCGACCCGCCCGTCGGGAATGGCAACCAGCCATTCATCCAGGCGGGCCGTCGAGCAAATAGAGAACATGCTCTCTATAGCCGCGTACACACGGCAGAGAACCTCGACGGGCAGAACACATCGTTCCGCCCGTCGAGGTTCTCTGCCGGCCGTCAGATTCGGCGACCAGCATTTCATCCAGGCGGGCCGTCGAGCAAATAGAGAACATGCTCTCTATTTCTGCTCGACGGCATTCCCGACGGGATGCTCGCCGAGAGCGTACACACGGCCGAGGTTCTCGCTGGAATGCAGCTTCTAGCGAGGTTCTCGCTGGTTTCTAGCGAGAACCTCGGTCGTGTGTACGCCGCCTATTTCTGCTCGACGGCATTCCCGACGGGATGCTCGCCAAGAGCGTACACACGGCCGAGGTTCTCGCTGGAATGCAGCTTCCAGTGAGGTTCTCGCTGGTTTCTAGCGAGAACCTCGGTCGTGTGTACGCCGCCTGACTGTTTACTAATATTTTGACAATTTTGTTTTAATTCTTAAGGGAATATATTTGAACTTCAGCTTGTTTAATTAAAGTGGATGTAAACCTGATTCATGAAATTTGAGCTGGGCAGATATATCTGCAGTATTTTGTTATCACTCTTCAATGAGCTATGTCCCGTACCTCTCTCCTAAACCATTCCTATCAGCCTGATAACTCTTGACAAATTCTCTGACACGTTAGACAAAAGCAGCCTGAATCTTATGCCAGGGAAAAAATAGATTAGCAGGGAGCAGGCCCTACTACAAAACACCTCTGAGAGTCTCTGCCTATGATGAGAGGGGGTGGGTGCCTTTCCTCCTATCAGCAATTTTAGCTATCTTGGCTGTAGGCCCAGACATCACACTCTGTTAAACAGGAAGAGGAAATCTCCTAACACGATATCAACTTTCTAAACAGTACATAAATGTGAAGACAGCAGATATACATGTAAAACCTTTGTAGGGAGATTTGGTTCATCCCTGTGTATCATCTGAGGCTTTTCACTTCACTTGCTGTATGGAGGGTTTACATCCACTTTAAGCTTTGAAAAAAAAAAAAAAAGGAAATAGAAGCTGATTGGCTACCTTGCACAGTTGTACCAGATTTTGCACTCTCCAGTTTTAGTAAATCAACCCCATAGTATGTTTATCATTATGTCTATATAATTTGTGGGTTGGCTGTTTATAATTTTTGCACTGTAATGTTTTTTGGGGGATTTATAGCACCGTATTGTGTTTGAAGTGGTTTATTAACCCTTTGTTGAAACTCATAAAATAGCATGTGTATTTTTTTATTTTTTCGGTAAATAATTGCTTGGAGTTTTGCTTTTAGCTTTGAGGCTAATCAATGAAACACCTTACCCATGTATAGGGCCTGTATATTCATTCAAGTATTACTATAATTTATGTGTCTGTAAATGGTTTTGCATAAAGTTGGAAAGGATTTTAAAAAATGGGTTTACAGAAAAATGGTGGTCTTTCTCATTTATGTGCACCTTTAGTGTTCCCTGGCTGTCAGGACCAAATAAATACTAGACATGTGCATTCGTTTTCGTCCGAATGCATTTTCATCCAAACTTTGGATATTTTCGTTATCGTTTTAACAAACGAAAACGAATGCGCAGAATCCAAAAGATCCGACATAAAAAATGCTTTATTTTCATTTTAGTTGCTACAACAGCTCAATACAGATAGAAGATTCGACATGATGCTGACAATAGCAATCTGTGTCTATCGAACCTGTGGTCGAATGTGCCTAACCTTAACTCTACTAGTCTAAGATTATTCTACATAGAGAGGAAAGATTTGACACAGAGAGAAAAGATTTAACATTATAGAGACAGTGTTGGGGTAGACCATTCGATATGAACGACGAAGATTAGACGAAGCAGCGAAAAACATACAAACGTCAAATCTGTCATTGAAGGCTTATGGTGTCTGTCGAAAGTTCTAAGAAGATTCGACAAGCAGCTAAACTGTACAATGCCGAAATTGTACATTTCCGGTCAAATGCTCGGCCCATAGGCTATAGAAGAATTTGAATGTTGGTCGACTAGTAATAACAAATTATAAATATAATTATTACTACACAACATTACAATTCTACTATAGCTTTTAGGTCGGAAATGTACAATTGTGGCGTCGTACAGTTTAGATGCTCCATCGAATCCATCGAATCTTCTTAGAACATTCGACAGACACCATAAGCCTTCAATGACAGATTCGACCTTAATTAATTCGGATTTTCGGACAAATGCATTTTTTAAGGAAAAAAAATAATAAAAACAAATTTTGGGAGTAACTAAATAAATTTATTTTTCAGACGAAAACAAAATTTCGAAATTAAATATTTCAGTGTGCACATGTCTAATAAATACTGAATTTTACTTGTTGCCTGGAATGTCTTTTTGAATAAGTTAAGTGACCCTCGTGAATAAAATGTAAAAAAAAAATAAGTGTAACCAAAGCAACATGCAGCACAACCAGCATACAATAACCATAATGACATTCTCAGAATCATTGCATGTAATTGGGCTTGGATAAGCACTGAAAAACAATGGCATACTGTGAAATGAATTCAGTTCTACAAACATCCTCTTATGTTTACATGTATGTAAGCAAATAAGCATCTGCAAAGAATAATGTAAGTATTTGCATCAAAATTGCAAGGGTTCACAGGAACAAAAATAAATTATCATAATTCATACCATTGAAGTGTATCTGGTCTGTAAATCCATTTAAAGTCTTTGTTTCTTAGCCTAATGCCGCGTACACACGGTCGTTTTTTGCGATGAAAAAAAAACGACGTTTTCAAAAACGTCATTTAAAATCATCGTGTGTGGGCAAAACGTCGTTTTATGTCTTCAAAAAAACGATGAAAAAAAAATTCGAACATGCTTGAATTTTTTGTGTCGTTTCTCAAAACGTCGTTTTTTGTGTCATAAAAAGTCACCGTGTGTGGGCAAAACGATGTGCAAAACGACGTTTTCAACCCGCGCCTGCTCAGAAGCAATTTTTCAGACGGGAGCGCTTGTTCAGGTAAAACTACTGTTCAGAATGGATTAAGCACATTCGTTTCTTTTTAAAAGTATAATGAAGCAAAGAATGCGCTGCATTTGAACCAATGCATTTAAATGCTACACTAAATTCCTAGTTTGTTGTGGCTCATCTTGTTACATAGTTGACATTTCAAAAAAAAAAATATTTAAAAATAAAAAAAAGGGAGATGATGTGCTTAAACCAAAAAAGAGGAAATAAAGAAATAAAGACCAAAAAAAAAAAAAAAATAGAAAGTCAAAAGGTTAACAGATCTTGTTACATATTTCTGTTAACCTTTGTTTTTTTTTTTCTTTATGTCTTTATTTCCTCTTTTTTTGTTTAAGCACATCATCTCCCTTTTTTTTTTTTAATGTTTAAATGTTTATCAAAATGTGAATTCTGGTTGATTTTGGAGTGTGTGAAGTGACCCAACATATTTTTTATTTATTTTTTTAATAAATTACCAACAAGGAGGTTGTTGTCCCATGTTCCTTATTTTTTTTTAATGTGTCTGCCTACTCAGTAAATGATCTCTATATATTGTTCAAAATACACATGTACAAATTTTGCAACGAAAAAAAAAAGACATTTATTTCTGTCGCAAAGCAATAAAGCAAATCAAAAAATTACACACATCTGGCAAATAAAAATGTAATCAAAATAAAAACAAAAAAGCCAGGAAGAAAGCAAAGGAGACCCTGCTGGTATTTGAAAAGACAAGGGTCCAACAAAGCAACACTGACGTCTGTCAAGACAAAATAAATTCGATTAGGGGCACCATCATTTCTTCTTCCCTTTACTCTTCCCTGCAGTCTTCCCTGCAGCCTTCCCTGCAGCCCGAGTCTTCGGGGGCTGGGTTCCTGGAGGCAAGGTTGTGGCAGGAGCCAGAGCAGGCTCAGGAAGAGGAGGAGCAGGAGAAGGAGCAGGAGCAGGAGCAGGAGCCGGAGCAGGAAGAGCAGAGAGGACAGGAGTGCCGATCAGCCCAATGTCAATGTCGTCATTGAGCTTGCCCAGTGTGGCCATGCTTATGGCCTTAAAGAT
Source organism: Rana kukunoris (assembly GCA_029574335.1). NCBI lineage: Eukaryota > Metazoa > Chordata > Amphibia > Anura > Ranidae > Rana > Rana kukunoris. Next base: position 510,493,294 of record CM056050.1, read on the forward strand.
TAAGAGCTCGCAGCGCACACGCTGGCCCGGCTCCAGCTTTTGGAGCTTGGCCGTGATCAGCGCTCCAAAGCCCTCTTCTTCACTGGGTTGCTCTCTGATGGCCGCTGTTGCTTCACGGAGCATGGCCTGGGTCTCCTCCTCCATTTGCATGAGTCTCCGTGCCCTTTTTGCGGGAGTGCGTAGAGGAGGGATCTGGGAGATGCAATCTCGCCGGCGTGACTCCTGTCCCCCCGTGGGGCCTGCCTCCTCCTGTCTCCCCGTGGGGCCTGCCTCCTCCTGTCTCCCCGTGGGGCCTGCCTCCTCCTGTCTCCCAGTGGGCTCTGCCTCCTCCTGGCTCCCAATGGGCTCTGCCTCCTCCTGGCTTTGCTCTGTCTGTGTAGGAAAAAAAGGGACCTAGTTAATTTGTTGTCCTCATTAATCACACCCATTTCTAAAATCCTGACATATGCTAATTGTCTGCAAAAATCGTTTACACACAGGGCACACATCCCTAATTTTGTGGCCTCTTACCCAGCTACAGATATGTGCCCCCTAGCGGTGGGGGGTTGATGTTGGCTGAAATTGCTCAGTAGGGGGCCTTTCCACAAACTAAAAATGGATGTTTTGTTTTGTGGGGGTGGCCAAAATGGGAATTAACAAAAAGGCTGTTTCTCATCTGCGACCCCTTCCCGGTGTATTGTGTTTACCCCCCTAGAGGTGTACCCAAAATTTACACACAATCATTATGACCTGTGCATTTATGGATTTTGTCCCCATTCTGTTTTGCGGCTATTGCCTAGTGACATGTTCCTAATTTTTGCTGCAATCATATATAATTTACAACACTTGTAACATCAATTTGACAACATTATTCTACATTGCAGTTCATAATTTGTTAGTAAAATGCAATACCTGGCTCCATGGGTCACAATCTGGGTCCTCCAGTAACTCAGCCTCTTCCTCCGAGGTAGCCTGCTCTTGCCTGCAGGGAAGACTGGAGGACTGACTGCAGGGAAGAGGGGCCTGTCTCCTTGGGGGAAGGGTCGACACGGATGGCCGGGATTCTATATGGTCATCCAGGAACTGCAGCTGATTATAATACCAGAGGTTTGGCCTATATACGGACTCAGCTGCAGCTCCTGATCGGATTGAGGCCTGGACTAATGACCGTTGGGTCCTGTAGGTGCCCCTAATCGAATTTATTTTGGTCTTCACAGTCGCAGTAGTTGCATTTGGGACCCTTGTCTTGACAAATACCAGAATGGTCTCCAGTGCTTGCTTCCTGGCCTGTTTGTTTTTATTTTTTTTGTTTTTTGTTTGCCAGAGGACTGGCTGCTCCCTCCATCTTTGTATGAATTCTGTAAAAAATTCCTGCTCCTTGAAGGCCTCCATGTTGTCTGCACGTAAAATGGAAAAACCTAGTGTCAGTGAAGCCACTCCTACTACTAAAAGCTTTAAAACACCATATCTTCTCTAGCACACAACATCATCCACTGTTCAATAATATTAACGTCAAAAATTCAGTTACATACCGTCGTATGATTCGATCGTGACTTGCGCCTTCTTCCGCAGACTGTGAACGTCGCTTTCAATGACGTCGGATCCCTTTAAACACTGCGCACGTGTGACGCGACGCACACGTGTGATGCGAGGCATACCCCGCCCCTGACGTTCGGTCTCGTCCTTTACACGCCCCTTTCTCTAACTTTTTTTGGTGGGTGTCATTTCTGGAGGAACAAGCCCGGGCAAAAATATGGCAAGCTCAAGCCAGGAGGCAGGCCAGAACCAGACCAGAAGAAGCTCCAGGCGGAGGTACAAGGCCTCAAACATGGCTTTCAAGGAGATGGTGGAGATGGTGACCATCTTTCAGCAAGAGGACTATGATGGCAAGCACGGCCCTTACCTGCATCCCAATAAATTGAAGGCGGACATAATGGAGAAAGTCATTAGGAGCCTCAGGCGGAAATTTGGACAAAGCAGGAGCAAAGAACAAGTCAGAAAGAGGTGGTCTGACCTGAAGAATAGAGAGCCAGAGCAGCTGCAGCGAATAAAAAGAATGATCTTCATGACTAGTTCCCGTGGACAAATCGGAGTGCAATCACTGTATCCTCTAAAAAGATCGTATTTGTATGATTGCAGTTTGAACATACGACGACTCCTACGACCAGTTATTGTTCTCACAAACATTAAAGTTGTGACATCTTTATTATGTTTTTAATGTGACATCAATTGTTTTTTTTTAATGTAGATGTGTACCTACTAGATGTGAATAATTAATAGTAATAATAATACGCAGAAAAAGGAGAGTGCGCTCAGCAGTGGATTCTACACATGTGGACTCTGTAGTTGTATTTTTCATTATCTTTCATCCCTCTAATCTTTTACCTTTCTGGTTTCCCTTTATTCTATTTCGTAGGGCGTAAGGAAGCATCAAGGCAGGACGCAAGTACTGATCAAGTAACACCCCCGAGGGATCTGGATGAAGGGGAAGCTGCCACCACATCCGGTAATGTGTCTGATAACACAGATACACAGGTTATGTAGGTAGGATTAATTTTTATTAATACATGGTTTGCTCGCACATTTCAGGAGCAAGTCGTGCTGGGTCAGCACTTGATAAGGACACTGCACCTTACCTCATTCGAGAAATATGGTCCTGCGCCGAACAAATTGAGGACATCCAGCAAGCATCCAGACAAGTCCTGGAAAATACAAAAAGGGTGGGACTCCAGCTCAAAAATGTCCTGGATGTTTTGGGGAGGGTTTAAAGTATTTTTTTTTTATTTTTTATGTACGTTTTGTTAATGAGAGGAACAAACACTATTTTATAGTTATTTTAATCACCAGAAAAAAAAAAAAAATAATATGATTGTATAGTTATTTTAATCACCAGAAAAAAATAATAATAATAATAATATGATTGTATAGTTATTTTAATCACCAGAAAAAAAAAAAAAAATAATATGATTGTATAGTTATTTTAATCACCAGAAAAAAATAATAATAATAATAATATGATTGTATAGTTATTTTAATCACCAGAAAAAAAAAAAAAAATAATATGATTGTATAGTTATTTTAATCACCAGAAAAAAAAAAAAAAAAAAAAAAAATGATTGTATAGTTATTTTAATCACCAGAAAAAAAAAAAAAAATTAATATGATTGTATAGTTATTTTAATCACCAGAAAAAAAAATGATTGTATAGTTATTTTAATCACCAGAAAAAAAAAAAAAAAATTAATATGATTGTATAGTTATTTTAATCACCAGAAAAAAAAAAATGATTGTATAGTTATTTTAATCACCAGAAAAATAAAAAGTGTTTTTGTTTGAATCACTAGAAAAAAACCAAAGGATTGTACCTGTTTTCTTGTTCAAATAATGTTAAAAAATAAAAAAATTGTCACTTTCACAATTGTGTGGCTTGTTATTTTATATGAATGCTGACCTTCAAAATATGTTACTGCTGGTAACATCAAACAATGATGGATATTTAGACCATTCAAAACACATAAAACACTATGATAACCTAGGAGGCAATGAAAATACACAAACATTCACAATATGTTAAAAAAAATAAGTAGACTGTTTCTTTCATTAAAGATTTTTATTATGCAAATCAGCCAAGATCTGGCATTGGTATGGCCCCCCTACCCATAAAGTAGTCCACGTAGGCCTGGCGCACAGCACGTGCATTTTGGGGGGCCAAGCCTGGATGGCCTGCCTCACGGGCCACATCAGGTACATGAACTGCCTCGTCAGGCAATAAAGCAATATAATTGACAGAATGTCTTCTGAGATAATTATGGAGGATACAGCAACATAAAATGATGGTATCCCATTTGTATTCAGCCATGTTTATGGCCGTTAAAAACAAGCGGAACCGGCTGGCCATGATGCCAAACGCATTCTCAACCACTCTTCTGGCTCTGGCCAGCCGATAATTAAAGACCCTCCTCTCATGGGTGAGGGCACGTTGGGGAAATGGCCTCAGGAGGTGGGGACCCAAGCCAAATGCCTCGTCTGCAATGAACACAAAAGGAAGCCCCTCTTCGTTCTCCTCCGCAGGTGGCAATCCCAGCTCCTCCGACTGAAGCCGTTGGGCAAACTCGGTCTCGGCAAAGACCCCGCCGTCCGACATCCGCCCATTCTTCCCAACGTCTAGATATAGAAATTCATAATTTGCTGAAACCACCGCCATCAGCACGACACTGTGGAACCCCTTGTAGTTATAAAAATGGGATCCGGAATGGGGTGGTGGCACGATGCGGACGTGCTTGCCGTCAATAGCTCCTCCACAATTTGGAAAATTCCAGCGCTGGGAGAATTCCGCTGCCACAGTCTGCCATTCCTGTGGCGTGGTGGAGAACTGTAGAGAAAACCAAAAAAAATTATTCAAACAAACATTCCTAATAGAATATCCAAAAACATTCTTGGATCCTAAAAAAAGAAGAGCGTTAAGTTCAAGTATTAATTATTGACCCAATCATAAATTAAAAATAATTACTAAGCATATTAATCACACCCTCTGATGGTCACAAAACACAAACAAAATAGGGTGAGGGGGGGCCCCAAGATGAGTTTGAGACCTTGAAACATTTAAAAAAAAAAAGGGAAATTGTAAAAAAGATTGGGGGGGAGGGGGAACTACAATAGGGAACAAAAATCAAGGGGGATATAGGGACTTCTAAATACTGAACAACAATAGGGAACAAAAATCAAGGGGGATATAGGGACTTCAAAATACTGAACAACAATAGGGAACAAAAATCAAGGGGGATATAGGGACTTCAAAATACTGAACAACAATAGGGAACAAAAATCAAGGGGGATATAGGGACTAGGCTAGGTGGGCTTGTACATTACTCAAAAATATGAAAAATAAGAACAGTTTGTGCATTTAAAGGACACCACTTACCTTAATATACTCCTCCTGCAAAACCTGGATTATGGCACAACAGGTGTCCGGGATTATGAGGCCCAGAGCCTGGGGGGAGATGCCCGTCGAGAACTTCAAGTCCTGCAGACTTCTCCCTGTTGCCAGGTACCGCAAGGTAGCAACTAGCCGCTGCTCAGCAGTGATGGCTTCCCGCATAACGGTGTCCTGCCTGGTGATATAAGGCGACACCGAAGCCAAAAGCTGCTGGAATACGGGGTCAGACATCCGAAGAAAATTCCTGAAATCATCAGGGTTATTTTCTCGGATCTCCCGCAGCAGAGGCATATGAGAGAACTGGTCCCTGCGAAGAAACCAGTCCTTGGCCCACAAAGTCCTTCTCGCCCTCCTCAAGGACCGGAGCCGGGATGCAGCACACATCCTAACAAGATGCAAAGCACGCTCTCGGCGACGAGAACGTACCCGCAACATGGTTAGAAAACGGTCGTCAAATCAGATCGGACTAAAAAAAAAAACGCGCTGAAGAACAGAAAGGCCTCTGAAGAACGACCTGCAAAACAGTAACGTGTAAACAAGAACGCACTGCCAAAACAGATACGATCGGAAAACAAGCACTGTAACACAGATACGAACCCAAAAGCACAAACTGTAAGACAGAAAACGTTTTTTAAAGCACGAAGACTGAAAAGCGCGAATCGTCTCTCACCAAACTTTTACTAACACGCAGCAACACGATATCAGCAAAAGAGGCCGTCTTCCGCATGGAAATGACCCTTTATAGTCCCGTCGTACGTGATGGACGTCACCGCGCACTGCTCGAGCTTTTGTGAAAAACGATGGTGTGTACGCAACGTCGTTTTGGAAAATGAAGTTTGAAAAACGTCATTTTTTTTCATGAGAGAAAACGTCGTTTTTTTTCATCGCAAAAAGTGATCGTGTGTACGCGGCATCAGTGTATTATTCCCAGCCAATAAAGAGAAAGAATATGATCAATTATTATATATTGTAAGTGGTTCTCAGATTGTCCTAATTTTTCAGAAATGGACATCTGATTAAGTAAATAAAATGTAAATTTCATCAATTTATCACTTTTAGCATAAACACCCCAATATGTACTCGTATATCACAAAGATTGATGTATATAATCCCTCAATAAGGATTTATTGACCTGAATGAGATTGGATGTAAAAGGAACCCCACAATTTATTACTGCATGTCACAGAGAACAAGTAGGACTAGGAACAATCTTTAAGTGGCTCAGCATTTGACACAGAAGAGTAACTGGATTTCACCAACCGGTCTATAATGTACTTATTATATTATATGCCAGCTGTAAGAATTTATACTAAGGTATGCTGAGGTAGCCAGTTGAAATATACAGTTTCATGCTTCACTGAATTGTACAAAAATACAAGTACAGTGCAAAAATTATTCCACCCACTGGTAAATTAGTGTCAAAATTTTACGCAATTGGTCAAATCGTTATATATGCCAATAAAACAAACAAAAGAAATACTTGAAGTGGAAGTTCAGCCAAAACGCTAAGCCCTCCTTCACAGGAGGCGGGTTCCGTCAGTATGGAGTCCGCCAGCTCAGTGGGAGATCTCTCCGCTGATCTCCGCTAAGCATGGATGACAGGATGACAGGATGACAGGTCCCTCTCTGCTCACTGAGCAGGGAGGGGCTTGTGCAGCGCTGCTGCCTCCTATGGAGAGATCTGATGAAAACGCACAGCATGTCCGTTTTCATCAGATCTCACCCGATCTGATTCACCATGGACGGATGGGCACGTATCGCCATAGTCTGATTTTAGCAGATTGGATTGGGTCAGATGTCAGCGGACATGTCTCCGCTGACATCCGACGCTCCATAGGATTGCATGGAGCAGCTGTTCAGGTCCTCCGACAAAACTGACAGGCGGACCTGATCAGTCCGACCGTGTGAAAAGGGCCTAATTCTTCTCTCTGCCACATTCTAAACCTAATCTATCTAACCCTTTAAAGAAAAAAATCACTATACTTGACTTTCTGAAGCGGATCCAGTAAGGTCTCCAGCGGTGGCTGTTGTGTACAGAAAGAAAGCCTACAATGGCTATGAAATGAATAGGAAGTGACATAACCCATAGACTTACGATGGGGCTTCTGTTGTCAGCTGCCTTTCCTGCACACTCCTATTGAAGCCTCTGCTGACAGTTAGGGCCCATTCACACCTGCACGTTTTGTAGTCTGAAGCCTGAAGCTATAAAACACTAGAGGGGAAAAAATCCATTATTCTCAATGGAGATGGTTCACATCTTCACTCCGAAAACGACTGAGGCCGAACGCCTGAAGCTGAAACAAGTTCTGGACCCTTTTTTGTCGCTCAAATTGTGCGGATTTGGGCGTTTTTTCGAACGTTTGTATTCCCATAGAAAGTAATGTATATGCTCGATTCAAGCATCTAGCGCTACAACAAGCGTTTCTACGGGCGTTTTGTCACTTTAATCTGCTCAAGTGAAGTAGGTTTTACATAGGAAATGACATAAACATACACAGGAAGTGCACATATCACCATTTTGGGATAGGCAGACATGGAGTCCAGCAACATGGAAGGGGAAGTGGATGAGACAGTATGTCTTTTAGATCAGGAGAGCTTTTTCAGAATGGTAAAGCAGCACCCCTGTCTGTATGATTCCAGAAATCCATGCTACAAAAACTTCGAGCGAGCAAGAGGAGGGCATGGAACCAGATTGCCAGCCAAGTTTTCACAAACTGGGCAGACCTAACTGGCCGTGTGAAGGATGATAAATGTAAACCCCTCTAAACATAACTAACCACCAAAATGACCATAGGGAGATAATAGGATGATTGTTATTTAGTATATTAAAAATAACAGAACCAGAAAAACAGTACTAGCTTATGCTTATATTCCTATGCATTGCTTACAAGATCATACATATGATAAAACAGACAATAGATGTGAAATTGCAGTTCACTATGATCACTTATGTGTACACACAAATTGCATTCCTTATTTTATAAGTGTAAGCACCTATGCATAAGAGTATTAGTATAGTATTGTCAGCATGTCACAAATACATCATGGCACACTCTGATCCCTAGTGGATATTGTATGGATACTGCACCCAAAGATTAATATATATAAAAACAAAAAACCCTTCTCAATACATCAAAATGTTTAATAATTATTCAGTACAGCATAGTATATGGTTGTTAAGAAAAAACTGAAAAGGTAAAATTATTCAATTGCCTCAAGCTGCCATGGCACCTGTCCTGCTGGAGACATAAAGTAGGACGCAAATTGATCCCTGACATGTGTACCTTGTCTGTTTCCACGAACAGCAGTCCAATGAGCTCTTTCCATGTTCTGATGCAATGGGTCCTCAAACTCAAATCCATCCCGCTGCCTTAAAAAGTTATGCAAGGCACATGCAGCTTAAACAGCACAGACTGCATTTTGCATGTTTAGAACAATGTGAGTGTGTAGGACCCGCCATTTGTTTGCCAAAATGGCAAAAGCACATTCGACAACTCGGCGTTCTCTTGTTAGCCGATAATTGAACACACTCTTCTGTTCAGTTAGATTGTGCCCCGAATAAGGCCGTAGAAGATGCTCACTTAGAGCAAAGGCCTCATCCCCCACAAAAACACTGGGTAGGGGAGGGCCATTTGTGCCCGGGAGTGGACTGTTTGTCTGAAGGTCCAGACAATTGGTACGCAGCATGTGTCCAAAAGATGAATTACCAAATATAGTAGAGTCAGCGCTGTTGCCATACGACCCAATATCTATGTAACGGAAGCAATAATTAGCATCAGCCACAACCATTAAAACAAAAGAAAAATATTTCTTGTAATTAAAATAGTGGCTTCCGCTACCCATGGGCTTTGTGATCCGAATATGTTTCCCATCGATCGCTCCAATGCAAGTGGGGAAGTTGCAGCGTTGCCAGAAAACTTCTGAGATCTGTGACTATTACTCTGCTGTAGGTTTCAAACATCCCAAATAGCAGAGCAGGTGTCACGGACGATGTAACTTGCTGTCGATTTTCCAACACGAAAGGCATAGTGTAGACTTGCTAACCATTGTCCGGTTGATAGATACCTACAAGGAAAAAAAATATATATTTGTATTTGTTTTTTGACAGTTAAAATGTTTAAAACAAAGTGGAAGAGTATACGTGACGCCTTCACTCGACATCTAAGACTGCAAAGGGAATTTAGGAGTGGGTCGGTGGTGTGTGCCCCAAGAGATTACATGCATGCTAGGGAATTGGAGTTTCTTCGGCCATTGCTGGCTTTGGGGAGGTAAGCTATCATCTGTACTAATGTCATTAAACAAAATGTAATAAGTAAGTTATAATAATTCATTTTTATTTTCAGTACTGAAAACTGCTGGGAGGAAAGTACTTCTAACAACAAAATGGACACAGATGCTAACAGTCAGCAAGCAAGCCAAGCATCAGGTGATCAAGCGGGCCAAGAGCCGGAGAGCCAATTGTTGACTCCATCACAGTCTACATCTGCCACACCTGTGGGAGACGAGGAGTCCATGCCACCAATTTGTGCTTGTATACTTGCTAGAGCAACAAGAAGGAGGGCTCCAGAACCTGATTTCAATCGTATGTAAGACATCATGGCATGTATGTCTAAAAAGAATGACCAGCAACAGGTCACACGTTCAGGCTTCTGCAAGATGTCTGGAGGGGCTGATGGAGAAGGTACCATCTGAACTCCAGGCAGACATGTTGACAGGTACCATACGTTACATCGCAACTTTCATTCCACCAACCACAACATATAAATCCTCTGAACCTCCACCACCCTATGGTCCCTATGCAACTCCCGCCCTGCCACATCTGCCAGCACCACATTCTTTACCCCTTCCTCAGTTGTCATCACCACATTCTGCCACCCACCTTCTTCGGCCAACACCACCACCTTCTACTTACCTTCCTCTGCCAACACCACCACCTTCTACTTACCTTCCTCTGCCAACACCACCACCTTCTAATTACCCTCCTCTGCCAACACCACCACATTCTAGTTACCTTCCTCTGCCAACACCACCATCCTCTAATTGGCAGCATAATAAGAATCCATCCACCTCTAGCTGGTCACATTATGGCTATGCTATGAATGTGGTGATATCACCTGATGAGCGAGAGAACTCCTCCCAAACATTCCATCAGCTTTAAAAAAAAAAAATTGTATATGTGAAGAATGAACAAAGGAACATAAAAAGTTATATTTCAATATTTTATATATTTAAAAAAAAAGTAAAGTTTATTTTTGGCTTTAAAAACATGTGTTTGCTGTTTATTTGATGCATATACAAAAATATTATTATTAGGTTCTACATGTAAGAGTCTAGTCTTTAACCCCCCTGGCGGTATCCCCGAGCGTGACTCGGGGTGGATTTTTTATGTAAAAATCGGTATCCCCGAGTCACGCACGGGGTGAATATGCAGAGCCTGCAGCGCGCTGGCTTACCTTGTATCCAGGCAGGGTTACTGTACTTACCTTGTCCCTGGATCCAGCGATGCATCCCCGCTGTGTGAGCGAGTGGCGTCCTCCATTCGACTCACACAGTGCCCGCGCGCCGCCGATCTCCGTTCCCTGCGACGTAACGGCGCACGGGGGCGGAGACCGGCGGCAAATTCAAAAAAGTAAACAAACACATTACATACAGAATACTGTAATCTTATAGATTACAGTACTGTATGTAAAAAGTACACACCCCCCTTGTCCCTAGTGGTCTGCCCAGTGCCCTGCATGTTCTTTTACATAATAAAAACATTTTTTTTGTGCCTGCAAACTGTAGATTGTCCATAGCAACCAAAAGTGTCCCTTTATGTCAAAAGTGATTTTAGAGCAGCTAGAAAACAGCGATAATAAATTATAATCACTTGCAGAAATGAGCGATAGCGATTTGTGGGGAAATTCGTCATAAAAAGATAAAAGTAATGACAACGACAATTCTGCAACTGAGCAAATTTCAGTGATTTTGATTTGATTACATTAGTGAATAATTTTTATTATAATTACATTATTATTTGTTATAATTATTTATAGTTATTCATTATATTATAATTTTATGATTTTGTGTTTCAAACTTTATCATACCAGAGATGTTTACTAGACTATTGTTTGGACAAATTTAAGTGAGCTATTCCTAAGAATTGCAGGCCTACAGTATAAAACGCAGAATTTCCATGCAAAATAATTGTACCGCTTTTGGTACGTAATTCCAGACAGAATCATACCGCCAGGGAGGTTAAAAAAATTAGAAAACATAAATAAAAAATTACCTCAGTGTGATGATTAGTCGCTCCACAGGGGGTATACTGTTACGGAAATATGTGTCCATTCGTTGCAACCGACTACTGAGTAAACCCAATAACTCATCAAAGCTATGATCAAAAAAAAAAAGAAGTGGGGTTTTTAGTGGACATGATAAGAAAGGAACAATGTCAAACATCATGAAAGTAATTTTGACTAACCTTTTTATGGACATCCTAGGCTGCGTACACACGAGGAGACATATCCGATGAAAACGGTCCGACAGACAGATTTCATCGGATATGTCTCCTGGAGATTTTGGTCTGATGTGTGTACACACGATCAAACCCAAATCCCCGTGGACGGACAGCGCGGTGACGTGGTGGTGACGTTGACGCCGCCACGTCACCGAACCAGGAAGTAAAATACTTTCGGCGCATGCGGGGGATTTAGGCGTACTAACCAGCGGACATGTCGGACAGACGGGTTTCCAGCAGACAAGTTTTAAAGCATGCTTTAAAACTTTTGTCTGCTGGAAACCTGTCTGCTAGCCTGTACACACAATCGAATCTGTCCGCTGAAACTGGTCTGCGGACCAGTTTCAGCAGATATATTCGATCATGTGTACGCCGCCCTAGTGTAGTCCAAAAATTTCTCCTCATGATCACGTAGGTCACTGTACATGACCCAAAATTGGCCTCTCTCTTCTCGATCAGCAATTACGGGGTGGATCCGGTATCTGCGTGCCCTCTTCTTTCTCCTCTCTGCGATTTTTATTTTTTGCGCTATAAACAAAAATAGAGCGACATTTTTGAAAAATAATCAATATTTTTTACTTTTTGTTATAAGAAAAATCAAATAAACTAAATTTTAGTCAAACATTTAGGCCAAAATGTATTCAGCCACGTGTCTTTAGTAAAAAAAAATCACAATAAAAAAAAAAATAGCTACCTAGCGGGAACAGTGACACTAATACAGCAAACAGAAAAATGATTGCTTAGTGACACTGGCAATAGGGAGTCAAAGGGTTAACTAGGGCGGTGATCAAGGGGTTAAAACTTTATTAGGGGGGTACGGGGGCTACCCTGAACCTAACACTAACTGCCTGTCACACTGCCTGTCACACTGACACTAAATGCAGTGATCAGTACATATATGATCACTGCATTCAGTGACACTGTGACAGGGGGGTGGGTGATCGGGGGGGTTAATGTGCCTATGTGTAGTGTGTGTCAGTGTAGTGTTGTGCAGACTTACTGTGCGATGTAATCTCTCCTCAGCGGCGGTTGAAAATACCGCTGAGAGGAGAGATTACATCACTTCCCCCTTCCTGTGTTTACACAGGAGGAGGAAGTGCACTGCACTCCCATTGGCTGGGAGCGATCCAGAGGGGGCGGACAAAAATGAACAGCCACCCCCTCATCCTGGATCACTCGCACAGCAAACCGGACCTCCGCATGTACCAGGGGGGGTCCCGATCGGACCCCCGACCCACGTCTAGGCAGGGACGTACAGGTACGCCAATGTGCCTGTACGTGCCATTCTGCCGACGTAAATGTACATGCGGCGGTCCGCAAATGGTTAAAAGGTAAGTTTAACCACTTGCGGCCCGCATATGGTCAATTGACGGCAGCTTAGGGGATCTGAATATCCAAGCTGCCGTCAATTGACGGCATGGTTTTCTCCGGCCACTGGGGGGCGCGCGCGCGCCGATGGCGGCGCTCACGCGCACGCAGCGCGTCCCCGAGATGCCGATGCGCGTGCCTGGCGGTCGCGATGTCCGCCAGGTACCCGCTGATCGGCAGTTTTAGAGCAGGGACGTGAAGCTCTGTGTGTAAACCCAGAGCTTTACGTCCTGTCAGTGAGAGGAGACAGATGCTGTTTCTCTTGTACATAGGGAGACAGCATCGGTCACCTCCCCCAGTCACCCCCCTTCCCCCACACAGTTAGAACACACCCAGGACTCACATTTAACCCCTTCCTCACCCCCTAGTGTTAACCCCTTCACTGCCAGTCATATTTATACATTTTTATAGCACTGATCGCTGTATAAATGTGAATGGTCCCAAAAATGTGTCAAAAGTGTCCGATGTGTCCGTCGCAATATCGCAGTCCTGACAAAATTCGCAGATCGCCGTATTACTAGTAAAAAAAAAAAAAAAAAAAAATTGTCAGAATTCTATCCCTTATTTCCTAGCCACTATAACCTTTGCTCAAACCAATTACTATACGCTTATTGCGATTGTTTTTTTTACCAAAAATATGTAGAATACAATAATATATATATTTTTTTCAAAATTGGATTTTTATTATAGCAAAAAGTAAAAAATATTCTGTGTTTTTTTTCAAAATTGTCGCTCTTTTTTGTTTATAGCGCAAAAAAAAAAAGGCGATCAAATATCACCAAAAGAAAGCTCTATTTGTGGGGAAAAAAAGGACGTCAATTTTGTTTGTAAGGCACGTCGCACGACCGCGCAATTTTAATTTAAAGCGACGCAGTGCTGAAAGCTGAAATTCCGCCTGGGCAGGAAGGGGGTATATGTGCCCAGTAAGCAAGTGGTTAAAATATATATATATATATATATTAGGTATGCTGTGTGATTGAGAACACATAACAAAATATAGTGTTTTTTTTTTAAGTATCTGAATATCACTACGTACTGTATATGTGTCAACAAAAAACAGGTATGTATTCATGGCTTCTGTTCTCCAAGTGAATCAAATTAATTAGTTTCACCTCCACAACCACGATCCTTTAATTGGACAAAAACTCATGCAAGCCATTGCAAGATACTGTATGCCTTCTCATTAATAGAGCAGGTCACAAGTGCCAAGTGCAGGTATATTTGGGACTTCCAGCAATACAGACTTTTACAGACCATACACAGAGCAAATTTCTTTTGATTTTGAAGAAATTTGTTTGATTCCCTCATTAACACAGACAGTGTTGACAGGGTAATCCTTCCCGCAAAGCCATTGTATTCTCCCAGTGGGGGGCGGAGAAAGTCATCCCTGCCAGGAGAAGACAGTGATTATTGCTAGTGGCTATAGCAGCTGCTAGCGATAATCACATGTAAAACCTGGCAGGCCTGTAAGTTGATTGATCGACCAGCATGGTACATTCAGCCTGCCCACACATGGTTTGAGATTCGAACTGTCTATGGCGAGTCTTAAGTGTTCAGATCCTTTTTTTTCCAAGTCATCAAACTGAATCCTAGGAATGGCAATACCATTTCCAATAATAATACCATGCCTAATACTCAAAACTAGAGTTGAGCGGACACCTGGATGTTCGGGTTCGGCGGGTTTGGCCGAATTTCAGAAAAAAGTCCCGAACTTGACCCGAACCCGAACCCGAACCCTATTGAAGTCAATGGGGACCCACATTTTTGACTACTAAAATGTCTCTAAAAAACTAAGGGAAAGGGCTAGAGGGCTGCAAATGGCAGCAAAATGTTGGTAAGAGCATGGCAAGTAAAAATAAAATAAAATGATGGGGCACTATTACTCCCAATGATACCAATGATGGGGCACTATTTCTCCCACTGACACAAATGACGGGACACTATTCCCCCAATGATACCAACGATGGGGCACTATTTCTCCCACTGACACAAATTTTGGGACACTATTCCTGCCAATGATACCAATGATGGGGCACTATTCCTCCCACTGATACCAATGATGCGGCACTATTTCTCCCACTGACAGAAATGATGGGACACTATTCCTCCCAATGATACCAATGATGGGGGACTATTTCTCCCACTGACACAGATGATGGGACACTATTCCTCCCACTGACACACATGATGGGACACTATTCCTCCCACTGATACCAATGATGGGACACTATTCCTCCCACTGATACCAATGATGGGGCACTATTTCTCCCACTGACACAAATGATGGGACACTATTCCTGCCAATGATACCAATGATGGGAAACTATTCTGGTGCAATTAGATTTGTGAAGTAGGACTGACTCCTAACTAATTCTCTCCCTAAAAGCACAATCAGGAACCTTTCCCTACAGTAGCTAATGCAGAGTATCTGACAGGAACATATGCAGTGCTGGTGCAATATGCAGAGTATCTGACAGGAACATATGCAGTGCTGGTGCAATATGCAGAGTATCTGACAGGAACATATGCATTGCTGGTGCAATATGCAGAGTATCTGACAGGAACATATGCAGTGCTGGTGCAATATGCAGAGTATCAGACAGGAACATATGCAATGCTGGTTCAATATGCAGAGTATGTCACAGGAACATATGCAATGCCGGTGCAATATGCAGAGTATCTGACAGGAACATATGCAATGCTGGTGCAATATGCAGAGTATCTGACAGGAACATATGCAGTGCTGGAGTAATATGCAGAGTATGTCACAGGAACATATGCAATGCTGGTGCAATATGCAGAGTATGTCACAGGAACATATGCAATGTTGGTGTAATATGCAGAGTATGTCACAGGAACATATGCAATGCTGGTGCAATATGCAGAGTATCTGACAGGAACATATGCAGTGCTGGTGCAATATGCAGAGTATCTGACAGGAACATATGCATTGCTGGTGCAATATGCAGAGTTTCTGACAGGAACATATGCAGTGCTGGTGCAATATGCAGAGTAACTGACAGGAACATATGCAATGCTGGTGCAATATGCAGCGTATGTCACAGGAACATATGCAATGCTGGTGCAATATGCAGAGTATGTCACAGGAACATATGCAATGCTGGTGCAATATGCAGAGTATGTCGCAGGAACATATGCAATGCTGTTGCAATATGCAGAGTATCTGACAGGAACATATGCAGTGCTGAAGTAATATGCAGAGTATGTCACAGGAACATATGCAATGCTGGTGCAATATGCAGAGTATCTGACAGGAACATATGCATTGCTGGTGCAATATGCAGAGTATCTGACAGGAACATATGCAGTGCTGGTGCAATATGCAGAGTAACTGACAGGAACATATGCAATGCTGGTGCAATATGCAGAGTATGTCACAGGAACATATGCAATGCTGGTGCAATATGCAGAATATCTGATAGGAACATATGCAGTGGTGGAGTATGTCACAGGAACATATGCAATGCTGGTGCAATATGCAGAGATTCTGACAGGAACATATGCAATGCTGGTGCAATATGCAGAGTATGTCACAGGAACATATGCAATGCTGGTGCAATATGCAGAGTATCTGACAGGAACATATGCAGTGCTGGAGTAATATGCAGAGTATGTCACAGGAACATATGCAATGCTGGTGCAATATGCAGAGTATCTGACAGGAACATATGCAATGCTGCTGCAATATGCAGAGTATGTCACAGGAACATATGCAATGCTGGTGCAATATGCAGAGTATGTCACAGGAACATATGCAATGCTGGTGCAATATGCAGAGTATCTGACAGGAACATATGCAATGCTGCTGCAATATGCAGAGTATGTCACAGGAACATATGCAATGCTGGTGCAATATGCAGAGTATCTGACAGGAACATATGTAATGCTGGTGCAATATGTAGAGTATCTGACAGCAACATATGCAATGCAGCTGCAATTAGGTTTGTGAAGTAGGACTGACTCCTATGTATTTCTCTGCCTATAAGCACAATCAGGACCCTTCACCCTAAATTATCTAATGCAGAGTATCTGACAAGAAAATATGCAGTGCAGCTACAATTAGATTTGTGAAGTAGGACTGACTCCTATCTAATTCTCTCCCTATAAGAACATCAGGAACCTTTCCCTACAGGAGCTAATGCTATGTAGATCGCTGAGTATTGTAATTCAATTTCTGAAGCAGCACAATCCTATCTAAATCTGACGGCTTCCATGTCGCCATGTAGAACGGATCTGTTGCAAGTGCTACAACCTGTGAAGGTAACGCGATATGCCCCCCAAGCCCATGTTACTGGCAACACTATAGCGCTGCTACCATCTTTTTGCCTACACGGTCATTGGATCTATCAAAATCAAAATCAAAAACAGAAATAAATACCACAATACCCCCCCCCCTTTTTTCCCCGCCCCCCCCCTCTATTGTTCCATGACACCAGTGAGGTTTTTGGCTGGGAGTATTATTATTATTGTTATTAGGGAGTTACAATACACCTCCCCCTATCTGCTATGTCCATCATTGCTGTAGTCCATCTGCTGGTGGGCTGGTATTATGCATGTATATATGTGTATACCCATAGTATATCGTTTTCTATATAGCACATTATTGTTTAGACATTGATTCATTTATTTATTTATCTTTCTACTATTTTTCTGTTGTTTGGGAGAGAGCTGTGTATGTGTCTTTGTATATATGCATATTTCACATGCAAGTGTGTATATAAATCTTTGTGTTTACCAATCCTTTGGTGCGACCTCCTAGAGGTGTGATCATTGAGGTCAGCAGTGGGTGTGGTCCCCTCCAATTCAATTCAATTCAATTCAATTCATTCATTCATTTAATGTAGTAGTATATAGGCAGTGGACACGGAGGGGTCTATACTGTCGAGCTCTGATGAAGAGGCCCCAGATGCCTCGAAACACGTCAGCCGGCAGTAACACATTCCCTATATCCCCCCACTGTGGAGCGAGATCCGAAGGGAATTCACCTCAACTTTGTTGACAAGCCTGTTCAATATGCTGTTTGTGAGTAGTTTTTAATATTATTGCTATTGGATAGGGTGTTGAGTGGTAGTGCACTAGGCTGGTGCACCTTTCTTTTTCTTTTCTTTGTTTGTGCCAGGACTTCCCCATCCACGAAGGGCAGCAAGGCCACTGCTAGCACCACTTTTTACAATTTTATGACTTTCGATGAAGATTTTTTGATCAATTATTGGACAACCCACCCATGCGCAGGAGTTTGTGTGTTTTTTGTTGTACCCTATCTAAATCTGTCCCTAAGAGGAGCAGCAGCCATTCCCTACCCTAGCTAAAGCAGAGTGATGAGCTGTGCTGTGTGCCTCTAGCTTATATAGAGGCTGGGTCACAAGCTCGGTCACATGCTGCACTGGCCAATCACAGCCATGCCATTAGTAGGCATGGCTGTGATGGCTTCTAGGTCACACAAGTAAAACCAATGCTGATTGGCTGCCCTGCAGCGCGTCGTTACATACCGGAACACTGAACCCGAACCCGAACTTACAGCAAAGGCGTAGCCTGCGCTGCAACAACGTTCTTTTGTGGATCCCCGTAACTTCCTTATTAGCATATTTGAATAGAAAATCAATGGTGTGTCTAGTGCAGTTTTGCGCGGACGGATGCGCCTGTCTATCGAAATTACGCCGGACAAAAAAAAGTAGATTTCTTGCGTATCTCGTTTTGGGGATGCGGAGCATCGAAACGCATGCGCAAATTTAGACTTACGCCACGCATCTCCTGTAACGCCGGCGTAATCGCTCTGTGAATCTGGCCCATTGTGTTTTTTTCAAAGTTGGCACTCTTCTTTTGTTTATAGCGCAAAAAATTAATAACCGCAGAGGTGATCAAATACCACCAAAAGGAAGCTGGAAAAAGAGGACGTCAATTTTGTTTGGGTACAGCATTGCATGACCACGCAATTGACAGTTAAAGCGACGCAGTGCTGTATCGCAAAAAATGGCCTGGTCATTGAGCAGACAAATTTTCCTGGAGTTGAAGTGATTAAATATGTCCCAGACATGCTGACCGTTTGCCAACCTTCTGGCTGGAGAATCCACCCACTACAAGTAGAATAGATCCCAAAAAATAATACAATGGTTTAGGCTCTGACCTGGTAACATCGCTGTTGTACATTCAACTTGCCAATGAAAAACATTAACTGTATGAAAACAATTCACAATATATACCTGTAGATGTGTCAGCTACAATCTGTCTCATTCAAAATAAAATGAATGTAAACCCCATTCATGAAATCTCACCCAGGCACACATATCTGTAGAGTTTACTTATCTCTCTCCAAAGCTCTAGGTCCTGTGTCTTTCTGCTGCTCCGTTCCCCTGTTATCACCATGATAACTTCTGACAAGTTCTCCGACACAGGAGATAAAAGCAGCAGGAAATTTGTGTCGGGGGGAACTTAAAGACAGATAAGCAGAGAGCTTGTCTAATCAGACTACAGATCTGCAAGTTTCTTAATTCCTCTGCCTATGTGGGGGTGCCTTTCCTCCAATCACCTCTCACATAGTGTCTACCCAGACTCCCCTCCTACTGCTAAACCAGAAAGAACATTTTCTAACACAATGTGCACTTTCTAAAGTCTAGCAAGCTGAAGACAGCAGATATACATGTAAAACGTATGCATTGAGATTTGTTTAAACTCTGTGCATCATCTGAGGCTGTTCACTTAACTGTATAAAAACATTTCACAATATGTAGATTTGTCAGCTACAATCTGTCTCATTCAAAATAAAGTGGATGTAAACCCCAGTCATGAAATTTGACCTGGGCACATATATCTGTAGTGTTTACTTATCTCTCTCCAAAGCTCTAAGTCCCGTATCTTTCTGCTGCTCCGTTCCCCTGTTATCTTGTAAAACGTATGTAGCGAAATTTGTTTTATCTCTGTGCATCATCTGAGGCTGTTTACTTCACTGGGTATAGGAGAGGGTTTACATCCACTTTAAGGTCGGTTAGCAGTATTTTTACTACTATGCCATACCTGCCGACTGTATCACTCGGCCCAGCCCCCGGTGCGCTGCGTCATTTGATGTGATTGACAGCAGCGCAAGCCTAAGTCTGTGCTGTTTTCAATCCATCCAGTGTAGCCAATTAACGGCCAGGCTGACCGGCGAAGAGGATGTCAGGGGCGAGCACGGGACTTTCGAGGGGTCAGGTAATAACTGGGGCAGAAAGGATGATCAAGAGGTGGCAGCAGAATTAGCAACAGCAGGTGGGGTACAGTCAGAAGCAACAAGTGAAGAGGACTAAGAGGGGAACCACTAGGAACATTTTTGGTAAGGACCAATCTGAAGGGTAGAGTTACTAAAACTGGAGAGTGCAAATCTGGTGCAGCTCTGCATGCTAGCCAATCAGCTTCTAACTTCAGCTTGACAAAAAATAATCTGGTGGTAATTGGCTTCTATGCACAGCTGCACTAGATTTTGCACGCTCCAGTTTTAGTAAATCAACCCCAATGTGTCAATACTTAACTCCTTTCCAACCAGCCGCCGCAGTTTTACTGCGGCAGGTTGGCTCCCTTGGACAAAACGACGTTACCTTATGTTGCTTCGCCCTTTGGCCACTAGGGGGCGGCATGTGCCTCCAGAGCCGATGAGAGTGTTGGGCAGGCACGATGACCGCCAGCCACCCGCGATCGCTCATGACAGCGAGAACCAGGATCTGTGTGTGTAAACACACAGTTCCCGGTTCACTCAGGGGTGAGGAGACTGATCGTGTGTTCAAGTATGACCACCGATCTCTCTCCCCTTCTAGTCACTCCTACCCCCCCACAGTTAGAACACACCTAGGGAACACAGTTAACCTCTTGATCACTCCTAGGGTTAACCCCTTCCCTGCCAGTGACATTTATACAGCAACAGTGCATTTTTATAGCACTGTTCGCTGTATAATTGTCACTGGTCCCAAAAATTTGTCAAAAGTGTCCGATCTGTCCGCTGCAATATCGAAGTCCCGATAAAAATCGCTGAGCGAAATTTGTTTCATCTTTATGCATCATCTGAGGCTGTTCACTTCACTGATTATAGGAGAGGGTTTACATCCACTTTAAGGTTGGTTACCAGTTTTATTACTACTATGCCCAAGCTGTGTGCCAAGGAAAAGCATATGAACCTTGTGGTGATATAAGTTAATGTACTCATCAGTTCAGTTGACCATGGTATGATTACACACAGACACTACAGATTAGCAAGAGGGCTGACAAAAGCGACAAACAATTCAGCGAAAGAGATTTTGGAAGACCTGCTCGCCTCTGCTAGCGAGCCTCAATAATTTGTTTAATTAAAGCAATTTCATCTGATTGTTTCCATTCATAAATCTGTTAAGGCATATTTATTTCATATTTCATTTGGAAAGCACAAGAAAAGAACAAAGCCGTTTTATTGATAGCCTTTATCCGGAAGAATTGTTTCCTAATTGCACACATACATCACACAGTACAAATCACCAGTAAACGTGTTCAGTGAAATATCTATTGCTGCATTAGCTGCATTAATTAGCAATTTCTGCAGAAAACATTCCATTGAAGTTAACAAATTCCTCATATGAATATATTTGCCTGAAGAAAGACCTTAAAAGGCTGACCAAAAGCTTCTTACATACTTTGAATGTTTGCTCATTTGCATCTAATGTTATTTTGAAGCAGATAAAAACAAAGTATTGTTCAAAATCCATTCTTCTGATTCCAATGTAATCTTTAAGGCTAAACTGAGATACTAGACACATGTCATCATGGCAGTCTATTTTGATCTGAGGGATAATATGTACAGCTGTCACTACAGTCGACTGCAAATCTATCTATATTGCATAGGTGTTATATTCACTTAGTCAACTTTGTTGCTTCATAAATTTGATCTATACAGACATGATTTTAAAAATTTCTTTCAAAAATCAATATACATATATAAAAACCTCAGATTGAAGCTGCCTTTGACAGACTGACAAGCTACATTCTAGTCCTGTTGCAGTGATGTTGAATCTGAACAGCTTCAGTAAAAGGTAAAGTGATTGTAAATGATCCCCTTATAAAACAACCAATTCAGTTTAAAATAAAAATGAAAGGCAAACATTGTTGTATAGATATAAAAAAAAACATTATAAATACAATTTTTCCTTTTTTTTTTAAGTGATCACATTCCCTCTGTTCTCAGGTGCATAAGAGCTGGGGGAGGAGAAGCAGCAACACGTTGAACTTCGCAGTGCATGGCTGTGCAGCGGGGTCGAGTAAGGACAAGTCTGATCATTGGAGGAGAGTGCACCGAGTTCCCAGCATAGCTAGAGAATTGACCATGATGTGCTCTCCTGTTTAGTGTGAGCAGTATTAATTAGGAAAGTAAGGGGACTAGCAGGAACATAAGGGAAGGGATTTCATATTAAGGGAGCAATACAAAGAGAACAGGATACTTTCTCATGCAAGTACATGGTACAGCAGGCACATATCATGAATATGAAGTGTTGGGGTAGCAAACGCTTTAAGTCAATGCCCTGGGGATAATTTTTAGTCTGTGAGTCAGAGAAGGGCTTCTTTCATAACCTATGACCTGCTTTTGGAGAAACATACTGTATATAGCCTTGTTATACAGCTGCTGTGTAACACGCAGAGTGTTTCTGTGAACTTTCCGATGCGAACCGGCACCAAAATAAATAATATTCTGTTTTTACTTAGGTAAATGTAAAATGTTGCATATCAATTGTTCCAACAGGTGGGGCTATAGGCTCATTTTGACATGTTTTCCAGGCCTGTTCACAGTGCTGAATAGATCAGGACAAAATTTTACAGTAGGTCAAAACTCCTATTTTACTACATTAAAGAAAACAAGATAAAGTAATTCAAGTACATTAGGATGTCCAGAAACAACCCACTGATGGGTTTAAAGGATAGTTTTTGACAGTGGTGGCCACTCATGCATGGCGCAGAGGCACCGCCCCTCCTAATCCATGCGCCCGGCCCCTAATCTACATACAGGGTGCCAGACGCATGGATTCCAATGGGTATTTATTTTTTATCTTGGGGGGGGGAGCACATGATAAGAGCCTGAGGCTCCAATTGGCTTTAGAAAAAGGGTGGGTTGGGGCACAGAGCACTGTGCCCCGAGTCATAACCAGTTGTGTGACATTAGCAAATTGCTAATGTCTTCCTGTTTCTCCTCCTGACCAATCAGGAGGCGGGTCCGATTAGCTGGGAGTCCTAAGACCCCATTGACTGGATTCTAGGACTCCTGATTGGCCGGAAAGGAGACTGCCGGGACTCGGGAAGAGAGACACAGAGATGAAGGTAAGAGCAGGGCTGGAGGGGGGGCCTGGCGAGACCCGAGGGAGCAAAGCAGTGATCGACGGGGGGTTGTGGTGAGTGGTAGCGGTGATTGATCAAGCGATGAGGGGTTGGAAGGGGGTTTGTGGTGGTTGAATGGCTGGCTGGGGGGGTGTCTGGCTGGCTGGGTGGGGGCCCCCCAAGAGGTTTGAGCAACAGCTGCCACTGCTTTTTGAAGAACCAACAGGTCTATGTTGACACAGCAGAAAAATGTGAGAAACACCCTGCATTAAAGCCTTTACTAAGGAGTGAGAGAATCACCGGAATGCCAATCACATGAATTCCTTGGAACAAGCAAGGGAGGAGTATGAGAGGAGAGAAGACATGGATTAGGTTGAATGGAGACAAACCTATTCAGCTTGTTATTGAACCTGGAAATTAGGGGGTCCATATCTGGTGTCTTCCACCTGTGACAGAGATTTTGAAACACCTCAGGATTGAAAAAGCCATTCTCCAGAATCCAAGCTGAGGAACTCCCCCAGACAATTCCCACAAACAGTTTGTTAAGCATGTAATGTGCAAAGCAGACCGAACTGAAATGTGAAGTTCTGCCCAAGCCAGAAACAGATCTGTTTCTCTTTGAGCCACTAAAATACTGATTCCACCCTGATGGTCAATGCAAGACACTGTCTTAACATTGACCAAATAGTAGTCAGATAAACTTGCAGATGAGAAGTCCAGCAATGAAAAGAATGTGGAATCACCCTGAATTGGTCAGGAGACAAGCTTCTACGAGGAGCATCTATGGCCCCTATCCCAGCCTGATAAACTTGCATCCAAAACCGTCAGGAGAAAGGAATTCCCTGATTCCAGAGTTAATCTTATGACTCACCTTGCCAGGGCAAGCCTGGTTTTGCTGGTGGGAGGATTAGGAGGATCCAGAGACTGCACTCTCCTATGCCACACTGCCAGAATGTTGCAACAATCTGAAAAGAAATAGGGAATTAGTGACTGCATCAAAAGGAGGACCCCATTAAGTCCAAAACCCAAAGGTGGAGGGTTGGTTGACTCCTACATTGAAGAGTCCTACTAAGGGAATGGAAAGCCTGGAGTTTGTCCAGGGTATGGAATACCCTGACAGGGCTGTTTCCAAACTCAGGCCCAGATGCTGTAAATGATGAGAGGTTCCAGACACTAGAAATACACTGAGGCTTGCTGAACGTAGGAGAGGTTATATTGGGCTGTCCTTTTCAACTTAGTTTGCCAGTGTCCTATCTCCTGAATAAAGTAGCATTACTCAATGTACCTGAATACATCATCCCATGTCCCTTAATCTATGATTAAAAGAGAGGATTTGCCGCAAAAAAATAAAAAATAAACCTCACCTAGGTGGATGCAGCATAGATCCAATGCAAAAAAGCTTTGGCTGTACTTCTCCTTTAAGAAATACACTTTTAGTTGAATGTGAGAGTTAGAACTTCTAACAATAGTTTTATTGCTGTCTGTGAAAATGAATGGTGCTCAACACATTAACACCCCCTAATGTGTGTTGTCATGCATTGTGGCTACCACAACGCATTGGTTTAAAGAGGTCCTTACAATTTCTCTTAAAGGGGTTGTAAAGTAATTTTTTTTTTTAAATAACAAACATGTTATACTTACATCCACTGTGCAGCTCATTTTGCACAGAGTGGCCCCGAACCTGGTCTTCTGGGGTCCCTCGGCAGCTGTCTTGGCTCCACCCCCGCAAGGACTCAACACCTTAATGCAAGCTTGCATGGTGTTGATTGCATTCAGGCGTGCTCCCGTGATACAGCCGGCGGCCATAGCCGCCGACTGTATCACTCCCCCCCCCCCTCTAGCGGGCCGCATCATTGGATGTGATTGACAGCAGCGTGAGTCTATGGCTGCTCTGCTTTCAATCCATCCAGTGTAGCCAATCAAGGCTGAGCGGCGAAGAGGATGTCGGGGGTGAGCATGGGACTTTCGAGGGGTCAGGTAAGTATAACAGGGCTTGGGGGAGGCGGTATTAAGGTGAAAAATCATTTACCTTTACAACCCCTTTAAAAGCAGTGAAACCAAAGTAGAACTTACATTTGAACATATGTCCATCCCTTATCATTCCCAAAATCGATATTAATTAAAAATGCAGACCTCAGGTGAGGCATTTAGAAGCTTGCAGTAGCTCCGTGCACATCAGCTGTTCTAAGCTGGCTGACCACAATGAAGACCTCTATGGGTGGGTTATTCACTGAGATCATACAGTACATGGTCAGCCAACTTAAGGACACTCAATTGAAATGCCTAATCTGATATTTGTTTCCCATCTTTTATGTTTATTTTTATATTGGGGGTGCTCTGTAGTGCAAGTGGATGTATAAAATAATTGGGAATTGTATTTTCATTTCCTTTTTAAACCCCATCACTGTACCTGTTCTGACTCCTGAGGTTTTCAATAAGGTTTGCAACTCTTGCACATTATGGGCAGGGCCGGATTTGCTCTCCCTGCCGCCTCAAGGCCAGGTACCGCAATGCACCCCTCCACGTCAAACGAACCCCCCCCCCCAAATCAACTGAGAATGGCAACCGGAGGGCAGGGGTGGCACGGTTAGGTCAAATATTTTTGTTTCTTTTTTTGTAGATTGTTGTTTACTTTTTTTATTTTTGTATAATTTTTTTATAATTTTTTATATCAATTTTCTTATTCTTTACTTTTTAATTACTTTTTTTAAATTCATTTAATTATTATTTTAAGGGGGGATAGGAGGGTTAGAGGCAGTGGCGGCTGGTGCTCAATTTTTTGGGGGGGGGACGCAAACAAACAAAAAAAACCCCATCAAATTGCAGCCTCACTGTGCCCATCAATTGCCACCACTGTGTCCATCAAACGCAGCCACTGTGCCCATCAATTGTCACCACTGTGCCCATCAATTGTCACCACTGTGCCATGCCATCAAACGCAGCCACGGTGCCTATCAATTGTCGCCACGGTGCCAAGCCATCAAACGCAGCAACTGTGCCCATCAATTTTCGCCACTGTGCCCATCAATTGTCGCCACTGTGCCATGCCATCAATTGTCGCCACTGTGCCATGCCATCAATTGTCGCCACTGTGCCATGCCATCAATTGTCGCCACTGTGCCATGTCATCAGATACAGACACTGTGCCATGTCATCAGATACAGACACTGTGCCCATCAATTGTCACCAGTTTGCCCCCTCAACAAATATCAGTGTGTTCTGAGCTCCTCCCCCTGCCATCCAGACACATGTGGTCTCACCTACACTACAAGTGGGACTGATACACCACCATGGTTTCACCTCCAGCCTCACAATAAGTGCTCCTCCCATAGACATGCTGGAGATTGTAGTCCCATAGTTCTGCCCAGCCTCCGCCTCTATCACACACAGCCATCTACTCATCGTGCATTACTTCTTCCAGGGCTCCCGAGTCCCGCTACCTCCGCCCGCAGGTCCTGCTCCTGTTTTCTGTATCAGCACTTGATGTGATGAGTCGGCACTCGGCAGAGAAGAAAACTCTGCTGGACACGAAACTTTAACGGAGACAAGGCTGCCGGGGACGATGGGGAGTAATTTAGGAACCATGGTGGCACCCTGTATCTGTGTCCGACCAGCCTCCAGCGGGGAATGGGGGGCGGGTCTTAGAGCTTTCAGCTGCTGGACAGACACAGATACAGGGCATGTTTCCTGTAATTGTTCCCCTCTGCAGTGATCCCCCTCACTGTTCTGTGCAGGAGGCGGCGCTGTCAGTAGTGTCTAGACTCCCGCAGCTTACTGAGGCATCGGACTCAGGGACATCGCTGGTCCATCGGCTGCCCACATTATGCCAGTGCTCCCCTTGATCACTTAACGAGCGTGCGGATTCCTGACACAGCAACATGCCGCCCCCGGCACCCTGCCGCCCCAAGGCCTGGCCTCGGTGGCCTTGTGGGAAATCCGGGCCTGATTGTGGGACTAAAAAGTCTGCTACTTCTGAAAATATAAGAAATCATGCATTGAAAAAAAGTTATTTCGTTACCTAAACACAATAAAATGGAACACACCCTTAACTATTCTCTATAATTGATTTAATTATTGTTTATCTGCCTTCGCCCCTTGGCTGGTGTAGTCTGGAAATTAGAAAATAATTATTCCTGGTACGACATGTCTTTAACTCGAAAACTATTAACGTTGCTGATTATTTAAAGGCCTGTCAAGCAACACTAAAAAATGTTCTCTCAAAGCACATCTGTCATTACATCCATTTGTTTGCTTTAAAATTATTTGTTTACACCTTTCTGAAATATTTCAAACATGTGGTAATGACTGAATCTACCGGTATATACCTAAGATAGTATTGTACTGCTCATAATGGCACAAATACAGTGCCAAGTACAGGGCTGCCATATTGCACTCCACTCAAGGAGCAAGTAGAGTGTAATAGACATCAGTCACTGCACACTTGTTCTAAATCTCATGCCTGTGTTTTTATTTTTTTCAAGGTTCCTTTAAATTAAAGTATCCCCTATAGTTAATGTGACCTCCCTGCAGCACTTGAAAATGTTAACACACTTTATGGGTTAAATACTTGTTTTGTCTTTGGGGTAAGGAATAAGCACAGTACTTAATTATTCCTCACTTTCTCCATGGCTGGTGTTCTTAACTCTCCTCCGATGCTCCCAGAAAGCGAGTGGGCCCTATACAATGAAGGACCGCTGGTTGCAACAGCCTGCTGTATCACAAATCACCACCTTCAGACCCCCAAGATCAAAGTGTGATTGGTAGATATTTTTATATAAGGTTTCCCATATTCAGAAGACAGGAATGAGTCTGAAATGGGTGTGTTTATAAATTCG
Organism: Rana kukunoris; assembly: GCA_029574335.1. Lineage (NCBI taxonomy): Eukaryota > Metazoa > Chordata > Amphibia > Anura > Ranidae > Rana > Rana kukunoris. Next base: position 510,521,231 of record CM056050.1, read on the forward strand.
CAATCTATATGATAAGCAGGGGTTCTCTACATCAGTGGTTCTCAACCTCAGTCCTCAAGTACCCCCAACAGGCTATGTTTGCAGGTTTTCCTTTATCTTGCACAGGTGCTTTAAATCAGAGTCAATGGCTTGGTATTTTGGACAGCTTTTTTTTATCTAAGAGAAATTCCCAATACATGGCCTGCTGGGGATACTTGAGGACTGAGTTTGAGAACCACTGTTCTACACTACAGCAATGGTTGGATAAATCAAAAGTACCCAGCAGGTAGGCTTTTCTCCCTGACCTGTGTGCACTTTAAAAATGCCATTTTATTTTTGTGTTGGGAGTGTACTTTTAGTTTTTAAAGTCTGCTGTGCTTACAAATAAAAAGGTACCAATAAAATGCTATACCTGTGTAAAAAAATGGAATTGTGTATTCAAAATAAGATGCCTGATGTGACTACTGGGGGTAGGGATGGCTGACATACATTCTCAGGGTGCAGGTTTGTGGGCATGGTGGGCGATGAACAAGAAAGAAATTGGGTGCCAGTCACTTTTATGCTTTAAACAATAGAGAAGTTTATTTCTCAGAACAGGAAAAATGTGGGAGAGAGGGGACAGGGCACAGAACACCCTTAAAAACGATCAGCATCGGCAGATTGGCAGACTCCATGGACAAAAATAGGTCAGATATGGCAGACAGCAGTATAGGAAAAAGAGCCTTTAAGGTGAACCAGCACATCTGTACTTTGTAGGACCGGCTGTCTCCTATAGTAACTGAGCTTCATACACTGATTTCCTTGGATGAGTTCTCTCTGAAGTCCTCGCAGCCATTTCATAGCCTCCTGCTCCTGAAAAGTCCCCTCTGGTGCTTCCTTAAAACTCAATCCCTCTAGACAAAAAAAGGAACAGTTACTCGAAAGAACGGTAATTGATGGTCGGATTTTGGAGGCAAGACGGGAATATATAAAAAATATAAATGGACTTGTAAGATGGAGGAATTAAGTTTGAACCATAACGAATGTAGGCCAGAATATGAGGTGATCTGGAGTAAATGGAGAGAATTTAAGGAGCGGGAGGCTTAGGGGTGGGGGGATGGAGACAGGGAGAGAGGGAATACGGGAATATGTGTATATATATATTTTTAATTTTTTTTTTCTCTTATCCCTCACTTAGGTCTTGGTGCCTAATATACTGTATAGGGGATTTGCATCCCCCCTCCTACATAAAAAAAGATATATATATATATATATAAATGTTATCACAAAGTTAGAAATTTAACAAAAAACAATAAAGAAAATAGCAAAGGCTATTACCCCGGGGCACACTACGTCTTCCAGGCATCCATGTGTTTGCTGCTCCATAGACTTTATTGTCTGCTTCGTTGGCTGTTAGTATAAATAGTATTTGGATGCAATTTTAGTACACCTGGTCAAGACTACATATATTTTTGTTTGGTTCTGATACACCTTTATCGGTCTGCCCCGGAATTAAGGATTTGTCTGGATCTCTCAGATCTGGTCCCCCTTTTTATGTACCTGCGGTGCCCCCCTATGGTTGATATCATAGGTTTAGTGAATTCCTTGTCGGATTTTGGAGACTCTCCGATTATACTTGGACCTCTCTACACTACTTTTTTGGCATATCTATACACCCTTTTGGAATGCTTTGAGACAATGAAATATATCTTTACATTGTCAAATTTTTGTTCTGCCCGTCCTTAGGAAGCCCAACGGCGAAACGCGTAGACGATGTACAGAGGATATTGTCCATATACATTATATATCTTATATGGTTTTATTATCTTTATTGTTTTTTGTTAAATTTCTAACTTTGTAATAAAATTTATATTTTTTATATATTCCCGTCTTACCTCCGAAAAATCCGACCATCAATTACCGTTCTTTCGAGTAACTGTTCCTTTTTTTCATTTTTTTAATCAACCCCTCTAGAATCGTTTCCTGGATCATTGGCAGGCTTTCCTCTGCATAAACATGAACACCCGGATAAGCCTTGGATAGGCATAGTAGCCGTAAGCCTCCTGGATAGCCCCCAGGCTTCAGGCCTAGCAGCCAGGAACTGTAACCACATCCACACAGGCCAAAGCCCTGGGTGAGAACACTGACTCTGATCACCTGACTTCCTTCCATTAAATCGATTTTCCCAGCATGCAGCGCAGAAAATATGATGGCTGAGAAAAGTCTGTTTAACCATAACAAAAAGGTACTGTAGCTCATCAAATTAATGTCAAAGGCAACAGTGCCATCTACTGACAAAAGGGAGAAGCCACAATTGAATGGAATTAAACATAAGTCATGTAGTCACTAAATACCAAAAATTTGCCAGGCTGGCTACCACCCGGCAGAACTACATTTACCTGTTGGCCTATTCTAGGGACAAGGGTGCTACAGAGACAACTGTCTAAAGTGGAATTTCCTCATACTTTGAAAAGATTTAATTTCACTTCCCTTTTTATCCCCAGGACAGGAAGTAAATGGAAATCTCCCAAATGTAGCACAAACAGTAAAATTGCTTATTGTGGTTGGACCGGTAAATAATAGGCTCCAGATCCCCTATGTATAAACGGCCCCAGAAACAAAGACAAAAATAGGCACATAAGTCTATATGAGCCTTTAAAGAGGTCAACAACAACTGGTCTCAAATTATTATAATCTGCATTTTATTACAATTGTAATAAAACCGTATAAGAAATATGTGTACATCAATGAAATATTCAACTAACACAAATTGTCATATTTTTCTAAATCATAAGCTTTGTGCAAGCCTGACATCCCTGATAGCCACCTTCTAGACTCCTATACCGTCTGTCCTTATATAGGATCAAAACACTCAATAACTGTCTTTAAAGGATTCGTTCACCAAAAAAAATCTTTACTATGAGGAGGAACACAAGTGGGGTTTGCACCAACTCTCTGTGTATCTACCTAAAGACACAGCAATTAAACAGATGTCATTTCCACTGGATGCTACAGGTATGAAGGGGGCCTGTTTTGCCAGTGGTGTCACGCACTCCTTTTAGGCCGCGTACACACGATCAAATATATCTGCTGGAACTGGTCCGCAGACCAGTTTCAGCGGACAGATTCGATCGTGTGTACGGGCTAGCAGACAGGTTTCCAGCAGACAAAAGTTTTAAAGCATGCATACACAGATCAAACCAAAATCTCCCAGGAGACATGTCCGATGAAAATGGTCCGTCGGACCGTTTTCATCGGATATATCTCCTTGTGTGTACGGGGCCTCACAGCTTTGGCTTGCAAGAAGCAAAGATCAACCAAACTATTTTAAAGGCTTAGCGTTCCTTTAACGAAAAAAAACCTATGCAGGTAGGGGGTGCCTGTAGATATAAGCAAACTGTGAAGCTTTGACTAAAGTTGAATAATGCCCTTGCTAGATGTTTAGGCCATTTATGTATCTCCCGAAGCCGGGTAGAAAACCTCCCGGGGGTGGCATCCCCCTGTCCTGCTATGTCATTAGGATGATTCAAAAACACTCTCAGTCCCACCATCATAGGAGATAGCTTCCAAACTTAGCAAAATCCTAGCAACAAGGCAGAATTAGACAATGCCAACTCTGGGGCTTTCTCGTCCTGGCTTTGGGAAGTATTTAAATGGTCTACACCTATAGTGAGGGCATTATTTACCTTTGGTCAAAGCTGCAGTTTGTTTTTAACCACTTAACCCCCAGACCATATTGCTGCCCAATGACCAGAGCACTTTTTGTGATTCGGCACTGCGTCGCTTTAACTGACAATTGCGCCGTCGTGCGACGTGGCTCCCAAACAAAATTGGCGTTCTTTTTTCCCCACAAATAGAGCTTTCTTTTGGTGGTATGTGATCATCTCTGTGGTTTTTATTTTTTTCGCTATAAACAAAAATAGAGCGACAATTTTGAAAAAAATTCAATATTTTTTACTTTTTGCTATAATAAATATCCCCCAAAAATATATATACAAAAAAACATATTTCTTCCTCAGTTTAGGCCGATACGTATTCTTCTACATTTTTTTTGTAAAAAAAAATCGCAATAAGCGTTTATTGATTGGTTTGCGCAAAAGTTATAGCGTTTACAAAATAGGGGGTCGTTTTATGGCATTTTCATTAATATTTTTTTTTTACTAGTAATGACGGCGATCAGCATTTTTTTCAGTACTGCGACATTATGGCGGGCTCTTCGAACACTTTTGACACATTTTTGGGACCATTGGCATTATTTTATAAAATAAATATAAAATATAAAATATGCTATAAAAATGCATTGTATTACTATAAAAATGCCATTGGCAGTGAAGGGGTTAACACTAGGGGGCGGGGAAGGGGTCAAGTATGTTCCTAGGTGTGTTCTACATTGTATGACGGCGGGTGGTCGGCAACCAGTTAACCACAAGTGCCCCTTATCTGCTTAGGCAAATTTTTTATTAAAGGTGAACCAACCCTTTAAATAAATCTGCATTACGCCAGTGACGAATTAGGTCGCCCTCATACCCATAGGAGCCAGTAAGAATTACATCTGTCTTTAAATAGATACACATATGGCTTTTAAAGAAAGAGTAAGGAGAGACCAGGCAGTGAATCTGGGCCATTCTTGCACTGTAACCACCAATTGTTATATTTTTAGTCATTTTACAGTACTGAGAATTGGTTCAAACTCCCTCCTCATAGTATAGATTTTGATCTTCCAGTTGTCCCTGTGATAACATTTCCTAACACATCCAGAAAAATGTATTAAAAAAACCTTCCCTAAGCTTACAAAAACGAAAAACAAAAAAATGCTTTATATGTATTTTAAATACAACTAGATTTATTTTGTAACAATCCAAAAATAACAAGTTTCAGCCTCGCTAGGAATGATTTTATGGTCGACAAGTCAAGCCACATAAACAATTAAATTTTTTGTTTGTGTGTTGTAATCCACACAAACACGGCTTAAAAATGTTGTTAACAATCAGGTGCGACATGCGAGTAATTATACACTTAAAATAATGGTTTTCCTAGTTCTTTTCTTGAATTATAGCAAAGATTTAAATAAGCGAGAGTTGTGTAACAAGTCTGAAGAAATACTGGGAAGGAGAATTTATGATAACACGGGTATTGCTTCCAATTGCTGTTTAAACGCATTCATTTTGTTGTCTATGTGTGTTTGATAGTCAACGGAATGCCTGAGGCTTATCCATATCTGCCAAGATGGCAGGAGCCCAAATGTGATTACACTAGCAGTTTTCTGGAAGATTTAGCACTGCATTTTAATAGCATCATAGACTATAAATGTGTCTGGAGAGAAATTGAACAGGCATGCATGTCACTTAATACCCCACCCCCTCCTATGATGTAAACTGTCTGCAAAGAAAGACCCATTGAGGAGAAGGAAAAGTCCTGTACACTGTGCAGTATCGATTCTAAGTAGCAGGATTCCATCAATGGCTGGTGCAATGGTGCCTGGGAAATGAGCATCCACCCCAGCTCTTATTACACCGTGTCATTGTATGGTTACCACTCGTAGGTGGAGCAAGAAAATCAATTACAACACAATGTGCTGTCAGCTTCCTTCTATCACATATGGCAATCTATCATGTTTAACACTGCATACATTTTAAATACAATTGTTCTCACAAGTACATGAAAATTATAGCCTGTTCCCGTAAATTATTAAGTGGAAAAACAATTACACAAGCAAGCTTATTTAGTAAAGTGGTTCAAAAAGCAACAAAAAGAGCAGTAACCTACAGCAATGCATTAATCAGGAATACGTTTTCTGTATTCAAGTCAATGAAAGATTATGATTGCTTTATTTGGGTTAAAATAATGAATGAAAAAGTAAGGTTATACTTGGCCTTGCATACAGTAGTTAGTCATAAAACAAAGTTTCCGGCCTCCCCATTAGTGTTGAGCAGAATACGCCATATTCGCTTTCGCAATATTTCGCGAATATATAGGAGAATATTCGAGAAATATTCGTAAATTTCGAATATTCGTGATATTTCATCCAAAAAAAAAATTGCGAAATTTCGCTAACGTGAAATTTCGCAAATGCGAAATTTATTGCGAAATTCTCGACCGCGCATGCGCGCGGACAACACGCGGTCGCGAAAACGGCGATCATTTCCTGGATTCTTTGCCAGTGTATATTCGGATTGCTATTTAGTGCTGCCCTGCGAATCTACTGCTGCCCTGCGAAGCGAAGATGGTGGGGAGTAACTTTTCATCCAGTGAGGAAAAACTGCTGATTACTGTAAGTAATTTCACCACTTGTTATTTCATTATCTTTAACTGCATTTTAGACTAGTTAAAAAGTTAGGATGCAAGATCAGATATTAGTATTTCCCAAACAGTGTGTTTCCAGCGGTTGCAAAACTACAACTCCCAGCATGCCCAGGGTTGCCACCTTTTGTTCATTTCAAACCCGAACACTTCAGCGTCGCACAGCAATTTTTTGTCTTAGTTTGCATAGATGTCGCTATTAAATAACATTTCTAACCATATGAAATTAATCATAAAAGTTCCTCTTTACATCAGAGTCCACAGACTTCCCCTTTTACATCAGAGTCCACAGACTTCCCCTTTTACATCAGAGTCCACAGAGTTCTCCCTTTACATTAGAGTTCACAGAGTTCTCCCTTTACATCAGTGTCCACAGAGTTCTCCCTTTACATCAGAGTCCACAGAGTTCTCCCTTTACATCAGAGTCCACAGAGTTCTCCCTTTACATCAGAGTCCACAGAGTTCTCCCTTTACATCAGAGTCCACAGACTTCCCCTTTTACATCAGGATCCACAGACTTCCCCTTTTAGATCAGTGTCCACAGAGTTCTCCCTTTACATCAGAGTCCACAGAGTTCTCCCTTTACATCAGAGTCCACAGAGTTCTCCCTTTACAACAGAGTCCACAGAGTTCTCCCTTTACATCAGTGTCCACAGAGTTCTCCCTTTACATCAGTGTCCACAGAGTTCTCCCTTTACATCAGAGTCCACACAGTTCTCCCTTTACATCAGAGTCCACAGAGTTCTACCTTTTACATTAGAGTCCACAGAGTTCTACCTTTTACATTAGAGTCCACAGAGTTCCCCTTTTACATTAGAGTCCACAGAGTTCCCCTTTTACATTAGAGTCCACAGAGTTCTCCCTTAACATTAGAGTCCACAGAGTTCCCCTTTTAAATTAGAGTCCACTGAGTTCCCCTTTTACATTAGAGTCCACAGAGTTCTCCCTTAACATCAGAGTCCACAGAGTTCTCCCTTAACATCACAGTCCACAGAGTTCTACCTTAACATCAGAGTCCACAGAGTTTTCCCTTTACATCAGAGTCCACAGAGTTCTCCCTTTTACATCAGAGTCCACAGAGTTCTCCCTTTTCATCAAAAAGTGAAAAGAAACAAACATATTATTTTTCATATGTAAAGATAGGGATTAAAAAAAATAATCTATTGTACAGGGCCAGTGTAAGGCTCAAAAAATTATTATAGTGGTCAGATGAATAGCAACTCATTTCTCCCCTATACGTCTATCCTGTGATGTTACTCATATATACATAATTATGCAAATGATAATGGCTGCTATATTTATTCCAAAAAGCTGGTGACCAAAATGGCAACATATAAAATCTGTCATGTTACCACTGTCAGTGATTAATAAGGCGAGAATGCTTCCAATTATTGAATACCATACATTTACGTCATATATCCATAAGGGTTTAAACAAAAGTATTATAATATACTTTGTTCTTCATCTTGCAGAGGTTCCTGCAACATGGTTACGACCTAATGAGGTGCCAGCAGGATAAACAAAAAATCGTCCAGTCCGTATTGGAGGAATTACATGAGTTTCATGGCGGGTCACATGACCACATGGCCATTCTCAAAAAATGGTCAGACTTGAAGAGGCGCCACATGGACCGGGTCACACAGATCCGCGATGAATTTCATCCAGGTAAGTTATTGGTGACAGTCATGTAAGGTGATATGTAATTAACCTTAGGGCAGATGTTGTTAACCCAGACGCCATGTTGTGGTAACATATATCACCACCGAAGGTATTCATAGTACTGTTGAAAAAAGACATTATTCCATCAAGTTAAACCATGGAATTAAAGTGGTGGTGTGGTGGGTTTCAAGGGGAAAGGGTGGTATTTTATAACTCAATTACCACTAAATTCCTGTGCTAGGCGTGGGGTTATCATAGTAATCACGTGTACTCCATCAGGCCCTTTTTTTAACATGAGATCTTCAGAATAATACAAAGGAAACACAAACAGCTAATTTTACCATGGTGGCAGCCCAGCTCACACTCAGTCCCCTGTAGTGCCAGCAAGACCCTTTAGTATAACATTATCCCATTGGTTAACTGTCTATATAAATAAATGTGTATTCATATACAATACAGCAGAGTACACAGAATGTGCATATGTTATTAGAAATCATTTTTACATATATAAACATTGTGTTATTATAGGATCTCCTCTACCATCTGTGCGCCCCAAGCGCACAAGGCGACAGGCCGCAGAGGAGGAGGAGGAAGAAGAGGAGGATGAAGAGGAGGATGCAGAGGAGGAGAGGGATAAGGAGCAGCCAGGGCCCTCCGACTTACCACCCCCAGCTCCTGAGGAGCTGCAACTTCCCCCCACCCAACCTCCTGGTGAATGCCATGATGCAGAAGAGGAGCAGGAGGATGACACAGCGCCTGTGATGACCATCAGTCAGGAGGGTAAATATGTGCACAACGATTAATGACATTTCAACAATAAGATGTAGATATAAAAAAGTACAGTATTTAATCCTAATTTTTTTTTTCTTATATCCTAACAGTTTTGAAAGAGATTCAGGAGAAATCCTATGTCATGGAGAGGACCAATCAAAAAGTCCTGTCCAATCGGCGCAAAATAAAAAAATTGGACCTCGAGAATGAACAGCTGTTACAACAGCAGAGAAAAAATTTCAAGGAGCTGGCTGAGATTTACAAGCGCTTGAAAAAATCCATGTAAATATTTATATTTTTGGTTATTAAACCTGTTATTCTTTTCAAATGTTTCCTTTCTTATTGAGATTCTTAGGTCTTTCAACACATCTAACTTCACATCTAACACATCAACATCAACACATCTAACTTCATAATAACCTAAAAACATTTCATACTATTATTTTATTTAACACAAATCTAATAAAAAACAAAATACACGGACACAGACACTACTAACACAAACTAAACTGTTGAAAAATTACTATAACAAAAGCTACAATATATACATATATACATATATATATATATATATATATATATATATATATATATATATAGATATAGATATAGAGAGAGAGCGAGAAAGAGAAAGAGAGTGCTGATTTGCTCTTGCAGATAGGCTAAAAGTTGCAGTAAAAAGGCCACAAACCAGGGTTTAACATAACGTTCAGTCATTTAGTCACACTTGCTGTTTGTTACGATCCGGTCTGGTAGCTTTTAGCGGATGCTGTTTGTGGATCCGCTGTGACAGAGAGGTCATGAAGCATTACTCAGCATGAAGGCAGCAGCAGTAGTATTCAAATATAAAGTAATTATCACACACACAACATTTACAAGCAGTAGTGGTAATAGTACTAGACAGCATCTAAACACTTGGGCAAGACTTGACAGCAGCAGTAGTGGTAATTGCAGCATATAGTGCCAAAGAACTTGTCACATAGGTATCTGAGCACTGGCAGCAGCAGTATAGTAGTAACAGTACCCAATAAAGTGTTGTATCACTTGTGGAAGAGGTGGCAGCAGCACAGCAGCAGCATTGGTAATTGTAGCATATAGTGCCAAAGAACTTGTCACATAGGTATCTGAGCACTGGCAGCAGCAGTATAGTAGTAACAGTACACAATAAAGTGTTTTATCACTTGTGGAAGAGGTGGCAGCAGCACAGCAGCAGCATTGGTAATTGCAGCATATAGTGCCAAAGAACTTGTCACATAGGTATCTGAGCACTGGCAGCAGCAGTATAGTAGTAACAGTACACAATAAAGTGTTGTATCACTTGTGGAAGAGGTGGCAGCAGCACAGCAGCAGCATTTGAAATTGTAGCATATAGTGTCAAAGAACTTGTCACATAGGTATCTGAGCACTGGCAGCAGCAGTATAGTAGTAACAGTACACAATAAAGTGTTGTATCACTTGTGGAAGAGGTGGCAGCAGCACAGCAGCAGCATTTGAAATTGTAGCATATAGTGTCAAAGAACTTGTCACATAGGTATCTGAGCACTGGCAGCAGCAGTATAGTAGTAACAGTACACAATAAAGTGTTGTATCACTTGTGGAAGAGGTGGCAGCAGCACAGCAGCAGCATTGATAATTGTAGCATATAGTGCCAAAGAACTTGACACATAAGTATCTGAGCACTGGCAGAAGCAGCAGCATAGTAGTACCAGTACACAATTAAGTGTTTTTTTCACTCGTGGTCGTGGAAGAGGTGGCAGCAGGATAGCAGCAGCGTTGATAATTGTAGCATATAGTGCCAAAGAACTTGTCACATAGGTAAGTGAGCACTGGCAGCAGCAGCAGTGTAGTAGTACCAGTACACAATAAAGTGTTTTTTTCACTCGTGGTCGTGGAAGAGGTGGCAGCAGGATAGCAGCAGCGTTGATAATTGTAGCATATAGTGCCAAAGAACTTGTCACATAAGTATCTGAGCACTGGCAGAAGCAGCAGCATAGTAGTACCAGTACACAATTAAGTGTTTTTTTCACTCGTGGTCGTGGAAGAGGTGGCAGCAGCACCAGCAGTAGTAAGAAAGTGGCAAATCTCACAGACAAAAGGTAACAGCACCAGTATGAGTAATATATCGGTACATAATCACTCAGCCTTTTGGCATTAGCAGTAGGAGCCCATATAGTGCCAAAATTACAAAAGCTTGAAATTGCATTAGCATGGTGATTACATTTGAAAAGCAGAATGACACAGGCCTTAAGTAGCTGTGGCACCGGGTGGAGTTTTTGGGTTGTGTTTTGCACGCCACAGGCTTTTCAAAAAAACAAAAAAATATCCACCTTCTTCCCAGCAGCAGCATAAGGAAAGGGAGATGCACTGTGATGTAAGGGAGAGGGGGAACTCCACTTCTGATGGTGGGGTAGGATGGTGGGGTGGCCTTTGACATCGAATGTAAGGGGAGGGGATGCGCTGGACATATAATATTACAGATATAACCGGCCCTTTTGAGGGCAACCATAATGCTGATGCGGACCACGATGAAATTGAGTTTGACACCCCTGGTATAAAGAGATAGGAGAGGTATTGGTAACTGACAAGGGACCATTCAGCGCCCTGAAGCGACGGCGGGTGCCAGAAAGTCACCGCCGATCCAGGACTCATTCATTTTGATGAATGTGAGTCTGTCCACGGAGTCTGTGGACAGACGGGTCCTCTTGTCCGTGACCACCCCACCTGCCGCGCTGAATGTCCGCTCAGATAGTACGCTGGAGGGGGGGCAAGACAATAACTCCAGCGCATACTGAGCGAGCTCGCGGCAGGTGTCCAATCTGGCAACCCAGTACTCCATGGGGTCGTCGGTGCTCATACTGTCAGAAGCACTGACGGACCCCATGTAGTCTGCCACCATGTGGGCCAGCCGCTGGTGGTGATGGCTGCTGCTGCTGCTGCTGCTGCTGGTACTGGGTCGCTCAGTTTGCATGAACATCCTCATCTCACCCATTAGGTCCCCTGCTCGGCTGCTGATGTTGCTGCTGGGTGCAGCCACCTGCTGGGTGAGATGAGGGGGGACAACTGGAGGCCGGGGACTTGCCTGCTCCAAACGGCTGACTAGGCATGCCTGCAGTTCCTCCATCCGGGGCTGCCTCCGTCTGGCTGGGAGGAACTGCTCCAGTTTCCCCTTAAATCTGGGATCTACAAGGGTGGCCAGCCAAAACTCGTCCCTCTCCTTGATGGCTTTAACCCGGGGGTCCCTCCTGAGGCATCTCAGCATGTGGGCAGCCATGGGGAAGAGCACAGCCCGCTGTGACTCCTCATGGCTGCCTGGGTCCATGACGTCCGCTTCCTCGTCATGGAGGCGCTGCTGTTCGCGGTCAGTCATGCCAAACCCCCGGACTATCGGTGCCCCCAACACCGGCTCTCCCTCCTGACCAGGCCCTGACTCCAGGACGCCACCAGTCACCTCCTGATCATCATCATGATCCTCCTCCTCCTCCTCGTCCTGGGCCTGGTCTTGGTGGAGCAGTGTTGCCTCCTCCTGCTCCACCAAGGCACTCTCCCCAGCTCCGAGCAGGCGATCTAGTGCCCTGTCCAGCAGGAACACTATAGGGAGCACGTCGTTGAGGCCGACATGCTCCCTGCTCACCATCTTGGTCGCCTGCTCAAAAGGGGCCAACACATGGCAGACCTGGTGTATCTGCCCCCACTCCAGACTGGTGATGTACGGGAGTGTGTGTTGTGATGGCCCGCCAGTGCCTTGCTCCAGCAGGTACTCCTTCACCGCCCTTCGCTGCTCCCACAACCTCTCCAGCATGTAGAGGCTGGAGTTCCACCGCGTCACACTGTCCACAATCAGCCTGTGAAGGGGCAGGCTGTTGTCCCGCTGCAACTTTGACAGGGACGCGGTAGCGGTTGGGGAGCGCCTGAAGTGGCTGGCAATCCTGCGTACCCTTAGCACTATGTCACTCAACCCGGGATAGGTGCGCAGGAACTTCTGCACCACTAGGTTGAGGACATGTGCCAGACAGGGCACGTGTGTCAGACTGCCAGCCTGGAGGGCGGAGAGGAGGTTGCTGCCATTGTCACAGACAACCAGACCTGCTTGGAGCCTTCGGGGTGTCAGCCACTTCTGGACCTGAGCCTGAAGTGCGCTCAGCACTTCTCGTCCAGTGTGTCTCCGTTCCCCTAAACTAACAAGCTGGAGCACGGCCTGACAGCGCACGTGCCCCACACTTGAATAGCTACGGGGGCGCTTGCTGGGAGGCTCAGCAGCTGCGGAGACAGTGGCTTGAGGGAGACCAGCACTTCTCCCCTGGACACCCCGGGGCGGCACCACAAAATCAGATGCCGCCAATCCCTCCCCGGCGCCTCGGAGGGAAACCCAATGGGCCGTGAAGCTTATGTAGCGCCCCTGCCCATGCCTGCTGGTCCAGCCATCCATTGTCAGATGCACCCTGTTGCTGACAGCATGATCCAGCGACAGGGTTACATTCTGCACAATGTGCTGGTGTAGGGCAGGGACACCAGTCCTGGCAAAGAAATGGCGGCTGGGGACACGCCATTGGGGTTGGGCCTGCTCCAACATCTGCCTGAAGGGGTTGCAGTCCACTATGTTAAAGGGAAGCAGATGTTGGGCAATAACCCTTGCCAGGAGCCCATTGAGGGAACGCACACGTCGGTCTGAAGGGGGGAAGGGAGTGTTGCGTTCAAAGGCGTCAGAAAGAGACGCCTGGCGCCGGACGGCAGTGCGGGACACCGAAGAGGAGGGTGATGATGTGGAGGTCTGGCTGTCGGTAGCAGTACCTCTACTAGAGGGAGCGGGGGGGCATGACCTGCTGGTAGCCGATGAAGCTGTGGCAGGGGCTGCTGTACCCTGCACACTTGTGGTGGTGGCGCTGCTACCACCAGCACGCTTCATCTGGTCATGCTCCTGCCAGTGATTAATCCGCAGGTGCTGGTTGAGTGCCGTGGTACCCACCCGAGCCAAACACTTCCCTCTCTTCACCTTGGCACGACAGAGCTGGCAGATGGCTACTGTCGGGTTATCTGCTACCAAGGTGAAGTAGGCCCAGAGAGGTGACTTCAGCGTCGCCCTCCTGTCAGATGGGGTGACGCTGACTTCCACCTGCTGGGACTCGGTGCGCACAGGTGGAGCTGCCTGCTGCTGCTGCTGCTGCTGCTGCTGCTGCTGACACCTCCTGCTGCCATCACCAGTGGAGACCCTGACGTTGGTCTCCCTGGTGACCTGGCGCACCGTTTCCCCAGGGTGCCTACCTTCCTCGTCGTCACTGATGCTGTGAACCGACGAGGCAGGTGGCACCCATGTTGGGTCACCCTCCTCTTCGCCCCCAGATATGTCAGACCCAGGGCTGACATGTGGTGGTCTGAAGGAGACATCTGACATGGAGCCGCTAGCCTGGCTCCGATGTCCCCTCACAGACGCATGGGTCTGACTAGGTGCTGGTGTTTCCTGCAGAAAACCACCAGCACCACCATGAAGGGAGGTCTCTGGGCTACTGACAGCCAGTACCCCATCCTCCTCCTCCTCCATTAACCCTTCAAAAAGGTCCTGACCATCAGCACATAAATCAATGTCTGCATGATCGAGGGCCTCCCCCAAGATATCCATGTCACTTTCACCATCAAACAGCATGAGGCTGGACTCGCTGGGGCTGGGTACTAAAGGCACCGGTGTACTGATGGTGGTGGTGCTACTTGGTGATGACTGAGTGGCACTGCTGTGCCCCATGTACTCCACCACTGCTGGAGCCTGTGAAGGCAATATCGGGCGGCTGCCCGAAGTAAAAAACTCCCGGATGAGGCGGACTCCCCTTCCACCCGATCCTCTACCAGTAGTAGGGGCGCGAGAGGTACCCCGTGCTGGCAGCGACCCAGCACTGGGAGTAACTCCCCTACCCCTGCTGCCACGACCACGGATGCTGCTCATGCTGATATGGGGGGGTGGGTAAACTTTATTGGGGGGGGGGGTAAATGTGATAATAGAAAAAACAGGCGCGCAGACAAACAACTAGTAGCTATGCCACTAAACAACAATTAAACGAAAGGTAAATTTTTTTAAATTTTTTTTTTTTTTTAAACTAACTAACTGACTGACAGACAACAGACAAAAACTGACTGGGCAACGAATAAGAGCAATAAAGAAACTAATATAGATAGAACAGTGACTCTGCTAACACAGCAGAGCCAGAGATCTGAATAAACTAAAAATAACTTTTTTTTTTTTTTTTTTTTTTATAAAACAGATAACTATCTAACTAAATAAACACACTAAACTAAGCTAGCTAGCTTACAGAGGTGTACAAGTACACTCAAACCTATCTATCTAACACTAAATGAAACTGGAACACAAACACACAAATAGTAGCTTTAAAAAAAGCTGTTTGGTCTCTTCTTGCTTTTAAAAAAGCAGTTTAGAAATATAAGCACTAGCAGCTGCTAATACTCAAATGAACTGAACACTGAACAGGAGCACAGAACTGAAAGGCACTGCAATGCTGATGCAATATAACACAGAGCACAGAAACACTTCTCCCTCTATATCCACCTTGTGAATCTGCAATGAGCACATGCTGGCACTTAGTTTATATAATGGTCGTGAGGCAGCTTCCTATTGGTTGATGTGGAGGTTGCTAACCTCTGACACCTGTGGAAATGGAACTCTGATTGGCTGTGATGTGAATGAAGGGCGGGGAAAAAAATCGCGCGATATTGCTATTGCCGAATATTCGCATTGCGAATATTCGGCAGCATAAAAGGATCACATGCGCTACTCGGCCCAGGGTCCCTCTAATCATACCACCATTGCTTTTACACGTCGATGGAGATCACTAGCATGTGATCTGTGTTAAAAAAAATTTGAGAAAAATCCGAATATTCGACATTGCGAATATTCGGCACAATATTCGAGATATTGCGCGATTTCTCGAATATGCAATATTCGAGCCGAATATTCGCAATTCGAATATTCGTGAGCAACACTACTCCCCATATGCCCATTGACCAAAGGGAGTTACGTAAGGGCAGCCTGTTCATTTTAAATGCCTATACGCCACAATGTATGAGAAGTCAGACATGAATGTATGATAAAGGAAGAGTTGGGAATCGGTGTGTGTGCACAAACAGTTGGTAAATGGTGAAATATATATAAATAGTACAAAAATGTACATGCATACAAGTAGACTCATGAAACAGCGAATTTTGTAGAAATTAATATTGAGAGAGAATTTTATTAAAAAAACCTCATCAGCAATTGTAAAACATGTATCCATAATTAAAACAATACATATACAGTTTAAAAACACATTTATCAATGGTTAGGTCATAACATGTTATCATATATAAATGTTAAGTAAAGAGCTGATCGTGTGGATGGAAAAAGAGTACATAGTGGGTTCATAAAAGGCAAAAAATGATATATGAGGTCAAAATTCATAAGAAAACGCATGATGGTAGTATACAAAATTACATCCTTAGGGCTCGACGCATTTCGTGGTCTATACTCTACTTTTTCAGGAGGAAATGTAATATGCGAAACTGAAAATATATAAAAAAAACATTGTAGTCTAGTAGTATACCAAGAAACAGGGAAGGGAAAAAGACAACCGAACCCTATTGGAAATATGACTACTCACAGGTCAGCTCTAGATTGGATACATTTTGTAATGAACAGGGGTCAACTGGGGATGTCTGTGCTGGGAATTGTGGGAATATAACTCATAAGCGCCAAGGCACACAACATGAGGACCTCATGAAGGGTGCAAATCTCCATTAATGTGATTCATGCAGTGCTTTAAGTGGGCTCAGTACCGCCACTTCTAAAAATGGCCCTGGAGAGTACCAGCACCTCTCCGTGCGCCCAGTACGTGGGTTTCCCGTACCGGAACGCACTGGCATAGCGGGGGGCCTCCTGCACCGGGCGAAAAAGTGCAGGGGGGCAAAATCCTGGCGTCTGCGGAATGCACCGCCGCCGCCGCCACCGCCTTAGGAAAGGCCGCGGCTTTGGCCTAGCTCTGGAGCTATCGGCCATCTTGGTACACCCGGCAGCGGCGCGCGATGAGTTTTTTTTTTCAGCCCTTCCGCCTGGTTGGCTGGTGGAACTGTCTGTCTGCCTTGATGTGGGAGTGGCGGGAAACACCAGCCAACTAGGCAGAAGGGCTAAAAAAAAACAGATAACGGCGCAGGAGATTGGCGGGCGGTGGAGTGGGAGGCGCTGTACCTCTATGCTGCGCTGATTGGCCTGGAAGTTGGAACATGAGGTAACAGCGCGGCGGCAAGTTTCTCCATCTCCAGCAAGGTAAGCAAAACACTGCTGTACCACAGGGGAGAGAGAGAAGGGGGGCGGTGTGTAAATCTAAAGGGGTGCACTGCCTGATCCCCACCTATCCACCTCAGAGCCTGTCATTTTAGTAAGACTGCTGGGACTTGTAGTTCTCCATCTTCTCCTGGGGCTCATGGAGATTGGAGAACTACAAGTCCCAGCAGGTTATACATACAATAAGGCTCTGAGGTGGATGGGTGTGGATTGCATGCACCTGAGCCCCAGGAGAAGATGGAGAACTACACATGTCCCAGCAGGTTATGATATACACCGGACACTAATCCATCTCGGAGCTTTATATTATAACCTGCTGGGACTTGTAGTTCTCCATCGTCTCCTGGGGCTCAGGTGCATGCGATCCACCATCTATGGGACTACAAGTCCCAGCAGTAAGAAAAACTGAACAAAGATGGTGGATCGCATGCACCTGAGCCCCAGGAGACGATGGAGAACTACAAGTCCCAGCAGGTTATAATATAAAGCTCCGAGGTGGATAGATGTCTGGACAGTGACAATTGGTGGCACAGTGGTGACAATTGGTGGCACAGTGGTGACGATTGATGGCACAGTGGTGACAATTGGCATGGTACAGTGACTGCATTTGATGGCATGGCACAGTGGTTGCGTTTGTTGGCATGGCACAGTGGTGACAATTGATGGTACAGTGGCTGCATTTGATGGCATGGCACAGTGGTTGTGTTTGGCGTGGCACAGTGGTGACAATTGATGGTACAGTGGCTGCATTTGATGGCATGACACAGTGGCTGCGTTTGATGGCATGGCACAGTGGTGACAATTGATGACACAGTGGCTGCATTTGATGGCATGGCGCCCTGTGATTGGGCGTATGTGGTCATGCGCTAGCGCCGGGGGGGGGGGCGAAAAAAAACGGCGCCTAATAGAGTACCGGCACCTCTTTTGCCCCACTTAAAGCACTGGATTCATGGTAAGATGGTTGTCATTTCCAAATGATTCTGTAAAGAGTATTATTTGTCACATGTCAGGTATAGTGAGAGCAACTGGTGCCAAAATACCAAGAGTAGTGTGGTTCCTAATTCAATCCCCGAAAAAGGAGCAGTGTTAAATTTGTCAACAAAAAAAATGTTTGTCAAAGTTTTCATCAGTGCCATTTTTAGGCCCCTTTCACACCTGCGGACCGTATGTCTGCTTTTTCAACCATCCGTGTGCGGATGAAAAAAGGGACATACATTGATCCTTATGAGATCGCTATGTTAATCCGCTGACACCCGATCTCGCCTGCTTCCGCATTCCTCCGATTCTGCAGACGGAGAAAAACCCTAGTTTTCCTTCCGTCTGCGAATTGGCTTGGGTAAACACGGCCAGACGGTCCGTGTTCATCCGATCCCCCCATAGGGGAGAGCGGAGAAAAGACAGGGTGGTCTCTGCACAGTGTGTAAGGACCACCCTGTCATCCGCTGGCTCAGCGGGGATCAACGGAGCGATCCCGGCTGTGCAGTGGCATAGCGTGGGTTGTCAGCCCCCCCCCCCGGGGCAAGGCAAGAAATTTGCACCCCCCCTAACCTGCAGACTTTTTGCAATCCCTGAGTCCCTTCCCTTCCTACAATAGTACTGACCAGCCTGATTCCTTTACTGAACACTACACTAACATCTACACAGACCTACATGATTCCTAGACTGACCATTACACTTACCTACCTGTCCACTGCACTGACCTACCCGATTCCTACATTGGCCACTACACACTGACCACTACACAACATACTGACCACTACACTGCACACCACTACACTACAGTAAACACCGAGCACTACACTATACACTGACCACTAACCCACACACCACCACACTGCACACTGACCACCAGGGCTGGTGCAAGGATTGTTACCACCTCCAGGCTGCGCCCTGAACCACTTTACCCTGCAACACATGACCCTGGAAAAAAAGAAGCCCTAAGGCAAACACTGCGCTAATTTAGGAAGATGATAAAACATTTTTTGATAAAGTGTATAAGAAAGCAGCTGGCACTTAATTTCAGTCCAAAAAAACTTAGGATAGATAGCAAAAAAATTGGAAAGAGTGCAACGCTTTGTGGTTAAAACCACGTGTGAAATAAATGTTAAACCTTGAAATGTAAACAAATGATATGTGAAAAATTAATATGTGAAACATTAATTAAAAAGAAATTAATGCAGAGTCCAAAAAGAACACAACATAGTCCGTGAAGAGTTAATTCCAAAAGCAAATCCGTGAAGGGTTAACTCCCAAAAAAAGACACATTGCTTGCCAAGAAAGTGAAGATGAAGTTTGGTGAATAATAAGTGCCAAAACAAACCAGGGTATTGCCAGAGTATTTTGGGACTTATTATTCACCGAACTCTATCTTCACTTTCTTGGCAAGCATTGTGTCTTTTTTTTGGGAGTTAACCCTTCACAGATTTGCTTTTGGAATTAAAGGGGTTGTAAAGGTTTGTTTTTTATTTTCTAAATAGGTTCCTTTAAGCTAGTGCATTGTTGTTTCACTAACCTTTTCCTTCGATTTCCCTTCTAAATGGTTTTTTCTTTGTTTTCTTTGTCTGAATTTCTCACTTCCGGTTCCTCCTCAGTAAAGTGTTCAGTAAGCTGTTCTAAATTACTTTCCACCGCTCAGATGATGGTGGAAAGCTTACTGAGGAGAAACAGGAAGTGAGAAATTCAAACAAAGAACAAAAACTAGGGTTGTCCCGATACCACTTTTTTAGGACCGAGTACAAGTACCGATACTTTTTTTCAAGTAGTCGCTCATACCGAATACCGATACTTTTTTTAAATGTGTCCCCAAATGCAGCCATGTCCCCCACATATTGCAGCCATGTATGTCCCCCACATATTGCAGCCATGTATGTCCCCCACATATTGCAGCCATGTATGTCCCCCACATATTGCAGCCATGTATGTCCCCCACATATTGCAGCCATGTATGTCCCCCACATATGCAGCCATGTCTGTCCCCCATATTGCAGCCATGTCTGTCCCCCATATTGCAGCCATGTCTGTCCCCCATATTGCAGCCATGTATGTCCCCCACATATACAGCCATGTATGTCCCCCACATATGCAGCCATGTCATGTCCCCCATATTGCAGCCATGTCATGTCCCCCATATTGCAGCCATGTATGTCCCCCACATATGCACCCATGTATGTCCCCCACATATGCAGCCATGTATGTCCCCCACATATGAAGCCATGTATGTCCCCCATATTGCAGCCATGTCATGTCCCCCATATTGCAGCCATGTATGTCCCCCACATATTGCAGCCATGTATGTCCCCCACATATGCAGCCATGTATGTCCCCCACATATGCAGCCATGTATGTCCCCCATATTGCAGCCATGTCATGTCCCCCATATTGCAGCCATGTCTGTCCCCCATATTGCAGCCATGTCTGTCCCCCATATTGCAGCCATGTATGTCCCCCACATATGCAGCCATGTATGTCCCCCATATTGCAGCCATGTATGTTCCCCATATTGCAGCCATGTATGTCCCCCACATATGCAGCCATGTATGTCCCCCACATATGCAGCCATGTATGTCCCCCATATTGCAGCCATGTCATGTCCCCTATATTGCAGCCATGTATGTCCCCCACATATGCAGCCATGTATGTCCCCCATATTGCAGCCATGTCCTGTCCCTCATACCTCCATCCCGAGCAAGGGGCAGTGTCTATATGCGGATTCGTGCATAGACACTCCCCCTTGCTCGGGATTGAACGGATCTCGTCCGCAGCAGAGGACGAGCGTTCACTCGTCTCTCTGCTGCTCCCCCCTCCATCCACGGTGAGGGAACCAGGAAGTGAAGCGCTCCGGCTTCACTGCCCGGTTCCCTACGGCGTATGCGCGAGTCACGCTGCGCCCGCCGATTGGCTCCCGCTGTGTGCTGGGAGCCGAGAGTTCCCAGCACACAACGGGAAAAACCCGTCTTTTGCCCGAGACTGCGGGCCGGAAGTGGGTGCAAATACCTGTCTTTAGACAGGTATCTGCACCCCCCTCCCTCCTGAAAGGTGTCAAATGTGACACCGGAGGGGGGGAGGGTTCCGATCAGCGGATCTTCACTTTAGGGTGGAGATCCGCTTTAACTAAACACATTCAATTTTAGTCGCCTGAATAAAAGGCTGCTGATAAGATGCAGGCACTTTTTGGTATATAAATCTTCCACACAGTTCAGTAAAATTGACTTTTTTTGAGCTAGGTTGTCCTTGTAGCATCACCCACAGCTCAAATTCCAACTGATTCAACAGGAATCAGCCACAATTTGAATTGTCTGTGGGGCCTTAAGTCTAGTTTCAATACCTTGATATTATGATGTTACGTCTGAGATTGCATATCATGACTGGAGTCCAATATGATGTACTGCATTCCCTAGAAAACCATGAACTGTACTAAGTAGAATAAACATTTTAGGGCAAACTTGGACTCTGCAGATGCTAATACATTCCTGATTTTGGCGGATATGTTGCATATCATCAGCATGTGCAAATGGCTGCTACTGACTGCTAATAATTAGAACTGATTTAATTATCAGTATAAACTACAATTCTGTAGGGAGGGGTGTGAAACTGTACATGTAGGTTATAGACACTTAGACTAAATGTTATAAAATGTTTAAAAACAACAAAAAAAGGGAAAAAATTTGGACAAAATAAAACACCAGAAACGACACTTCATATTCCCTGACTCTGCACTTTCTTTGTTACAAATCAGGAGTGTGTTATTGAAGAACAAGATAATACAGCATAAATAGGCTCATAAACAGAATACAGTGCCATACATGATTAACAATTAAGAGCAAGTCAACAAGACCCAAGAATATAATGCCATGAAGCACATACCACATACATTAATAGAAAACACATGAGACACAAAATAACACCTGGTGAAGTATTCACCCATCAACAAAAATGACTGTAAAAACAGGTAATAAGGGGGCAGCAAAGAGAATAAAAAAGGGAGGGGTAGCAAAAAAAGGGGGGGGCAGTGGAAAGAAAAAAAAGTTGGGGCGAAAGAGGGGTTTAGTCAATAGCAGCTTGGGGTCCAAGGAGATCAACCGTTATCATATTTCCAGGGGCAGCCTCAATTAATATACATACGTTTATACATAGGCAGGGCAGCATCCAACACTGCTTCCCAGGAGCCGCCCTCGCCACACCATTTAATTAGAGATGAGCACAATCAATTACATTTTCATATTTCATAAATTATGTGTTTAGACTTCTTTTTTGAACAATATAGGTTGTATCAACACAGAGTGGTCCTGTGGATACCTCTAAAGTAATAAGTGCCGCGTCCAATTATTTGAAATATACAAAAACATTTAGAAAAAGGCTTGGACTTTTTCGGCACCACCCAATGAGCATTAAATGTAGAAAACATTAAAAATATCCATATTGAAAAGTCAATAAAGAACTGTTACAAAGTCTATACTGTACAAAGCCACTGGAAACAATTACGAAAGCTTGAAGATGAACATGGGTCATTCCATCATTATATTAAAGTCCAGATCTGAAGTAAAAGCTGTAGATGAAAAAGATGTCCTGGGCTCTACATGTTACGTGCCTTGTGCTTCTTCAGGAGCAAGGAAAAAATGAATAGTTCATATGGGATATTGCACATAAAAATAAGATCAGATTATTAAAACAGCAGCCTTAGGGCGTAGGCAGCAGTACGGGAGACAGCGCTGTATCCTGGCCTAGGCCAACAAGGCCCAGGCCTAGGGCAGCACTTTGCAGGAGGGCAGCACGTAAAGTGTCCCTGCCAACTTGTGCTACACTGTCAGTGTAGTGCCAGTCTTATGGGCCAGCATGGCCGCCATCAGGGGGGTACAGGCCTGGCCGATCCCCCTCCTGTTTTTTTTTTCTTGCATTACACATGTAATGCTCCCCAGAGCCCCCTCCCCCGCTTAGAGAAGAGAATACACAGTTTTTTTTGTCAGCACCCCCCCCCCCCGGTTTTCTGCTCCAGGGGGGCCCTGCCTAAAGATGTGTAAGGGGACCCAAAAGTTGTGATGGCTGCCCTCTGGGCCGGACTGGGCTGAGAGGCAAATTAGTCAAGCATCCCCATAAAGAGGCCGCACTGCCCCTGTCAGTTTATTTTTTACCATCCCTGTCCAATTGCAGAGATTTCCCCTCATTTCCTGCCCCATAGCTAAACAGGAAGTGAGAGGAGATCCCTGAAAATTAAGGCAATCCATTGCCCCCCCAGGCCCTCAGAACTAGTGTCCCCACTCGAAAAGTGGGGTGGGTCTAGGGTTTAGGGTGGGACCAGAAAGGGGTGTGGCCTTGACAGGAAGGGGTGGGTCATATTTAAATTAGGGGGTGCACAAGTCTAATCAGGCCTAGGGCAGCACAAAACCTAAATACACCTCTGACGGGAGATAATATTCGGTTGACCTTGACAGCACATATGTCTAACGGATCAAACAGGTTGAAGCATTAGGCTGGAGCCTCTGTTGGTCGGGTCTTGTTGGATTCTTCTTTACAAGACTAGTACACATAGTCTCACTACTAGTTCCACACTGCCACACATTGAGGTTCTCCAGGAAAACTTTTGGGGATCTCCAGTCCCATTCCTACCCTGATTGTATTTTCACCCTCTACCAAGGTATTCTATCAGTGGCTTATTGGATTGTGAGTGCCTGTTGTTGGCTTATTGAGCACTTTCTATTATACTGTATAAAGGGCTCTCCAGCCTAATCCTTCAACCTGTTTGATTTGTTAGACATATGTGCTGTCAAGATCTGTCATTAGTACAGTGAAAGTGTATAGTATTATCACTGATCAGTGTGTTAGTGTCACTGGTGATGTCAGTGCCAATTTAGTCAGTTCCTACCCAGTGTCAGTTAGTGTCAGATTTTCTGCCGCACTATCACAGTCCCACTATGAGTCACTGATCAGCACCCTTACTACTACTACTACAAAAAATTCCATTATATATACCATAGTTTGTAGATGCTATAACTTTCATACAAACCAATCGATATATATACACTTACAGGCAGTGCCTGAGTTATAACAATGAGGGTCTGTAGGTTTGTTCATAAGTATCTAAGGGAGGGGGCATTGCCCCTAAGTTGTATATATGTTTGTACCTCTGTTGTTTTCACCCTACATTAAGTTACGGCTATTGACTAGGTGCTCTGAGGGATCTTGGATCGTGTGGTACCGGAAAGAAGAAGCATTTACGGCAGGCAGACTCATCTTGAGTGCAGGGTTCTGTCACACACTGGTCCAAATCATTTGGTGGAGGAGGGATTATGGTGTGGGGTTGTTTTTCAGGGGTTGGGCTTGGCCCCTTAGTTCCACTGAAGAGAACTCTTAAGGTGTTAGCATACCCAGAAATTTTGGACAAATTCATGCTTCCAACTTTGTGAGAACAGTTTGGGGTTGGCCTTTACTGTTCCAACATGATTGCGCACCAGTGCACAAAGCAAGCTCCTTTAAGACGTGAATGAGCGAGTTTGGGCTGAAGGAACTTGACTGGCCTGCACAGAGTCCTAACCTCAACCCAATAGAACACCTTTGGGATGAATTAGAGTGCAGTCTGAGAGCCAAGCCTTTTCTCCAACATCAGTGCCTAACCTCATAAATATGTTTCTGGAAGAATGGTCAAACATTCCCATAGGCACTCTTCTAAACCTTGTGGACAGCCTTCCCAGAAGAGTTGAAGATGTTATAGCTGCAAAGGGTGGGCCAACTTTATATTGAACTCTACGGGCTAAGATTGGGATGCCTTTAAAGTTCATGTGGGTGTCATGGAAGGCTCCCCAATACTTTTGGTAATATAGTGTGTGTGTGTGTATATATATTTATATATACACATATACACATGCATGACGCATGTTTTTTGAGCTTTGAGGTGCACACCCCCAGCTGCACACACCTTTGATTTTGCCACATGCTTCTGGGTTTGAGGAAACAGTTTGTAAATCTGTTTAGGCTGGGGGCCTTACATTTTTTAGCTCAGTCTTACACAACCAAGGCCTTACTCAACCATCCTTCAGAGGTTGCTAGGAGGCATTCTTTAAGAAATGTATGATCACAGCTAGGGATGAGCTTCGTGTTCGATGCGAACACATGTTCGCATCGAACATTGGCCGCTCGATCGTTCGTCGAAAACAAACAAATCGGGTCGTTCGCGCCAAATTCGAATGACCCATAATTCACTGCGGCATTGCGCGCTGATGATTGGCCAAGCATGCACCATGACCCCGCATGCTTGGTCAATCACAGCGCCCAAAAAACGAAGAGACCTAATTGGCCAAAGCCTGGGTGCTTTGGCCAATTAGGGCTCAGGGCTTTAGCACACGCCCCACACTATAAAAGGCCGCCTCCCGGGCGGCCTCGTGTAGTGTGTTCCGGCTTGCTTTGCAGTCAGACAGACAGAGAGAGAGAGAGATAGATAGATAGAGACACAGGCCCAGATTCAGAGAGCCATTACGCCTGTCTAACTGGTGTTAGACTGGAGTAATTTCAAATTACGCGCGTTTTCTAGCTAGTCGAAAACCTCAAACCATGAATAGACGGCTGCGGGCTTCAATTCGACTGGATTACGTGTTTGTACGCCTTGGGATCTACGCTGCAATAAAATTGCGGCCACTGGGTGGACTTCCCGTCGTTTTCGGCGTCGGGGTATGCAAATGAGCTTTTGTCGGCGATCCCCGAAATTACGATCTTCAATCGCAATCTCTTACGGCACCTTTAGTCATCTTTTATTTGCGTAACACTATACCAGCTTTTTGCTGCTCTAATATTAGACAGCCCATGTTAAGTATGGCCGTCGTTCCCGCGTCGAATTTCTACGTTGTCCGACGTCTTTTATTATTTTTAACGTAAGTCGTCCGGGAATAGGAATGTTCGTAAACGCCGCTACTCAAACAACGAATGACGTAACGATGTGATTTCGCGCAATGCACGGCGGGAAATTTCTGAACGGAGCATGCGCAGTTCGATCGCCGCAGGGACGCGCTTAATTTAAATGCTTCACGCCCCCCAAACGCGTATTTCGATTACGCGGCGAGAAATAGACTATGCCGCCGTAGCGTACGGGCAAAAATCTACCAGGATTCGGTGTAGAGCCTGGTAAAATACGGCAGCATAGAGTATTTCGATTACGCAGCAAAATATTAAGTGTATGTGAATCTACCCCACAGTGTCTTTTCACATAGATAGATAGATAGATAGATAGATCAGGGAGGCTACTAGTTAGTATAGTTAAATGTACAGTTTGTAGAGAATATATTGACATCCCTAGGATAAACTGTATAGCTTAGCTAGTTCTGCGATTAGTATCTGTCAGGCAGGAGATTGTGCTTGATGCTCTAACGTGTTAGTCAACGTGTGCTAGTTAATTGCACATAGACGCATTAACTGTTACTGCACGTGTGCTATTTATTTGCACAGAAAGGCAGTTGCTGTTAATGCAAGTGGGCTATTGAATTGCACAGAAACGCAGTCGCTCTGACTGTGCGTGTGCTGTTTAATACCACCTTAGCGCATTTGGTGTCACCGCACGTGTGCTGTTACATATCACCTGAGCGCATTTGGTGTCACCGCACGTGTGCTGTTATATACCACCTGAGCGCAGTTAGTGTCACTGGACGTGTGCTGTTATATACCACCTGAGCGCAGTTAGTGTCACTGTACGTGTGCTTTTATATACCACCTGAGCGCAGTTAGTGTCACTGTACGTGTGCTTTTATATACCACCTGAGCGCAGTTAGGGTCACTGGACGTGTGCTTTTATATACCACCTGAGCGCAGTTAGTGTCACTGGATGTGTGCTTTTATATACCACCTAAGCGCAGTTAGTGGAAAAACAAGGGGGGTGGTGTCTGCGCTGTGAAAAGTGGGTGAAATCCAAGGGTGGTACGGGAATCCCTGGGCTGGTGAACGTGTGTGGACGGGGGGGGGGGGGGAGGGTTAGGGGTGGTGTATTTAGAACAGAGTGATAGCGTACATAAGTTTTGTGTCAATACGTAAACCGTCAAAATGTAGCACAAAAGATAATATTGAATACTAAACAATGGCAAGTGACAAAGAAGGAGCATCAGAGTCCACACGCCTGACGCAGCAAGACCCCCCTGCTGTCCGTTTGGTTTCTGTGCCCAGTTTTTATCATCCAAATGTGAGTGCACCTATATGTTTTAATAAACCTGTTCCATTTTTGCGGGGCTGTACTATGGTCTTTCTTTCTCCCATCCTATATGCTGTGTGAGGGTCCCCTCTATCTGCTCCAAGTGTCCACCCAGCTCAGACACAGAAAAAGAGGAGCCAGGTGTGCATCCAGGACTTAGGACGAACTCGGTGTTTGTGGGAGGCCCACCATCCATCACCTCCATGTGAGTGGATGTATGAGTGAATGATGTTGCCTGTTTAGACACTTCCATAACACCATATCCTACTTGCTTTGTATCCTCTCCATGCCTTACTGCTGAGGAGTGCTGATGTTGTTTCTGTCCATTGAAGTGTATTCCTCCTCCCCCCTGCCAGAGGTGGTTTTATTTGGCTATCCGTGCCAAAGCCATGAGGTGAGGGGCTAGGGACCACCTGAGGTGTTCACTATACCACGTCCTTTCCCGGCACCATTTCTTCCATCTTTTGGAAACTGTCCTCTGGGACATCTTTGTCTCTGTCTTCTGGGACATTTGGGAAACACTTTCAGAGACTTTTTTGCATTTCTTCACTGATTTATATATTATTATTTGTATTGTTCACTGTGTTACACACTCAGGGGCGCCCCTAGCGGAAGTTCTCCCTGATTTCACATTACCTGGACCAGCACATTGTGTACATTTTACTGTTTGTGAATTTGTACTCCTTCTTTGTCACTTGCCATTGTTTAGTATTCAATATTATCTTTTGTGCTACATTTTGACGGTTTACGTATTGACACAAAACTTATGTACGCTATCACTCTGTTCTAAATACACCACCCCCCCCCCCCCCGTCCACCCCCGTCCACCCACGTTCACCAGCCCAGGGATTTATTCCCGTACCACCCTTGGATTTCACCCACTTTTCACAGCGCAGACACCACCCCCTTGTTTTTCCATTTGCTACTTCTCTCTGCCCAGGACAGAGTGTCAGGTGTTTGCAGCAGTGACCCCATCCCACTCCACCAACCCCCTCGGTAGCGCAGGAGCCTCTATCTACAATACTGAGCGTGTGCTTTTATATACCACCTGAGCGCAGTTAATGTCACTGGACGTGTGCAGTTATATACCACCTGAGCACAGTTAGTGTCACTGTACGTGTGCTTTTATATACCACCTGAGCGCAGTTAGTGTCACTGTACGTGTGCTTTTATATACCACCTGAGCGCAGTTAGTGTCACTGTACGTGTGCTTTTATATACCACCTGAGTGCAGTTAGTGTCACTGTACGTGTGCTTTTATATACCACCTGAGCGCAGTTAGTGTCACTGTACGTGTGCTTTTATATACCACCTGAGCGCAGTTAGTGTCACTGTACGCGTGCTTTTATATACCACCTGAGCGTAGTTAGTGTCACTGTACTTGTGCTTTTATATACCACCTGAGCGCAGTTAGTTTCACTGGATGTGTGCTGTTATATACCACCTGAGCGCATAAATATGTCTGGAAGGACAACAAAGAGAGGCAGAGAGTCATGAGGGCAAGCAGGCTCTGCATGTAGAGGTAACGCTGGTAGTGTATGTGGTGCATCCTCTTCAGCACGTGGCCATGGCCGCTCGCCCTTCTTTTCGGGAGCTGGCCGTGTTGAGCCTCAACATGCAGAGAAATTAGTAGAGTGGATGACCAAGCCGTCCTCATCCTCCTCATCCTCTTTCACACAGACTGATCAAAGTTCACCTGGCAAAGCAGCTGCCAAGGCATCCTCTTCCCTCTGCACAATGGCTTCACACAATACTTCCCTAGTACCACCATGTCCTCCTGAGGAGTCCCCCGAACTGTTTCAACACAGTGTTGGGTACATGCTGCAGGAAGATTCGCAGCGTTTTGAAGACTCCGATGACGGAACACTGATAGAGGAAGGCATTGATGTGAGCCCAGGAAGAGGGGGTGTCCGAGAGGGACAGCAATTTGTCAGTGATGATGTTCCCCCAGCTGGAGCATACTGCCAGGTTGTTGACAGTGATGAGGAGGGAGGGGATGATGAGGTAGCTGACTCTACCTGGGTGCCTGATAGGAGAGAGGAGGAGAAGGAGGAGGAGGAGGACGAGGCACAGGCACATCTCCAAAGAGGCAGGATGCCCTCCAGGGGTCAGCTTAAGGTTACACCCACTGCATTACAGCGCACATCTACGGCGCTTGTGCATGGTGCTGCTGTGTCTGACCGGTACAGCAAAAGTTCTTTGGTGTGGGCCTTTTTTGAAACATGTCCACAAGATCGTACCTTGGCTATTTGCAACTTATGTCGCAAGCGTATCTCGCGTGGCCACATGCTTGTCCAGACATATGTCGACATGCCATGCCGCTCGTTGGCAAGCACACCAGAAAGACCCACACCAAAGACAAAAGCGTACCCCCCCTTGCCCTTCTGGGACCTCCAACCCCAGTAGACCCCCAGTCCTCTCTGAAGCCTGCAGTGAAGGTGTAGAAATAGGTGTGTCACAAGCTAGTAGTAGCGGTCAATCTACTGATAGTACCAGGCAAATTTCCCTGCCCCAGCTGCTGCATCGCCAAAAGAAGTAGAATCCCAGCCATCCACATGCCCAGCAGTTGAATGCTAGCTTAGCGAAATTGCTAGCACTTCAACTGCTACCTTTTCAGTTGGTAGATTCTGCCCCCTTCCGTGAGTTTGTGCAGTACCTCAGTGGCAAGTACCAAAACGCCACTTTTTCTCACGGAAGGCTATTCCGGCTCTCTACCGGCATTTGTAAAGGCAATGTCCATGCCTCGCTGGACAGGGTGGTCAGTGGTAAGGTGCATATTACCGCTGACTCATGGTCCAGCAGGCATGGACAGGGACGTTACCTGTCTTTTACGGCACATTGGGTGACTCTGCTGGCAGCTGGGAAGGACGCAGGGCAAGGTCCAGTAGTTTTAGAGGTTGTTCCGCCACCACGCCTCCAAAACAATACTACTGCTTGTGACACACCTCTTTCCTCCACCCCCTCCTCTTCTTCTTCCTCTGTGGCCTCTTCCTGTGGGGATGTTTTCTCCGAACCAGCCATGCTCCGTAGGCGTACGAGGGGATACGCAGGAATGCAGGCCAAGAGATGCCATGCGGTGCTAGAGCTGGTGTGCTTGAGAGACAGGAGCCACACTGGGGAAGAGGTTTTGTCAGCTCTGCAGGGTCAGGCTGAGAGGTGGTTGACGCCACGCCAGCTGAAGCCTGGAATGGTGGTCAGCGATAATGGCACCAACCTCCTCTCTGCCCTGCGACATGGAAAACTCACCCACGTGCCCTGTTTTGCGCATGTCCTCAATTTGGTGGTGCAGCGGTTCTTGGGCAGGTACCCAGGCTTGCAGGATGTCCTGAAGCAGGCCAGGAAAGTCTGTGTGCATTTTCGGAGGTCATATAATGCCACTGCTCGGCTGACTGACCTCTAAAGGGAATACAACCTGCCCAAGAACCGCCTAATTTGTGACATGCCCACCAGATGGAACTCAACGTTGGCCATGCTGCAGCGGCTGCACACGCAGCAGCGGGCCATCAATGAGTACCTGTGCCAATATGGCAGCAGAACTGGGTCAGGGCAGCTAGGTTTTTTTTCCCCACGCCAGTGGGCCTTGATCAGGGATGCATGCACTGTCCTGTCACCATTTGAGGAGGCCACGAGGATGGTGAGCAGTGACAGTGCATGCATCAGTGAGACTGTCCCTCTTATTCACATGTTGGAGCACACGCTACGTGGAATAATGGACAGGGCCCTTGAGGCAGAACAGAGGGAGTAAGAGGATGCCTTCCTTACCTCTCAAGGCCCCTTTACCCAGACAGTGGTCCTGCTTGCCCACCTAGCACACAGGAAGAGGAGGAGGAGGAGGATTGTATCAGCAGCATGGAGGTGGAGCCTAGCACTCAGCAGCAGCAGTCTTCAAGGGATCATTTACAGTCCCAAGGAGCACGTGGAGTTTTACGTGGCTGGGATGAGGTGCCTGTGGATCCTGTCGTCCTCAGTGACCCAGAGGACTGTGGCCCGAATGCCTCTGCAAACCTACGCTGCATGGCCTCCCTGATCCTGCAAAGCCTGCGTAAGGATCCTTGTGTACATGCTATTAAGGAGAGGGATCATTACTGGCTGGCGACTCTCCTTGATCCACGTTACAAGAGTAAGGTTGCAGACCTTATGTTGCCATCGCAGAGGGAGCAGAAGATGAAACTTCTGCGGGAGGCCTTGCAGAAGGGTCTGTGCAATTCGTTCCCAGAACCGGGGGGATTACCAAAACCCGGCTCTGGACAACGTCTTGCTGAGGCTTCGGTGAGTCACAGAAGGGGCGGTTGGAGAAGGTGGTCGTCTGACGGATGCGTTCAGGCAGTTTTTTAGTCCGCAGCCCCAAGGTCTGACGGGTTCCAGCAACCATCGCCAGCGTCTGGTTTACATGGTCCGGGAATACCTAGGGGCAAGATCCAACTTGGACACCTTCCCCACCGAAAATCCTCTGGCTTACTGGGTCTTGAGGATGGATCACTGGCAAGAGCTTGCCCAGTACGCAATTGAGCTACTGGCTTGCCCTGCATCCAGTGTTCTTTCAGAACGGACATTCAGTGCTGCTGAAAACTTTGTGACTGATCACAGGGTGCGCCTCTCCACCGGCTCTGTTGATCGACTGACCTTCATCAAAATGAATCAGGCTTGGATCAACACCAGCTACCAAGCACCTGATGCTGATATTAATGAATAATATCTTTTTTTTAAAAGTCGGATCCCTTTTAGACTGCTGATGCTGATGGAATATCCTTCTCCTCCTCACTTTTCTTGCTAGTAAGAAATGTTGTGTTTCTGGGCTCCGCCACCAGTGCCTAAGGCACAATTTTTCAGCCCCTGTTTAACAGGGGCGCCTAATAACAATTTTTGATGTAATACTTTGCACGTGGCTCCTTGTTGCGCTCCAATTGGAGTTTTTGTGAGGGGTTGCAGTGTTGTGTTGTGCCCAAGGCCCAATTTTTCTGCCCCTGTTTAACAGGGGCGCCTAATAACAATTTTTGATGCAATACTTTGCACGTGGCTCCTTGTTGCGCTCCAATTGGAGTTATTGTGAGGGGTTGCAGTGTTGTGTTGTGCCCAAGGCCCAATTTTTCTGCCCCTGTTTATTAGGGGCGCCTAATAACAATTTTTGATGCAATACTTTGCACGTGGCTCCTTGTTGCGCTACAATTGGAGTTATTGTGAGGGGTTGCAGTGTTGTGTTGTTCCCAAGGCCCAATTTTTCTGCCCCTGTTTTAACAGGGGCGCCTAATAACAATTTTTGATGCAATACTTTGCACGTGGCTCCTTGTTGCGCTCCAATTGGAGTTATTGTGAGGGGTTGCAGTGTTGTGTTGTGCCCAAGGCCCAATTTTTCTGCCCCTGTTAAACAGGGGCGCTTAATAACAATTTTTGATGCAATACTTTGCACGTGGCTCCTTGTTGCGCTCCAATTGGAGTTATTGTAAGGGGTTGCAGTGTTGTGTTGTGCCCAAGGCCCAATTTTTCTGCCCCTGTTTTAACAGGGGCGCCTAATAACAATTTTTGATGCAATAATTTGCACTTGGCTCCTTGTTGCGCTCCAATTGGAGTTATTGTGAGGGGTTGCAGTGTTGTGTTGTGCCCAAGGCACAATTTTTCAACCCCTGTTTAACAGGGGCGCCTAATAACAATTTTTGATGCAATAATTTGCACGTGGCTCCTTGTTGCACTCCAATTGGAGTTATTGGGAGGGGTTGCAAGTGTTGTGTTGTGCCCAAGGCCCAATTTTTCTGCCCCTGTTTAACAGGGGCGCCTAATAACAATTTTTGATGCAATACTTTGCACGTTGCTCCTTGTTGCGCTCCAATTGGGGTTATTGTGAGGGGTTGCAGTGTTGTGTTGTGCCCAAGGCCCGATTTTTCTGCCCCTGTTTAACAGGGGCGCCTAATAACAATTTTTGATGCAATACTTTGCACGTGGCTCCTTGTTGCGCTCCAATTGGAGTTATTGTGAGGGGTTGCAGTGTTGTGTTGTGCCCAAGGCCCAATTTTTCTGCCCCTGTTTAACAGGGGCGCCTAATAACAATTTTTGATGCAATACTTTGCACGTGGCTCCTTGTTGTGCTCCAATTGGAGTTATTGTGAGGGGTTGCAGTGTTGTGTTGTGCCCAAGGCCCAATTTTTCTGCCCCTGTTTAACAGGGGCGCCTAATAACAATTTTTGATGCAATACTTTGCACGTGGCTCCTTGTTGTGCTCCAATTGGAGTTATTGTGAGGGGTTGCAGTGTTGTGTTGTGCCCAAGGCCCAATTTTTCTGCCCCTGTTTAACAGGGGCGCCTAATAACAATTTTTGATGCAATACTTTGCACGTGGCTCCTTGTTGCGCTCCAATTGGAGTTATTGTGAGGGGTTGCAGTGTTGTGTTGTGCCCAAGGCCCAATTTTTCTGCCCCTGTTTTAACAGGGGCGCCTAATAACAATTTTTGATGCAATACTTTGCACGTGGCTCCTTGTTGCGCTCCAATTGGAGTTATTGTGAGGGGTTGCAGTGTTGTGTTGTGCCCAAGGCCCAATTTTTCTGCCCCTGTTTAACAGGGGCGCCTAATAACAATTTTTGATGCAATACTTTGCACGTGGCTCCTTGTTGCGCTCCAATTGGAGTTATTGTGAGGGGTTGCAGTGTTGTGTTGTGCCCAAGGCCCAATTTTTCTGCCCCTGTTAAACAGGGGCGCCTAATAACAATTTTTGATGCAATACTTTGCACGTGGCTCCTTGTTGCGCTCCAATTGGAGTTATTGTAAGGGGTTGCAGTGTTGTGTTGTGCCCAAGGCCCAATTTTTCTGCCCCTGTTTTAACAGGGGCGCCTAATAACAATTTTTGATGCAATAATTTGCACGTGGCTCCTTGTTGCGCTCCAATTGGAGTTATTGTGAGCGGTTGCAGTGTTGTGTTGTGCCCAAGGCACAATTTTTCAACCCCTGTTTAACAGGGGCCCCTAATAACAATTTTTGATGCAATAATTTGCATGTGGCTCCTTGTTGCACTCCAATTGGAGTTATTGGGAGGGGTTGCAAGTGTTGTGTTGTGCCCAAGGCCCAATTTTTCTGCCCCTGTTTAACAGGGGCGCCTAATAACAATTTTTGATGCAATACTTTGCACGTGGCTCCTTGTTGCGCTCCAATTACAGTATGTTTGAGGGGTGTCCTTTTTTCTAAAAAAATTCTTTCACAAAACAATAATGGCCCCCCCACCACCGCTAAAATATTCGACATAATGTTGCCACACAGAACTTGCGCAAGTAGCATTAATTACTTTTTTTTATAGTCCTCTCATGTTGTGCTGGGACATTTCTAAACACATGCCACTACTATAGACACCCAGCAGGTGTGATATTTAAAGGATTTTTTTTTCACTTTAAGCATCATTAAAATGGCTGCTCCGCAAAAAACGTCCGTTTTAAAAAAAAAATTCCATTGATACATATTCCCTGGGGCAAAACCCGGGTTCTGAACGACGTTTTCCAACATTTAATTGAATTTTGGTCTTTAAAACGACCGTTTTTGAATTCGAACGTTCGGGTCCCATAGACTTCAATGGGGTTCGAAATATTCGTGCGAACCCGCGGTCTGTTCGAACGTTCTGGTGCGAACCGAACCCAGGGGTGTTCGGCTCATCTCTAATCACAGCATACGCTGTCATTTTATAACATCAGCTCACATAGCTCACAAGAAAAATGTATTTTCAGGTTACGAGTGCTGCCTGTCTGCTGGCCATCTCTTTCTTGCTTTGCAGCTCCTCTTCTGCTTTTTACTTTTGATTTCCAAGAACTATACATTCCATAGTATCTCGCTGTCTGTGATTTATGTACTGACTCCGCCACCTGAAACTTCACCTCTCAGCACCTGTCTGTTCAGAAGACAGGCTCTGTGAAATGTGTGACACTGCAGTGCCTGCTCATGGGCTATAATGAATAGAAGTCACAGAAGTCAAGGAGGGGATTCTTCACAAAGTAAGAGACTGGTGACAGATTTATCTCCTCCTGCCTACACTGACCACCACTGTAAGGGGTCACTTCATCACTGACCACCACAGTAAGGGGTCACTTCATCACTGACCACCACAGTAAGGGGTCTCTTCATCACTGACCACCACAGTAAGGGGTCTCTTCATCACTGACCATCAATGTAAGGGGTTACTTCATTACTGACCACCACAATAAGGGGTCACTTCATCACTGACCACCACAATAAGGGGTCACTTCATTACTGACCATCACAGTAAGGGGTCTGTTCATCACTGACCACGAAAGTAAGGGGTCTATTCATCATTCACCATCAATGTAAGGGGTCACTTCATCACTCACCATCAATGTAGGGGGTCACTTCATCACTCACCACCACAATAAAGGGTCACTTCATCACTGACCACCACAGTTAGGGGTCTGATGATCACTGACCAACAAAGTAAGGGGTCACTTCATCACTGACCACCACTGTAAGGGGTCACTTTATCACTGACCACCACAGTAAGGGGTCACTTCATCACTGACCACCACAGTAAGGGGTCATTTCATCACTGACCAACATTGTAAGGGGTCACTTAATCACTGACCACCACTGTGAAGGATCATTTTCTTTCCTTGACTGCTCCCAATACACAGGGTCACTTCTAAAATGACCACCAAATTAAGGGGTCAGTATAATTTTTACTACCTGTTCCCTTTTTGGCCATTACAATAATTAAGTTTCATTCTTTGACTGGGGGTGATTAATTAAACACTGTATTCCTTATTTTATTTAAGCGACTCTACAACCTATTGATTATGCTAATGTATCATTACCAGTAGATATAATAATTTTAGTGGGGGTTCCATGAGAACTGAAAATTGTTTTACGAGTACCTTCATGAAGAAAAAGTTTGAGGAAAGCTGAGTAACAATAAAGTTGTTTACTTTAACAAACTTTCATTTTTAAACTGCTGCCCTAGACACAGGCCCAAGAGTGCCATTATGATAAACACAGCCCTGTTTGTCTTCCAGAAACAATTCCTAACCTTCCGACTGTATAAGTAACTGCTCTATTATGCGTACAATATTCAGTGCAGATGGGTCCATACATTGTGAGTAAATAAAATCTAATGAGAAAAATGCAAAATCAGTTGTCCATGACAGTTTATTTTTAATAGAGGATAAATACGGTAAAGTTTAATGTCCTTGTAAACTGCACTATGCACTTAGCACTGAGCTCTGCAGAGTCATAACTAGGTTTATAGGTGTGCGCTGTAAGTGGATTTACACCATTGATTTCATTTTACTAAGGCCTTTTTGGCTTAGGTATGCTTAATCGCTTATAATTACACTGCCCTTTTAAATGGAAAATTTGATCTGTTCAGCATGCTGGCGCCCATCTGCACCTGTGACTGAGGAGGGCTGTTGCACGGTGGAAATTCTGACTTGATAATAACGTCAATTATGCCCTGAGAAAAAGAAGTGTAAAATCATTTAAAACAAGTAACAGAGCTTTGCAGATGCCATATTACCATCTGGGCAAAACATCGTTGAAAGAAAACTGATACCAAAGAAATAACATCTTATTTTTGGGTTTGGAGTTACGTGTATTTATCTTCCTGTAAATGTTTAGTAAAATATATGATATTTTATCCAGCGCTTGGCATGTTTTTGCTTGGCATGTATACATACATACATTAACATGAAGAGAGTTACCATAAAATATTCTCCATTAGATTTGCAGTAGATTTGCAGTAGACTAATTGAAGAGTGCCGCCATGTGGTTGAAGTTTGGAAACAGAAGACGTTCTTTGCATCAAAACATCAAGATACCAAGTGTACAGTGAGATGAGGTTCAGGTTTGCTGCTACCCTGGATTTGAGGCAAATCTTATGTGTTCGAGGTTCTCAGTCCCAATTGTATGACTGTACAATTGCCAGGTAAAGTAGCACAGTGCTAAATAGCAAATTGTTTATAATATACAATACTATGGAGATGTTTTTTGTTCTAACCTGTTTCCAAGGAGGAGCAAAAAAAAAAAAATGGAGTCTGTGACTTTGAAGTGAATCCATCCAGTCAAGAACTTTATTTGATCATCCTG
Source organism: Rana kukunoris (assembly GCA_029574335.1). Classification (NCBI taxonomy): domain Eukaryota; kingdom Metazoa; phylum Chordata; class Amphibia; order Anura; family Ranidae; genus Rana; species Rana kukunoris. Next base: position 510,558,461 of record CM056050.1, read on the forward strand.
ACTGTTCCAAAATCCGGTTGGGAAAGTGTTTCTTGGCTCATTTATTAGTAAGATGCCAATATTTTCTGGTGAGTTTCCATCTACTGAATATAATAAACTCATAAGAATCATGGTGAAGTTGTGGTAATTGGAGAAAACTAGTTTAAAAGGAGAAAAGCTTTTTTGATTGTGGACACACCAACTTTATTTTAGCACCACATCCCTGGATTGAATAGATGAACAGGGAAGATATGTTGGGATTTTTTAGGTGCAAAAATGATCAAATATATTATTTAAAAATCTTTTTTTTTTTGAGAAACAAAATAAAAATGTATTAAAAATAAAACAGTTGGCAAGTACAGTATATCACAGTATTAGCAGGACAGCACCGTAAGGTGGATTTCTCAACATGTTTCGCCCATATGTCGGGCTTCTTCAGGGCAGGCTGTCCAGTTTTAAAGTACAAGTCTTCTAACAGAAGAAACAACCAGTAAAACAAAAAGCATGTAATCATGTAATTATCAATTCATTTAAAATGATACATCATATGTATTACAAGATATTGAATCCATATAATTACATAGCAATTTATTATATGCACATGCATCTCTACTTTCAGGGCGATGCTTCTTACCTGGATCTATTTTAGGAGAGCCTAGCACTGAGTAAGGGGGTGTGCCCCCGAAATGCGTTAGCTGTACCCGTGTTCTGTGCATGTCCATGCACTGTGTTTATGGCCTTTTGTCAGTTGCATTTTGTGAGTACATGGGATATCAACTGTTATATAGATAACCGATGAACAACTTTTCCTCTCTATTAATTCTTTCAGGAACTTATATTATTGTCTCATGGTTTACAGGGCCTAAATGTTCCTTCATAGGAACAGTGTGTATAGTCTCGGGGGGTTTACAATAATTATGATGACAGTAGGTCTTCAGTTTAATGTATTTTATTCTGTCTTCTTCACATTTCGGGTTGCACCTTTAACGGACCAATCTAATTCATCACTGGATCCGTCCGTTATGTACGACATCTATGCTGTCTTCCTTTGAGAACAATTTCAGATCCCTTCTTTTCCTGAGGTCTTTTCTCGTGGAATGCATACTGGTATGTCGTGCAGATATCTAGTGGTCAATTTATAGATTTTCAAATTTCCATTTTTTAGGCACGAATTACTGATTTGTTCATCAAATTAACAGCACAGTAACGTGCTGATATATGGGTACGTCGAGTTATTGCCACATAAAATTGGTGTCTATGAATATATAGATAATACATTTTTTTATAATTTTTATAGGGCTGTGCAAATTAACTTTTAAATCATCGATTAATCTTTAATTTTTTTAATCGATCAAAATATTTTTGAGCGATTAAAATTATTTTCATTGATACTCACCTCTCCGCCGGCTTATGGGCCTTCAGGTAGTTCCGCCGGAGATCCGGTAATATCACAGACACCTGCAGGGCTTGCCGTGTCCATCTGAAGGGTTCCTTTGCTGTGCCTTCATATCTGCATGCCGGCGGGACCTTACTATCTGCCACACGCAAGGGCTGTTACACTTCCCTCTATCACTTCCCTCTGTCAACCTGGGATTCTACAGCCATCCACTGGGAGTTGTGATAGTTCCCTTCACGGGACATCTACATGCCGACTGACTGATGTTAACCTCTCCTCATCTGGATTCAGCAGTGGTATCGTTGTACACATTTTTATACCAGTATCATACTTAGCGACATGTTTTTATGACTGCTTTTGATACCGTTTGGTATTACTCACACCATTTTTCCAGTTTATGTAGCTACATCGATTGTATCTCCAGTGCAATATTTATTTGGTTACTGACTTGAAGACTATAAAAGTTTTAATGCTATTCCCATTGAGTGCTGTCTTTGTGTGTTTTTTGTATCCTGCTCTCCATTTTTCCAGTGGTTGGTAGCTGCACTGGGAATTGGCCTGCAAGGAGATCAGATAAAAGTAGATGGATCTGTATGTGCGTTATAATTAATCGAAATTAGTCGATTAATCGATTAAAAAAAATAACGATTAATCGAACACAAAAAATTTGATCAGTAACAGCCCTAAATTTTTATATATATTTTTTATATGTGTTTTATGTTAATTTTATGGTAAGATTATATATGGTTATTTTTTATGATCTGTATGCCATCAAAAGAGTAATATCATGTTACTATGTTTGTATTTTTAATTAGAAGATTTGGTGTAGCGATGTGAGTGACACCGGTGGTTGCTGAAGTGCAACTCATTTCCAGTGTCACCACTGCATCAAAGGTATTTAAACGTGGTGATGGACGTCTGAACTTTAGCCTCTGTTCCCAGTAGAATCCTTGTATGGGGAAACGCGTCGGGTGGAGCTTTCAGTTCTAGACGTCATCACGTTCGTAACCAGCTGGTGTGAGCTGCAGTTATCTTTTGAAATTGACTTTTTATCTCTTGGATTTGTAACAAAGCCTGCAATAAATCAAAGTTTTTTATGGCAATATTACTCCATGAAAGTTTTCTCTTTTCCCTCTTCCTCCCTCATGACAACTGTGTTTTGTGGCTGGAGACAAATTGTTTTTGGTGTTTAAAGGAAACTGCCATTCTCAGCTTGGCAGCATTTCACTAAGGATAACTCTACACTTATCCCTGTGTCCAAAATATCCCTATGGAAATATCTCTAGCCGTTTGAGAACCATCTCCACAGTGTATGGTTTCGGAATTCAGTATTGATCAATGTATGGGACATCGAAAGGATTTCTTGAAGGGCAGGTCTGCCCAGGGGTGAGCACTTTACTATATTTTATCTGGTAAGCGGCTAGTCATTTTAAAATATTAGTTAAAGCATTGTTTGACATCTATCAACGGTTCAGTGATGCACTGTTTGATATGACCACATCTTCCTAGCAACATCTTCCATATTCATTCTCATTATGGCACTCACACTTCAGTTCGCAATTATTTATTTGGACTAATGTGTCATCAAGCTTTTTATATGATGACAACTTAATTACATTTATTTGTGTGTAACACATTTTGTAAAGTCACTGCCTATTATCACATCAAAAAATTTACTCATTGTTTTATTTCACATGTTGTTTTTGGGTTGCGCATTTTTAATCACTTTAGACAGGATTCAAGTCTTGCCACAGATTCTAAATTGGATTGAGGTCTGGACTTTGACTGGACCATTCTAAAAAAAATGAATATGCTTTGATCTAAACCATTCCATTGTAGCTCTGGCCGCATGTTTAGGGTCATTGTCCTACTGGAAGGTAAACCTCTGCCCCAGTCTCAAGTCTTTTGTCAACTCTAATGCTCTGTACACACGATCGGTTCGTCTGATGAAAACGGACCAATGGACCGTTTTCATCGGACGAACCGATTGTGTGTGGGCCCCATCAGTTTTTTTCCCATCGGAGAAAAAAAATAGAACCTGTTTTAAAATTTTCATATGGCTAAAAAACTGATAGAAAAAAACTTTCGTCTGTGGAGAAATCCATCGGTCAAAAATCCACGTATGCTCAGAATCAAGTCGATGCATGTCCTGAAGCACTGAACTTAATTTTTCTCAGGACGTCGTTGTGTTTTACGTCACCGCGTTGGACACGATTGGATTTTTAACCGATGGTGTGTAGGCAAGACTGATGAAAGTCAGCTTTATCATATATCTAATGAAACAAATCAATCGGTTCGTTTTCATCAGATGAACCGATCGTGTGTACAGGGCATTACAGGTTTTCTTCTAAGATCGTCCTGTATTTGGCTCCATCCATCTTCCCATCAACTCTGACCAGCTTCCCTGTTCCTGCTGAAGAAAAGCATCCCCACAACCCGATGCTGCCACCACCATGTTTCATGGTGGGTATGGTGTGTTCAGGGTGATGTGCAGTGTTAGTTTTCCACCACACATAGCATTTTTATTTTAGGCGAAAAAGTAAAATTTTGGTCTCAGATAATCAGAGCACCTTCTTTCACATGTTTGCTGTGTTCCCCACATTTCTCACAAATGGGATTGCCTGCCACTCTTCCATAAATGCCAGATTTGTGGAGTGCACAACTAATAGTTGTCCTGTGGAAAGATTCCCCCACCTGAGCTGTGGATCTCTGCAGCTCCTCCAGTTACCATGGGCCTCTCTGATAAATGCTCTCCTTGCCCGGCCTGTCAGTTTAGGTGTATGGCCATGTCTTGGTAGGTTTTCAGTTGTGCCATACTTTTTACATTTTTGGATGATCGATTGAACAGTGTTCCCATGAGATGTTCAAATCTTGGGATTTTTTTTATAACTTAACCCTACTTTAAACTTCTCCATAACTTTATCCCTGACCTGTCTGGTGTGTTCCTTGGCCTTCATGATGCTGTTTGTTCACCAAGGTTCTCTAACAATCCTCTGAGGGCTTCACAAAACATCTGTATTTTTGCTGAGATTAAATTACACATAGGTGGACTCTATTTACTAATTAGGTAACTTCTGAAGGTAATTTGTTCCATAGATTTCAGTTAGGGGTATCATAGTAAAGGGGGCTGAATACAAATGCACACCCTTTTTTCAGACATATACCTTATTTATCTTCACATAGAGCGCCCCGGGGTATAGCGCGCACCCCCAACCTGGAAGGAAAATTTCAGGAAAAAAAGAATATACTTACAGTTTGAATGCCCCTCGTCGGTGTCTTGCCTGGCGTCCATCGGCGGCCTTGTCTGGTCCGGCGTCCATCTGTGGCCTTGGTGGTGTCCTCTCTGCTCCTTCCGTGCTGTTTTCGAGTCGATCCCCGCTTCCCGCTCTGTGTTTGGACGCCGCCGCCGACATAAACTGAGCGCAGTACACTCGGCACGCTCGGCCACGCTCGGCTTCTCTCGCATAAAGGCTAGGAGGCGACACAGAGCGTAACTGCGAGGGGAGCCGAGCCTGGCCGAGTGTACCCGAGTGTGCTGTGCTCTGTATATGTCGGCGGCGGCGTTCAAACACAGTGCGGGAAGCGGGGATCAGCGCATATCCCGCACCCACGATTTCCCCCTGATTTTAAGGGGAAAAAAGTGCGCAGTATATGCCGATAAATACGGTATTTGTAAAAAAAAATATATATTAATATATAATTTTCCTTCCACTTCACAAAAATGTGCCGCTTTGTGTTGGCCTATCACATAAAATCCCACTAAAATATATTTACATTTTTGGGTAACTTTCAGGATGGACTACCAACATGGAGCTTAAATCACAGAATTTGTGTTCAGGCCTTCTACATGCTGACATGTCAATGAGTTAACCGATACCATTAATTCCTTAATGTCAGGGAGTAAATGAGAACATTTTTTTTCAAGGGGAGAAATAATGCTGATAAGATGGTGCTGTATGTTTTAACACATTCCTCCTTACACCAGACATCTACAGTGAGGGAAATGGCCATGAAATGTCACAGCTTTTTATGCTTACCGCTTTTGCAATAACATCAACTACTTAACAACTTACAATTAAAGCATGTTTAAAAGCAATTTAAAGATTAATTCTTACATTATTTCTAGATTTGCTTGCACTTATCTGGTATTTTCTGAATTGCAATTTGCAAAACAGGGTTTCCCAAGCAGGTGGAGATACTCTTCATTGCAAAGGAAAATTTTCCAGCTTGTTGGAAAATCTCCATAATGGGGAGCCACACATGTCTTGACAGAATAATTCAATCGATTAATGGATACAATATATATAATGGAATCTGATACAAATCAGAGACCCTCTATTTGATCAATTTACAGAGCTCCTGCTTGATTTGGACTCTACCTAATCGGCTGTAATGGAAATTTGTCCCTTGAATAAATATCTGTGTGTGTATGCAAAAAAAAATAATATGATAGAGATTTTTAACTAATCATTAACATGTGTGATTTGTTGTAACTTTGATCAATGTTTTTGCTATCAATTGCAAAGAACAGATAAATACTGTGCATGTTGAACCATTTGGTATTTTAATTGATGATGAATCACTGTTTGTGGTTACTTGTAGATCAATCACAAATCAGATCAGGTCCAGATCCTTTCCTATTCCTGAGATGAGAATAAACATTTTATAATGCCACATGTATGCCACTCAAAGGGAAAATTAGATTCTAGAAACAGATTTTGTATGAATCAATTGAATTATCAATTATCAATTAATTATCAACACTAGCTCTACTTTGGCACCACTCCACAATAAAAAATCAGGTTTAGGGGAAGTTTTAGAATCCAATTATATACAGTTCAATGAGAATGTGAAACAAATGTCCAAGAGTCCAAAGTTTTAATAGAAAAAATTGGTTTGTAGCAGAAAATGTAATGCGTTTTGGGGCACAAACAGCTTCCCCTTTCATTCGGGCTCAGCAATTCTGCCTTTGCTGTATTTATTAACACTGACATTACCTTCCATTTAACAGTGGGTAATAGATAGGGCTAATAATTAATAACAATGAAAATCATAGGACTGCACTCCTGAAGTTACTAATCCTTATCAAATAAACAAATGTGCACAAAACATTATCAAACAACATATGATTAAAAAAGTATTGTGAAATATCAATTGGTGCAAATAATATTCAGTCCCAATCTTAAAGTGGATGTAAACCCCCAAAAATGTTTTTTTTTTTTTTTGATGTCACAATGTAGAGTATAAGATTTCCTATCATCTGTGCCCAGTCTTGCCACACAGAGTTAATCCAGCGCTGAGTAATCCTCTTGTAATGTTCAGTGCAAATTAACAGAATTCCAGATAAAAACCTGCTAAATTATAAAGTCCGTTTCTCTGTTTTTGCTTTCAGTTACAGGTTATTTACATATCTAGCTTGGACATGTTTATAATAACATGAGGTGATCCAAAGTTCATTGTATATTACCAGGATGTGTTATGTGGGGGAGGGGTGGATTTCTCACTTTTTATACCTCATGTTGTGATAAACATAACATAACATATGATAAACATGTCCAAGCTATATTTGTAAATAACCTGTCACTCAAAGCAAGAAGAGAGAAAACTGACTTTTTTATTTAGACAGGGTTTTATCTGGAATTCTGTTCATTTTGCTGAACATTAAAAGAGGATTAATTAGCGCTGGATTAACTCTGTGTGGCAAGACTCGGCACAGAAGATAGGAAATCGTATACTCTACATTGTGACATCAAAAAAAAAAAAAAGTCCATAAAACACCAAACGTCCATTCCGTGCTTGCTGTGATATACTGATAGAAAAAGGAGGGATAAACCTTTAGAAAATTTCTATGATTATGTTAATAGAAAATGGTATGTGTGTTTTTTTGTGCATTAACCATTCATTTTAATAGCTCCATTTAAAGTGTTTAAACACATAAAAATGCTACATTCCTTGTTTTTAATAATTATGAACCACAATCGAATGAATAGTATTTGCATATCACATATATTTTCACGCAGTAATAGGTATGCCCTTTGCTACAAAAAAAGCATGAATGGTCACTTTTATTTTTATTTTTTTTGTTGTTAAAGCTTTTTCCCTTAAATAGCTTATTTTTTATAGCACCTTTTTTGCTGATTTTAACAATTGTCAGTGTGAGTAAATGTACAAAAATGTGTCTTTGCTCATGAATTTTTCATGGTCTGCATGAGGTGAAGTAAGGCCATGTCTCTTTCCTAAACATATTTGCACTGAAATGTGTCCTTCTTTCTCATCTCAGAAAGTTGGGAGAGTTGCTAGAGTACAACATACAGTACCCCACTTTTAGGTACACATTGGGGTTTATTTACTAAAGCTGATCAGTACAAAATCAGGCTCTCTTCTGCATAGAAACCAATGAGCTTCTAACCCCAGTTTGTTCAATTAAACCTGGTAATAAAACCTGGAAGCTCTTTGGTTTCTATGCAGAAGTTAGCCTGATTTTTCACTTTCCAGCTTTATTAAAACCCCATTGTGTAATTAAAAGTGGGGTATGCCTGTATACAGCAATGGAACTGTGTCAACAGCACCCGACTCTGTTCAGGTTATCACTTAAGCTTGAGATGTAAAGCGGAACTCTGGTCACTTTAATGCCCCGTACACACGATCCGATTATCGGACGAATGATCGTCCGTTTTTTGTATGCTAATCTCACGTCGAATCTGATGAGTTTACTAAAGTCACGAAAATTCTCATACGGCAGAATAAAAAATCGGAAGTGATGTCATGTGTTGTAATGCATTTGTATTGCATTTTCGAACGACAGCTGTACTGATTAAACGAAAATCGTACGATCTGGCATCGTACAAAAAAATTATTCCGTGCATGTCCGATGGAATAAAATCGGAAGCTCTGTACTATTGATCCGATTATCGTACGATCGTTTCGAAAGCGACATTTTTCGAACGATTTTCAGATCGTGTGTACGGGGCTTAAAACAATGAAGTGTGTCCCACTTATTAACCACTTTCCCCCCGGACCATTTGTCAGCCTAAAGACCAGAGGTGTTTTTACAATTTGGAACTGCGTTACTTTAACTGGTAATTGCGCGGTCATGCAATGTTATACCGAAACGAAACTTGCGTCCTTTTTTTCCCACAAATAGAGCTTTCTTTTGATGGTATTTGATTGCCTCTGCGATTTTTATTTTTTGCGATATAAACGGAAAAAGACCGTAAATTTTGAAAAAAAATGATTTTTCTTATAACAAAAAGTAAAAAATATCGAATAAACTAAATTTTAGTCAAACATTTAGGCCAAAATGTATTCAGCCACATGTCTTTAGTAAAAAAAATCGCAATAAGCGTATAATTATTGGTTTTCGCAAAAGTTATAGCGTCTACAAACTAGGGTACATTTTCTGGAATTTACACAGCTTTTATTTTATGACTGCTTATCTAATTTCTTGAGGTGCCAAAATGGCAGAGCAGTACAAAACCCCCCCAAATGACCCCATTTTGGAAAGTAGACACCCCAAGGAAATTACTGAGGGGCATGTTGAGCCCACTGAATATTTTTTTTTTTGTACCAAGTGATTGAATAATGACAAAAAAAAATAAAATTACAAAAAGTTGTCACTAAATGATAAATTGCTCACACATGCCATGGTTATATGTGGAATTACACCCCAAAATACATTCTGCTGCTTCTCCTGAGTACAGTGATACCACATGTGTGGGACTTTTTGGGGAGCCTAGCTGCGTGCAGGGCCCCTAAACCAAGCACGGGCTTCAGGATTTCTAAGGTCACAAATTTTTGATTTCACTTCTCACTACCTATGACAGTTTTGAAGGCCATAAAATGCCCAAATAGCACAAACCCCCCCCAAATGACCCAATTTTGGAAAGTAGACACCCCAGGCTATTTGCTGAGAGGCATTTTGAGTCCATGGAATATTCTATATTTTGCCACAAGTTGCGGGAATATGAATTTTTTATTTTTTTTTGCACAAAGTTGTCACTAAATTATATATTGCTCACACATGCCATGGGCATATGTGGAATTGCACCCCAAAATACATTCTGCTGCTTCTCCTGAGTATGGGGATACCACATGTGTGGGACTTTTTGGGAGCCTAGCCGCGTACGGGACCCCGAAAACCAAGAACCGCCTTCAGGATTTCTAAGGGCATACATTTTTGATTTCACTCCTCACTACCTATCACTACCTATCACCGTTTTGAAGGCCATAAAATGCCAAGGTGACACAAAACCCCCCCAAATGACCCCATTTTGGAAAGTAGACACCCCAAGCTATTTTCTGAGAGGTATGTTGAGTACATGGAATATTTTATATTTTGCCACCAGTTGCTGGAATATGACAAACTTTTATTTTATTTTATTTTTTTGCACAAAGTTGCCACTAAATGATATATTGCTCAAACATGCCATGGGCATATGTGGAATTACACCCCAAAATACATTCTACTGCTTCTCCTGAGTACGGGGATACCACATGTGTGGGACTTGTTGGGAGCCTAGCCGCTTACGGGACCCCGAAAACCAAGCACCGCTTTCAGGATTTCTAAGGGCGCAAATCTTTGATTTTACCCCTCACTGCCTATCACAGTTTTGGAGGCCATGGAAATCCCAGATGGCACTAAACCCCGCCAAATGACCCCATTTTGGAAAGTAGACACCCCAAGCTATTTGATGAGAGGCATGGCGAGTATTTTACAGCGCTCATTTATTTTTGAAAATGAAGAAAGATATTATTATTTATTTATTTTTTCTCTTTTTTTTTTTTTTTTAATCTTTGTGACAAAAAGCAAGAACTGCAAAATACTCACCATACCTCTCAGCAAATAGGTTGGGGTGTCTACTTTCCAAAATGGGGTCATTTGGGGGGGGTTTGTGCCATCTGGGCATTCCATGGCCTCCGAAACTGTGATAGGCAGTGAGGGGTAAAATCAAACTTTTGCGCCCTTAGAAAGCCTGAAGGTGGTGATTGGTTTTTGGGGTCCCGTACGCGGCTAGGCTCCTAAAAAGTCTCACACATGTGGTATCCCCGTACTCGGGAGAAGCAGCAGAATGTATTTTGGGGTGTAATTCCACATATAACCATGGCATGTTTGAGCAATATATCATTTAGTGGCAACTTTGTGCAAAAAAAAAAATAAAAAAAAAAAAGTTTGTCATATTCCAGCAACTGGTGGCAAAATATAAAATATTCCATGTACTCAACATACCTCTCAGAAAATAGCTTGGGGTGTCTACTTTCCAAAATGGGGTCATTTGGGGGGATTTTGAACTGTCCTGGCATTTTATGCACAACATTTAGAAGCTTATGTCGCACATCATCCACTCTTCTAACCACTTGAAGACAAAGCCCTTTCTGACACTGTTTGTTTACATAAAAACTTTTTTTTTTTTTGCAAGAAAGTTAAGTTGAACCCCCAAACATTATATATTTTTTTAAAGCAAAGGCCCTACAGATTAAAATGGTGGGTGTTGCATTTTTTTTTTCCACGCAGTATTTGCGCAGCGATTTTTTAAACGCATTTTTTGGGGAAAAAATACACTTTTTTTTATTTTAAAGCACTAAAACACACTATATTGCCCAAATATTTCATGAAATAAAAAAGATGATCGTAGGCCGAGTACACAGATACCAAACACGACATACTTTAAAATTTCCCACAAATGCGCAGTGGCGACAAACAACATACATTTTTAAAAGCCTTTAAAAGCCTCTACAGGTTACCACATTAGATTTACGGAGGAGGTCTACTGCTAAAATTATTACCCTCGATCTGGCCTTCGCGGTGATACCTCACATGCATGGTACAATTGCTGTTTACATATGACGCCATACCGACGCTTGAGTTCGCCTTTGCGTGAGAGCAGGGGGGGACAGGGGTGCTTTTTTTTTTTTTTTTTTTTTTTTATTATTATTTATTTTGCTTTTTTAATTTTATTTTAGACTGTTCCTTCCTTTTTTTATTTTTTTTTATAATTTTTATTGTTATCTTAGGGCATGTAAATATCCCCTATAATAGCAATAGTTAGTGACAGGTACTCTTTTTTGAAAAAATTGGGGTCTATCAGACCCTAGGGCCCAGATTCACATACATCGGCGCATTATTGGACCGGCGTAGCGCACCACTTTTCCGTTAGACTTGCGTAATCTAGCCGCGTAATCCCGCGATTCACAAAGCTTTTGCGCAAGAGATTGCGCAAGCGTAAGGTTTTTTCCTGAGGCGTAAGGAGGAGTAATACAAATTGGGAGGGACGTGGGCGTGTTACATTGAAATGAGCCGTGACCCCATGCAAATGAAGGGCCGGCCGACTCGCGCATGCGCGCGTGAAGGAAACCATGTCAGCTCCGTTGTGCGCATGCTCACAACTCGGGAGCGGCGCAATCAGTGAAATTGGAAATGGACTAGGGCAACTTTATGAACTACGCAGACAGCATAAATAGACAGACACAAATGCACTTCCTTTGCAAAAATACATCCCTTTGTATCCCTCCCTCTACAGCAAGGTGCTTTTGTTTGTTTGTGACGTGTCTTTGAGATATTTGAGGACTGTTTTGCAGAGTGATTTTTGTCTTTTATGTGTTTTCTTTGTTGTTATTTTGTTTAAATTATATTTTTGCTGGGCATTTTTTATTTTTGCTCGTCATTTATTTAATTTTTTTGGTTCTGTTTGTGTATGATTTTGGAATGTGGGGGTGATATTCCTGCGGGAAAAGGGGTGTCACCCTCATTTGTGGTGGAGAAGTGATCGCCAGGTCTGTGTGAATGGTGTATGAATGTACAGTGACATAATTGGAGCCGTGGCATGGCGTTGCAGCTCACAAGTCCTGCATGGTGAACTGGTGCCAATCCAATGTGATGAGGATGTGGGGTGTGTGTGCTAGGGACCACAGTGGTATGCATGCATGCATTCTCATTGTGCCATGATTAATGTGTGTGTTTAACGTGCAAAGATGCATAATGTGAGCTGCCATGAGATGGGGTCATGAGATGGGGTACCAGTGCATATGCAGAGTCACCTTGAAGGGAAAAGACAGGAGGATGTTAGTCATGCATGTGCCACTTGTGAGGTGTGCATCACGGGAGGGGATAGTCATGCCTGCCACCCATGTCACTCACCAACCAGCCAGCTGTCCCCATACATGTTCTGTTCGAAATCTGTGGGGATGGGGCTCTGATTGTATATGTAGCTGTCATGGGTGTCATGGGTGGTGCCATGTGTTGGGCTGCTGATGTCCTCCTGCAGGGTTGTGGTAATTCCAGGATGGCATGAGGGGTGAATCTGAAGATGCGAGACACCTCAGAATCACTCATGCCAAAGATGTCTATGCGTGTGTGATATATCAAGTGAAGAGTGAGGGGCTTGTATCAGATAAGAATATTGTATTAGATTAATTTAAATTGTAAATTTTATATAAGCAAATAAAAAAATGAAAAAAAAACATCTCCCGTGCCCTCCTTAGTGCCATCCTCCGTGCCCTCCTCCTTCTTTGTTCATCTAAAGTCAGTAGTATAGCTATGCGCGACGATGCCCCTGGCATGTTGGCATACAGATTGTTGGGCAACACGTGTGACTGCTGAACTCCTCACTAACAGTGTTGCTTTATCTGACAATTAGACTTTTTTTCAAAATTTAGACCAGCTTTTAGGTCCTCTAACTTTAGACAGAACATTTTGCAGTTGCGCACATCGCGTAGCCTGCGCAGCAACTGCGTTTTTTTGTGAATCCCCGTAACTCCCTCATTAGCATATTTGACTAGCAAATCAATGGTGTGTCTAGCGCAGTTTTGCGCGAAGGGAAGCGAAGGTCTAACTCAATTACGCCGGACCAAAAAACGTAGATTTCTGGCGTATATTGTTTTGTGAATCGCGTCCAACTATACGCACGCGCACATTTAGACTTACGCACGCGCAACAGCAGTTGCGCAGGCGTAATCGCTCTGTGAATCTGGGCCTAGGTCTCTCCTCTGCCCTCATAGCATCTGACCACACCAAGATCGGTGTGATAAAATGTTTTTCCACTTTCCCAATGGCGCAGTTTATATCCGGGGGGGCATACCCTCCCACTGCTTTTAAAAGCAGTCTAGAGGCTAATTAGCCGCTAGAATTGCTTTTACATGAAAGCCGACCGCTGGCTGAAGAGAATGATACCAAGATGATACCTAAACCCGCAGGCATCATTCTGGTATAACCATTCAAAGTCCAGCAACATACCATACGTTGATGGTTCTTGTTGGACATGTATTGTAATCTTTTTTTTTTCATTCAGCCTGTTGGCTGAACGAAAAAAATTGATTGATCGGTGGGTATGCCCACCATTAGAATACCTCCCTTTATCCACCCACTTCTAATGATGGGCATACATGCACCAGTTATATATGCCGAAGCATGGGGGCATCCTCCCTCAAAAAAGTTATGCCGCTCACAGACGTATGTACGCTGCATAAAAAGTTATGGCGCATACACACGGTCGGACTTTTCCACGGACAAGCTTCCGACGGAATTTCGACCGTATGTACGTGCATTAGGAGCAAAATCGCTCCTCCGCCCCTAATGCCCCCATGCTTCGGCATATATGCTCTTTTTTTAGCTGTGGTGGTGAAATCACCTCCCACAGTGTTGGAGTCGTGGCTTTATATATCGTGGGAGCAAACGCTGTTGCTGTCACGCTAAATAAATCCGCGATGCAACTAAATGGCGTACCTGCTAAGTAAATGATGGTTAACAATAAAACAAACATTACAGTATAACATACCATACCTGCAAAGCAAATACTATTAAAAAAAAATAGAGAGAATAGATATAGAACAATAGTGAGTAGACAGTAGAGAGTGAACATAAGAGAACAACAAATAGAGGAGAAAAATACAACCACAACTATTTTTGGATTTTTTATTTTATATTTTTTTTGTGTTTTTGTGTGAGTTTAATTTTTTCCACTTTTTTTCACTTTCATAAACTGTAAACTGAACGTTGCAGATTATGGTCTCTCAAAATGTGATGGCCATCACATCTTCCGAAACCCTGTGTTATTGTGCCTAGGACTGTGTGGTGCTGTACCCTACGCTAAAACTCAACTAGTGTGTGGTAGCGTTTGAAACATACACCAATGCAAAGACCAGGTTGGTCAGGACAGTCGGGACAATAAAAGCGGGTGTCACGCCTAAATCCGAGTTTGCTGCAGACACGACATCTTCTTTGGCGGGTTCTTTGGGTAGGGGTACCAGAGAGGATAAAAGGAAAATGCCTCTCATACAGCCGGCTCACTGCATTTGCGTTGGGAAGGTGGGGCAAAGCACCGTCTGGAAACAGAAGGGCTTCGGCGATCTCTTCCTGGAATTTTAGGAAGGATCCAGCCTGTCCTGAAGCTGTGTATAGCACATGAGCGTTCAGCAAAGCCAATTGAAACAAATAAACCGACACTTTTTTGTACCAGCGTTTGGTCTTACGGGTAATTAGGTACGGCGCCAACAACTGGTCATTGAGGTCCACCCCTCCCATGTTAAGGTTGCACTCGTGGATACAGAGGGGTTTCTCCACAACACCAGTCGCCGTAGGAATTTGGACTGCCGTGTCTGCGTGAAGCGAGGACAGAACGAAAACATTCCGTGAATCCCTCCACTTCACTGCTAACAAATTGTTACACTGTAAGCAGGCTCTCTCCCCCCGACTAAGACGGGATTCTACAAGCCGTTGGGGGATGCCCCAGCGATTAGGTCGCACGGTGCCACATGCGCCAATTCCATAATCAAAAAGATGACTAAAAAGTGGCACGCTCGTGTAATAATTGTCCACGTACAAGTGGTACCCCTTTCCGAATAAGGGTGACACCAATTCCCAGACTATCTTACCAGCGCTCCCTATGTAATCAGGGCAATTTTCCGGCTCTACGTGACTGTCTTTTCCCTCGTAAACCATAAAGCTAGATGTATAGCCTGTTGCCCTGTCACAGAGCTTATACAAGTTGACCCCGTATCTGGCACGCTTGCTGGGAAGGAACTGTTTGAATGACAAGCGACCAGAAAACTTAATCAGGGACTCATCAACGCAGACAACTTGCTGGGGATTATACAAGGCTGCAAACCGTTCGTTGAAGTGGTTTACGAGGGGCCGAATTTTGTAGAGCCGATCGAATTCAGGGTCTCCCCGAGGACGACAGAGTTGATTGTCACTAAAATGCATGAACCGCAAGATCTGCTCGTATCGTGTCCTGGTCATGGAGGCAGAGAAAATGGGCATATAGTAAATTGGGCGCGTGGACCAATACAACCGCAATTCACTCTTTTTAGTAATGCCCATGAGGAGGGTAAGGCCCAGAAAGATCTTAAATTCGGAAACCGTAATTGGCTTCCAATCTCTGGCAAGGGACAGCTGGGGATTAGCGGCGATGAATTGACCAGCATACAAATTGCTTTGGTCCACAATAGATCTATAGAGATCTTCCGTGAAAAACAGTGAATAAAAATCCAGTGGCGTAAAATCAACTGTTTCCACCTGAATTCCGGGTTGGCCAGTGAATGGGGGAAGTACGGGTGCTGCAGAAGTGGCGGGGACCCAATCAGGATTGGCTAATGCAGCAGGAAGGGCACTATGGGCACGACGGGCCTGTCTTTGTCGTCTTCTTCTTCTTGGTGGCAGCGGGACACTACTTGTGCTTGCCACCTCGCCAGCTTGAACTGCACTTATGGGACTCGCCACGTCACCAAGTGTTACTGCAGTGCTGGATGTATGTCCAGGATGTACTAGGCCGCTGGTGCTTGCCAGATCACCCGAAGGAATAGCGGCGCTAGTACTACTCTGCCCCATACGAGAGCCCTGCGGTTCTTGCACCTCAGCGACAGCAGAAGATCGGGATCTGGTATGCCTGACCCTAGCAGGGACCACTCCGTCGTCAGAGCTATCTGTCAGGGAGCCACTGTCGTCTACAGGTTCATATGAGCTAGAATTTGACAGATGCGTGACCTCCTCATCACTATCTGACAGGCTCATGAACAAGTAGGCCTCTTCATCACCGTACATTCTATTTGCCATTTTGGGCTCTAAATTTAGGGGTACGGTGGTGAGATTCACAGGAAAAAAAAGCACCTGACCTGTTAGCGACAGTCAAACGCTACCAAAAAACTGTTAGTGATCGCAGAGATCAGGCCTGACTCTGCGAACGCTGCAGTTATGTGTTTTTGTGTTTTGTGTCAGTGATCGATTGATCGATACTGCACTTGGTTGGGCTGGGCTGGGCGAAGGTGCTAAACGCAGGTGCTAGCAGGTATCTGGGCTGATCCCGCTAACAATGCGTTTTTGGGAACCCTAAACTGCAGGGGATGCTAGTATAGATCTGATCAGATCAGGTATCGATCAGTTCAGATACTATACCACTAAGGGGGGGTGTATGGTGCGTGCGTGGGTGTTAGCGCTACTGGAACTAATCTGACGCTGCCTGGGGCAACGCAGACCCTATCCGGCGCTAAAACCAAACTTTGATCACCCGCCGGGCAATCAGGGGGTTAAAACTTTATTGCAAAAAATATGGCGGGTGCCTTGATGCTATAAAAAATAAACTAGCTAAACTGCGTCACCCGTGACACTTATACTGTGATCACTGGTGACAGGGGGTAATCAAGGGGTTAAACCTTTATTGGGGGGGGTTAGGGGGGGTCCCTAGACTTATTAGGGTCTAAGGCTAATTACCCTAACAATTATTTTAGTCACTAATGACACTTGTACAGCAATCAAAAAAAAATCTGATTGCTGTACTGGGTGACACAGTGACAGGCAGTGAAGGGGTTAATTTGGGGGGCGATCGGGGGGTTAACAGGGGTGAATTGTGTGCCTACGTGACCTGGTGTCAGTGTAGTGTTGTGCAACTCACGTTTAGATGCTCTCTCTCTCTCAGTCAGGAACGGAAAGACCGACACGAGGGAGAGAGCAGCATTTCCCCTGTCAATGTTTACAAAACATTGGCAGGGGAGAACAACCATTGGCTGAGGGTGATCACCAGGTCCAGGCCAGATTTTATTGGCCTGGACCTGGTGAGTGATCGGTTCTGTATCGAATCCGATCGTCGGGAACGGCGGGGAGGCGCGCGCGCGCGCTCCCTGGCCGTTCACGCGCCCAACGTAGAGCTACGGGCTCTCGTCTGGGCGAGCCGACCTGCCGCCGTATTACTGCGGCGGCTGGTCGGAAAGTGGTTAATGAAGCTGTGTCCCTCCTATATTTAAGATAAAATGTTTGCTTAGTCTAGGCAGGATACAATAATGAGTAACACCTTATTCTAAGGACCCATGGGAGCTGATGTGCCAACCTTCTTCTCTTTGAGGGCTGGCCCTTGATGTTGTCATGTACAATGTAGGGCCAGTGGTAGTGCATACTACTTGATGTTGTTGGTGAGAAGGGTGGCTACACAGTTGGAGAAAAGAAGTGGCTTTGAGGAATCCGTCTTCACTCTGGAAATTGGTGATTCTGGTAGCGATGATAGATAAAATGAGCATTAAAATCAGCATTACATTTCCTCTTTTGGGCCAGCCTGGAGATGTTGCCAGAAACTAAAAACTACCTACAAATAATAATAGACTTTTACAAATGTGTTTAATCAGTTTCTCTCTTTTCTTTAAGTTATTGTCAATATTTTGAAAATTAGACCATTTATATATAGCTGTAATATTACTATATTATAATAAAACCACTTAAAGCGGAGGTCCGGTCAGCAGCTACTAACACTGTACCTGCTGACTTTTAAGGAAACTTACCTGTCCAGGGTGCCCGCGATAACAGCAGACGAAGCCGAGCAAACGCTCAGGTCTCGGCTGCCCCGCCCCCATCCTCTGTGTGGGAATCAGGAAGTGAAGCCTTGCGGCTTCACCGCCCAATTCCCTACTGCACATGCGTGAGCCGCGCGGCGAGACGTGAATGGATGATGTCTCCTGGGACACACATAAGGTCCCAGAAGACACCTCTCCCCCATTCCCCAGGAGGCAGCCGAGGAGGAGAAGGAAGAAGACGGACCGCAGATCAGGAAGTGGCAGATTAGGACAATCTGCCTAGCAACAGGCACTTCAGATATTTTTTTTTCTTGGTGGAGCTCCGCTTTAAACATTGGACTTCTAGCTGCTGTGAGTGAAATCATGTCATCTTAGTCCACTCAGGAGGTATTGGTGGAGCATCCAGCCCCATTGCTTGTAGCTTGTTAAAATCTATGACTAAACTATGCTGCAGCTGGATGGGGCTGAATGCTCTACTGAAGGTACAGGCGGTCCCCTACTTACAAACGACTCCTACTTACAAACGGAGGGAGACAACAGGAAGTGAGAGGAAATCTACCCCTAGGAAGGAAAATGCAATCCTGTAAGAGTTAATATGGGAAAAAGGTGTCTCCACTGAAGCTTTATCACCAATCCTTGTTTGCCTAATAACCCGAAATATTCAAAATCCAATTGTCACTGGGACAGAAAGTGAGGTGAAATCTTCTGAACAGGGACACAGACAGCAAAACAAATGTTACAGGGGTGATAACCCTTCCCAAAGCTATGCAAAATGCTTAAAAATTTATTTTTTGGGCTGGAGCTACTTAAAAAATTGACCTGTTCCAACTTACAAACAGATTCAACTTAAGAACAAACCTACAGTCCCTGTCTTAATTGTTTGTAACCCGGGGATCACCTCTACATGCTCTCAGGGATGAATGCCCGAAATACAGAATACCTCTCAGCATCTGGATACCCCATTTGTAAAGCACCTAAAAGTTTTTCTGTATAATCGAAAGTTACAAAGTTTGTATCATTGACAGTACTGTGTGTAGAAGTGACTCCTGGAATATATTTAAAAGCGCTGTTAGCATACCAATATGGGAACTTTCCTATCCACCATAAATTTTCAATCATGCCCAGTTGCTTTTATGATTTATAAGCCGTTGCCAGACAGTACAGCCAGGAGGGCAACACCACTTTCTATGTTAGAGTTATGATATACCATACAGTGCTGTCACCTACCCACGACAACCTGCTGAATGGACAGTAAGGTAGCAGCAACGCACTGATAAGTCATCATCTCTACTTAGTGCTCTACACACTTGTTACTCTATCACCCTCTCAGCATGTTCCCTGTCAGGATATGCACATGCTGCAGACAGGGCCAGACTGGCCTAACGGGATACAGGGAGATTTCTGAGGCCGGGTTGAGCTAAGCCGTGGCTGTCCCACTCCTCTCCCTTCTCCTGTCACACACAGCAGGCACTGAGGCACGGAGTTCATTGTGAAAAGTTTGGCCGCGCTGCCTGTGACAAAAGTCCCGCCCTCCTCCTAGACCAGCTCATGTGATAGACATAGTAAACACATAGGTGGGTGAGTCTGTGTGCAGGAAGGGAGGAGGAAGGGCTTTGCTGGTGCTCTGACCCGTGGACGCGTTCAGGTGATACAAAAGGTAATTACTGGGGAATGAACTGTATGCCCTTTTTTTTGCACAAATAGAGCTTTCTTTTGGTGGTATTTGATCACCACTGCGGTTTTTATTATTTGCGCTATAAGCAAAAAAAGACCAACAATTTTGAAAAAAAAAACATAATTTTTTACTTTCTGCTATAAAACATACTAACAAAAAATGTCTTCATCAATTTAGGCCAATATGTATTCTGCTACATATTTTTGGTAAACAAAATTACAAAAAAGCATAAATTAAATGGTTTGCGATGGGATATTTTTTTGTTTTTTTTGCCAATTTTTTTTTGCAATTGTGGGCACGGTAAGGCTGCAATGGGCAGGGTAAGGCTGCAATGATGGGCACGGTAACGCTGCAATTATGTGCATGGTGAGGCTGCAATTATGGGCATGGTGAGGCTGCAATTATGGGCATGGTGAGGCTGCAATTATGGGCATAGTGAGGATGCAATGATGGGCACTGTAAGGCTGCATTGATGGGTAAAGTGAGGCTGCAATGATGGGCACAGTAAGGCTGCAATGGTGGGCACAGTGAGGCTGCATTGATGGGCACAGTGAGGCTGCATTGATGGGCACTGGTGAGGCTGCATTGATCTCCTGTACCATACCCGCAGCCTCCGACATCTCCTGTACCATGCCCGCAGCCTCTGACATCTCCTGTACCATGCCCACAGCCTCTGACATCTCCTGTACAATGCCTGCAGCCTCTGACATCTTGACATCTGCCTGTAGCATGCCTGCAGCCTCTGACATCTCCTGTATCATGTCTGCAACCTCTGACCATCTCCTGTACTATGCCCGCAGCCTCTAACCATCTCTTGTATCATGTCCGCAACCTCTGACCATCTTGTCTTATATGATGTCTCCAGTCTCTAACCATCTCTTGTCTTATATCATATCTGCATTCTCTGAGGGAGTCTGGAGAGGAGTCAAGAATGGGAGCACCGCTGGGATGGGGGTCATGGTAGAAGTCAGACTTGTGTGAACTGTGGAGAAGAGACTATAGGAAAATCAGAGCCACCAAGCTGGAGCCGACTGAGCCCTGCAAGGTTTACCTGAGAGGAGGTCAGTGACAGCACCGCCAGGCCAGTCTGAGGGGGGTCACTGATGTAAGGGGGGAGTGAATACAATAATGTAAGGGGGCACTGATATAAAGGTTTTCCCCTTATATCAGTAACCCCCCCTTACCTTAGTGTATTCTTTCTGTGGAAAGGTCGTCTCTGGTCATCAGAGTCCCCCCCCCCCCCCACATTCCCAGAGTCTCAGGTGTCCCCCTTGATAATTGGCCCACTTTTACCACTTTTCACTGGAATTTGCTGTTTACGGACGCTATTTACATTTAGAGGGGGGATGAGAGAGTTACCTTGCTCTCATCCAATTTGATTTGTACAAATTGATGTTTCTTCGGGCTGGGCTGCCTGTGGTCTCATTCTCTGTTCCAGGCATGCGTTACCATCTGTGGGCAGCAGGTGGCACCAAAGGGGTGCCAGGCAGAGCCGCTTTTCCCCAGCAGCCAATGAGAGGAGTGTTTCCCTTGCGGGCATGCTGGGGGAGGATATTTCTGGCGCAGACGCCATTTTGTCCAGGTCTTCTACCCGGGTCTTCTTCCCGCTACAGGTCCTAGGTGCGGCACCAACCGTTATGGTGTGCGCACATTACGGGCCCCATCGCTATGGCCTACCTGGCCGGGGCACGCGTGCTATGCGGAGTTACTGACTTTGGGCCCTCATGGCCCGGAGCAACTAGAGCTACAAAGGGGTCTCAGTGACTTACTGGGCCCTCTCATCTATGGATAAGATCCCAAGTTAGTTACGCTGTTCGGTGGGGAGTCGGTCTGAGGAAAGCCCGGAGGCAGGTGACCAAACATGGCTTAGATGATCCATTGGGGATAGGAGTTACTGGACACTGACAAATTCCACGTTGTAACTTGCCAGTCAGTGACTCCTAAATTGGGGAAAACTACCTGAGTGATATTCAGGTCATTGAAGTATTTATTGAGAAGGACCAATCCTACTGAACTTTGTTCTCAACCAAGAGCCTGTGGCAGAGGCTGCACTTCTACCTATCACCTTAGTCAAGTTTGTGGCAGAGACTTGCGGTCTTTCTCAAAGTTCCGAGTGACACTCCAGCTGCAAGGTCTGTGAGGGAGGCCTGTCCGGATGCACTATACCCACTCCGGCTGGAGTGGTGACGTATCCAGATTCATTGTTAGAAGCAGGACTGCTTCCGTTTATCTAGAGGCCTGAATCTGCACTCTCTCTCTTCACCCACCTTACTCTATCTACCTGAGTTGACTGTTTGCCATTGTTGGGCAAGAAATAAAAGCATTGAAAACGTCACCCTGTGGTCTGGACATTCCGTGATTGCATCTCATCTTTATCATCGTCATCCCTAGACACTTGAATGAATGAATGAAAACTTATATAGCGCGGCACATGCAAACTAAATTGCCTCTGGGCGCTTTCATATAGGTAAAATAACATGCCGTCCCATATCTAACCAGCGGCTTCTCCGGGGGTAGCGCTTTATATATATATATATATATATATATACATATATATTTATTTATAGCCCCATGTGCTTTTATATCTGTCTTATCTATATTAATACGCTCTTCAAATTGCATAGTTTTCCCTTTTATGAACAAGAAAATAATGACGTTATGCTAGCCTGATTGTCTCCTAGCACTGTCCTTACTTTTTTGAGTATTAGCGCTACTGTTCACCACCAAAGAGAAAGTCACTCCAGGTGAGCACATTACCCATCCACTTACAGCAAAGCCAGGGTTTAGGTGAAGATGCTAGCACAGCACGTCTGCAGATAAACAATCAAAAGGAATCCGTAAGTCGCTGCAACACTTCCTTTGTGCAAAATACATCACAGACAGTGCGGGGTACAGTATAAGTTAATGTGTTTCGCTTTGTGGCTAGTGCTTACTCATAACCTCAGCGAATTCTGGATTTCTTTTGATTGTGATTAGCGCTACTGTGCCGGGAAGCCAATATCAATACCGATATCAGCTAAACAGGGCCATTTGAAGGAATTTGGGGGCCCCAAGCAAAATGGACAACAACATTTGTTTTCACGTTGAGAAGCGGGGGGGTTATTTTCAAAAGTTGAGTATTATTATTTTCAAGAGTATTCAATTTGAGAAGCGGGGGTGTTGTGCTGCTAAGTTTATTCAATTTCAAAGGTGGGGGCCGGGTCCTTCCTCCTCCCATGCATCAAGTGGAGAGGTGGGGGCCCTAGGCCTTCTCGGGGCCCCAATCAATTGCTTGGTTTGCCTGTCCTGTCGCAGCGGGCCTGCAGCTAAATATGCTAGCTGTATGCAAAATATTGTAAGAGAATTAATAGCTGTAGTATATACTGTTTTATTATATACACCTTGAGCTCATCTTTAAGAGAAATGTACTGGCTTTTCAATAGATAGTCACTCAATGGCAAAAGAAGGCACACACAGCAAATGACCGTATTCAGAAAGATAACAGAATCTGAAGGCTGAAGGATTGGCAGTAATGGTGAGACAGATGGCCTCTGTTCCGATTAGTTCTGACATTACAACACAAGTAACTCATGGAACAACTAACAATTGTTATTTTCAAACAGGACGTAGGTCTTGTGTTTTGTACATTGTTCAGCTGTGACACTAAACCACAGAGGAGAAGACAAATGACCAGACGATAAAAGAAGACAATAGCAACGTGGAGGAAAATAAAGTGACCCTAGGTAATTTCAGGATGCTATGAATTGGTACTTCTGCAGTGATTGTTTGGGGCCACTGTGTATAATGCATATTCTAAAATGGTTGTGACAGAAGTTGTATGACTGGTAGACAGCGTGTCAATAGACTGCTAAAACCTGTTGTTATATCACTCATGAAACAGAATTCAAAATGTCATTTTGCAGACAGATAATACCTGCTCTGACAGCACAGTTATCATTAGATAAGCACTGGTCATCTCATTTGGCCACAGTTAAACATGTCTGTTTTATGATTGGCAGATGCATTTTTTGAACACCAAGCTTGAAATATTTATGAAGTGACTGTCTAAGTGATACAGGCAAACAATATCCATCTTGAAGAAGCCATAAAACTTTCCAATTCAATGGCCTGGTTGAAAATTTGCTTAAAACTGTCTAACTATAGAAGTCTCGGAGTTTGCCAATTATCTACCTAAGGGTGTCCTGGCCCTAACCCGCTCTGCCACAGTTTTGTTAGGAGACAATGAATCTCTTTTGCATTCAAAAAGTATCTGGTGCCCATCACTCCATCTTGCATCACACACACCATGCCTTGTAACCCACTCTAAAAAGATAGATGCCAGCTATTCCTGACTCTGGAGGTCATCATTAGGCCTTTAGAGAGATCTGGGACCTTGCTACACATAATAAAAGACAAAATTAGAGAACACCGGTCCTTGTACAACATCATCAATATGCTTTAATAAATACAACCCCAATTCCAAATAGTTGGGACATAAAAACAGAATGCAATGATTTGAAAACCTATATTTTGTTCTCAATAGAAAATGGAAAACAAATCAAATGTTTAAACTGAGAACATTTTAAAAAACGAAAAAAAAAAATGTATAGTGTTGCTCACTATCGCGAATATTCGTATTTTTTCAAATTTATTTTTAAAACAGATCACATCCTAGTGATCTCCATCGACGTCTAAAAGAATTGCTTGTATGATTAGAGACCCTGAGTAGCCGAGGCGATCCTTTTATGTTGCCGAATATTTGCAATGCGAATATTCGTATTACGAATATTCGCGAATGCGTTCTCTGCCCTTCTGTGTTTTGTGTATAAAAAAAAAAAAAAAATAGCTTTAGTTTAGTCATATAAGTTTGTGTAAGTAGAGTTAGTGTTTAGTGCCTATTAGTTTAGTAATCCAGGAAATGATCTCCGTTTTCGCGTGTTGACGAGAATTTCGCAATCAATTTCGCATTCGCACTTTTTTTTTTTGATAAAATATCACGAATATTCGATATTAACTAATATTTGCGAATATTCTTCTATATATTCGCGAAATATTGCGAAATCGAATATGGCGTATTCCGCTCATCACTAAAAATGTATGGCAGCAACATGTCTCAAAAATGTTAGGAAGGGGGAACAAACAAGGAAGAACTGGAAGGACGTTTTGTAACTAATTAGGTTAATTAGCAACATGTCAGTAACATGATTGTGTATAAAAAGGGCATCACAGAGAGTCAGAGTGTCTCAGATGTAAAGATGGGCAGAGGTTCACCAATCGGTAAAAAGTTGCATCTAAAAATTGTTGAACAATTTCAGAATAATGTTCTGCAACGTAAAATTACACTGCATGAAAAACAGGCATGATTCTGTGATGGACATCACTACATGGGCTCAAGAATTCTGCCAGCAATCACTGTTTTGAACACAGTTCGTCATGCCATCCAAAAATGCAAGTTAAAGCTTTATCATTCACAAAAGAAGCCATATACGAACATGATCCAGAAACACTTCCATCTGCTCTGGGCCAAATCTCATTTAAAATGGTCTGTTGCAATGGGAAAAACTGTTCTGTGGATAGACTAATCAAAATTTGGCATTCTTTCTGGCAACCATGGACCCCTCATCCTCTGGACTAAAGAGGAGAGGGAACTTCTGGCTTGTTATCAGTGCTCAGTTCAAAAGCCTGCATCTCTGATGGTATGGGGGTACATTAGTGCATATGAAATGGGCAGCTTGCACATCTGTAAAGGCACAATCAATGCTGAAAGATATATCCAGGTTTTACCACAGCATATGCTCCCATCCAGGCAACGTCTTTCAGGGAAGGCTTTGCATGTTTCAGCAGGACAATGCTAAACCACATACTGCATCTATGACAACAGCATGGTATTGTAGTAGAAGAGTCCGGGTGCTTAACTGGCAAGCCTGCAGTCCAGAACTTTTACCATTAGAAAATATTTGGTGCATCTTGAAAGGAAAAATACCACAAAGAAGACACAAGACTGTTGAGCAGTTATAATCCAATAACAGGCAAGAATGGGACAACATTCCTTTCCCAAAACTCCAGCAACTGGTCTCCTCAGTTCCCAGATATTTACAGAGTGTTAAAAGAAGAGGGGATGCTACACCATGGTAAATGTGACCCTGTCCCAACTTTTTTTGAGATGTGTTGTTTTTTTTCAGGGTTCTTCTCACTAAGATCTGCAACAAGAGCCCCCTGCCCCCTGCTTCCTGAAATCTCACACAAGCTGGATAAATTCTGCCCTTTGAACGGTTGTAGAGAACAAATGTAGAGGCAGATAAACAGGTACAACTTATGTGAGAGGATTTGTTTATTCTCTGTGTATCACCTGAGACTAGTTCTTCAGTGGGTATATGTAAGGGTTTACAACCACTTTAAATGTTGCGAGTATTTTAAGTGATTAAAACATATTGATAGTGTTGCACAAGACCAGTGTGCTCTCCTTTTGTCTTTTAGTGTTGTTTTGTGATTTATCCAGTCCGAGCAGAGCTGCAGGACAGCATTGCCTAACTTTTCGCTTCTATTTTAAACATTTGAAGGTACTTTTGACATCTATTAACCATCAGGACAGTACAGTATCCTTTAATACTTGAGCACAGGCTGTGAGGAATTATTGTACATGATTCACTGTTCGATAAATGATTATTTTACAAACTTCAAAGAAAATCATTACATTCTTTCAAGTAAACCTGTGGATGAATAAAAATGTATATTTACCTTGTGTTGCAGAGACTTTCTGGAGCCTGTGTGTTAGCCGTCATCACAGCACTCTGGGACCCCTGAATAGTCGAAATAATGTTTTACATTAAATGTTTTTTATTTGAGTTTTTTTGGGTACATCAATTTAGCAGATACACAACCATAATCCCAAAATTTGCAAATAACAAGTTATCATAGTTAGAAAACAACACAGTCGATATATTCTTATTAGAAGCCAGTGAAAAAATATCTGTTTCCTCTTGTGACCCCTTATGTCTTCCCCCTTGGACCACCCCTCCCCTCCCCCTCCCTCCTGCGGAAACGAGTTCTTCTTGTGTTGCTTTATCAGAAAGGTTCTGGGTTACAATGATATATTCGATGCTGACTCGGGTTCTTGGCTAGGAGAGGCTTCCAGTGGGTTGAGAAGTGAGTTAGGGTCTTTCCCGTAGGTCTGCTATAGGGGGATAGCTAAGCAGAAGGTCTCTGGCCATTTTGGCCGGTAGGGGTTAGTTCCTACTGATCCGGTCTGGGTTTCATTGTTAGTTCTCCCTACAGGGGATCTCCCACTGCTCTTAGCCATGGTCCCCACAGTTTCGCAAATAATGTTTAAACATCAATCAGCTTCCTGGTTCTGGTTCACCAGCACCTTAGTACTGGTCCAACAATGTAAAACACAGTCTCACTAACCAATAACAAGGTGTGGAAAGGGCCTGACCAAAGATAGAGACCACCAAAGTAGATTCCTGCTTGTATTTTAGAGTTTTCTGGTACCCAGTGATCCTGTGGTGATCTCGGATCCCTCTGTGCGCTTTTTGGTTCCTTACACCAACTACTATTTCACTAAAGGACACAGTGGAGATATTGAGGATATCAGAAGAAACTAAAACATGCAATGGCAAACAAGTGTTGGATGCTGACTCTTCATCTGGTGAAATAACATTTTCATTCCTCTGTCCCATACTCTTTGTCACAGGCACTCATCAAAAGTCCTATTTATGCCCACTTTTCCCACCCTGTGCTCCATTCTTTAAAGCTGTATTATCATTTGCCAAAATTAAAGGAGGAGGGGTGTATGAATGAAAGGTCAGTCTCCTGCATTCATAGAGTGCTTTTCATTGTGGGAAGCAGCAGTACAGCTTTTATGAATGGAACAGGTGGGTGGAATGGGCGGGTATAGTTGGTGATTTCAATGAAGGCCTTTGCCAGGTCTAGTGGCTGTCCACGACCCCAGCTGCAGTACTATTGGGGGCAGATTTCACCAAACAGAACAGTCACAAGCACAAGGGGTGCTACTCATTCAAAGTACTGTCCCATGTGCTAATTTAAAAAGAAATACAATTTAACTAAACTTCAGCTTTAAACCCTCTCCTTGTGTCCTTTTTTTTTTTTTCTTTAGTACCGATTTACTTGGTCTTGTGATCCAAATCATTGATAATGGCAGGGTGAATTTAAACAGCAAAAGTGATTTCTATGCAAATTCATCACGCTGCGAAACATGTAACATACTTGTTTAATGTCTTAAAAAATGTTAGGCATATATAATTATCACCTTTTGTTTTCTTGAAAAAAATGTGGACCTCATAAAAAAGTAGGAAAATATTATGTTTCGCCCTGGGAAGTTTGTGGCTAAGGTGTGGCCCAGGACTCTCCAACAACTTCTGAAGCCTTTAAATTTACTAATTAAACTTGCAAGGATCTGTTGAAGATAAACTGTGATCATAAATATGAATTGATGTGTCCCAGATTTAGCAGTGTCACACTAAAACACCAACCCTATAAGATAAACATGCCAGATTTAGCAAAATGTTACCTCCCATAATTATATACCATTGCTTTAATGCTTCAGAAAAAGGGTGAAGTCAAATTTGAGGATTTACAGAAGAGACTTTGAATAATTATACTGTCTAAGAATGAAATCTGTAACTGTCAATAACATTGCTATGATGTACATTTTTCATGGCAGATTTAACTTGCAGCTTCAGATAAATACCAGACAACTTTCGGTTGACTTTTTTTTCATTTTTAAATAGATTTTTTTTGTAATCATAATGGGCAACAAAAAATAGGGGCCTGTATATATTAGAATATTTTTTTATTGCAGTTTGGTTGTACGTGCTACTATACTTGGCACAACAACTGCCTCATGTATTAGATGATGCCATCTATAGATTTCATCTCATTTTAAAGACGTTTCTCTCCTTCAGTTAAAGCCTTAGGCCCCATACACACGACCGAGCTTCTCGGCAGAATCCAGCGAGAAGCTCGCTGGGATCCATATTCTGCCAAGAAGCTCGATCGTGTGTACGTTTTCGCCGAGCAAACTGTCGAGCAAGGCGTCGAGCCAAAATAGAGAGCAGGTTCTCTATTTCCCCGACGGGCCATCGGGACTAATGGCTCAACGCCTTTTTCGACAGCCTGGTCAACGAACTCGACGGCCGGCTGAGAACCTCGTCAGGCGGAACGATGGGTTTAGCCCGACGAGGTTCTCGTACGTGTGTACGCGGCCTGAGTTTAGTTAAAGAAAAAAAAAAACATGAGACAGTAATAACTATATAAAAGATGCATCCCATAAACTGCTTCCTGCTGCTTTGGTTAAAACCTCCCATCCTGCAATCTCCCCACCCTACAGTGCGGGAGAGGGGAATACAGTAGGGGTTAATAGAGCTAAATGATCTGTCATGTGCACTCATCAAGAGTGCTGACTATGCCTTATTTTTCCACCCACCTCCTCCATTCATTGAAGCCATATTGTAGCTTCTATGAATGAAATGGGGGATGGGTAGATGAATGATAGGTCTACTTTCTCCGCTCATAGATTGCTCTTCATTCATAGAAGCTGTAGTATGGCTCCTATGAAGAAGACGTGGGTTGGAAAGGTGGGCATAATCGGCACTCAATAGATGCATATAACTGGTCCCCCCAGGTCTATTAACCTCTGCTGCAATCCCCCAACCCAGCCATAGGGTGGGGGAATTGTAGAATGGAAGGTTTCACCACAAGGGTAACAGTACAAAAGACACATCACATTGACTTTAAGTCATGTCCCTTATGCTAACTTCTTTTACTAAATTTAGGATTTAACCACTTGCCTACTGGGCACTCTTACCCCCTTCCTGCACAGGCCAATTTTTAGCTTTCAGCGCTGTCGCACTTCAAATCACAATTGCGCAGTCATGCAACACTGTACCCATATGAAATTTGTATTATTTTTTGGAGGTAGAGCTTTTGGTGTTATTTATTCACCACCAAGTTTTTTTTCTTTGTTTCTGTTATAAAATAAGTGCAGCTAAAGAGCAGTAAAAAGTGAATACTGACCACAAATCAATCACAAAATAAAATCAAGAACAAAGAAGCCCCAAGGAGTTTGATTACCAAAAAGCTAGTAATCAGAATTAAAATAACTGAACTATAGCTTTGCTATAACAGCTTCCAATTCACTAACACTATGGCTTCTCTGTGCTTTAAGGGGAGCTCCACCCTAAAGTGGAACTTCCGCTGATCGGATTCCTCCCCCCCTTTGGTGCCACAATTGGTCTTTGATAGTTATCCTTTCCCACTTCTAGGAGTCTGGCCGTGGCCGTGATACGGCAGTGACGTCACTGCAGGGCTCACTCTTCCTCTTCCCCTAGCCGCCGGGCTAATAGGAGAGAGGAGCGGGGCCTCGTGCATGTGCAGTAGGGTTCCCGGCATGAAGCCGAAAGGCTACACTGCCGGGTTCCCTTACCCGCAATGGTGACGGCAGCACCCGACAGCTGATGGAAATATCAGTTTTGGTGCTGACATTGAGGGACTGCAGGACGGGGAGCAAGAAAACCATCCTCTGTGAAAGCGAATTTATTGCAAAAAAAATCAAAAAAATAAAGAACTACTGACGCGTTTCACATCACGGTTAAATGCTTACTCATAGCTGTCCTCAGCTATGAGTAAGCATCTAACCATGATGTGAAACGCGTTAGAAAGTTCTTGTCCCTGCATGTCCACCTTTGGCTTTGGCTATGCTTGCTTAATTCTTTGATATTTTTGCATTGCTTTGCATTGTTTGGATTTTATTTTTATTAATTTATTTGTAATTTTTTGCAATAAATTCGCTCTCATGGAGTGCGGCAGTCCAGGATGATTTTCTTGCTCCATGGATTAGTGCAAAACCAGCACCTGTCAGTGTAACAGGGTGGGAGCGATTCACTGGTGGTTGAGGGCTTAGAGCGGTACACTCTCTACTGGACTGCAGGACCTCCACTTTGAGGAGCTTGTTTATCCCAAAGCCCCTTTAATGGCCCTTCTAAGCCTGCTGGCCATTGTTCAAAGGTCATGCAGTGCATTGTGGTTAAAGAAATTCTCATAAACTAATTTGCACAAAATCTCTGTACTGCTCTATCTGGCAGAATCTCTGCATAATTTGGTTTCTAGCAGTCGCTCTGTGTGAAGCAATTATAGCAATTTTTATGTACCCTTGGTGGTTGCTTGCAATCTCTCTGTAACGTTGGAAATCTTTCAGAGTCTTTTGTAAGCTGGCAGTCTTGTGTGATATGGTAACAATTTTTTTTTAAGATGGTTGGTCAGGGGCTGAGTGGGGGCATCTGGGACTCAACCTCTTATCTTTCTCTGAAGGCTTACAATGGCCTTCAACCTTCAATCCCTAAGCTCATCTTTGAGTCCTAAGACAGGATATACACACAGGCCCGGATTCACATACATCGGCGCATATATATGCCGCCGTAGCATATGTTTTTTACACTACGCTGGCGCAGCACAGAGAGGGAAGCATGGAATTCACAAAGCAAATGCTCCCAACTCTGCACCGGTGTAGCGTATATTCGTAGGCGTAAGCCAGTGTAAGTGGAAGTAGGTGGAAGTGGGCTGGAAGTGGGCGTGATACATGGTAATAAAGCGTGACCCCATGCAAATGATGTGCCGAGTGCTAGGCAAGTACTTAAAATGAACGGCGCATGCGCCGTCCCGTGGACCTTTCCCAGTGCGCATGCTCACAATCACGTCGAAACAACTGCCTAAGATAAGCCGAATCACTGCCTACATCGTGAACGTAACCTACGCCCAGCCCTATTCACCTATAATGTAAAATACGTAAAATTTGACGGCATTCGATCCCTGGCCCATACCTTTGCATGAGTTGCGCCTCCTATATGGGGAATAACTTTACGCCGGACGTACGACTTACACAAACCGCGTATATTATGCACCGGGCGCAAGTACGTTCGTGAATCGCTGTATTTGCCTAATTTGCATATTTGAATCGAAAATCAATGGGAGCGCCACATGCGTCCAGCGTAAATATGCGCCCACTTTACGCCGGCGTAGGAAAGTTGCGTCGGGAGGCTGAAGCCTATTTTTCTACGTATCTTGGTTTGTGGGTCGGCGCATAGATACGACGGCGCACATTTGTACTTACGTTGGCGTATCTGGAGATATGTCGGAGTAAGTGCTTTGTGAATCCGGGCTACAGTTTTTATTCTCATGCTTAGGTGCTCTACCAATTGCTTCAAGTGTGGACCATGAACATGATAACATCTTGGACCTTAGATCAGGCACTCACTTTAAGGTCCATAACATGACTTGTTTAGTGCACTTTCTTGCTGTTTAACAGTTCTGCTCACCAGAGTCTTTCACATGCTCCCAGAATCTCTGGAAATTCCTGGGGGAAGATGATTCCTGCCCTGTGCTCCTTGAGGACAGGCAAACTCTATAAAGTCCTTACATTGTGCATGCCTTAACTACCATTCAGAATAAGAAAAGTGTATCTTTTCTAAATGCCAGTTCAAAATGACCTTCACATCTCAGCAACAGGTGCCCTCCGTCTTATTGAGGAAAACATTCACTGATCAAAAAATAGAATCTCTATTGTCATACCATGGTGATGGATGCAGAGGCAAAGATCCTGTTACACCCTCTTACATATCAGTCTGGAAAATATACTAATATTATTATGTAGAACATTTTAACTTCCCTGGAAACATGGGAAGCTACCATTGCTAACCTTTAAATTTGGTAGTTTCATGGCTGTCTGTGACTTCAGTACTTTATGAATTATTGACCTGTAATAAGCATGCAAACTGAGAAATTCATAGTGAGGTATATTTCCCGGTAACTAAAGCTACTGTAGACTTTGAATCAACATTACAACCATAGAACTAGAATTCTTAGTGGCAGTCTCCATACTTCTTCAGTACTGATGGACTTTGGGGTCTTTCAAGATAATAAGTGAACTAAATTACTTTACGGCTATGTTTGTGCTGCTGCCTTCAGCTCTAACATTTAACATTTACAGTGATGTTGCAGTGGGGATTGCATTTGAAGCTGTCAAGAAAGCAAAGTACACGGATACATATCCACTGTTATACCACGCTTTACTCTTCGAGTGGTTGAAGTAACTTGTTATGACCTTTTAGAAGAAGATTAATTTATTTATCCTGCAAAAGTGATATGACATTTCAAGACTTTCTGGTGATATTATAGTAAAACATGTACAAGTCTACCCTCCATAGACCCATAGCCTAAACTAATCTAGACCGCCCCCACCCAGCTCCTTACATGGTTGATCATGTTAACCATGACCTCTTTTTACATCCTCAGGGTGTATCTCTGTGCCATGAGCCCCCATAAACTTGAATAGGGGATGTACAAAGAGTGTCTCCAGTCTCAAGAGGAGGAGCAAGGTGGAGTAGTTCACAGGTTAGTTTGGGTTGCAGGGCTAGGGAGGATAGACTAGTTCTTATTTTGGTAAACTTTTTTCTTAGGTTTTTAGCTTTTTGAACTGTTATTTTATATTATGTACTTACCATCCAACTTTCACCAATAATTTTCTTTGTGCTGGCTTTTCAAAATTACAAATGCGTGTTGCCAGCATGAGGTCCAGTGCGTCCCTGTTCACTGGTTCAGGTTGGAATCAGGTCGGAATTTTTGCCTGATCCCGCACCTGAGCCGGACCCAAAGGCGGCGTACACACGATCAGTCCATCCGATGAGAACGGTCTGAAGGACCGTTTTCATCAGTTAGCCAATGAAGCTGACGGATGTCTGATGTACCTACACACCATTGGTTAAAAAAACGATCGTGTCAGAACGCGGTGACGTAAAACTCAAAGATGTGCTGAAAAAAAAGTTCAATGCTTCCAAGCATGCGTCGACTTGATTCTGAGCATGCGCGGCTTTTTAACCGATGCTTTTGCATACTAACGATCGGTTTTGATCTATCGGTTGGGCATCCATCGGTTACATTTTGGAGCAAGTTTTTTTTTTTTTTGACCGAAGGATAACTGACTGATGGGGCCCACACGATCGGTTTGGACCAATGAAAACAGACCTTTAGTCCGTTTTCATCGTTTTGGACCGATCGTGTGTACGCAGCCAAAGATGCACAGGACCCTTTTGGAATGTGGACTGTGGCTGCCCCAGACCTGTGTGAACTGGTTCCATTGAGAGCCGGGTACACTCGCATGTCATGTCCCACATATGTGAACCCAAATAATCTAATGCAGTGCAATCTACACTGCATTACATTTACTGGAGGACAGTTGAGCCATTAGGGGTCTTTTAGACACCGGATGTCTCATTAAAGAAAACCTCTCACCATAAAATCATCACAGACTTTTAGTAAAAATGTTAAGTTAAAACATTGTAACAAAATTGTAAAAAAAAAGAAAAAATGTAAGTTATGCATTGTTTGTTAGACACAATTTGCAGCTGTGTTCTTAAATACCCTTATTCTCACAAAGGACAAATAAAATATAACTAAAAGAAACTTTAGGTTGTGCTTGCACTTATTATTCAAAAAGAATACAACTGCCTGGTATATAGATTAACTCCACACAAAATCATCAGGAGTGAAATGTTAATAAATAAAATAAAATCAATAACAAGTCACACTTGTGACAGTCCAGCATCCTTAGCAACAGGATCACAGGATCCTTTAACTGCTTGCCTACCATATACTGTATATATAAGGTGGTAAGGTGGCTCTCCTGCGCTGGATCATGTATCAAGTACGTGATCCAGCACTTCCGGGTTGGGGGTATGCTGGCCCCCCATTTTTTTTTTTTTTTTTTTTTTTTTAGCACTGATCACTGTATTGGTGTCACTGGTCCTCAAAAAGTATTAAAAGTGTCAGTTAGTGTCTTGACTGTCAGCTGCAATATCGCAGTTTTGTATCGGATATGTTATATAGCAGAAAGTAAAAAATATATATCTTTTTTTTTCGGTCTGTGTCTTTGTTTATGATGCAAACAATTTAAAACTGCAGAGGTGATTAAATACCACCAAAAGAAAGCTCTATTTGTGGGGAAAAAAGGACATACATTTTAATTAGGTACACTTCGCACAACCGTGCAATTTTCAGTTAAACTAACGCAGTGCCGTATCGCAATGGCCTGGTCATGAAGGGGGTAAATCTTCCAGAGTGGTTAAATATAGATAGAGCTGCAACAGATATACTGTACTACTCTGTTCAAAGGCAACAATCATGTTTATTAGTAGGGTCTCAGCTGTTACCAGTGTGTTAGGAAAGTAATACGCTAACAGCTAATGCTTGTGCACATCCTCATGCACACATTGGCGCATGTCCGTGAATGCCCAATCCCAGGAATGGCACCAAGCTGTCTATTTAAAGGAGGCATTGATTTTCACTGGATGTTCATTTACCCGTGACCTTTGTTCCTGCTGCTGTTGTCAGCTGTTTTTGTCAGTTTCCAGATGCCATCCTGTGGACCAGTCCTCTCCTGGTTTGTCTTCTCCGCTGGTGACTACTGCTACCTAATTACTGGCACCTGTGCTACTTTGTGCCCTGTGCCCCTGTCTCCACATTCGGGGTTACTTGGACCAGAAATGCAAGGCGAAACCCTCTTGTCACTTAGGTGTCCAACCAAGGTATGTGACAAGTGTGTACCAGACCAGGAGAGCATTACTGAGGCAAATAAATGTAACAGCTAGTTCAATTAATCCAGACAGAACACTAGTTAGCTCAGAAAGCCTCAATCGTACCTGTTAGCAGAGTCTCAGCTGCTCCCTGTGTGGTCCTTCCACAACAGCAGCATCTACACAAGCAAGTGTAGCTACAGACATAATAAAAGCCAAGCACAGGGAAAAAAAGAGCAAGCAGTGTCAGCCAGGATCCTGGTCACAGATAAACCAGCCAACATCACTACTCGCATTTAGCACCCTGCCCTGTTCAGGCTTAATTTCGTTTTTGGCTATTGTCATGTCCCGGGGTGTATTCGAACCTGGGTCTTCCTGGTCTCTTAAACCATAGCCTTACCTGATGTGCCACAGAAGAGATCTAGACCTTGGGAATATCCTTATTGTGTTCAACACACACCTCGGACTCACTAGCTCCACCTGCTGCCAGCTGTGGACAATTCTCATTCTGGACAGCCTTTAAATAGGAAGTGAGGTCATCACTCAGCGCCCGTTTATTTGGATTACTTCCTGGGTGTTTTGTCTTTAGTAATCTTCCTTGTATTGAACTCCTGCCTGATATCCCGACTATTCTACAGCCTGCTGATTTTGTACCTTATCGCCAGATCGTGTATGACCTTTGCCTGCCTGACCCTTCTCCGGAATCCGATATTGAACTATTTGCCTGATCCGTTGCCGACCGTATCTGCCTGACGACGCTTTGCCTGGATCTCCAGCATATTTTGTTCCACTTCGGACACTACCTTTTACAGGTACCTTACATAATAAACGGGCCACAATGGCAGTGGACCCTGCTGAGATTGTTAAGGCGATTACACGTCAGGGACAACTGATCGGAGCGCATGAACAGCATCTTTCTTCCCTGGACGCCAAGTTAGATGAACTTTGCACTATGCTCAAATCGTGTTTGCCTGGTTCCTCTGCAACGGTCCAGACGCCGGATCCTACTCCTGCTACGATCCAACCTGCCTCTTCTGTACCACCAAAACTTCCCTTGCCTGACAAGTTTGGTGGTGATACTGAGTACTGCAGAGGCTTTTTAAATGTTTGCCGTTTGCATTTCCGCAACAACCCTGTGACTTTTAGCACTTCATCTGCCAAAGTGACTTTTGTAATTTCCTTGTTAAAGGGGAAGGCCCTGGCCTGGGTCTCTCCTTATTTGGAACGCAACGATCCTGTACTTCAAGATGCTGACAAATTTCTGGCTTCTCTCCAGGCTGTTTTTGACAAGCCAGATAGAGCTTCTGCAGCTGAGTACTCCCTCTTGGACATACAACAAGGCACCAGATCTGTGGCACAGTATGCTATTGAGTTCCGTACCCTTGCTGCTGAGACTAATTGGGACTCAAGGGCATTACGTGCAGCCTTCCGAAAAGGTCTTACAGATCGCATCAAGGACAAATTAGTCTATAAGGATCTCCCAGAAGACCTTGAGAAATTCATAGAGCTGTGTGTTCGTCTGGATGTTCGGTACCATGAAAGGTGCCAAGAGAGACTTAGAACCCGCAAGTTTCCTAAGCCAGTTTACCGTTTGTGAAATTCGAGACTACGACAATCACCCTTCGAGTAGGCCTCCTCCACAAAGAGGAAGTTGTCTTGTCTCTCATTGATTCTCCGCTTCTGCCTATCATCCTTGATTACCCATGGTTGCAACTTCACAACCCTTCTTTTGATTGGGAAAAGGGAGAACTAACCTCCTGGGGATCGTCCTGTCGCCCTAATTGTTTGTCTCAACCCAAAAGACTTTCTGCTTGCATGTTGGCTCCTGTGACTATCCCACCTACCTTGCCTCGAGAATACCATGACTTTGCAGATGTATTTTGCAAGCAAAAGGCAGAGGTGTTACCTCCACATCGTCCTTTTGACTGTACAATTAAATTGATTCCCGGAGCACCTCTTCCCAAAGGAAAGACCTACCCCTTGTCTCTGCCTGAACAAAAGTCTATGGAGGAATACGTAAGAGACAACTTGGAAAGAGGTTTTATCCGACCCTCTTCTTCTGCAGTAGGAGCAGGTTTTTTCTTCGTTGAAAAGAAAGATGGGGGCCTTCGACCATGCATAGACTATCGGGGGTTAAATCAAATCACCGTAAAGGACTCCTACCCTTTGCCTCTCATTCTTGAACTGTTTGATGTACTTAAGGGGGCTGTCATCTTCTCCAAGCTAGACCTACGAGGGGCATATAACCTGATTCGAATTAACGAGGGGGACGAGTGGAAGACAGCATTCAACACTCGTAATGGACACTTTGAATATTTGGTCATGCCATTTGGGTTGTGTAACGCACCTGCTGTCTTTCAACGTTTCATGAATGAAATTTTCCATGATTTCAGCAACCGCTTTGTGATCATCTACTTGGACGACATTTTAATCTTTTCCAAGACTCATCTAGAGCACATCTCGCATGTGAAACAGGTATTACAACGACTTAGAGAAAACCATCTTTATGCAAAAATCGAGAAATGCAGTTTCCATCAAAGCTGAATTCCTTTCCTTGGGTACATCATAAGTGCTGACGGTTTCCAAATGGACCCTCAAAAACTTTCCGCTGTCTTGCAATGGCCCCAACCGACCACTTTAAGAGGACTCCAAAGCTTTTTAGGTTTTGCAAATTACTACAGACGCTTCATTAAGAGTTTTGCCTCCATTGCGGCACCCCTTACTGCCATGACTAAGAAGGGTACAAATTGCAAGGTGTGGTCTTCAGAAGCAAGATCGGCTTTCCAGCGATTAAAGTACATGTTCAGTAAAGCTCCAATTCTTCAGCATCCAAATCCTGATCTCCAGTACATTGTTGAGGTTGATGCCTCTGAGGTTGGAGCAGGTGCCGTACTCTCCCAGAGACAGCCAAAGTCTGGTAGAATCCATCCAGTAGCTTTTTTCTCTAGAAAGTTTTCTCCTGCAGAGATGAATTATGATGTTGGGAATCGAGAACTACTGGCCATCAAATTGGCATTGTCTGAATGGCGACACCTTCTGGAAGGGGCTCCCAAGCCTTTTACTATCCTCACTGACCATAAAAACCTACTGTATCTTCAGACTGCTAGACGTCTGAACTCACGTCAGGCTCGATGGGCTCTGTTTTTCTCCCGTTTTAATTTTGACCTTTCTTATGTTCCAGGGCATAGAAACAAAAAAGCCGATGCTCTTTCCAGACAGTTTGCTACCTCTGAAGAAGATCAACCAGGCGAGCAGTATATAATCCCACCTCACAAAATTGTTGCGCAGATCTCCACGGCTCTTTCCCAACAGCTACAAGAATCCCAGAATCGTGTTCCCCAGGGCTTGAAGATACCACCAGGTCGCCTGTACGTAGCCCCTAGTCTCAGAAAACCTGTACTCCTCTGGGCACATGATGGCGTGTTATCCGGTCACCCTGGTGTCACCATCACTCTTAAGACCTTGCAGCGTCATGTCTGGTGGCCTCGCATGAAAAAGGATGTTACTGACTATGTGGCTGCCTGCCCAACTTGTGCTGCTAATAAAGTACCCCGCACATTGCCTGCTGGACTGTTACATCCACTTCCGGCACCTCGCCAGCCTTGGACCCATTTGACCATGGACTTCATTGTAGACTTACCCAAGTCCGAGGGCATGACTGCTATATGGGTCACAGTGGATCGCTTTTCCAAAATGTCTCATTTTGTGCCGCTCCCGGGATTACCTACAGCGAAAGCACTGTCCACTCTTTTCCTTTCCCATATTGTAAAACATCATGGCATACCTACCAATGTCATCTCAGACCGCGGATCCCAGTTCGTTTCCCGATTCTGGAGAGCGTTCTGCAAGAAACTGGGAGTAACGCTCTCGCTCTCTACCTCACATCACCCTCAAACTGATGGTCAAACCGAACGCATGAACCAGACCCTAGAAACCTATCTTCGACATTATGTCAATGCCTTACACTCCAACTGGTCTGAGTATTTGCCTTTAGCTGAGTTTGCCCTAAATTCCTGTTGGCACAGTGCTCTTCATACCACACCATTCTACGCAGCCCTAGGCTATCACCCTCAGACTTTTCCTCTTCTTCAGCCTTCTTCTGGTGTTCCAGCAGCAGATCAGCGGGTAAAGAATATTCTACTACATTGGAAGAAGATTCGTTCATTACTACGAAAGTCAGCAGGCAAGTACAGACTTTTTTCCAACAGACGAAGACGCCATATACCTCCATATGTGGTGGGGGACAGAGTTTGGCTATCAACCAAGTATGTGAGACTGAAACAACCTTCTACCAAATTGGGCCCTCGATTCATTGGTCCTTACAGGATCATTGTTCGAGTTGGGCCCGTTTCCTATCGCTTAAAATTACCTTCCTCTCTCCGGATACATCCCGTGTTCCACGTTTCCCTCCTCAAAAAAGCTATTTTCAACCGCTACTCCAGATCACAACAGCTACCTCCTCCTGTTCTTGTTGATGGACGAAATGAGTTTGAAGTCTCCAAGATTCTTGATTCCAGAAGACAGGGCCGTGGCCTTCGGTATCTGGTTCATTGGAAGGGATATCCTGTCACAGACCGCTCCTGGGTTCCAGCCAAAGATCTGCATGCCCCTTCTCTTATACGAGACTTCCATGCCTTGTTCCCCACTAAACCCCGCTAGGCCCCCGGAGGGGTCCATTGGGGAGGGGGCCCTGTCATGTCCCGGGGTGTATTCGAACCTGGGTCTTCCTGGTCTCTTAAACCATAGCCTTACCTGATGTGCCACAGAAGAGATCTAGACCTTGGGAATATCCTTATTGTGTTCAACACACACCTCGGACTCACTAGCTCCACCTGCTGCCAGCTGTGGACAATTCTCATTCTGGACAGCCTTTAAATAGGAAGTGAGGTCATCACTCAGCGCCCGTTTATTTGGATTACTTCCTGGGTGTTTTGTCTTTAGTAATCTTCCTTGTATTGAACTCCTGCCTGATATCCCGACTATTCTACAGCCTGCTGATTTTGTACCTTATCGCCAGATCGTGTATGACCTTTGCCTGCCTGACCCTTCTCCGGAATCCGATATTGAACTATTTGCCTGATCCGTTGCCGACCGTATCTGCCTGACGACGCTTTGCCTGGATCTCCAGCATATTTTGTTCCACTTCGGACACTACCTTTTACTGGTACCTTACAGCTATACTCAAATGAGCAGTGATTTATTATCTAGGTCTGTTCAGGTGTCTCTAAGCCTGGTGGTTGATTGCTCCTACCTGCCATTTGAAGAAGCTTCCAGAAATACAGTAAGAAGGTTAGCCACTGAAATTATGAATATTGCTCTGGCCTTGGTTAATCCCTGGGAGGGGGTACACATAGAAGGTGGCTTAGGAGAAGACTAATGTTTAGGAAGGACCATTCTAATGAGGCTGCTGCCCCTGGGAGGCACCCTGTGTACTGTTGTTAGGCCTGAGCATGTGTCTGGTTGAGGGCCCGGGAGAATCTGAACTTAAAGACGTTTGCTGGAGTGCACTGCCTTTGAAGTTGGGCTGGATAAGGATCATTTTATCATTGAAGAGAGTTGCATGGAAGCTGGTGGGTGACAGCTGTCCTTGGACATTGTGAGTTGAACCTTTGATGGTTTGGACTTCAGGTGTGCCTATGTTTTGGGGATGACATGCCAGAGGTGCTACAAGAACTGGGACTACTTATACAGAGTTTCATATTAGCTGGCTATCTTCTTTACCTACAGCAAAACTTAAAGGCTGCTGCTAAAGGATTTGTGCTTGAGAATCTGTCCTTCTGTACCTTTTCGCATTTTGGCGTATCCTTTACCATCACCACTGTTTCCTGTTAATTGCGGCAATACATCAACAAAAAGACAATCCCTAGCCTGAGCCTGTGTTTGTCAGTGTGCTGGAAACTGGTGTCTGGGCCTACCACCCTCTGAACAAGTAAGGGACATATCCAGCTGCCTCTTCCGGGGTGAGCACTATACAGAGAAGGCACAAAACAAAAACTCCTCTACCCTGGTGGCATCACCTACTGCCTCAGTCCGTTATGTTTCAATCAGAAACACTGATCTTTACCAAGGAGAGGACATATAAATATAATACTTGTTTGTTTTTGGGTTTATTACCATTTTAAAAGAAAGTACAAACCTACTTATCTAGGTGGAGGCAGGCACCATAATGTGCTTTGATTTACCTCTGGATTGACAAATGTTCCTTACTGCATACTCAGGGAACCCCCAGATATAACCCAGGCCTCCCACATGATGCAATGCAATGCACGCACATCTCAAGTGCATTTGGGCATCCAAAAAAGAAAGGTGACAAACCAGGTGTGTTTTCTTCCACGTTTTGGTGCCCACTGTCAACTGAGTTTGCCAACGTATATAAAATGTTATATTTAGGAGGACTGTATAAAGGCCATTAGTAAAAAGATATTACTGTAAAAAAATATTAAAGGCTTCATAATTATACCAAATCATGCAGTTCATTAATACTCCAATGCATTCAAGTACAAAGAACTTCTGTCTGGCATTTACACCCCCCACCAAAATTATCCAGAAAGCCCACAGTATCTACAATGAATATTGTATAACCAGTTTGATTGTATGCTCATTTCAAGGTCGATTGTTAAATATTTTACGTATCACAAACAGGCTGTGAAAGAGTGGTCCTGACATCTAGTGGTGATTTTGCAAACAACTGCAAATAAAATGAATTCTTTCTAAAAATAAAAAAAATGTAGGTTAAAGTGATTGTAAAGCTTCAGAAACTTGTTTTAATAAACATACAAAAGTATTCATACCTCTTGAAATTTTCCACATTTTGTCATGTTACATCCAAAAACGTAAATATATTTTATTGGGATTTCGTGTGACCAACACAAAGTGGCGCATAATTGTGAAGTGGAAGGAAAATGATAAATGGTTTTTGATTTTTTTTACAAATAAACATTTGAAAAGTGTGGCGTGCATTTGTATTCAGCCCCCTTTACTCTGATACCCCTAACTAAAATCTAGTGGAACCAATTGCCTTCAGAAGTCACCTAATTAGTAAGTAGAGTTCACCTGTGTTTCATTTATTTTAATACAAGAACAGCTTTTCTGTGAAGCCCTCAGAGTTTGTTTTTTAGAGAACCTTAGTGAACAGACAGCATCATGAAGGACAAGAAACATACCAGACAGGTCAAGGATAAAGTTGTGGAGAAGTTCAAAGAAGAGTTAGGTTATAAAAAAATATCCCAAGCTTTGATCATCTCAAGTAGCACTATTCAATCCATCATCCGAAAATGGAAAGAGTATGGCACAGCTGCAAACCTACCAAGATATAACTGTCCACCTAAACTGACAGGCCGGGCAAGTAGAGCATTAAACAGAGAAGCAGCCAAGAGGCCCATGGTAACTCTGGAGGAGCTGCAGAGATCCACAGCTCAGATGGGAGAATCTGTCCACAAGACAACTATAAGTCGTACACTCCACAAATCTGGCCTTTATGGAAGAGTGGCAAAAAGAAAGCAATTGTTTAAAGAAAGCCATAAGAATTCATGTTTGCAGTTTGTGAGAAGCCATGTGGGGGACACAGCAAACATGGGGAAGAAGGTGTTCTGATCAGATGTGACCAAAATATAACTTTTTGGCCTGAAAGCAAAACGCTATGTGTGGTGGAAAACGAACACTGCACATCACCCTAAACACACCATCCCCACCGTGAAACATGGTGGTGGTAGCATCATGTTGTGGGGATGTTTTTCTTCAGTAGGGACAGGGAAGCTGGTCAGAGTTGATGGGAAAATGGATGGAGCCAAATACAGGGAAATCTTAGAAGAAAAAATGTTCGAGTCTGCAAAAGACTTGAGACTGGGGTGGAGGTTCACCTTACAGCAGAACAATGACTCTAAACATACAGCCAGAGCTACAATGAAATGGTTTAGATCAAAGCATATTCATGTGTTAGAATGGCCCAGTCAAAGTCCAGACCTAAATTGAGAATTTGTGGCAAGACTTGAAAATTGCTATTCACAGACACTCTCAATACAATCTCCCAAAGCTTGAGCTATTTTGCAAAGAAGAATGGGCAACAAATTCACTCTCCAGATGTGCAAAGCTGGTAGAGACATCCCCAAAAAGACTTGCAGCTGTAATTGCAGCAAAAGGTGGTTCTACAAAGTATTGACTCAGGGGGGCTAAATACAAATGCACGCCACACTTTTCAGATATTTATTTGTAAAAAATTGGAAAACCATTTCTTATTTTCCTTCCTCTTTACAATTATGTGCAACTTTGTGTTGGTATATCACATAAAATTCCAATAAAATACATTTACAATTTTGGTTGTAAGGGGTACGAATACCTTTTCAAGGCACTATATCATACTTACCTGCTCTGCAATGGTTTTGCACAGAGCAGCCCCAATCCTCTTTTTCTGGGGTCCCCCGCTGGCGCTCCTCCTCTTTGACGAGTACCCATTATTGAAAGCTACTGTCTATGGGGGCAATCGCATGAGCTCTATCCAGAGCCACCCTGTCTGTGTCTTTAGACACAAATGCGGCGGCTTGCCATTACACTCTGCTACAATGTCACAGAATTTGCTTGATAGCAATCCGATGACTGCTATCAATTTGCCCAGTGAGAAGGGAGTAAGCCACTGCTCTTCTGTACAGTGCTGGATCGAGTTTGAGCTCAGGTAAGTATAAGGGGGGACTGGGGGGATCCTCTGGCACAGAAGTTTTTTTACCTTAATGCATAGAATGCATTAAGGTAAA
This sequence comes from Rana kukunoris, assembly GCA_029574335.1. Taxonomy (NCBI): domain Eukaryota; kingdom Metazoa; phylum Chordata; class Amphibia; order Anura; family Ranidae; genus Rana; species Rana kukunoris. The sequence goes on from CM056050.1 coordinate 510,602,591, forward strand.
CCGCCTTAAGGCGTTAGAACCACTTTAAGGCACAACTTACGTCATGTCCAAGAAATATTTTATACAAGGACATATTTTATCTTAAATACTCATTCGCACTGGCAGTAACATATATGCGTTTATAGAACATTTCTAAATGCATATAAATGAATGTAATAAATTGTATAATTTACACTGTGTCTTTGGGTGCATTCAGTTTAGCTGCATTCAGAGAAAATAGAATTCAATAAATCTAGGGATAGATAAGATACTATGAATTAGGGTTGTCCCGAAACCGATAGCAGTATCGGGACCAACACTCAGCATTTGCAGGAGTACTTGTACTCCCGCAAATGCCCCCGTTGCCAGATCCGATACTACCCCCCCCCCACCGCCGCCGCTGCTGCTGCCGCATACCGCAACGCCGCCGCTGCCTAGTTCATCAGTGCGGGGAACATCACAGCTTTCATTTGAATAGCTGTGTGTTCCCCGCCGCGCCGCGTATAGACACTTCCCCTTGCTCGTGGAATTTTGATAGACAGATCACCTGTCCCCAGGATTGGACGGGTGATCTGTCTATCAAAGTGCCCGAGCAAGGGGAAGTGTCTATACGCGGCGCGGCGGGGAACACACAGCTATTCAAATGAAAGCTGTGACGTTCCCCGCGCTGATGAACTAGGCGGCGGCTGCGGCTGCATATACATATACGGTATTGGGGAGACATGGCTGCATCAATGGGGGGACATGGCTGCATATGTGGGGGGACATGGCTGCATCTGTGGGGGGACATGGCTGCATATTATTACATCCATTTATATACGATTCGGATGCATTTGTGTTCAGTGAGGCAGTGAGGCAGACGGATTAGCTACAGGAGCTCCCAGCGGCGCACGTCTCCTAGGAGTAGGAGCGTGTGTGCCATAGCTCCAGGCAGGCGTAGGAGGCAGTTAGGCAGTGTCTCCCCCAGCCTGCTGGCCAGCCCCAGCTCCTGCTCTTGGACCTCACCTGTACCCCAGTCTGACCTCTCTTTTATACAAGATCAGCCCCCGGGCTCCCTGGCTCTCCTGCAGGTAAGCTGCTGACGGCCGTCCTTTTCAGGATAAGCCTCAGCAACACGGATCTCTCCTGCTCCTTCTCCGGCTTTATTCCGCGGTCCCCTGCTTTTCCATACCCCCATCATCATTAGGGCTTCTTTCTGTCACCCCCCACGACATTTCCGCCATTTCAGGGCTTTTTTGGAGACCCGCGCCAGGCGGCATTGAATCGCGGGGCCGCGATCTAGGAAAGACCGCGGCTTCACTTGCGGCCTAACAGGCGCACCGCTCCTCACGCCCTACAATCCTCACCCAGCCTCTAGGAAACCCCCCCTCACCACATGATAGCCTGTACCCGGCCTTATTGTCACCCTCTCAGCCCCCCCAGCATTACAGAAGTACCCCACCTGTCAGCCCTGGTCTGCATCCCACTGCCTGTTCAGGCAACCATCCTTCTGTACCAGCAACACACTCACCTCTCATCCCCAGCCCCCCCTAGTCTCTCCAACGAACAGAAGCTTGATCCAGGGGTCACCCGATCGCCTCTTGCAGGGGTCAGGAAGGAATTTTTTCCCTAGCGGAGCGTATTGGCCTAGCGCCGCTAGGGTTTTTTGCCTTCCTCTGGACCAAGCTAGGAAGAGGAATTAGCCAATTCCTCTCCCCATTTGCCCCTGAACCCCCCCCCCCCCCCGGCGCATTGGCGATCATGGCAGGTCGGCAATATTCTGCCGACAACATTTGGAGTTTGAGGCAATGCGCCGCAATACTGCCAGCCATCACCAAAAAGGCCCTAAGAACTGAGCGACTATTGAGAATCGATCTTAGATCGACGGTCAGACATTTCAGCCATTTACCCCAGCTCAAGCACATATCATGTGCTCTGATCAACACAAGATCGGCAGTAAAACACCGACTAGAAATCCGCGACTTCATTCAACAAAAGGATCTAGACTGTCTCTTTATTACAGAGAGCTGGCTCACAGCCGACTGTAACACCATTCTAGGAGAACTGGTGCCAGAAAATTACCGTATCATAACGGAAAACAGAATAGGACAAAGAGGAGGCGGCCTGGCGGTGATCCACAAGACTCATCTTACGATCACCAAACCAGTCCGCCAAAACCCTCTTCCATTCATGGAAACCCTTACTCTGCAACTGCAAGCAAGTTCTAAGGAGACCGTCCACATTCTGCTCTGCTATAGGCCGCCCGGCCCAAAATCGCAGCTGCTATCATCATGGACGGATTTCTTCTCCACTTACACCCTCAACAGCAAACAACTTTTGCTGCTCGGGGATTTCAATCTCTGGGCCAACTCCTCACAAGACCCCATTGCCGACGCCTGTATTGACCACCTGGAAGGATTAGGATTGCAGCAACTAGTATGTGGGCCCACACATGCTTCAGGTCACACACTTGATCTTATTTTCAGACAAGCTCTGGAAATAAAAATTGGACAGACAACCATGCAATTATATTCAGTATTTCCACCATCCCCCCTGCAACAAAAACATCAAATCCAGTGACAACACACTGGACTAGATGTCAGAAGAAGCTCCATTCGGAACTCTTCAAAACGACTTTAAGGAAAAAAATAGAAACAACTCAGCCGCATCAAACGGCCGTTGAAACATTGGAAGCCATAAACTCGGCCATGCTACAGTCAGCCGACTTGGTAGCGCCGAAACGAAGAACCCGCATTCGGAAAAACAACCGCAGCTGGTTTAACAACCAGCTGTCGTTACTGAAGCAAGAACGCAGAAGGGCAGAATCTGCCTGGAAAAGATGTTCTTCAGAGCTAAACCTATCCATCTACAAGGCGACTACAAGAAAATACCACAAAGGAATTTTCCAAGCCAAGAAAAAGTATTTTTCGGAGGCTATCAACGGCGCCCAAAACCGCCCCCGCAAACTCTTCAAGATGAAACCAAGTTGCATTGAAGCCCCCAGTTCGGACACACAAGAATTTTGCAATGAACTATGGGATTATTTTGTTAATAAAATCGAGGCAATCCGTGAAAGCATTCAGCAAAACAATTCCCCCCTCAGCCCCCCCCGCAGCCTCTCACACAGCACCCATAGTAATTCTCCTATATCAGGTAAGTTTACCCTTGAACCCATCTCCATCGAGACCACTAAGAATGTCATTTGTACTCTGCGTAATGGCACAGCGCCAAATGACATTATCCCCACAAAACTGCTGAAGGAATGCGCCTACATCCTGGCTCCTCCCATCACGCAGCTTATCAACCAGTCTTTCTTGGAGGGCATAGTGCCCTCACAGTTGAAAGAGGGTATAATCCTACCCATCATGAAGAACCCCTCCCAAGGACCCACTCCACCGCCGTCCCATAACAAGCCTCAACGTACTCTCTAAAATAATGGAAAAAGTAGTGGTACTACAGCTGCAACTGCATCTGGATACCTACAAGTTACTTGACCCATTGCAATCAGGCTTCCGTCCCGGACACGGGACGGAAACAGCATTGCTGAAAGTATGGGACGATGTTCTCAAGGCCGCAGACGAAGGAGAATCTTGTCTTCTAGTTCTGTTGGACCTAAGTGCCGCTTTCGACACTGTAGACCACAAACTGTTACTGACTCGGCTCGGTGAAGTAGCCAGAGTCGCAGAAGGTGATTTATCTTGGTTCTCCTCTTTTCTGGAAAACCGATCGCAAACAGTGAAGTTAGGACCTTTTACGTCTGAAAAACGCACAGTAACATGCGGAGTCCCTCAAGGATCGCCTCTGTCACCAGTGCTGTTTAACATATATCTTCGTCCTCTTTTTGAGATTATCAGCAGCCAAAAACTGCTCTACCACTCATATGCAGATGATACGCAACTGTATTTTCGCATCTGCAACAGTCAGGATCACCACCTCAATCTAGAGACATGCCTCTCTTTGATAGAGGACTGGATGACAAAGAGTTATCTTAAACTCAATGGAGCGAAAACAGAACTTCTCCTGTTTCACGCCAAGCGCAGGAATCAACCTTCAACAGCGTGGACCCCCCCGCCTATTTTGGGCAAGCTCATCACCCCCAGCGCCAAAGTCAAAAGCCTAGGGGTCATTTTTTACTCCTTTATGACAATGGACCCACAAATAGGGTCAGTAGTAAGCGGATCTCACCATCTGCTGCGCCTACTACGTAGACTCACTCCGTTCATCCCTAAAGAAGATTTAGCGGTCGTGGTGGGAGCTATTGTAAACTCCAGGCTGGATTATGCAAATGCCCTTTACCTCGGCCTTCCCAAGTACCAAATCGCTCATCTGCAAGTCGTTCAGAATACGGCCGCCAGACTTGTGACTGGGAAAAAACCCTGGGAATCCATCTCACCTTCACTGAGAGCCCTTCATTGGCTGCCAGTCAAAGACAGAATTGCTTTTAAAGCTCTCTGTCTTACGCATAGATGTGTCCATGGGAATGCCCCCCTTTATTTATGCGAAATAATAAAAGCGCATAATCCCAATCGCGTTTTGCGATCCACGAATCAGAACCTACTCCAGGTTCCAAAAGCAAACTTCAAGTCCAAAGGAGAAAGAAGATTCGCGATCCAAGGTCCCAGACTATGGAACGCTTTACCAACCAGCATTCGGTTGGAGGAGAACCACCTAGCATTTAGGAAAAAGGTCAAGACTTTTCTCTTTTGATATCAAAGGAGACAGGAACAACAAGCACCCAGAGGCGATTCAGTTCGCATGTGCCGCGCTATACAAGTTTTCATTCATTCATTCATTCATGTGGGGGACATGGCTGGATATGTGGGGGACATGGCTGCATCTGTGGGGGGACATGGCTGCATCTGTGGGGGGACATGGCTGCATATGTGGGGGACATGGCTGCATATGTGGGGGAAATTGCTGCATATATGGGGAACATGGCTGCATATGTGGGGGACATGGCTGCATATGTGGGGACATGGCTGCATATATGGGAGAACATGGCTGCATATGTGGGGGATATGCCTGCATATGTGGGGGACATGGCTGCATCTGTGGGGGACATGGCTGCATTCGTGGGGGGACATGGCTGCATTCGTGGGTGACATGGCTGCATTTGGGGACACATTTAAAAAAAAGAATCGGTATTCGGTATCGGTGATTACTTGAAAAAAAGTATCGGTACTTGTACTCGGTCCTAAAAAAGTGGTATCAAGACAATCCTACTATGAATGTGTGTAAACTTACATAAGTAGAACTTGGTCTGAAGTGCATAAAGTCTTCTTTTTACTTCTTAGGCGGCGTACACACGACCGAGGTTCTCGTTGGAAACCAGCGAGAACCTCGCTGGAAGCTGCATTCCAGCGAGAACCTCGGCCGTGTGTACGCTCCTGGCTCGCCCCGCCCGTCGGGAATCCCGTCGAGGGAAAAGAGAGCACGCTCTCTTTTTGCTCGACGGCCCGCCTGGATGAATGGCTGGTTGCCATTCCCGACGGGTGGGTCACCGATTTCGACGGCCGGCAGAGAACCTCGACGGGCGGAACGATGTGTTCTGCCCGTCGAGGTTCTCTGCCATGTGTACACGGCCTTAGATAATTTCTCAGATGTTTAAAGCCGTTATAAACCCTTTACATATACCCAGTGAAGTGACTGGCCTCAGATGATACACAGAAGAATTAAATCCTGCTACAAAAGTTGTACATGTCTCTCTGCAGCCATTTCTTTTCTACATCAGTTCAAAGTGTTTAACATATAAAGCTTGTCTGAGAGTTAAATAAATGGGGTGGAGAGCTGAAGTCGCACTCTCTAGATCTAAGAGAGGAGAGCTCTGATTGGAGGGAAAGGACACATCCCCTTCACACAGCTTACAGGAACAGAGATGAGGCTGTCAATCAGCTGGAGCTCCCTCCTCGTCACCATTGTTCTCACGTTCAGGGAGCTCATGTTCATGCGTGGGTTTACATATGCATGGCACATGTCTGTGTACAGCTAGCATACAGACCATTATTATGGGTGGCTGTATGTTGCAGCTGTGTTTGCGAGGCGTGGAAATACGACCACAATTTACATTGAATGCCCAAAGGTGTCTGTTTGCATGAAGCCTAATGTTGCGTACACACGACCGTTTTTAATGTTATGGAAAACATAACGTGATTTTTGTCAAGCCTGCCTTGCATACACACAATCGTGAAAAAAAAATGCTCGAGCAAAGCGCGGTGACGTACAACACGTACGACGGCACTATAAAGGGGAAGTTCCATTCGATTGGCGACACCCTTTGGGCTGATTATTCAAATTTCCCTTCTCATAACCTGCGTCTGAGCTTGCACGTTTTTTTCCCCGTCGTTAAAGCCTACACACAATCGTTTTTTACGACGTGAAAAACAACCAGAAAAAATAGAGCATGTTCTAAATTTGTAATGCCCATTTTTCACCTCGAGAAAAATGCTCTGGAGCCTAAATACGGTAGTTTTTAATGACCAATTTAAAAAATGTAATTTTTCTCGTCATGAAAAACAGTTGTTTTACCAGGGCATCAGACAGGAGCAAGGTCAGAAGTATGCCAAAATTAGAACCGATAATCAAGAGCATAAACAGAATCCAAGGTCAGGTCAGTGGTAAGCCAGGTCAGCAATGGATATCAAGCAAGATTCAACCAGGGCACAAGGAAACAGCTGAAGACCAGTCAAAACTGAGCAGGAGTCAGAGCATCATTTAAATAGGCCATCTGGCGCCAATGGGGAGTGTGGACGTGCTCCAGCGAGGGCACACATGCTTTTGCGCATGCACATTGGACACTCTGGGTTCAGACATCTTTCATAAGCACCTTTAACTGCTTGCCGACTGCCCACCGCAGTTATACGGCAGGACGGTGGCACTGCTGGGCGAGAGCACGTAGCTCTACGTCCTATCTTTTTCGGCCGCTAGGGGGCGCGATCGCCACCGGGCACGCGCGCTTGTTCGTTACAGAGCGGGGAACGAGAGCTATGTGTGTAAACACATAGCTCTTGTTCCTGTCAGCGGGGGAAACGCTGATCTTCTGTTCATACAATGTATGAACAGAAGATCAGTGATTTCCCCTAGTGAGGCCACCCCCCCCCCAAACAGTTAGAACACACTAGGAACACACTTAACCCCTTCCCTGCCCCCTAGTGTTAACCCCTTCCCTGCCCCCTAGTGTTAACCCCTTTACTGCCGATGGCATTTTTATAGTAATCCAATGCATTTTTATAGCATTGATCGCTATAAAAATGCCAATGGTCCCAAAAATGTGTCAAAATTGTCCGATGTGTCCGCCATAATGTCTCGGTGCTGAAAAAAATGCTGATCGCCGCCATTACTAGTAAAAAAAAAATATTAATAAAAATGCCATAAAACTACCCCTTTTTTTGTAAACGCTATAAATTTTGCGCAAACCAATCAATAAACGCTAATTGCGATTTTTTTTTTACGAAAAATATGGAGAAGAATACGTATCGGCCTAAACTAAGGAAAAAAAATGTTTTTTTAGATATTTTTTGGGGATATTTATTATAGCAAAATGTAAAAAATATTGAATTTTTTTCAAAATAGTCGGTCTATTTTTGTTTATAGCGCAAAAAATAAAAACCGCAGAGGTGATCAAATACCACCAAAAGAAAGCTCTATTTGTGGGAAAAAAAGGACGCCAATTTTGTTTGGGAGCCACATCGCACGACCGCGCAATTGTCAGTTAAAGCAACACAGTGCCGAATCACAAAAAGTGCTCTGGTGAGGAAGGGGGTAAATCCTTCCGGGGCTGAAGTGGTTAAATAATACGTCATACAAGTCAATATATTTGTATTATCTCAGATTTTAATGGAGTAAGAAAAATAGTATTAATTTACGAAAAGGAAGGGCAATAGATCAACCGAGTTCTGGATAACAGCCCATACTCGGTAGAGGAATTCCCCCAAAGACAGCTTAACCACTTAACCCCCGGACCATGTTGCTGCCCAATGACCAGAGCACTTTTTGCGATTCGGCACTGCGTCACTTTAACTGACAATTGCGCGGTCGTGCGACGTGGCTTCCAAACAAAATTGGCGTCCTTTCTTTTCCACAAATAGAGCTTTCTTTTGGTGGTATTTGATCATCTCTGCGGTTTTTATTTTTTGCGCTATAAACAAAAATAGAGCGATTATTTTGAAAAAAAAAATCAATATTCTTTACTTTTTGCTGTAATAAATGTCCCCTAAAAATATATATAAAAAAAAAAATTTCAGTTTCGGCCGATACATATGCTTCTACATATTTTTCATAAAAAAATCGCAATAAGCGTTTATTGATTGGTTTGCGCAAAAGTTATAGCGTTTACAAAATAGGGGGTCGTTTTATGGCATTTTTATATAAAAAAAATGTTTTACTGGTAATGGCGGCGATCAGCGTTTTTACATTGTATGAACAGAAGATCAGCATTTCCCCCGCTGACAGGACCGGGAGCTGTGTGTTTACACACATAGCTCCCGGTCCTTGCTCTGTAACAAGCGATTGCGTGTGCGCGGCGGCGATCATGCCCACCGGGCATGTGCACAGGACTCGGGGACGACGTATAGCTACGGGCTCTCGCCCAGGAGAGCCGACCTGCAGCCGTAAAATGACGGCGGTTGGTCGGCAAGCAGTTAAGAACAGTTTAACAGTGAGAGGATACAACACACATACGTACAATGAGATACCAACTGAAGCATGACCTGTAGGACAATAAAGGGTTAAATGTTGAATGCAGTTGGTTACACTCTAAAGGGGGACCCTGGGCCAGCCTATTCAACTTTTGAATCCTAATGAGAGATCAGACAGAATAAGGATAGTGTAGGGCCCTTTAAATAGTAGCAACAGCTATGTCCAAGGTGCAGGCCTGATAGTCTTCACCATCAGTTGGAGCTTATTAGATTATATCCAATAAGGCACAGAGATGAATTAACTGACTGACTGGCTTAAACAGGCTCCTGAAAATGGTTGTAGCTAAAGGTGTCTGTACACAGCTGGGTGGAACTCCGGTCTCTTTTATAGGCTTCCCCAGCAGTCTTCTTGACTGGTAGCAAAGATCCCTGAGATGTGTAGTCCTGGTGTATGGTTAGGCAATGTAATCACTGGTCAGAAAGACTACTAATCCCACAATTCATTGGGTTGGGCTCACCAATATGACGACAGTCACGGGCACCCAGCATTAAAGAGACACAACTACAGGTAGGGAATGACAAGGAAACATAATGTATTACGATTATAGTCCACCATCGCTACACAAATATTAACAATGACTTATAAAACTCTAACATGTTAAAGCCTATATGAAATTTTAGCGAATGGGTTTACATACTGTATACTTGTTGCACGAATAAATAAAGCACACGTTCATTTTATGGTCTTTGTTCAACACAGCTACACTAGAGTTCAAGGGTGCTTTAGACTCTTCAAGAAAGCTGCTCTAAACATGTTAAATGCTTTGCAAATGTTTATTATGCTGTTCTGATCTGCAATGACAAGCACCAATTAATACTATACTCCATGTGTATTTACAATTAATGCAAATGCAAAAAAAGTCTTAGACCATCTATCAAGCTTTTCATCACTGTCCCCACTAGGGAAGTTTACCACTCTATTTGGACTGGTGACCAATGCCACTGAGAAAAAAAAAGTGAAGAAAAATCAAAACTTTTAGAGGTGACCTCAGAAGAAGAGGTGAGGAGAAATCTTCAAATTGGGACAATTAACAATTGTGGTTGTTCTGGGAAGTCCCCTCATTTTGGGAGATCCTCTAACATCCTCTGGCATCCTTGGAACAGGAAGTGAAGAGAAATTTCCGTAATGGTACACGGACAGCAAAAAATAAACTGCAAGGGGAAATAACCGTTCCTTACACTATCCGACATTATACATACAATTTAAAGTTGAACTATAGGCAATTTTTTTTTTAATTTTGGATAGAGTAAGGAAGAGTTATAACCCCTGTCAGTTTTTTGCCATCTGTGTCCCCCTGGGGAGACTTATCTTCACTTCCTGCTCCAATGCAGCAAGTGAGAGAAAATCCCTGCAAATTAAGGTCCTTGATCCCCCAGGACAAATATAGAGGATGAATCTCCCTAATGGGGGCACAGACAGCAATAAAAACCTAGTAGGTGTTCTAATCTCCACTATGTCCAGAACTAAAAAAAGTTTTGTCGTTAGTTATACTTTAAATACAAGCATTGTAGGAACTTAAATTTGATTTGATAGCAACCTTTTGCCGTCCCCTATAAAACAAAGTCTAGACTGTGAGATGAAGAATCAGCTAAAGGAGCCTGTCATTTGTACTGCAATGTTCATATGCTAACAAGGAGTATTTCATCTGTGTATTTGCCATATGCCTGGAAATCAGCCTTCAAGAATGCTTGGGTGTGGATATTTTCTGTTCTCCTATTATGCTCTTTTAAAATACAGTTGTAAGGGTTATTAAAAGATACTTAGCAGTGGCGGCTGGTGGCGGTCGGTTGCACTTACCCAATCACCGGCGACTTCCCCCTGTTAGTCAGCGGCGGCCTTCCATTCTGCTGCTCTCTATCACCAGTGGTTTCCTCTGCTCGGTGGCCTCCCATTCTCCTGCTTCCCACGGTGGCGGCAGCTACTCCCTGCTTGACGGCCTCCTGTTTTCCTGCTCTTCACGGCTCTGGCTTCCATTTCCTCCCTCCTCCTCGGCGACCATCCAGTCTTCTCTTTTCAGTAAATAAGAAAACTGGTCTCACTAGCTTCTGAAAGGCCAGATTGAGGATCAGTGTTTCAACAGCGAATATTCGTTCTCTGTTGTAACAAACCTTGGAGGTCTCTGGGTCACATGCTCTGCGAAACCGAGCCCATCCTACTTTGAAGCCTATTAGAGTCTCTGGCTCTAATCAGGTGCTTCAAAAAAATCACCTGCCGCTGTAATTCATGTGTTCGGTGATCGAAAAAGGGCCGGCCGGCCCGCCGCATAGTTAAGGGGTGGCTAAGCTGGAAATTAATCTATACATTATGCATATAGGGTGGTGGCGTGAGAGAGAGGGTGGCACCCAGGGGGGGGGGGGGCTGGCGTGAGAGGAACACCATTGTTTTAGGTTTCATGCACACTGGGAATTTTGAAAACCCTCTTCTCCTAGCAGGCACATGCACTTAGGTATGTTTAGGCGTGTCAAGTGGACGTTTGTTTATTTAATGGGCCAGAATATCAATTTGTTCTGACTATTGAAATGAAAAAAAAAAAAAACTTTCAAGTGCTAAACACTGTTTCTGCCAAAATGCTTCTTTCTTAAAAGGCACAAGGATGTTTTTTTCCCTGCCCCTAAACTCCCGTAAACGACTATGGGCCAGATTCAGGTAGTCCAGAGCATCTTTGCTCTGGAGTAACGCTTCTCATTTGCGTTGCGCTGCAGAAATTTTAGGAGCAAGTGCTGTCATTCACGAAGCACTTGCTCCTAAAGTTGCGTCAGCGCATCGCAAATGAGCCGGCGGAATTCAAATTGGGCGGGTACGGGGCGTGTAGTATGCTAACTACGCGCGATCCCGCCGCCAACGTACTGCGCATGCGTCGAGTGTCAAAACATCCCCGTGCGCATGCTCCAAAATCTGTGAATGAACGTCAATGACGTCACATTCCCATTCATGACCGTTTTACGCAAGCGACGTTTTTTTTTTTTCCCGACGCGATGACGACGCCTATACCTAACATAGGATACTCCAACCCCATGTAGGTATATCTATGCGCCGCGTATCCCGTCCGGAAACGTCGTATCGTCATTGCGTCGCGCCGGAATTCGATCGTGAATTGCCGATTTCCGCTCATTAACATATTTTTTGAGCGTAAATCGGCGGGAACGCCCCCGGCGCCATTTTTAAGTTGAAGTAACGATGCGATGGCGAAACTCAGTTACGCTGCTCGCATCGGAACTTCAACCCGGCGTTTCTTGTTTTCTGGTTACAGAAAACAGAAACGCCGGCTCAAAGTCACAGTTAGGCTGGCGGATCACTCGATCCGCCAGCCTAACTGTTCGTGAATCTGGCCCTATGTGTGCATAGACACATGGACACAGAGGAGCATATTTACAAATTTAGAAGCACTCAGAATCTGGTGCAGCTGTGAATGGTAACCAATCAGCTTCTAACTTAAGCTTGTTCAAATAAGCTTTGACAAAAAAAATCTGGAAACTGATTGGTTTCTATCCAGAGCTACGCCAGATTTTGCTCTCACCAGTTTTAGTAAATCAACCCTATAGCCTAACATGAAGGGGCATTTAGAGGCAGGAAAAAAGAATTCCAACCCCTGTAAAACATAAGTTTTTGAGCTAAGGCGTGCATGAGGCCTTAAAGACCATGGACAGTAGTGCAGCAATATCCACAGTCACTTTGTTCAGTACAAATGCTGAACATCACATCCTGTGGGAAAGGGTTTACATATTGTTAATATAGGTTGTCTCATGGGACAATACGTTTTCATGCTCCCACAATACTAAATTGATTCTCACAGTTTTTTCTCATAGATATTATGCATAGACAGTGCTTATGTGGGAAGGGATGTCTCATGCATCCCATGATATAGAAAGTAAATACATACATAATTTTAATTACTAGTGATTAAAAAGTAAGTGTATGGATTAATAGCTATGAATGTGCCACTGAGTTGCATCATTCATTTTAAGCTGCATACACATGACCATTTTTCATGTCATGGAAAAAAACAAAGGCCCAGATTCATAAAGCAATTACGCCTGTCTAACTGGTGTTAGACAGGAGTAATTTCAAATTTTGCGCGCCGTATCACTAGTTTGAATCCTCAAACCATGATACGGCGGCTTCGGGCTTCGATCCGAGAGGCTTACGTCTTCGTAAGCCTTCGGATCTACGCTGCGATATTTTTGCGGCCACTGGGAGGAGTTCGCGTCGTTTTCATGCGTCGGGATATGCAAATGTATTTTTACGGCGATCCACGAAGATACGAGCGGTCTTCGCAATCGCTTACTTTTTTTTACGTACTGTTAGACCAGCTTTTTGCGTAGCCCATGTTAAGTATGGCCGTCGTTCCCGTGTCGAATTTAAATTTATTTTTATTTTTCTGCGTAACTCGTTCGGGAATAGAAATGTCCGTAAACGACGCTACTCAAACAACGAATGACGTAACGACGTGATTTCGCGCAATGCACGGCGGGAAATTTGCGAATGGAGCATGCGCAGTTCGATCGCCGCGGGAACGCGCCTATTTTAAATCCTTCACGCCCCCTACTCGTCTAGATGGATTGCGACGGGAGAAATACACTACGCCGCCATCGTTTACTGGACAAAATCTACCTGGATTCCACGTAGAGCCAGGTAAAAAACGGCGGCGTAGTGTATTTCTGATACGCTACGAGAATCCAATTCTCTCTGAATCTGGGCCAAAGTTTTTCTCTACGTGATTCTGGTCAAGCCTGCCTTGCATCCACATGATTGTGAAAAAAAAATGCTTAAGCAAAGCGCAGTGACGTACAACACGTACGAAGCCACTATAAAAAGGAAGATCCATTCGATTGGCGCCACCCTTTTGGCAGATTATGCAAATTTCCCTTCTCATAACTTGCTTCTGAACATGCGCGTTTTTTCACCATCGTTAAAGCCTACACACGACTGTTTTTCACAACGTGAAAAACGACGACATGGAAAACGACGAGAAAAAACAGAGCATGTTCTAAATTTTTAATGCCCATTTTTCATGTCGAGAAAAATTCTCTGGAGCCTACACACAATCACTTTTAATGATCAATTTTAACAATGGCATTTTTCACGTCATGAAAAACGGTCGTGTGTACGCAGCATTAGGGTTTGTAAGCACATTTTTCTGCTACACAAGTGGTATTATCGGCCCAAGAGAATAATTTTTGTAATAATATTGTTTTCTTTTTTAAATCAAAGTCTTTTTTTATTGAACAAGAGAGACAGCACATACAAAAGAATAGTCAGACAGTGGTACATACATATGACAATATCTCTTAGCAGTATCAAACAGCAACATTCTACTAGGATACATACATAGACAGAAGTCAGCATTATTGGTACCATTAACAGGCATACGATACACAATGATGCACACTATGTCGCTGGGGGCCCCACCCTATCCCCCCCACACATTCCCACCAAGGCAACATAAGAAAACTAAAAAGGGAACAGCATAATATAAATCCTGACCAATTATACACAGGTTTCAGAGACTTTAAGCCATGTGTCCCAGAGACAGATTTGGAGGGACACTCTCTATGAGAATATATAAGTTTCTTATAAGGCAATACAGCATTAACCTCCGCAATCCAGTACAAGACCCCTGGAGGATCTGGTCAAAAATATTGTTTTCAGCTTAAAAATATTACATTTGGCAGCTCAGCATATTTTAGGACAAGTTTAGTTATATAGTTAGGTTATTGGTAAAGTCAAAGTAACTGCTTGGCATTAATGAATAGGAATGAGCTGTGGGTTTGGGTTGAATATGAGTTTGCTCAAAATCAAATAGTTTTCAGTTCTCCAAAATGGTGGACTATTGCACCCACTAACCACTGTAACAACCAGTTACAGCCTCTGAACTATAGTCAGCTGGCAAAGAAGGGCCAATGTTGGGGTATTCTTTTGTTCCAATTGCTACATAGTGTCTAATATCCCACATCCATGTTTACTGTGCTACATTGTGTTACATTATTATGAACTGCAGTGTGGTGGCCTACATACTATTGTGTACCCACATGTGTTGACAGTTCATAGACCATATATCAATGTTCCTCAACATGTTTTCAGTCAAACGCCCTGTAAAAATATGCACAATCTCAGGGCACCCCATTCTAAAATATAAAAGATGTAAAAAAAATTGTTTTACTAATTGTTTTACACCTTTGCAAACTGGTATTGACTAGTTTTGTAGTATTTATCTCCTTCTCTCTGCTAACATGACCCCAGTAATAACGGAGAGGGGTAGTGGTGGGGCAAACAAGGATGCTGTGCCGACGCCCGATGTCCTTATCGACCGATGAGGCCATTTATTGTTAGGATGCCAGCAAATGGGCCCACACAGTGCCCAAGGTTGTAATGCTGCACAATAAAAAACCTGAGGCTTTGTGCAATTTAGCTGCTGCCAGAATAATCTGCTCTGTGGGAGAGAGGGGTTTGCCTGAGTAAACTATTTTCTTCTCCTGTAAAGTTGCTTCAGTTAAGACAGTGATCCGACTTTGGAGGCAACTTCCATTGAAATCAATGAGTACAAGTTGCCTAGAAGTCGCCTTGAAGTAGTACAGGAAGCTTTTCTGAAGTCGGAGCGACTTCAGTAGTGTACATTAAGACGGCTCTCATTCACTTCAATGGAATTTCTCATGTCGCAACCGGTACTTAAGGCTGATGCCGCGTACACACGGTCGTTTTTTGCGATGAAAAAAAACGAAGTTTTTTAAAACGTCATTTAAATTGATCGTGTGTGGGCAAAACGTCGTTTTTTGTCTTAAAAAAAACGACCAAAAAAAAATTCCAACATGCTTGAATTTTTTGTGTCGTTTTTCAAAACGTCGTTTTTTGTTTCACAAAAAGTCACCGTGTGTAGCAAAAACGTCTTTTAAAACGACGTTTTTCAACCCGCGCATGCCCAGAAGCTAGTTATGAAGCGAGCTTCAATGGAAAAGTGTGGTGAACGTAACCTCGTTTTTTGTGAAAAAAACGATGGTGTGTATGCAACATCGTCTTTGAAAGTGACGTTTCAAAAACGTCGTTTTTTACTTCACAAAAAACGTCGTTTTTTTTCATCGCAAAAAACGACCGTGTGTACGCGGCATTAGTGTTTTAGATGTCATTTTTGTAATGTTATTTTGTAAGGGCCTTTTTTAATTTTCGGGGGCAGCAGTGTGATGCACCAAATCACATCATTGTTAAATCGGAGGTCCGCCCAAAATAAGGGAGGAGGAGGGAGCCCCTTCTGTGACGTCATGGAACGCGGACTCTTGGAACTCTTGGAAGTGGGAACAGGATACCTGTCCCCCTCCCCAAAAAGGTGCCAATTGTGGCACCGGAGGGGAAAAGGAGACAAATGAGCGAAAGTTTCACTTGTGGGTAGAAATCTGCTTTAAGTACACCAAAGCACCACATTCTTATTTCCTATATCGCCATAGCTGCTCATAATAGAGTTAAGCCAGTGTTTCTCAACTTCAGTCCTCAAGGCGCACCAACAGGTCATGTTTTCAGGATTTCCCTGAGTTAGGCAATACCCTGTATTTATAGTGTCAAATCACCTAACCATATAATTCACTCTTGAAATATAGGATCCCATGGCCTATTGCTCGTCAAGATGGTCTCCCTTCTTCATGTTCACTCTCGGACAGGAAGATAAGGAAAATTTTCCCGATGGGACACAGATGTTAAAACAAAAAACTGCTAGTCGTCTTAAGCACCCAATTCTCTCCAAAACAAAAATATATATGTATTTTTCTACACATGAAGGTGAATGTAAAAAACATGTTTTCTTTTTGGTTTTGAATATTGATAAACCAAACATACCTGGGCTTGGTTCAGGGTGGGTTTACCGAATATTAATCAAAGTTGAAATGCCAAATGCAAACCTCACTGAAATTAACAAGAGACTAATTTTACAAATCGGCAATGGACATTTTCTAGTCTAATAGGTAAAGGGTTGTCAAACAAAGGGCAAGGGGGAGTTGGACATTGTCCTAATGAAAAAAGTTGAAAATGTTGTTTTGCAGGGAACATTGGCCCAGATTCACAGAGCAATTACGCCTGTCTAACTGGTGTTAGACAGGAGTAATTTCAAATTTCGCGCGCTGTATCACTAGTTTGAATCCTCAAACCATGATACGGCGGCTTCGGGCTTCGATCCGAGAGGCTTACGTCTTCGTAAGCCTTCGGATCTACGCTGCGATATGTTTGCGGTCGCTGGGAGGAGTTCGCGTCGTTTTCATGCGTCGGGGTATGCAAATTAGTTTTTACGGCGATCCACGAATGTACGAGTGTCCCTCGCAATCGCCTACGTCATTTTTTGGCTACGTAATGTTAGAGGAGCTTTTTGCTGGTCTAACAGTGCGTAACCCATGTAAAGTATGGCCGTCGTTCCCGCGTCGATTTGAAAATAATTTTTTTTTTTTAACGTAACTCGTTCGGGAATAGGAATGTACGTAAACGACGCTACTACGACGTGACGACGTGTTTTCGCGCAATGCACGGTGGGAAATTTGCGAACGGAGCATGCGCAGTTCAATCGCCGCGGGAACGCGCCTATTTTAAATGCTTCACGCCCCCTACTCGCGCAGATGGATTGCGACGGGAGAAATACACTACGCCGCCGTCGTTTACTGGACAAAATCTACCTGAATTCCACGTAGAGCCAGATAAAAAACGGCGGCGTAGTGTATTTCTGATACTCTAAATAAAATGCAAAATTCCTTTAAATAACATGCGTGGTGGTTGCCCTGAACATGTCTACACAACCTACTACAGCAGAGCTAACATTTACAAAGGAAAAAATTCTATCTACTGTAACCAAACAGCCAGGGATTCCCTTCATCTATGCCAGACCCTTATCTTAGATATTAATCAGGCACTCCACATAAAAAAAACAAAAAGGTGTGGAGTTTCTCCTAAAAATACATACCAGACCCTTATCTTTAATGATGGTCTAGTATGGATGTGAATGGGGAACCCCATGCAAAAAACATAGAAAAAAGCATGTGTCCAAAATTGATACCAGGCCCTTATCTGAGTATGCAGCCCAGAAAGACAGGAAAGAAGAGGAGGTGAGAGCCCCCTTTGCTCCAGCTAGTACAAACATACCAGGCCACATGCTTTCCACATGGAAAGGGTACTTTGTTAATGATATGCAAGTCACAAAACTCTAAAGCAATTATCAGCTTAATAATAAAATAAAATAAAAATTAAGCTCTTTACGTCATGTATTGTTTAAATACAGAATACCAAGGCCAGTGTAAAAGTTACACTCTTTGGGCCAGATTCAGGTAGATGGGAGTATCTTTCCTCTGGAGTAACGCTTCTCATTTACGTTACTCTGAAGACCCTTTCAGCGCAAGTACTGTTATTCACATAGCAGTTGCGCGTAAACTTGCGCCAGATTAACGATAATGCGCTGGCGTAACCCGACGCAAGTGGAAGTGGGTGTGATCATATGTAAATGATGGGCGGAGCCCAGCGCAGAGGCTTACGTTCAGCGCATCATCCACGGAGCATGCGCAGTGAGTGCGGCTCCACTCGCCCCCTTGTGCGCATGCTCACAACTTCCGTCGGCACCACTTCCCGGGAAACGTCAGCGCAATGCGTTCCGCTGGGCGCTTAAAAGCGCAGGCGGAAACGCCATTCCGGCGCAAAAGTATATCCGTTTCCCCCCACCCCAGGGAAGATACTTTTGCTCTGTAATGGCTGCTCCCGCTACCCCCAGAGAGAGGAGGAACCTTAATTTTAATTCCCAGGAGGTCTCGGTTATCATCTCAGCGATGGAGTCTGTGAATGATTTGCTTCATGGGAAAAAAAGCCGCAAGACCAGCCGGGAGAGAAAGCAGGGCATCCTGGAGTCCATTGCTGCCAGGGTGAATGTCTTGGGGTATTCCATCCGCACTGCTGGGGACATTCAGAAAAAGATCAACGACTTGCGGCGCAAGGTCAAGGGCAAGGTGGCCACCATCAGGAGGCATGAGAGGGGCACAGGTGGTGGTCCCCCATGTCCTGTCACCCTGACCGCGGAGGAGGAGGTGGTCGCACGATGCCTGGAGAGGGAGCAGGTGGAGGGGGTCCCAGGCTATGACTCCATGGAGGAAGGCTCCAGGACAGGTAAGTGTTTTTTATCCCCTATTTGATTTGTTGCATTTGGGGGGGGAGGGTACATGTGCCAAGTGTGTGGGACCACCAACATGTGTCTGCTTTGTGTCATCCACAGATGACGGAGCTGGGCCATCATCGGTCAGCGTCCATTCCACCTCATCCCCCCCATGCCATCGTGTGCCCGAGCCCCTGGGTGGTGAAGAGGTGGTGGAGGAGAGTGGCCACACCACACCTGCCGAGGTCGTTGAGGAGGAGCCTGCTGTGGCAGAGCAGGACTTTACTTTAGTTTTGGAGGTCTCCTCCCCTTCTCCTGGGCCATCTGTTATCCCCTCCCCCATCCTTGGAAGCCCCTCAAGGGCGACTCCTTCCCCCCGGGGACAACCATCTTCTGGCCCCAGGAAGGCGACCCAGAAGACCAGGGGGGTGTCTGATGTTGTCCAGGACCAGTTGGCGAGGGATCACGCCAGACAGACTGAACAAATGGGGGCCATAGTTGGGCATTTGGAGAAAGTGTCTGACAGCCTGGGCTCCGTTGCCCAGATAAGCAACGCAGTCCAGGATGTAAGTTGCAACTGCGCTGCAGTGGTGACCAGTTTGGGGGAGGTGCATGGTGATATTACGCAACTCACTGCAGCCGTCCAGGCCAACACTGCTGCCATCCAGGGTAACAGTGCTGCCATCCGGGACCAGGGGAGGCTGAGTCGGCGGGCCCAGCATTACCAGGTCACCCGTCAGCTCCGGATGCAGGCCCAGACGAACTCATACCTCGGCCGGATAGCCATGGCCTTGGAGGGCATGCAGGCCACACCTGCCAGGAGTGGCCCACCTGGGGATCAGCCACCTCCAGATGCCCCCCCACCCCCACCCACTCCATCCAGGCAGCTGAGGAGGCAGAGAGGGGCCCCCAGAAGAAGCCCCCGGCATCCCCGATGAGGTTTTTTTTTTTTTTTGCTTTCTATGATTTTTTTGAAATACTCAGGTTATGAGTTTTTGTTTATTTTGTATTATTTATTTTATACTCAGGTCATGAGTTTTTGTTTATTTATTTTCTCAGGTTATGAGATTTTGTATTTCTTTTTTTACTGCACACGGTCAGGAGTGCAGGGGAGAGTGTGAATGGTGTGTGAATGTGAGAGGGTGGCACTCCTGACAGTAAGGGGTGTCACCCTCGGCCGTGGTGGTGAAGTTAACCCCACGGCTGTATGAATGACGTGTGGAAGGTGTATGAATGGACAGTGACATCATTGGGGCCTTGACGCTGGCGTTGCTGCTCCCAACTCCTACATGCTGGACTTGGGCTAATCCAATGCGATGTGCATGTGGTGTGTGTGATCTAGTGACATCAGTGGTGTGCATGCATGCATTGTCTGTGTAATTAATGTTTTGGTTTAGTGTCCAAAGATGCCTACAGCGAGGACCCTCCTGACTGCTCTTCCATCAGCAGACTGGGTGTCCTCTGGCAGGTGGGGACTGTGTGGGTCGGGGGTCAGGTCATCACGTATGTAAATGTGCAGGCCTTTTCTCATAGCAAAGTTGTGCAGAATGCTACATGCACTGATGATCTGACACACAAAGGTAGGGGAATACAATAGGGTCCCCCCGGACTTATCCAGGCAGCGGAAACGGGACTTCAGGAGCCCAAATGTTTGCTCCACCACTCCACGTGTTTTGATGTGTGCTTCATTGTATTTTCTCTCTCCTCTGGTTTGGGGGTTCCGGAAAGGAGTCATTAGATGGGGTCCCAATGCATATGCAGAGTCACCTGTAAGGTAAAAGACAGGAGAATGTTAGTCATGCATGTGCCACTTCTGTTGTGCATCACGGAAGGGGATAGTCATGCCTGACTCCCTTGTCACTCACCAACCAGCCAGCTGTCCCCATACATGTTCTGGTTAAATTCTGCTGGGATGGGGCTCTGATTGTATATGAAACTGTCATGGCTGGACCCGGGGTGTTTGGCACGGACGTGCCATATGAGGCGTTGGGCATCGGCTATCACCTGTACGTTGATGGAATGCCAATGCTTCCGATTGCGGTATATGTGCTCTGTGGCACTGGGGGGCTGGAGTGCCACATGTGTGCAATCAATGGCCCCCACAGTGCGTGGGAATCTGGCAATGTTGTAGAAATCTGTCATTGCCTTCTGCCGCAGCTCCTCAGTGGTGGGTCTGATGAACTGGTTGGACATGCGTCTGAGGATTGCAGGGACAACCTGGTGCACACATCTGCTCACGGAGGACTGTGACATCCCAGCCACCACTCCACTTGTACGCTGAAATGATCCAGTTGCAAGGAAATGAAGTGTTGCCAGTACCTTCACCAGTGGCTGCACTGCTTGTGAGCGGTGTGTTGGGCTGGTGATGTCATCCTGCAGGGTTGTGGTTAGTTCAAGTATTGCATCTGGGCTGAATCTGAAGAGGCGATACACCTCCTCATCCCCCATGCCAAAGAGGCTCATACGAGTGCGGTATATCCTCTCACGTGCCCGCCTCCTTCGTTCCGGGGGACCCATCAGTAGTTCGAGGACCACAATTGCTCCTGGCATGTTGGCACACAGAGGTGTTGTCCTTGCAAGTGTGGTTGTTCAGCTAGCTCCTATCGTCGGTAACGCTGCTGTAGCTGCTCTCCTGCTGACCTCTGACCGTCTGGAGTAAAGATAAAGCAGCCTTTTGTAGAAATAACTTTGCGCCGGACGGACGAGATACGCGCGGCGCATGTAGCCAGCGTATGGTGCTTATCCGTTCGCGAATCGGGAAATCTCCCTCATTTGCATATTTGCAGGGGAAATCAATAGGCGCGACTGATGCGCCCAGCGAAATTATGCGCTGACGATACTCTGGCGTCGGAACGTTCCGCCGGTCGCAAATGGCGCGTCTTCGGGCGCATCTAGTTTGGTGGGTACGGCCACATAGAAACAACGGCGCATCTTCACAGTTACGCGGCGCATATCGAAATACTCCAGCGCAAGTGTTGCTGAATCTGGCCCTTTGAGGCCCGGTTCACACTGATGTGACAAAGGCTCCGACTTTGGAAGCACGTGACGCATGACGTGTGTAATTCAATGGTTCTCTATAAGAGCTATATTAATTGGTCCGACTTGTCAGTCGGACTGTGAAAAAGGTTCCTGCACTACTTTGGTCTGAATTGGGCATGATTTCAGCCAATTGATTTGAATGTCAGTTGCGTCCATGTCTGACCATCAAATTAACTGATCCAAAGTGTGGCATGCGACTTGTGCTCTAAAGATCTTGAAAGGGAACCCCACGGCAAAATAAAAATAAAAAAGTGGTGTGGGACCCCACCAAGACCATACCAGACCCTTCAGTCCATTGTTAAAGGGGGCATCCAGACTCTGATAAGCCCCCTGCCCACAGAACCCTACAACCTCAACCACCACCCAGGGTTGTTGGGAAGAGACCCCTGTACCCATCCACATGGGGGCAAGGTGCTTTGGGATGGGGGGGGTGCAGAGCCCCCTTTCCCCAAAGCTCCCACCCCCCAAGTTGAGGGCATGTGGCCTGGGTCGCCTCGCCTTCCCTTTTTCCTGAAATGCCGGGCTGCCTGCTCAGATAAGGGTCTGGTATGGATTTTGGGGGGGGGGGGGGGGCATGCTCTTTTTTTGGCGTGGGGTTTTCTGTCAAGATTCATTCCAAGCTCAAAGGGCCTGGTATGGTAAGATCAAATTCGGATCCCATTCATTGAAGTCGCATGGAGATCGGACATGAAGTCATGGGGCAAAGTTGGATTGGAAGTCATCCTACTTATCACAGGATTGGGATTGATTTGTAAAACTTAAGAAAAAGAAAATTCAGAAAACTAGTGGATTTTTTGCTTATACAATGTGTAACTCTCAATCAGAAATGTAGTTTCATGTCCGCAGCATGATAGGTAAACCCTGATTGGTTGCTATTGTCAAGAACTCCATTTTGCTGCTCCTTTTCTCCAATTTTAATAGGTTAGCCCTAATAAGTCTGGCAATTGACATTAAGGAGAACAATATTGGGTAGTTGGTACATGGTTCATGGATTTCCACATTTTCATTGTGTGGCCCAAGTGTGGTGTGCAGGACATATATTGATTGAAGTCATTATTTTTACAAAATAAAAAGAACAACTGCTGGTACCATGGTACTTATCCAAATAAATGGATGTAACCAAGAGAAAACATGCCTGTTGTCTCTACAATTGTAACTTCAATACGTTTACGGGGACCTTTAGAATAACTATACTGTAATACAACTATGCCAGCTGTACACAAGGAACCCATCATTTAGGGTTCACAGTCAAATTCGAAAGTTTGGAATTTTTGGGGAAAAGTACATTTCTGTTTATTGATCTACTAGCACATTCTGCCTCAGTTTTCAGTCAACTAAAACTTAAAGGGTATGAGCACATAAATTACCAGACCTGGATTTGGAATGACCCATAACTACACAGGAAAAGATTTTGGTCTTTTTGTTTCAGTATCTATAGAGCGGTCAGCCTGGTTGATAACTGGTTAGCATTCTTACCTTCTGGGTTTCAAGGTTAAACCCCATTTTGCACAATATCTGTATAGAGTTTGTATGTCCACCCTGTGTTCTCATGTCTTTTCTCCGGATGCTTCTGGTAGGTTACTTGGCTTCTGCTGAAATTGTGTGGAGGAGATATGACATTGAAAATTCCTTCAGTAAGCAGAAACTAAGGAATGGATTTATATAAATCACTGTGTAATAAGTTGTCATGCAAATACTGTAAATTAACTACTTCCCACTTGGGCAAATTCTGGCCCTTCACTCCTACATGCAAAAATCATATTTTTTTTGGTAGAAAATTACCCAGAACCCCCAAATATTATATATTTTTTTTTAGCAGAGACCCTAGGGAATAAAATGATAAAATGGTGGCTGTTGCAACTTTTCATGTCACATGGTATTTGTGCAGCAATTTTTCAAACGCATAAAAAAAATTAAAAAAAATGTTTAATGAATTAAAAAAAAAACACTACAGTTAGCCCATTTTTTTTATATAATGTGAAAGATGATGTTAAATAGATACCTAATATGTCATGCTTGAAACTTGCGCTCGCTCGGGAAATGGCACCAAACTTTGGTACTCAAAAATCTCCATAGGCAACGCTTTTTTTTACAGATTACCTGTTTAGAGTTACAGAGGAGGTCTTGATATACAATCCTTCTGACGCATGCTTGCCTGCTTACCCACATTCTAAACACACACGTAGTGTATATACATTATCGCACACAAGTGAGTACACCCTTCACATTTTTTAAATATTTTATTATATCTTTTCATGTGACAACACTGAAGAAATTACACTTTGCTACATTGTAAAGTAGTGAGTGCACAGCTTGTATAACAGTGTATAACAGTGTACATTTCCTGTCCCCTTAAAATAACTTTACACACAGCCATTAATGTCTAAACCACTGGCAACAAAGTGAAAATGTCCAAATTGGGCCCAATTATTAATTTTCCCTCTCCAGTGTCATGTGACTCATTAGTGTTATAAGGTCTCAAATGTGAATGGGGAGCAGGTGTGTTAAATTTGGTGTTATCGCTCTCACTCTCTCATACTGGTCACTGGAAGTTCAAAATGGCCCCTCATGGCAAATAGCTCTCTGAGGATCTGAAAAAAAAGAATTGTTGTTCTACATAAAGGTGGCCTAGACCAGTGATGGCGAACCTTGGTACCCCAGATGTTTTGGAATTACATTTCCCATGATGCTCAACTACACTGCAGAGTGCATTAGTATCATGGGAAATGTAGTTCCAAAACATCTGCAGCACAGGAGCCAAGACCATACAGCAGTTTAGCAGGACAGGTTCAGCTCATAAAAGGCCTTGCCATGGTCGACCAAAAAAGTTGAGTGCACAGGTTCAGCATCATGACCAGAGGTTGTCTTTGGAAAATAGATGTATGAGGGCTGCCAGCATTGCTGCAGAAGCTGAAGGGGTGGGGGTCAGCCTTGTCAGTGCTCAGATCATACGCCACACTCTGCATCAAATTGGTCTGCATGGCTGTCGTCCCAGAAGGAAGCCTCTTCCAAAGATGATACACAAGAAAGCTTGCAGTTTGCTGAAGACAAGAAGACTAAGGACATGGATTACTGGAACCAAGATAAACGTATTTGGTTCAGATGGTGTCAAGCGTGTGTGGTGGCAACCAGGTGAGGAGTACAAAGACAAGTGTGTCTTGCTTACAGTCAAGCATGGTGGGAGTGTCATGGCCTGGGGCTGCATAAGTGCTGCAGGCACTGGGGAGCTACAGTTCATTGAGGGAACCATGAATGCCAACGTGTACTGTGACATACTGAAGCAGAGCATGATCCCCTGGGCCACAGGGCAGTATTCCAACATGATAACGACCCCAAACACACCTCCAAGATGACCACTGCTTTTCTAAAGAAGCTGAGGGTAAAGGTGATGGACTGGCCCAAGACCTAAACTGTATTGAGCATCTGTGGGGCATCCTCAAACGGAAAGTGGAGGAGCGCAAGGTCTCTAACATCCACCAGCTCCGTGATGTCGTCATTGAGGAGAGGATGAGAATTCCAGTGGAAACCTGTGAAGCTCTGGTGTACTCAATGCCCAAGGGAGTTAAGGCAGTGATGGAAAATAATGGTGACCGCACAAAATATTAAGACTTTGGGCCCAATTTGGACATTTTCACTTAGGGTGTACTTACTTTTGTTGCCTTTAATGGCTGTGTGTTGAATTATTTTGAGGGGACAGCAAATTTATACTGTTCTACAAGTTGTACACTAACTACTTTACATTGTTGCAAAGTGTAATTTCTTCAGTGCTGTCACATGAAAAGATATAATAAAATATTTACAAAAATCTGAGGGGTGTACTCACTTTTGTGAGATACTGTGTGTGTATATATATACAGTGCAGAAAATAAGTATTTGAACACCCTGCTATTTTGCAAGTTCTCCCACTTGGAAATCATGGAGGGGTCTGAAATTGTTATCGTAGGTGCATGTCCACTGTGAGAGACATAATCAAAAAAAAAAAATTACAGAAATCAAAATGTATGATTTTTTTAACTATTTATTTGTATGATACAGCTGCAAATAAGTATTTGAACACCTGAGAAAATCAATGTTAATATTTGGTACAGTAGCCTTTGTTTGCAATTACAGAGGTCAAACGTTTCTTGTAGTTTTTCACCAGGTTTGCACACACTGGAGGAGGGATTTTGGCCCACTCCTCCACACAGATCTTCTCTAGATCAGTCAGGTTTCTGGGCTGTCGCTGAGAAACACAGAGTTTGAGCTCCCTCCAAAGATTCTCTATTGGGTTTAGGTCTGGAGACTGGCTAGGCCACGCCAGAACCTTGATATGCTTCTTACAGAGCCACTCCATGGTTATCCTGGCTGTGTGCTTCGGGTCATTGTCATGTTGGAAGACCCAGCCTCGACCCATCTTCAAAGCTTTAACTGAGGGAAGGAGGTTGTTGCCCAAAATCTTGCAATACATGGCCCCGGTCATCCTCTCCTTAATACAGTGCAGTCGCCCTGTCCCATGTGCAGAAAAACACCCCCAAAGCATGATGCTACCACCCCCATGCTTCACAGTAGGGATGGTGTTCTTGGGATGGTACTCATCATTCTTCTTCCTCCAAACACGGTTAGTGGAATTATGACCAAAAAGTTCTATTTTGGTCTCATCTGACCACATGACTTTCTCCCATGACTCCTCTGGATCATCCAAATGGTCATTGGCAAACTTAAGACGGGTCTTGACATGTGCTGGTTTAAGCAGGGGAACCTTCCGTGCCATGCATGATTTCAAACCATGACGTCTTAGTGTATTACCAACAGTAACCTTGGAAACGGTGGTCCCAGCTCTTTTCAGGTCATTGACCAGCTCCTCCCGTGTAGTCCTGGGATGATTTCTTACCTTTCTTAGGATCATTGAGACCCCACGAGGTGAGATTTTGCATGGAGCCCCAGTCCGAGGGAGATTGACAGTCATGTTTAGCTTCTTCCATTTTCTAATGATTGCTCCAACAGTGGACCTTTTTTCACCAAGCTGCTTGGCAATTTCCCCGTAGCCCTTTCCAGCCTTGTGGAGGTGTACAATTTTGTCTCTAGTGTCTTTGGACAGCTCTTTGGTCTTGGCCATGTTAGTAGTTGGATTCTTACTGATTGTATGGGGTGGACAGGTGTCTTTATGCAGCTAATGACCTCAAACAGGTGCATCTAATTTAGGATAATAAATGGAGTGGAGGTGGACATTTTAAAGGCAGACTAACAGGTCTTTGAGGGTCAGAATTCTAGCTGATAGACAGGTGTTCAAATACTTATTCGCAGCTGTATATCATACAAATAAATAGTTAAACAATCATAAATTGTGATTTCTGGATTTTTTTTTTGGATTATGTCTCTCACAGTGGACATGCACCTATGATGACAATTTCAGACCCCTCAATGATTTCCAAGTGGGAGAACTTGCAAAATAGCAGGGTGTTCAAATACTTATTTTCTGCACTGTGTATATATATATATATATATATATATATATATATATATATATATATATATATATATATATACATACATATACATACAGACACATTATATTACATATTATATACCGGTATATTATATGCACTTTTGTGGCCACAAACAATAAGTAGACTACATGTGAAAATTATCGAATGCCACCATATAGCCACATAATCTTGACCAACGCAACTAATAAAATTGCTTGGGAAATTTAATTTTTTGCATTCTACAGTTGTATTGTTAGAGGCGATGAAAAGGCACATACATGTATTGAAAAATTCTAAACAGGTTTCTAAAGACAGATTTATTGGCTTGTGTGAAGGTGAGAAAAGAGAGTGGGGATATAGATGGTTGATTTTATGGTTCCTTTACAACACCATCCACAGTTTTTCAAAAGCACCCAGCCAGTTTTGTGGGTCTAGCTGCAATAACAGTGTTGACTTTGTACTAAACCTAGGTCCTGTTTTGTGTTACAGCTGTTTATTACTTTATACTGACATATTTTATTGGAAAATATATTATGTAAAAGACCTTTCTGAAAGTAAAGGAAATGAGGTGGTGAGACATTGATCTTAAATGTAAGGAATGTTTTTAATTTAGACATTATAGCCATCTAGAGAATTGCGGTTTTCAGGTCATTTTACAGACTTTATCCAGTAGTGCTTAAATTTGTAACATCTATATTTTTATACTAGAAAAGAGTAACTTTCACCACCTCTGACTATATTTTACCACTAACTTAAAAAATTACTTTTGTGAATGGAATAAAATTAATTGTAGAATTTAGATCAGAGATGATTCTAAAACCTTTTTCCCAAGAGCAAAAAGAGCCCTCCTTCAGATTTCTGAGGCATGTATACTGAAAATACCTCCGGCTGGAA
The DNA here is from genome assembly GCA_029574335.1 of Rana kukunoris. Classification (NCBI taxonomy): domain Eukaryota; kingdom Metazoa; phylum Chordata; class Amphibia; order Anura; family Ranidae; genus Rana; species Rana kukunoris. The sequence goes on from CM056050.1 coordinate 510,630,743, forward strand.
TCACTGGTGTTCCAGTCATCGGCAGTTGCTAAGCCTGTACAACTGAACGATAGGCTGAAAGGAGACAATGCTATATGCGGCTGTAAGCATTTCACTTGTGGATGTTGTCTTAAGCCGGGTACACACAGGCCGAATGTTGGGAGACATTGGCTGGTTAAAAAAAAAAAAAAACTCCAGCGTTCAGCCCATGTGCATGCCGGGCTGTCTGACAGAAGCCGACGTTCAGCTGGCCTCTGTCGGATGTGCATCCTGCAAAACCAGCAGTCCACCAACTCCCAATCAGCGCTCTCAGCCAATCCCTTCATTAAAAACATGCTTGCACTATAAAATTCTGCCCTGAAAGCCTGGTACACTCAACGCGTTGCATGAAAAAAAAACTGTCAGCTCCGGTCAGAGACACTGTACTAATGATCTGATATTATTGCAGTGATATCCCCCACTGAGCTGTTGTGTTCTGACAGGAGGACGGCCTTCCTGCCAGAACACTTCGATCAGCACTTTCTGCCATTGGCTTTTCCAGCATGCACGTCCGACAGATGTCGTTTTCATTTCCAAAATCCAGGAAGTCCGAGTGTGTTCTTTTGTGGGCACTGTGGCCCATAGGCCTGTGGGCCCCCAGAGAGTACAGCCAAACATAACATGGTAAGTTGAGCAGCCTTTCGAGGATTATATATGGTATGATTGTATTCCCAGACCATTGTGGCTAAGTAATGAGTCTATTTCCTTTGTTTCTCACAAGCTAAGCCTCTCAGCAATTGTATCAGTGTACGATTGAACCTTTCACATGTCCCATTGCCTTGTGTGTGGTACAGGAAACTGTGACTTTGTAATGCCTATTGAGTGGCACCATTCTTGGAAGAACTTGCTTTTGAAACAGGGTCCCTAGTCTAAATTTTATTTTCTGAGGAAGCCAGAAGGAAGGCAGAAAAAGCTTCCACATCTTGTAAGAGGTGGTCCTGGAAGTCAGGTCTTGGGTCGGCACTGCCACGGAAAACTTGGTAAAGTGATCAACCATGGCTAGAACATGATTCTATCCATCTTGCAACCTTTGACACTGAACACACCACACAATTTCGGTAGACTTGCTCAACCAACTGGAACAGACCCCCACACAAGTCTTCTCTTGATCCAGGTAAATATTTTGAGGACAACCCAGTTTCTTTAACCTTGTTTGACAGCGTATATAATGTTCCTTCAGCCATTTGTCCTCACCAGGACATTTCCCTATGGCAAATCTCTGCTGCTATGTCTTGCAGTCCTGATGCATATTGCAAAATGTACTCACACACTCTCTGTTTATGCTGATGAAATGGACCTTGTGGTTAAACAAAATTGTCATTTGGCTATATACCACTTCTAAGCAGTTAAATGCATGATTAAAGCTTAAGTGCAGCCAAAATAAAAAAAACGGAGAATTCAACACAAGGGACATAACTTACAGTAAATAGGATGTACCCCTTGTGCTGATGCCTATTGTTTTAGTTGAAATCCTCCTCTGTCCATTCCCTCTGTTGCAGCAAGGGTTAATACAACGAAGGGGCTGTCACATGCTCTTATCAAGCGAGCCTGAATATGTCCATCCAGCTTCTCCATTCATGGAAGCCAGTACTACCGCTTCTATGAATGAGATGTGATCTATAAATGGAGGAGGCAAACTATCAATATTAATCATGTGATTATCCTTCATTCTTGGATCGTGTTTCATTAATAGTAGCTATAGTATGACCAGTTACAGTATTTCCCTTGTGATGATTTAAAAAAAAAAATTGGTTACACTTTGGATTTAAGCTTTTTGCTTTCCTCTCTGAAGCCAGTTCTGCCTGTTGAGCAGCTAATGTAGCATATGACTCAGACCCCATAATCACTTGGCCCTATCTCTCAAGTCCTGACCTGTCCCTTTGTGCTTGGGTATTTGTTGGGCAGAAATTCTCCAAGAAATAAGGCCTTAATTTTGCAGGGACAGGAGGCTCCATGCTTTCCACTTGAGTACTACTACTGAGCAGTGCAGTTGTACCTCTCTGATCCTATTTGTGACACCAATGACCAGAGATTGGAAATTAGCCAAATTATCAGACAGAGATTTACTAAATAGCTGCAAAGTTAGAAACAATAATGCAAAACAAGCACAGCATGGCAAATACATGCATACCATGCAAAAAATTGAAGTTCCACAAACATAAAAAATCTGTGCAAACATAGACTCTTCACAGCAGTCAGTATAACATGCACCTGTATAGCATAGTCTCCATAAGACTTTTTATTCTATTATAATCTTAGAACGCATTATTTACTGGAAGGATAGTTGATGCTTGGAATAAACTTCCAGCAGAGGTAGTGAGACAGTCAGCAGTAAATTACTTCAAACACGCTTGGGACAAACAGATCTACAGTCAGACAACAAAGTAAAAAAAAATGGACAGACTTGATGGACTACTCAGTCTTTTTCAGCCATCACTTTTCTATGTTTCCATAAGACTTTATATTCCTCACAGCAAAGTCCAGGGTAGCTATGGTAACACAGATGATTAGCTAGAGGTATTCAAGACCCATAGATGAAGTACCACCTCATTGGGATTCAAGTATTCTGGTAGCAATCAGGGAAAGGCTTCCCACAGTATCTGGGTCTTTTGGAGAAGCTTCATGTAATCAGGCTTTGGCCCCTCTGCCAGCATGCCAGTTATGCAGTGGAGGGCATCTTACTTGGCTGCAGATCACTTGCCTGGCTATCTCTGCCTCGCCGGGTGTGGCCATTCTGAGCTGCTGAGGGAGGAAAGCAGAAACTTATCTTCACTGGGCATGTCTATGAACCCAGGAAAATGTTGGAAAAAAGGTTAAATTGGCCTGCACATGCATCTGAGCTTGGTGAGTAAATAGGTATTCCACAAAATATCTCTAAATAAAACCTATCAACATTGTTTTAAGATTCTGATATTCACAAAGCTGATAATACTATATGGGACCGTTTGCAGAACATTTTCATTTACTATTATAATCAATAATAAACCAATATATTAATTAATTTTTTTTTTTATTTAAAATGTTAACAATGGATTTGAATGGCCGGGGCCCTTTATATATTATTGGTATTATATTTATTTATCAACTTACAATAAACAATAAACAATCACTTCAACTCAGCCATGACAGCTCGAGTTAATTCTATAACCAGTTCAATATCTCTATAACTGTCCCTTTTCATGAGAAAAGGACCAAACCACATAAGGGCCTCGACGATGGGAGGGAGGGCGGAATGTTCCTTCTTTTTCTGCTGATCCGCCGTTGTCTGCTTCACCTACGCAGCTTTAATTCTTCATATAAAGGCTAGCTTGTGCCCTATTATCATGTGACTAGCTTTTTAGCCAATAATATTTAAAACATTTTTATTTAAAACATAACTGTCATTTAACCTGTAGTCTGCCCCGTCCCCATAGGTGGGCGGAGCAATTTTTTTTGCTCCTCCCCTTTCCTTACCTGATCTCTTACTGTAAATTAGATACTGACCTGAAATTTTATAGATAGGCAACTCCTATCCTCATATTGATTAGTGGTTCCAAGTGAATACCTACTGCAGTAGGGGACAGACAGAAAAGATACACTCCACACCTTTTCAAATAACTGTTCTGCTTTATTATGATGCAATTGAAGGTTTTTATATACAATTATGTAGGTATCACATTAATATTACAATTGTACATTTATGGTAAGAAGGGGCGTAACATAGGCAAACTAATTCTAATCAAGACTCGAAAGAATGCAAACATATAATGAAAGAATTATTAGTGCTGTGTGCACATTGAAGGCAGTGTGCAATACATACAAAATAGAATACAATTATATACAGAACTTACAAATTTCCTTTACAGATACACAGAGTAATGTATTACCTGTGCACATCCCTGCCACTGACAGGTATGATGTGTTGAGGTGGAGAAGTGGTTGCACACACACTTCTACATGTGTATGTTTGTGCGATCCATGGGAACGCCATATGTTTGTTTTTAACATAACGAGATGTATTATTCTAAAAATACATCTGAGTTATGTTATATTACAGTGTCGATTTTTTGAGTTCTTCTTTCAGACTTTTTTTTTGCTTGATCATCATTTATCTGATTGACAGAATGATAGCAAAATTATCTCATTGTCAAAGGCACTGTGTTAAGTCTTCATAATTTATTGACAGTGATAAGTTAATTCAATGGAAATATTATTATTCAATATTCTAAATCCTTAAGCATTACTGTATCCTCAGCAGTGTATAATGTAGAAAAAGCCATCTGGGACTTGTCACAAATGATAAATTACACTTGAGTAATGCAGGGGAGGAGAGGGAAAAGGGTATGGGGGAAGGGGCTGCCGTCAAGTGTTTGCACTGTAGAGGAAGTAACGGCAAATAATATAGAGTGTGTAAATGTATAAAGAAATGGTGTGCTCCAGCTGAATAACCATTTACACCTATAAAAAGACTGACACACATGAGTCATTTGCTGATGCAATGCTCTCAGTCAAAATATTTTACCTGCATCTAGTGGACTATGTAATGTTTAAGGGAGTTGCTGTTTACCTTTCAGGTGGATGATTACTCCTGAGAGACCTTTGGTGGCTGCAAGTGAATGATGTTTATTTTTGTAATGCCGAACTTATAGCTTTTACTAGCGGATTTTCTGAACCAAAGGAAGCCTACAGGGAGTGGTTACAATAGCTGTTTAGGCTGGTTTTAGATTCTATGAAGGACATTTCTAATTATGGGTGAATAATATCCAAACGTCTGAAACAAAAAAATAAGAGACAAACTAGCAATGAAAGGCAGCTTTGGCATATAAAACACTTAAGCCCATATGTATGTGTCCAAACTCTGTCAATACCTGTCAAAATTCAATCTGGTAGTTGCATGTGTATCTATATAAAATCAGCATAATTTACACGCAACCCCAAGTAATCCAAATATTAAAGGCAACATTTCTTATTCTGAAAATAACATTTCCCTGGTTTTCATGATGATCCAGGGGCTTTAGTGCTTTTTAAACCACTCCAATTAGAAGTTCTGACTTAAAGGAGTTGTAAAGGTAAAAAAAAATATCCCTAAATAGCTTTCTTTATCTTAGTGCAGTCCTCCTTCACTTACCTCATCCTTCGATTTTGCTTTTAAATGTCCTTATTTATTCTAAGAAATACTCACTTCCTGTTCTTCTGTCTGTAACTACACACAGTAATGTGACACTTTTTCCCTGGTGTGGAGAAAGCCTCTTGAGGGGGAAGGGGGCGAGCAGGAGCTTTTATATTCCTTACTCAAAATGGCCGCTAGTAACACCCCCTCCCATCGAGTCAAAAATGTAGCTAAAACATGACACATTCGACCAGGACTATGCCCGACTTTGGGATGCCCAGGTCCTGGACGACGTTCACCTTACACAGACACAACCAATCACAAACTACTAATACCTAGATAACATTATGCTAATGATACATTTGCTCACAGCCTTAGTAGCTTATCTATAAAACCCCCATGTACCCGGAACTAACAAAGAGAGTATCATCAATCTGAGGACAGTCTCAGTGTGATAGTTTCTCGTGCATGCACTAAGTCATATAGGTTTAATCAGGATGGGGGCAGATACTCATCAGAAGATTGGTCTGTTCCAAAACACAACAAAGGTCAAATAGTGTACAGGGATCTTTAACATATTGTTATCATTAGTAGTAATCTCCAATGTCAGATTCACAGCTTGAGGTATTAGACAACTAGTAGATAGACAGTATGTAGGAGAAAACTTTAATACACCAGTTTGTCAGTCTACTGTAGGGCTGTGCCTCCGTTACCAATTTATTCCTAATACTAGCGGAAAAATGGGAGGACAGACAAGGTTAAAAGAGAGTGTCTTTCTATGGCATGATCCCAGGGTAATTTTCTAGAGGAATGGTTCCTGTGAACCAGACTCTAAAGGAGTTCCATCTATTAACTGTACTTGTGTAGGTATTTCTTTATTGGTACAGTAGTAGTCACTGACAAAGCTTTAGCTAATGTAGTGTCCATAAAGCAGTCACTTGCTCCGGAATGAGTCATTGCATTAGGATTCACAGGCTTTTTATTCCACTGTAAAGAGAGGGAGATGATTAACATGGTATGTAGCAATTGTTGGGAGGCGGAGAATAAAGTATATTAGATTGCTTACCTCCCCTAGAACTTGGCTCAACTTTACATTCCTTCACTTGGTGTCCTGGTATAAGCATAGTCCTTTAGATCTACGAACCTCCGGCTATTCCAATCTGCATTGATTCATCTGTGGGAGCTTCGGAGTATATAGAATAGCAGAAGGACTCAAGGAACCCCAAAGATCCTTAAGAACCAACAGAGTAAAGGGGGCGGAGAGGACTATTGCGGTACACAGTAAACAAGGTAAACTCAAAAAGAGATGATAATCTCAAAAAAGTACAACATTTATTAATATAATGACAAAGGACAGAATCTAAAAGACATTTAAACAAGGACAGTCATTAAAAAATACACAGAACCCAACGTCACACAAATCACCAAAGGTGCAATCCCCAGGATATGGGTATCTTTAAAGGTGAAAGTTAAAGTCACGGTACAGAAGCTCTCAATCTCAACTAGTTTCGCGATCGATATCGCTTCGTCAGGAGACAATCTACAGGTTGGTGTATAAAACAACAGACATAAATACATAAAGACAAAAAAGGTAAAACAACAGATCAGTGGATTGGCATCCACTGAGGATAAACAGTGATAAAGTAACAAATGGAGTTGGGGGTCGTGTCTCATACCTAGGAGCAAGGAGTCCACTCAAACTCAGAAACTCAAGGCCACCACAAGGTTGGTAACTCCCGTGATAACCCAGAGATGGAGTATGGAGTAGACCTAGAATCATGTGGAAACATTTATGGAGTATATGTCATAATTGCAAGGGGAAGAGAAGATATTGTGCCTCTGTGGAGTAATGTAAGTATTGGCCCATTCTTGTCTTCTCTCCAGTAAACTGTGATAAATTAGGTTAGGTGGAACTACAAGTGAACACACAACTAGATCAGTATACAGTTCTAACCACACTATTTACAATAAGAACATATATACAGCCCTGGATTTGGGCTGGGGGCGAGTGATGACAGGGCTGCATGACCAATCTCCCTCCAATCTGTATCTACACTTAGAGCCCCGATGCGATTGGCGGCCGAAGAGGAAAGGCACATGCTCGGGAAAAGTAGTTTGGTGAGCCGTGCACAGGCAGAGCAGTACACAGGTGCTATCCTTACAATTGTCATTAAGCCATGGGACCTAACAGTATGACCTCTCTGAGCCTGCCCCCCTCCCCCCGAGCAATGTAGCTAAAAAGCAGGGAGCAGGAAGTAATGAGTGAGGTGCAGGATTGCGAAATTACCACTCCGGGTGTCCCAGGTAGGCAGTGCAGCGCTCACTGAAAGTTGCCCTGACATGAGAACGACAGCCTTCCAGTTTGTGCATTTTATTTCTGTAAATGTCCAGCAGTTCAGCCAGTGCTATGGTGTCAATGGCTGTGCAGTTGTGTGGATCTCAGCGCTGGATTGTACTCCCTCCCGCTGTGCTGCAGCTCCTCTCCTCACTGCCAGCCTGAATAAAAGGGGAAGTGGGGACATGCAAGCGTGGAGCCGCACACACAGGCTCCTGATGATGAGATGAATAGGAGAGGGAGGGAAAGAGAGAGATGATGGATGGGAGTTGCAGAGGAGACGGGATAGGTGGGGAATGGGGAAGAGACCCGGTTCTAGTGCCCTGTCCCTCTGGTCTGCCCCCAGTGCCCTGTCCCTCTGGTCTGCCCCCATGCCCTGTCCCATTTTCTTAAAGTTGTGGGTAATATTTAATTGTGTAACATGATTCTGCATTAAACATTTAACAGTGTCATTTCATGAGATAATCTACAAGGGCGTGTTTAGGGGCGCAATTAGGCGTGGGGCAGTGTATGAATGGGCTGTTAGGTGGGGCAACTGGTGGCGAGTAACTCTTGAGGCCTGGCTAGTAGCTCAGGGCTTGAAATTTTGAGCCCTGATATATATATAACTGTGTCACATACCTATTTTTATCCCCTGGTTTCCATAAAACAAGACTCTGGCCTTGTGTGTCTGCTCTGTGTCTCTGTCTCCATGTGGCTTTGCTTTCTGTCTCTTTGTGGCTCTCTGTCTCTGTGGTGGAATGAATAATTTGCAGACCATGTGCTAGAAACTTCCTAGACAGTGGATGCAAAGCTGGCTGTGACTGGTCAAGACTCTGCTCAATGTGAGATTGGCTGTAATTGGGCCAAGGCTTCTGATGAGTCACAAAAGCCTAACTCTATGCTTTCTGGCATGAACTCTATTGTGTTATTGCTTTGCTTCTTCTGTCATAAAAGTAAACGATTCTTAAAGGCATATTTTTTCTTTTGCTTCTGTGAACACAACATACAACTGTTATATGACATCCAAGTATAAAATCACAGTGAATAACTCTGCCTTTGTCTCTCACATATAAACATGTGCTCTACATAGTGGTTCTCAAAAAATTAGCATATTGTGATAAAGTTAATTATTTTCTGTAATGTACTGATAAACATTAGACTTTCATATATTTTAGATTCATTACACACAACTGAAGTAGTTCAAGCCTTTTCTTGTTTTAATATTGATGATTTTGGCATACAGCTCATGAAAACCCAAAATTCCTATCTCAAAAAATTAGCATATTTCATCCGACCAATAAAAGAAAAGTGTTTTTAATAAAAAAAAAGTCAACCTTCAAATAATTCTGTTCAGTTATGCACTCAATACTTGGTCGGGAATCCTTTTGCAGAAATGACTGCTTCAATGCGGCGTGGCATGGAGGCAATCAGCCTGTGGCACTGCTGAGGTGTTATGGAGGCCCAGGTTGCTTCGGTAGCGGCCTTAAGCTCATCCAGAGTGTTGGGTCTTGCGTCTCTCAACTTTCTCTTCCCAATATCCCACAGATTCTCTATGGGGTTCAGGTCAAGAGAGTTGGCAGGCCAATTGAGCACAGTAATACCATGGTCAGTAAACCATTTACCAGTGGTTTTGGCACTGTGAGCAGGTGCCAGGTCGTGCTGAAAAATGAAATCTTCATCTCCATAAAGCTTTTCAGCAGATGGAAGCATGAAGTGCTCCAAAATCTCCTGATAGCTAGCTGCATTCACCCTGCCCTTGATAAAACACAGTGGACCAACACCAGCAGCTGACATGGCACCCCAGACCATCACTGACTGTGGGTACTTGACACTGGACTTCAGGCATTTTGGCATTTCCCTCTCCCCAGTCTTCCTCCAGACTCTGGCACCTTGATTACCGAATGACATGCAAAATTAGCTTTCATCCGAAAAAAGTACTTTGGACCACTGAGCAACAGTCCAGTGTTGCTTCTCTGTAGCCCAGGTCAGGAGCTTCTGCCGCTGTTTCTGGTTCAAAAGTGGCTTGACCTGGGGAATGCGCCACCTGTAGCCCATTTCCGGCACACGCCTGTACACAGTGGCTCTGGATGTTTCTACTCCAGACTCAGTCCACTGCTTCCGCAGGTCCCCCAAGGTCTGGAATCGGTCCTTCTCCACAATCTTCCTCAGGGTCTGGTCACCTCTTCTCGTTGTGCAGCGTTTTCTGCCACACTTTTTCCCCTTCCCACAGACTTCCCACTGAGGTGCCTTGATACAGCACTCTGGGAACAGCTTATTCGTTCAGAAATTTCTTTCTGTGTCTTACCCTCTTGCTTGAGGGTGTCAATGATGGCCTTCTGGACAGCAGTCAGGTCGGCAGTCTTACCCATAATTGCGGTTTGGAGTAATGAACCAGGCTGGGAAAAAGGGGGGAGACCAACTAGATAGAGACAGCAAAGCTGCTTGACACTAAACTGGTCTAAACTATATCGATCGATATGGGTTTGGTTGGGATTTTCAAGGTATTTGTAGAGAGACGTATATCATATAAAAATAGGTTTATTACAAAAAGAACAATACATCAATAATAAAAAGATGGGACAGGCCCCACAGTTCGGACACAGTAAGGTGTTTGTTAAGATGACACAAAACAAAGCAAAACCGTATTAGTCAGATGCGTGGAGCCAATCTGCGACCTCGACCGGTTTCGCGGTTGATACCGCTTCTTCAGGATGATATGGGATGGCAGATGGCCCGGAATGAGCAGACAACAATCGCGTCCCCCCCAAAAAACAAAGAACACAAATGGCTCGCGCCGGGGAAGCTGACAAAAGCTCAAAAAAAGGTTTAAATGTTAATTACAATATACTGGGGAAGAAAGGCAGCATCACAAACTAATAGGCGCAGGTAGCAGCCTATGAGGTATGAGGAGAGCCAATAGCGCTGGTAAGCAGATAACTCGTTGTGATGGCCGGTATGTGTCCCCAGGGAGAGCCTGTCATATCTCGAACCAGGCTGGGAGTTTTTAAAAGCCTCAGGAATCTTTTGCAGGTGTTTAGAGTTAATTAGTTGATTCAGATGATTAGGTTAAGAGCTTGTTTAGAGAACCTTTTCATGATATGCAAATTTTTTGAGATAGGAATTTTGGGTTTTCATGAGCTGTATGCCAAAATCATCAATATTAAAACAAGAAAAGGCTTGAACTACTTCAGTTGTGTGTAATGAATCTAAAATTAATGAAAGTCTAATGTTTATCAGTACATTACAGAAAATAATGAACTTTATCACAATATGCACATTTTTTGAGAACCACCTGTATATATGTAGGTTATATTAGCTACCTACGACAGGTTCTAGCTGGCCAGCTACACTCCCACCAAAATTACCTATAATTCTTGTTCTCTATAGTAGGATGTGAACATGAATTTGGGGAATTTTCTATCAGGTTCTCAACTTCCAAGTGTCTTTTATCACTCTCAAGTAGAACAACTAACTTCTGTATAGGACGTTCCAACTTGAGTGGAGTAGTGAGACGTTTTCCCCTTTTGTCAAGTTTTGAGTCTCCAATTTGTAACAACGCTCTTCTTACTAGTTTGTCTTTATCATTTTGAACTTCTAGAACTTTGGCCAATTTCCATTGAATCCTAGGTAAATCTTCTTCTTTCACTAATACTATGTTACCAACTTGGACATTTCTTCTGGGTGTTTGCCATTTACTCCTCAGCGTAAGGTTGGCTAAGTACTCTTTCCTCCATCTATTCCAAAACTGTTCTGATAGATATTGAACTCTTCGCCATCTCTTTTTGGCATATAAATCCTCTTTGGTGAATTTGCCAGGCGGTAGATGTGTGCAATCAGACTTAAGGTGAAGTAGATGGCTAGGAATTAAAGGTTCCAAACTTGTTGGATCATTGATGTTGTCAACTGTAAGTGGACAACTGTTAACAATAGACATTACTTCATAGAATAGGGTCCTAAGTGAAGCATCATCCATTCTTCCGGAGTTCGTTTTCAACATTGAACTTAGCACATTTCTTACAGTTCTGGTTTGTCTCTCCCAAACTCCTCCTGTGTGGCTTGCATGTGGAGCATTCATATGAATGTCACATTAATTCTGTGACAAGTACTCAGTTACTTTTTCTTTATCGATCCCCTTTAGAGCTTTCTTTAACTCATTTTTTGCTCCGACAAAATTAGATCCTTGGTCAGATCTAATGGCTATGAAACATCTCAAGGCGTTGATGAATGCGTCAGATGACATATCTTCTAACATTTCCAGGTGAACTGCTCTGGAGCTCAGACATGTGAATATTAGTCCATATCACTTGTACTCCTTGCTTGGTGATGAATGGGCCGAAGCAATCCATTCCACTATAAAGAAATGGTGATGATGGGTTTACACGATCTACTGGTAAATCTGCCATTCTTTGTTCTTCGGTAGGTCTACGTGCCTTTCTACAGGTTACGCATTTATTTATATACTTTGCTATAACTTTGCTTCCTTTCACTATCCAGTAACCACCTTCTCTCAAACAGTTCTGGGTAAAGCTTCTTCTTTGATGCAAGGATTTGTTGTGGTAGTGATCAATAATCAATCTTGTGAAAGTAGAATTTTTGGGTAGAATTGCTGGATGCTTCACTCTGCTGGGTAACGATGCATTTTCCAGTCTCCCTCCCACCTTCAGTATACCATCCTGTAGAACAAGATTGAGCTTGTACAGTGGGTGGTTGTTTAAGCCTTTTAAGTTCTTGACTAAGTCTCTTCAACTCTTCACTATAGAATCTCTGTTGAATGAGTCTTATGACTGTTTCTTCAGCTTTCATTCTTTCCTCTACATTCAACAATCCCTTCTTTCTGATTCCCTTTGCCAAACGTTGAATTCGAGCTACTACGTTTATGACCGTATTACATTTTGAACTTCTGGCTAGTCTTTCAAGTATGTCATCTTGACATTTGGCAGCAGTGCTCAATGTTTGTACAACCTTTACTTCTGGATCACCCATAGACAATTCTGTGTAACCTTCACTGGGTATGATCTCCTTTTCCCAAAGGAACTCTGGACCGGTGAACCAATTAGAATTTTTCAATTCTGTATTCTTTGTATCCATGTGATGCCAATGTTCCGGATTTGTCATTTCCCGAATTTTCTGAACTCTGTTGGCGACAAAGAATCTTCGAGCTTCGTTTATGTATCCTAGGACAACTTGTGAGTCTGTCCAAAAATATTCTTCATCTATTTTTAACTCTAATTCTTCTCTTAGAAACTTTCTTACTGATGCTGAAACAACAGCTGCTGTCAGTTCAAGTCTTGGTATTGTCTGAATACTGGTAGGTGCAACTCTGGTCTTTCCCATAACCAGGGCACAATGTATTTTTCCTTCTCCTATCACTCTAATGTAGGAGCACTGACCATAGCCATAACTACTGGCGTCTGAAAAGTGATGAAGTTCTATTTTCTTGTACTGTGGGATGGCATTGCTGCATGCTTGCAGCAAATTACCATACTCTTGGAGTTTGAAGTGTTCCTTGGGACCTATTTTAGGCCAGTTATTCAATTTCTCCCTAAAGGCTCTTTGTACTACGAAAGGATGACCATATCTTGCATTTAACTTTTCCCAGGCTTGCTTATAGGCTTCTTCGTCTGTTCTATAGAAGTTACCTTCATGAGCTTTTTTTGCTTCTCCATCAACATATCTCTGAAGGTAGAATAACTTGTCAACTGGTCTGGAACAATGATGCTCAATGATCATTTCAAAACTTGCCTTCCACTCTATGAACTTCAGTATGTCCCCTAAAAATACAGTAGGTTCTGGAATGGGAAGTCTTGCTGGGACTGTACTCTGCCGTCTTGCTGGGACAATAGTCGCAACATTCTCCTGATAATTGCAGTGACATCTAGGAGTAGAATTATCCTGTTTTATTTTTTCACTTAGTTCTAAATTAAGTGAGTCTCTCTTTTCGTCTTTCTGAGCAGGGATGGAAGGGCAATGACTTTTTTCTTCACTACATACTGAAGATTTACTTTCATTCTCCTGGATGTATGGAGGTGAGTAGGAGTATGCTCCTTCACTTAGTACAGATTTGGACCTTTGACTACCATTCATGTCCTTTTCGTGTACTCTTAATCTGGCTTCTATAATCTTAACTTCTTTCAGTCTTTCCAGACTTTTCATCTGTTGGCGCTGTGCCTCCATTTCAGTTTCCATTTGATGGGCTGTGCCTCAATGGCAGGTTCCATCTCGATTTCTTCTTTCTTGACAGCAAGTTGTTCAACAAGTTCCTTTCTTTTGGATAGAGTATTTGAGGACTCTGATGTGTGACTGGCACTTCTGCTAGTGAAGGAAGTCCCACTTGAGATTGTGGTTCCCCCTAAGGACCTAGCATAGTCTCTTGTGAAGAGCTCATTCATTCTCTTTCTTGCCTTGGCTTCAGATGATAATTCTGTCATGAGCTTTACTAAATTTTTAGTGACTGCAGTACATGTGTCCATGTCCCTTACAATATCCTGGGAAGGTGTTGTGGATGACCGCAGGTTGACATACACTGCCATAAGCTCTGATTCAGATTCTTCTATCGTCTCTACCAGATCACTCAAGTTTTCTTTTATACTATCTTGCTTTAGCTTTCTACGAACATCTTTAATGTATGATTTCCACTTATCATACATTTGCATTTTTGGGGTCGGTTTTCTAATGCATTCTGAGCGTCTTAGCTCATTTGTTTGGGGCAAGGCTAATGCTGCATCAGACTCTTCTACCTCAGACAGGCTCACTTGCTCTTCACCCTCTATCCTATTTATCTTTGTATCCTCTAACAGTGGCATGGTAATACTAGGCTTAGACATTTTACTTTAAATGCTATAACAAAATGCAGGCAATAAATGACTTTCACTTTAAATGCAATAGCAAAAAATTGCAGGCAATAAATTACTTTCACTTTAAATACTTTAGAGTCCATATCCTACAAACTGTCCTTCGTTTTACTTTACAGTCTTTTATTCCTGAACACGAAAATGTCTCTATGTGCAATGATAAGTAAAAATAGGAAAGCTCTGACCTTATTTCTGAAGAGCAGGATACTGTGATCTGTAGGTTGTCAGTCTTAGAGGAGACTTAATATAAAGCTTGCGCTGACTTGCGATGCTTTGCGATGCTCTGCGATGACTTGCGATGCTCTGTGATGAGTCGCGATGCTTTGCGATGAGTTGCGATGCTCTGCGATGCTTTGCAATGACTTGCGATGCTCTGTGATGAGTCGCGATGCTTTGCGATGAGTTACGATGCTCTCCGATGCTTTGCGATGACTTGCGATGCACCGCTGCAGGCTTTGGGCCTAGTGGCGGGAAACTAGCTGGCTGCAGTACGTGGCCTCTTCGTGGATAGCGTCTTGTGGACAGATGAGACCAAGATAGAGCTTTTTTGTAAAGCACTTTATTCTATTGTTTACCGAAAACGGAATGAGGCCTACAAAGAAAAGAACACAGTACCTACAGTTAAATATGGTGGAGGTTCAATGATATTTTGGGGTTGTTTTGCTGTCTCTGGCACTGGGTGCCTTGAATGTGTGCAAGGCATCATGAAATCTGAGGATTACCAAAAGGATTTTGGGTCGCATTATGGAGCCCAGTGTCAGAAAGCTGGGTTTCTGAGATCTTGGGTCTTCCAGCAAGACAATGACCCCAAACATACATCAAAAAGCACCCATAAATGGATGGCAACAAAGCGCTGGAGAGTTCTAAAGTGGCCAGCAATGAGTCCAGATCTAAATCCCATTGAACACCTGTCGAAAGATCTTAAAATTGCTGTTGGGAAAAGGCGCCCTTCCAATAAAAGCGACCTGGAGCAGTTTGCAAGGGATGAGTGGTCCTAAATTCCAGGTGAGAGGTGTAAGAAGCTTTTTAATGGTTATAGGAAGAGACTGATTTCAGTTATTTTTTCCAAAGGGTGTGCAACCAAATATTAAGTTAAGGGTGCCAAGAATTTTGACCAGCACATTTTTGGAGTTTTGTGTGATACTATGTCCAAATTGCATTTTTTTCTTCCTTTTTTTGTTTTGTTCCAATACACACAAAGGGAATAAACATATGTATAGCAAAACATGTGTTACTGCAATACTTTTCTGTGAGAAATACTTGATTTTATGGAAAAAATTCTGGGGTGCCAACAATTTCGGCCATTACTGTATTTGTGAAGTGGAAGGAGAATGATAAATGGTTTTCAACATTTTTTACAAATAAATATCTGAAAAGTGTGGCGTGCATTTCTAATGCCGCGTACACACGGTCGTTTTTTGCGATGAAAAAAAACGACGTTTTTTAAAACATCTTTTAAATTGATCGTGTGTGGGCAAAACGTTGTTTTTTTGTCTTAAAAAAAACGACCAAAAAAATATTCCAACATGCTTGAATTTTTTGTGTCGTTTTTCAAAACGTTGTTTTTTGTTTCACAAAAAGTCACCGTGTGTAGCAAAAACGTCGTTTAAAACGACGTTTTTCAACCGGCGCATGCCCAGAAGCTAGTTATGAAGCGAGCTTCAATGGAAAAGAGTGGTGAACGTAACCTCGCTTTTTGTGAAAAAAACGATGGTGTGTATGCAACATCGTCTTTGAAAAGTGACGTTTCAAAAACGTTGTATTTTACTTCACAGAAAACGTCGTTTTTTTCATCACAAAAAATGATCGTGTGTACGCGGCATAAGGGTGTACATTTTTGATTTCACTCCTCTCTACCTATCACAGTTTCGGAGGCCATGGAATGCCCAGATGGCACAAACCCCCCCCCCCCCCAAATGACCCCATTTTGGAAAGTAGACACCCCAAGCTATTTGCTGAGAGGTATGGTGAGTATTTTGGAGATCTCGCTTTTTGTCACAAAGTTTTGAAAATTTAAAAAAGAAAGAAAAAATGTTTTTATTTTCTTTCTTCATTTTCAAAAACAAATAAGAGCTGTAAAATACTCACTATGTCTCTCAGCAAATAGCTTGGGGGTGTCTACTTTCCAAAATGGGGTCATTTAGGGGGGGTTTATGCTATTTTGGCATTTTATGGCCTTTTGAAACTGTGATAAGTAGTGAGGAGTGAAATCAAAAATGTATGCTCTTAGAAATCTTGAAGGCAGTGCTTGGTTTTCGGGGTCCCGTAGGTGGCTAGGCTCCCAAAAAGTCCCACACATGTGGTATCCCCATACTCCGGAGAAGCAGCAGAATGTATTTTGGGGTGTAATTCCACATATGCCCATGGCATGTGTGAGCAATATATAATTTAGTGACAACTTGTTGTACATTTTTTATTTTTTTGGTCATTATTCAATCACTTGGGGCAAAAAAAAAAATATTCAATAGGCTCAACATGCCTCTCAGCAAATAGCTTGGGGTGTCTTCTTTCCAAAATGGGGTCATTTGGGGGGGTTGTGTGCCATCTTGGCATGTTATGGCCTTCAAAACTGTGATAGGTAGTGATAGGTAGAGAGGAGTGAAATCAAAAATGTATGCCCTTAGAAATCTTGAAGGCGGTTCTTGGTTTTCGGGGTCCCGTAAGTGGCTAGGCTCCCAAAAAGTCAAACAAATGTGGTATCCCCATACTCAGGGGAAGCAGCAGAATGTATTTTGGGGTGTAATTCCACATATGCCCATAGCATGTGTGAGCAATATATCATTTAGTGACAACTTTGTGCAAAAACAAATCAGTTTGTCATTTTCCCGCAACTTGTGTCAAAATATAAAATATTCCATGGCCTCAACATGCCTCTCAGCAAATAGCTTGGGTTGTCTACTTTCCAAAATGGGGTCATTTGGGGGGGTTTTGTGCTATTTTGGCATTGTATGGCCTTCGGAACTGTGATAGGTAGTGAGGAGTGAAATCAAAAATTTGCGCCCTTAGAAATGCTGAAGGCGGTGCTTGGTTTTTGGGGCCCCATACGCGGATAGGCTCCCAAAAAGTCACAAACATGTGGTATCCCTGTGCTCAGGAGAAGCAGCAGAATGTATTTTGGGGTGCAATTCCACATATAACCATGGCATGTGTGAGCAATATATCATTTAGTGACAACTTTTTGTAAAAAATGTTTTCTTTTTTGGTCATTATTCAATCACTTGGGACAAAAAAAAAAATATTCAATGGACTCAACATGCCTCTCAGAAATTTCCTTGGGGTGTCTACTTTCTAAAATTGGGTCATTTGGGGGAGTTTTGTACTGCCCTGCTATTTTAGCACCTCAAGAAATGAGGTAGGCAGTCATGAATTAAAAGTTGTGTAAATTCCAGAAAATGTACCATAGTTTGTAGATGCTATAATTTTTGCGAAAACCAATAAATATACGCTTATTGCAATTTTTTTTACTAAAGACGTGTGGCTGAATACATTTTGGCCTAAATGTTTGACTAAAATTTTGTTTATTCGATTTTTCTTATAAAAAAAGTAGAAAATATCATTTTTTTTTTCAAAATATTTGATGTTTTTCCATTTATATCGCAAAAAATTTAAATCGCAGAGACATTCAAATACCATCAATAGAAAGTTCTATTTGTGGGAAGAAAAGGACGCAAATTTTGTTTCGGTACCACATTGCATGACCGCGCAATTACCAGTTAAAGCAGCGCAGTGCCAAATTGTAAAAAAAACACCTTGGGTCCTTTAACAACAGAGGAGGGTGGGGCAAGAGTGAAAAAGGGACAGTAGCTGAAATTGACCCAATTTACCACATTGCATGACCGCACAATTACCAGTTAAAGCAGCGCAGTGCCAAATTGTAAAAAACACCTTGGGTCCTTTAACAACAGAGGAGGGTGGGGCAAGAGTGAAAAAGGGACAGTAGCTGAAATTGACCCAAAAAATTCCCTCCCCCTAAAATTTGAGGACTATCTTGGTACAATAAAAGTAACATACATGTAATGTAAAAGGCTAATTTATTACATAAAAATTATACAATCAATACATGATTAAAATTGAAAAGACAGAGGCCTAGGATAACGGAGTGGTTTCCGATCCGCTATCTTAATTTTGAGCTGAATTTTTTCTACCAATTTCCTTGTCTTACTCTTTATTGTATTGTTTTGTAGAATGGTTCTCCTGAAGAAGTGGTTACACCACGAAACTAGTCGAGACTCAGATCATTCCATAAATTTGTAAATCACAGAAACTGCCTCGAGTTATCCTAGGCCTCTGTCTTTTCAATTTTAATCATGTATTGATTGTATCATTTTTATGTAATAAATTTTCCTTTTACATTATATGTATGTTACTTTTATCGTACCAAGATAGTCCTCAAATTTTAGGGGGAGGGAATTAATTTTTTGGGTCAATTTCAGCTACTGTCCCTTTTTCCCTCTTGCCCCACCCTCCTCTGTTGTTACATACTTTCCCGGATAATGGTACATCTTTATTGATTATTAATTTATTTATAGGAGGCTATACTCAAATTCTTGCACCCTGGGTCTATTACCTGCATAAAGGTCCGGGTCTTAAGTGGTTAATATGCCTTGTGGATATCAACATACTGATTGGGATATACTGCTGTGCTAAGGACTGTTTGCTAAGGAAAACTTTAAAGGGTCAGCTACCCTCATATTACCTGATCTATATTGCCTCTCATATGCAACTACTATTATGTGTGCAATATTCATCTCATGTATGCAACTATAATTATCTAAGCTATATTTCCTCTCATATGTAACTACTATAACATGTGCAATATTTACCTCATATATGAAACTACTACCACCTGAGCTATACTGCCTCTCATACGCAACTACTAGTTGTCATTACAACTCCTATTTACTACGAGCTTGACATAAGTACAAATCCCTTATAGGCCTTGTCCTAATTGTTTGAATATGTTCGCTGTAACTTTTTTATGCTAGGGCAGGGGTGGCAAACACAAGGCCCGCGGGCCAAATCCAGCCCGCCAAGCCTTGTCATGTGGCCCGCCAGCCTCCACCACTTGTTCCAGTGCTGCCAGAGGTAAGCGGCGACCCGCGGCCTGGATAGGGTTAACACAGGTCGCGGCCGCTATGCGGCCGTGCCTGTGTCATCTCCGTGCTCCGGCACAGCTGATTGGTTGAGCTGTGTGTCTCTCTCACACAGAGCTCAGAATCCACGCTGACAGTTTGGCTGTTCGGACGCTGCTCGGACACTGCCCCTCCTCTTCCCGCCTCTCTACACTGTGTGGCACGCCCACACCCCCTGTGTCTTCCCCGCTCACACATCCCCGGGAAAATGTGAAGGAAGATGCAGGCAGCCCGCCCCTGACCCTCCATCCTGGGGTGAGTAAGCTCACCCTCTCCCACCTCCCAGTGTATATATTAAATGAATTTAAGAGGTGCTCTGTGGACTCTGGTGCAAGAGGGGGGCTTTGGTGGGCAGAGCCCCCCCTTACATCAGAGTTCCCCCTTTACATCCAAGTCCACAGCATTACAAGGGGGTCTGTGCGGACTCTGATGTAATGGGGCTCTGTGCGGACTCTGATGTAATGGGGCTCTGTGCGGACTCTGATGTCATGGGGCTCTGTGCGGACTCTGATGTCATGGGGCTCTGTGCGGACTCTGATGTCATGGGGCTCTGTGCGGACTCTGATGTCATGGGGCTCTGTGCGGACTCTGATGTCATGGGGCTCTGTGCGGACTCTGATGTCATGGGGCTCTGTGCGGACTCTGATGTCATGGGGCTCTGTGCGGACTCTGATGTCATGGGGCTCTGTGCGGACTCTGATGTAATGGGGCTCTGTGAGGACTCTGATGTAATGGGGCTCTGTGTGGACTCTGATGTAATGGGGCTCTGTGTGGACTCTGATGTAATAGGGCTCTGTGCGGACTCTGATGTAATGGGGCTCTGTGCGGACTCTGATGTAATGGTGCTCTGTGCGGACTCTGATGTAATGGTGCTCTGTGCGGACTCTGATGTAATGGTGCTCTGTGCGGACTCTGATGTAATGGGGGTCTGTGCGGACTCTGATGTAATGGGGGTCTGTGCGGACTCTGATGTAATGGGGGTCTGTGTGGACTCTGATGTAATGGGGGTCTGTGCGGACCCCTGAATCCCTGCACTGTGTACGTAGCACACCCCTGAATTCCTGCACTGTGTACGTAGCATAATCCTGACGTAATCCTGAACTCTGCATTCTGTATGTAGTGCGACCCATATACAACTGGCCCTTTGAGGGCGACCACACTGCTGATGCGGCCCTCGATGAATTTGAGTTTGCCACCCCTGTGCTAGGGGTTGATGCCAGGGGCGGACTGACAACTCATGGGGCCCCTGGGCAATAGAAGATTATGGGGCCCCTGGGCTTACAGATGGTCACCACGCCAGGAGGCAGTGCAGAGGTGGGGCAGCTAAAATCTTGGGATTTTCACATCAAAAGCATGTCAGTTTCAGATATATCAGGGACAGATGTAAAAAAACACTGATTTTTACATACTATCCCTGGTTTTACTGAGCCTGGCAACCCTGATGGGGCCCCCTAGTGGCATGGGGCCCTCGGGCAGTGCCTGAGTGCCTCAATGGTCAGTCTGCCCCTGGTTGATGGTATTTTATACCATCTCCCTTAGTGGCCTAATACATCCCTATATGCTCAAAGTGATATGATGTAGAGAACCCCCAAACTCCTGTTTGTGTGGAGTGGGGTCCCGCACTGATAATCACTTGCATATAGAGGTGTATTGGAATCTTGATCTTTAAAGTATATTATATAATTGAAATCCTTGCTAACTGCAGTTGTGGTTCACTCCATTCACCAGTGCTGTTACAATGAGTCACCCAGCCCTGCCCTAGGCCGTTCCCAGCCCAAAATGAAAACAAACAGGCCTAGCCACCAGCTTGGCCTGCCTAAATTTTCCTACTTTCCAAAAAAATCCTCACTATAGCACCTACCTAACTAGAGGGTTCTACATAGGCCAGGGTTATTCAGAAGCAGATCAGATGAAAGCTGGGTCAATATGGTCAAGCAAATTCTGTTGGAGATGCAACAAACTTCAGCTTAGCCTTTTACTGTATATCAGATGCAGTTTACAAAAAGGACACAAGATGTCGCTAATGATTAATGATATGTGTTCTCTATGAGGTTGTATCCACTATCCCCAGTGTACTCGTTGATTTTCTTTTTCCTGCCTGGTTGTCTGTGTGTTGTTCTTCTTACCATGATGTGGAGACATCTTTGCCTGTGTGTGATGATGTTCCAATAAAGAAGCCAGTTCCTGTTACTACACAATGTCTAATCTCAACTGACTCCGCTGCACCTATCAATCGTACTCTCCAACAAATTTAAGATCAGGGATAACAGAAACTTAAACTAAAAGACCATTCAGCAATGACCTCATGCAGAGACGTGGTTTTAATAGCCCTCTAAGGACCAGTATCTGTGGTGGATGTTCCTGTGCATCTACATGAACATCTTTGTGTGCACTTTTATATGAAATTCCTGACAAATATCTTTAAAGCAGTAATAAACTATTAATATCTGCTTTTTTTAAATGGGCCCCAGGTGGTGTATGCCACATAAGCGCATGCTGTCAGAGAGTAGAGTTATTACTCACAAATCTGTGTCGTTTGACAATGGGTGTAAACGTGTCCTACCACGCTGCTTAGAAACTAAGGGACACATTTGAACACAACCAAGTGCTATATGCACTTGGTCCCATGGGAAGTAAAATAACATTAAACATTTTTTAATGATAGTTCTTCTTTAAAAGTGAAGGCAAAATTGCCTCAGTCTCTTAGCAGAAAAGGAAAGAGAGCATTATTAAACTTATTATCAAGAATGTATATTTTCAACCTCTGGGGCTGCAACCCTGGACAGCCAACTAACACATTTACAGATTTGAGGCAATTCTGCAAAGATCTGAAAAGGTTTTTACCTCAATACTCAAACAAAATAATAACTCAACAGTATGTTTTTTTTCTGGTGCAGTACTACTTTTAAAGCAGCAGAGGGAGGAATTTATAAATCAAGCTAAAACATTCCAGTACTGTAAATAGGTCTTAATATTCACTCTCTTGTTGCATTGCTCTGCTCTCCATTGCACTTTGTCTGCCTCTATGCAGTAAAGGCAACATTAATTTTAAATAAACTGTCAATGCAAAAAAAGAAACACGAAAAAATGTCTTACACTATACAGTATATATACAGTATAAAGTACTAGATGTGCATAGGGGTGCAATTTATTTTGGACAGCAATTAAGGTTGCCACCTTTTCTTCAAGCCAAACCCGAACGCTTTAGCAGCGCACGGCATGGCACACCAACCACAGTGCGATTTTGCCACAATTGTCACCCGACAAATCGTGTCAAAATCCCAAATTAAGTTTTGCTTCACGATTGGGGTGCCATTATCCATGTCCCCTCCTAATACAAATCCTCATTCCCCTACCAGCATCCCTCCAATACCCCCATGGCAGCCAACAGGGGGTACCACAGAGCCCCAGCACACATGGGGGCCCAGACAGCAGGGGGGTCGGAGCGGCGGGCGTGGGGGGCAATTACAGAGGGGGACAATTACAGAGATGAGGGGCAATTACAGAGGAGGGGGTGCAAATACAGAGGAGGGGGAGGCAACTACAGAGGAGTCAAAACATAAGGGAGAGAGAGAGAGGCTGCTGGTGTGGAATTTTTTAATAAAATAAATGTTTAAAAACAATCCACTCACTTCGATGTCCCATTCTCCCCTCCGATCCATGCTGCCGTTTTACTAAATTGCTGGAGGAATTTATTTTATTAAAAACTTCCGCACCAGGCTCTCTTTCTCCCTTATGTTTTGATTGCTCTGTAATTGCCCCCGTCCACTGCTCCGATCCCTCTGCTGTCCGGGTCCCCCTGTGTGCTGGGGCCCCTACAGGAGGCCCCATGGTACCCCCTGTCAACGGCACTGGTGTCCGGGTGTAAGGCAGAGGGAATCCTGGGCACAGCATCCTAAACATGTGCTGTCCGGGTCAAAACCAGACAGGTGGCAACCCTAACAGCAGTGCACCACATTGCACATCCAGAGTAATTTGTAATATGTGCCGAGATCAAGCCCTAAAATAGAAACATAGAAACAATTATGACAGAAAAAAGACAGAGTAGTCTATCGAGTCTGGCCATTTTTAATTTTTAATATTTATATATATATATATATATATATATATATATATATATATATATATATATATATATATTTATTTATTTATTTTTTCATTAACTTTTTTGTCTGAGTATAGATCTATTTCCTGATAGCTCCATTTCAGCCACCTCTGGGTAAGGCCCCACCCACCCCCATGCAATCAGGACCTTACCCATAAATTTGACCCCCACGCCCCGTTATGGCGTTATGTTTTTTTTCCTCTATGTGGTCAGGACCTGGTGCAGTATCCTACCTGACTGGATCAAGGATTCGGCTGACCATGCAGTGTGGGCCTCCTGACTGTAGCCCCCATTATGCTTGCTAAACGCATCGGCTGTGTGGAGTCCCCACTGCTGGTTTTCGGGGCATTGAAAAGCGGACCACGGGTCTGCAGCAGGGGTGGTATTATCTCTCCTCTCCCAGATGTTCAATGGCCCATGGAGCCCCCAGGGATCTTGCTGCAAAACTACAATCAAGCGCTCTGGCCCTAGCAAGATAGTGCATTCCACAGTAGTTCCAGGAAGTCGGGTGGACAGAGCATGTATGAGGTTAGTGACCAATCAGATGTCGCGTGGGAAGGGGCCAGATGTCTTGCTACAGGATTTAAGCTGGTGGAGGTTCAGTATGATGCTGTCTTGCCAGAAACAGTACTAGCGCTGCTGTGATTTCAAGCAGGAGAATGAGGTAGACAGGGGTGTCTGCTGCAGAGTTTGTGGGCTGTGTGAACCATTGATGACCTGTCTTCATGTGCTTCCTCAACAGCTTGCATCCCCTATCGCTGCAGATGAGACAATGCCAGCCCCAAAAGACCAGTCTATGCCAAGAAGGTAAGAGGCTCACCCAGCGCTACGTGGGATGGTCGTGTTCAGACACTTATTAAAAAAAAAATATATATATTATTTCCGCCAGCTCATCAAGACACCATTCATCTCCCTGCTCAGAGAGAGGCCAGTCAGAACAAGAGTACTGCTCTAGATCCAGGGGTAGCCAGCGCAGAGAAAGGTCAAGAGACCGATCTGATCGATCGAGGTCCAGCTCACCTGTGAGGACCCGAAGCCCATCTCACGATTCTCAACCTTGGATCCAGATGTGCTGGGCTTGTCCAAAGGAGTTACTTCCTGCCAAAACAGTTTGCGAAACCTGCCTTAAAGCAGAGCTCCACCCATTTAAAAGTGGCAGCTACAAAAAGTGTAGCTGCTGACTTTTAATAAACAGAAACTCACCTGTCCCATGGTCCAGCGATGCGGTCGCATAGCCCTGGCATATTTTCTGGTCGTAATAACCTCGGCGAGGAGGGTCTCGGAGATAGCGGCTCTGGGGGTTAAAGAGCCAGTTCAGGTAAGGTCAGCCTAAGGCCAATGCCAGACTTCATTCCCAAGGTGGCCACCAATTTCAGGGAGGACAGACAAGAAGTCAGCCCACTAAATGTGGGCAGAACATCGAAAGTGTACATTGAAGCAACCTCTGGCATCAGAAGCTTGGACTCCCTGTTTGCAATTCCAGACGAAATACGCGAGGGATATAAGGCCTCCAGCAGGATCATTGCCACCTGGCTCGTAAAGACAATCACCATGGCATATAAAGATAAGGGGTTGGCACCTCCAGAGAGAATAAGGGCTCACTCCACAAGGAGTGTTTCAATGTCATGGGCAATGTCATATCTCCAGAAGTCATATGCAAGTCAGTAACCTGGTCGTCCATGCTCACTTTGTCTCTCACTACCGCATTGACCTGGCAATGTTAGTGTGACGAGACCCTTGCTCGCCCAGATCCTGCTCTCCCGACACTCCTCTGCTTCTATTCGATCAGCTTGCAGCTTGCAACATCTGATGGTCCAGTCATCCAAGATTCCGGGATCCAACCTACAGCTATGTGCCGATTGGACCCATGAAGAACACACACCAAACAAGTTGTATATGTGCTCAACCAGAACTCAACTTTATTGAAACACTCTGCTGGTTATATACAGGTTACAGCTTTCCTCAATCAAAGAACAATGAAATCTCCACCCCCTTTTTCACACACTGGGGTTTCCATACAGAGACATCTCGGCACCGATGCCTTCAGCATGACTTCACTACCTCAGAAAGAATGACATTCCTGTAGACAATCAAGTTTAACAGAATATGTTATCTAGCCGGCTTGTCTCCGCATAGAGAGGAGGTCATTACTACATCTGAGAGATCACACTTTTTTTTAGATAATGACATGCTAATCCAATACTCCTGATAATCAAAAGGCTCAAAACAGTGTTATCACACAATAGAAAGGTCTAAGAGCCGACTGAATTAACACCTCTACACACTGGACAATGAATGTCTTTCACAAGCCACTTAGCCTTTCAATAGTCCTCAATAGTCTAATTCAGTTCAATCCCCATCTACAGTAGACAGACACCTCATAATGTCCAAAGGCATCCTGCAATATGTCATATACATAATGTCTCATCTTATGTAATACATGAAATATGATTTCACGGTCCATGACATTACTCCCCCTGGGAAATAGTCCAACAGCCGCAGTGGGACCCACACGGGTCAACTCGAGGATGTTGGACAAGTTGTCTTAAGGTTCCAGGACCGTCTACCAGGATACCCCATCCGCCTTCCTGCTTTGAGGCCCTGGCCCATAATCGGATGGCAAGAGGCTCGCATTCAGTCCTCTCCAAAAGCCCCTGTCCCGGCTAGGCCTGTCACACATCTCCCCTTTTGGCAGGAGACTAACACAGTAGGAGCCACCAGGCAGGTTGACTCTGAATTTAGTCAGTAGCTCCAGTCCCCCAATGCCGGTATCCATACAGTACCCCAAATAAATTCTCCCAAACAGAGCATTACTCACCCCGCCAACCTCTGCCTCCCTCAGAGAATACGCCTGCCGCTGGGGAGAAGCCTGGACTGGTCATTCTCCCTGGAGTCCTTTCAGCCGCTGGAGAGAAAACAGGGTGGCTGGGCTCAGTTATCATGCTGTTGGGGATCTGGGCCAACTGGCCACCATTCCTGGGGTATACCAGTGGAGACTGAAGTCCCCTCCACTGGTGCTAGGTGAAAATCCCCTGGTGCTTGCAAAGCAAAGCCGACATCCTCCTGTCTCAGTGCTGCACCATTTTCTGAGGTTGTGTCAGTGAAGATCGAAGTTCCATCCACTACCACAGGTACCCCCTCTTCTGTTGGGTTGCTGTGAGTGGAGACCACAGTCCCATCCACCGATATCCGCTCAAGCTGTAGTGGGGTGCAGCTGCCAGTAGCATCCTGTCCTGCTGCCAGTGATTCCGCTGGGAGTAGGAGCTTTACCACCTCAGCTCGTTGCTGGGGAGGGGGGCCAACCGCCCTGGCTCCCTGGGACTCCACAGTTGGTCCCGGTGCTGGGCAGAGATGGCTAGCACTCTGTCCTGTTGCCAGCACTTCTGCTGGGGGTGCATAAACCGTAACATCCTCTGACCAGTCCATACATTCTGTAATCTGTGGCTGGGGAGTGATCGCCATCTTCTCACCCTGAGCCTCCGGAACTGCCACAGGGGTGGGGCAGAGGTCTTGATCCCGCTGTCGGGTGCCCAGCGCTTCAGCTGGGGAAGTTCCTTGTAACTCCACAAATACTGCTCTTGGTGCTGGGCAGAGCACAGTGAAGTTTGGCCCTGATCCCAGCTCTTCTACTGGAGGCTCATCAGGTTGTTCTTCCTCAGCAGAAAAATCTATTAAATCCCCTGCAGAAACAGGATCATCAAGGTCAGTCAGCACTTGCTGCATCCGCCATAAGACCTCCGGGTCCATAGCTGCAGGAGCAGGTTGGCAAAGCACACTGTTACCCTGCCACATGGACGATTCTTCAGCCAGGATTTCAGCCAGAATTTCAGTGTTGTCAGCTGCTATTTCTTCATAGTCCCAGGCAAACGGAACATCACCCTGCTGCTGAGCGGAGTCTAGCAGCTGTTTGTAGGCAAATTCCAGCTCACGTTGCCGCTCTCGTTCTCTCTGTTGTCGCTCTCGTTCTCTCTCTTGGCGCTTTCGTTCTTTCTGTTGTCGCTCATCCTGCAGCTGGATGTCTCTAATGGCCTCCTGTCTGGCGGTCTCTGATGGGTTAGCACCATATAATGTCAACCGCTGTTGAACTCGCTGCTGGAACAAGTCTTCAACTGACCGGGGTCCTGCATCACCATCCCTCTGATCCATCTCGGCTAGCGCAATGATCAGGGTGGTCTTGTTCTTCCCACCGGTCCCTCCACAGCTCTCGAACAAGTCTTTTAGCATGGTTCTCCTGCAGGCTGCATAGCTGGTCATTCATGGTGGTGGTTTGGAGTTGTCCCAGTAACTGGAGAGCAAATCCCACCGCTGCCAACCAATGTGACGAGACCCTTGCTCGCCCAGATCCTGCTCTCCCGACACTCCTCTGCTTCTATTCGATCAGCTTGCAGCTTGCAACATCTGATGGCGCAGTCATCCAAGATTCCGGGATCCAACCTACAGCTATGTGCCGATTGGATCCATGAAGAACACACACCAAACGAGTTGTATATGTGCTTAACCAGAACTCAACTTTATTGAAACACTCTGCTGGTTATATACAGGTTACAGCTTTCCTCAATCAAAGAACAATGAAATCTCCACCCCCTTTTTCACACACTGGGGTTTCCATACAGAGACATCTCAGCACCGATGCCTTCAGCATGACTTCACTACCTCAGAAAGAATGACATTCCTGTAGACAATGACATCAGTGAAGTTTAACAGAATATGTTATCTAGCCGGCTTGTCTCCGCATAGAGAGGAGGTCATTACTACATCTGAGAGATCACACTTTTTTTTAGATAATGACATGCTAATCCAATACTCCTGATAATCAAAAGGCTCAAAACAGTGTTATCACACAATAGAAAGGTCTAAGAGCCGACTAAATTAACACCTCTACACACTGGACAATGAATGTCTTTCACAAGCCACTTAGCCTTTCAATAGTCCTCAATAGTCTAATTCAGTTCAATCCCCATCTACAGTAGACAGACACCTCATAATGTCCAAAGGCATCCTGCAATATGTCATATACATAATGTCTCATCTTATGTAATACATGAAGTATGATTTCACGGTCCATGACAGTTAGCCACTGCCGAATTTGTCAAAACTATAATTTATGTGGCCGGTGGCCATAATTAAATGAATTTAGCAGCATCCCACCCTTGTCACTAGTTATTTCTCAGAGATGGCTGACATGGAGATGTCACGAAAACTTTTATATCAAATTCTTACCGTAATTTTCCTTTCCTGATAAGCTCCATGTCAGCGCAGACTCCCACCCTATGAACAAAGTTCTAGTTACGTAATGTCGTTAAGGGTGTGAGGGTCAAATTTATGAGTTAGGTCCTGATTACAATGGGGTGGGTGGGACTTTATCGGTAGGTGGCTGACAGGAAAGGAAAATTGCGGTAAGTATTTGATATAAAATTTTCCGTTGTTTGTCCCTGGAATGTTTGAAAACATTTACTGTTGACTGGCTTACTACCTCTGCTGGGAGTTTTTTCCCAAGCATCAACTACTATTTCCGTAAAATAATACTTTCTAAGATTCATTTTGAACTAATCTAACATTGATTCTAAAACTGTGGCATTGATGTTCTGGAAAAATGGAGACCATTCCTGGTTTTGTGGCAGCTGGTGTCTCTTAGGGCACTTTCACACTGGGACATTGGGGGCGTCACTTTATGATAACTAATGTTGCACTGATCAATGTGTCATTTGGTCAGGGCACCATAGATTTTTTGCACAACAGCACTTTATTTCAATTTTGTCACTTTATATAGTAGTTTATATGAAATTTATTTTGTTATGTTAGATTTTGATTTGCATGATTTATATAATCAATATAATACACCTTAAGAGTATCAATTTACTGCTATTTAAGTAGTGCTTATAGTAATACTGTTTTGGATATAAGCAATTCACTGTGGTATCATATTTTACTACTGACACTTTATTTGTTCACTGCTGCTATAGGCAATATAGTACTTAGATAGCGCAGCATTTATTTTGTATTTATGCACACACATGATTGTATGGATGTGATTAGTGCCAGAAGCTGTCTGTATAACCTTCATTTAAAAGAGGTCGCTCACAAGAATTTCTAAGTTTAAACTCTTCACAGAAGAAGCTGAACCTGTGTGGGTGGCCAGAAGAATCAGGCAAGGTGAGGGCAAAATTAAAAATCCTCTTTCCATAGTTATAACCACTGAGCATTAAAGGAACAAAAAGAATATAGTAACAAATGGGGGAAAGGTTGGGACTTTAAATGAGACACTTGTATTGTGACTCCATCCCGGGTTCAATAACAAAAAATCAAGGGAGTTTGGGA
The DNA here is from genome assembly GCA_029574335.1 of Rana kukunoris. Classification (NCBI taxonomy): domain Eukaryota; kingdom Metazoa; phylum Chordata; class Amphibia; order Anura; family Ranidae; genus Rana; species Rana kukunoris. Next base: position 510,660,573 of record CM056050.1, read on the forward strand.
CTTTGAATGAGGCCATGAACGAGGTGGGGGTATAGGGTAAAAATTACATATTTATTAATCATAGTAGGGTATACAGCACATATCAATGACAAGAACTACTGGTAGAAAAAACATTGTAATAAATATAATTTCATAAGATTTACAACCACATGGTTCTGTGCCTAAGTAAAAATCGGCAACAAGGGTACATCAAGTATATGGTAACCTAGCGCCACGTAGTGGTCACAGTAGATACATATATACATTTCCAGAGATTATTATATGTACATAGATTGTAAAAAATAGCAAAATAAGACAGCACTTGCAAAGGGAAAAAAATATGGAACAGTGAAACCATGATTGGTAGGTACGATAGTTCTGAGTTGTTGGTGTGATATTGTCACATGTCTGTATCTTAAATTGCCCGACGCGTTTCGTGTAAACCACTCATCAGGGGCAGATAATCAGAGATGTCTAAGATAAAAGTAGAATAGAATAAGTATAATGGTAACGAATCATAATAGGAAAGGGCGGATGAGCCCCACCTAAATTACTTACATGGAACAACTGCAGTGGGAGGTGACAGGTAAAGAGCCTGGACCATAAGATTACCTGTCCCGGGAGCTGAGGTACAAAAGAGCAGCGTGCTGGCAGGGCGCATAGCCTCACCCCCTACAAAACGCAAGCCCAGAGTGCCAATATTCAAGGTTGGATACAGTGTTTCGCCAGTCATGGATGCCTGAAGGGAGTCTAAAAATGGAGAGTGCATAATAAGTATATCATAGTATCCTAACAGAGTATGAAGGATACAAATGAATATTGGATGAGCAAATATAGAGATAATATATCTATAGGGGTATCTGAGTAATAGAGTAAGGTAGATGACCATGTATGTAATATCCAAATGGCCAGGGGGTATAGCTAATGGAAAAAGTAAAAAAATAGCAGGGACAATCCTCAGTTGCTCAAAACCAATAGATTAAAGTAAAGACTAGCTAGTAGAGGGGAAAATTAGGGGGCCTGATATGGCTTACCTGCATCCCAAACTGGTAAAGACTGGACTGTTAAGGCAGGGTATACCTGTCCTAGAAGTTGTAACACTCGGACTGCGTGGGAGAAGGCAGGATACAGCTGACCTGCACATGTGCACGCTGATATGTACCAGGGTCACACAGGCGTGGCCATGGTGGGGAGGGACTCTGACACACGGGAAAACCGCGTGTGGGGAGCACCCATATTCTCCAACTGGACCAGCTGAGATAGAGGAACACGTGACCCACGTCATGACGCCACAAGTGACGTCACATGTGAGTCAGGAGGTGTGGCGCCGATGCGTAGGGGGTGCCCACCCACTCCCCATTCCTGAGGAAAAGAATATAGTATAACCAGTCCTGATTAGGCAAGGGGCGGGGAGCCTATACCCATACGTTTATGCTGTCATGCTTGTTTTAGGAAAAAGATTACTTGATACACAGTACTAACTTATGCTGATCTATGTCTGCACTTAACATTGCTGAAAAAAAAAATGTAAAGCTTGCATACATATTTATTTCCCTACTTACCCTGCTATTCATCACTATTAAAAATAATTTTCTTTTATTCTCTTTTTAACCACGTGCCGACCGTTGCACAAACATTTACGTTGGCAGAATGGCACGGGCAGGCAAATGAACGTACATATACTTCCCTTTAAATTTGCCGCCGCGTGACCGTGCCTGTGAGTTGCAGAACATGGGGATTCCTATGTAAACAAGGCATCGCCCTGTCCTGCCTTGTGACAGGACACTGATCTTGTGCTCCCTGTCATCTGGAGCAGTGATCAATATCGTGTCACATGTAGCCCAGCCCCCACACAGTTCGAATCACTCCCTATGACACACTTAACCCCATCCAGCCAGGGTCATTTACACAGTAATCAGTGCATTTTTATAGCACTGATCACTGTATAAATGACAATGGTCCCAAAATAGTGTCCGATGTGTCGGCCATAATGTCGCAGTCAAAAAAAATATTAATTACATTTGGCCATAAAACTATCCCCTATTTTGTAGACGCTATAACTTTTGCGCAAACCAATTAATAAACCCTTATTGCGATTTTTTACCAAAAATATGTAGAAGAATACATATCGGCCTAAACTGAGGAAAAAAAAATGTTTTTTATATACATTTTTGGAGGATATTTATTATAGCAAAAAGTAAAAAAATATTGCTTTTTTTTCAAAAATTTGCGCTCTATATTTGTTTATAGGGCAAAAAATAAAAACCGCAGAGGTGATCAAATACCACCAAAAGAAATCTCTATTTGTGGGAAAATAAGGACGTAAATTTTGTTTGGGAAGTTTGTCGCATGTGCAATTGTCAGTTAAATCGACACAGTGCCGAATAGGAGAAGGTGCTCTGGTCATTTGGCAGCCAAATCCTTCGGGGCTGAAGTGGTAATAGCATGATGTCAGGAAAAACATTACTTGATTACTTGCCCTATGCTGATGTCTTTGAAATTGTCATATATTTGCAATAGGCATAATATGTGTGCATCATGCACAGATTCTGGAAATCATGTCACAACATTCCTGATGACTCGATTGGCATCACATGCCATCTGGATATTTAAGGAGCGTGGCCTTTCCTGTTCCTGTACATATGCTCCTTAAATGATGGTGAAAAAGGAAACAGGGGTACAGTCAATTTCACTGAGCACATTGGGTATTTAGGCATAAAAATTATACATTTTTACAGTACTTATAGCACAATACATGTATATTACTACACTATAGTACCGCCCTATTCTGTTTAAAAGTATATTTTATGTTTAAAAGTTTAAGAAATAAAAGATGGTTTGAGAATAAATCTACGGACCTGATTTTGTAAATGTTTTGTCTTTGCAAATGCTTTACAGTTTTCTATCAGACAAATGTGTCTACATTTGTGTGTTTCTCTATGAATATCCTTGCATGTTTTGCAATTTTCTATTAAAAGAAAAAAAAAAAATATTTCGAAAATATAACCTTTGTGTTTTTTGCTGTGCTAAACCTTATATTTTTCTTATATAATAATACATGCTTAAAAAAATATTAAGATGTTACGATGTCTGCTCACTGATGCACAGATTTGGAAACCAACTGGATTACACGTTATGATGATCACACAGACAGAAAACAATGCAGTTATCCTGTTATTCAAGCTGTGGCCTCTAAAATTTATGTGAAATCTGCCTCTGTGCAGCGGTGCAAAAAATCATCAAGTGCATGCTACTTTGTTGAACAAAATAAACCTGAACACATATTGTTGGTCCTTAAATAAGTATCCCACCCACATACTGTGCAGTGCATTAAATCATGTGTGGACAAATGCTGGGGCATACAAAAGAGATCCTAACAGTGATAACAGACAATAGGAGTAATATGGTGGCAGCATTTAAATGAGGGGTATCCAAACTTTTTTCAAAGAGGGCCAGATTTGATGAAGTGAACATGCGTGAGGGCCGACCATTTTGTCTGACATTCTCTGAATTAAAATTTGGTCTAAGTGTGTTTATCCGAGCACTATCAGGCCCCGTACACACGGCCGAGGTTCTCGCTGAAAATCAGCGAGAACCTCGCTGGAATGCACATTCCAGCGAGGACCTCGGCCGTGTGTACGGTCTCGGCGAGCTTCCCGTCGGGAAGCCCGTCGAGCCGAAATAGAGAGCACGCTCTCTATTTCCTCGACGGCCCGCCTGGAAGAATGGCTGGTTGCCATTCCCGACGGGCGGGTCGCCGAATCCGACGGCCGGGAGAGAACCTCGACGGGCGGAACGATGTGTTCTGCCCGTCGAGGTTCTGGGTCGTGTGTACGCGGCCTCACACTGCCCAACAAGAATTCTCCTGCTTTTGTGGCTTTGTGTCGTGAAGACTCGAGCTCTGGTGTGTTATTTGGATATATAAATATATATCTTATATATATATAAATATATATCTTTTGTGGCCCCAACGAATCCTGGAGTGCCACTCAGGACTAAGGAAGAGCTTGGTCGTGTTATTTGGATATACCGTATTTATCGGCATATAAACACACACCTTCACTTTAAGAGGGAAGTTTCAGGGCAGCCTGATCGATGCCCATCTGCCGCTTCGGAGGGGACAGGGAGGGGGGGGACGAGTGCCAACAGATTACATACAGGAGAATCTCCTGTTTACTCAGCAGCCTCTTTAATACAAAGTCCCGCCTCCTATGAGAGACAATGGCAGCCCAAGAGACGGGACTTACTATTACAGATTCCGCCAAGTAAACAGGAGATTCTCCTGTATGTACTCTGGCAGCACTCGTCCTGCCTCCTCCGAGGCAGTGGCAATAAATACAATACATATCTTTTGTGGCAATGGGGGCCACAAAAGACATATATCCAAATCACTAGTTGGGCTGTATTAAACTGGAACGTGGGCCGCATTTGGCCCTCGGGCAGGACTTTGGACATGCCTGATTTAAATAAACTACAGCAGCAGCAGAAGAATCGCCCAGCTCTAGTGAGGAAGACTCTTACATGATGGAAAGTGACTCCAATCCCGCGTACACACGATCATTTTCTGGCTTGTAAAAAACTATGTTTTTCAGCCTCTAGAAAAAACAAGTTTATTTCCAACTTCATCATTAAAACGACGTTGCCCACACACGATCGTTAAAAAAAAAATGCTCTAGCAAAGCGTGGTGACGTACAACACGTACGACGGCACTATAAAGGGGAATTTCCATGTGGATGACGCCACCCTTGGGGCTGCTTTTGCTGATTTAGTGTTAGTAAAAGATGATTTGCGCTTTTCAGTCTGTTACAGCGTGATGAATGTGCTTACTCCATTACGAACGCTAGTTTTACCAGAACGAGCGCTCCCGTCTCATAACTTGCTTCTGAGCAAGCGCAGGCTTTTCACATTGTTTAAGCCCACACACTATAATTTTTTACAACCTGTTTTTAATGACATTTATTAAAAAACATTGTTTTTTACATGCCAAAAAATGATCGTGTGTACACGGCATGAGAGTCCGAAAGTGATGTTCTGCAGTAAGCCATTTTTATTGGTTATTATTCTTTTACATGATGATAGTCAATTATCACATGGATATGAGATGACTGATATTGGGTCTGTCTGCTCTACTCTGGTGTATCTTTGTTATTTTTCTACTTTATTTGTAATCTCGTGTAAAAGTATTCCTATAAGATTTTGAGGAAGGTTAAAATAGAAAGCAATCGACAACCTTACACTATACTGTGTTTATTTGGCTGTGTTTCTCTTGTTAGGTACCAACAGATTGACATGGACTATACTGCTTACCTTACAACTTGAGGTTCACATGGTGCAGCAGGAGACAAATGTTAAGAGAATAATTGATAATTGATAAACCAAGATCAGTAGTGAACCTCTTCTGTAAGACTTCCATGGCAACACAGAAGAAATGGGAGCTGTGTGGCCTTACTCTTTTAAATGACAGCCACACACGCTGGTCAAGTAGTACATTCAACATGATCCCAAAACTCCTCAAACTGAAAAAGAGTTGCCAAAACACAAACAACATTGGATGAGACAGTGAATGGCAAAAGCTCACATCATTCCATGACCTACTGCTGCCTATTGTGGAACATACTAAAACCCTCCGAGTGATACCACCTGCATGTCCCTGGCTGTCCCTGTCCTCTTTGATCTACTTAGCCACCTTGAGGACTTTAAACAGAACATTAACTACCAACACTTGCCAGAATTGCACAGAGAATGAAGGGAATGTGAACCAGCTTTTTGCTTTATTATTAAATCCAACTGATGAAAAGTTTTTGCCAATTGCAGCAGCTGCTTGTTTTGTCAACCCTACTATCTGTGAAACCCTTGTTGATGTGGCTGATAATAATATTTAGGAACTACTTCAAAAGGCAGATGAGTATGCCTGTGCCATAAGAAAATCCACATTTCCCACACACAAGTTGAGGAACTGTTTGTCTCTTAAAGCGGAGTTCCACCCAAAAATTAAACTTCTGCTTAACCCACTCCTCACCCCCTTACATGCCACATTTGGCATGTAATTCTTTTGGGAGTGGGGAGTGGGGGCTTTAGGAGGAGTGGGACTTCCTGTCCCACTTCCTCCTTCTGCCGAGGGGCTGGTAAGGCGATTAGTTTTATCGCCTTACTGCAGCCCCTCCCTGTATGCGCAGTGGGTGCCCGGCCGTGAAGCCGAAAGCTGTCACGGCCGGGTGCCCACACTTGAAATGAAGATGCTGGCCGAGGAGGGGGGGAGAGGAGCGGAGCCCCGGCCGGCGCGTCGCTGGAACCATGGAGAAGGTAAGTGTATGTTTTTTTAAAAGCCAGCAGCTACACTTTTTGTAGCTGCTGACTTTTAATAAACATAAAAAAAGTCTGGAACACCCCTTTAAGATGATGTGGAAAAGGAGAGTATTGAAAAATCACAGGAAGTGAAAGAAGCACCACCCACATCAAAGCAGCCAGTTTTTCAGTTTATTTCAAAACTCTGCAGAAGACCTAGGCAGGGGATCCCCCCAAACCGCATAGAGCAGCAGATCAGTCTAACTGGTAATCTGGTGCGCACAATCCATTTTGCTAAGGCCTTCTCCCTAGCTTCAGTGGCCTGTTGTTCCTAAGAGTTTGTTTTCTATTTTGAAGCACTTAAAAGAGCAATGTGTGATGGACCGCCTGAGATACAGATACAACTTCCTCCACTCTGGAATCAGGAACTAGCTGAGAATTGCACCCAAAAACTATATAACACTAGCTTAGGTGCAAACTGGAACTTGTTATTGAAAACTCACCCAGAATGCATACCACACAGCTTGATCACATTATCCTAAACAATGCAAACTTTATACAGTAATATCATTAGTACATCTAACAATACATCTAATGAACAGCTAAAGTAAGCAAAAACCAACAGCTATAAACTAACAGCTAACAGTGATCTAATTAACAGTAAGCTAAATAACAACTAGTCACCTAGACAAGTGTAGGTGTCTCAGGTCAGTGCCCACCCAGAAGGTTTGGCACCAGTTCCCCAGAAAGAAGACTCAGGACTGTCCAAATCTCATTAACTAACTTTCACTTGTGTACTCTGTCCACTAGACAAGTCATTATAAGACAAAACTCATACAATGTTCCATCAGTCTGAAAAAAATGCAATTAAAGGGGTTGTAAAGGTTGCATTTTTTTAAAATAACAAACATACCATACTTACCTTCACTGTGCAGTTCGTTTTGCACAGAGTGGTGCCGATCCCCCTATTCTGGGGTCCTCAGCGGCCGCCTCGGCACCTCCCCTTCAGAGCGCAAGGTGTTTTTTCACCTTAATGCATTAAGGTGAAAAAACACAAAACTTTACAACCCCTTTAATTTCTCTTCATATATTTTTTGAGGGATATTGTTGATAAATATGTCTGTCTCACATAGAGAAGCTTATCCAAATCAGTCAGCAGGAGGGCCACCATATTTCCTCTGACCATTAACATGTACAAGATTATTATTACACCTTTCCATCCTCTCCAGAAGAGAAGCTGAATTGTCCTTATTCAGAGAATGAATGCAAGCCTCGCTCACAGCATTCATCACGTTGTTGTCCATCATTAGATAATGATCTGCTCTCTTTATGGGATCAAAGGCTGAACTGAGCTCTTTTCCATGCTATGACCCAGAGAAGCAGACAAAATCCCTGGTCTCCTCCATGGACCATAATCAGTGGGAAGAAAGCTATCCCCCTAGTCTCCTCCAAAAGCCCCTGTCCTAGTAAGGTCTGTCACACAGTGTAAATAGTTTCCTGTGATGCACTGTCTTGACTTGGCTTATCATTGAAGGCTTTCTGTATCTGTGAGGTTGAATTAGGGGGAATTTGGAAGGCTTGTAATGCTCAATGAGTGCTCTGTACAGTCTGAGGAGGCTTGTTATGCACACAGTGGACTGTGGTCTGAAACTTGTAATGTTGAACAGCAGGACAGTGGACTAAAGAGGCCTGTAATGCACAGTGAGGAGTGCGCTGGACAGTCTAAGGAGGCCTGTAATGCTAGACAGTGCTCTGCACAGTTATCAGATACCAGGTGCTGGAGGCCAATGGAGAGAGGGCTTCCCTTGCAGCTAAGTTCTGGACTCCCCTGGAGGTGAGACAGGAGGAGTCGGGCACAAAGTAGCACAGGTTGCATGCAAATTTACTTGCAGAAGGACTCAGGGATACTACAGATGTATTGAGTAGAGGCTGCAGGCAGATGGTGCCTGTAAGGTGTGGCAGGTCTGTAGAATCAGTGTCAGAAGGATAGTTGGTACAAGCCAGGGTCAGGAGCCAGGTGGGTAACAGAGAAGACAAAGTCAGGTGGAAAGCTGAGGTCAAACACAAGAAGCAGGCAGAGGGTATACACAAGATAAGCTGGGGTCAAAGACTGGATTAGGAGACAGGTCAGGAACAATCTGGGTCGGTATCACAGGAGCAACAGAACATAAGAACACAGGTAACATGCTGATGATAAAACAGCACTTTGCCCAAGGGTTGGCTTCCTTATAAAGGCCCATGTGCTCTGGACAGTAGTCTGAGGATGCTGGGTATGCTGAACAGTGCTCAGGACGGTGGTCTGAGGAGGTCTGTAATGCTGAACAGTGGTAGTACTCTGGGCATTGTTGTACTCTGGACAGTGGTCTAAGGAGGCTTGTAATACACAGTGCTCTAGACGGTCGGGACGCTCAAGACTCGGGAGGCCTATAATGCACAGTGCCCTGGACGGTCACCTTAGGAGGCCTGTAATACTACACAGTGATTTAGGTGGTCTGAGGAGGACTGTAATGCACAGTGCTCTTTACAGTCATCTGAGTAGGCTTATAATGCTGCAAAGAGCTCTAAGGAAACCAGAATTTCATGTGGGTAAACGTCCCTTCCTCGCATTTTTGTTCCGTCTTCATTCATTGAAAAAAAGGAATTGATTTTCATCATAGTTTTCATTAATTGACGAAAATGTAGGGTAGTTTTAGTTTCATTTTTGTCACTGGAAACATGCCGCTGATGAAAATTATGATGAAAATGTTTTCAACTAAGAAATTAACACTGCATGCAAATATAACCACCATGTGTGTATTTTAACCTCCCTGGCGGTATGATTCTTTAAGATTTTAGGTGCTAAAAGCGGTACCATTATTTGCAAGGGAATTTGGCGTTTTATACTGTAGGCTTGTAATTCTTAGGAATAACTCACTTAAATCTATTCAAACAAGAGTCTAATAGGCATCCCGGGTATGATTTTTTTTTTTTTTTTTAATTAAAAATTATAATATAATAAATAATTATAAAAAATGATCACAAATGATAATATAATTATAGTAAAAATTATTCAATAATGTAATCAAATCAAAATCACTGAAATTTGCTCAGTTGCAGAATTTTTGCTGTCATTTTTTTTTTTTTTTTATGACGAATTTCCCCATAAATCGCTATCGCTAAATTCTGCAAGTGATTCTGATTTATTATCGCTGTTTTTTAGCTGCTCTAAAACAATTTTTGCCATAAAGGGACACTTTTGGTTGCTATGGGCAATCTACAGTTTGCAGGGAGAAAGAAAAGTTTTTATTATACAAAATGACATGTAGTGTACAGGGCAGACCACTAGGGACATGGGGGGTGTGTATTTTTTACATACAGTACTGTAATCTATAAGATTACAGTGTACTGTATGTATAGTGTTTGTTTACTTTTTTAAATTTGGCGCCGTTCCCCCCCCTACGTCGCGACGCTCGCAGGGAAGGGAATCGGAGGTACACACAGCATCAGGCGGACATCCGCCCGCCGTGTACTGCGGGGATTCATCGCTGGATCGCAGAGAAAAGGTAAGTAAACTTTTTCTGCATCCAGCGAGGTAAGCGCGTGTGTGGCACGGGGTTACCGATATTAGCTTAAAAATCTCACCCCGTGCCACACACGTGAAGACCGCCAGGGAGGCTAGTCTGACCGGGGGAAAAAAAAAATGCACCCCGAGCGTGACTCGGGGTTACCGCTTCTGGCACTGAATGTTAACCCCGAGTCACGCTCGGGAATACCGCCAGGGAGGTTAATTGACTATATTATAATTATTATTAATATACAGCAATTATATAGCGACAACAGTTTGCACAGTGCTTCACAACAACATCAGGGCAGACAGTACAGTTACAATACAACTCAATACAGAAAGCTTAGAATTTAGGAGATTGTATATTAACAAAAATGCTTCAAATTTGCTTTTTGCATCATGTACAATTATATTTAATGTCTTCAAAAACAATAAAAAAAATAAATGACAACCAAATATTGACAATATGAAGAATATCTTTTTTATTTATAGTGTATTATATAATTGTGTTCCTTCTTAATATAATAACTTAACACTCTTAACTGCAAAAGATTCAATAGAATTTTTTCCTCCTCACGGTATCATAACTGTATAGCTCATGTTTATAAATCACTTGTAGAAGACTTATATATTCTCCAGGTATTGTATGGTTTGTAGTCACTGAAGCAATACTAGCTCTCTAAATCACATAGTAATAAGATGTTATATACAATCATTAAAAAACAAACAGCCAAGAAAAAATATCATTACTGTAGACCAGAGCTACCCCATCAGGAACCTTTGGTTGAATTGGTTCCTCTGTTCTTACCCAGCCAACTCTGTCTCAGCGTTACTTCTGGTCTTCTGTAAAATGGCGAACCTCTAGCAGCGGCAGCGAAAAATTGGGAAAACAGGAATTTCCCAGGACATTTCCCGGGAAACGCTAAAACCGGGAAAAAGGTCTAAATCCCAGGAATGCTCCAGGAAATTCAGGGCAGGTGGCAAGTATACACACAGTGTGATGGACACAGACTTGTCTTGGCAGATGGCAGCAGCTTTACCAGTCCTCCGGAACTGACAGACACTGTCTCTACTGTAAAACGCAGTCTTCCTCTGTACTGTATCTTTCTCCCTGTATCTCTTCCAGACAGGGCCTGTTCTTCCTCGCACACCAGTCTCTTTCTTAGACCCCCCCCACTGGCTTCTCTAATTTATATAACTCCTCCCCTACACCAGAATTCTGGGATTTAACGTATTTTTGTAGCTGTTTAACCAAGGTGTTCTTTGTGGCTTAGTCCACAACTCCCAAAATGCAATCCTCTTTACTGATGATGGATCCAAGTTCTCAAAACTCTGTCTCGTGGCATAAAAAGGAACTTCTTGCAATAAAGATTAACTAAAATAAGGCATTAGTATAACTGCACATTTCAGTTACAACAAACCTTGGTACATTACAGTGATGCAGTGAGGACTTACATGTCAATTTATCTTGCAGGTGGTTGGGGGGGGGGGGGGGGTCAGGTGGTTTGTTTGACACACCCCTGGCTGGAGCACCAGCTGCCTCTGGGAAAGAGGTTATGCTCATGTAGGAATGGCTACCAATCTTTTTACTGTATGATAAAAAGCCAGCAAAACAAGCTGATGAAAGCCAAGGGACAACACAAGAAGCCACATTACAAGGGGCAACAGAGAGAGAAAGAGAGAGACTTCCAAAACCATTTTCCTGAAATCGCTTGAATGCCTGGAGTTCTGAAATTCTGCACTAGCTGCAATGGAAACTGAGTGACATTTAGCGTATCTCCCTGTAGCCAGGTGCTTGGCTAAGAATTGGCACTCTGTAGCTGTTAGCCTCTAGTGCTGAACTGGTTAACAGCTATATCAGCAAGAGGAGGGAGCTGCTTAGCAGGAAGAGTTAAATAGAGTCAGGCAGCACTGCACTGTGGGAACTATAGTTCAGAAGAGAGAGACTATACTGTACCCAAGAGCTTTTGAACTGCATTTCCCAGAGAGAGATTGCCTGGAGGAGGGTAGAGAGCTGCATATTTTCAGGCTGTACAGGATACGGCTTCCTCTGGCCATGAGGGAGACTGGGGGGTTCACATTGCTGTCCAGGGTGCACCGTTACTGCTGCAAATTGGCGGCCTGAGCAGGATCCAGGGAGCTGAGTTTGAGTTTGAGTGTGTCGACAACCAGAGTTACCTGGATGCAGAGTAGAGAATGCACTAGTTACTGTGTGTGACGGGAAGGTGAACTGCAATCTCACTGGGACTGGTGAGCTGCTGCTGTGGGGCTTTACTATCTTCTGCTAAAGCAGTGGTTCTCAACTTGGGGGTCAAATGATGATTTGCCAGGGGTCACCAAATCCTGGGCTGTTCCTGAAGCCTGCACCACTCTCCCACCCTTTTTGCGGTCTCCACTACAGTTCTCAGACCAGCAGATGACCTTGATCCAGAGCACCTCAGTTGGCAGATCAAAACTCCCCCAAGCATTGCCAATCATCCTATCCCCCCACCAAAAGTAAGAGAAGGAATAAAAATAGAGAATACATGGAAGAGAGAGGAAAAGAGGGGAAGGGAGAAAGAAAAAGGCAGAGAAAGAATTAGAGAAAGAGCAAGAAAGACAGCTAGAGAGTGGGATGGGGGGGAAAAACAAGAAATTAGAATAGAGAGATAGAGTGACACATCCTAAAATGTACCATATCAGGTTTTAATACTGTACGAGTGGAGGGGACTCAGGGAACGCTAAATTTCCGTAGGTTAGGGGCGCAAATTGCTTGTTTTGCCTTGGGTGCTGACAACCCACGCTACGAAAACTTGGGAAATTTTATCAAGGGGTCATGGCACTAGAAGGGTTAAGAACCACTGTGCTAAAGGGACTGATCTCTTTAGGATCTGACTATACAGCCATCGAGTAGCCTTATTGTTGCCTGCAAGCTTGACTGGGACTATTCTCACATGCACCAAAAGTACAAGTGGGCCCCAATTCTAGCCTGCTGAATAGACTGATTTGAACAGATTTGTCTGCTGGCTGTTTTGGTTTGATCGCTGTACACACGATCAAACCAAAATCCCCGCCAGCAGACAGCGCGGTGATGTGGCGATGACGTTGATGCCGCCACGTCACCGCACCAGGAAGTAAATCACTTCCGCGCATGCGTCGAATCCATTCGACACATGTGCGGGCAGATATGTCTGCTGGTTAGCGTACTAACCAGCAGACATATCGGTCCGACGGGTTCCCAGCAGACAGATTTTAAAGCAGGCTTTAAAATCTGTCTGCTGGCCAAATCCGTCGGCTCGCCCGTACACACGATCGAATCTGTCTGCTGAGACGGTCTGTCAGACTGTTTTCAGCAGATAGATTCGATCGTGTGTACGCGGCCTAAGAATTAGACAAACCGCAAGAATTAGCAAAACAACTTGGGGGTCCTGTACAGAATTAGCACCAAAATAACTGGGAATGATTGGGCGGGGGGGGGGGGGTAGTCAAAAGATTACTGTATGAAAGTTCAGTCCTCCTTTTAAGAGAATCTGTATAATAACTCAAAGCCTACATCTCGGATGCATGTGAATTGAGTTTGGTGGTCTCAGCCCGGGTCCCGGTGGGTGTGCTATGCGAGGTAAGCCTGCGCTTAGTACGCCCACCCCCCTCTCACAAAACCACCACACTTACACGCACTCGAAATTGGGTTAACATGCACGCACTTTGGCCACGCGGTCTCTAAAAAAAGAGAGGCGAAGGACTAACGGGGCTGGCTGAGCGGGCTAGATCCTCTCACTCCCTCATAGGGGAGTCCCTCTGCCCCGTTGGGCTTCAAAGCAGAGCAGGTAGGGCGGGCTGTGTGGGAGGACCCCCTCACACCTGCCATTGCCACCCGGGGGCATGGAGAAAGATGGCAGATTGCCTCTGAGGGAGGTCTCCCAACTCCTGCAGTCCGGCTCCTCTCTCGAGTACACGCACAAAATACACTTAAAAAAATAAATAAAAAAATAAATAAAAAAAAGCCTACATGGGGCTGTGGACCCTATTCCCACTCATATGTGAGATCACAGGGCCTGTTTTTTGTGCAGTCTGGCACTAAGCCATGTATTGTTGTAATACAGAGGGAGTCTCATGCATTCCACCATATTGGGTATTGGGTATATCTCTGGCCTCTGGGCACATGTGGAATGCAGGTAAATATATAGGTCCTAGCTTCCATACAGTAAAGTGAACCCATGACGTGCCCAGTATATGCAGAGATGTGCAGAATACTTTTTTACTTTTCACTATGAGCCCTATAAGTGGGGTTACATGCAGAGATACAGTATTTCAGCACTGGAACCTTACAAGAGGTCAGCATGTGACTTCAACCACACAAAAACTTAGTATTAGGTTTGTGTGAAATTGCCTTTTAAAAAGGTGAAAGTATAACATGCCAATTGCCAAAACTCAGGGCTTTTTTTCTGGGGGAACTTGGGGGAACTCAGTTCCACCACCTTTGGCTCAGACCCTTTGGTGCCTGCTCACCACAATCGCTTGTAAACACAGAAGTCTGGTTTATATTTTTACAAGTGACAGCTCTGCACTCTGTGTGTAACCCCCTGAACTCTGCACTCTGTATGTAATGCAATCCTGGTATTTAATGCCCCTTTAAGACCCTTCTACTGTTTGTGGAATTTGAATGGGGTCGAGGTTGAGTTCCTGCACCTATTTTTGGAGAAAAAAAGCTCTGCCAAAACTATTATATGCTATCTTTTTGCTGGTAGACTGAAAACAATGTATAGTGAATAAGTCAAAATGTTCAGTTAGAGTTATATGCAAAGGGTCATGTCAGTTCTCTTCCTGGCAAGGAAATAGGAAAATAATTATGTAAGTGTAAAGCACCAAGTCGGGAAAGAATAATATATCTTCCCCCCACTTGCTTTTCCACAGCCATATATGATAGTGAAATTAATGTATCCTTTTCCTCTGAGGGTTGACTAATGTTGCCATAATTTTTTATTTTTTTTTTCAAAATAAAAGTATTTTAAAATATTTTTGGTTCCAATACTTTTTTAAATTTGTAAAAAGAACAAGCAATGTCGTTCTGTTAAAATGTAAATTTTAATGATTCCTCTGTAACAACTCTGCAAATATGTAATCATCCACGATTCCAGGAAATTGTGTGTGGCCAGTCTGGGAACCATACTTGCCATTAGTGTTGTCAATTCATGCCTTAAAAACATAAAAATCTCACACCTACACAGCATACAGGCAACCAGTTGGCATTTAATTACATTATGTATCCTGGCTGAAGTATCTGCAAATTAGATCACTGTTTACATGTTTTATTTCACTATGGAACAATGACGGCCTAATGGTTATAGGAGATTCCTAAAAAGAAGTCCTTTATGTAGTTATACATTTTTCTCTGTAATAACATAGGGTTCCTTATTTGTAACCAGTATTAATACCCTCAGAGAATTTATGTATTTTCCATTTTAATCATCGTTTATTTGTTTTAATAAAAAGAAAAGCAGATATGACAGTATAACATAACAATGGGTTACAAGGTGCAGAACCCCCAAAAAAATAAGTACAATATATCTGACAGTGCTCCTAGAGGTATGTTAACACCATTATACCAAAATAATTCATATATTTTTATGGACAATACCCAACTGGCCATTATTAAATATTCACAGTTGCGTTGTCTACCTCCCCTTTCCTCCGCCAATAAAGAACCTATTGCTTGTTTTTGCAAGGGGCTACCACACAGTAATAATCACCTTACTTCATGGTCGTTCAATCTTCTTCCATTCCATTTCTGGTTGGTCCTCTGAAGCCACTCTTCATACCGGTCTCTAATCAGCTTTCCTGCATCTTGCCAATATTGTAAAACCTCCTAGTAGCAGTGTCCACCCATATTCCAGTCCTGGAGACTAAGGCCCGATCTGACTTTGCCCTGCGACTTGAAGTCTGACATGCTTCCGACTTCAATGAACAGGGATCCGACATCAATCCCAGACAATACCAGGCACTGTGTCTGGTATGAATCTTGGGGGGTAACTCCACGCCAAATAAAGAAAAACGGCATTGGGTCCCCCTCCAAGAGCATACCAGGCCCTTTGGTATGGCATAGATTTTAAGGGAAACACCCAAAATCCATACCAGACCTTTATGTAAGCACACAACCTGGTCGGTCAGGAAAGGGGGTGGGGACAAGCAAGCACCCCCCCTCCTGAACTATACCAGGCCGCATGCCCTCAACGTGGGGGGTGGGTGATTTGGGGCAGGAGGGGCCCTGTGCCCCCACCCCAAAGCACCCTGTCCCCATGTTAATGAGGACAAGGGCCTCTTCCCGACAACCCTGGCCATTGGTTGTTGGGGATTTCGGGTGGGGGCTTATCGCAATCTAAGAGCCCCTTTTGTGAAAAAATATTGGTGTCTGCGCTGTGCTAGGGGTATGTGCCACAATAGTGCACAAACCAGGGGGAGGGTCCTAGGAACTAGGTAAATAATGAACAAGTGTAAACAACATGTGAAAAGTGAATACTGAAACACACAAATAAGGATAACACCATAAAACGTTATGACATCCAGACATCAAATGATTTCACGGAGTGAATAATACAAGAGTGGAATAATGAATAGTCTGTGATACAAGTCCAAAAAAAATAAAAAATTCTGTGAGTGAAATGCCCAGAGCAGAATGAAAACTTCCAACATAGAAATGATGCAGATGGAGGCTTTGGTGCAGACACCCCTAGTGCTCTCTAACCGCTCACCTTCCGGCTATGTGCAGATAGCCAAAAAAAATCCACTCCAGCAGAGAAAACGCACAGCAGTAAGGGATCCACTCCAGCAGAGAAAACGCACAGCAGTAAGGGATCCACTCCAGCAGAGAAAAACGCACAGCAGTAAGGGATCCACTCCAGCAGAGAAGACGCACAGCAGTAAGGGATCCACTTTAGCAGAAAAAACGCACAGCAGTAAGTAGGGTTGTCCCGATACCGATTATAGTATCGTATCGGGACCAATGCCGAGTATTTGCGGGAGTACTTGTACTCCCGAAAATACCCCCGATACCAAAATAGAATACTCCCCCCCCCCCATATTGCAGCCATGTCCTGTCCCCCATACCTGTGGCTATTATACCGCCGCCGCCGCATACCGCCGCCACCACATACCGCCGTTAATCCCTGCATTATAGCGTAACGTGCATTACAAGCTTTCGTTTTGAGTACATGTAAATGCCCGCGCCGCCATGTATAGACACTCCCCTTCTCGGGATTGGAGAACTCCAAAATTAGCAATCTCCACCGCCTAACAAGTGGGGTTAGGATTTACTGATTGTCCGCCCTACTAATTGAGCTGATATGTCATATAAATCTGTTTCGCTTCTTGTAGCTGGTAGTAAGTGGATGTCTGCAGAGGTCTCTGTCGTCCAGATTCCACTATGCAGCCGCTATTTACATGCAAATGGCGGAATTTTTTCAGCACTTTTCCCTCACCTTATCCCTTCTTCAAGATGGCGATGGTATGGCCGCTCTAGACTGACCCCGCCCACTGAGTATTACTGCGGTGACGTGGAGCGTCGTCCTCATCCCGTGACCAAGTCTTTGTGAAGACGAAACGTTGGGAGGAGACGTTCCCACGTCACTATACGGAAGGACATACGCGTTCTACTTATGCCGGCCGGCACTCTGTTTTTAAAGCTTCAACGTTACTTTCGTTTGTAAGTGTAATTTTATTCTTTTTTTTAATAAATGATATCGGGTTTACACTATGTGAGCACTTCTGCCGTTCCATGATATCACATCAATATTGCCATCTGCTGAAGTCCTACGGTTGCTGTGATCCACCCGATCCCAGGCGTCCGCATCCACTCTCAGGGGGTCCATTCTCTATCTCATGGTCGTTGTAATCCACCCGATCATAGGTGTTTGCATCTACCCTTAGGGGATCCATCATCTGGTAAGGGTCAGTGTGTTCAGTGGTGGTGGGTTTGCACTATCCCCTCCCCCATCTCATGACTGTCCCACACGGGTGTTGTTGTATACGCTGTCTGTCAGGTCTCACACTATGCAAGCTTTTTTTGTGTTTTTTGTCTTTGGTGCTGTGACTCTACACTCAAATCCGAAAAAGCCCAAGTGTGATTGACAACGTAGAGACTGCTACATTTTTCATCATCTGGAGAATTTGCTTCTTTGGTCTACACACCATAAATTTGGGAGAAACCATCCATCCTCATCTATAGGTTGTTTTTTCTACCAAGATCTCACCCTGGTTCACTATTAACTTTGAGCAGTTTCTTTTTGTGACCACCAGGTGGACTTTCTACCATAACCCCTCCTCTCCTGGCCTCTACAACTAGGTTGAGGCCCTAGAAGTATAACCTTTCTACACTGTATACATATATCACGTATGTTGGTGTTTTTCACATGATCATAGCTACATAATTACAGTAGAGTTTTGACTTTTTGATTTTTCATAAGTTCATGTGTTTCTTGGTGTGGTTCTGGTGCGCCTCTGTGGGTTTACAGGCTGTTTCCCACATTGACTGTGTTTATCACTTTGTGCCCTGTATTAGGACGCAGTTTTTTTATTTAGCGCGATTCCACTTCCTTTTTCACAATTTGTTTATGTTGTATAACATTTTTGTATCGCAGCTTTTTGTTTATATTTTTTCTTATTAGGTACGCACAATTTTTTTCTCCTTGTTTAACCGTTTAGACAAACAGTGAGAGTTACAAACTGAGTCAAAGAGATCAGTGAAAACATTCACAAGAAGCCTGCTGAACTTGCAGTGCCCCATGAGAGGAATAATAATGTTCAACATACCTATGTGGATGAATCCGAAAAGGAACGCTGAATTTAGCAGCAAATAGAGAGGTCCATGGCCAAACAGCCAAGTCAGTTGTAGCAGCAATTGCTGAACTTTTAAATACCCCCCAGCGGCGTCTGACGTA
The DNA here is from genome assembly GCA_029574335.1 of Rana kukunoris. Classification (NCBI taxonomy): domain Eukaryota; kingdom Metazoa; phylum Chordata; class Amphibia; order Anura; family Ranidae; genus Rana; species Rana kukunoris. The sequence goes on from CM056050.1 coordinate 510,679,294, forward strand.
GCAGCGGAGGGCGGGCAATTAATAAATGCCTTAAAAAGGCCTTTGCCAGAGCTAAATTGCAAAACAGAAGTTCGCTTCTGCATGATCCCAAACCCGTAAGATCCAATCCTGGTACTAGATTAATTACCCGGTTCTCAGGCCATCACAAACAGATACGAGGTATCCTTGAGAAACACTGGGATTTCCTGATGGGTGATGAGGTCGTATCTAAACATCTTACCAATCACCCTCAGATTACTTTTAGACGATCAAGCTCTCTCAGGGATCAGCTGGCTCGGAGCCACCACTTCCCTCGGAAAATCATTCCGCGGGGGCAGATGGGGACTAGACCCTGCCATAAATGCTCCTTTTGCAGTTACATTCATTCAGCATCAACTATTTTGCTTCCGAACGGCTGCACGTAAACCCTATTTTGCAGTCAACTGCCAGTCTATAGGCATTGTATACATAATGGTATGTACTTGCAATGCCTTTTACATAGGCAAAACTAAAAGACCATTCTATCACCTCATCCGGGATCATGTATCTCTAATTGTAAAGAAAAAAATGGAGACTCCAATCAGTCGGCATATGGGCCTATTTCATCACTTCGATAGTCTTGGAACACATCCCTCCAGGAGATCGTGGAGGGGATTATGACAAACGGCTCCTACAGAAGGAAGCCAAATGGATTCACCATTTATCAGCCCTTAAACCGCCGGGCTTGGATGGGTTCAGTTTCAAGCCGTTTCTTTAAAGTCTTGTCCCTTCCCCGTTCATTTATTATTTTTCTTCTGTTCATTTTATTTTATTTATTTTTCATTCTCTTGGCATTTACTAATGTTTAGATTGCTAATTTTGGAGTTCTCCCTTTTCATCCCAGCCAGTTTACTTTTGACCCTACGTGTGAGCCCCACATTACCAGGTATTTACCAAATTAACTGAAGGCTTTGCACAGGCACAGAGGCTCTCCATCTTTGTACCCTGTGGATTTGCCTTCCTGGTTTGCTTCTTTGCAATCAATTCTGTACTTATAGTGCACACTCACTCTACTTTATTTCACTATATTTTTTCTTTTATTTACTATAGCCTCCCTTTCAGTGTGAAATTAATTGGTTTTTGAGGGCCCCCCTTTAAGGCATTTCTTTTGGGGAATTTTGTTTATCATTTTTTTCCTTTTCAACTTGTTACTGAATCTGAATACAGTCTTTACTACGCATTTGGATTGAAGTCTGGCTCCAAGGGTGAGTGGTTTTGCCTATTGGTGATCATGTGATGTGTTTTCATGCTGCTATGTAGGTATACGCATCTTACATTGTTGTGATACATTGTTTTTCCCTTTTTGTTTATCGTTGTTGATGCAAAAACGTTTACCTCAATATATAATACTTGCTTTTTGAGTATATGTAATGTGCATTGAATTTGTTTAATGACTATTATCTCAATGTTTGATTTTTTATACATTATTATATTCTCTTTTTTTTCTCTTTATAGTTTTTCTTGTACAAAGCTCCTGATGAAGCCCTGCTCTGGGCGAAACATGTTGGGCATTTCATGTACAAGTGATTCTTGTGGTTCTTTTTGAAGCCACGCCGATCCAACCAGAATCTATTTATGGTTGTTTTCCATTTTTAATTATGTATGTCAAAATCAAATAAATTATGTATTTTTCTACTTGATATATTTTCTCTTTATTTGACACCGTTCAAAGTCCCTGGGTTTGTCACCCTCTTTTCCCCATTTTTTCTTTTATCTCTATATGGGATGTGGTGTCGCGATTGATCCTCCTATGCCTCACATTTACGTTTCAATTTTAGTCTCATCGCTCCAAATGACTTAGTGCCAGAAGGTTTGAGGCTTTGGCATATTAGAAGTGGGATACTTTGTGCCATTTGCGTAGAAATGGCTTTCTTCTGGGGATTTGATCTTGCAGCCCATCTTTCTTCAAGTGCCTCCTTATTGTGCATCTTGAAACAGCCACACCACATGTTTTCAGAGAGTCCAGTATTTCACCTGAAGTTATTTGTGGGTGTTTCTTTGCATCGTGAACAATTTTCCTGGCAGTTGTGGCTGAAATTTTAGGATGTTTACCTGATCGTGGTTTGGTTTCAACAGAACGCCTCATTTTCCACTTCTTGATTAGAGTTTGAACACTGCTGATTGGCATTCTAAATTCCTTGGATATCTTTTTATATCCCTTTCCTGTTTTATACAGTTCAACTACCTTTTCCTGCAGATCCTTTGACAATTCTTTTGCTTTTCCAATGGCTCAGAATCCAGAAACAACTGTGCAGCACTGGATGAAAAATGCAAGGGTCTGTCAAATGTCCAGAAACCCATTGACGTTTTATACACACACACCAATTACAAGCAAACAGATTACAGGTGAGGATGGTTACTTTTATTAGCCACAAAGTATACAGCCCCAGCATCACAGGACAAAATATACAGCCCCAGCATCACAGGACAGAGTATACAGCTCAACATCACGGGACAGAGTATACAACTCAGCATCACGGGACAGAGTTTACAACCCCAGCATCACAGGACAGAGTATACAACCCCAGCATCACAGGACAGAGAATACAGCTCCAGCATCACAGGACAGAGTATATAGCTCCAGCATCACAGGACAGAGTATACAGCTCCAGCATCACAGGACAAAGTATACAGCCCCAGCATCACAGGACAAAGTATACAGCTCAGCATCACAGGACAGAGTTTACAACCCCAGAATCACGGGGGGGGGGTATACAACCCCAGCATCACAGGACAGAGTATACAGCTCAGCATCACAGGACAGAGTATACAGCTCAGCATCACAGGACAGAGTACATACCTCCCAACTTTAGAACTTGAGGCTGATGTAAACATGTGGCATGTCATGCCAAAAAGTGGGTGTGGCCAGACTGTTATCAGTGGAAGGGGCTTGGTAAAACAAAACCAATCCCCCCTACCACCCTCCCTCTTCCCATCATTACACAGGACCCCTTCCTCAACACTACCCCCCATTGTTACACAGGACCCCCTCCCTCATACTAACCCCATCATTAAACACAAAGAGGTTATTTGTTTAGGGTGGAGAGGCAGGGAGGGGGGTTATTTCTTAGGGTGGAGAGGTGGGGGGGTTATTTTTTAGGATGGAGAAGCAGGAAAGGGTGTTATTGTTTAGGGTGGAGAGGCAGGGAGGGGGGTTATTGTTTAGGGTGGAGAAGCAGGGAGGGGAGTTATTGTTTAGGGTGGAGAAACAGGGAAGGGAGTTATTGTTTAGGGTGGAGAGGCAGGAAGGGGGTTCTTGTTTAGGGTGGAGAGGCAGGAAGGGGGTTATTGCTTAGGGTGGAGAGGCAGGGAGGGGGGTTATTGTTTAGGGTGGAGAAGCAGGGAGGGGGTGTTTATGGTGGAGATGCAGGGAGGGAGGGTGTTTAGGGTGGATATGCAGAGAGGGGGGTGTTTAGGGTGGAGATGCAGGGAGGTGGGAGGTGTTTAGGGTGGAGATGCAAGGAGAGGGGGAGTTTAGGGTGGAGATGCAGGGAGGGGGTGTTTAAGGTGGATATGCAGGGAGAGGGGGTGTTTAGGGTGGGGATGCAGGATGGGGGTGTTTAGGTTAAAGATGCAGGATGGGGGTGTTTAGGGTGAAGATGCAGAGAGGTGGGGTGGTTTTTAGGGTGGAGAGGCAGGGAGGGAGGTGTTTAGGGTGGAGATGCAGGGGGTGTTTAGGGTGGAGATGCAGGGAGGGGGTGTTTAGGGTGGAGAGGAAGAGGGGGGGTGTTTAGGGTGGAGAAACCCCACAGCTGCCAGTCACTGCCACACACCACAATACTCAGCAGTCCCACCCTCCCCCCTCCATAAAGCTCTGCAGCAGCTGAGAAAAGTGATCAGAGATGGGGGGCAGGGTCACGGCAGGACACAGTACTGCTGGGTGGAACAGTCACTGAGTTTGCTGCTCTGCAGAGGAGTCCGAGGAGGGGGAAGCATGATGCGGTGGGCAGGACACAGTTCTACTCAGCTCACTGCTGGGTGAAACAGCAATCACTGAGCTTGCCGCTCTGCAGAGGAGTCCGAGGAGAGGAGGGGGAAGCATGATGTCGGGAGAGAGAGAGACATGCAGGGAGGGGGAGCAAATACTAAGGTCAGCTCAGATGTTGCAATCCTCCCCCATCTCCACACTCACCTGGTTCTCTGTACACTGCCAGCACTGTGTGTATCCGTCCATCCGTTGCATGTGATCCACTCCCTGCCGCACACTTTGATAGGGTCCCGGACAGTTACAGTCACATCTCTGCACTCCTGCTCCACAAGTTCCAGTGAGCCAGCCGGGAAACTGGAAGTGATGCGGCAGTGCCGAAAAAGCACCGCCCAATCACCCTCCGGTCACGACTCCCGGCCAAAAAAAAAGGCAGGATAAGGGCCAGGGACAAATCAGCGGAGAGTGGAAGTGTGTGTGGGCGCACAGCTTGCGCCCTGCACACGCCCTAAACATTGTCAAATCAGCTTCCCAGCTTGCAATCAGCTGATTGCAAGCTGGGGAGCTTCCAATAGATTGCAGGGTGTCCGGCGCTCCGGACGCTCTTAAAGTGACTTTTTTTTTTCAAAAGCTTGGGGGGGCCGTCACTGATGTATATATATATTGTAATAGTGAGAGTCCCTGTCTCTGGGAAAATTAGGTTAATAAGAAAACAGAGTTTGCATGTCAGGTGACTGCAAGGCTACAGAGCAATTATTTGTCACGTACTGCCATACTTAACTGAGTTTGTCTCATGGCACCATCAAAACATATCTTGCCGGGGTTCAGCACCATCTGTCCTTGCAGGATACAAATCGGCCTTCCATTTTCTCTGCCCATGCCATCAAGGCTGATTTGAGGGGCATCCGAAGGAGTTGTCCTCCGGCTACCATCTGTAAACTCCCAGTCACAGGGCATATTTTCTGTAGTATGTCTGGTTTGCTGTAGGGTTGTCCCGATACCAATACTAGTATCGGTATCGGGACCGATACCAAGCATTTGCCCTTGTACTGTCGGCGGTGATCAGTGCATGGGGAAGTTCCAATCACCGACCACCGCTGATTTTAAAGCAGCTGAAAGCCGCCTTGTATCCCGTGTATGCCGCCTTGTATCCCGTGTATGCCGCCGTGTATCCCGCCGTGTTTCTCTCCCCTTCCGTGCCTCTCCTCCACCCCCTGGAATTGTCAGGATGGAGAGCGGGGTAGGAGCCGGTAAATCCGGCTCCTTACTGCTCCGAATGGACAGTCAGTGATCACTGACTGTCCATTCACATAACTGAAACATTGTAATCTGTGATTGCAAATGTTTCAGTTTATGAATAAAGAGAAGACGCTGTCTTCACTCCATTTATTTTCAGCGCAGCTGATGCTGCTGAGAAAGGGACAGGGGAATATGTGTCCCTAGTCCCCTTCTCTGTCTCAAAGGGAAGATGTCAGAGGTCTGTTAAGGAAAAAATAAATACAAAAATAAAGAATACAAAAATAAAGAATAAAAAAAACAAAAGAATAAAAAAATTATAGAAAATAAAAAAAATTAAAGAAAAAAAAGTGTAAAAAAAATTAAAAAATTGTTAAAGATAAAAAAAAAACAAAAAAAAAAAACATACTGACACATGTGCCGCTGTCACATGACATTAAAAAAAAGTATCGCTATTCGGTATCGGCGAGTACTTGAAAAAAGTATCGGTACTTGTACTCGGTCTTAAAAAAGTGCTATCGGGACAACCCTAGTTTGCTGGATGGGCTGCCTTTCGGAAGGCTCCTCAGTGTAGTGCTCAAAGCTGCCATTTACCTAGCTTTTTTGGGGTTCCTCAGGCTGGGTGAGTTTTCCCGTTCCGGTCCTGGTTCCCGAATACTTACGGTCGGCCAGCTGGTCAGACATCCGAACCATTACAATTTACATCTGTCAGCTTAAGACTCATCAGTTTGGGGCTGGCACGAATGTTTTGTACTTTAAGACCGGCGGTGCATGGTGCCCTGTGACGGTGTTGGATCAGCTCATGGCACTGATCGGCGACAAACCCAGGGATAGTCCCTTGCTTCCTTTCCTGGTGGCCGATTGGGGCGGCCTCTGCGGCTTCACGCCAGGTTATCCCGACTCATTTCATCAGGAAGTTGGGGAGGTGGAATTTTACTTGTTTCACTAGGTATATCCTGGATCCCCAGGTTGAGATGGCTCGTGCCTTCATGCATCTGACTTATTGATGTTTGTTTACTGACAATAAATCTGTTTCTGCTTACCCTAGTGTCCTCTTTTTTTGGCCCCTTTTAGGCGTACTGACCACGTGACCTTTGGCACACTCCAGGTCTTGCTCATATGTTACTTTCCACGTTCATTACTTATATGTAAGTCTTGTACCGGGGTGGGCTCTCCAAGATACAGCGAAGTCACGAACAAGGAAAGCAACTTTGACACCAACGTTTGTGAAACAGTTCTTTTCTTTTACTGTAACAAGGTATTAAATCAAAACCACACAGCAATAAGGTTACATACACCCAGCTGTAGCTGAGAACCCCTGTGCTGCACAGCAAGATGTCCCCGGGTGGCTACCGAGGCAATTTGCCGTAATTTGCCTATTGGAGGATACAACTAGGACTGTCCCTCCGTACCTTCAATTACCCTTATCAGAACGGGAACGATTGTGTATATGCTTAGTTTCGGGGTCATCTGCGGTACAGCACAGCAGCTTACAAACTTATCACTTCTATGCAATATTTCCCCCCTCCCTTTTACATAACCGGTATGAAAACACGTGTGTAAGTTTTACTTCCTTAATGAAGACACTAAACAGGTTTGTAGTTTGGAAGATTGCTCTCCATATGCAATGTCTCTTTAAGTAGCAGGATCCTTGTACCAATGGTAGCAGCAGTTTTGGTCTGATACACTGTAATGACCCTGACTGACTAACTACAGGCCTAATCTTTAGGCGCCAAACATCACTAGGTGGTGCGTGCACGATATTACTGACCCGGGTCTTGACCTGTAGCCGATGATGTCTTCCAACCGATTAACGAAAGAAAGTCCTTTCAGCGACCATGAGGTACTGCAGGTGAGGTAGTTCGCCGTGTCTCAACTCCTATCAGCCTTACTGAAAAACTATCCCTTTTTCCTCCGGACAGGCTCTGTACTGGACGGTGATTACTCAGCTGCCATTCCTGAAGCTTTAGGAAGCACGGACCCCCTGGATGCGAACAGATTCCATTTACACACAATCCCACAAACAAAAAGTCTGCTCCATCTACTTCCTGATTCTCCTTCTCCAGCTCAGCTACACCTCCTCTTCAAAAGCCAAAAACTTGCAGTCTGTTAGCAGTGTGTAGAAACAGCGGCCTCTTGTGGTCAAAACTCTGAATGGCAATTATACACAAAGTGTGAACAATGGGATCTGCTTAACAATCTCACATATATCTCACGCAGAGACTCTGAGTACAAACGTGAAGGCCGGCCGTAGGCTGGCCTGAGTTTGTAGGAGGAGTCGGGGGATATTTAAACCCTACACAATAAGGAAAGTATTGCTAAGCAGTGTCTGTACATTCAGAATCAGAAGCAATACTGAGAATTTCATCTACATACCAAGAGAAGTGTTAGGGCTCATTCAGATGAGTGTTGACATACATTATGCATGCTGATCCACAGTTTTCTACCTCTACATCTGCTTTGGAGCAGCCTGTCCTGTGGAGGTCCATACACATACAGAGGCTGCACGGATATAGTCGGACACAGCCACCTGTCAAAATTTGACATGTGTACAGGAGCAGGTGCATAGATCTGAGTGCAGACAGTGTGCGTTCGGATCCGTGCACCTGCTCCTGCAGGCATGTCAAAGTTTGACTTGTGGCTATGTCTGCATTCACTTCTATAAGCTGCCTGCATGCAGCTCGAAACAGGATGTATATGCAGCAAACAAGGGATCAGCATGCAGGATGGGTGTCATCACCTGCCTGAACGAACCCTTACTATGCAGTGTCAACAGTGCTGGATTACCAAATAGGCAGAGTAGTTTCCGGCCTATGGGCCCCCTGTGGCTTAAAGGGTCACTAAAGGATTTTTTTTTTGCTGAAATTACTGTTTACAGTAAAAATCAATCATATAATGTGCCTACAGTTTCAGTTTCATTTTTAAACTGGTTTCATGTTTCTGTGAAGTAAAGAGACACAGAACAAAAACAAATACAGGGCAATGTTTGTTTTTAAAATGAATCCGATTGGTTCTGAGGAGTTTTAGACACATAGTAATCACACCTCTTTGATCATGGACCACAGTGAAAAGCTAGCATGAGTTTTTTCATAAGGAGCCAGACAAGCAGGAAGTGTGGAGATCAGAGAAGTATTACAGCTACTTCAAAGCAAAAACGAACAATGAGGACATGAAACCAGGACTGCTGTAAGGTAAAGGAAGCTATTTAGCTTAAAAAAAAATCCTTTAGTGAACCTTTAAGGGCGCCAAAACCATGGATCTAGGGGTGAATAAGGGGGGGGGGGGGGCAGTTTTTTCAATATCAAACCAAAATTAAGAGCACGGGACATGACCTCAGACTAACTGGAGGAAAGTTCAAAACCAATCTTAGAAATATTATTTTACTGAAAGGGTGGTTGAGGTTTGGAATAAACTTCCAACATAGGTAGGGAGATAGTCAACAGTAAATGGCTTCAAACATGCTTGGGACAAACACAGATCTATATTTAGACAAAAAATTAACAAAAAAAAAAAAAAATAATGGGAAGACTCGATGGACTACTTGGTCTTTTATTGGCCGTCACTTTTCTGTGTTTCTATGAATCCAAATATTATCGATTTGATCTTGAAAGAAAATTAAAATGATGCCTTCTTAAATTGTTTATAAAAGATAGAAACAATGAATCATCTTAGAGAAACTAAAACATTACATAGAAAATACTGTAACGTACCCAATAACAACATACATAAACCATAGCTATCAGGTTCACATTCCAGTTTGTCTCTTAATAGCTCATCTTCTTTCTGCTGTCAGTTTGTAAAAGCATGTTGGTGCAACCTACAATGTACAATTGTCAGGGTCATCTCCATCTAGCAGCCGATATTGAACACTTATTTATCGGGGTATTGTGCGCACCCGCTTATAGCGCGCACCCCCAACCTAGAAAAAAAATTCAGAAAAAAAAAATACTTACGGTTTCGTCTGTGTCTTGCCCAGCATCCATCGGCAGCCTTGTCCAGTCCGGCGTTCGTCTGCAGCCTCGGTGGTGTCCTCCCGCGCTTTCTCTGAGCCGATCCCCGCTTCCCGCACTGTGTTTGAACCACTCCGCCGACATATACCGAGCGCAGTACACTCGGGCACGCTCGGCTCCTCTCACGTAAAGGACGTACAGGACACACAGGATGTGACATCGAGGGGAGCCGAGCCTGGCCGAATGTACCTGAGTGTACTGCGCTCGGTATACGTCGGCGGCGGATTCAAACACAGCGTGGGAAGCGGGAATTGGCGTATATCGCGCACCCACGATTTCCCCCTGATTTTGAGGGGAAAAAAGTGCACGGTATACGCCGATAAATATGGTAGTTCAATGTAATCCCCAGGGCCGTCTTTAATGTTGATAGGACCCTGGACAAAAAATGTATTGGGCTCCCCCATGCAATTTTGCTCTCCACCTGCTCTGAGACAGACTTAAAATCAGTTTATTGTATCAGATCAGGCAGTGACTGTGATTGGTTGCCAGAGGTTACAGCAACTCATTACTGTCTGGTTGCTAGAGGTTACAGCACACCTTACGGCTCACTGATTAGTTGCTAGAGGTTACAGCACATGAGTTTTTCTTTTTGATTGGTTGCTAGAGATTACTGTACAGTAATACTGCTCACTGATTTGTTGCTAGAGGTTACGGCACATCATCTCTTTACTGCAGAAGGGCATGATATACATATGAATGGTAAAAAAAGAAACTCCCACGCTGTCTCAAACAAATTCTAGGGGGCACTGCTGCAAGACACTTGTGAATCTAATTCAAAGAAACGTGTGACAATGTAAATAAGGGGGTGGTGTCTGCTCTGTGAAGGGACAAGGAAAGTGGATGGCTGTCCTTCAGCCAGTGAAAATACATATGAATGCCGCCTTTATTTACATATGAATGCTGCCGGCCTCAGCTATTTACATATGAATGCTGCCGCTATTTACGGTTATTGAATGACGGTTATTTACATGTAAACACAGGGTCTGTAGGTGAGTCATCTGTACACAATAGGGCAGAGCTGGGCAGCATTAGTAGCAGCACTTCACACTGAGATATCAGGACACAGCACAGGACTAAAAGGGCTGGGGCCCTTCCTTCTGAGTCCAGTGGCGGAACACCAGGGCCCAAAGGCAAGTGCGACCTTTGTGACCCTGGTAGTTCCGCCAACTGTGTCAGTAGTTTTTCATTCTTGCTTTCTATCATTAAAAAAAAATTATATATACAGTGCAGAAAATAAGTATTTGAACACCCTGCTATTTTGCAAGTTCTCCCACTTGGAAATCATGGAGGGGTCTGAAATTGTTATCGTAGGTGCATGTCCACTGTGAGAGACATAATCAAAAAAAAAAAAATTCCAGAAATCACAATGTATGATTTTTTTAACTATTTATTTGTATGATACAGCTGCAAAGAAGTATTTGAACACCTGAGAAAATCAATGTTAATATTTGGTACAGTAGCCTTTGTTTGCAATTACATAGGTCAAACGTTTCTTGTAGTTTTTCACCAGGTTTGCACACACTGGAGGAGGGATTTTGGCCCACTCCTCCACACAGATCTTCTCTAGATCAGTCAGGTTTCTGGGCTGTCGCTGAGAAACACGGAGTTTGAGCTCCCTCCAAAGATTCTCTATTGGGTTTAGGTCTGGAGACTGGCTAGGCAACGCCAGAACCTTGATATGCTTCTTACAGAGCCACTCCTTGGTTATCCTGGCTGTGTGCTTCGGGTCATTGTCATGTTGGAAGACCCAGCCTCGATCCATCTTCAAAGCTCTAACTGAGGGAAGGAGGTTGTTGCCCAAAATCTCACAATACATGGCCCCGGTCATCCTCTCCTTAATACAGTGCAGTCGCCCTGTCCCATGTGCAGAAAAACACCCCCAAAGCATGATGCTACCACCCCCATGCTTCACAGTAGGGATGATGATCTTGGGATGGTACTCATCATTCTTCTTCCTCCAAACACAGTTAGTGGAATTATGACCAAAAAGTTCTATTTTGGTCTCATCTGACCACATGACTTTCTCCCATGACTCTTCTGGATCATCCAAACGGTCATTGGCAAACTTAAGACGGGCCTTGACATGTGCTGGTTTAAGCAAGGGAACCTTTCCGTGCCATGCATGATTTCAAACCATGACGTCTTAGTGTATTACCAACAGTAACCTTGGAAACGGTGGTCCCAGCTCTTTTCAGGTCATTGACCAGCTCCTCCCGTGTAGTCCTGGGCTGATTTCTCACCTTTCTTAGGATCATTGAGACCCCACGAGGTGAGATTTTGCATGGAGCCCCAGTCCGAGGGAGATTGACAGTCATGTTTAGCTTCTTCCATTTTCTAATGATTGCTCCAACAGTGGACCTTTTTTCACCAAGCTGCTTGGCAATTTCCCCGTAGCCCTTTCCAGCCTTGTGAAGGTGTACAATGTTGTCTCTAGTGTCTTTGGACAGCTCTTTGGTCTTGGCCATGTTAGTAGTTGGATTCTTACTGATTGTATGGGGTGGACAGGTGTCTTTATGCAGCTAATGACCTCAAACAGGTGCATCTAATTTAGGATAATAAATGGAGTGGAGGTGGACATTTTAAAGGCAGACTAACAGGTCTTTGAGGGTCAGAATTCTAGCTGATAGACAGGTGTTCAAATACTTCTTTGCAGCTGTATCATACAAATAAATAGTTAAAAAATCATACATTGTGATTTCTGGATTTTTTTTTTTGATTATGTCTCTCACAGTGGACATGCACCTACGATGACAATTTCAGACCCCTCCATGATTTCCAAGTGGGAGAACTTGCAAAATAGCAGGGTGTTCAAATACTTATTTTCTGCACTGTATATATATTATATATTTTTTCTTTACAATGTTATTATTTTATAATTTTTTACATTTTTGTTTAGGAGTTCCGTTGGGGCCCTTTGGTGAAATAACATGGGTCTAAACAGACCTCTGATGTTCCACCTTTGAGACAGAGCAAGGAGATTGAGGACACAGCCCCTTCCACGCTTTCCATCCTCCTTCCCTCTCCCTCATTGGCTAGAGGGACACAGCTCGGCTGAACTCTGGAAGGCTCGGAAACTGAGTATTTTTTGCAATGCATGAATCTATGTATTGTTTTTCAGTGGCTGTGCAGGAAAGAGGGGGCGACGCCCTCTATGGTCACACCGCCACTGCTCAGGATGCTTTGCTGTTGCCAAGACACAGGACTGACGGTAGCGCTTACCTTTTTTTCTCTGGACAAGATTATTTTACTGATGCCCCAAACAATCGGAAAGAGTATTTATCAGAGAAAATTACTTTACCCCAGTCCTTAGGAGTCCAATCCATTTACCTTTTGCAGAATATCAGTCTGTCCATGATGTTTTTCCTGGAGAAAAGTGGCTTCTTTACTGTCCTTGACACCAGACCATCCTCCAAAAGTCTTCTCCTCACTGTGCATGCAGATGTTCTTACACCTGCCTGCTGCCATTCTTGAGCAAGCTCTGCACTTGTGGCCCCCCCCCGATCCCACACTTGAATCAACTGTAGGAGACGGTACTGGCACTTGCTGGACTTTCCTGGGTGCCCTAAAGCCTTCTTTACAACAACCATTGAATCTCTTTTATTAAAGTTCTTGATGATTTGATAAATGGTTGATTTAGATGCAATCTTAGTAGCAGCAACATCCTTGCTTTTGAATCCCTTTTTGTGCAAAGAAATGATGACTGCACATGTTTCCTTGCAGGTAACAATGGTTAACAGAGGAAGAACAATGATTTCAAGCACCACACAATTTTTAAAGCTTCCAGTCCAGCATAATGCCGCTTACACACGATCACTTTTTGTGATGAAAAAAAAACGTCATTTTATCTGACGAAACAAAACAACGTTTTTCAAACTTCATTTTCAAAAACGACATTGCATACACACCATCGTTTTTCCACAATGCTCTTGCAAAGCGCGGTTACATAAGACACGTTCGACGGCACTCTGTTCCATTGAAGCTCCCATTTCATAACTTGCTTCTAAGCATGCGCGGGTTTAAAAACGTCGTTTTAAACGACGTTTTGCCCACACACCATCACTTTTTATGACACAAAAAACGACATTTTGAAAAACGACACAAAAAATTCAAGCATGTTGGAATTTTTTTTGGTCGTTTTTTTGAAGACATAAAACGACGTTTTGCGCACACAAGATCATTTTAAATGACGTTTTTTAAAACGTTGTTTTTTTTCATCACAAAAAGTGATCGTGTGTACGCGGCATTACAGAGTGATTTCCAGACTTGACCTCATCAACACGGACACCTGTCTTAGAGAACATGAAGCCAGCTGGTCCTTTTGTGGCAGGGCTGAAGTGCAGAGGATATGTTTTTTTGGGGATTATGTTCATTTTCATGGCAAAGGGGGACTTTGCCATTAATTGCAATTCATCTGATGACTCTTCAGAACATTCTCGAGTATATGCAAATTGCCATCATAAAAACTGAGGCAGCAGACTTTGTGAAAATTAATATTTGTGTCATTCTTAAAACTTTTGGCCACGGTTGTACATACAGAACAAGAGGAGATACTAAGATAGGGTTTTACAACCAGGGTTCCCCCAGAGGTTGCTAGGGGTTCTGCTGTAGATATACAGTGAAACCTTCGAATTCGAGTATTGTGGTTAACAGGCGTTTCTCAATACGAGCATTTCTTTTTTGAAAATCCTGACTTGGTTTGCGAGTGTTGTCTCGCAATACGAGCAGCATTTAGGCCACAGTGGTATGCAGTACCGCATTTGGCCAGAGGTGTGGGGCGCTGGAGCCGATCGGAAATACTCAGTTTCCGAGCCTTCCCGAGGCTCTCCGGCACCCCCCACCTCTGGCCACATGGGGTATTGCATGCCATAGAAGTCAATGCAGAACAAATTATTTTAGTTTCCATTGACTTCTATGGGGAAACTCGCTTTGATATGCGAGTGCTTTGGATTTCGAGCATTCTCCTGGAACGGATTATGCTCATAATCCAAGGTTCCACTGTCATTTTTAGCAGGGGTTTTTCTGAAACCGGAAAGGGTTCCACCATGTTGAAAAGTTTGAGAAAGGCTGTACTAGGAATTCCACCCAAGCTACAGAAGAGAGGTGTAACAACAGGTACCCAGTATTAGACATGTGCACACTGAAATATTTTGTTTCGGAAATTTTGTTTTCGTCCGAAAAATAAATTTATTTAGTTACTCCCGAAATTATTTTTTATTTATTTTGTTTCGTTATAAAATGCATTTGTCCGAAAATCCGAATTAGTTAGGCCGCGTACACACGATCGGTCCAACCCGATGAGAATGGTCCGACGGACCATTTTCATCGGGTCACCGTTGAAGTGGCCTGATGGTCTGATGTGCGTACACACCATCAGTTCAAAAACCGATCGTGTCAGAACGCGGTGACGTAAAACACTACGACGTGCTGAAAAAAATGAAGTTCAGTGCTTCCGAGCATGCCTCGACTTGATTCTGAGCATGCACAGGTTTTTGAACCGATGCTTTTGAGTACTAACCATCGGTTTGGACCGATGGTCAGGCGTCCATCAGTCCGATTTTAAAGCAAGTTTTAAAACTTTGGTCCGAAGGACGACGGACCGATGGGCCATACACACGGTCGGTTTGGACCGATGAAACTGGACTTCAGTCCATTTTCATCGGTTTGGACCAATCGTGTGTACGCGGCCTTTAGGTCGAATCTGTCATTGAAGGCTTATGGTGTCTGTCGAAAATGTTCTAAGAAGATGGATAGGGGGAGTGGTGGGGGTAGCTACATACAGACGTACCGATCTCTACATTTTCCTCCTGCAGCCGCTAAATGCCTACGGGGGGGGGGGGGGAGTGGGAATTTAGCGGCTGCAGGAGGAAAATGGTTCCTCTTTATGTAGCCCCCCCCCCCCACCCGCTGCTCCTCCTATCCAGGTGTACATAGGAGCCTTGTCTGAGAGGTGTAGGTACACCCCTGAGAGACAGAAGATTCTCATTGTTCAAGGAATCCCTAGCAACCTCTGGAGGAACCTTAGGCTCGTTGGTTGGCTGGCTGGCTCTATACAAACATGGCCAAAAGTTTTGAGAATGACACAGATTTTTAATTTCACAATGTCTGCTGCTTTTTTGTCAGATGTTACTATGTTATTCTGAAGTATAATTACATAAGTGCCAAAGGCTTTTATTGACAATTCCATTAAGTGTATGCAAAGAGTCAATATTTGCAGTGTTGACCCTTCCTTTTCAAGACCTCTGCAATTCACCCTGACATGCTGTCAATCAACTTCTGGGCCACATCTTGACTGATGGCAGCCCATTCTTGCATAATCAATGCTTGGAGTTTGTCAGAATGTGTGTTTTTTTTTTGTTCATCCGCCTCTTGATGATTGGCCACAAATTCAAATGGGATTAGGGTCTGGGAAGTTTCCTGGACCCAAAATGTTGGTGTTTTGTTCCCAGAGCAACTTAGGTATCACTTTTGTCTTATGGCACGGTACTCCATCATGCTGGAAAAGACATTGTTCGTCAACCAACTGTTCTTGAATGGTTGGGAGAAGTTGCTCTCAGGGGATGTTTTTGTACCATTCTTTATTCATGACTGTGTGGCAAAATTGTGAGTGATCCCACTACCTTAGCCGAGAAACAACACCACACATGAATGGTCTCAGGATGCTTTGCTGTTGCCAAGACACAGGACTGACGGTAGAGCTTACCTTTTTTTCTCTGGACAAGGTTATTTTACAGATGACCCAAACAATCCGAAAGAAGATTTATCAGAGAAAATGCCCCAGTCCTCAGGAGTCCAATCCCTGTACCTTTTGCAGAATGAATATCAGTCTGTCCCTGATGTTTTTCCTGCAGAAAAGTGGCTTCTTTGCTGTCCTTGACATCTAGCCATCCTCCAAAAGTCTTCTCCTCACTGTGCATGCAGATGTACTTACACCTGCCTGCTGCCATTCCTGAGCAAGCTCTGCACTGGTGGGGCCCCGATCCCACACCTGAATCAACTGTAGGAGACGGTCCTGGCACTTGTTGGACTTTCTTGGGTGCCCTAAAGTCTTCTTTACAACAACCCTTGAACCTCTTTTATTAAAGTTCTTGATGATCTGATAAATGGTTGATTTAGGTGCAATCTTAGTAGCAGCAACATTGTGAATCCCTAAGACATGGTTTCTCAACCAGGGTTCCTCCAGAGGTTGCTAGGGGTTGTGCTGAAGGTATACAGTGAAACCTCAGATTGCGAGTAATGTGGTTAACAAGCGTTTCGAGCAATTATTTTTTGAAAATCCTGACTTGGTTTGCGAGTGTTGTCTTGCAATACGAGTAGGATTTAAGCCACAGTGGTATGCAGTACCACATTTGGCCAGAGGTGTGGGGACGCCAGAGCCGAGTGGAGCTGATCGGAAATACTCAGTTTCCGAGCCTTTTCAAGGTTTTCCGATTTCAGCCAGCTGTCCCAGAGCCTTTCGGAGGCTCTCCCGCGCCCCCCACCTCTGGCCACATGGGGTATTGCATACCATAGAAGTCAATGCAGAACAAAGTATTTTAGTTTCCATTGACTTCTATGGGGAAACTCGCTTTGATATGCAAGTGCTTTGGATTACGAGCCTTCTCCTGGAATGGATTATGCTCATAATCCAGGGTTCCACTGTCATTTTTAGCAGGGGTTTTTCCTAAACCGGAAAGTTATTTCAAGGATTCCTCCATGTTGAAAAGGTTGAGAAAGGCTGTACTAAGAATTCCACCCAACCTACAGAAGAGAGCTGTAACAGCAGGTACCCAGTATTAGATGTGGACACTGAAATATTTTGGTTTCGGAATTTCGTTTTCGTACGAAAAATTTATTAATTTAAATACTCCAGAAATTTGTTTTATTTATTTTGTTTCGTTAAAAAAACTGCATTCGTCCGAAAATCTGAATTAATTAAGGTTCGAATCTGTAATTGAAGGCTTATGGTGTCTGTTGAATGTTCTAAGAAGATTCGATGGAGCAGCTAAACTGTACGACGCCGCAATTGTACATTTTCCGGTCGAATGTTCCACCTACAAGCTATAGAAGAATTCTAATGTTGTATGACACTAGAAATAATTATAGTTATAAATTATTATTAGACATACTACAGGAGACGGTCAGAGACTGCAGAAATAGTGATGCTATTAGTAAGCATCAAATTATGATGTGAAACGCGTCCCTGTATGTCCACTTTTTGTCATTGACTGCTTTTGGATTATTTTGGATTATATTTTTGGATTTTATCCTTTGAAATTTTAGAATAAAACTTGCTTTAACAGAGTGCAGCAGTTCAGGATGTTCCTTCCTTCTCATGGATTAGTGCAGAGCCAGTTATCTTAGACTGCAGAAATACTACAGGAGACGGTCAGAGACTGCGGACATACTACAGGAGATGATCAGAGAGTGCATTCATGCTACAGGAGATGGTCAGAGACTGTAGACATACTACAGGAGATGATAAGAGACTTCAGACATGCTACAAGAGATGGTCAGAGACTGCAGACATATTACAGATGATCAGAAACTGTGGACCATACTACAAGAGATGATCAGAGACTGCGGACATACTACAGGAGATGGTTAGAGTCTGCGTACATACTACAGGAGACGGTTCAGAGACTGCAGACATACTACAACGGTCAGAGACTGCAGACATACTACAGGAGATGGTCAGAGACTGCAGACATGCTACAAGAGATGGTCAGAGACTGCAGACATGCTACAAGAGATGGTCAGAGACTGCAGACATACTACAGGAGGTGATTAGAGACTGCGGACATACTACAGAAGATGGTCAGCAACTGCAGAACATAGTACAAGAGATGATCAGAGACTGTGGACATATTACAAAAGATGATCAGAAACTGCGGACCATAATACAGGAGATGATCAGAGACTGCATTTATGGCTGAACCCAGTGTAAGGCCCCGTACACACGACCAAGCTTCTCGGCAGAATCCAGCGAGAAGCTCGCTGGGATCCATATTCTGCCGAGAAGCTCGATCGTGTGTACGTTTTCGCCGAGCGAGGCGTCGAGCCAAAATAGAGAGCAGGTTCTCCATTTCCTCGACGGGCCATCGGGACTAATGGCTCGACGCCTTTTTCGACAGCCTGGTCGACGAACTCGACGGCCAGCCGAGAACCTCGTCGGGCGGAACGATGGGTTTAGCCCGACGAGGTTCTCGTACGTGTGTACGCGGCCTCAAAGTGTATAGTATCGCAGGATTGCTCCACTCTATTTAAACCAGCTCTGCAGGATCAAGTCAGTAATCTTCCTTTGAAAAGTACACACGTGATAGAAGACAGCAGCACATCCAATTTCCAAAATACAAATTGTCTTACAAACAGTGAACTGGTCAAGATTAGTGGAGGACAATAAACGGTTAATGGGTCTGTGAAGCTTCTAGCCAGTGTTTTGTCGTGACGGTTCCCCTATCGGAGAGGGTCCGGCTTCGACTGCGCAGTCGGAGGCCACGGAAATCTCTGAGCCTGAACAGCTGTTTCGTCAGCTGTAGTCGGAGCATGCGTAATGAACACGGCGCTCACTCTCGATGCTCGGGGCTGTTTATACACGCCGCTCTGCTCGCTCTATACAGCAAGGGGCGGATACTTTTCTCAAAGGGGCGGATATGTTTATAAATGCTTGAATCTCAATACAGCAAGGGGCGGATATGGTTATAAGATGCCGCATGATGGCCAGTGCTTTATGATGGTCAGTGCTTTTTGAGCAGCCCCTTTCAAAAAAGCACTGCCCATGATAAAGCACTGGCTATCATGCCTCTTCTAACCATAACCGCCCCTTTCTGAAAATCATCCGCCCCTTGCGATATAGAGCTCAGCCCCCGAGCATCGGGAGCGAGCGCTGTAGTTCTGACTAAATGGTTCATCCTATCGATATGGTTCCCCCTTGACTACGCAGACGCAATCCGAGCAGATGGAAATCACGTTTTCAGGTGTACCTGCCCCTCAGTTGTTATTGCAACAGGTCCAGGGCGACGTGGACCTCGCTGTAAGTAGCCAGTCGGCCTCACGTCCTCGCTTCGCTCGCTCGGTCTCCTGGCTCTTTTTTTTACATGCTCCAAGTCCACGGGGACGGTAATGAGCCTGGATGCCGCCCGAGCCGCGCATTCGCCGTGTACACCTGAAGAACAGCTGATCAGGTTCGGAGTTTCCGCGGGCTTTGTCTGTGCTTGTGCAGTTAAGCCCGGACCCTATCCAATAGGGGAACTAGCTCGACAAGACACCATGTTCATTACTCATGCTCCGTCTACAGCTGTTCAGCCTTGGATATTTCTGTCGGCTCGGATTGCGCCTGCGCACTCCAGCCCAGACCCTATCCGATAGGGGAACCGTATCTTTAGAACACCGGAACTAGCAGTAAATCCTTCCAAAAAACATCACACAAACCATGCAGCACACACAGAGCTCTGGCTAAATACCTGAGAAGTGGCTGAAATGGTTAACAGCCAGCCATGTGTCACACTGTCACTGGACAGAGAATGCCGAACAAATCTTCTCGGTGTTAAGGCAGAGTGTATGGTATATGTACAGAGTGCGACGAGAAGAAGTAGAGACTGGGGGATGTAAGGACTTTGGTGTCTAGTCTGTGGAACCCCCTGAGATGCTCTGGTAGCTCTCCTAGGAGATAAAGGGTTAAGTCCAGAGCCTGCCCTGTGTACACCATGAAGGAACACTAATAATGAGGAGAATGGGCTTTGTGCTCTGACAGGGTAAGGTGACTGAATAAAGCAAACACTGTGTTCTATGAGCAGACAAAGGGCCGCGCTGGGAGACGGCCAGTAAGAATGCGGTGTAGCCGGCTGCTCGGTGTGGACAGTGTGGGATAACAGCGAGCCCTCAGCCCTCACAGGATTGTCACTGGGAGACTCATCATATCACAGGGGAGGAGACTGGCAGCACTGAGGAAGACGCTCCTTCAGCCAATCAGCGCTTGGCTTACATGACACTGCACAGCTGGAAGGAAGCGATGTGTACTGTGTGTGCGGTATGCCCGGTGTCAGCTGATCGCCTCCATCCCTCCCCCGATAACACCTGGTGATGCTTCTGTGCCCGGAGTGTAGCCGGGGAATACACACACCCGACCCCCCCCTGTACCGGGATCCGGCCTCCGATCACTGCTGACAAGGGTGTGTCCGGTAAGTCCGATCACTGCAAGCACCTACTATTGGGGGAGGATGGACGATACCATCTTATATATACCCTGTACTGTACTGGGGGAGGGGTGGGGGTGGACATCACTATTATACAGTACAGTATATATATATATATATATAGTATATATCGCTTGTACTTGGGGGGGTCATCATCATTATATAGTATTATATAGTATATATCTCTTGATCTGGGGGGATGGACATCACAATTATACAGTGTGTATGTATATATATATATATATAGTATATATCGCTTGTACTTGGGGGGGGACATCGCCGGCATATAGTATATATATCCCTTGTACCGGGAGGGAATCACATCACCATTATACAGTATATATCCCTTGATCTGGGGGAATGTATATATATGAGTATATATTGCTTGTACTGGGGGGGTGGACATCACCATTACCCCTGGAGGCGCTTCTGGATTGTTTTGGGTGGCACATTTACCTCGTGGCTCTTCGGAAATTCCTAGGGGTGAATGGTGCATATAGCAGTAGTAAAAGAATGTCCGCAACAAGTGTCTTTTCTGTGCTCTTTATTACCCAGCGGGGTAAAAACAATGAACGATGAAAGGATAGAGTTTGGAAGAAGAAGGAAAACAGCAGATTCAGGCGTAGCATTTGGAAACAGTCCTGCTCCCATGTGTAACACTTCTTGCGCCACTCCTACCTGAGTGGGCTTAGTGTACCCGGACAGGCCTCTCTCACTAACCTGGCAGCCGGAGTATCACTCAAACCTTTTGAGGAAAAAGTCTCTGCCACAGACCCTCCTGGAATGGACTTCCACCTCTGCCACAGGCCCTCTCTGATTGCAGTTACGGAGGCAATCCTCCTTGGGTGAATTACGCCTGGATCTCCTTCTTAACGTCGCTCAGGTACCGACGGACAGGGGATCAATCCTTCACTGCCCAGCTACCTCGATCCACGGTGGTTTGTCGAAATCCTTTTGGACCGCCAGCCTCTCATTGGCGCTCCTCAGACGGACTCCCCAACGAACAGCTCTACCGCTTGGGATCCTCAAAAGTGGGAACCCAGTCGATCACTGGGTCCCCGTTGCTGACCAATATGGTCCAGGAACACCGCGTGGCACGCACGCCCTGGGCAGGTAGGCCATAACACCGGGGCGCCGTAATGTGGTCACCCTAAAGGTGGATGCCACCTGGAAGAAGAAGACGACCCAGACTCAATGGCGTCTGTTCCATAAGTACCATCTCCCAGCATGCCCAGCGAGGACACTTCCTCCTGATTGGCTGCTGGTAAAGGACACCCAAGCCTCAACTCCACTGCTGCCATCTGTCGCCCCGGGGTGGGATAACACCCCAGCAACAACAGAATGAGCCCACAGTACAGCTAAGCTGAAACAGAGACCCTACTCGAACATTGTAATTGGAATCGGAGTCATTAGCACTCTGATCACCCTCTAAATTTCAATAGCACCGGTACTTGGAAGTTACCAGGCGCTACATACAGTGTGTGTGTGTGTATGTGTATATATATATATATATATATATATATATATCTTGTACTGGGGGGGGGGTGGACATCAACATTATACAGTATATATAATAAATATCCCTTGTACTGGGGGGGGGGTGGACATCACCATTTTACAGTATATATAATATATATCCCTTGTACTGGGGGGGGGGGGGTGGACATCACCATATTACAGTATACTGTATATAATATATATCCCTTGTACTGGGGGGGGTGGACATCACCATTATACAGTATATATAATATATATCCCTTGTACTGGGGGGGTGGACATCACCATTATACAGTATATATAATATATATCCCTTGTACTGGGGGGGGGTGGACATCACCATTATACAGTATATATAATATATATCCCTTGTACTGGGGGGGGTGGACATCACCATTATACAGTATATATAATATATATCCCTTGTACTGGGGGGGGGGTGGACATCACCATTATACAGTATATATAATATATATCCCTTGTACTGGGGGGGGTGGACATCAACATTATACAGTATATATAATATATATCCCTTGTACTAGGGGGGTGGACATCACCATTATACAGTATATATAATATATATTCCTTGTACTGGGGGGGGTGTGGACATTACCATTATACTGTATATATAATATATATCCCTTGTTCTGGGGGGGGTGGACATCACCATTGACCAGTATATATAATATATATCCCTTGTACTGGGGGGGGGGGTGGACATCACCATTATACAGTATATATAATATATATCCCTTGTACTGGGGGGGGGGGGGGGTGGACATCACCATTATACAGTATATATAATATATATCCCTTGTACTGGGGGGTGGACATCACCATTATACAGTATATATAATATATATCCCTTGTACTGGGGGGGTGGACATCACCATTATACAGTATATATAATATATATCCCTTGTACTGGGGGGGTGGACATCACCATTATACAGTATATATAGTTGTACTGGGGAGGGATGGACTTTGGAGATGCTAATCATGGCCAGGTAAATACAGCCAATCAGAACCTTCACGTAGCAGCAGTACATAGAATACAGAAATCTATTGGAGTGTTACAATTTAGGGTGACCACACATGACGCACATCATAAAATGATCGAATTACTCTGATCGAATCCAAGCTAAATTGAGGTCTACATCGATCGTAAAGGAAGTTATGGCTATTCGATTGTTTGTACATTTGATAATTTCTCATTGAATCCCACATTGATCAGATAGTAATATCAAAGCGTGTGTACGCAATAGATAGAACTACCAACAATCATGTAGTGCATGGGTCTGTCTGATTGGATACAGATTGATTGGATAGTTTAGGTCAGTCTTCTTATTACAGTTTTGGTAAATCTAAAGTAATTGTAAAGGGAAGAAAAAAACATTTGTTTTTACTTATTTCATGACAAGGGTATTTCTTTTGGTGGTATTTGATCACCTCTGCGGTCATTATTTTTTTGCGCTATAAACATAAAAAAAGCGCCAATTTTGAAAAAAAGCAATATTTTTTACTTTTTGCTATAATAAATATCCCCAAAAAATATATATAAAAAAACATTTTGTTCCCCCTCAGTTTAGGACGATACGTATTCTTCTACATATTTTTGGTAAAAAAAAAATCAATAAGTGTATATTGATTGGTTTGCGTAAACGTTATAGCATCTACAAAATAGGGAATAGATTTATGTCATTTTTTATTTATTTTTTACTAGTAATGGCAGCAATAATTTTTTTTTTTTTGTTATCAGGGCTGCGACATTATAGCGGACACAAATCAGGAGAAAAAAGTATATGGACAGCCGCACACCAAAAATAACCTTAGAAGGTAGCCTTTATTTGTGCAAAAGGATAAAAACACTACAAAACACAGAAAGCAGTGGGATATAAAACTGACGCGTTTCGCACAGAGGTCTAGTGTTTAGTTAAAGCGGACACAGTGGACACTTTTGACACTATTTTGGGACCATTGTCATTTTATACAGCGATCAGTGCTGTAAATAGCCACTGATTGTGGTATAAATGACACTGGCAGGGAAGGGGTTAAACACTAGGGGGCGATCAAGAGGTTAAGTGTGTCCTAGGGAGTGATTCTAACTGTGGGGGGATGGGCTACCACTGACATGACAGAGATCACTGCTCCCGATGACAAGGAGCAGTAGATCTCTATCATGCCACTAGGCAGAACAGGGAAATGCCTTGTTTATATAGGCATCTCCCCATTCTGCCTCTCACGATCGCGGGCCGCCGGCGAACATCGAGTTCACAGGACCCGCAGGCTCGCTCCTGCTGCGCTTGTCCCCAGGGTGGATTTTATTTTACTCACAATTTAAGGCTCCATTCACACCTAGGCGTTTTTACGCCTGAAGCGCGACGCTACAATACGCCGGAGGGTCGAAATGGCATTGTTCTCTATGGAGACTGTTCACATCTCCTAACGCAGAACGCCGTACGTCGATAGAACGCCGAACGACGACTTTCAAACAAGTCCCGGACCCTTTTTCGACGCGCGTATCGGGCGGCTTCGGCGTTCGGCATAGCCGACAATGAATGTAAAAAAAAACGCGGTTAAATACGACGCGTTTTGTTGCCGCAAATCGCGGGACAAAACGCCTATTTTTTGTCGCCGTAAATCGCCTACGCAAAGGTGTGAATGCAGCCTAAATCACTAGTAAAAGGCTTGATTTAAATCATGATTTTTAAAGAGCTACTAATCTCTGTCCCGGAGAGGCTTCTCCTCTGACCCGCCGTCACTCACAGACCGTCCCATTCACTTTAATGGGATGGCTGGTGATGCAGCAGTGACACTACAATGTAAGGAACGTGGCGGGAGCAGGTGAGTGGTTACCCACTAATAGGAGCTGCCATGATGGATCTGAAATGACAGGTGCTCTTTAAATGTAAGGATTCTGACAGACCGATTTGATCAGATTTGTCTGCTGGCTGTTTTGGTTTGATCGCTGTACACAGGATCAAACCAAAATCCCCGCCAGCAGACAGCGCGGTGATGTGGCGATGACGTTGATGCCGCCACGTCACCGCACCAGGAAGTAAAACACTTCCGCGCATGTGTCGAATCCATTCGACGCATGTGCGGGCAGATATGTCTGCTGGTTAGCATACTAACCAGCAGACATATCGGTCTGACGGGTTCCCAGCAGACAGATTTTAAAGCAGGCTTTAAAATCTGTCTGCTGGACAAATCCGTCTGCTTGCCCGTACACACAAGCGAATCTGTCTGCTGAGAGGGTCTGTCAGACCGTTTTCAGCAGATAGATTTGATCGTGTGTACGCGGCCTTTCTCTTAAAATCTCCATAGGCGACGTTTAAAAAATTCTACAGGTTGCATGTTTTAAGTTACAGAGAAGGTGTAGGGCTAGAATTATTGCTCTTGCTCTACCAATCGCGGTGATACCTCACATGGTGTGGTTTGAACACCGTTTACATATGCGGGTGCAACTTACGTATGCGTTCGCTTCTGCGCGCAAGCTCGGCGGGACGGGGGACGTTTTTTGGCTCCTACCTTTTTTAGCTGTCTCCTAGATTCCAAGCAAATTATCAAACCCTGTTATAGGGTACCTTGGAAGATGGTAGAACACATTACTTGTATATTGTCCCATCAGGAACTAAATAATGTAAAATAAATATAATTTATAAGCTCCATTATACTGGCAGGATCAGCAGGTATAATTCGGGAGCTAGACAGGGACATGGGAAATGGCACTTTTGTTATGGAAGGTGACATAGTGATTGGACGTAGATTGATGATTGTTATGTGAACATGTGGAAACAATTTAAACTCTGCTTTATTTTTGGACAGTTCATAAAACATTGTGACAGTGCTCAGGATTTCTAATTTTGGCTTCCTGCTGTTTTCAGTTGTTTCTGTGTACATTTCTGTCACTCATCCAGTGTAATAAAATGTCTCCTGGGCCCTGACAGAAATCCTTCCTCTATAGACATCCTGTGTTTTGTACAAAACTCTGTATTTGTATGAGCTGAAAAAAGTCCTCTGCTTCTTGGATGAGTCGTAATAAACAATCAGTCTGAAGTTATACAGCATCTTGTCGGCTCCACCGACCAACCCGAGAGCCTTCCTCTTCCTGCGCCTGCTTTGCATGACATATTGCTTTTCCCACAATCGCCCGGTGTCAGTGTTTCCTATTCAAATTAGAATACAGTATTCATAGACTCAAATACTGACAATATCATGCTGGGCTCATAATGTATGTTTCTGCTTCATCCCCTTATGTTGTAAAAATTGTGACAAATGCTCAATTTTGTTTTTGCATAATGCCACGTACACATGACTGTTTTTTTCAAACCCGATCGTTAAAACAGCCTTGCCTACACGCGATTGTGAAAACAAAAATGCTCTAGCAAAGCGCGGTGACGTACAACACGTACGACGGCACTATAAAGGGACAGTTCCATTCAGATGGTGCCACTCTTTGTGCTGCTTTTTCTGATTTCCTGTTAGTAAAAGACGATTCGCGCTTTTCTGTCTGTTACAGCGTGATGAATGTGCTTACTCCATTAAGAACGCTAGTTTTACCAGAACGAGCGCTCCCGTCTCATAACTTGCTTCTGAGCAATGCGCATTTTTTCACGTCGTTAAAGCCCACACACGGCCATTTTTTTCGATGTTAAAAACGACAACGTTAAAAACTTAATGAAAAATTTGAGCATGCTCGAAATTTTTAATGCCCATTTTTTACAAAAAAAAAATGTGCAAAATGCTCTGGAGCCCATGGACCGTTTTCATCGGACATGTCTCCTCGGGATTTTCGTCCGGCGGTGTGTACACACCATCAGATCAAAATTCCCACCGGCAGACATCGCAGTGACGTGGCGGTGACGCCGCCACGTCACCGCACCAGGAAGTAAAAAACTTCCACGCATGCGTCGCATCCATACGACACTTGTGTGGGCAGATATGTCCGCTGGTTAGTGTACTAACTAGCGGACATATCCGACGGACATGTCGCCGGCGCCAGCATGCTTTAAAATTTGTCCGCCGGTCAGACATGTCCGCTAGCCCATACACACGATCGGACTTGTCCGCTGAACTGGTCCGTCGGACCCGTTTCAGCGGACAAATTTGATCGCGTGTACGCGGCCTCAGAGTTTTTCAATGCCTCATGGGACTTGTAGTTCCGCAACAGCTGGAGGGTTTAGATTCAGTCCACCCAAAACGGATGATTTTTTTTTTTTTTGTGGATGCTGGATAGTTAAACCATTTTTAATCCATTGCTGGGATCTAAATGCTTAAGGCCTATTTCCAGGAAAAGTACAAATCCTCCCTTGCAGTAGAGCTGCTCCCACACTGCAAGGGTCAAATGCCTTTTTAGTTCTAGGAAAGTGTTTCTCAGCTGCAGGACCACAGGCTTCCTTCTGTTGTGCCACGGCTATTGTGGTCACAGTGTTTTTAAAAGGTTTTTATTTGCCAAGTACACATACAAAGAAGATAACAGAGTACACAGGGTACAATCATAATTGTAAACATCCCTAAAATGTAGGGAGAAAAAAATTCCCCTTTTTCTCTATCTTTACATGCAGTATCTTTTCAGAAACAATCATAACATGGATAGATATGTAAATGCAAATAGCACTTTCCTGCCGTATTCAAACTATAAAACATCGCACTCCAGTCATAGGTGTACAGTACATTACATCAACTTATATTATGAAAAAAAGACACAGAGCACTGAAAAGAAAAAAAAAGGTCAAAGAATATAGACCAAAAAATAAAAACAAAAAAGGAACAAGAACACCCCCTAAACCAGTGTGTCGTGTGCAGCCATCTCCCCGACCCCAAAGTACTCCCCCTATCATTTCACATTGAGCAATGTTCAATTCAACCAAAGATAAGTTCCCCTAAACTTCCCCAGCAGTAGTGTCCTTGGAGTCCACCCATCTACCCCATACTTTATGATTTTTTTTCCTACTGCCTCTTGCCTCATAAGTCATTTTATACAGCGTGACATTTGCATTAACCAAGCCTTTCCAAGCAGATAGAGTAAGGCCGCGTACACACGATAGGTTAGCCAGTGGACAACAGTCTGATGGACCGTTTTCATCGGTCAAAACCGATCTTGTGTGGGCCCCATCGGTTATTTAACCTTTGGTTAAAAAAAAGCCAACTTACTTTAAAATTTAACCGATGGATGCCTAACCGATAGGTCAAAACCGATCGTTAGTAGGCACGACCATCGGTTAAAAATCCATGCATGCTCAGAATCAAATCGACGCATGTTTGGAAGCATTGAACTTCATTTTTTTCTGCACGTCGTTGTGTTTTACGTCACCGCGTTCTGATACGATCGGTTTTTTAACCGATGGTGTGTAGGCACATCAGACCATCAGTCAGCTTTATCGGTTAACTGATGAGAATGGTCCGATGGACTGATCGTGTGTACGAAGGGTCACTAAAGGAATTTTTTTTTTTAGCTAAATAGCTTCTTTTACCTTAATGCAGTGCTGTTTTCATGTTCTCGTTGTTCGTTTTTTGCTTTGAAGTTGCTGTAATTCTGCTCTGATCTCCATACTTCTTGCTTGTCTGGCTTCTTATGAAAAATCTCATGGCAGTTTTTCACTGTGGTCTAAGCTGTGTGTCTAAAACTCCTCAGAACCAATCAGATTAATTTTAAAAACAAAACACTGCCCTGGATTTGTTTGTTTTTGTCTTGTGTCTTCTGTACTTCACAGAAACATGAAATTAGTTTAACAATGAAAGTGAAACTAGAGGCACATTATATGATTGATTTTTATCTATTTTTAATCATTTTTAAAAGGAATCAGTTAACTTTTATGTCTCTATACCCTGTAAACAGTAATTTCAGCAAAAACATTTTTTTTCCTTTAGTGACCCTTTAAGATAATCCCTCCTTACCCAGTTTAGGACAATCAACTTCCTGACATAAAAGAGCAGCCTCAAGAATGTTTGCATATTATTACTCATTACTTCATCTTCTATAATACCTAGGAGGCACATAAGTGGACTACATATGTTCGGGAGATCAAAAGTATCCGCGATAAACTGGGTTACCTGCGACCACAATGGACGTATCCTGTTACACTCCCACACCATGTGAATAAAAGTACCTTCCACCACCAGGCACTTATGACAAATAGGGTCATCTCTTCTGCCCATCCTATATAATCTGTGTGGTGTGTAATACATTTGGTGCAGGTACCTCAGTTGTATTAGTTTGTCCCTAGCAGAAATTACTGTAGGTAGATAAGACGTCAAAACCCCCTCCCACTTAGTTTCAGTCGATTCAGGAATCACATCAGTCCATTTGAGTCTCAATTTCTCCTCCCTCGGCTGCTTCCTTCCCATGAGTACAGCATAATAAACAGAAATGTTTTGGTGTGTTGAGGTTCTACACTCAATACTTCCAACTTAGCCCTGGTTCACACTGGTGCGTTTTGACATGCAATTTGGCATGTCAAATCGCATTTCAAAACGGTGGATTTTGCCACAAATTGCCGGCAATGGCACTGTCCTAATTGGCGCGGCGCTGCATCTGCGGCGCTGCACCGATTTCAAAAAGTAGTCTCTGTACTACTTTTTGCGATTTCAGCCCGCGATTTATATTGACATCTGTGCAGAAACCTACACAGATGTCTCTTAAATCGCGGCCGAAATCGGGACTGCCAGCAGGTGTCAAATCCTGCGAGTTCAGCTGAACTCGCACTGCTTCACTCCCGCAGCCCAGTGTGAGCCTGGGCTGAGTGTTTTCCAAAATAATAGGCCCCGCACCAAATTGAGCATGAGCAGCGTGCTTCAACCTGGTGTAATGGAATAACCATGAGTCAGGAAAACCCATCTCTCTCTTTAATTGCGCAAATGTTTTGAGTTCGCCCTTATCAAATAGTTGGTGCAAATAGACAAGGCCAAATTTGGCCCATCTATGACCATCATCCAGCAGGAGAAAATTTGGTAGCCTGGGATTAAACCATAGTGTGGCGTTAGGTGATAAGTGTAAGGGGCCATCCTGTACATGTTTCATACAAATCTCAAGCACCCGCTTAGCCGATTTGAGCACAGCCACTCCACCCACCGTGGGAACCTCCCCCCTATAGAAAAAGTTCAGCAGCGTCTCGTAAGAAGTTGCCTCCACCGCAGTAGCGGCATTGTTCAGCTGTGGGAACATTCACCAGTGAGCCTGGACCAGCTGTGACACCAAGTAGTACAAACGGAGGTCGGGATTCGCCAAACCTCCCCTCCCTACCGGCAACTGCAAGACAATCAGCGACACCCGGGCCGCCCCGCTGTCCCACAAGAAAGAGGTCAGCAGGGAGTCAATGTATCTGAACGTCTTCCTAGGAATGTATAATGGGGCGTTAGAGAGAACATACAAAAATTTTGAGAGAAAAATCATTTTAAATAAATTGGCCCTACCCAACAACGTAAGCGGAAGATCCTTCCATTTCTGGACCCTGTCTCTGAAGGGGAAGTGGGGGGTGCTAAGTAATCTGCCCTCCATGCCTCACATCTGATGCTTGGTGACTCCCTGGGTCCACCATTGTAAGGGGACACACTGACCACCATGTCAAGGGACACACTGACTACCAGCATAATAGCCTATACACACGATCCAAAAATCAGATGAAAAATACCGCTTTCAAAGCTATCGTACGATAATTAGATCACGACACTTCATCCGATATTATCCGACCGAACAAATGCAAAAATGTTTCTCGTAGCATACCAGATTGTACGATTTTTGTTTAATCAGTACAGTCGTCTGAAAATACAATAGAAATACACTACAACATATGGCATTGCTTCTGATTTTTTTTATTTTTATTTTGTCGTACGAGAATTTTCAAAACTTTAGAAATCTCTCCATTTTGGATATGCGACCAGCATGTAGTCCAATTTTTGGATCGTGTGTACGGGTCATAAGAGTCATTCTGGCTTGTGGTGCCACTCAAATCGCTAATGTATCTACTCCAGTGATTCACGATGATGTGAGTCCCAACGTCTAAGGCCGCGTACACACGAGGGGATATGTCCGCTGAAAACGGTCCGATGGACCGTTTCAGCAGACATCTCCGCTCGTGTGTATGGGCTAGCGGACAGATTTCTCCACCCGACAGATTTCAAAGCATGCTTTGAAATCTATCCGGTGGGAATCTGTCCGCCCGACATGTCTGCTGGTTAGTACACTTACCAGCAGACATGTCGGCCCCCACCGCCGCCGCGCCGCTGCCGAATGGATTCGGCGCATGCGCGGAAGTGTTTTACTTCCTGGTGCGGTGACGTGGCGGTGACGCGGCGGCGTCAACGTCACCGCCGCGTCACCACTACGTCACCGCGCCGTCCGGCGGCGGGGAATTTGATCCGATGGTGTGTACACGCCATTGGATCAAACTCCCGATCGGACATATCCGATGGAAATGGTCCGCGGACCGTTTTCATCGGATATATCCGATCGTGTGTACGCCGCCTAAGATATGCATCCAGGAATCATGATAATCTGTGTAATGCAGACACCGTACTCCCAACAGCCCAATGTGTGATATGGGTGTAGAACGGCCTCAGCTACTCCCAAGCCATGCCTGCTGATGCATTTGGCCTGCCCTTGGGTCTTAGTTATAAAGATCTGCTTCCAGGGCCGGTCATTCGCAGGTAATTATATCCAGATTCCTTAAAGTGGTTCTAAATTCTCAAGGTTTTTTACCTTTTGTGCACTCTGTGCATGAAGGTAAAAAAAACCTTCTCTGTGCAGCAGCCCCCCAAATACTTTCCTGAACCCCATCGCGATTCAGCCAACCTCAGCTCTCCTGGGACCTTCTCCTCTTTGACTGCTGTCACATCAATGAGCCAATAAGGAGATCAAGGGGGCCTGGCCGAGCAGTGGCTCTGTGTGTAAATGGACACGCAGAGCAGTGGTTCGGGAGCAACCCTGCTTGGGTGCCCCCATTGCAAGCTGCAGGCTTTGGGGGCACTCGGCAGGAAGGAGGGGCCAGAAGCACCGACGGGGGACAAGGAAAGAGGATGATTGGGGGTATAGAAAATCTAAATTTCCTTTAAAGGGTAAGTCCACCCTAACACTAAAATCTATACATCTACAGACATCCATGATCTAACACTAACCTATCTAACCCTGTAAAGAAGAAATCAGTACACACACCTTTTTTGACGATCCTGTCTGGTCTCCAGCGGTGGAAGCTCTGCAGAGTCTGTGAAATGAATGGAATGTGGCGTCACATATAGACTTACTATGGGGCTTCTGTTGGTGGTCATGTCCTCCGCACCCACCTACACAGCGAAGCTGCAGCTGACAGCTCAGCGTGGGATCGGGTCGGATAGAGATTTTAGTTTTAAAGTTACATTAAAGGATAACTTAAGTCATAGCAAATTGCCCAAAATTTAAACATGTATACATTCAGAGGATCATGTGATCGTTAGCCGATCCTATTGGCTCATGATCGTTTGTATGAGACTAGGAACTGCCGGTGACAGCTCAGCTTCCATTCTGGGAGCGTGCTATGGACCATGCTTTCAGTACAAACACAAGCCCTTAGATATGTGGCACCTCGGGAGAAGGGCCACCTCTGTATATAGGGCCACCACATATATGTGTGATATTGGCATCAATATTAGGGATTGACTATAAATTTTATAATCAAGTAAATTTTGCAATAATTTAATTTGGCATCAAGAATATCTCAATGAAATACCATTTATATTGTATTTGTTTTGTATCCGTAAACAGCCATTATAATTGCAAATATATGTATTCATATAGAAATGACCATTTGTTTAATGAGCCAAACTCAATAAAGAACTATAGCGGTATACCTCTACACGGGAATAAGATACATGGTTTCATTGGTTTCTGTGGAGTACAGTAATGGCTGAAAATGTTGGCACCCCAGAAATTTTTCCAGAAAATCAAGTATTTCTCACAGAAAAGTATTGCAGTAACACGTTTTGCTATACACATGTTTATTCCGTTTGTGTGCATTGGAACAAAACAAAAAAGGGAGGGGAGAAAAGCAAATTGGACATAATGTCACGCAAAACTCCAAAAATGGGCTGGTCAAAATTCTTGGCACCCTTAACTTAAAGGGACACTAAAGTCAGGGCTTTTTTAAAAAAAAAATAACAAACATGTTATACTTACCTCCACTGTGCAGTTCGTTTTGCACAGAGTGGCCCGGAAAGCTGTCTTCTGGGGTCCCTCGGCGGCTGTCTGGGCTCCTCCTCGCAAAAGCTTTCCCTCTTCATGCGAGGGCGCTCACATGGAGGAAAGCTTTTGCGAGCGCGCTCCCGTGATACAGCGGCGGCCATAGCCGCCGACTGTATCACTCGGCTCCGCCCCCGGCGCGCCGTGTCATCCGCTCTGATTGACAGCAGCGCTAGCCAATGGCTGCGCTGCTATCAATCCGCCCAGCCTAGCCAATCAACGGCCAGGCTGGGAACCGAAGAGGACGACGTGGACGCGCCCGGGAGATTCGAACGGTCAGGTAAGTACAACGGGGGCTCGGGGGGGGGGGGGGGCGGTGCTGTGAGATGTTTTTTTACCTTAATGCATAGGATGCATTAAGGTAAAAAAACGTGTACCTTTACAACCCCTTTAATATTTAGTTGCACACCCTTTGGAAAAAATAACTGAAATCAGTCACTTTCTATAACCATCAATAAGCTTCCTACACCTCTCATCCGGAATTTTGGACCACTGTTCCTTTGCAAACTGCTCCAGGTCTTATTGGACGAGTGCCTTTTCCCAACAGAAATTTGAAGATCTCTCCACAGGTGTTCAATGGGATTTAGATCTGGACTCATTGTTGGCCACTTTAGAACTCTCCAGCGCTTTGTTACCATCCATTTCTGGGTGCTTTTTGATGTATGTTTGGGGTCATTGTCCTGCTGGAAGACCCAAGATCTCGCACGCAAACCCAGCTTTCTGACACCGGGCTCTCCGGGCTCTTTGCAACCCAAAATCCTTTGGTAATCCTCAGATTTCATGATCCCTTGCACACATTCAAGGCACCCAGTGCCAGAGGCAGCAAAACAAACCCAAAACATCATTGAACCTCCACCATATTTCACTGTAGAGACTGTATTCTTTTATTTGTAGGCCTCATTCCGTTTTCGGTAAACAATAGAATGATGCGCTTTACCAAAAAGCTCTATCTTGGTCTCAAATGTCCACAAGACGTTTTCCCAGAAGGATTTTGGCTTACTTAAGTACATTTTCACAAACTGTAGTCTTGCTTTTTTATGTCTCTGTGTCAGCAGTGGGGTCCTCCTGGGTCTCCTGCCATAGCGTTTAATTTCATTTAACCACTTTGGCCCCGGACCATATTGCTGTCCAAAGACCAGAGCACTTTTTGTGATTCGGCACTGCGTCGCTTTAACTGACAATTGCGCGTGCGACGTGGCTCCCAAACAAAATTTGCGTCCTTTTTTTCCCAGAAAATTGGCGTCATTTTTTCCCACAAATAGAGCTTTCTTTTGGTGGTATTTGATCATCTCTGCGGTTTTTATTTTTTGCGCTATAAACAAAAATAGAGCGACTATTTTGAAAAAAATGCAATATTTTTTAAATTTTGCTATAATAAATATCCCCAAAAAATATATAAAAAAACATTTATTTTCTTCAGTTTAGGCTGATACGTATTCTTCTACATATTTTTCGTTAAAAAAAATCGCAATTAGCGTTTATTGATTGGTTAGCGCAAAATTTATAGCGTTTACAAAAAAGGGGGTAGTTTTATGGCATTTTTATTAATATTTTTTTTTTACTAGTAATGGCGGCGATCAGCGTTTTTTTTCGGTACTGCGATATTATGGCGGACACATCGGACACTTTTGACAAATTTTTGGGACCATTGTCATTTTTATAGTGATCAATGCTATAAAAATGCATTGGATTACTATAAAAATGCCATTGGCAGTGAAGGGGTTAACACTAGGGGGCAGGGAAGGGGTTAAAGGGGTAATTCCCCCAAAAACCTTTTTTTAACATTGACTGAGGCTCGTTATGTCAAGGGGAATCGGGTGGTTTTTTATTAGAAACAAAGCAATACTTACCGTTTTACAGATGCATCGTCTCCGTCGCTTCCGGGTATGATCGTCTGGTCTGGGCGTGCCTATGTGATTGACAGGCTTCCGACGGTCGCATACATCGCGTCACGAGTAGCCGAAAGAAGCCGAGCGACGGTGCGGCTCTATACTGCGCCTGCGCACCGTCGTTCGGCTACTTTCGGAAAATCGTGACGCGATGTATGCGACCTCGGAAGCCTGTCAATCAAATAGGCACGCCTATAGTCGGAGCCCATACCCGGAAGCGTCGGAGACGATGCATCTCTAAAACGGTAAGTACTGCTTCATTTCTAAAAAAAAAAAAACATGATTCCCCTTGACATAACGAGCCTGAATAAATGTTAAAAAAAAGGTTTTTGGGGGAACTACCCCTTTAAGTGTGTTCCTATTTGTGTTCTAACTGTATGGGGGGGTGGACTCACTAGGGGAAATCACTGATCTTCTGTTCATACATTGTATGAACAGAAAATCAGCACTTCCCCCGCTGACAGGAACGAGAGGTATGTGTTTACACACAAAGCTCCCGGTCCCCGCTCTGTAACGAGCAATCGCGGGTGCGTGGGCCTCGGGGGCATGCGGGGGGCGCAAAAGGAGAGGACGTAGAGCTATGTGCTCCCGCGAGACCGCGCCACCGTCCCGCAGTAATATGACGGTGGGCGGTTGGGAACCAGTTAAATGTCGACGGATAGTTGGCGCTGACACTGATCCTCCCTGAGCCTGCAGGACAGCTTGAATTTCTTTGAAACTTGTTTGGGGCTGCTTATCTACCATCGGGACTATACTGCGTTGCAACCTTTCATCAATTGTTCTCTTCCGTCCACGCTCAGAGAGATTAGCTACAGTGCCATGGGTTGCAAACCTCTTGATAATGTTGCGCACTGTGGACAAAGGCAAATCTAGATCCCCGGAGATGGACTTGTAACCTTGAAATTGTTGTTATTTTTTCACAATTTTGGTTCTCAAGTCCTCAGACAGTTCTCTACTCCTGTTTCTGTTGTCCATGCTTAGTGTGGCACACAGACACACAATGCAAAAACGAATGCCTCATACACACGATCGTACGACTTTTTTCGCTTAATAGTCGGAAGTAAAATGAAATAAGCTATTAAAGTCACGAAAATTCTCGTACGACTGAAAAAAATAATCGGAAGTGATGTCACGTGTTGTAATGTATTTGTATTGTATTTTCAGACGACAACTATACTGACTAAACGAAAATCGTACGATCTGGCATCATACGAGGGAAATTTTCGTGCTTGTCCGATCGAATAATATCGGATGAACTGTCGTGATCGGCTCTCGAAAGTAGTGTACACACGATCCGAAAATCGTATGATTCTTCCTCGGACGATCGTTTTCGTCCGATATTTGGATTGTGTGTATGGGCCCTAAAGCCCCGTACACATGGTCGGACATCCAACAAAATTTCCCTTATATTTTTGTCCTAATTGATTTGTCCGATCACACCCATAGCATACACACGCTCTGACTTTTCTGCAAACTTTTCTAAAACTTTTCCATCGTCACATGGTTTTTCTGCTCTTTACTGCCACCCTTTGGTTAACTTCTGCTATTGTTGGTTGATTTTAACATTGGTTCTGAGCATGCGCATTTGTAATTTGTCCAAAAGTCCGATGGTTTGCTGTACACACGATCGGACTTTGCACCATCAGACTTTTGTTGCCTGAAAGTTGGTCCGTTCGCAGACCCAACTTTTTGTCCGATGAAAGCCAAAAAAGTTGGTCCGATGGAACGTACACACGGTCGGACAAATGCGAAAAGTGACGGATTTTGATGTTGGTTGGGCAAAAGTCTGACTGTGTGTACGGGGCTTATGTGAACTTTTCTCCTTTTTATCTGCTTTCAGGTGTGATTTTTATGTTGCCCACACCTGTTACTTGCCCCCGGTGAGTTTAAAGGAGCTTCACATGCTTGAAACAATCTTATTTATCCACAATTTTGAAAGGGTGCCAAGAATTTTGACCAGCCCATGTTTGGAGTCTTGTGTTAAATTATGTCCAATTTGTTTTTTTTCCTCCCTTTTTTTTTTGTTTTGTTCCAATTCACACAAAGGGAATAAACATGTGTTACTGCAAAACTTTTCTGTGAGAAATACTTGATTTTCTGTGAAAACTTCCCTGGTGCCAATAATTTCGACCATGACTGTATGTTGTTGGTAAATACGGCAGGACATTCAA
The DNA here is from genome assembly GCA_029574335.1 of Rana kukunoris. Taxonomy (NCBI): domain Eukaryota; kingdom Metazoa; phylum Chordata; class Amphibia; order Anura; family Ranidae; genus Rana; species Rana kukunoris. Next base: position 510,716,423 of record CM056050.1, read on the forward strand.
ATTTATGGTATGTGTTAATCTGATGAAGTCTTGAGTCTTTCTCAGACAGTACATATCAGTGTCCAATGAGGTCTCAGGCCCGGTTCAATGTGTGTGATGTCAGACATCACATGTGATTCGCACCACATTGCTGTGCACATCACATGTGATTTTTGTGCAATGCGATTTCAGCCATACTAACTGTATGGCTGAAATCGCATTGCATTTGCACCAAAATGGTGTAGGACCTTTTTTTGGTCCGCACGTGAATCGGATCGCATGGGTGTGCGATCCAATTCTTGCACCATTTTACAGTTCGCACTGCGATCTGCGAACCGATCTGAGGGTGTCCTTAACTTTACATTGCCACACGCAGCAGTTCGTAGATCTTAGTGTGAACCACTCATGCGATTCAGGTGTAATGCAGGAACCCGCACTGGATTTGCATTGTTCTCGCCACCAGTATGAACTAGGCCTCAGTATGTATGCCAATTATGGTCTATGATGGATCATCTGCATGCTCCACCAAAACTATAGCTACCGATGTTTGGAACAAACATTGTTAAGCTGCGGGTTTCACCAGCCATGCATGAGTTGAACAATTGAGTTTGATAAGGTACCAGGTGATGGGATTGTTAAGTGGAATTTTAAATACAGATGGAAAAAGGGTGACCAGGCAGACCTTTTGTGGCAGACATACTAAAACTGGATGGTGCCTTAGCTTTAGTCTGAAGGTTATGTTTATTTTCAGTAATCTATTTGATGGCCTACCTTTTTCAGCTGTATCTACTGTGCTATAGATGTAACCAACTACAGCAAAGGCTACAATCTGTATGTGGACAGTGTGTGCGCAACGCCAAAGGAACAGAAAATACATTTTTGCATTTCCATTGTGAAAACTAAACCCTAAGCAAAAGCTAAATACACAGCTGAATGACTGATATGAAAAATAAATATATACGCTGCGCTTTCCACAGTCACATACTATACCAGTGTAAAAAAGAATCATATAAAAATCTCCAGTGAAGAAAGAAAGTGGAAAGTGACAATAGTGCAATAAGAGCCGGTTCACACTGCGGCGGTACAACTTCAGGGGTGACTCGGCAAGGCGTCCTGAAGACGACTTCAGAGGCGACTTGCAAAATGACTTCTGTATAGAAGTCCATGCAGGTCGCCCCCAAAGTCGTACAAGAACCTTTTTCTAAGTCGGAGCGACTTGCATCGCTCCTATTAGAACGGTTCTATTGAATAGAATGGGACGCGACTTGTCAGGCTTACAAAAAAAGGGTTGAAAAACTCAGCTTACACTCGAGTATATGCCGTATATAATACTGGATGCTATGCACATGCACAGGAGACACTTCAGTGTACCTGAAGGGCTGCGAGCATCCATTGTTTAAGGCCCTGTACACACGATCAGACATGTCTGATGAAACTTGTCCGACGGACCGTTTTGATCAGACAACTCTGAACTTGTCTGATGGTCTGATGTGTGTACACACCATCGGACCAAAATCCGATCAGACCAGAACGCGGACAGGTTTTAAAGCATGTTTTAAAACTTTGGTCCGACAAACAACGGTCTGATGGGCCGTACACACCATGAAACTGGTCTGCAGACCAGTTTCATCGGACATGTCCGATCGTGTGTATGCGGCCTAAAAGTCGCAACTTCCCCCAGGTCCCTTCCATGATAGGCGTTTCCCAGCAGACACTGTGTTCAGTGTTCCCCCTATCACCGACTGTCTCTTGTTCGAGGATGAAAAGACGTCCGTGATTGGTGGAACACTGAACGCAGTGTCTGCTGAGAAACTGAATCCAAGGATGAAAAGACGTCTGTGATAGGCTGCTGGGAGACACCTATCACGGAACGGGACCAGGAGGAGACTGCAACTTTTAACCACTTCTGACCAGCCCCACGTCCAAAGACGTAATTTTTTTGAAGATGGATATCTCGGTAACGGCAGCAGCTGCTGCCACAACCAAGATATCCATCTCTTCGTGGGGCGGTCCTGTTAACGATAACGGCGGTCATCGCGGCGGATTCGCCGCGAGATCACCGTTACCGGTGGCGGGAGAGGGTGCCCCCCCCTCCCGCCGCTCTCCCGCGCCCTCCGCCGCTTACCGTAGCCGTCGGTATCGGCGGAGGCGATCGGGTCCTCTTGCTGGCTGTCCGGGGATGCGACTGAGGGAAAAAATGTCCCTCAGCCGTCCCCATACCTCTGCTGGGCGGAAGTGACGTCAAAACGTCATTTCCGCCCAGCGTCTTAAAGAGACATTTAATTTGTTTACATTTTGACTTTTTTTTTTTTTGCATTTAAGCCTGAATATGAGATCTGAGGTCTTTTTGACCCCAGATCTCATATATAAGAGGACCTGTCATGCTTTTTTCTATTACAAGGGATCAAAAATATAGGGAACGGGAAAACATAAAAGCACTCACATGTAGCCGACATCCGAAATAATTCAATCAAAAATAGGAAATACTACATAGAGTAGTAGAAAGGCGGACTTTTTCAGGCAATCACAAGGACATAAAATTTAAGAAAAAATATTTAATTATATATCATAAAATCCAAAAACAAAAAAAAAAAAAAACTAAAATATATACTATACTATACTATATTTTAGTTTTTGTTTTTGGATTTTATGATATATAATTAAATATTTTTTCTTAAATTTTATGTCCTTGTGATTGCCTGAAAAAGTCCGCCTTTCTACTACTCTATGTAGTATTTCCTATTACAAGGGATGTTTACATTCCTTGTAATAGGAATAAAAGTGATAATTTTTTTTTTTTTTTTTCAGTGTTAAACATTATAAAATAAATAGAAATAAAAACGAAAACCCCAAAATTTTTTTTTTAAAGTGCCCCGTCCCGACGAGCTCGCGCGCAGAAGCAAACGCATACGCGAGTAGCGCCCGCATATGAAAACGGTGTTCAAACCACACAAGTGAGGTATCGCCGCGATCGTTAGAGCGAGAGCAATAATTCTAGCCCTAGACCTCCTCTGCATCTCAAAAAATGCAACCTGTAGAATTTTTTAAACGTCGCCTATCGAGATTTTTAAGGGTAAAAGTTTGACGCCATGCCACGAGCGGGCACAATTTTTAAGCGTGACATGTTGGGTATCATTTTACTCGGCGTAACATCATCTTTCACAATATATAAAAAAATTGGGCCAAATTTATTGTTGTCTTATTTTTTAATTCAAGAAAGTGAATTTTTTCCAAAAAAAGTGCACTTGTAAGACCGCTGCGCAAATACGGTGTGAGAAAAAGTATTGCAATGACCGCCATTTTATTCTCTAGGGTGTTAGAAAAAAAAAATATATAATGTTTGGGGGTTTTAAATAATTTTCTAGCAAAAAAAACTGTTTTAGTCTCGTAAGCACCGAATCTGAAAAACAGGCTCGGGGCTGAAGTGGTTAAACAATGAATGGACGCCCGCAGCCTGTCAAGAATTTCAGGTACACTGACGCCATTGTGGCTCTGGCTCTGGCAAACCCAGAAGAAATGGCGAGCCAACATGTCAGCCCCCTCAGCGCTGACCGGGTCAGACTGCAGGAGCTTCGTTCTAAGGTAAGTATTTCATAATGTGCTAGTATGCGATGCATACTAGCACATTATGCCATTTTCTTGCAGGTTTTTATTGTTTCTTCAGCGGTTTACTAACACTTTAATATAAATTTCAGTTCCACGTTATCTACAGGTTCCCTCCCCACCTTATGGCTGGACAGTAACACTAATGCATGCTGTAATTCTGCTTTCTCCTCCTATCAGCATGCTCTTTGCACTTCTGCACACCTCTTTGACTCCTTGTGCTGCTTCTCCTCCTCCGTAAGCTCTGCTGTGCAGTAGACTGCAAGAGGGTGATACCAAGTCAATTTAAAGTACACTGTTTACATTTAATGATGCATTTTTGGTAAAGTAAAAGAGTAAAGTGTACCCAATGGCACTTTTATCCTTTCCAATGCCTAGTACTCACTATGAGAAAATCAGGCGAATGATGGTCTGATTTTACAAGAAGGTGTGTATTATGATGTAACTGAGAATAATTTTAACGAAAATTCTTGATCGAGAAAGGCGAATGTAGCTATGTACTAGCATCTTCCAGGTCATTCTTTGCTTCCGATCATGAGCGTTATTTTCTTTTTTATTATTTCCATAAGATTACTGTACACATTGAATGAATATCGGATGTTGTGTTCGTGTAGATTAAAATTTTTCTAGCTTGCGCCTGCATGTTTTTATTGTCTGAACAGTTGAAATCGGTTGTCGAAAAGCACTGTACTAATGATCAGATAATAGACCGATCGTCGTTCTTACTGAAATTTTCAGCCGGTTTTCTTATTGTGTGTACTGACCACTATTATTATTATTATTTTAGGTACTAATATAGCGCCATCAATTTACGCAGGACATTACATATACATTGTACAGTGTACATTCACATCAGTCATTACCCTGCAATGTAACACCTCCAAACATGGATTGCTCCTCAGAGGGCACCACATGTGTAAACGATCATTAATAGGTAGAAATAGCGGAAGTACCGTACCTGTGCCCTTCAATTACTACTCAAGATCAAACTCCAGTTTTTTGGCACAGGTCTATTTTAAAAGCTTTTACTTTACAAAAGCAAAATACAAAGTATATTTACTTTAGAGCAAAGATTGGAATGATGGACACTTTTTCCAGTTTCAGGCAACTACGCATTTCTATGAACTTGAAAAAGTGATAAACAATCGTTGACAAGTATAGTTTTTACTTAATGGGGTTGTAAAGGTACATGTTTTTTCACCTTAATGCATTCTATGCATTAAAGTTGAGGTCCACCCAAATTTTGGCTGCCCCCGCCACCATCCTTGTTGAGGGAATCAGGAAGTGAAGTGTTGCGGCTTCACTGCCCGATTCCCTGCTGCACATGCGCAAGCGGCGTGGCCCATCCTCACTGGTCCCAGCTGTCTCCTGGGACCAGTGTGTTTCCCACATGACAGCAAGGGGGGTCTATTCCCAGAAGTGGGTGCAAATACCTCCGCTTTAAGGTGAAAAGACATCCGACGATTAGCGGCCCCCCAGCCTCCCGTTTTACTTACTGGAGCCTGGGCTTCTCGGCTTTTCTTGGCTCTTCATTGGATAGATTGATAGCAGCGCAGCTACGAGTATCCAGCCAGTTTCTTGTCATGTACTCCAAAATTTGGAATTAGGAGGTAATTTAAAATGTATTTATTTTGTGCAGTTTTATGACCACAAATGCTCCAGCTTATTAATGTTTCTCTGCTGGCCGACAACGCTGTTGAATCCCATAGCGATGTGATGTCACCAGCCGAGTCCATAGCTTCAGGGCTATGTCGGCTAGCAGAGTTCACACCCACCAGCAACATCAGAGAAAGAGGATAGAGCCTGAGATTTGCTGTGACTAGACCGCATAGACAAATGTAAGAAAAAAAGGATTTCACAGGTATGTTGTGTAGCTTTTCCTTCCATAGTAGACTGAGACGTTGTATGTCTAATGTATTATGTTCAGCTGGAGTGTGAAGGACCCTGTGGCTGGGTGGTCACGGTATGCTGAATGCTTGTAGGTTGAGTCACCTGGTGACCTCCTCGGTCTTTTCGGAGCTTGAATGTATGAATTGCCTCACCGAATCGCCTCAGGAATCCAATTGTTATTTTGTGCAGCTTTACAATAATTATGCTATCCTCCCTGAATTTCCTGTTTATTTCTATGACACATCCCAAAACGGGGGGAGAGAGTAACAACCATTCATCAATCTTTTAACCACTTCCCTACGGCCGTACGAGTATATACGGCCGCAGGGTGGCTCTAAATCTCCGGGCTGCCGTGTTTTCACGGCAGCCCCTTTCCTCGTTCCCAGCGCGCGCTCCAGAGCGCGCAGCGGGGAACTAGTGTACTGGCCGTGTCCCTCGGACACAGCCAATCACAGATCACCGCGAACGGCCAATCAGAGTGGCCGTTTGCGGTGCGATCTGATGGGCCAATGAGAGATGATCTCATATGTAAACATATGAGATCATCTCTCATTGCCTGCTCTCACAATGACAGCGTCCTGTCATAGAGAGAGCATACCGATCTGTGTTCCTAGTACATAGGGACACAGATCGGTCACCCCCCCCTCCCCCTACAGTTAGAACACAATGCAGGAAACACATTAACCCCTTCCTCACCCCCTAGTGTTAACCCCTTCCCTGCCAGTCACATTTATACAGTAATTAGTGCATATTTATAGCACTGATTGCAGTATAAATGTGAATGGTGCCAAAAATGTGTCAAAAGTGTCCGATATGTCCGCCATAACGTCGCAGTCGCAATAAAAATCGCAGATCGCCGCAATTACTAGTAAAAAAAATAAATAATAAAAAATAACAATTCTGTCCCTTATTTTGTAGGCGCTATAACTTTTGCGCAAACCAGTCGCTTATTGCGATTTTTTTTAATTTTATTTTTTAACCAAAAATATGTAGAAGAATACGTATCGCCCTAAACTGAATTTTTTTTTTAAATTGGGCTATTTTTTATAGCAACAAGTAAAAAATATTGTATTTTTTTTCAAAATTGTCGTCCTTTTTTGTTTATAGCGCAAAAAATAAAAATCGCAGAGGTGACCAAATACCACCAAAAGAAAGCTCTACTTGTGGGGAAAAAAGGACGCCAATTTTGTTTGGGAGCCATATCGCACGACCGCGCAATTGTCAGTTAAAGCGACGCAGTGCCGCAAGCTGAAATTTCACCTGGTCAGGAAGGGGGTTTACATGCCCAGTATGGAAGTGGTTAAAGACCAAATTAAATAGTATTAGCATAAAGTTTATAAACTCCTCAACATTCAAACTAAAATGATCTGGTTTTCACATGCCGCGTACACACGATCACTTTTTGTGATGAAAAAAAAACGATGTTTTCAAAAACGTAATTTAAAATCACAGTGTGTGGGCAAAACGTCGTTTTATGTCTTCAAAAAAACGACCAAAAAAAAAATTCGAACATGCTTGAATTTTTTGTGTCGTTTTTCAAAACGTCGTTTTTTGTGTCATAAAAAGTGATGGTGTGTGGGCAAAACGATGTTGAAAACTACGTTTTTAAAGCCGCGCATGCTCAGAGGCAAGTTATGAGACGGAGCTTCAATGGAACAGAGTGCCGTCGAACGTGGTGTACGTCACCACGCTTTGCTGGAGCATTTTGGAAAAACGATGGTGTGTATGCAACGTCGTTTTGGAAAATGAAGTTTGAAAAACGTCGTTTTTTTTCATGAGATGAAACGTCGTTTTTTTTCATCACAAAAAGTGATCGTGTGTACGCGGCATCATAGAACTGATCTATGCTGTGTCTCATTATTTAAACACGCTCGTCGCAAAATAAATATCTCTGGAATACATTCCCGTCATAAGTGAACGTTTCAAAACATTTTTTTATTTTCAGTGAGTACACATTTTGTATTCAAAGTAGAGCTAAAGATTTTTTTTTAAATTTTGGATAGAGTAATAGAGGGTTATAACCCCTGTCAGTTTTTTGTTTTTTTGCCATCTGTGATTTCCCTTCACTTCTTGTCTCAGGCGGCGTACACACGTACGAGAACCTCGACGGGCGGAACACGTCGTTCCGCCCGTCGAAGCTCTCGGCCGGCCGTCGAAATCGGCGACCCGCCCGTCGGGAATGGCAACCAGCCATTCATCCAGGCGGGCCGTCAAGCAAATAGAGAGCCTGCTCTCTATTCGCTCGACGGGATTCCCGACGGGCGGGGCGAGCCAGGAGCATACACACGGCCGAGGTTCTCACTGGAATGCAGCTCCCAGCGATGCTCTCGCTGGTTTCTAGCGAGAACCTCGGTCGTGTGTACGCCGCCTGATACACAAAACAGGAAGTGAGAGGAATCCTGAATTTTTACTTTCACTCTCCGAGATAATGGTAAACAGAACAAATAGAAAGGGTGAATCTCCCTAAGAGCTGGTTCACCCTGGGGCGGCACGACTTCGGGGGCGACTCGGCAAGGCGTCCTGAAGACGACTTCAGAGGCGACTTGCAAAATGACTTTTGTATAGAAGTCAATGCAAGTCGCCCCCAAAGTCATACAAGAACCTTTTTCTAAGTTGGAGCGACTTGTGTTGTTCCTATTAGAACGATTCTATTGAATAGAATGGGATGCGACTTGTCAGGTGGCTGAGTTGCCTGACGAGTCGCCCCAGTGTGAACCGACTCTAACCGGGGTTACAGACAGCAAAAAGATCCTGCCGGGTGTTCTAATATTTCTCCACTCTATCCAAAACTTAAAATGATTGTAAAATCTCATTTGTTATTTTTTATTTTTTTATTTTATTTTATTTCTTTTAAACATGTTATGCTTACCTTCTCTGTGTGGTTGGTTTTGCACAGAGCAACCCAGATCCTCTTTTTCAGGCTCCCTCCTGTCGTGTGCCCCCACAGCAAGCAGCTTGCAATGGGGGCACCCAAGCTGAGCTGCAACTCCATGTGTCCATTCAGACATGAAGCTGCATTTTGGCCCCACCCCCTCTCTCTCCTGATCAGCTAACTGACTTTGATTGACAGCCGTGAAAGCCAATGGCACTGCTTCTGTGTCTTAGCCAATCAGGAGGAAGATTCCCAGAAAGGCCGAGGGACTCGTGGACATCGCTGAACAGAGATGGAGCTCAGGTAAGTATTAGGTGGTGCTGGGGAGGCTGCTTTACACAGAAGACTTTTTATTTTAAAATAAACATGTTTTCTTTAGTTATACTTTTTAAATGACACTAAAGTCTCATTTATTATTTTTTTTTGTTAAAAATAACAAACATGTTATACTTACCTGCCCGGTGCAGTGGATTTGCACAGAGCAACTTGAATCCTCCTCTTACCGGGGTCCCTCTTCGGTGCTCTTGGCCCCTTCATCCTGTTAAGAAGGAGCACCTGAGCCAAGTCGCATTCAGACACAGAGCCGCAGCCTGGCCCCACCTATTTCTCTCCTCATTGGCTGACTGACTTTGACAACAGCGGGAGCCAATGGCACCGTGCTGCTGTCTCAGCCAATGACAGCGGGCAAGAAGAGGAGAGCCAATTAGCAGCAACCCCAACAGGGGACATCTACACTGATCATCAGTGTACTGATGATCAGTGCAGCCACCCAACAGTGCCCACCAGTGATGCCTGTCAGTTCCCATCAGTGCCGCATATCAGTGCCTGGGCAGGAAGGGGAAAATTGGCCTGGGCAGGAAGGGGATGAAAACAGAGCTGTATCCTGGCCTAGGCCAACAAGGCCCAGGCCTAGGGCAGCACCTTGCAGGGGGGCACTACGAAAAGAGTCCCCGCCGGCTTGCGTTACACTGTTAGGAAAATAAGCCTAGCGCCCCCATAAAGTGGCCGTGCTGCTTCTTGTATGCGGGGGGGGGGGGGCGCTTCCAATTTTGACTGTTTTGTCATCCTGGACCACAAACCTTCCTCACTGTGCTATATGTTTCTGCTGCACCATCTACTTAAAGTAGAACTATAGGCAACACTTTTACCATCCCTGTCCCATTGCAAAGATTTCCCTTCTCTTCCTGCTCTATGGGCAACCAGGAAGTAAGAGGAAATCTAAGTAAATTAAGGGAATCCATTGCCCCTCCCCCAGGCCCTCAGAACTAGTGTCCTCACTCGGGCGGGTCTTAAACAACACATGGTGTGGCCGTGACAGGAAGGGGTGGGTCATATTTAAATTAGGGGGTGCATGAGTTTAGTCAGGCCTAGGGCAGCACAAAACCTAAATACACCTCTGGATGAAAGTGTCCAGTAGGCAAGTGGTTAAAAGTGGAATTTACATGAAACATATTTTTTGATGACGTCTTACATGCTTATACCTTGTACTCAGATTGATGGGCTCCTCATGTAGAGGTTATCTCTATATCGGGCATATACTCGGTCTACCTGCTGAACAGAAGAGATAAAAGATAAGCCACCAAGAACTTGGTGAAGGAAAGGAGAAGTAAAGTAAAACCATTGTGCAGCACTACTAAGCAAAATGCATGTGTTGTAGGAAAATAAAACTTCCTCATGTACTTATTTATAGCCTAGGCTAGACACTTCTATCAGTAGGACACTGCTTTGTTATCCCAATAGTGTACATTTATACTGTACATTGCATGCATGAAAACAGCACAAATGTTTGCAACGTAAAATACAGTCCATTCGCTGGACCTCAGATTCCAATCTTTATTTTGTATTTAAAGCCCAACTCCAGGATATGAAATTCCAGCATGTTAAATATAGATATGTAGCTGTGTCCATGCAGCCGCTGTGTCTGTCCCCACCTTCATAGGCTGCCTGCATGCAGCTCGGGGTGGGTGCTACAAGTGTGGCCTGCATGCAAAACGTGTGTCAACATCTGTTTTATTAAAGCCTTAGAAGCAAAAATTACTTTTATATGTACGTGTTACTGGAATACATTTTATCCCACTGTTTCTAGCCCCTGTCTACCTCATAATAAAACTCGGAAGGAATTTCTTATGCCCTGTACACACGATCGGTTCCGTAGGACCGTTTTTATCTGACGAACCGATCGTGTGTGGACCCCATCCAACTGATCGTCTGTGGGGAAATCCATTGGTCAAAAATCCACGCATGCTCCGAATCAAGACGACGCATGCTCGGAAGCATTGAACTTTTTTTTTTCTGCATGTCGTGTTTTACGTCACCGCATTGGACACGATCGGATTTTTAACTGATGGTGTGTAGGCAAGACTGATGAAAGTCAGCTTCATCGGATATCTGATGAAAAAATCCATCGGATGAACCGATCGTGTGTACGTGGCATTAGTGATCCACATTATGGCCTTTCTCATCATTAGTAGATAGAGGTTCTGCATGTTGCCTGTGTAAGTCACATAATTACATATCCAGACTCATCTTGGTAGTTGACAGTGTCAGATGAGGACCATTTATAAATAGTACAGAATAATCTGTGGATAGGAGGGCCAGGTTTTGCATTGCTATAAACAAGTAAATATTCCGCGACCTTCCCGATTTAAAGAAAAATTCTAAGTACAGATATTTTTATTGTTACATTAATCATTTACCCTTACTCAAGATGGCCACGTCCAGAGGTTTGTTTTTCAAAGTGATTTCTCAACAAAATAAAGCATGAAGACATGGATGGATGGAGGAGTTGCATTGAATATTAAAAATGTATTAAAGTAAGTTGTTAAGGCACTATAAGACCCCTTTCACACTGGGGCGGTTTGCAGGTGCTATTGCGCTAAAAATAGCGCCTGCAAACCGGCCTGAAACGGCGGCTGCTGTTTCTCACGGTGCGCTAGAAGGATCGCTCCAAAAGTCCTGCTAGATGCATTTTTGGAGCTGTGTGTATACCGCTCCTCCACTGCTCCTTTCCATTGAAAGCAATGGGAAACTGCAGCTATACCGCCAGTTATGTGCCTTTGCAGAGGTGCATTGCGGGCGGTATTAACCCTTTTTTTTCTGGCTGCTAGCAGGGGGTAAAACCCCACAGCTAGCGGCCGAATTCCGACGGTAAAGCGCCGCTGAAAATAGCGGTGCTTTACCGCCACCGCACCTCCCGCCCCAGTGTGAAAGGTGCCTAATCTATTCATGCCATCGCCTCTGATCTATATAAAAATGCAAAGCAAATTATACCTTATATCAGAGCGTCTCGCGGCGCTCATGTGACTTGTGACTCAGCTCTCTTCTCTCCCTGGCTGACAGCTATAGCCGAGAACTCCCGCTGAGGAGGGGAGGAGAGAGAGCCACGAAATTCACATGAGCGTCGGGAGACGCTCTCATATAAGGTGTAATCTGCATTTTTTTTTTCTTTATATAGATCAGACACTGGGACACATATTGTTGTATAACGGAGGGGATGGCATGAATGGATTATAGTTTTTAAAGCAGCTTTGGGGGGGGGGGGGTGCAGTGTCTCGAACTGACAGGCAGGGGGGGGGGAGAGAAGGACAGAGCAGGGCTGTGGATGACGGAGACATGTAAACTGACCACAACGCCAGGGCTCAGCAACCATGATTACCGTCAGTTTAGGTTCCTTTCACACTAGGCGGATCCATCTCAGCGGAGTCCGCCAGCTTAGCGGAAGATCTCTCCGTGGATCTGCGCTGAGCTGGGGGATGACAAGTCCCTCTCTGCTCACTGAGCGGGGAGCAGCTTGTGCAGCGCCTCTATCTCCTATAGAGAGATCTGATGAAAACGGACAGCATGTCTGTTTTCATCAGATCTCACTCGATCTGCCATGGACGGATGGCGACGTATCGCCATCTGTCTGATTTTAGCGGATTGGATGTCAGTGGACATGTCTCCCCTGACATTCAACACTCCATAGAGATGTATGGAGTGGCCGTTCAGGTCCGCCGACAAATATGAATGTCCGACCGTGTAAACGGGGCCTTACAGATGGGAGGGCAGAATCAGGCAGGATCAGCCAGGTTTTTTAGAAGATAGAGGGGTCCAAATGACACAGCACAAGCACTGTGCTGTGCAACATGCTTTAAGGGAATAGGATCTATTTTGTTTTAAACACTTTAAATAGTGTTTTTGGTTTATGGCGCTCAGATGCAGTGAAGATCCACTGTGTTACTTTATCGGGTTGTCTCTTTGGCCCTTCCTATTAGGTGTTAATGTGGTGAATGGAGGTAGTTGTCATTGAAAGAAAAGATCCTCCAAGTTAAGTTAGCCAAGTATTTGGCTATATGGCAGAGTGTGGCTTGGCCCGTCGGCATCACACCCCAGTGTTTTCATGCATTTGGGAGGCTCAGGTGCAGTGTCCAGCCTCACTGCCAGCAGCCTGTCAAAATCTGTGACAGACTGAAATACGTGGTGGCTGGACGCTGTACCGAGTGCCACTTTGCACCATGTCCAGTTCTGAGTACCCATCTGTGTGGGTGTGGGGGCGTGTCCCCCAAGCTCACACCATGTGCGATTGGGCATATGCACCCACACAGATGTCAAATTGGGTGCAGCCACTGCGTCCTAACTGACATTAATGGGACTTGACTGCACAGGGATGCATGGAACACGTGTGCATCCCCATGTAAGTAAACACGGGCATACATATTGAGCATAAACATTAGTATACCCCGTGTATACAAGGCCCAGATATATATAATATCTTTTTCAGTTTCTACAGCATGAACACTACTGGGATTTTATCAGTTTCTAATGAAAGGTAATTTGTGCATCAATGATAAACGAAGGGAAAGGGACTCCAATAGAAAACTTCCTAGCAGTTTCTGACGGCTGCTAACTATAATATGTCCTTTTCTTCAATGCCAGTCCTGGCTTTTATTAGAATCTTACACATGGTATTGCTGCTTTTATCTATTCATGTTCACGGTCACATTTGCTATGCAGGGCAATTATCTTTTTTTATATATGAACACCACGCCACTTCCAAGCACATGACTGGAATTCTTGTGCCATCTAACACATCTGACCCCTGAGGCCTAAATTGTGTCACTGCCTTGGCTTTGGTCCTGGAGCCACCATTGACAACAACACGGGACAGACGGAGACTGAAGAAATCTCACACTTCGCTCTCTGCCTTCTCTGTAATTCCATCAACCAATAGAGTCATTACCCCTGTAAACCATACCATAGTTGCATTTCCAGCTGGTTTACTTGGGATTATGTACAGATACAGAGATTAAAGTGATTCTAAACCCTGGTTTAAGTAAAAGGAAAAAAAATCTATTCATGTATGTATTCTTTAACCACTTGCTTACTGGGCACATACACCCCCCTCCTGCCCAGGTGAAATTTCAGCTTCCGGCACTGCGTCGCTTTAACTGACAATTGCGCGGTCGTGCGACGTGGCTCCCAAACAAAATTGACGTCCTTTTTTCCCCACAAGTAGAGCTTTCTTTTGGTGGTATTTGATCGCCTGTGTGGTTTTTATTTTTTGCGCTATAAACAAAAAAGAGCGTCAATTTTGAAGAAAAATACAATATTTTTTACTTGTTGCTATAATAAATATCCCAATTTAAAAAAAAAAAAAAAATGTTTCTCAGTTTAGGGCGATACGTGTTCTACATATTTTTGGTAAAAAAAAAAAAATTCGCAATAAGCGACTGGTTTGCGCAAAAGTTATAGCGCTTACAAAATAGGGGAGAGAATTATTATTTTTTATTATTATTTTTTTACTAGAAATGGCGGCGATCTGCGATTTTTATTGGTACTGCGATGTTATATCGGACACTTTTGACACATTTTTGGCGCCATTCACATTTATACTGCGATCAGTGTTATAAATATGCACTAATTACTGTATAAATGTGACTGGCATTGAATGGGTTAACACTAGGGGGTGAGGAAGGGGTTAAATGTGTATCCTAGGTGTGTTCTAACTGTGGGGGGAGGGGGGGTGACCGATCTGTGTCCCTATGTACAAGAGACACAGATCGGTCTCCTCCTCTCCAGAGACAGGACGCTGTCTCTGTGTAAAAACGGCAATGAGAGATGATCTATGAGATCATCTCTCATTCGCCGCACAGATCGCATCGCAAACGGCCACTCTGACTGGCCGTTCGCCGCGATCTGTGATTGGCCGTGTCCAAGGGACACAGACAACACAGGGCTTCCCCGCAGCGCGCTCTACAGCGCGCGCTGGGAACGCCCAAAGGGGCGGCCGTCAAAAGACGGCATGTTAGATATTCAGACCCGCGCTGTTGCCGTCATTCGACGATAGCGCGGGTCTGAAGTAGTTAAAGCGGAGTTCTGATGCCCCCCCTCCCCCCTCCAAAAATTAAGTCAGCAGCTACACATACTGTAGCTGCTGACTTTTAGGCCTCATGCACACTGGACGTTAAAATAACGTTAAAAAAACGTCAGTAGCTTTGCAGTAAGGTTTTTCAACATTTTCCAAATTTTTTGCCATAGTGTTTTTTTTTTTGCGTTTATTAGTGTTTTTTTTATCATTTTTCCACGTTAGCTTTTTTTATTCAATTGAATCAAAAACGTCCAAAAACTCTGAGCTGTTTTTGAGCGTTTATCAGCATTAGAGCATTTTTTATTTTTTTACTGCTCAAAAACGTCACTACCCAAAACTGCTTATAACAGCCCGTGTGTGCATTGACGCATAGGATAACATGATGGAGAGTTTAATGACTGTGGGAAAAAACTTCTACAGTCAAAAACAGCTGCTGTAAAAACACTTACCTGTCCTGGAATCCAGCGATGTCGGCACCCCAGCCAGTGTTTCCATCGGCTGTCGGGTGCTGCCGCCGCCATTACCGGTAAGGGAACCCGGCCGTGAAGCCTTGCGGCTACAGAGCCAGATCCCCTACTGCGCATGCGTGAAACTGGCCTGGCAGCAGGGGAAGGAGGAGGGGGGCCGGACTACTGACGTACCTCGACGCGGAAAGGTCTGACAAATGTGGCACCTGAGGGGGGGAGGAATCAGATAAGCGGAAGTTCCATATTTGGGTGGTACTCCGCTTAAGGTTTCCCTGCATCCAATTCGCACAGCAGGAGATTGTAAATATGGAGCCGGTTCACATATCTCTGCAATGGCGATTTGCACAGGAGTCCCGTGCGTTTTTTGGTCCCTTTCAGGTCTGAATTCAGCCAAAAATTCGGGCTGAAATCGGACCTGAAACAGTGGACAGGGACATAGCAGACCCCTGCTTTGACCCACTGTGTGCTCATATGCGAACCTAGCCTTAAAGTCCCTCCTATTGCTCCTCCAAATCTCCATTTTTTTTTTTTTTGCTGCTGTAATCTGACTTCTTGTAAGGCCCCTTTCACACGATCGGACCGTTCAGGTCTGCCTGTCAGTTTTGACAGCGGACCTGAACGGCCGCTCCATGCAGTTCTATGGAGCGTCGGATGTCAGCGGAGACATGTCCGCTGACATCCAACCCGATCCGCCAAAATCAGCAGGATGGCGATACGTCCTCATCCGTCCATGGCGGATCGGATCGGGTGAGATCTGATGAAAACGGACATGCTGTCCGTTTTTAACAGATCTCCCCATAGGAGACAGCGGCACTGCACAAGCTCCTCCCCACTCAGTGAGCAGAGATAGACTTGTCATCCGCCAGCTCAGTGGAGATCAGCGGAGAGATCTCCTGCTGAGCCGGTGGGAGCGACAAAGTCCGTCTGTGTGGAAGAGGGCTTAGAGGGTGACGACATTCATTCTCCATGGTCCCTTTACCTGTAGGAATGTAGCCACCCTCTTTTGATAACCCCTGAAATGGACTATGGGATTTGTAGTGGATGGATAGAGACTATTTTTAGAAAAATATCGTTTAGTCTCAGTTCACACTACTGTGATGCGATTTTTCAGTGCAATTGTGTGGTGTAGTTTTGGATGTGGTTAGCATATTCTATAGAGCCAAATCACACCAAAGTAGCATTTTCCAGCCTTTCCCAAAATCCCAACGCACAAAACCGAATTGATGTGAACGGGCACCATTGAAAATAATGATTTTCCTTGTCATGCAATTCTTTGCTACTCAAATCGCATCGTGTGAACCGTCACTTTGTGTCACTTTAATCTGAACTCATATACAGACAAAGACAACATCTATTTAACATTTTCTAATGTGGGCCTAGGCCTGCTGATTAGTTGGTGGTATATGTACCAGCCATCAGGCCCCGTACACAGGCCAGAGAACCTCGACGGGCAGAACACATCGTTCCGCCCGTCAAGGTTCTCTGCCGGCCGTCAGAATCGGCGACCCGCCCGTCGGGAAAGGCAACCAGCCATTCATCCCGACGGACCGTCGAGTAAATAGAGAACCTGCTCTCTATTTGCTCGACGGGTTTCCCGATGGGCGGGGCTCGCCGAGAGCGTACACACGGCCGAGGTTCTCGGCAGAATGCGGCTCCCAGCGAGGTTCTCGCTGGTTTCTGCCGAGAACCTCGGCCGTGTGTACGGGGCTTCACAGTAAATTCATTATGATGTCTACTTATTTCCCTCTTGATGATATTTCTCCAGCTTGTGAAACAATTTGGCTGCTCTCATAAATGCTTTGGTCTGTGAATCACTGCTGACAACAGGAGACAGGTGGAGACTGAACAATTTAGCTTGTGATACAGTTTGGCTGCTCTCATAAATGTTTTGCTTTGGTTGGCCTTCTGTACAAGTGAAGTGCATCAGTATAAAGCTCCTGGTTTATACATATTCATTTCTAGGATAAAAAACATATTAGGCCTCCCCTAGGTTACCTAAAATTTGTTATTTACATTCCCTCTCTTGGCAGGATCAAGGTTTTTTGCCTCCAGTAATCTAGACAGTTACAAAATCATTTCTGTATACCTTTACTGTTGCTATGATTGTTGTTTTCAGTATTCCGGATCCATTTCTGCATTTTTTAAGCATTCTGGTGCCTTTTTTATGCGTTTTAAATGCATTTTAGTGCATTTTTTACTGTCTTGTTTTTTTCGTGCCAACATTTCCTGTGTTTTCCGTTTTTTTTTTGTGTTTATTGTAATTCTTCCTGGTGTGTTTTTGAAGTGTTTTGCTGCTTTCCAGTGCATTTCCTTGCAAAAAAAAAATGCACTGATGTGAACTGCCACTGAAATCCATATAAACACACTGGACTGAATGTGGTATGGACCAGCCTTTAACCACTTGCCTACTGGGCACTTTTACCACATTTTCAGATTTTAGCGCTGTCGCACTTTGAATGATCATGGTCATGCAACACTGTACCTAATATGAAACTTGTATAAAAAAAATTCACACAAATAGAGCTTTCTTTTGGTGGTATTTAACCACTTAACGCCCGCCGCACGACTATGTACCTCCACAGAATGGCACGTACAGGCAGATGGGCGTATATATATGTCCCTGCCTTCTAGCGGGTCGGGGGTCCGATCGGGACCCCCTCCGCTGCATGCGGCGGGCAGCTTACCTTCGGGAGTGATCCGTCCTGAGGGGGCGGCTGTTTGTTTCTGTCCGTCCCTTCGTGATCGCTCCCAGCCAATCCTGTGAGCCTCCGCCGTGTCACTTCCTCTGCCTTTGTAATGTAAACCCTGGCAGAGGAAGTGATGCAGCTCTCCTCTCGCCGGTATTTTCAATCCGCCGAGAGGAGAGAACACTCACAGTAAGTCGCACCCAACACTACACTGACACCAGTACACATAGGCACATTTAACCCCTTGTGATCAACCCCCCACCCCCCTGTCACACTGTCACTGAATGCAGTGATCATATATTTACGGATCACTGCATTGAGTGTCAGTCTGATAGTTACTGTGACAGGCAGTTAGTGTTAGGTCCAGGGTAGCCCCGTACCCCCCCTAATAAAGTTTTAACCACTTGATCACCGCCCTAGTTAACCCTTTCACCCCCTATTACCAGCGTCACTAAGCGATCATTTTTCTAAACGCTGTATTAGTGTCGCTGTTGCCGCTAGGTAGCTAATTTTTTTTGTACTAAAGACATGTGGCTGAATACATTTTGGCCTAAATGTATGACTAAAATTTAGTTTATTCGATTTTTCTTATAACAAAAAGTAAAAAATATTGATTTTTTTTCAAAAATGTCGCTCTATTTTTGTTTATAACGCAAAAAATAAAAATCGCAGGGACAATCAAATACCATCAAAAGAAAGCTCTATCTGTGGGAAGAAAAGGACGCAAATTTTGTTTGGGAGCCATGTCGCACGACCGCGCAATTGTCTGTTAAAGCGACGCAGTGCCGAATTGTAAAAACGCCTCTGGGCATTTAGCAGCATATTGGTCCGGGGCTTAAGTGGTTAATCACCACTGGGTTTAATTTTTTTTGCTAAACAAACAAAAAAAGACTGAAATATTTTCATAGTTTGTTATGACAAACAGGTAATTTTTCTCCTTCACAGATGTGCACCGATGGACACTGATAGACTGCACTGATGAGGCACTGATAGGCGAAACTGATACAGTAGGTTACACTGATGAGGAGGTACTGATAGGCACTGATTGGCAGCACTGGTGGGCACTTTTGGGAGTGCACTAATAATCAGAACACTGATAATCAGTGCCGATGTCCCTTTAACACAAGCTGGTTATCTGCTCTCTTGTCCGATAACCGTCTTGTATTTACATCCGTGATCAGCTGTCATTGCTACAATCTTTGATCTGCTAAGTCCAAAGGATGGCGGCGGGTGCAGCCGAGAGACGAGAGATTGCTCAGCCTTGGCTGCTGACATAGCGGGCACACTGGATAGGGAAGTGTACATTTTTTTTAAAAGTCAGCAGCTGCAGTATTTGTAGCTGCTGGCTTTAAAAAAAAATAAAAAATTGGGTGGACCTCGAATTGTACTTATCCGGGATGTTGTATTGAACAACGCTACTGATCCGATTAACTGATTTTAAGCTGCAATATACAGTATTACATTTTTGGTTTTGGGTTTAATACTGCTTCAAGTTCTAATTCTTACCTGCATTTGGATTCGACTAGAATTCCTGGTAGGCGATTCATTGGGGTGTCCTGTGAACAGCTAAAAGTGGGAAGCCTCATACAAAGCAATGAGAGTCTGGCAGCACCCGCAGCTATTCGTGGCTATTGACATGCAGTTGGACATTTGAACAGCCTGTGATTGGCTGACCCTGGATATAGAATTTGTGTCCAGGGTCACAATCATCCACATGTAATTGCTGCAAGTTCGATTACATGCAAACAGCTGTGGTCCCTACAGCCTCTCATTGCTTGGTATGAGACTTCCCCCTCACAACTGTTCACATGTAGCCCCCTAAGTTTCCCAAAGGAAATCGTGGCCAGTCCCAAATTCAGGAGTAAATGAGGCCTAATGCTGCATACACACGACCGTTATTCATGTCATGTCAAGCCTGCCTTGCATACACACGTTTGTGAAAAAAATGCCTGAGCAAAGCGAAGTGACGTATAACACGTATGACGGCACTATAAAGGGGAAAAGTTCCATTCAAATGGCGCCACCCTTTGGGCTGCTTTTGCTAATTTTCCCGTCTCATAACTTGCTTCTGAGCATGCGTGTTTTTTTCCCCCTCGTTGAAGCGTACACACGACCGTTTTTCATGACGTGAAAAAGAACTACGTGTAAAACTACGAGAAAAAATAGAGCAGGTTCTAAAAATTTTTTGCCCATTTTTCTCGTCGAGAAAAATGCTCTGGAGCCTAAACGCGATTGTTTTTCACAACCGATTTAAAAAATTGCATTTTTATCATCATGAAAAACGGTCGTGTGTACGCAGCATAAGCCTGCTCCTTGACATGGAGCACAGACTGTTCATGTACCTAGTGTGTTGTTACTGTGCATGCAGCATGTGGATGATCACGGACAGTACACTGTTGAGCAATCATGTGAGACTCAAATAAAAGCGGAATCAATGTTCAAAGGGGCCACTTTATATCTCTATAGGACCCCACCTACTTAATTTCATCAAAAATATTATAGCACTTTATCAATTGACATCAAAGCACCAATTGCAATTCACAACATGTTGTACCAGAGAAGTGGCTATAAATCATTTCTAGAAGAATAGAGCAGAAAAATTACAGTGTAGCTTTTGTCAAATGAGGAGCAGCTGGGCCTTCTTTTAGTTAAAATTCCTGAACTTCTGAGGGTTGCAAAAAGATAAAAAATAGAAAGAGTGGGCTGCTTGTGATCTAAAAAACACCAGTTTTACACGTCTAGCGTAGAGCCATCTAAGCTCCTTCAGAGCCGTGGTCTCCAAACTGCAGAGTGCAGGCCGGATGCAGCCCTTTGCTTGCCTTTTATCCGGCACTTGGGGCACGATGAGATACTGTTACTTCCACTGACTGTCATGCCGCGTACACACGATCACTTTTTGTGATGAAAAAAAAACGACGTTTTCAAAAACGTCATTTAAAATGATCGTGTGTGGGCAAAACGTTGTTTTATGTCTTCAAAAAAACGACCAAAAAAAAATTCGAACATGCTTGAATTTTTTGTGTCGTTTTTCAAAATGTCATTTTTTGTGTCATAAAAAGTGACCGTGTGTGGGCAAAACGATGTTGAAAACGACGTTTTTAAACCCGCGCATGCTCAGAAGCAAGTTATGAGACGGAGCTTCAATGGAACAGAGTGCCGTCGAACGTGGTGCACGTCACCATGCTTTGCTAGAGCATTTTGGAAAAACAATGGTGTGTATGCAACGTCGTTTTGGAAAATGAAGTTTGAAAAACGTCGTTTTGTTTCGTCACATAAAACGTCGTTTTTTTTCATCACAAAAAGTGATTGTGTGTACGCGGCATAAGGCCTCATGCACACTGGATGTTTTTTGACATGTTTGCAGCAGCTGTTTTTGGCTGTAGACGTTTTTTTCTACAGTCATTAAAGTGGATGTAAACTTTATTTTTTATTTTATTATTTTGATGTCACAATGTACAGTATAAGATTTCCTATCATTTGTGCCCAGTCTTGCCACACAGTTAACTCAGCTCTGAGCAATCTTCTTTTATTGTTCAGTGAAATAAAACGGACTTGCAGAGAAAAACCTTAGTCCGTTCCGTCCCCTTGCTGTGAATGGCAGGTTATTTACATATCCCACTCCTCCTGAAGCCCCCACTCCCCCCCCCCCCCCAAAAAAAAATTACATGCCAAATGTGGCATGTAAGGGGGTGAGGAGTGGGATAAGCGGAAGTTCAATTTTTGGGTGAAACTCCGCTTTAAAGTGATATTAAAAGTTAAAAACATTTTTTTTAAAATAACAAACATGTCATACTTACCGCCACTGTGCAGTTCGTTTTGCACTGAGTGGCCCCAATCGTCCTCTTCTGGGGTCCCACGGCAGCTCTCACGGGTCCTCCCCCAATATATAAACCCCTCTGGGAAGCTCTCTCCTGGGGGGGTCACTTTGCGGGCGTCCATAGCCCCCCAGTGGCCGTGTCATTGGATTTGATTGACAGCAGCGGGAGCCAATGGCTGCGCTGCTATCAATCTATCCAATGAAGTGAAGAGAAGCTGCGGGGAGAGCGATGTGGGATCGCGCCCATGGAAATGTGGTGTAAAGATAAGTAAAATGGGGATGCATTAAGGTGAAACAAAAAAAGGGTTTACAACCCCTTTAAAGCTATTGTAGACTGGATGTTTTTTTTTTTTTTTAAGGTAAAGGTATAATGTGCTAGTATGCGTTGCACATTCTGTTAAACTTACCTTAAAGTAGTTGTAAACCAATAAAACAAAAGAAAAACAAGCCCCTGTAAGACAAAGGCATAATAAGGTAGTATTCATTGCATACTAGCTCATTATGAAATACTTACCTTAGATCAAAGCTGTTGCAGCGGTCCCCGCACACCTCTGTGACTGGCGTCAGGTCTCCCGGATTTATTTCCGGGTTCACAGGCTCCGGCGCTGTGATTGGCCGGAGCCGGGATGACGTCACTCACGGGACTCCCAGTCACGGCAGCGGCCCTGAAGAAACTGCACAAGCAGGCCGTTTCTTCAGTGCGCATGTGCCGATGACGTTGGTACAATCGTATATGTTAAATACCTCCTAAACTGTGCAGGTTCAGGAGATATTTACAGTACCTACAGGTAAGTGTTATTATAGGCTTGCCTGTAGGTACAAGTGGTGTAACAACTTTAAAACAAGGCCCTCCTGCGCCGAGATCTGAAGGCTGCTTCCATCTTCATCCGTTTTGCTTCCAGGTTCGCGGAATCTGGCTCTATGGCTGACTGGAGCCGCGATGACATCACTCCCACGCATGGACAGGGAAGCCCCCTGTTACGGCACGAGGCTCTAAAGAAATGGCACATGTGGCCGTTCGTTCAGAGTGCATGCACCAGTGATGTCACCGGCCGCATGTACAGGAAATACACGTTTAGGAGATGTTTACATTATCTATAGGTAAGCCTATTATAGTCTTACCTATAGGTAAAAGTCATGCATGGAAGTTTACTTCCTCTTTAATTTGGTACTTTAAACTTTGGTAGAGCCAAAACATTCAGTATGGGAAATCCAGTCATTGGTCAGTGAGCAGGAGGTGGGCCTTTAGCGAAGCGTTTACCCCGGGCCGGGAACTGGTGCACAGCAGGTTTAGCTGATAAGGTCAGATCTTCGAATTACTTTTCCTGCTGTTGCATGTGACTGGCTTAAAAATCACTAACCTTTACAAATTGATTTAGACCTTAATGTTCTGGAATCCCAGAGAATATCAGATTGAACAGACTTTGTAATAATTTTTTATTTTTTTTTACACTCAGTTCGGAGTCCTGTGACTTGAATTTTAATAGCCTCATTTCCTGCATGTGGTAAGAAAGTTTCTTTAGGGGAGCTTTTAGTGATTTAACCTGCATATCACTTTTCAATGTCAGATAAGATTAAAAAAAATATGAACAGTCTGCAGAGGCTCATAAAGGACAGAGCTGGCTCCCCTGACAGTCATTTTGTAGTGGTGATGGATATGTTGCAGATAGTGGGGGAGAACGGGGGATATATTTGCCTAGGATTCAAAATAACTTTATATTCATGTCTCCTAACTGTCCCTGTTTGGCTGTGACTGGTAATGTTATTGAGACCCAAATATGGGGAGTTTAAAGTGGTTCTAAAGGCTCAAGTTTTTTAGCTTCATACATTTATGCATGAAGCTAAAGAAAACTTTTAGGTGTAACTCCCCAGCTCCCCCTTTATACTTACCTGAGCCCTCTCACGATCCTACGCTGTGCATGAGAGACAAAGCTCTCCCAGGCCACTCTCTTCTCATTGGCTCATACAGCAGCGGGGAACCATTGGCTCCTGCTGCTGTTATTCACAGCCAGTGAGCCAATGAGAAAGGAGCAGGGACGGGGCTGAGCCGTGCTCTGTGTGTGAATGGACATAGAGTCTAGCTCGGGAGTGAGCCTGCTCGAGTGCTATAGTAGCAAGAGAAAAGCGATTTGTGGTGGATTGTATTTTAGAGAGGCATTTGATATAATGCCACCTCACTGCCTGTTTTAATCCCATAAAGCCTGCATCAACACATGTGCAGACCCAATTTACTTAAATGGGTCGCAATGGACTTGCAGTAATGTCCCCGAAACGCAACAGGAAGAAAACTCTATATGATGCATAGCATGTGTATACCTCCATAGAGCTGTCTTTGCCGCTTAGGGGGATGGTAAAAATGCCATTAAAGTACCGTATTTATCGCCCTATAGCGCGCACCGGCGTATAGCATGCACCCCAAACCTAGAAGGGAATCCTAAGGGAAAAAAAGAAATACTAACAGTTACAGTTACTTACAGTTGCCCGGCGTCCATCGGCGGCCTTGTCCGGTCCAGCGTCCGTCTGCGGCCTTCGTGGTGTCCTCCCCGCTTCTCCCGCACTGTCTCTGAGCTGATCCCCGCTTCCCGAACTGTGTTTGAACACTGCCGCCGACATATACCCAGCGCAGTACACTCGGCACACTCGGCTCCTCTCGCATAAAGGCTAGGAGGCGGCACAGGGCATGACCGCGAGGGGAGCCGAGCCTGGCCAAGTGTACCCGAGTGTACTGCGCTCGGTATATGTCGGCGGCGGTGTTCAAACACAGTGCGGGGTTCGGCATATATCGTACACTCACGATTTCCCCTAATTTAAGGGGAAAAAAGTGTGCGGTATACGCTGATAAATACGGTATTTACATATTCTTAACAAGCAGTAAAGGAGCTCTAAAACAAGGCACCACTGACTCCTGTAGCTGCAAGTCATATGGAGTAGGGATTCACCCGGATAGTCCGGGTTTTGAATCGTGTGGCCGAACACAATATTCAGACAGGAATGCGGCTCAAATCAGGGCCTGACAGGAGGGTGAGGAAGCACTATGCATGTTGCTTTACTATTCTCTTTGGAGTGCTCAAAGGTATCCAAGTTCTGTAACAATCATGTAGTGTATTCTAAAAAGTAAAAAAAATTGCTGTGCGCCAATAAAGTG
Source organism: Rana kukunoris (assembly GCA_029574335.1). Lineage (NCBI taxonomy): Eukaryota > Metazoa > Chordata > Amphibia > Anura > Ranidae > Rana > Rana kukunoris. The sequence goes on from CM056050.1 coordinate 510,741,229, forward strand.
TTCGGGTTTGACTGGAAGAAAAAGTGACAACCCTAATATGGAGCAATTCTTCAAATTTCACAGCAGAAGCATTGAATTCAAGTCTTTCTCAGCAGCTCAGTGTACCCTGCTCCCCCTCTCAGTGGTGTCTTAGTGGCCTTCCCAGTCTCCTGATGTCAAATGTAAACATACAACATGTGCTCTGGAGGGAGGAGGAGGTGTACTGGACTGCTGAGAGAATAACTTAGTGTGCACAGAGATGAACTACAGGGGAGTTGAGGGCATTGGTTTCTCTTTATGGGAAATATAGTTCTTCCAAGGTAACCAACTTCATTTCACTTTGTTTTACACTTGAATGTGAACAGCTGTACACGGTGCAGATTTCATCATGTGTATACAGCAGAACCCTTTGCACTAAGTAATGTTGACCATCTGTTAAGCAGATGAGATAAATTAAATGATGAGAAGTAATATGCCACAGCCTGCCCATTCAAGAAAGTGTCTGAAGAACCACTAGAGTCAGTGTAGGTTGGAGGAGGTCTCTGGTTGATCAGTAGTCTCTTGTACTAGGTATAGGAGAAATTAAGGAGAGCTAGGACAGAGGATTGGGAAAAACAAATGAAAAGGAAAGTTATCATTTAAGGCTAATATGTAATAGACATGTGCACTGGCGAAAAAATGTGTTTGTTTTCGTTTCATTCGTTTTTTTGTTTGTTTTTTGGGTCATTCGTTATGATCGAAATTCGCTATATGGAAAATTTGAAAATTCCATAGAATAACTAACTAATAATAATTACCATTAAATTCTAGGTATTGGAATTTCCTTTCAAATTTAACGTAACGAATACGAATTTATCCGAAGTTACGAATTGTCCGGAATAACTGAATGCCGCATACACAAGAACGTGTTTCTCGTCGTAAAGCAGCCCAACGAGAAACACGACGAGGAAATTGAGACTCCCGATGAGACTCGTCGAGATCCACAATTTTTTTTTCGACAAAAAACATACACACGTCCGTTTTCTTCGGCAAAAAAGCTTTGCCACCAAGTTTCTTGATGGATTTTGTCGAGGAAAGCGGTCGTGTGTACGAGGCCTAACTCTAATTATTCTTAAAAGTGTCAAACCAACCCGCCCACCCAATCCTCCTACCTATCCTGCCTTACCTGTATAAAAAAAAAGTGTACATACCTATTTTAATCCTGTAAAGAAACGTCCCACACTTTGTGCTTTCGTCATATACCGCTTCCTCCCAGTCTGAAAATAGATATAAGATATTCCAACCACTGTCAACCACAAACAAGGCAATACTCATTTGGTTGCTCAACATGTTTTATTGAAAACACAGGTAATACTTGGGACAATCCCCCCCTTTGCATTCTGGGTGGGGTAGACTGTCCAATCAGCAGGGAGAGCTCCTCCCTCCTCACAGCAAACACACTTTACACATTCCATAATATCCAAGGCAGACAGACACAATAGAATACAGCCACACCCCAAACAACTCAACAAAGAGTACACAAGAAAATGAGACACTATACAATATATACATATACACACACAACATTCCAGTGTGGTTGTACAGTGAGTCTGATTAGTACAGATCAGACTGGGGTTCTCTGTCACCCTGTGCCCCTGTTAGAGACACAGGGTGACTTAGATATAGGAGGTGCATGGGGTGCTGTAACAAGGTTTTCCCAACCTCCCCAGGGGATTCTGGGTTCCACAGGCCCGCTCAAGTCTAGTCATGTGATTCTGCAGCTCGGGCTTCCCTGTGTCAGTGAGCAGCTACTGCAGGACAGAGGATGGAGCACTGACAATGGCTGGGCTATGGGTGACATATCAGTTCTCAGAATTCCCAGCCATTGTCAAGTGCTCCCTGTGACGGAGCTACATAATCACGTGGTCAGACCAGAGCAGATTTAAAAGAGGTAAGTGCATGCGTCTTTTGTATACAGGTTAGGTAGGTGCATGAATAATTTTTAAGAGAAGTTAGACTTAGGCTTTTCTTACATTTTAAAGTGGAACTAAAAGCACTAAACTAACTTCTCTCTAATGGGACTCGCCAGCACTGGCATTTTCTCTTTGGGTGCTGGTCTTCAGGACATCTCCATTGGCGGTACTGGATGAGGTAACTTCTGCGCATACACAGGATTTAGTCATCCTGGCAAGAAGGGTCCTTGTAAGCTGAGCTGAACATTTGCAGAAGACTGCGAGAAGGTAGGTAGGTGTATTTTATTGTAGAAGAGACATTGCATGTCTCTTCTGCAATAATAGCCTGTGCTTGCAGTCTTGTGTTCAATGCCTTCAGTTCCATTTCACAGAAACCACTGTTCTATCACATCCCAGAACATTGCTTTGACACTTATCGTTTTGCAGCCTAACCTCCTTAGAGTTGCTTCCTGTTCCTTTGTCGGAGGTGGGAGTGCAAACCCTGTGTAAGCTCTTAGTTGGATGGTATCAGAGCATGCACAGGATTAGTGAGCTCCTCCCCTTCTTCACTTGTTCAGGGTTGGCAGTTGGCCCTTAGGCCCAAGAATGAATACTGGGAGAATGGGGAGGAGGTTACATGCTTCCCCATACACAGAACCACTGGGTATTCCCCAAAGGGCTCAGATGTAGCATCTAAGTGACCGGGAAACACAGCAAAAGCAAGTATTGGCAAACAGAGTGTTGTTCTTTAAGAGAACCTGTCACTTTTCTATAAACTGTAAAATAATAATGAGGTTCTTTAGATTATGTGACTATATATTTTCAGTTCTCTTTTCCCTGAATTTATTAGATATGAGTGGTATTTTACTTGAATTACTGAACCATTGGTAATGCCAAGTTCCTTGTAATTCCCATGAAACACATGTTTGGGCACTGACATGATATGTTTAAACTATTTTTGTCTTTACAGCAGGGAAACAACCATGAGTACTGAACTGAATATCCCGGTGGATCCTTCCACTCCTGCAGTCTCTGAGCGGGAGAACAAAGGGATGGACTACAGAGACTGGGTGAGACGCAGTTACCTGGAGCTAGTCACGTCCAATCATCACTCTGTGCAGGCCTTGTCCTGGAGGAAACTCTATCTCAGCAGAGCCAAGCTAAAAGCCTCCAGCAGAACCTCTGCTTTGCTTTCTGGATTTGCAATGGTAAGTATTAAGTCTTAATATGTAAAAAATAAATGTACACGTTATACAGTGTGCGTGCGTGTATATATATATATATATATATATATATATATATATATATATATATAAAAATGCATATATACTGTATTTATTGGCGTGTAACACTCACCTTTTTACCCTGCAAATCGGTTGCAAATAGTGTGTGCGTGTTATACACCGATACTGCAATTTGGGCTGCCTCGGAGAGAACAGGGAGGGGGGCGGGACGAGCGCCGTCAGATTACATACAGAGAGAATCTCCTGTTTACTCAACGGCCTCTGTAGTAGGAAGTCCCGTCTCCTGGGCCAGCATTGGACCAGTGTTCTGTCTATCATAGAAGCCGGTCCAGGAGGCGGGACTTTGAATTAAAGAGGTCTCCGAGTAAACAGGAAATTCTCGCTGTATGTAATCTGACTACGATCATCCCACCCTCCTCCCTGAGATGGGCAATAATCAGGCTGCATTCATTGCAATGGGGAGGCTACATATGTGCATTAATCAAGCTGCATTAAAGGGCAATTGTGAGGCTACAGATTGGCATTGATTAAGCTCCATTGATGGGAAATTGTGAAGCTGCAGATGGGCATTGATCAAGCTGCATTGATGGGCAATTTTGAGGCTGTAGATGGGCATTGATCAGGCTGCATTGATGGGCACTGACCCTTATTTTGCTTCAAAGTTCTTTATTTAAATGTTTTTTTTTCCTGAAACGTCCCTCCTAAAATGAAGGTGCGTGTTATACGCCTGTGCATGTTAAATGCCGATAAATACAGTGTGTGTGTGTGTGTATATATATATATATTAGGGATGCACCGATATATCGGTGGCCGATACATATCGGCCGAAAATAGCAATTTGGGGGACATGCCGAAACACATTTAAAATTGCCGATAATGACCGCCCTTCGTGGGCGGTACCATTGCGTATAGGAGGGTGCGCAGTTCTTATCTAAATGTAGCCGCAGCCCCCAGACCAGTACAGAGTGCGGGCAACGGCAGTGGCACTGTACAAATTGTGTGCCGACTGCCGAGTGCGCTCCTCCTAGCTCCATTTCCTGTTTTTTTTTACTCCACTCTTCACTCTTCCTCCTCTATGGGGGAGTCTCTTGGTGCAGTCCAGCGGCATGAGCCACGTTGACGTCACGGCCGGAGGCGAGAGAGGAGCGCTGGGCAGGGAGGGAGCTGTGCTGCTAAAAAAGTAAGCAGAACAAGAACAACAGAACCTGTTAGAAATTAACTTAGAACAAACGAAATGGCTGGATGGGGGGGGGGGGGGGGGAGTGGTTAACTTAATACTGACTGAGGTGACCATGTGTGGCGCAATCACTGTTTGAAAGCTACATGTGCTTTTGCTTTTTTGTTATTATTTATTCTATTGTGATTTCATTTATTTTTTTACTTGTTTCTTTTTTATTTATTTTTTTCATTTAAAGCTATATTTAACATTTATTTGCTGCTTACCAGTTCTTAGATGGGTGTCTGTTCACACGTCTGACACATCAGCCCCCTGCTATAGTCTCTCACCTTGTGATTTTTTTTTTTTTTTTTTTAATTCCAATGTTGCGGACTAATTACTAGAGGAGAAGAGACAAAAGAAATGCTACTTCTTTTCTGCAGAAGACTGATGACATCATCTCAGCTTAGGCAAATTCACTTGTCTTGAGTATAGGGTCTATTTTATAATAATAAAAAAAAAAAAGTACTGTTTAAAAAAACAATGCTGTTGCTGTATATGGAGGTAGGTTTAGAACAGGGATCTTCAAACTACAGCAGTGGTCATCGACCCTGTCCTCAGGGCCCACTTAGACCCCTTTCACATTGAGGAGTTTTTCAGGCGGTACAACGCTAAAAATATCGCTGCTATACCGCCTGAAAAACTCCTTCACTGCATCCTCAATGTGAAAGCCCTGAGGCGATCCGCTGGCGGGAGAGAAAAAAATCTCCTGTCAGCAGCATCTTTGGAGCGGTGAGAGGAGCGGCGTGTTTACCGCTCGTTCACCGCTCCTTCCTATTGAAATCAATGGGAAACCGCGGCAATACCGCCCGCAATGCAGAGATAAAAATTACCGCTCAGTAGTCTTCAAAGAACCTCCTCACTGAAACCAAACCATGGGTGCTGGCAATGCAATGGTGATGCAAAAATACGAAGAGAACTTGGACAGCCGCACTCCAAAAATGTTCTTTTAATTAAAATTAAAACGTTTATTTTTGTGATCGATTTTAATTAAAAGAACATTTTTGGAGTGCGGCTGTCCAAGTTCTCTTCGTATTTTTGCACCGCCCGCAATGCGCCTATATAGAGGCGCATTGCGGGCGTTTTTGACCATTTATCGCCCGCTAGCGGGGGTTAATACCGCACCGCTAGCGGCCTATTCCTGCGGCAATCCTGGCGGTATAGCGCCGCTATTTTTAGCGGCGCTATACTGCCACCGCGGCTCCCGCGCCAGTCTGAAAGGGGCCTAACAGGCCAGGTTTAGAAGACAACTGAAATACATGACAGGTGATATCATTTGCTGCTCAGTAATTGCAGTATTCTAGTCTGCATCTCCCCAAGGTAATACATAAAGTCTGGCCTGTAAGGCTGGGTTCACAGTACGATTTTCCCATCCGTCAGCTGCATACGATTTATATGAAAAAACGTATGCGGCTGAAACGGATTGAACCGTACGTAAACGTATGCGTTTATAAAACGTATACGGTTTCAAAAAGTGCGTACGGTTCCATCCGGTTTTGATTAAAAAAACGCATACGTTTTTGGAATTAGTGTCATTTAATAAAAAAAGATTTTCTTGTTTTGAAAATGCGCATGCGCAGACGAAAAACGCATACGGTTTATACGTATGGAACCGCACATATGTGCGTTTTCCATTGACTTTAATGTTAAAAAAAAACGTATGCGTTTGCCATGCGGTTTCAAAAACTGACTCAAAACCGTGGTCGAACACGGTTTTGTGTACTGTTAAAAAACGTTTTGCCAGCAAATCGTACGCACCCGGATGCATCTGAGTGCGTACGATTTGCAATGCATTGTCTATGTATGCGTTTTCCCGTACGGGCCCGTACGTTTTCAAAACTGAAATCGTATGCGGCTGACGGACGGGAAAATCGTAGTGTGAACCCAGCCTTAGTTGGCCCTGAGGACAGGGTTGATGACCACTGAACTACGGCCCTCCAGCTGTTGCTGAACTACAAGTCCCATGAGGCATTGTAAAACTCTGACATTCACAGACTTGACTAGGCATGATGGGAATTGTAGTTCCTGAACAACTGGAGGGCCGTAGTTAGAGGACCCCTGCATTAGAATGTATTCATGCACACTTATAAAAGTTACTGAAAGGTCCACTTCAACAGGCATAAAAATACCTCTTAAGCAAATGCTGAATGGTTCAGTTCAGACACTGAGCAGCAGTAATTTAATCCGGAATTTCACAGCCAGAGCAATTTGCTTTCCAGGCTCATGGTCTATGAATCTGAGTACTCAAAATCCAATGATCTGATAGGCTGCTTTAGGTCTCTGCAAACACTTAAAGCGGAGTTCCACCCTTAAAATCACTTTGTTTCATTACATCCAGCATACTGGCGTCAGCGCCAGTATGCTGTTTTTTTTTTTTTTTAATGCACGTACTTACTTTATATAAAATCATTGAATTTCAGGCGCACCGCGGAATGTCGCCGCTATAAGGTGTCACGCCTTCCGGAAACAGCCCATTAGCATTCGGCTTTTCTCGGCGCCTGCGCACAGACCCAGGAGCTGACTGCGCAGGCGCCGAAAATAGCCGGTCCTAGTTCGGGTTTTTTCGGAGGGCGTGACGCGGCTATATACGGCGCCTGCGCAGTCAGCTCCTGGGTCTGTGCGCAGGCGCCGAGAAAAGCCGAATGCTAATGGGCTGTTTCCGGAAGGCGTGACACCTTATAGCGGCGACATTCCGCGGTGCGCCTGAAATTCAATGATTTTATATAAAGTAAGTACGTGCATTAAAAAAAAAAAAAAAACAGCATACTGGCGCTGACGCCAGTATGCTGGATGTAATGAAACAAACAAGTGATTTTAAGGGTGGAACTCCGCTTTAATTATTAAGGGTACACAAAACTGGAAATAACGTTTTTCAAATTGCCAGCAATGGCACCGTCCCAATTGGCATTTGCACCGCCGCACCAGTTTCAAAAAGTAGTTTCTGTACTACTTTTTGCGATTTCGGGGTGCGATTTCCATTGACATCTTTGCAGAAACCCGCACAGATTTCTATGAAATTGTGACTGACAAGCGGGAGTGAAATCGCACAGGTTCAGCTAAACTCGCACGGCTTCATTCCCGCAGCTCAGTGTGAACCTGGGCTAATGTGCACAGTTTGATGCATAAAATACCAATACTAAGAACCTTCATACAACTACCAATAAAGATAACAACCTATTAAACCCAATAAAAAAAAATATATATATCATGTGTTCATTGTGACCTATATCTCTGTGGCCGCGTACACACGAGGGGATATGTCCGCTGAAAACGGTCCGATGGACCGTTTCAGCAGACATCTCCGCTCGTGTGTATGGGCTAGCGGACAGATTTGTCCACCCGACAGATTTCAAAGCAAGCTTTGAAATCTATCCGGTGGTGATCTGTCTGCCCGACATGTCTGCTGGTTAGTACACTTACCAGCAGACATGTCGTCCCCCACCGCCGCCGCGCCGCTGCCGAATGGATTCGGCGCATGCGCGGAAGTGTTTTACTTCCTGGTGCGGTGACGTGGCGGTGACGCGGCGGCGTCAACGTCACCGCCACGTCACCGCCACGTCACCGCGCCGTCCGGCGGCGGGGAATTTGATCCGATGGTGTGTACACGCCATCGGATCAAACTCCCGATCGGACATATCCGATGGAAATGGTCCGCGGACCGTTTTCATCGGATATGTCCGATCGTGTGTACGAGGCCTTTATGTCTATTGATTTTTCTTCCAGTGTCATCTGTACATCTTATAATCAAATGTATTATTCCATAGCCTGGCTTCCTTTAATGTGGTTGCTCTATTCACTAAGGCTCCATGTACACGGGACGTTTTTACAACCTCTCCTGAACGATTTAACTTGACAGATGGTAACCGTTTAATATGTCAGTTTTGCCACGTTTACATGCTGCGTTTTAGCAGCATTTTGTTGCGTTTAGAAGCGTTTAAAAAGAAACGGACAAAAAATGCCTATAAACGAAACACTGCTAAACGCGGATTACCGTGTTTAGCCGCATTTAGAAGCGTTTGCCGTCTGAAACATCGGAAACTTTGGCATCTGAACTCATGTACATGTACACATAAGATAACATTGAATGAGTTCCGAGGAAGTTGAAAAAATTGTCCAACTGCCTCTGAACGTCCGTTTAGCAGCAGCAGTGTACATGGGGCCTAACAGGGTTTTTGTAGCCACCGTGATTCACTGCGCATTTGCAATTCACACGTGGGTAAAATGGTACAAGTAGCCCCACCACCAGCTGTAAACGACAGAGAGTGTGTACTCTCCCCAAATGTGAGTTAGGGGGAGCAAAGAACCCCGAACAGCAGGATGCTGAACACTGATAAAGGTAAATAATATATGGTGGGTAGAGAAAAAAAATCACCCCCTTTAAAATCTAATTTTGTTCCTTTGCAGCCTGAAATGAAGACAGACACAGTTTTTGTGTTATCCAGCTCTATTTGCATATCCCAACAGACTAAAGACTGTAATTAAAGCAAAAGGTGTTTCAACAAAATACTGACACAAGGGGGTGATCCTTTTTCCAACTCGGTGATTCTGTTTTTTTTTTTTTTTTGATATGTTGGTGTTATATCTTTCACTTGGATGTTATAAATTGCACTAAAAGTGGCACTACAGCTGGATAAAACAAAAAATGTATCTGTCTTCATTTCAGGCTGCAAAGCCACACAATATGATTATTTTAAAGGGGGGGGGTGATTATTTTCTATACCCACTGTATATGCAAATGAAGCAATTTAAAATGAATGGATGAACAGTTTATAAGCATTGAATAGAGATATCGATTTAGTATGAGGGTAGAATACTACTTTAAGGGCTGGTTCCCACTGGTGCAATGTCCGCCATCGGATGTGATTCTCTCCACACTGCAGTGCAAATCGCATGCGATCTCTGTGCGATGCGATTTCAGCCATACTGATAGTATGGCTGAATTCGCATTGCATTCGGACCAAACTCGCACAGGACCCTTTGTTTGGTCTGCAGCAGAATCGCATCTGATCAGATTCCTGTCCAAATTTTGCAGTTTGCACTGCGATATGCAAACTAATTTAGGGGTGTCATTAACTTTCAATTGACACCCCCAGAAGTTTGCATAGGGCAGTGTGAACTGCTGCCCTCAGACATGCGATGTAGGAACCCGCAGTGGATTTGCAGGGTTCCCACATTACTGCAGTGTGAACCGGGCCTGAAGCTGAACTCCAGGAAAATGAAAGTCTACCCTGCACTGCAAAGGTAAATGCTCATTTAGTCCAGGGCCAGAGGCTAAATACTTACCTTACTCTTTGCTTTAGCAGGGTCCCTTAAAGTGTCATTAAATCCACATCACTAAAAACTGTCAGTACATGCTGTTTTACATACTGTTCATACTCAGTCACTATGAGATTCATTTTCTGTAGATTGCAATAAACCTGGTTGATCCTTCTGTTCACTGTCCCTCCCTCCCTCCTTGTCTGTGTCCCTGCTGCAGCCTAAGATTGTGTAGACCAGCCATTGCCACATCTACTGAGTATGCCCCAGTTTTGTTTCCCTTCTAAGCTGCTCATTTCCTTCTTTTTTTTATATCTGGTCAGGCCACATGGCTATAGAACCACACAGAGTGTATACACTCTGGATACATGACAGCCCACTCCCCCCACCTTCTCCTACTCAATGGCGGCCGGCTATAACATGATGATTAATGGAGGCTTCACCTCCCACACGGCCTCATCATTCATTCAGAGAGTTCCGTTAATGAACAAACTACAAGTACCGACAGCCTTTGCAGATGTTGGCTTGTACCAGGAAGCTGTTGAACGCTCTAGGTAGTTCATTGATGCTTCCTATCTCTGTGAAACAGCTTACACTGACAAGTCTGTAAAAGTCCTGCTTGGATTCTGCTGATCGTGGGTGAAATGCTTTCCAGTCTCCTACAAAAAATGTTTTACCTGCAAAAAAATTTGCATTTTTTTTTTTGAGTGAACTTACCTTTTAAGCCTGCCTTTTGAATTCAGTAAAAGTATGTTTTACAGCACAGGTGCCAGGGTGTAAACTCCCACTGCCCTTCTGTTGATCCTATATAGATGTATGTTTGTGCTTATTCTGCATGCAATTGCACAAACTTCTGTTAACTTTCTGACTTTAGGAGTTTCAGTATAAAGTGGATAGAATTATCAGCTCAATTGCTTGTTGCCTGGAAATGCTCTTTAAATAAACTCCCACGTACAAAAATAAATTGTACATGGTAGTCTGTACTCTGTGCTCAGTTCAGACTTATGGGAGTTGCTTAGAGGCTTTTAATAAGTTCAAGTTCTGAACAAGAAACTGTATAATAGTGTTATGGTACTAACAGATGATGGTGTATTGCTGTGTTATGTATGGTAGAACCCATTAAATAACGTTCATTGTACAGAAGATGGGAAAACGCACAGATCTGAAAAAGCATTCCCATCATAAAGAAGGCGCAGAACCTAATCTGCATATTTTAATGTTTTTTCTTCCCATATTTTTTTGCGTCCCAGATGCTGCCCTTTTTAGCTAACTCCTGTCTATATACAATTGTTCTGATGTCTGTAGCACATGCTGTTTACCCATTGTGACATCAGTGTACTATTACTGCACAGTCTGTTTTAGTATGAATATTTGTAGTCATTCTCAGGAGCACTTATGGCACAATGAAATCACAGCGGAACCATTAGGAGATGGTTGTCACCCTATAACAGTAAAATTGGCAACATTCTCAAAAAATGTTTTTGTCTGTAGGCGGAGTATTATTTTAATTGGGGGTGGGGCATTCAGCTATAGGCATGGTCTAGGAGGAAATTAATAAAAAGTGCTGCCGCGCTACCACTTAAGTGTAAAGAGACCGTGAATAGTTAACTGAAAATAAATGCTGCTCAATCTAAATGGTAAATAAATGAATAAATACCTACAGTGAGTGAATGGGGAAGGTGATCAGCGCATTTATTATAATGTAGGTTACCTACATTATAATATATGCGCTGATCACCTTCCCCATTCATTCATGGTCTAGGACAGGGATCCTCAAACTATGGCCCTCCAGCTGTTGTGGAACTACACATCCCATGAGGCATTGTAAAACTCTGAAATTCACAGATATGACTAGGCATGATGGGAATTGTAGTTCCTGAACAACTGGAGGGTCAAAGTTTGAAGACCCATGGTCTAGGACAGTGGTCACCAAACTATGGCCCGGGAGCCAGATGTGGCCCTTAGCTTGTCTTTAACTGGCCCTCGGGGGACTTTTCCACTAACCGACACCAATGATGGGGCACTATTCCCCCTACTGACACTATCAATGGGGTACTCCTTCCATTGATGCCATCAATGGGGTGCTCTCCTTCCATTGATGCCATCAATGGAGCATTCTTTCTCCCATTAAAACCAATAATGGGGGAACTGATGTCAGAGCATTTTCTACTCGCCAACGTTCGGCCCCCCTAAAGTCTGAAGCACAATAAACTGGCCCTTTGCTTAGAAAGTTTGCAGACCCCTGGTCTAGGAGGAGTTTTGGAGAAATGGGCATGGTATAACCAGCTTGCGACCATCCGCCGTTACCTTGCGTTGCTTCGCCTTTGGCCACTAGGGGCGCGCATGCGCCACCGGAGGCACATACACGCCCGTGGCACGCCCCCAGAGCCGATGCGAGTGCCCAGGAGGAGCGATGACTGCTAGGCAACCACGATCGCACAAGACAGTGTGAGAAGCGAGATCTGTGTGTGTAAACATCCCGGGTTTTCTTAAGTATGAACACCGATCTCTCTCTTCCCCTAGTAAGTTCTTTCCCCCCTTCAGTTAGAACCTAGTGAGGGAACACAGTTAACCCCTTGATCACCCCCTTGTGTTAAACCCTTCCCTGCCAGTGACATTTATACAGTAATCAGTGCATTTTTATAGCACTAATTGCTGTAAATGTGAATGGTCCCAAAAATGGACATCACTTTTGTTGACATCGCACAACCGCGCAATTGTCAGTTAAAACTACGCAGTGCCGAATCGCAAAAAATGCCCTGGTTTTTCCGGGACTGAAGTGGTTAATAACAAAATATATAAAGATAAGAAAGTCCATAAATGCAATATTTGTTAGTACATCAACAGATAAAAACGAATACATGACAAAGAGACTACTGGTACACCAACTATGAAAGATGTGATGATACAATATGTCTTCCTCCACCTGACGTATTTCAGAGAATTGGCACCTCCTTCCTCAGGGATATAAGGAGTATCACATATAGTCAATCAAATGGTGTTGTACAAAGACATGCCATGTTTTAATTAAAAACAAAGTTTGAGGATTCTGTTCTTCTGCCCAAGTTTATGTTTCTGGTAGAAACCATGAATCAGACTGAGACAGAAAAATCTAGTAAAAATCACAATGTATGTATTACAATAATGTAATGATAAAAATGGTACAAATCAGTAAACGTAGTCAGAAGCCAGGGTTGGAAGCCAAAGCGGATAGTCAGACAAGCCAGTAATCAGGAAACCAGAGATCAGTGTAGTCGGAGACAGAAGAACAGGATCAGGAACCAGAAGGGACATCAGCCGAGCAAAGTATTTCACAGGAACACAGCAGAGAATCTCCAGGTTGACCAAGGCAAAGGCACAAAATGAATGAACAAGGCAGTTTAAATAGGCAGAAGGGGCTGGCTCTAGGCGCGACTGATGAGCAGGAAATGATCACCAGGAAAGCCACTGTGGAACCATGAGTGCTGACAATTATCTGACAGCTGAGCAGCCTGAGCACAGAGAAGAGTGAGATGGAGGCAACCGCCTGCCGGGAGAGAGCAGGTGACATCAAGGCCTTGGAGATCCAATCCCAAAACATAGGAGTAAACCCTGGACATGGACTCCCCAGTGTTGGGGTGCAGAAGACCTTCCAATCAAAGATCTCTAATGATGTTACTGTGTGACAGTTGATATCAGGCTCAGAGATGGGAGCTGTATACTCTAGCAGGAATGCTGGGCAGGAGAGTCATACCTCTGAAACGCGTTGAATAGAGGAAGACATATTGTATTATCACATCTTTCATAATTGGTGTACCAGTAGTCTCTTTGCTATGTATTCGTTTTTATCTGTTGATGTACTAATAAATATTGCTTTTCTAGACTTTACTTTTTAAATATTTAGTTATTAAAGTGCCTTTAGAATCCCATTTTTCGTGGGGAATGTTTGTAAGTTGAATCTCAGGAAATGGCACCTTCCAGAGTTCAGTCACCATTACTATATGTACTATCTAAGAGGTGTTTTCCATCCAGTTCAACCATAAAAAAATTAAAAAATTTGATAAAAAATAACATACAATCCCATATACCCAATTCTATACCCACAGTTGATCCAGAGGAAGGCAAAAAAAAAAAAACAGAAGAGCATAATCCAATTTGCTACAGCAGGGGAAAAAATTTCTTCCTGATTCCCGAGAGGCAATCGTATTTTCCCTGGATCTACCTATAAATGTTAGTACCCAGTTATATTATGTACATTTAGGAAAGTATCCAGACCTTTCTTAACCCCCCTGGCGGTATTCCCGAGTCTGACTCGGGGTTACATTTCTGTGCTGCGATCGGTAACCCCGAGTCAGACTCGGGCTCGCCTCGCAGCATCCACAGACATGGTTTACTTACCTTGTCCCTGGATCCAGCGATGCCACCAAACTGTGTGGGCGAGCGGGTGCTCGCTCAAATCACACAGTGCCTCTGTGTGCCGCCAATTTCCGTTCCCTGCAACGTTACGATGCATGGGAGCGGAGAAACGGCGCCAAATTCAAACAGGTAAACAAACACGTTACATTACATCTTATATATTACAGTACTGTATGTAAAAAATACACACCTCCCTTGTCCCTAGTGGTCTGTCCAGTGCCCTACATGTACTTTTATATAATAAAAACTGTTCTTTCTGCCTGCAAACTGTAGATTGTCCATAGCAACCAAAAGTGTCCCTTTATGCCAAAAATGGTTTTAGAGCAGCTAGAAGAAGCGCTAAAAAATTATAATCACTTGCAGAATTGAGCGATAGCGTTTTGTGGGGAAATTCGTCATAAAAAAATAAAAGTAATGACAATTCTGCAACTGAGTAAATTTTAGTGATTTTGAGTTGATTACATTATTGAATAATTTTCATTATAATTATATTATTTGTTATAATTATTTATTATATTATAATTTATAATTTTGTTTTTAAAACTGATTTTGTGTTAGTAAAAGTTTGGTGAGAGACGATTCATGCTTTTCAGTCTTCGTGCTTTTCAGTCTGTTACAGCGTGACGAATGTGCTATCTCCATTACGAATGCTAGTTTTATCAGTATGAGCGCTCCAGTCTCATATCTTGCTTCTGAGCATGCACGTTTTTTTCATGTCGTTAAAGCCTACACACGACGATGTGAAAAACAACGAGAAAATTTAGAGCTCTAATGTTCTAAATTTTTAATGGCCATTTTTCACATCAAGAAAAATGCTCTGGGGCCTACACACGATCGTTTTTAATGACCATTTTAAAAAATTGCATTTTTCACATCATGAAAAACGGTCGCTGATTTCGCGGCAAGAAACCTTTCCATATTTGGAGATTATTTTTTTTTCTCCTATAGACGTAAACAGTGCCTCCTTGTCTTTTGTGTTGACTGTAAAGTGAATAACTCAACACCAAGTTCACATATGCCCCCTTATTCTCCTCTTCTCAAGAGTGAATAAATTCAGTTCCTCTAATCTTTCCTCATAGCTGAGCTCCTCCATGCCTCTTATCAGTTTGGATGCCCTTCTCTGCACTTTCTCCAGTTCCCCAATATTCTTCGGTGTCTTTGGGACAAGTGATGGAAATCAAAATTCTATAATTATCAAAAATTTAAGAAGAAAAAAAGGTCTTGCCTTTTTAGAAATGCGCAATAACCAAACTTAAAATAATGTTTTTAAACTTATGTGGAATTAAAATGTCTGATGCCGCGTACACACGATCATTTTTCGACATGAATTTTTTTTTTTTTAAATGATCGTGTGTGGGCTTCACATCGTTTTTCATCTTCTGAAAAACGACAATTTTTTTTTTCGAACATGCTGCATTATTTCACGCTGTTTTAAAAACATTTGTTTTTCGGGTTGTAAAAAATGATCGTGTGTGGGCTAAAATTACGTTTTAAACCCGCGCATGCTCAGAAGCCAGTTATGAGACGGGAGCGCTCGTTCTGGTAAAACTACCATTCATAATGGAGTAAGCACATTCATCACGCTGTAACAGACAAAAAAGCACGAATCGTCTTTTACTAACACGGAATCAGCTAAAAGCAGCCCAAAGGCAAATAGAACTTACCCTTTAGGCCTTGTACACACGATCAGACCGGTCTGATGAGACTGGTCTGACGAACCGTTTTCATCAGACAACTCTGAACTTGTCTGATGTGCGTACACACCATCGGACCAAAATCCGATCAGACCAGAACGCGGTGACGTAGAACACAACGACATGCTGAAAAAACGAAGTTCAATGCTTCCAAGCATGCGTCGACTTGATTCTGAGCATGCGCAGGTTTTTGGTCCGATGCTTTTGTGTACTAACCATCGAATCTGTCCGACAGACAGGTTTTAAAGCATGTTTTAAAACTTTGGTCTGACGGACAACTGTCTGATGGGCCGTACACACCATCGAACTGGTCTGATGAAACTGGTCTGCAGACCAGTTTCATCAGACATGTCTGATCGTGTGTACAGGGCCTTAGAGTGCTGTCGTACGTGTTGTACGTCACGCGCTTTGTTCATAATTTTTCAAAAATGATGGTGTGTGGGCAACATCGTTTTTAATGATGAATTTGGAAAAACATATTTTTTTTGGACATGCTGAAAAACAACGTTTTTTCCATGCCGAAAAATGATCGTGTGTACGCGGCATTAGCCTTTTATATTTGTATAAATCGCTTGGATATTACCAATGTTTTGAGAA
Organism: Rana kukunoris; assembly: GCA_029574335.1. Taxonomy (NCBI): domain Eukaryota; kingdom Metazoa; phylum Chordata; class Amphibia; order Anura; family Ranidae; genus Rana; species Rana kukunoris. The sequence goes on from CM056050.1 coordinate 510,757,541, forward strand.
GTTTGAATTTTTACAGTCAGAAAGCAGTTCTTACATTTCTCACTAAATAAGGAGAATTTTATTGTCTTGGAAAGTAATATTTTACACTTGAAAGAACAAACAAATCCTCAAGGAATGTTTGAGGTTTTTCTGCAACCTTTTGCCAAGAATGACAATAACATTTCCCATGTTGATACATCAGCAGGATTAATTCAAACTTCTTTCATAGTTAAATGTCAAAAGTAATGTCTCTTGGAACCATTCACCCGTGTTGCTATCTTTGATAAAATGCTTTGTTTTATTTATAAAGTTTTTCAAAAATATATTTATTTCTAGACAGTGAAGCAATAGGTTTAATGACATTTTGTTTAGCGTCTCCTAGACACGGAAAGGATGATGTAGGATTAAAGTATATCTAAAGCCCAAACTTTTTATTTGGGATAGAGTAGGGAACAATAACGTATAACTAAAAGCAAAAACTTTTTTTTGTATTTTTGGATAGAGTGGAGAGGGATTAGAACCCCTGTCAGGTTTTATTGCTATCTGTGCCCCCATTAGGGAGATTCACCCTCTCTATTTGTCCTGTTTACTGTTATCACTGAAAGTGAAAGATAAAAAAAACTCCTTTGGGTTGTCCCTAGAAAAGTAATAGAGGGGAATCAGACCAATGGCAATACTAGTTCTGGCGACCTGGGGTTCCCGAAGAGACTCCTTAATTTGCAGAGATTTACTCTCACTTCCTGTTGTGGCTATGGGGCAAGAAGAGAAGGGCAATCTCCCCAATAGGACAAAGAGTGCAAAAATAAACTTTACAGGGGTGTATAACCCTCCCATACTTTATCTAAAATGAAAAATAGATTTGCCTATAGTTCTGCTTTAACCACTATAATACAGGGCATTTTCACCCCCCTTTTTGCCCAGGCCAATTTTTAGCTTTCAGCGCTATCACACTTTGAATGACAATTGCGCAGTTATACAACACTGTACCCAAATTAATGTTATGATTTTTTTCCCCCCTGCAAATGGTGGTATTTGATCACCTCTGCAGTTTTTATTTTTTGCGCTATAAACAAAAGAAGAGTGACATGTTTGAAAAAAACACAATATTTTTTACTTTTTGCTATAATAAATATCCCATTTTAAAAAAGTCTTCAATTTAGGCCGATATGTATTTTTCTACATATTTTTGGTTAAATTTGCAATAAGCAAATATATTGATTGTTTTGCGCAATATAGCATCTACAAAAATAAGGGATAGGTTTTTGGCATTTTTTTTTACTAGTAATGGCAGCGATCTGTGACTTTTATTGCGGCTGTGACATTACGGCGGACACATCGGACACTTTTGACATTATTTTGGGACCATTCACATTTATACAGCGATCAGTGCTATAAATATGCACTGATAAATATATACATGTGACTGGCAAGGAAGGGGTTAACACTAGGGGGCCATCAAGGAGTTAAATATGTATCCTACTAAGTGATTCTAACTGTAGGGGGCAGGAACTCAGAATGGGAGGAGACCGATCAGTGTTCCTTTGTTCTGGGAACACACCATTGGTCTCCTCTCCTCTGATAGGACGTGGATCTGTGTGTTTACACACACAGATCCACATCCTGGGCTGTGTTACCAGCAATCGCGGGTGCCCAGCGGACATCGTGGCCGCCGGGCAGGTGCACTGGCTCCCGAGGTGTGTGTGTGTGTAACTCACTAGAATGGATAAACAGAATTACAAATGTTTTGACAGGCAAAATATTTTACTACTATTAAGTTCCACTTAAAAAAAAAAGCACAGGTTTGTATAAAAAGTTCTCATCCTTTCAGACAGGAAAATGTGTTATTTTATTTTTAGCAGGGTGTCTTACTTGTTCTTATGTCATCTGCCATTGGTGTTTGAGGTTCTGGTCAGTACAGCACTCTTCAATGGGATTCTGTAACGTTATCATTTTATCTTGGGTGTATCTTTGTACCTACTAATCCATTAACTGTCAATAACTGCATTTTATAGAAGCTACTTCATCACACCTGTATTGCCGCGTACACACGCTCGGAATTTCCGACAACAAATGGTCGATAGGAGCTTTTCGTCGGAAATTCCAACCGTGTGTAGGCCCCATAGGACATTTTCTGTCGAAATTTGCGCAACAAAAATTTGAGAGCTGGTTCTCAAATTTTCCGAGAACAAAATCAGTTCTCGTAAATTCCGATCGTGTGTGTGTAGCCAATTCCGACGCACCAAATTCCACGCATTCTCTAAATCAAGTACGAGACAGAATCGGATCGGTCTGGTAAAACTAGCTTTTGTAATGGAGATGGCACATTTGTCACGCTGTAACGAACTGCAAAGCGTGAATCGTCTCTCACCAAACTTCTACTACTTCTACTTCTTTCAAAAATCGTATCAAAGAATTTTCGTACGAATTTTGCACCATTAGTGGGCTGTAGCAACAGCCGTTTTCGTGTGGCGAACAAATTTGAGGAATCCGACATGTTGAAAATTTTTTGAAAAACAAACGATTTTCTGATCAATGAAATGTAATAGAAAAACAATATTCCCGGAGAGAAACAAAAATTCCCGGCAACATAAAGGTTTGGTCGAAAATCAATGGTGGCATCATCGGATCACAAAAAAACAAACTTTCTGATTTTGAAAAGAAAATGTGTTTGAAATGTCGACCGTGTATAGCCTGCTTAACACGACTGGTATTCCCTTCCCTTTAATAGTGCCGCTGTACGTGTTGTACGTGACTGCGTTCTTGGCGATCGGAATTTCCGGCAACAGTGTGTATGCAAGACAAGTTTGAGCCAACATCAGTTGGAAAAAAATCCACGGTTTTGTTGTCGGAATGTCCGATCGTGTGTTCGTCGCATAACAGTTTGCCAATTCATCTAAATGAGGCCTAAAGGACCATGTCCTATTCTCCTCACTCGTGTATACAATATGTGCTCTTTATGATAAGTGGAATGCAGGTCATTTGATTCTGGAGCAGCAGGCACCATGCAGGTGAATAGTACTTGGACGCAGAAATATAAGTAATGTGTGTCATCTAGGCCATCAGGTCTTTTTATGAAAAACCCCTACAAAGTTTACAAAGTATGATTGAAGTCATTTGTATCTATCTCTGTGTATCTCTGCTCTCCTTTTAAAAATCTATAAATTGCCACATTGTTCTAGCACCACGTCTACCAGTGTTTTTCCGCAATGTTTACCAATGGTTGGTGCATTCTGTACTTCCCAGTGCCAACCCCCAGTCATTTGTATTGCACTCCTTCAGGTTTGGAATGCAGAAACCAGTGTAGCGCAACACACATTTGTAAATCAAAATTTTGTACTATGCAGCAGAGCTTGCTTACAGCTGAAGTTTTGGTATTTTTACATGCTGTGACTCGTTATAACTTGGAGCACTGCTCTTAGTGCTGAACATTATGATCTACTAGCTTTAAAAGGGTGCTGCCATCTGAGATGCTCATCGAAAAAGGAAAACAAAAGATTTTCTAAGAAAGTTTATGCTGTATAATCTGAACTAAATACGTGGGTTCAACATCCGTTGATCAAATGAAATGGCTACATTAATAGATAGATTGGATGCCTTTGATTCCATTAGAAGAGAGATCCTATATACTGGGTAGTATATGGGATCGCTTTTCTAATGGGATTAGATGCATACAATCTACCTAGTACTATGTGACCATTTTATTTGATCAATGGATGAACCCAAGTATACATACACATATCTAGTTCAGATTTTATATACAGTGGAACCTCGGATTACGAGCATAATCCGTTCCAGGAGAATGCTCGTAATCCAAAGTATTCGCATGTCAAAGCGAGTTTCCCCATTTAAGTCAATAGAAACAAAAATAATTTGTTCCCCATTGACTTCATTGGTATGCAATACCGCATGCTGCCAGAGGTGGGGGGCGCCGGAGAGCCTCGTAAACGGCCGGAAAGGCCCGAGGACACCTCAGAAAGACTCTGTTCCTGTTCCTGAGGTTTGCCGAGGTCAGCCGAGCTGTCCTCAGGCCTTTCCGTGCATTTCCGAATTGATCAGCGCCGTTCGGCTCTGCTTTGGCCTGAATCCTGCTCATTTTGTGAGACAACACTCGCTCGTTAACCGTGTTACTCGCAATCTGAGATTCCACTATATATATATATATATATATATATATATATATATATATATTACAGTATATACTGTATACATTCTTAAATATCATTGGTTCCTGAAATATTAGAAATGCCATGTTATTACAAGGTCTATAATTTAAGTTTAGGTCAAAGTGGTTTTAGGACATCATTATATCCCCCTTAGTGGTGCGCTTACAGGTGGCCCCAGTGTATCCTGGCTGCCCTGATCTTCCGGCGTTAGATATGGCTTTCTGATGGTTCAACAAATGACGGCATCTAAAAGGTTTTAATACTTATGGCTATAAGTGGTGCATCTGTTTTGCTACAACATGGTTGAATAACCTGTATATGTATATGGCTTTACATTCTGATGTTTTATCTTAATATATACACTTACTTGATGTATTTTGTTAGATACATTACATGTTCCCACACATTGCACCCTTGAAGAAAGAGAAACGTGCCAGGTGTTCCTCTGCTCACAGGGCCCCAAGAGGTCACATATATGTGAATAGGGGGTGTGGTATATTTGTGTACAATCATATGCAATGCACTAATATGGTGTGCAATGCTTTCAAACTAAACATTTAGCCATACTTAGTTTTATTTCAATGTTATTGTTACAAATAAAGCTTGCAAATTTTTTTTTAACACGATACTATGGGGTTGATTTACTAAAGGTAAATCGACTGTGAACTTTGAAAAGTGCAGTTACACTCTGCATGTGTAATTGCTCCAGAGCTTAGATAAAGATTATGGGCCAGATTCAGGTAGAGTTAGGCTGGAGTATCCATTGATCCGCCAGCCTAACTGTCACTTTAAGCCAGCGTTTTTGTTTTCTGTAACCAGAAAACAAGAAAAGCCGGGTTGGAGTTCCGATGCGAGCAGCGTAAATGAATTTCGCCATCGCATCGTTACTTCAACTTAAAAATGGCGCCGGGGGCGTTCCCTCCGATTTACGCTCAAAAAATATGTTAATGAGCGGGAATCGGCAATTCACGATCTTTTTCGGGCGCGACGCAGTGACTTTACGACGTTTCCGGAAGCGATACGCGGCGTATAGATAAAGCAGCCCCCTAGTGGAGTATCCTATGTTAGGTATAGCCGTCGTCATCGCGTCGGAAAAAAAACAAATCGCGTCGCTTGCGTAAAAAGTTCATGAATGGGGATGTGACGTCATTGACGTTCACTGACAGAATTTGGAGCATGCGCACTGGGATGCATTGACACTCGACGCCGCGGGATCGCGCTTAGTTTAAATAATACACGCCCCGTACCCGCCCAATTTGAATTCCGCCGGCTCATTTTCGATACGCTGCCGCAACTTTAGGAGCAAGTGCTTCATGAATAACAGCACTTGCTCCTAAAATGTCGGCAGAGTAACGTAAATGAGATGCGTTACTCTGGAGTAAAGAAACTCCCATCTATCTGAATCTGGCCCAAAGTTTCACTTTGCAAAAATTACCCAATCACATGCAGGGAAAGTAAAACAAAAAAAATGCATTATTGCTTGCACATGATTGGATGATAAAAGTCAGCAGAGATTCTGCTCATTTACTAAGCTCTGGAGCAATTGGCATTTAGTAAATCTACCCCTATGTCTGGTTTACCTTTAAAGTTCCATGGGGGACCTTTTGGATTTATAGATTTCTGCTCATTCCTCCTCTTCAGTGTGGTAGAGATGTTGGCAATATGGGACAAAACATATATATATATATATATATATATATATATAATGTATATACCCTTATCCTATATTTACTTTGAAGTCAGGGCATCACAGCTTGTATAGTATTGTTTTGTCTGAGGGGTGTGTTCTGAAAAAAACTTAACCCCCCCCCCCCCCCCCCCCATCCATTTATATATAGCCTTTATTATACAAACAGGAAAATAGGAGTATTCATGGTAAAACAAAGCAGGTTTTGCTTTTTACATCTGTTTCCTGTAGTTGTTTTTATAATTATAATTTATATGTGTCGTTCTTTTCCAGGTGGCAATGGTGGAGGTCCAACTAGAGATGAAATATGACTACCCCCAGCCATTGCTCGTGGCATTTAGTGCCTGCACTACTGTACTGGTGGCTGTTCACCTATTTGCACTTCTGATCAGCACCTGTATCCTTCCAAATGTTGAGGCTGTGAGTAATATCCACAACCTGAACTCTGTCAACGAATCCCCACATGACCGCATGCATTACTATATTGAGCTTGCCTGGGGCTTCTCCACAGCTCTCGGGATTCTCCTCTTTTTGGCTGAGGTGGTTCTTCTTTGCTGGATTAAGTTCTTACCTATCGACTCTCCCCAAGTCCGCAATGAAACAGCCACCTCTCAGAAACCAAGTGGAAATGCGGGATGGAACTCTGCACTAGTTTCCACCATTATCATGGTCCCTGTTGGTATCATCTTTGTCATATTCACCATTCACTTTTATCGCACGTTGGTGAGGCACAAAACTGAGCGCCACCACCGAGAAATCGAAGAGCTCCACAAACTGAAAATCCAGCTAGATGGACACGACCGGGGCATAAATGTGGTGTGAAGATGGAGGAGCGACAAAGTTATTCAGCAAGTGCCACTGATCTACCCATCGATCTGTTGCTGAGCTGTTTGGAAAGCTTGGGCTTTTTACAGTGCCCAGACTTATAGCCAAGTGGCTAAAAGATTGAATTCCTTCATGCTGCAGCTTATATGTATATTCCTACACCTACTACTGAAAATGAATATAGGAGAAAAGAGAAAAATCAACATTTTTGTTAAAGGATATAAGCATCTATATACAGTTCTAGGCAAATACTATACAATTGCAAACATTTTATAAGTGCCATCAACATTTTCAAAGTAAACAGGTTAAATTTAATGTAGACCTCCTTAGCAATGTATACTTACCTTCCTTTCACTTACTCACTACTCCGTTCAACCTCCAGGAGTGAAGGAGAGACCTGTGTAAGCTACAGGCCGCTCTAGTCATAGAATACAAAAGGCAATGAACTCACCATGTGGCAGAGCTGTAACATGGAGTAAATCACAAGTTATTTTATACCTGAAAGTGCCATGTATTTTAATAAGCTCCTGGCGCTAAACGGATCAGTGGGGTATTTAAAGAAAGGGTAAGTATATGTTCTGGGACTTCGAGTAAAGCACATGTTTGCTTTAAAACAGATCCAAACCCAAAAACAGAAATGTAATATATTGTAGTTTACCAGTCCTTAGATGCAGTGGCTGCATTAGTTTTATTTTTTCAGCTTTATTGTCCTGTATTCTTTATTGGTTATCTAACAAAAAACACACTTCCTGTCCCTGGGTTGTTGGGTTCACTGTATCTGTGGAGGGAGTCAGGGTTGTCACATAGGCTGTGACTTCAAACATGTCTGCCTTTGTTCACCTTTATTACGGGATGATGTGGGCATTAGTGCTTTACAGAAGGAAGATAACATTGTTTAAGCCTTCTAGTTTAGCTCAAAGGAACTGACAAAAACATTGCATTTCTGGCAAAAACAACAGGTGTTTTCTGTACTTGCACAAAATGTTCCTAGCCTAAAAAAAAGGAAAACAAACACAGCCAACATATCTAAGGACTGTTAAGCTGCAATATATTACACTTCATTTTTGGGTTTAGTTATACTTTAAGGCAGTGGTCATCAACCTTGTCCTCGGGGGCCACTAAGAGCCGGTTCACACAGGGGCAACACTTTGCGAGGCGACCTGGACATGACCCGAGCGTGCACCACAGTGCGACTTCAAGTTGCCTCCAGGACAGGCAACTTTCCAGTGGCCAATCAAACAACAATAAGCCCTGTGGGAGGATGGGTTTGCCTGAGAAAACAAGTTTCTCTTCATGTATTGTTGCTTCAGTTAAGACAGCGATCCGAATTTGGAGGCAACTTCCATTGAAATCAATGGGTACAAGTCGGATTGAAGTAGTACAGGAACCTTTTCTGAAGTCGGAGCGACTTCAGTAGTGTACATTAAGATGGCTCCATTCACTTCCATTGATTTTCTAAACAGCGCGACTTGGGGCGACTTCAAGTCGGATCCCAAGTTGCCCTTGTGTGAACCGGCTCTTACAGGCCAGGTTTGCAAGATAACGTAAATACATCACAGGTGATATCATTTGCTGCTCAGTGATTGCAATATTCTAGTCTGCATCTCCCTAAGGTAATACATAAAACCTGGCCTGTTAGTGGGCCCTGAGGACAGGGTCAATGACTACTGCTTTAAGGCACTAAATACTGTACTGTCAATGTCCTGGCTTGTGTTCAATTAGCTTTTCACTGTCTGTAGAGCCAAAGTTCTGCATTTTAGGCAAGTCTATTTAAAAGGCCAGTACACTCAAAATTGCTATTCATTTTTGTATAGGTGCAAGGTACTCTGCTGATTGCTGCCTGGTCTGCTATGACAAATATGAGGGGTCCCACCTACTGTTCTTGTTTACAAAATTATTTTTTATCGTGGGACATAAAAAAGAAGGCGTGAACATGCTCCTGTTCTAGTAGCAGATGTGGACCAACACTGGCATCTGCCCTCTGCTGGAGTACCGAGGAGATACAGGAAAAGAGAGAGGGTGAAATTAGGCCACTAGTCTGTACCTGCAATTAAAAACTCACTTCTTGGGTAGTCTAGCACTTTAAATATGAATATATAATACTCACTAAACAGTCCGATATTTTTGCCTGCTATTTTTACAGTCCACCATATTTGATGCTTAATATATATTCATAAAGTATAACTATTTATAACAAATACATCTATAAGTGCACAAATATTGGTACATATAATTAGATCCAGTTAGCAGGCTATTTCAAAGATTATATATTTATTTGAAACACATGAAGACAGAAAAAGGGTTAATTCCATTCAGTGGAGTCATGCAATGCGAACATGAACCAATCAAATGAGGTTCTTTATGGTTTGACATTTGTCATTTGCTAGTTTGGGAATGGCAGCACATGCATTGTTGGGATTTCTACTTTTATAGAATACCTCTACTATAGGTTCTAATGTCTACAAAGGTTAAGGGATCACCTTAGCTAATAACATGGTGCCTTGTAATATAATAGTAGATAAAGCTCTCATAGAGGGGAATTATTTTATGCGTTGCTTGTTTTTTACTTTTTTTTATAACATTGCATTGTATCCTGTAGTATGTGAAATGTAGATTTGCAGAAGAATTTATCATAGATTTGTAGTTAGGGTATCCATAGACATAAGATAATGTCTCTTGAATGATGATCTTTGTGAGCTGATGAAACTGTTACACCGTTGTACTTCAAACATCAGTATCGGTCTTATATCAGTCTTATCTGTTGTGATAGCCTGTACCATGTACCCCGTCCAAATATTGAGGAAAATCTTCCAAATTACATTTATAGAAAATCAACAGAGATCATTATCTAAGGGTCTATGGAATGTACTCTTTACTCACAGAAGGAGGGCATCTATTTTTAGGTACTTTTCAGCAGCTTATTCATTTTTACTGTGGGAAACAAAGAGCCTGATTTATTAAGGTTGATTGCAATATAGCAGTTTAGCCTTTACCTTACAGCCAGTTATAACAGTAGTTGGATTTACTAATGTAAGAAGCTAGATGAATAGTTCACTTTAAACATGCAGTCATGTAAATGAGTCTGTTTTCTAAAACTGAACTTCAGAGATTCCACTAAATACACAGATACATACACAATCAGCCATCATTTTATGATCACTGACAGGTGAATAACACTGATTATCTCATCACAATAACATCTAAAAGTCAGTGGGGTATATTAGGCAGTAGAGCTGGGAGATTTTCGCCCCAAAAAATCTGCCAAAAAACTTGATTCATCATTCGAATCGAGTTTTTTCTTTGATGGACACCGCGCCGTTCCTGAGAAGCTGCGGGCAGGAGTTTTTAGGCGAGATCACGCTTCGGCCCAGTTCTTGGCGTCCGGCCTCATGGACTAGGCCGCATCCTCACCCAAAAACTCCTGCCTACAGCTCCTCAGGACCGGCATGGTGTCAGCGCCGTTCCTGGGGAGCTGCGGACAGGAGTCTTTAGGCGAGGCTTCGGCCTAGTCCACGGCGTCCGGCCTCGCGAACTAGGCCGAAGCCACAGCCTTGCCTAAAAACTCCTGCCCGCAGCTCCTCAGGACCGACGCTAGTCCGGAGATTTACACAATTCTGTCACGCAGCACAACCCTGTCTGTCAGGGCAGGAGACCTAAACTTTCTCTGCTGCAGTTAAATTTAGCTGTGTTTGGAGTGAGCACAGGTTCACTGCACTACACCAAGCTTCACAATTTTTGTAAATCGGGTCCAGTAAAAATCTGAAGTTGTAATGGTTATTACCTTTAATTCCTTTCAATGCGCAAAAAATTGCCTCAAGGAATTTGATGCACAAACACCCTGTGAATGTTTGGTCTAAAAAATATAGAAACTGAAGTTCCTTATGCCCTGTACAAACGATCGGAATTTCCAATGGAAAAAGTCAGACTGACTTTTTCCATCGGAAATTCCGTCCGTGTGTATGCCATATTGGAATTATTTCCATCAGAAATTCCGATGAATTCCGTCGGGGTTTAGATAAAAAAACATGTTCTCTTTTACTCGGAATTCCGATGTGATTTTGGTCGGACAAAAGTCCAACCATGTGTACGAGACTTTACAGTTGAGTATGTGAAATAAAGTTGTAGATTAGACACCTAAACCGAAGCATCATTTTATGTTTTAGCCAAAGATGAGAGAATAATACATTGAGAATATGCAAGATACTTCACTTTGAAGGGCTGTCCAGATGCCTAAAAATACTTTAGGTGTTTTGATGCTGATTAAAGGGTTTCCTGAGCTTTTTACTGTGTATATATAGTTGTTTTAATCATTTTTGTAAAAGTTGCACTATACTTACTTACTTTGCTAAATTTCATATATAGTAACTTGGGCAGCCAATAATGTTAGTAAAGTAGAAATACCATTGCTTCAGAAATCATAAAATGTTTTCATTTGTTTTTTATTAAAAATGGCAAGGATTTTCACATTAAATTCTGTAACGATTAATGCAGAAATTTGTAATGGAATTCAGAAAAGTTCTACTTTTCGGAATGAGCGCTTGCGTTTACCACGAATGTCCTAAATCCCCACTTTCAAGTGATGTAAGATAACTTAAAGGGGTTCATATAGAACAGGGGCCCCAAAACTATGGCCTGTGGGCCAAACCTAGCCTGTTACAAGATTTTATCCTGCCCACACCTAGAGTCACTGGAGTATGCTCAGAGTAAGCCCACTGTGCTCTCACACTTCAGGTTAGTAGAGGTCTGCTTCTACCCCCTCTAGTCTCCAACTCGGGTTCCCTCTGCAATCGCCTCCATCATTGTTTGTTAGGACCACTAGGCCACTGATGAGGACTTCAATATAATAGGAAACTCTGATATAGGGGAGACTCTGATATAAGAGCAAACTGATGTAAGGGGGACTCTGATGTAAAGGGGGCTTTGATTGGGACATTGTTCTTAAGGGGGCTCAGATTTAGGGGATGACTGATGTAAGGGAGGACTCTGATGGGGATTGTGATATAAAGGGGAATTTAAAGGAAGAAGATGCAGACTGAATTTATTATTTTTCAACCTTTATTAATGGTTCCTGTTTATTTGGAATTTCTATTTTTGTTTTACTGACTCTCTGTTGTTCTGAATCATATCAAGCTAATCTATGTAAAACATGTTCAATTATTTACATTTTATTTATTTCTTTATAAAACAGATTTATTTTTTTCAGCCTGTGAATATTTTTCAAATATATGGTGTGGCCCTCAAACTGAAGCAACGTAACAAAGCACGCCAGGTTTTGAAGCTTCTAGAACACGTGTAGCATTAGGAGTGGTAGTTTAATGCCGCGTACACACGATCACTTTTTGTGATGTAAAAAAACGTTGTTTTATCTCACGAAACAAAACAACGTTTTTCAAACTTCATTTTAAAAAACGACGTTGCCTACACACCATAGTTTTCTGAAAATGCTCTTGCAAAGCGCAGTTACGTACACCACGTTAGACGGCACTCTGTTCCATTGAAGCTCTCGTCTCATAACTTGCTTCTGAGCATGCGCGGGTTTAAAAACGTCGTTTTGCCCACACACGATCATTTTAAATGACACAAAAAACGACATTCATTTTTCAGAAGACATAAAACAACGTTTTGCCCACACACGATCATTTTAAAATGACGTTTTTTAAAACGTAGTTTTATTTCAACACAAAAAACAACCGTGTGTACACGGCATAAGACATTTAGATTGAAGGATTTATTTTAAACCCTGCATAGTGTGGATGTTTACAATGCCAAGATATGGTTTACTTTTCTAATATATACTGTAATATTTTGAGATTTTCTATCTAGGGATAAGGATTCTTCTTAAAAAAAAAAAAAGTTATTTTTAGCAGAATCCAATAAGATTTAATAATTAATTTAACTCTACCATGTTTCACCCGAAAATAAGCCTTGGTCTTATATTAATTTTGGCAACCAAAAACAAAGTAGAGCTTATTTTCAGGGTAGGGCTTGCCATTTAATGTGCTCTCTTTTCTCTCCCCCTCTCCCTCCCTGCCTGGCAGTAATCCCCTGTGTGAAGGGAAGTAAAAGTGGTTGTGGGCTGCTAGAGTCCTCTCTATTACAGCCCTGCTCTAGGGGGCAGGGCTCCCGCTGACAGGCAGGAGAAGAGGAGGATCACATGAGCACTGCTCGGCGCTGTACCGAGGGAGTTTGAATACAGATTATATTGCAGATACACACAGTTTTCATTGTGTAGTGCTGTAATAAAAAGGATTCTAGCAGTTTTCAACCACTTCAAACTAGGGCTTATTTTCGGTGTAGGGCTTATATTGCAACCTCCTTGGAAAATTAGGGTAGATCTTATTTTCAGGGTAGGTCTTACTTTCAGGGAAACACGGTAGATGTAAAATGTGTGTTTGTGTATGTGGGGGGTGAAGGGTGAATCATTTATAAAGCCTGTGCAGGGTGAAAACTAACTGTTTCTGTGCCCTATGCATCAAGTGTATGTATTTTTTCAGGACATACACACATACATTAAAATTTAAAATTTTCCAGTAATCCTTTAAAATCTATGACAAACATAAACCTATCAAGATCACAAGATGTAAAACTGAATTGAAATTTATATGTTGCGACACTGCAGGAACTGGAGATCTTTTTTAACAGCTGTTCTATAAGACTAATTCTTTTAACAGAAAACAAAGCCTAATGGAGGCCTATATGAATAATCCAGTGGAAAAAAAGGAAACTTGGCCAGCTTTATATTTATAAACATCAGGCATTAAAAAATATATATTATCTTTAGGATTATATGCTATGGGCCAGATTCTCATAGAATTCCAGTGGCGTAGCGTAAGCCATTTACACTACGCCGCCGCATCGTACTAGAGCAAGTGCTTTAATCCGTAGCGTCGCGTAAACCGCCCAGCATAAACCCGCGCAATTCAAATGGGGCGGCTTGTATTTAAATTAAGCGTCATTTACGCAACTCCCTATTCGCGAACGAGTTAGTAAAACGACGGAAGCGACGGAAAAAGCCGACGCTGAACCGACGCCATACTTAACATGGCATCCGACGGTACTTCGTAAGGTTACTCCACATAGAAGCTGGGGTAACCTTACGCGGACGAAAACGACGTACGCGACGACGGGGCGGCGTAAAAGCGATCGGGAATCGGCGTACTAGCCTCATTTGCATATGCAAATGAGAAAACAACGTAAAGGCCACCTAGTGGCCGGAGTTGTCATTACAACTACGATCCGCAAGTGTAATGGTTTTACACTTGTCGGATGTTGAAGCGTATCTATGCAAAAGTGATGCTAAGCATCACGCGCATAGATACGAGCCAAAAAAAACGGCGATGCGACGGGGTATCTGAGATACTCCGTCGTATCGCCGCAGAGAATCTGGCCCTATGTGTCTTTCCACCTGCAATAAAAACATTGGCCCAGATTCACAGAGCGATTACGCCTGTCTAACTGGTGTTAGACAGGAGTAATTTCAAATTTCGCGCGCCGTATCACTAGTTTGAATCCTCAAACCATGATACGGCGGCGTTGGGCTTCGATCTGACAGGCTTACGTCTTCGTACGCTGGGTGGAGTTTGCGTCGTTTTCAGCGTCGGGGTATGCAAATGAGCTTTTTACGGAGATCCACGAAGTTACGAGCGTCGTTCGCAATCGCGTACGTCATTTTTTCGCTACGTAAAGTTAGACCAGCTGGTCTAACGTTACGCAGCCCATGTTAAGTATGGCCGTCGTTCCTGCGTCGACTTTCAATTTATTTTTTATTTTTTGCGTAAGTCGTCCGGGAATAGGAATGTCCGTAAACGACGCTACTCAAAAATGACGCAACAACGTGATTTCGCGCAATGCACGGCGGGAAATTTCTGAACGGAGCATGCGCAGTTCGATCGCGGCGGGGACGCGCTTAATTTAAATGCCTCACGCCCCCTATTCGCGTATTTTGATTCCGCCGGGAGAAATACACTACGCCGCCGTACCTTACGGGCCAAAATCTCTCTGAATTCCTCCTAGAGCCAGGTAAAGTACGGTGGCGTAGAGTATCTCTGATACTCTGCGGGAATCTAATTCTTTCTGAATCTGGCCCATTGTTTTCAGAATCAGAATTTGAGAAAGTCGAAAGAATATCAATTTAAAATTGTCAACATTATATGGGTGGCACCAAGAGGAGCCAAAGCTAGAGAGCACATTGTGGAGGTTTATTTCAAATAATAGAATATAACTTAACCAACTTATGCATTCTCAATTAAACAAGGTACAGAATGCATTTTCGTAATTTGTATTTTTTTTACAAACATTACATTTTTTCATATATTTCTGATTTAAAATATTAAATAATATTTAGCTTTAAAAGAGAACATTTATTTAATGCTGATGCTATATAATTGAGAGGTTTTCATTTTCTTGTTTACTTCTTGCATTCCATTTTGTAAATAATGTGGAATATTGAACACAGCATGCATTTTGTGGAACTTGTTTTTTTTAACAGTTATATTTGTTGTTTGTTGTTTTTTTGTACTTAAAATGCTTTTTTTTCATGATTTGAGACTGGCAGGAAATATATTTCCTTAGTATGCAAGTTTGTGAGTCTACGTGAAAATGCATATGACAGAAACCAGTAGTTTCACTTTAAAACAATTGCCTTTAATTATTTTACACTGTTATATTAGTTTTGTAAAATAATTTTATGATAAACAGTCATTAAAATTTTTCTAAAATTGTTGCCTAAGTCTAATCCATAGGGGTTGCATGCAGGCTGGGATTTTGCAAGGTGAGCAGGTTCATTGACCTGTTGTTTATGTACAATACTTGCCCTTGATGATCAACTAATGTAAAAAGCTTGGCGTCAAAGTCGTGCAATTTATTTGCTAAAACAAATGTTACTTAACAAAGTTTCAAGGTAACAAGAATAAATAGACGGCTTAGTCCTGCAGATTTGAGTTGTTTCCAGGAACCTTTCTTCCTAAAATTTGTGATGGTGCAATGGTGGGGTCGGGCATAAACGCAGCCGGTCTCCTACTGATTTGCTAGTATTTGAAAACAGGGAGGGCACAGACATCAAATTAAATTAAAGATATTTGACTTAAAGGAGTTGTAAAGGACAACATTTTTTTTTGCTGAAATGACTGTTTACAGGGTATAGAGACATAGGGCCAGATTCACAAAGACTTAGGTCGGCATATCTCCAGATACGCCGCCGTAATTTCAAATGTGCGCCGTCGCATCTTTGCGCCGATTCACAAAGCGAGATACGCCGGAAAACATGGCTTCAGCTGTCCAACGTAACTTGCCTACGCCTGTGTATCATGGGCGCATAGTTACGCTGGACACATTCGGCATTCCCATGTTAAATATGCAAATGAGAAAGATACGTCGATTCACGAACGTACGTACGCCCGACGCAATAATCTACGCCGTTTACATAAGGCGTTTTTCCAGGGTAAAGATAAACCACCAAAAAGGTGGCGCATCCCATGCAAAGGTATGGATGTCAGAACAGCCGTCGTTTTTATGTAAGTCGTACGTGAATGGGGTTGTGCGTAAGTTACGTTCACGTCATAGGCATTTACGCCGACGTATCTTAGGGAGTTTATGCGACGTGATTCTGAGCATGCGCGCGCATGTCCAGTTCGACCGGCTATTCATTAGCATGGGGTCATGCTTAATTTAAATAGATGCCGCCCACCTCCTTCCTACTTTGAATTAGGCGGGCTTACGCCGGCCGATTTACGCTACGCCGCCGCAACTTACGGAACAAGTGCTTTGTCAATACAGCACTTACCTCTCTAAGGCCCGCATACACACGACTAAACAATCCGATGAAAACTGTCGGACAGATCGTTCAGATATGTCTGCTGGGCTATTTTGGGTTGATCAGTGTACACACGTGGCGGTGACGTTGACGCCGCCACGTCACCACTCCAGGAAGTAAAATACTTACACGCATGCGTCGAATCCATTCAGCGCATGCGGGAGATTTTTGTCCGCTGGTTAGGCGTACTAACCAGCGGACATGTTGGACGGACGGATTTCCAGCAGACAAGTTTTAAAGCATGCTTTAAAACTTGTCTGCTGGAAAAACCTGTCTGCTCGCCCGTACACACAATCGGATTTGTCTGCTGAAACGGTCCGTCGGACCGGTTTTCAGCAGATAAATTCGATCGTGTGCACGCGGCCTAAGTTGCGGCAGCGTAGCGTATATTCGATACGCTACGCCCTTACAAAGATACGCTACGCTACCTGAATCTGGCCCATAATAGTTAACTGATTCCTTTTAAAAATGATTAAAAATAGATAAAAATCAATCATATAATGTGCCTGCAGTTTCAGTTTCGTTTTTCATCTAGTTTCATGCTTCTGTGAAGGACAGAGACACAGAGCCAATACAGGGCAGTGTTTGTTTTTAAAATATAACTGATTGGTTCTGGGGGTTTTAGACACACAGTAATCACACCTCCTTGATTAGAGACCACAGAAATAAGCTTGCAGTACCTTTTTTTATAAGGAAACAGACAACCAGGAAGTGTGCAGAACAGAGAAGTATTACAGCAAAAACTAACAATGAGGACATGAAATCAGGACTGCATTAGGGTAAAGAGAGCTATTTAGCTAAAAAAAAAAAAATAATTCCTTAGTGACCCTTTAAGAGATTAGCTCTCCTGGCTCCAGAAATGGAGACAACATAGAAGTTATTTTTAGAGATCTAAACCACACTGTAATTGATATGTTCTATCAAAAAATCGACAAAAGGGATGCAAAGAATGTAAAATATGTGTTAAAATGAAACTAAAGGGTGTAGGAAGCTATGAATAGGTAATACAGTGGAACCTCAGTTTAAGAGTAACTTGGTTTGAGAGCGTTTTGATTTGCGACAACTTTTTTAATTCTGACTCACTTTGCGAGTTTTGACTCGCAAGACGAGCAAATTCAAGCTAAATAGGCCTGCAGTACCTCATTTGGCCTGAGGTACAGGGGTGCAGGACCCGAGCAGAGCCGAAAATATGCCTGCAGTACCTCATTTGGCCTGAGGTACAGGGGCGCAGGAGCCGAACATTGGCATGCAGTACCTCATTTTGCCTGAGGTACGGGGGATCAGTAGCCGAGTCAAAGTGTCCTTGGGTCTTTTCAGCCTTTTCGGCGCTCTCTGGCCGCATTCGGTATTGCATCCCATTGAAGTCAATGCGGAAAAAAAATATTTTCGTTTCCATTGACTTCAATGGGAAACTCGCTTTGATATGCGAGTACTTTGGATTACGAGCATACTCCTGGAACGGATTTTGCTCGTAATCCGAGGTTCAACTGTATGTGACTGTTTGCATTTGTGTGTGTGAAATGTGGCATCACAAAAATGATAACTATATATATATATATATTATATATGTCATATGTAAAATTACACGCGGCATTTACACATAGCAATTATACCGTAAATGTTCTGCAATTTTACTGTGTTCTTGCTTTTTCCACTATATGTTTTTTATATAGTATGGAATTTGAATTTTATATGTAATGCATCATATATAAAAAAAAAATCTTAATTTTATACTACCTTGTAATATCCTTCCTGGATTTGCATATGCATTTATAATACTAAATGTGTTGGACAAGGGTCATTGCAGAAGTTATATGTGTGGATAATAGTAACTTTGGTTATGAATAGTTTGTCTGATGTCTTTATCATTTAACCACTTGCTTACTGGGCACATAAACCCCCTTTGTGCCCAGGCGAAATTTCAGCTTCCGGCACTGCGTCGCTTTAACTGACAATTGCGCGCATTTTTTTCCCCACAAATAGAGCTTTCTTTTGGTGGTATTTGATCGCCCGTGCGGTTTTTATTTTTTGCGTTATAAACAAAAAAAGAGCGACAATTTAAAAAAATATATATATTTTTTACTTGTTGCTATAATAAGTATCCCAATTTTTTTTTTTTTTTTTTAATATATTTTTTTCTCAGTTAAGGCCGATACGTATTCTTCTACGTATTTTTGTAAAAAAAAAAAAAAAAAATCACAATAAGTGACTGCTTTGCGCAAAAGTTATAGCACCTACAAAATAGGGGACAGAATTATGATTTTTTTTTTTTATATTTTTTTTTTTACTAGTAATGGCGGCGATCTGCGATTTTATTGGGACTGCGATATTGCGGCGGACACATCGGACACTTTTGACACATTTTTGGCGCCATTCACATTTATACAGCGACCAGTGCTATAAATATGCACTAATTACTGTATAAATGTGACTGGCATTGAAGGGGTTAACACTAGGGGGTGAGGAAGGGGTTAAATGTATTGCCTGGGTGTGTTCTAACTGTGTGGGGGGAGGGGGGTGACTGGGGGAGGTGATCGATGCTGTCTCCCTATGTACAAGGGAAACAGCATCTGTCTCCTTTCCCTGACAGGATGTGGAGCTCTGTGTTTACACACAGAGCTCCACGTCCCTGCTCTGTCACCGCCGATCGTGTGTACCTTACGGACATCGCGGCCGCCGGGTACACGCATCGAATCCTCGGTGATGCGTCGGGACTGTTTTTCCCCGCCGCGCGCCACCCTGTGGCGCGCGCGGGGAATTACAAGTAAATCACGTCCAAAGATGTGACCCCGGCACCTCAGGTCCGCGCTGTTCACGTATTTTGTTAATAGCGCGGACCCGAAGTGGTTAAAAATTATTTCTAAAATTTGTGTGCAGTTCCAAAATGATATATTTCCTTTTACAATGAACCCCCCATTTAAAAGGATGTGACTTTAGATGAATAGATCTTAGCAGTAGGCAGATGGCAGAGATAAATGGGTGCAAACACTTCCTTATGAGCCAATGCAACCACATGCCTGACACAGGACCCGGCTGCTCTTTATTGAATAGATTAAACATACTTGTAGTGCTTACAATGTTTTTGTCTATATTAGCTACTTATGAGCTAGTACCCATGCTTTCTAGCCATGCTTTCTAGCCGTTTACATGAAACAAAAAAATCATGACGGATTTTGTCTTTCCAGTTCATTTTAGATCTGTTACTGGTCTTGGTTATTGTATCATTATCTAATTTCTTCGGGATCATTGTGTGGCCATCTCAGCATATATGGGTTATAACTGGAACAGTGGATCTCGGGACATAGATGTTACAATGATACTGCACTGGTCATGGTGGTGGCAAACAGCTGACCAAAGGTCAGGATTAAAAGTAACATACATACAGACAGATGTACGTGTGTCTGTTTGTGTGCGTGCGCATCTGTATGTATGTTACTTTTAATCCTGACCCCCCTATTCCTGTACCATCAGAACTACTTTTGTAGGGTTCGAGATAGCAGCAAGGACTGCTGCTCCTCTGAAAAGCAATTTGTGTTCATATCGCTTTTCAGGGGCATTTGTCAGCCAGTAAAGAGGCATATCTTGCCTCCATACCACCTGTTTTAAGCCCGTCACATGCACTATCATACAGTGCTTATTCAAGCTATGAACAAGCACTGTATGAAGGTGTGAAATGCGTCAGATTTAACACACCACAATGCATAAATATAAAGTAAGCAAAAAAACACCTGCACTATGTTTATTAAAAAATAGGGTTTGATGTGGTTTTTGGGGCATGGGCTCATAGGAAATAAAAAAGGCACAGGTACCACAATGTGTTGGTATCCCCCATTACAATCCCCCATTACATGCATTATCGTTCCTTCGGTTCTTTTCCTCTAATGTTGTTTCAAGGTGCTGTAGAACGTTGCAGTGGATTATATATTGCGAAATGTCCAATATTTTTCAGGGCACACTATCACAGCACATTGATGTAAGCTAAAAGCATGGAATATAATGCCTCGTTTCCAATGAGCGGATCAGTTCGGTACGGTACGCTATTTTGGGTGTTTCCATTATGAAAGCGTGCCATAAAAGCGAACCGTACCGCACCAGCAAGGGTCCTGCTTCTCATGTGGGTCCAGAGAGAATGGAACGGTTCCATTAGGGCGGACCTACAAATACATCTCACTGATTGGTGGACGCGCTAGGATTTTTTTCTAAACCCTGAATGGTCCCTGACGATTTGCAGTGGAAACGCTCACGTGAATAGACCGGTCTCATTCTAACCGCTCCAAATTTACTGACCCGAACCGATCCGTTCAGTGGAAACAAGGCATAAGGCTACTTACCATGTTTTTGAATTGGGCAGTATAGCCTCTGCAAGGGTGAATGGCCCCCTCATTGTATTAATACAGCTAATATTATGATGTACTTGTATGTTTGATACGGATATTTGTTCATCATAGACAATATCCCTATTACTGAATGTATACGCTCTGTGCTTATATACATTATTGTAGATTTACATTCAGCATCATTATTTTCACTTCTCTTTTGACTGCAGATATCTGATGTATATAAACAAAATCAAAATTGTACAATGTTGTGTATATGATAATTTTACTAAAGAGTATTGTCGCATTTCCAAGTCCATAGGGGAGATTCGTCTCGATATGTACTGTTGACCATTGTGGGAAATTCTAAATGTTAATATAAATGAGTAGTGATAAGCGCTAACACTAAGGCAAAAGCAAATTAGAGAATAACCCAACCCATTGATAACGTCCTTTTGATGACGAAACGCGTCTGGGAGGACGCGCAGTGACGTCACTACGCACGGAGGAAGGGCTCCGATCTGTTTGCCGGCCAGCGATTGTTTTTATGCTTTTGCTTTTGAAATCTTGTCAAATTGTGAGTATCATTTTGTTTTAATATATCCTCCTTGTTGAAACGGAATCACACTATTGGTCCATCCTTCTCTCTCCACTATATGGTTGATGTCCGTGAGTACCGCCAGCTTTGCTATCTGCTGGAAGTCGTGTCCAGGAACCATCTAGGATTTTAAAGGCCGCGGCTGGGTTATAGCCAATTGCTACATTGAGCTTGCCCTCTGGTAAGCGGCCCCCCTTATTTTGGTGAAGGGATCACTTTGATGCTGTCAGCTCGTCACTGTGGTGGTGTGAACCATTAGGATTTTTCTTGAATTTCTGCTGTTCTAATTCCTGGGACTGGTTTCAATTATACTTGGACACAGAAGTTACAAGGACTGTATGAACATCTGTGCTATTGCCCTAGAAGTACATTCTGGGGTACACATTATTCTACGTTTGCTCCGGTTTAGGACGATTTTTAATTTAATTATTTTAATTATTTTTATGTAATATTACAATGTTAATCATTTAATTTACAGGAGAGTTTTTGTGTCATCACCCTACGAGGCCAGGTTTTGCCTTTACCCTATGGGAGATGCCCCGTGTTGTATACTAATTGTTTAGTTACAGAGGACTGTTGCCTAGCATTCCTCATTTAACTCATTTGTTTCATGAGCGCGGCTTTGCCAAACTAAATTAGAGAATACCACAGTGTCCACCCTGATTAGGATCAGTAAAAATTCGATTTTTAGTTTTAGTATTCGTTTTTGTGTATTCAGTGAACATTAGTTTTTGTGTATTCAGTGAACACTACCAGATTGAGCAGCTTTCACTTCACTATTATTCGACAATCCTTACACTCACTTTTAACGATTTCTTTACTCACAGTAGCGCATTGGTCTTTCACTCTTTAAATTCTAAATGTTAGCGTTGTCCCCAGAACAAGAGGTAAGGGAATTCCTCTAATGATGACATTAGTTACGGGGACAATTGCCTAAGAGGGGAACTCCCTTTACATTTGGATATTTTACTAACTTCCTGTTGTGTTGGAACAGAAAAGAAAGGGATTTTCTCAGTGCAGTAAAAAAAAAAATGGTAAGGGGTTTAATACTTTTTATTCTATCCAAAACGTAAAAAAAACGTGTTGGGTATTCATAGGTATTCATACACTTTACCAATGCCGTTTAGGGCAAGGGGAGAGAAATGAATGATAAAGCAGTGAAAGGATTTTATTTATCATCTATCGTTATTTATCATCTATCATTCACCCAACATGCTTTCCTGTTCTCACATCAGGTACACAGACCACAAATGGAGAGGTGATGATGGAAACTGGTTGCATGCCTGTACATGCATTTTACTTTTAGGTGTTTTGTATTAAACAGTTGCTACCAAAATGTAAAGATGTATTTAATATATTATTGCTTTATTTTTTTATTTAGATATTTTACTCCTATGACCAAATGTGTACTCAGTACTGTCCATTCCTGTTATTAGTCTCACTCTGTTTAAAATATGTTACTTTTTAATATTGTTATTGTGAATTTGCACAACTTGTATTTTTTAAGTGCAAGGATGACTGTTCGGTTGTTTCTTCAAGCTTGTGTTCACTTCTTATGTACTTGTTTTAAAATGTTATATAAAGCTTATTTTAAGAAATATGAAGTGGATGGCCCTGCTTTTTCTGTTGCATGTACTGTTTTATTGGGTAATCCAATAACCATCATTCAATATGTATTTTGCAGCGCTGGAAGGGAGGATCTTCCTTCACAGGCACCCAATCTGATCAGAAGTCTGCCTTCTTATTTACTAATCTGTGTACTTGTAGCTTGGCCCCCAGACTGCAGTGCTCTGATCATCTGGGCCCTCTGGATTATTAACCACTTCCCGACGGCCGTACGAATATATGCGGCCGTCGGGCTGTCCTGAATCTCTGACAGGGCGCATATATGCGCCCTGTGCTTTTAATGGCCACTAGAGGGCGCGCGCGCGTGCCCGCTGCATTCCTGAGGTGCCGATGCGCGTGCCCGGCGGCCGCGATGTCCGCCAGGCACTCGCAATCGGCGTTTACAGGGACATGACATGGATCTCTGTGTGTAAACACAGAGATCCACGTCCTGTCAGGAAGTGAGGTGACCGATCTGTGTCTCTTGTACATAGGGACACAGCATCGGTCACCTCCCCCAGTCACCCCCCTCCCCTCACACAGTTAGAACACACCCAGAATACATTTAACCCCTTCCATGCCCCATAGTGTTAACCCCTTCACTGCCAGTCACATTTATACAGTAATCGGTGCATTTTTATAGCACTGATCGCAGTATAAATGTGAATGGCGCCAAAAATGTGTCAAAAGTGTCCGATGTGTCCACCATAACGTCGCAGTCCCAATAAAAATCGCAGATCGCCGCCATTACTAGTAAAAAAAAAATTATAAAAAATAATAATAATTCTGTCCCCTATTTTGTATGCGCTATAACTTTTGCGCAAACCAGTCGCTTATTGCGATTTTTTTTTTTTTTTTTTACCAAAAATATGTAGAATAATACGTATCGGCCTAAACTGAGAATTTTTTTTATTTTATTTTTAAAAAAATGGGCTATTTATTAAAGTAAAAAATATTGACTTTTTTTCAAAATTTTCGCTCTTTTTTTGTTTATAGCGCAAAAAATAAAAACCGCAGAGATGATCAAATACCACCAAAAGAAAGCTCTATTTGTGGGGAAAAAAGGACGCCAATTTTGTTTGGGAGCCACGTCGCACGACCGCGCAATTGTCAGTTAAAGCGACGCAGTGCCAGAAGCTGAAATTTCACCTGGTCAGGAAGGGTTATAAGTGCCCAGTAAGGAAGTGGTTAAAGAGGCACTGCAGTCTGCTCACATAATTTGTAATAAAAACATCTTTGCCATCTGAAGCTTCCCTCCAACTACTTTGCATATTATTTTATATATACTGTGATTCTGTACTTGCCAAATATGCTGCAGAAATCTCCCTCCACTGAGTCTGGCTGAAACCATCTTAACTGTGGGCAGCTGAAGTTGCTGCCTGTTCATTGGCCCTCTAATTTACCTCCAGCTCTGCAGCTCTCATTGGCCCTCTTATGACTCATACCCACTCTTTTGATGGCAAACTCCCACTAGAGTGAGAGAGAGAGCTGTGCATGATGTCATAAGCCTGGGCTAATGACCAGACAAGAAACAGGAAGTGGGCTGTATAAAGTATTTACTGGCAGAAAAAAAAATGTTTTACTATCCAAAGTTAAAACAACAAGGGCAGATTTATTAGATGGAAACCTGACACATCTGCCCCTTTTGCCCTTAGGCCTTGTGTACACTTGTGGTGCCTTGCAGTGGCGGCCCGCCCATATGGGCGCACGGGCGCCGCCCCCCCTCCCGCAGTCACAAAAAAAAAAAAGAATTAAAAAAAAAAAAAAAAAACGGGCCCTTTAAGAACTTTTATTCGGCTAAAATGTCATTTTGACATTTTAGCCGAAGTTCTGGCGGCCGTCTATAGAGGGCGCTGCAGCGCCACCCCCTCTCGCAAGTAACACATGTTCAATGCTATGCATTGGACGTGTGTTACTGTTGCCAGCTGCCTGGTCTATTCGTATAACCGGACATGGGACGCCGGTTACCCGAATAGCGACAGCTGGTTGGCTGAGGGGAACTGCCTATCAAAGCCAGTGGCTCTGATAGGCTTTTCCAGTCCCGCCCTCCGGCTCTCGGAAGTCTATGCTCGGAGCGCAGACAATCTGCGGTCCTTGCATTAGACTGACAGCCGTTTCAGCCAATCAGGTTCCCGGATTCTGGTTTTCAGGAACCTGATTGGCTGAAGCTTCTCCAGGGCGGCAGAAGACATCGAGGGAGGACATGGAAGCGTCAGGTAAGTGATTTTTTTACAGGGAAAGGGGCAGCATGGGGCACAGTGGCAGCATGGGGCACAGTGGCAGCATGGGGCACAGTGGCAGCATGGGGCACAGTAGAAGCATGGGGCACAGTGGCATCATGGGGCACAGAGGCAACAATGAGCACAGGCCGGGCACAGTGGTGACAATTGATGGCACAGTGACTGAATATGATGGCATGGCAGAGAGGTGACAATTGATGGCACAGTGACTGCATTTGATGGCATGGCAGAGAGGTGACAATTGATGGCACAGTGACTGCGTTTGATGGCATGGCACATTGGTGACAATTGATGGCACAGTGGTGGCGTTTGATGGCATGGCACAATTAGTGACACAAGTGGTGACAATTGATGGCACAGTGACTGCAAATGATGGCATAGCACATTGGTGACAATTGATGGCACAGTGACTGCATATGATGGCATGGCACATTGGTGACAATTGATGGGCACAGTAGCTGCATTTGATGGCATGGCACAGTGGTGACAATTGATGGCACAGTGGCTGCATTTGGTGGCATGGCACAGTGGCTACATTTGGTGGCATGGCACAGTGGCTGCATGTGATGGGCACAGTGAGGCTGCAATATTTTTTTTTTCGTTTGCGCCCCCCCAAAAATTTTGAGCACCAGCCGCCACTGGTGCCTTGTGAAAAGCGTTCAATGATAGACAGTTAAGAATTGCACATATTAGATTCAGTTGCAGCAAAATCCCATTCAGTTGACTGGTACCGCTTGCGGAATGCAACATGCAGTTGTGGCAGGTGTACTACCTCCTCTGACCACCATGTTAGGTAGAGGTGAGTGGTCGAAGGGCTGTAAAACCCTACTGTCCACTAATATAATATAAACAAGGCCTTATTGTTTAAGCATTTGTTACCCTCCCCCCCCCCACATCCTGTTCCCTTAAAGCATGTGCTGTGTCTTTTGGCCCTCTGAAACACTTAAAAAAACCTGTCTGATCCTGCCAGTTTCTACCCTCCCCTATGTAAACAGACCACGGTGTATCATGGCTGCTGAACCCTAACACTGTGGTCAGTTTACATGCCTCTGTCATTCGCAGCCATGTTATCTGTCTCCTCTCTGCTCCTGTGTCCTCCACACCCCGCCCTCCCTGCCTGTCATCTCATGACAGTGCCGCCCCCTCCTGCTGTTTGAAAAACACTAATCTGTATACACCATCAGCACTGCCTCCTATTGTAGTGTCCCCTGTATGCGTGATTTATAAATATAAATGCTGCAAATACCTAATTTCAGAGCCAAGATCTTCATCACGTGACCGGCTAGATCGGCTAGATCTCTCCTCCGGCTAGATCTCTCCTCCTCTCCACAATACTGATGTTAGCAGGGGAATCTCGGCTTCTCTGTCAGAGGAGGAAAGGAGAGAGCTGGCCAGTCATGTAATCGCAATCTTGGCACTGAAATTAGGTATTTGCAGCATTTATTTTTATAAATCATACATAGGGGGCAGTGCTGATGGTGCATACATGTTAGAGTGGCTTAACAACCACTTTAATGCAGGCATGGATCAGGTTCCTACATGGGGGTCTTAGTGTAAAAATGCAGTTTTATAAATAATATAAAATTAGATGTTTTATTGTTGTTTTAGGGGTTGCCTTGTCACCACCTTTCTACCCGATATTCTTTGGTTAAATGTTTTCTTTTTCAAAAAACCCAATAAAGCTTGTTTTTCTTCCTCTAGATCAACTGAAGTTTCAGAAGGTGTAAGGTGATTACTGTAGGCTAGAGCAGGTTTCTCAACCAGGGATCCACAGAGGTTGCTAGGGGTTCCCGTGGGCAATGAGCAATTTCTGCCTCAGATAAGTTCCCACTGACACCATTGGTCCTGCTATCGGTAATTCTTCCCAATGACCACAAGTGTAAGGAGCATTCTTTCCAAAGATCATCACACTAATGTATCATGAATTGTAGATATAATTCTTAAAGGATGTTCTGTGTTGGTTTTGAAAGGCCGGTTTAGAGGTTAAAATGTGTTCATCTGTGCATTTCTTTATTCCACAAAGTTTTTATTATATTTTTAAACATATGCAATCACAACCAGCATCGTTTAGGAGATATCGAGCAATGTTTCTGTCAACGATGTCACTCGCACATGCACATTTTGTCCGACAATGGTGGCAAACTCGGCATGCCATCAGTACGCATATATGGGCTGTGTCTCCATCAGCATAACTCCACAGCATTGCATTGCAATCACACGAGAGTGCTGACCATTGATAATTTCTCTGAAATACCCCAAGTTACATTACAGAGAGCAAGCAGGACGTGTGTATCAATTGAAGATAACCACTGTGCTACTAATAAGGGAAATCAAGCAACTATTAAACTACCAACTCAAAGTGAACTGAGCTGATTTGCCACTACCATTGACATGTGTTCCCACACCCATTACATAAAAATTGTATGCAAAATGCACTGCATCCAAAATAAAAATAAAAGCGTGCAAAAATTATTATTTTTTAGTTTTTTCTTATTTCGTTTTTTCTTTTTTTTTTTTAAATAACAAATATATTATTCTTCCACTGTGCAGTTTGTTTGATACAGTGTGGCCCCGATCCTGCTCTTCTGGGGTCCTGCAATGGCACTCACGGTTTCATAGGATGCATTAAGGTGAAAAAACACAAGGGTTTACAACCCCTTTAATGAGTGAAGTAAAAAGGGGTTGGGTTTTGGATTTACCCCTACTTAAATTCTGAATATGTACATCTTGCCTGTTCCTATAATTAGCTAGGCTATCAAAGTTCTGATAATCTTGGTGATGATATGATTCCAATATTAGCTACACAAATAAACACAAGTAAGTCCTTCTTCAATGGATCTGTATGTTGGTTCCATTTCAGGAGAAAGAGGGGACCTTCATCATTGGCCATCACATTTTAATGCATTCACAGACACAACCCACACAAACACCCCCTACCCACCCTGTGTAGTCCTCTGTCCAATGAGCGACCATCTGTAAATTATAAGGGGCTATAAGGGTTGTTTTTAATCACCAGGAAGTAACGTGATTTCCGGGATCCTCCAGGTAGTATGTTGCTGTCTCCCCCAGGTGACACTGCTTTATTACCATTAAACTTCTTTGCCCCTTTCATATTCCTAGACGCCATGAGATTAAAATGACTAATCGCCGCATCACTAGAAAATCTGAGCTAAGTCTTATCTCCATGCCCCACTGCTAGGGGGTACGTGTGAACTCCCTTCCCGAATCAGGATTCTGATATGCACTCTTTTTTGTTATACACACCCTGTTGTATAATCTTGTTTTACGGACGGCGCCCAACAGGCCAAATGGCTTTATTAACTAATGAATAAACAAAAATGCAGCGCTACTGAAAATGTGATACATGCACCACCGTGTAAATACAAAATACTGGTATGTAGCATCCAGTGTGATCAGTATAAATAGTGCACAAACTGAGTTAAAAATGATATGTAGGAAATAAATATATACATATAGCAATAGCAATAGCAATGCAGGTACGTATAAATTCACAACACACTAGATGTGCCCTTGTGCATAAACATGCATATGAATATAAAATATAATATTAGACAAAAGTGACCTAGTGCATAATAGTGGTATGCAATATACTCCTAAAAAAAGGTGATAACACACAAGTCCATAAATAATTGTTTCAACTGAAAAGTACTTCTGTGCATATAGTAATAGATAGCGTTTCCGGGGAATGATGTTTAATAAAGTTCATAAATTTCACACAGCCCAGTGAGTGATCCAAAAAACATGTCAAGGTGCAATCACACAGGTGCTCCCCTATGGTAGTGGGCGCTCACCTTAGAGCGTGCGACTTTGCAACTAACCTCGCTTATGAACCACACCTGGGTTCTATTGATCAATCCTGGGTTCCTGGTCTCCTCAATATGTGTCTCCAGATGATATAAAAATAAGAAAACCTAGATGCAATATCGTTTTGCAGCTTTTATTAAATAAGAGAAATCCCCTGCAGGGATACTTACACAGAATAGGTGCGCTAGTGCACCACTCTATGAAAAGCCATGTGCGATATAACCAAACTGGTACATTTACGTTTTTGGTTGTAACATGACAAAATGTGGAAAATATCCAGGGGTGTGAATACTTTTTCAAGGTACTGTATATAAACATTTGTTATGTTATAGCTTAAGACCCATCTCTTCTTAAGCCACAGGCGCACGCTGGCTGCAGAGGTGAGTTGGGAGGAAGAAGAGAGAAGACATTACTGGAAGAGGCAGCAGAGGAACTCCATATACTCTGAGACAATTGGATCACTTACCAGTGGAATTGCCTATTGATATAATCTATTTGGTTTCCTGTTGTTTGGTCGCATACTGAAGTGTATTAGAGCACCTAGTAATTCCATTAACCTGTACATCATCCAAGTCGTTTTGGAGCCCGGATACCGTTACCCTATAAGCCTGAGTGACCTGATAAGTATACACTTACTTAGGTCCTTACCCTCTGGTAAGCCTTTCATCATTTCAACTGGTGGTGGATCTACTTCAGCACTTTATCACTCCTAGCTGGCATGTTGTGATTTTCCTCACAGACTTTCTACAGTTTTTCATCTTATTTGTGGACTATTGTGTGCACTTTTGGTGTCTGCACCATTCTATAAGACTCATCCTTTAAAGTCTTTCTCATTTGTTTAGTTATATTTTTATCGCTACACTTATTTTCTTTGTTTAACTGGCTGCAAATAGCACCTTGAGGCGATTTAGTTCGCATTTGTAGCGCTATACAAGTTGCTCACTCACTCACTCACATGGATACTTTGGCCAATCACCGCACCCTGCACCATGTAGTTAAATACAGACCACCAGTAATTACTAGACATGTGCATTCGTTTTCGTCCCAAAATCGGGTATTTTCGTTATCGTTTTAACGAACGAAAGCGCAAGAAACTAAAAACCGAAAGATCCAACATAAAAAAATGCTTTATTTTAGTTTTCGTTCAGATCCGACGATTTTCGATGCTTTGTCGAATTTTCATCGTTCAATTCGACAAAGCATCTAAAATCGTTGTTCTGAATACAGTGAATAGGTAGAAATGAAACAACGAAAATTTGACGATTTTCGATGCTTTGTCGAATTTTCGTTGTTCATTTCCTACCTATTCACCGTATTCAGTGAATATAGGTAGGAATTGAACGACGAAAATTCGACAAAGCATCGAAAATCGTCGTTTTCGGACGAAAACCTTCCCGACGAAAACAACATAAATCAAACCGATTTTCGGGAGTAACTAAATAAATTTATTTTCCAAACAAAAACGAAACGAAATATTCCAGTCTGCACATGTCTAGTAATTACAGCTATTATGAATTAACCCATTCATTACAGTTCAAAACATTGCTATTACAGTGATAATCACTGTAACACCAATCAAATTGTAAATCCCCCCCAGAGTAGTACGGTGTCACTTTGGTGAAAGTGAACTACTCTGGTTAAAGTGCATAAAAAAAAAAAAGAACATTTAAAATTTGTTTTTAAAAAATGTAATAAAACATTTATTTAAATGTTTTTTTTTTTTAAACATCCAGTCAGTATCACTAATCACTGCCACACCAATCATATGATGCGTTACTGCACTGGTGACAGTATGTGAAAAAAAAAATATTTTCTTAAATTTCCAAAAAATTGTGCCAAAATATTATAACTTTAAAAAACTTGCCACACCTCCTACTAAATACCCCAGACTGTCAGCTTTCCAAAAAGGGGTAATTGGGGGAGTATTTGTACTGTCCTGGCATTTTAAGGTCATCAAGAAATAGGATAGGCTGTTGGTACATCAGAACGATATTACTTAACTGTGCTACAAAATTATGGATCAGTGCAGCAACTGTTCTTAAAGAAAGTAAAAATGTAATTAAAATTATATAGAACACTCTACACATTTTAACATAATTTAAATGTTATTGCTTTAAAGAGCACCTGTTATTTTATTTAAAATTCCACACTTGGTGTTATTAATTGAGCTGTTGAAGTTATGCACATATTTGGAAGGATTTGCACCAGGGTTGTCCCGATACCACTTTTTTAGGACCGAGTACAAGTACCAATACTTTTTTTCATGTACTCGCCGATACCGAATACCAAAACTTTTTTTAAATGTCATGTGACAGTTTTCAAACCACAATACAGACTAAGGATATTTTCTTTAGAATTATGAAGAACTCTAACTCAAGACATTATAAAAGAATAAAAATCAGTAAAAATGAATAAAACTGTTTTATTTGCTTGTCACGCAGTAGTAAAAAACTCAAAGAATTTTCACAGAACATGTTGATAAATACAAAAAAGTATTCTATTTAGGCATCGGGAGCATTTGCGCGAGTACAAGTACTCCCACAAATACTCGGTATCGGTCCAGATACCGATACTAGTATCGGTATCTGGACAACCCTAATTTGCACTATATTTTCATTTTAGAGGTCAGAACTAGCGCTGTTGAACTGTTTACATCAGTACTGTTTAATTTACAATTATATATACCATACTTTGTAGACATTATAACTTTCACACAAACCAATATACACTTATTGGGATTTTTCTTTAACAAAGACATGTAGCAGAATAAATGTTGGTTTAAATGTATGAAAAAATTTGATTGTATTGGGTATGTTTTATAACAAAATGTTTTGGTCTTTGTTCGTTTATATGACAACAGATAAAAACAGAGGTGATCAAATACTACCAAAAGAAATCTCTTTTTGTGTGAAAAAAATATATAAATTAAATTTACGTACAGTGTTGCCTGACTGCACAATTGCCAGTTAAATTAGTGCAGTGCTGTACAGCACAAAATTAACTGGTCATGAAGGGGCCTGTGATGTATGATAAAGAAAACCACATTTTTTTACTTAATTGCAAAATCCTTTTTTTAGAACACGTGACAAGAGACAGTTCTCTCTAATATTGCTTGCTAACAAAACTGGGGTAATGCTGGGAGTGGTGCTGAGCATGTCTCCAGACCTAAACCCTATTGAGCATATGTGGGGCATCCTCAAATGGAAGGTGGAGGAGCGCAAGATCTCTAACATCCACCATCTCTGTGATGTCATCATGGAGGAGTGGAAGAGGACTCCAGTGGCAACCTGTGAAACTCTGGTGAACTCCATGCTCAAGAGGGTTAAGACAGTGTTGGAAAATAATGGTGACCACACAAAATATTGACACTTTGGACCCTTGGGACATTTTCACTGGGGGGGGAGGGGGTACTCACTTATGTTGCCAGCGGTTTAAACATTAATGGCTGTGTGTTGAGTTATTTTAAGGGAACAGCAAATTTACACTGTTATGCCGCGTACACACGATTGGTTCGGTTCGTCTGATGAAAACGGTCCGATGGACTGTTTTCATCGGACAAATCGATCGTGTGTGGGCCCCATCATTTTTTTCCCATCGGTGAAAAAACATAGAACCTGTTTTAAAATGATCTGATGGTTAAAAAACCAATAGAAAAAAACGATTGTGTGTGGGGAAATCCATTGGTCAAAAAATCCATGCATGCTTAGAATCAAGTCTACACATGCTCGGAAGCATTGAACTTAATTTTTCTCAGCAAGACTGATGAAAGTCAGCTTCATCGGATATCTGATGAAAAAGATCCATCGGTCCATTTTCATCGGATGAACCGATCGTGTGTACAGGGCATTAGACACTCCCTACTTTATATTGTAGCAAAGTATAATTTCTTCAGTGTTGTCACATTAAAAGGTAATAAAATATTTACAAAAATATGAGCTGTGTACTCACTTTTGTGAGATAACTGTACACAGTATAGTACTCTTAAAATCAATTATTTATTTACATAGTTTTCTCATCACAGTACATCATTAAAAGCAAAAAGTAAAAGTTTGAGTGAATACTCTCCAAACATAATAAGAACATGTAATCAATAAAAACACCACCCGTGTCCCGTCCAATTACATTAACATATATCAGCACAACTGTGTCTATAAGTATTTAACTTTATATCCACGTTACAAAATGTTAAACAGTTCCGTTGTGTGTAGTTGAGGTCACAGTACTATGAGTATTGCATGTAGTTTCCTCAGGAACAGATGAGGTGTTAGATAAGATTAAAATCATTAGATACATAGCATACACAAATACTACTGATTGTTATGTGGTACAGCAATAATCATGTCATTAAACACTCCAATTTTTTTTAAATATTACATATACTCACATTGTGCTCTGAAATGGCCTAAAAAGATCAATATGGTCCAACAAGAAATGGAGAGAATGGGAATCCCAGTGTTGTGTCCCCACAAGGGGGAGGAGACAGTGAAGAAGTCTGGGCCTAAAATCCCATAACACTAATCTGCTGATGAATAAATGGCCATAAGATATCTATAAAGTGAGATATCCACAGTGTACCTAGATAAATATGTATTGGAGGAGCATAATGTATAAATAGCCCACAAGCTGAGATACTATTTCTAAGGCAACGTGGAATGTAATTCTTATGCATATAGGATGCAAATGTGCTCAATCTGCACAATTACAGAGAGGTGGCTCCTATAATATAAACATAGTTCTTCATGCTAGTCTCAGGAGATGTCACTACTGTGATGCTCATTGTTCGTACAGGAATCTGATGTAAGGAAATACAACCCTGCTTTTAGCAAGATGGCCACCTCTACACAGAAAAAACGTGCAAAACAAGACATGGTAGATCAGTAAAGGGGAAAAGATTAGCTGCAGAGAGACCACAAACAATACTGCTTACTATTGCTCTTCTTTCTGCCTGTATTTTTGGACATGGCTTTCACAGTAGAGGTCTTCGTTAAGTTGAAGACATTGTAAAGCTTTTTTACTTCTATAGCAGGGGGAGCCAAAGGCCAAGTTCACCTTCTGACCATGTTACACCCATATTTAGGGTGCAACATGTTCAGGGACTTCCGCTCAAATCCCTAGACCCTGCCCCCTCCCTGTGACAGCCGGCAGGGGATAATCTACCCACACCCACTGTCACAATTAAAAAAAAACACAGAGGGGCTGTGCGTGACTCTATTCACACAGCCACGTCATTCATTTACAGGAGTCTGTGATTGAGAAAACTACAAGTCTTGACTGCCACCGTGGCAGAAGGACTTTTATTGTTTTAATGGACCGGGAGCGTACGGATTGCCGCGCCCATAGTCCATTCACACTCCTTACAGCTTGCAAGCTGACAGACCATACAGAAATACGGGCTGAAAGCTGGAGGGAGAGTGTGCAGGAGCCTGAAAGTGCACCCACGATCTGCAGATTGCTTTGCACCCCTCCTGTTAAAAAATAAATAAAAATGCACATTTTTTAACCTGGCAAAAATATGTGCATTTAATTATTTTTATTTTTTTTAGGAAAAGGTGAACCTATCCTTTTAAGGCATTGTGGGAACATGTCACCTCCTGGCAAACTGAAGTATGAGCCATTTAGGTATATTCAGTTACAATGTTTGAAGCCTAATTAAAGTCACAGAAATAAATATGCCGCCAGATAGAGGTTATACTAATGACTGCTATTGCATAGCTTTATCTCCACTTTCCTGTTACAACATTTGTGCGGGGTATTTAAATATGACAGTGCAGTCTAAAAGGCGTTAGACCTCATGCTCTCATTAACTTATTTAGCGCAGTATTTTTTTATTTTTTTTTCCATTTTACTAGTTCTCATTAACTTATACAGACTTGGCCACATGTGCCTCCTCCCCTTCTCTGAAATATAAGGTTGCATGAGGATACTTGTGCTGAAGGGGTGTGGATGTTTCTTAGCTCTGCCAGCACAGACCACTGCAGCGTGAGGGCAGGAAACAGCATTTTCACTGAGAAAATTAAAGAGGTTTTAAAGCATTTTCAAGCAAGAAGTGCACAGGACTGTAAACAGATAAATGTGAGACTTTAAAGTATCTTTTAACAGAGGGGTGTGGTATATAATTTTGGAGGAGTGTATGTGTAACTATAATTATATGTCAAGACAGATTCATTTAAAATAAAATCTTGTTATAATATGTTAACTGTGGCTCTTATTTTTGTTTAAACATTTATAAAATTAGCCTTCAAGAATTCTTTTTAGCCTTTCTCAGGTCTTCGGTTGCCTGTTTGAGCCATTGACAGGTCCTCTGCTTGCTTTCCACCCAGCTGTAATAGGGCTTGTAGCCAAAGTGTCTGAATGCCTTATCGGTGTCACAGTAGAATGCAACATTCAATAGCTTCAGGATTGGTAAAGTTATGAAAGGTTGTAGTTTCCAAAAAGGCTTCAAAACAAATCTTATCGAGTTGTAAATCATTATAATCAACCACATCTTCCAGTAAGGAATCTGGGACCCAATTTGTATATCCGGGTCTAATTCAGTGAAGAACTCTCGATGCAAGTCTTTTAAAAGCTTAACCGGGGTGTCATCATATGAGTAGTACACCTGTCCACCAAGAACATGTGGGTTCAGCTGCATCTGACGAGCGGCAACCACATGCATCCATGCCACGTTACCTGTAAATTAAACAAAAATATTTCATTTGGCACAACCTCTTGGAAACTTGGGATCACAAAAACAGCCGAGGCTATGAGGACAGATCCAATACTCAAACTCTCCTTCCTGGAGATCACAATTGCCCTGCCTTGAACATAATTGGGTTCACCGCTATTTGATGACAGCCAGATGCTACTGTAATAAATGCTTAAAGGGTAACTCCCCTTTTGTGGGGTAAAAAAAGCAAATAAAATAAAAAATATAGCACACATAATTCCAACACTAATCATATTGTAATTGAATGTTATTAAAAATGACCTTTCCTTTTAAATCTGCAGCCACTGAAATGTTCTGAGAATGCATTACAATACAGCTACATTTTGTTCTGTTGTGTGCACTGACCACTCCCCAGAAACATAATTTCCTGCTTCTGTAATTGGCTCACCAATTTTCCCAGAAGTCTGCCTAAGATACAAATCAGATTTTTAGGCATCCCCTGCAACAAAAACATATTTTTTGTAGAGATAATTTTTAATAGGAACCTGTCTAAATGGATGCAGGCCCAGTAGATTTCCTCATTGGTGCCCTGTAGCTGCACACCTGACAGTTAATTATGAAACCACTCCCATTAGACCCAGTCAGAACAGAGGCATAGACACACAGGGATTTCTTCAGAATAACAAAAGGGAGGAATCTGCAACAAAGATTGTTATAATCCTTGCAATGTACATAGATCACCCACAGGGGAATGTTTTTTTTTTCTCAACAAATCTGGAAGTACACTTTAACCACTTAAGGATCCCCACACACACATATACGGCCACAACATGGCTCGTACAGGCACAAGGGCGTAAATTTACGTCCCCGCCTTCGTGCGGTTCGGGGGTCCCACCGGGACCCCCTCCGCGGCGTGCGGGGGTCCCCCTGGCTCCGGGAGCGATCCGGGACGAGCGGGCGGATGTCAGTGTTTACCCGCCCCCCGCGATCGCTCCCAGCCAATGCGCGCGCTCCCCCTTTGTGTCACTTCCTCCTCCTGTGTAAACACAGGAAGGGGGAAGTGATGTAATCTCCCATCGCAGTGGTATTTCCAACCGCTGCGATGGGAGAAACACCTCACAGTAAGTGTGCACCAACACTACACTGACATACACACACATAGGCATACTTAACCCCTTGCGATCTGCCCCCCACCCCCCTGTCACAGTGTCACTGAATGCAGTGATCTAATCACTGCATTTAGTGTCAGTGTGACAGGCAGTGTAAAATCAGTTAGTGTTAGGTTCAGGATAGCCCCCCCACCCCCCCTAATAAAGTTTTAACCCCCTGATCACCGCCCTAGTTAACCCTTTCACTCCCTATTGCCAGCGTCACTAAGCGATCATTTTTCTGATCGCTGTATTAGGGTCGCTGTTCCCGCTAGGTAGCTATTTTTTTTTTATCGCAATTTTTTTTTTACTAAAGACATGTGGCTAAATACATTTTGGACTAAATGTTTGACTAAAATTTAGTTTATTTGATTTTTTTTTAACAAAAAGTAAAAAATAGTGTTTTTTTTTTCAAAAATGTCGCTCTATTTTTGTATATAGCGCAAAAAATAAAAATCGCAGAGGTGATCAAATACCACCAAAAGAAAGCTCTATTTGTGGGAAGAAAAGGACGCAAATTTTGTTTGGGAGCCACGTCGCACGACCGCGCAATTGTCTGTTAAAGCGACGCAGTGCCGAATCGCAAAAACACCTTGGGTCATTTACCAGCGTATTGGTCCGGGTCTTAAGTGGTTAATGAGGGATTTTGGTCCTCAATCAGCTCAGGGACAGTGCAGGACAGGATAGTGCAAGGAAGACAGTAGGAGTAAAAAAAATCCCCTTACATACTAATGTTGTGAAGTTTATCAGCTCCCCTGTGATAGCAAGTACGTAAACTTAAAAGTGATATTCATAATAATGCAAGGTTTTATAGAGCCCTTCCCCAAGGCACATATGTAAAAACAGGTGAACGACAATTGCATAATTCATACCACAATCAGCCATAACATTTTGACCATCCACCCTAGTCTATCGAGGCATGAACCTCTGAAGATATGCTGTGGTATTTGGCACCAAGCAGTCAATAGCAGATCCTTTTATTCCTGTAAGTTGCGGGGGGTGGGGTCTCCATGGATCGGACTTGTTTTTCCATTACATCGCACAGATGCTCGATTAGATTGAGATTTGGACAATTTGGATGTCAAGTTAACACCTCAAACTTGAGTTTCTCACACCATTCTTGAATTCATCCAGTGCTTTAAGTGGGCCGGAACGCGGCGGTACTCAGTACCGCCACTTCCAAAAATGGCCCTGGAGAGTACCAGCACCTCTCCGTGCGCCCAGTACGTGGGTTTCCCGTATCGGAACGCACTGGCGTAGCGGGGGGGGGGCTCCTGCACCGGGCGAAAAATTGCGGGGGGGGAAATCCTGGCGTCCGCGGAATGCGCCGCCGCCGCCGCCTTAGAAAAGGCCGCGGCTTTGGCCTAGCTCTGGAGCTATCGGCCATCTTGGTACACCCGGCGGCGGCGCACAATGAGTTTTTTTTCAGCCCTTCCGCCTGGTTGGCTGGTGGAACTGTCTGTCTCCCTTGATGTGGGAGTGGCGGGAAACACCAGCCAACTAGGCAGAAGGGCTAAAAAAAAACTGATAACGGCGCAGGAGATTGGCGGGCGGTGGAGTGGGAGGCGCTGTACCTCTGTGCTGCGCTGATTGGCCTAGAAGTTGGAACATTTTAGTAAGACTGCTGGGACTTGTAGTTCTCCATCTTCTCCTGGGGCTCATGGAGATTGGAGAACTACAAGTCCCAGCAGGTTATACATACAATAAGGCTCTGAGGTGGATGGGTGTGGATTGCATGCACCTGAGCCCCAGGAGAAGATGGAGAACTACAAGTCCCAGCAGGTTATAATATAAGGCTCCGAGGTGGATGGATGTCCGGACACCCATCCATCTCGGAGCCTTATATTATAACCTGCTGGGACTTGTAGTTCTCCATCTCCTGGGGCTCAGGTGCATGCGATCCACCATCTATGGGACTACAAGTCCCAGCAGTAAGAAAAACTGAACAAAGATGGTGGATCGCATGCACCTGAGCCCCAGGAGACGATGGAGAACTATAAGTCCCAGCAGGTTATAATATAAAGCTCCGAGGTGGATAGATGTCTGGACAGTGACAATTGGTGGCATGGTACAGTGGCTGCATTTGTTGGCATGGCACAGTGGTGACAATTGATGGCATGGCACAGTGGTTGCGTTTGGCGTGGCACAGTGGTTGCGTTTGTTGGCATGGCACAGTAGTGACAATTGATGGCACAGTGGCTGCGTTTGATGGCATGGCACAGTGGTGACAATTGATTAACAATGGCTGCATTTGATGGCATGGCGCCTAATAGAGTACCAGCACCTCTTTTGGCCCACTTAAAGCACTGAATTCATCAGACCAGGCCGACTTCGACTTCAATCCCTGACAAGGCTAATGTTGTGGACATTTTTATTTATGTATGATGTCAGATGTCCCCCAGTGTCGGTTTTGCTGTAATGCGCTGATGTGAGCGTATTCGCACATATAGACGTTGGTGGAAGATCATTGGCCGTGAAAACCTTCCTGTGGACACAGCAGATATGTTTGCTTTTTTAAGGATGTTTGTTTTTATGCCTCATCAAGAGATTGGGCACTTCATGGCGACTGCATTTAATGACTCTGAGCAAACAGATCTGCGTATATGGGAACTATAGCATAACTATACGAAAATTATGACCCACTGAGCCATGATAGAGTATGGTTCGCGTCATTGGAAGCAGTCAGTTGGTTTGCACATGCAGTCTGGTATAGATTTTAAGGGGAACCCCCTACGCTGAAAAACGGCTTGGGGGCCCCCCAAAATCCTTACCAAACCCTTATCCGGGCACGCAGCCCGGACGGTAAGGAAAGGGAGTAGGGACGAGCGAGCGCCCCCCCTCCTGAACTGTACCAGGCCGCATGCCCTCAACATGGGGGATGGGGGCCCCCACCCCAAGCACCTTGTCCCCATGTTGAAGAGGACAAGGGCCTCTTCCCGACAACCCTGGCCGTTGGTTGTCAGGGTCTGCGGGCGGGGGTCTTATCAGAATCCGGGAGCCCCCTTTAATAAGGGGGCCCCCAGATTCCAGCCCCCACCCTATTCAAACAATTTTGAATGCAAAAATTAAAACAAACAATACACAGAATAGGAGGCTGAGCCACAGTTTTACTGCTCCCAACCACCCCCTATACTGCAAAGGCAGCCAAAGTAAATGGTGCACATGCCATGATACCCCCTCTTGTGTTTGTAAGACAGAACTGCCCACGCACAGGCTTTTAAGGGTCTGATGAGGTAACAGATCGCTTCCTAGCCACATGTCAACAACCCTCAGAAAAACTATCTATCACAGATCACTTTACACTGGGGCTAAAAGGGCTTCTCAAAGTCGAGTCCTCAACAGAACCTGTCAAAAACCTGTGAACGTAGCCTAACTGTACATCCTTGCAAATGGAATGCACCAGTGTTCCATTCATCCGTGTGCAAGCAATCTCTTTTATGGTCCCAATTTTACAATAATGTGGGTGCAGACACGTGTCCCCAAATGTAGATCCTGTGAGTTCAGGGACACATTTACATACCTCCCAACAGTCCTGGATACTGCAGGACAGCCCTGGATTCAGACTTATGTCCCGCAGTCCCACTCAGCTGAGCTGTTTCCCGCATTGCTTCCACTGCCACTCACTCTTGTAAAGTGCAGGGAGTTTTCAGCACTTGTGAGCAGCTCCTAGATTGACCAATCATTAAATACCATTTTAGGGACCCCATCCTTCCATTAGTGGGACCCCAGGAGGCAGTGGCAGAGCGGGAACTCTTTTTTTTTAATGTAGGGGCGAAGGCAGCTAGAGCCGCATTTGCCAACAGTTCATTTAAAGTTTCGGCCCCCAGCCTATCTGTCCCATGGCAGAGTAATATGGATATGCCTGTCTGCCTCGCTCTCTAAGGAAGTGTTGAGGGCAGAAGGCGGGGCTGCAGCCAGCGGTGACTGTGAAGGACCATAGCCGTCCATTAGAAAGGTACGTGGAGGCTGTATGGACTGTTCAGGGATCACCATCCAGGCAGCAGTGGCTGCGGCAGGGACACAGAGCAGGGCCAAGGGAGAAGCAAAAATATGTGAGCTGGGGGGGTGTCGGGAAGAGCATTTCTGCCACTACAAGGCTGACAGGAGTAGTGACAGAGTCAACATTACTCCTGTCAGGAGAACAGGAGACAGCCTGGAGGAGGTGCGGAATATGCTTGCATTCCTCTCCAGCTTCATGATGTCACTGTACTACTGCACACCCTGAGGCCAGGTTCACACCTATGTGTTTTTTGGTGCTTTTTGCACAAACGCACTACAGTCCATTTAACATGGTTTCCTATAGGACACGTTCACATCTATGTTTTTTCACCCACAGTGTTTTTTAGGGTCAGGGACTTTTTTAAATCCAAAACATTGCTTTTTTTTTTTTGCTTTTTTGGCTCTATAGACTTCAATGGAGAAGCTGCAGGAAAGCATGTAGTGAAAATTGCGTTTTTAATCTGCCCAACATTTGCCAAAAAAAGGCATAAAAACCCCATATCGCTGCAAAAACACTCTACATGCTTTTCTGCAGCAAAAAAAAAAAACACAGTTTTGTGTTTAACCACTACCCGACGGTCGTACGACTTTCTACGGCCGAAGGGTGGTTCTAAATCTCTAACTGGCCGTGTTTTTACGGCCTGCGCTCCGCCAGGCCACTGGAGGGCGCGCGAACGCCCGGCAGCGGCGCACGCGTGCCCACCGCATCGCTGACATGCCGATGCGCGTGCCTGGCAGCCATGATGTCCGCCAGGCACTCGGGATCGGCGGCTACAGGGCCAAGACGTGGATCCCTGTGTGTAAACACAGAGATCCACATCCTGTATAAATGTGAATGGTGCCAAAAATGTGTCAAAAGTGTCCGATGTCTCCGCCATAATGTCGCAGTCACGAAAAAAATGCTGATCGCCACCATTAGTAGTAAGAAAAAAATAAAATAAAAAATAATAATAATTCTGTCCCCTATTTTGTAAGCGCAATAACTTTTGCGCAAACCAGACGCTTATTGCGATTTTTTTTTATTTTTTTACCAAAAATATGTAGAAGAATACGTATCGCCTAGACTGAGAAAAAAAATGTTTTTTAAAAAAAAATTGGGCTATTTATTACAGCAACAAGTAAAAAATATTGTTGTTTTTTTTCAAAATTGTCGCTTTATTTTTGTTTATAGCGCAAAAAATAAAAATCGCAGAGGCGATCAAATATCACCAAAAGAAAGCTCTATTTGTGGGGAATAAAGGACGTCAATTTTGTTTGGGAGTCACGTCGCACGACCGCGCAATTGTCAGTTAAAGTGACGCAGTGCCACAAGCTGAAATTTCACCTG
Source organism: Rana kukunoris (assembly GCA_029574335.1). Classification (NCBI taxonomy): domain Eukaryota; kingdom Metazoa; phylum Chordata; class Amphibia; order Anura; family Ranidae; genus Rana; species Rana kukunoris. The sequence continues at coordinate 510,799,710 of CM056050.1, forward strand.
GTCAGGAAAGAGTACTGTATATGTGCCCAGTAAGGAAGTGGTTAAAAAAGTCCCTTTTCCTTTCCATAAACGCAGCGGCTGAACAAAGCAGAGATGTGAATGTGTCCCATAGGAAACCATGTTAAGAGGACTGTAGTGCGTTTTTGCAAAAAGCACCAAAAAACGCATAGATGTGAACCATACGTCACACGGATAGCAAGGGGGAACAGCAGCTGTGTCCATGCTCCCACTGCATCTCAATTGACATGAATAGAACTGCCTGCATATGAATGCACGGTACACCCATGTGAACGAAACCTAATCCTGATGGCCTGTCCTGCAAGGAAAGGAAGTGATCTTTCTTGCTAGGGACAGAAATAGCTATAAAAACTTGTTTATTTAGTTGTAAGGGCAGTGGCGGTGTGTCTATAAGGGGGTGCATGGGCACCGCTCCCTCTCTCCTGGCACCGCTCTGTCACCATAAATAGATTCATGCATTGCATGAATCTATCTATGGACGCCGCTGACGCCGCTGACACCCCCTATTTAGGTGTCTGGCCCCTTTTCGGGCGCCAGACACCTGAATTACAGTGGTGTGTGTCTTTTTTTGAAGCATCTGATAAGAGCTGTAGGCTCTTAATAGACGACGAAAAAAAGGTGAACAGCGGGCGCCATGCTGGGCGCTTGCTGTTCACTCAGCGTTGTGTTAGAAAAGCGAAGGAGTTTGCTTTGCTAACACTGAACCGTCTCTCAGCCAATCAGGTGCTCGGGTCTGTTACCTGCCACCTGATTGGCTGAAACATGAGGCGCTGTAATTGGACGCCTGATAAAAAGGACGCAAGAAGAGGAGCGTGCAGGTAAGTGCCCGGCGATGCACACTGGCAGCATTTGATGGGGCACAGTAGCAGCAATTGATGGGCACAGTGGCAGCATTTGATGGGGCACACTGGCAGCATTTGGTGGGCACACTGGAAGCAATTGATGGGCACATTGGCTGCGCTTAATGGGCACAGTGGCTGCGCTTGATGGGCACATTGGCAGCAATTGAGTTTTTTTTTCAGTTTGTTTGCGCCCACCCAAAAATGTTAAGCACCAGTCGCCACTGAGTAATGAAATGGATAGAATATCTGTCAGGTATTATTGCTCTGTCTTCTTTTCCTGACCCACATACTTCTTGTTCTGGTGTCACCAGCAGTGTTAATTTCGTCGACTAAAACATTTTAGTCAACTAACTTAATACCATTTTAGTCTACTAAAATACGACTAAAACTAAAACAATTGAGATGACTAAAATATGACTAAAACTAAAATGGCATTTTAGTCAAAAGACTAATGCCGTGTACACACGGTGTTTTTTTGTGATGAAATAAAACGAAATGAAATAAAAATTGGAACCTGCTTCAATTTTTTATGTCGTTTTTCAAAATGTCGTTTTTTGTGTCATAAAAAAATGATCGTGTGTGGGCTAAAACGACGTTTAAAACAACGTTTTTAAACCCGTGCATGCTCAGAAGCAAGTTATGACGCAAGCTTGAATGGAACAGAGTGCCGTCGTACATGTTGTACGTAACCGCGCTTTGCAAGAGCATTTTCAGAATACGATGGTATGTAGGCAACGTCGTTTTTTAAAATGAGAAAAAACATTGTTTTTTTTTAATGAGAAAAACGTTTTTTTTACAAGACAAAAAACAACTGTGTGTACGCGGTACGTGGCATTAAACTAAAACTAAATTGAAATTTGACCCATTCGATTTTAGATAACTAAAATTAGTTTTAGTCAACTAAAATTATTTTAGTCTACTAAAATGTCCTGGACTAAATACGACTAAAACTAAAACAATTGCAGAAGACTAAAATGGGACTAAAACTAAAATGCCATTTTAGTCCTAAGACTAAAAATGTGCTGCCAAAATTAGCGCTGGTCACCAGGGAGTCTCCCTAGCAGGTACACAGATAGCAGTATACATTTACTCATGCTCTAAATAAAATAAAAAAAATCTAAAAATAAAATAAAAATAATGATTTGTGGGTTGGCTCAATGCTTTTACAAAGCAGAGCTTGAGGCATGGTTTCAGGCAACCTCTGCAAAAAGGAAATTCATATCTGGATAGTTGCTCACAAAGGACCAAGGTAGAATTGATTGGGTGGCCAAACAGCCATCTGAAAATTTCTGCAATAAAAAGGAGGATGGGCACGATAACAAATCATATGGGTTAGTTTTTATCCTTTTATTGGGACTTATGACTATATAGATTCTCAGCAAGGAATAACTATTGCATGAGACAATTTCTCTTAAGAAATATTTTTAGTGGGTAGTAGACACTGTAGAAACTTAGCAACACCTTTACAAATCACTAGGTGGTGCTGTTCCTCTTTTGGATTTATCATAAAGCACTACTGGAATTTAGATGTAAAAAACTGAGATATGATTTTACCAAGGAACTGGGCTGTTTGTACTAATTAGACAGGAAGAGCATTTTCATATGCAATAGCAATGTTTTGCCAGGTTGATCCATACCGCCTGACAAAAAAAAAGTTGGCGCTATTGTTCTTTTCTAATGGGTAGATCTGAAATGAGGGGAAACTCTGCTGATTTTATCATCCAATCATATGCAAGCTAAAATGCTGTTTAATATTTTCCTTGCAATTTCAAAAGCACTTTGCACTTGTAGTTTACACTTGTAGTGGAAAGTGGATTTGCCTTTCGTAAATAACACCCATGTCTGCACAGTGCCCTATAACCCTGCACCCATTATCAGGAAGAAGAGATGCATGGTCACATGACAGAACATTTTAACCTTGTGAAAAAGGTCAGAAAGATAATTTCTGAAACTAAGAAAATGCAATTATTGTGCCTGCATAGTTATAACATTGTATACCCATAACTTCTTTAACCACTTAACCCCCGGACCATATTGCTGCCCAATGACCAGAGCATTTTTTGTGATTCGGCACTGCGTTGCTTTAACTGACAATTGCGCGGTCGTGCGACGTGGCTCCTAAACAAAATTGGTGTCCTTTTTTTCCCACAAATAGAGCTTTCTTTTAGTGGTATTTGATCATCTCTGTGGTTTTTATTTTTTGCACTATAAACAAAAATAGAGCGACAATTTAAAAAAAAAAATTCAATATTTTTTACTTTTTGCTATAATAAATATCCCCCCAAAATATACAAAAAAACATATTTTTTCCTCAGTTTAGGCCGATACGTATTCTTCCACATATTTTTGTAAAAAAAAAATCATAATAAGCGTTTATTGATTGGTTTGCGCAAAAGTTATAGCGTTTACAAAAAAGGGGGTAGTTTTATGGCATTTTTATTAATATTTTTTTTTTTACTAGTAATGGCGGCGATCAGCATTTTTTTTCAGTACTGCGATATTATGGCGGGCACTTCGGACACTTTTGACACATTTTTGGGACCATTGGCATTTTTTTTAGCGATCAATGCTATAAAAATGCATTGGATTACTATAAAAAGGCCATTGGCAGTGAAGGAGTTAACACTAGGGGGCAGGGAAGGGGTTAAGTGTGTTGCTGGGTGTGTTATAACTGTATGGGGGGGGTGGACTCACTAGGAGGTATCACTGATCTTCTGTTCATACATTGTATGAGCAGAAGATCAGCGTTTCCCCCACTGACAGGACCAGAAACTTTGTGTTTACACACATAGCTCCCGGTCCTCGCTCTGTAACGAGCGATTGCATGCGCCCCCTAGTGGCCGCTTTAAATAGCTATGGGCTCTCGCCCAGGCGTGCCGACTTCCCGCAGTAATATGACGGCAGGAATTTGACAACCAGTTAACCATTTGCTGACCAGCCGTCGCAGTTATACTGCGTCAAGGTGGCTCGGCTGCGCAAATTGCCGTACTGGTACGTCAGTGCGTGCACTAGCTTTTGTGGACACGTGCCCGCTGTGTGCCGTAGGTCCAGTGGACTCGATGTTTACCGGCCAACCGTGATCGCGGTGAAGAGAGGCAGAACAGGGATCTGCCTATGTAAACAGACAGATCCCTGTTATGACAGGGGAGGAGAGCGATCAGCTGTTCCTGTGGAACACTTAACCCTTTGATCGCCACTAGTGTTAATACTGTACCTTCCCTGACAGTGCCATTTATACAGTAATCCGTGCATCACTGTATTGGTGTCACTGGTCACCAAAAAGTGTAAAAAGTGTCACTTAGGGTGAGATTTGTCCGCTGCAATGTCGCAGTCCCACTAAAAATCGCAGATCGCCGCTATTACTAGTAAAAATAAATAGTCCCTAAATCTTTCCCCTAGTTTGTAGACGCTATAACTTTTGCACAAACCAATCAATATACGCTTATTGCGATTTTATTTACAAAAAATATGTATAAGAATACATATTGGCCTAACTGATCAATTTATTCGTTTTTTTATATATTATTTTGGGATGTGTATTATAGCAGAAAATAAAAAAGTAATTTTTTCAAAATTGTCAGTCTTTTTTATTATTAGCAAAAAAAAAACGCAAAGGTGATCACATATCACCAAAAGAACAAACTCTGGGCCAGATTCAGAGAGCCGTAACTCCTGTCTAACTGGTGTTAGACTGGAGTAATTTCAAATTACGCGCGTTTTTTAGCTAGTTTGAAACCTCAAACCATGAATAGACGGCTGCGGGCTTCAATTCGACTGGATTATGTGTTCGTACGCCTTCGGATCTACGCTGCAATAAAATTGCGGCCACTGGGTGGACTTCCCGTCGTTTTCCGCGTCGGGGTATGCTAATGAGCTTTTGCCAGCGATCTCCGAAATTACGATCTTCAATCGCAATCTCTTACGGCATCTTTAGTCATCTTTTTTTTGCGTAACACTATACCAGCTTTTTGCTGCTCTAATATTAGACAGCCCATGTTAAGTATGGCCGTGGGAATGGGAATAGGAATGTACGTAAACGACGCTACTCAAACAACAAATGACGTATCGACATTAGTTCGCGCAATGCACGGCGGGAAATTTCTGAACGGAGCATGCGCAGTTCGATCGCCGCGGGGACGCGCCTAATTTAAATGCTTCATGCCCCCTAATCGCGTATTTCGATTACGCGGCGAGAAAAAGACTACGCCGCCGTATCGTACGGGCAAAAATCTACCAGAATTCGATGTAGAGCCTGGTAAAATACGGCAGCGTATTGAATACGGCAGCGTATTTCGAATACGCTGCGCAAATTTACGTGTACCTGAATCTGGCCATCTATTTGTGGGAAAAAAAAGGACACAAATTGTGTTTGGGTACAGCATCGCACAACCGCGCAATTGTCAGTTAAAATAACGCAGTTCCGTATCACAAAAAATAATTAATAGAAAAATGAATTCTTCCATATGATCCTTGACATGTCTATGCTATAATTTCTCTTACCGACATATTCATAGTTTTGTGCTGCATGATCTGGTTGAACGTAGTTTATCCGATTATTCTGGTATTTCACAGAATGATACTGGTTCAGGAATTGCTGTCCCTTTTCACCATAGACGCTGCCTGGTCGAATGATGCAAGTAGTTATTTTATTTCCATTGCTCATCTGCAAAGCAGTAACATAAAGAGGAAAATATGAAGATAGTCAAATGCTGTTTTCAAAAGGTATCATTAAAATTTGAGGCTTGTTTGTAGCTGCAGTATGCCAATACCAATACAAATCAAATGTCAGAGAAGTCCGTAGCAAATACGAAGTATTAAGTGCAGGGCTGGCATGACTAGGTAGCTAGTACAGCACAATGAGGTTAAAAAATTAGGGGAGTGAAAACGGCAGGCTAGGGGGTGGCCAGAGTTAATGTTTCCCGGGATAGGAGGGGCTTAGGGGAGGTCTCCAGATCAGTTTTCCTACAAGCGTGAAAGAGAAAGCTGCCGCCCTAATGTGTTGGGATTATATATATATGGTTCATGTGTTTAGGTTTGGTTTGGCTGTTGGGGATCTTTGGAGGCAGTAGACATTTTGACCAATTTGGCATAAGTGGGGGACCCATCAAGGTATGGGATCCTCGGTTGATGCCAGTTAACCGTGGTTTAGCTGGCATCGGTTGATGGGTATCAGCGTGGGAAAGGTTCAGAGTGCTAGGGTCCTTGAGTTGGCGCACTGCGACTGGGATCTTAGATGGTCACGCTGATACGAAGGAAATATTGGTCAATGCCTTCAAGTATTCTTAACAGGGGACAATGGTATGTTTGAGTGATTGTTGAGTGTAAATAAAGAATTTTGGTTAATATGTTAATAAAATGGCAGATTCGGCCAATTGTACTCCAAATTGAATGTCGTCTGTTTATTACTAGGTTAAGGTAAAGTTTTGTTAAGATGGCAATAGGCGGTTTATCTGGCTTACCATAGTCAAGCACCTGTACTTGGGGTAAGGAGGCTGCGCGGACCTGGTACAGGACGTGGTCAGAGGCTGCATTGACATGGTATAGGAGGTGGTCAGAGGCTGCGCGGACATGGTACAGGACGTTGTCAGAGGCTGCGCAGACATGGTACAGGACGTGGTCAGAGGCTGCGCAGACATGGTACATAATGTGGTCAGAGGCTGCGCGAACATGGTGCAAGACGTGGTCAGAGGCTGTGTGGACATGGTACAGGATGTGGCCATAGGCTGCATTGACATGGTATAGGAGGTGTCAGAGGCTGCGTGGACTTGGTATAGGAGGTGGTCAGAGGCTGCGCGGACATGGTGCAAGACGTGGTCAGAGGCTGTGTGGACATGGTACAGGATGTGGCCATAGGCTGCATGGACATGGTATAGGAGGTGGTCAGAGGCTGCGTGGACTTGGTATAGGAGGTGGTCAGAGGCTGCGTGGACTTGGTACAGGACGTGGCCATAGGCTGCATGGACATGGTATAGGAGGTGGTCAGAGACTGTGTGGACTTGGTACGGGAGGTGGTCATAGGCTGCACAGACATGGTATAGGAGGTGGTCATAGGCTGTGCAGATATGGTACAGGAGAGTAACAGGAGGTCGTCAGATGCTGAAGAGGGGTCCGGTTTTACCCAGCTGTGATGTGGAGAGGTGTGCGCCACTGCTGAGACGAGTGCCTTACATTTGAAAATGGCATTGCCCGGCCCTACTTTTCACTGAATTTGGAGTATCCCAAGGTTCACCCTGCACCCCAATCAAGTTTAACCAACATTCAAATACAAAAAACTGCCAGCCCGGTCTGGGGACTGTGCTACATATTTGGATATCTTTAGTAAGGCAAAATCTGCACAGGTAAAGAGATGCATCAGTAGCATGTACTGTATGCCAAATGACAGAACCCTGCATATAGAGTACCACTGAATACTGCCTCCTGCTGGACAGTGTGGACAAGTTCTGCTGCTGTATGAGGGTCCATACAGATATTTTATTCCTGTCATGGGGTGAATGTCACTGGAAACAAATACTTGCAGGGCCCTCTGATTCCTCCGGTATTGTATTGTAACTGTACTGTCTGCGCTCATGTTGTATATAAACCCTGTATAATAATAATATTATATGTGTACAGCACATGAAATATAACTGCTCAAATGGACTGTATACTGAACTGACTGACTATTAAAAAATACATACCTGCTGACCATTAGCTAAGAGGGCTAATCTTTCGGCCCGAGCCTTTGTTTTACCGTAAGACAGTAAGTGCTCACCATGATATATTGTGTCTTCTGTGACTCTTAAAACAAACAAACAAAACAAATTCAGTTTTTAATAAACATAGATGGCAAAAGAAAGAAGCCTTGATGTAAAGTCAAAAGCATATTTTTGAGAGTAAACATAAATACCGTAAGTGAAAACCATGTACATAAACTGGTAAACTCCAAAGAACATTAATTTAGTAAGGGGTGTGTGAAAAAACATGACCTTGATTATTTTGTTATGAAACCATATTGGATTTTTTCTCATTTAATATAGTTTTTCGTTACTGTTGAAACTAGGCAATTATAACCACAGTGCCCGTCTCCCACTTTAGAGAATGTGTGTGTTCCTTGAGAATGGTAATTTGTTTTGCACTCCTGTTAGCCGTTTTCAGCAGAGAGCGGTCTATAGTCCGCGCTCTGCTGACGTCATTGACAACCATCTCAGCCTCTCAGCGAACCTAAGATGGCCGATTTTCCCCCTCCACAGCTCAACGCTCCAATGAGCGAGGAGGGATAAGAGCAGAAAGCTGTGACTGACAGTTTGCGGCTCTGAAAACCGAGCAATTGGCCGCATTTGATCACTCGGTTCTCAGTTTAGGGGCACCGGGGGAAAGATGCAGAATTGGACCATGCTCACCTCTGTGAAGCCCCGTACACACGGCCAAGGTTCTCGGCAGAAACCAGCGAGAACCTCGCTGGGAGCCGCATTCTGCCGAGAACCTCGGCCGTGTGTACGCTCTCGGCGAGCCCCGCCCGTCGGGAAACCCGTCGAGCAAATAGAGAACAGGTTCTCTATTTGCTCGACGGCCCGTCGGGATGAATGGCTGGTTGCCTTTCCCGACGGGTGGGTCGCCGATTCTGACGGCCGTCAGAGAACCTTGACGGGCGGAACGATGTGTTCCGCCCCGTCGAGGTTCTCTGCAGTGTGTACTGGGCCTGAGTGCCATGATGCTGTTGCTAAAACCATTTTTCATGTTGGAAGTTTTTTAGACAATAAAGCTTTTTCTTATTTTTTGTAGTGAGGTCACTTGCTTTGCTTTCTGAGTCTATTACCCAGACCATGGACTGGACCAGCACCTGATCATTAAAGGGGTTGCAGAATCGTGTTTTTTCACTTTACTGCATCCTATGCATTAAGGTGAAAAAACACCTTGCAGTAACCGCCAACCCCCCCCCCCACGTTTTACTATACTGAGCCCCGAATTCCCGAGGGCGCGATCCCGCGTCGTTTTCTCCATATGCCTGATTGGCTCTTCATTGATAGATTGATAGCAGCGCAGCCATTGGCTCCCGCTGCTGTCAATCAAATCCAATGATGCGCCCGCCGTGGGCGGGGCCGAGTCATACAAAATGGACGCTGATTGTATGGATTAGGGGCATGCCCACAAGGTAACCCCCCTCGGGAGAGAGCTTCCCAGAGGGGGTTAGCTCTTACGGCGAGGACCCACGAGAGCCGCCGTGGGACCCCATAAGAGGATGATCGGGGCCACTCTGTGAAAAACTAACTGCACAGTGGAGGTAAGTATGATATGTTTGTTATTTAAAAAAAAAATATTCAAGGCTTTAGGCCTCGTACACACAATAGGTTAGCCAGAGGACAACGGTCTGATGGACCGTTTTCATCAGTCAAAACCGATCATGTGTGGGCCCCATAGGTTATTTAACCTTAGGTTAAAGAAAAGCCAACTTGCTTTAAAATTAACCTATGGACTTATAACCCATAGGTCAAAACCGATCCTTAGTAGGCACGACCATCGGATAAAATTCCACGCATGCTCATACAGTAATCAAGTCGACGCATGCTTGGAAGCATTGAACTTCATTTTTTTCAGCACGTCATTGTGTTTTACGTCACCACGTTCTAACACGATTGTTTTTTTTAACCGATGGTGTGTAGGCACATCAGACCATCAGTCAGCATCATCGGTTAACCTAAGACAACTGTCCTTCAGATCGTTCTCATCGGATGGACTGATCGTGTGTACAAGGCTTCAGTGTCACTTTAAGGATAAAACCCATCATCACTGGATCGGTGTTACCTGTCTGTTTGTTGCACTTTTGATTAACACCCAGGTACTGCACTATTGGAAGCATTCTATGTCATCTTGGAGCGATCGGTGATCAGTGTGGAGACTCTTAAAAAGGGAATCGTACAGTGTTCTATGCTTACTTAACCCTGCTAGGGTCCAAGATGGAGGTATGCCTTCACTGTACTCAGTGAAGCACACATTTCACATGTAAGACTCTTTTTTGGGCACTATTTTTACGAAGAATTCTCATTCTCAATACGTATGGACCATTTTTGATTGTTTTTTTGCAATTTTTTTTTATTTATAGACACTTGTTTGCAATGGCACTTGCACCTTAATATGAATTGTCTTATTGACACATGCACTTGACTATGAATTGTGTTTCTTTTTAGTTGTTTATTGATATACATGTATGTGCTTCTTTAAGGCCACGTACACACGATCGGACCAAACCGATGAGAATGGTCCGACGGACCGTTTTTATCGGGCCACCGCTGAAGTGGTCTGATGGTCTGATGTGCGTACACACCACCAGTCCAAAATCTGATCGGGTCAGAACGCGGTGATGTAGAACACAACGACGTGCTGAAAAAACGAAGTTCAATGCTTCCAAGCATGTTTCGATTTGATTCTGAGCATGCGCAGGTTTTTGGTCCGATGCTTTTGTGTACTAACCATCGGTTTGGTCCGACGGACAGGCGTCCATCGGACAGATTTTAAAGCAAGTTTTAAAACTTTGGTCCGATGGACAACGGTCCGATGGGCCATACACACAATCAAATTGGTCCGATGAAACTGGTCTTAAGGCCAGTTTCATCGGACCGGTCTGATTGTGTGTACACGGCCTAATAGGAGTTATATAATAGTGCTATCACAATTATATTTTTACATTTGCTGTGGATGTGGGAAAACAAATAGGTGATAGCAGCAGCTGTATTTATCTATTTGCCCAACATTAGGTGGCAGCTTGCAACAATTTTTTCTATTGTTCAGTCATAAAGCGTGTCACCTGGCATAGGTGACAGGTCCATCGGTAGTGAGGGGGTTGGTGATCTGGCTCCCTCCCTAGCAGTCTGTTTCCCAAAGTAATTGGGACCAAACCTACAGTACGGAGACCCAATGTATCTAGCCGCATGGTATGGGAGAGTGAAGGAGATAAGTGAGAGCATGCATAATGCCGCGTACACACGGTCGTTTTTTGCGATGAAAAAAAACGTTGTTTTTTAAAACGTCATTTAAATTGATCGTGTGTGGGCAAAACGTCGTTTTTTGTCTTAAAAAAAACGACCAAAAAAAAATTCCAACATGCTTGAATTTTTTGTGTCGTTTTTCAAAGCGTCGTTTTTTGTTTCACAAAAAGTCACCGTGTGTAGCAAAAACGTTGTTTAAAACGACGTTTTTCAACCCGCGCATGCCCAGAAGCTAGTTATGAAGCGAGCTTCAATGGAAAAGAGTGGTGAACGTAACCCTCGCTTTTTGTGAAAAAAACGATGGTGTGTATGCAACATCGTCTTTGAAAAGTGACGTTTCAAAAACGTCGTTCTTTACTTCACAGAAAACTTCGTTTTTTTTTCATCACAAAAAATGATCGTGTGTACGCGGCATTAGGTCCACGCTACGTGCTTGGTGGGACCCCATTCTTTCACTGGGAGTGAGGTGGCAGAGGTTCATTGGACTGGTGGAGAGGGCACCACCTAAAGATAACATACACCAGGACAGTGTGTAGTCAGTGGCGTCGCTATGGGGGTGCGGCCGGGTGACACCCACCAGAGTATTTACATGAATACAGCCCTGCCTGGTCCTGGCCATTGATGAGCGCACACCTGGGAGAAAGGTACCCCCATGTGCAGAGAGGGTAGGCACTGCACACAAGCTGACCATTGTAAACACCCCTCTCAGTGGTAAATGGTTTGTCTCAAACCTCTAAAGCCAGCCACAGATGGACTGACTATGGTGTGTTTAAGAGGAACATGACGTATTTTGATCCATCAATGGGCAGGCTGGTTGTACTAAAGTCGATCTGTCAATCGACTTTAGTACAACCAGTCTTGTTTTTTTGTACAATCACTGCTGCCAGGTTTAGCTGGCAGTAGTGACCAATGTATTCTGATGATGGGAAAACCTCCCGCTGTCAGAATACAATAGCGCAGCGAGGAGGATTCCAAATCAACACTGGCTGAGTTAGTGAGAAAATCAAGTGATTTTCTTTCCTTCTACCCCTGGTTGAATTAAAGGGTCACTAAAGGAAAACATTTTTTTGCTGAAATGACTGTTTACAGGGTATAGAGACGTGGGGCAGATTCACATAGATGTAATCTTCCGCTGCGTAATCGAAATACGCTACGCTGCCGTCTATCACCAGACTCTACGCCGAATTCAGGTAGTTTTTTTGCGCGTACGCTATTGTATCGTATTTTTTTTCCGCCGCGCAATCGAAATACGTGAGTAGGGGGCGTGAAGCATTTAAATTAAGCGCGTCCCCGCGACGATCGAACTGCGCATGCTCTGTTCAGGAATTTCCCGCCGTGCATTGCGCGAAATCACGTCGTGACGTCATTCGTTGTTTGAGTAGCGGCGTTTACGAACATTCCTATTCCCGGACGACTTACGTTAAAAATAATAAAAGAAATCGAAAAACGTTGAAATTCGACGCGGGAACGACGGCCATACTTAACATGGGCTGTCTAATATTAGACCAGCAAAAAGCTGGTATAGTGAAACGGAAAAAAAAGATGACTAAAGGTGCCGTAAGAGATTGCGTTTGAAGAGCGAAATTTTGTGGATTCCAGGCAAAAGCTCATTAGCATACCATGAAGGTGAAAAACAACAGGAAGTCCGCCCAGTGGCCGCAATTTTCAGGCAGCGTAGATCTGAAGGCGTACTAACACGTAATAAAGTCGAAATTTAGCACGCAGGTGTCTTTTCATGGTTTGAGGATTTCGACTAGCGTAAAAACGCTCGTAAATCGAAATTACTCCTGTCTAACAACATTTACACAGGCGTAATCGCTTTGTGAATCTAGGCCATACAAGTTAACTGATTCCTTTTCAAAATGATTAAAAATAGATAAAAATCAATCATATAATGTGCCTGCAGGTTAGTTTCACTTTTGAACTGGCTTCATGTTTCTGCAAAGTAGAAATAGACACACAGAACAAAAACAAACAAATCCAGGGCAGTGTTTTGTTTTTAAAATGAATCTGATTGGTTCTGGGAAGTTTTAGACACACAGTAATAACAGCTTAAACCATCGTGAGAAAGCTCCCAGCACTGGGGTTATAAGGAAACAGACAAGCAGGAAGTGTGGAGAACAGAGCAGGATTACAGCAACTTCAAAGCTAAAACGAACAATAAGGACATGAAACCAGTACTGCAGTAAGGTAAAGGAAGCTATTTAGCTAAAAAAATGTTTTCCTTTAGTGATCCTTTAACCTCCCTGGCGGTCTTCCCGTGTGTGGCACGGGGTGAGATTTTAAAGCTACGATCGGTAACCCCGTGCCACACACGGACTTGCCTCGCTGGATGCAGAAAAAAGTTTACTTACCTTTTCTCTGCGATCCAGCGATGAATCCCCGCAGTACACGGCGGGCGGATGTCCGCCTGATGCTGTGTGTTCCGCCGATTCCCTTCCCTGCGAGCGTCGCGACGTAGGGGGGGGAACGGCGCCAAATTTAAAAAAGTAAACAAACACTATACATACAGTACACTGTAATCTTATAGATTACAGTACTGTATGTAAAAAATACACACCCCCCATGTCCCTAGTGGTCTGCCCTGTACACTACATGTCCTTTTATATAATAAAAACTGTTCTTTCTGCCTGCAAACTGTAGATTGCCCATAGCAACCAAAAGTGTCCCTTTATGGCAAAAATTGTTTTAGAGCAGCTAAAAAACAGCGATAATAAATCAGAATCACTTGCAGAATTTAGCGATAGCGATTTGTGGGGAAATTCGTCATAAAAAAAAAAATAATAATGACAGCAAAAATTCTGCAACTGAGCAAATTTCAGTGATTTTGATTTGATTACATTATTGAATAATTTTTACTATAATTATATTATTATTTGTTATAATTTTTTATAATTATTTATTATATTATAATTTTTAATAAGAAAAAAAAAAAATCATACCCAGGATGCCTATTAGACTCTTGTTTGGATAGATTTCAGTGAGTTATTCCTAAGAATTACAAGCCTACAGTATAAAACGCCAAATTCCCTTGCAAATAATGGTACCGCTTTCAGCACCTAAAATCTTAAAGAATCATACCGCCAGGGAGGTTAAGGAAAATTGCATAATGTATGGCCAGCCTAACGGCTACATCTGCAAAACAGACTCACTGGCAGGATCATCAGGCAAAAATAAAAGAAAAAAAAGACTAAAACTGAAAACTGATGCAGCCATCACATCCAAAAATTGCTGAACTGCAATATAAAAATGTTTGTCCATAAAAAAAAAATAAGTGCAAATTTGTTAATTTTAAGGTCACCAAAAAAAACCATGGAAGGCATTTGCAGCTATAAAAAAAAATTCCCTTTTTTAGATACAATGCATATGCCTACAAGATACATGAAATGGCTTTGCTGGCTGAAAAAAGGGACAGTGAAAAAAAAACAGAAGAAAAAAAAATAAAACTTTATATTATTATATGAATTCATTTTTTTTTTTTTTTTTCAGAAGAGACTTGCAAAGTCACTTTTGCCAAGATATTTCTCTCTCGTAGCAGTTTTTTACTTTCTGTGTACATTGTACATCACATGAAGCCATGACACAACTCCTGTGCACACAAGCAGCATTTACACCATTGGAAGCCACCCAGTGGCCCAAAACAATGATGTGGCACCCAGAAATAGTGGCAGAGCACATTGTGTTCACTGCTAGAGGAGGGTACACTTGTAATGCAAGTGTGTTATAATGTGCCTACTTGCAGATTATGGCAAGAGCGCATCCGCCAACACAGCCTTTACCTCCATTTTAAGTAAAACATTTGACCAACACATCAAAATACAGTAAATATAAAGCAATCTGTACAATGATAGCTAAAACATGGAGGTGCTGAGCATGCACTTTCAATGTAAAGACTTACCCCACCATTGGATCTAAATTTTTGTTTGGTCCAACTGCAGATATTGAGCTGGTGTACAGTAAGTAGGGGACATCAGAGGCCAGACAAGCTTTTATAATATGTTCTGTCCCTGCAAAGAGAAATTACAATAATAAAAAGGTCCTGCTTTTCTTTGTAATCACTGTAGCCACCTTTTAGGTGCATCCAAAGCCACGTCTCTGTCAGGTTTTTACTGTGTACTTGTCCCAGTTGGGGAGAGTCACGTTCTGCCTTTGTGCTGGTGAGTGGTGACAATTTTTACTGAAAATTAGAAAAAAAAAAAAAATTGGAGTTCATCACCAGAACAGGAATAGAGGGCAAATCTTCCAATGGAGACACTTTTTTCAGTGACAACTTTCTAAGGCCGCGTACACACGATCAAATCTGTCTGCTGGAAACGGTCTGCTAGACCGTCCCAGCAGACAGATTCGATCGTGTGTACGGGCGAGCAGACGAATTTGGCCAGCCGACAGATTTGAAAGCATGCTTACCAATCTGTCGGCTGGGAACCCGTCCGCCCGATATGTCTGCTGGTTAGTACGCTAACCAGCAGACATGTCTTCTCGCACACGCGCCTAATGATTTCGACGCATGCGCGGAAGTGTTTTACTTCCTGGTGCGGTGACGTGGCGGCGTCAACGTCACCGCCACGTCAGCGCGCCGTCTGCCGGCGGGGATTTTGGTTTGCTCGTGTGTACACGCGAGCAAACCAAAATCAAAACAGACAGATTTGTTCAAATCGGTCGGTCCGACCGATTTGAACAAATGAATTGCCTCGTGTGCACGAGGCCTAAAGCATTCCCCCCATGCTGCAGAGATTTATTCTCTCTCCCTTTTGTATCTACAGGACAAAGTCCTCAATTACATGCAGATGGTAAAAAGAAAAGAAAAAGCAAAATGACAAGAGTTTTAACCCCTTCCTACACTACCCAAAATTACCAAAAAAGTTTTGGCTTTAGATACATTTTACTATAGAAATGTCAATTTCCCCCCTGAATACGCAACAGGCTCCATTAACTTCTTGTTTTATGTAGGGGCATTTACTACAAACATTTGAAAACATCTTTGAACTCTATCAACCGCCTTTAAAGTAAACGGTAAGGGCAGCATCAGCCTGTACTGCTCTGCTCCTGCCAATGCTCACCCCCACAATAAACCTGAAAATCCAGCCTAGCTGTTTATGTGAATGCGGGGCAAAAGAGATTCGGTAGGGAGATAAGATCATTGCTGTATGTGGAAATTATGCTTTTCTAAGCTGGATACACACTATACAATTTTCTGTAGATTTTTTCCTTTAGATTTACCAAAACCATATAATAGGATGTCAAACCTTAAAGCAGAGTTCCACCCAAAAGTGGAACTTCCACCCAAAAGTGGAACTTCCACTTTAAGTGCTGCTCGCCCCCTTACATGCCACAGTTGGCATGTAATTTTTTTTGGGGGGAGTGGGTTCTTTGTTTTGAAGGAGATTTCCTGTCCCACTTCCTCCTTTTGCCTAGAGGGCTGCCTAGGTGACTCCTCCTCTCCCCCTCAGCAGCCCCTCCCTCTAGGCGATCTCCTGGGACACATGATAGGTCCCAGAATATAGCCCATCGACTCCAAGAGTGCAGCGCGACTTGCGCATACGCAGTGCACACCCGGCCATGAAGCCACAGTTCCAATGGAGGCGTCGAGTAGAGGTGGGAGAGGAGCGGGCCTCCGTGCGGCCTCATCGCTGGACCGTGGGACAGGTGAGTGGCTGTCTTTTTTTAAAGTCACCAGCTATACTTTTTGTAACTACTGACTTTTGATAAACTAAAAATAGCCTGGAACTCCGCTTTAGGAGTTCCAATATGTATGCAATCAGGCAGGCTCTTGCACTACATGCTTTTGGTAAATCTTGGGCACACCTGAACAATTACTTTTTTTTCAACTCCCCCCCCCCCCCCCCCCCCCCTTGTCATGTGGTTAGATTAGGGAAAACTACCTAAAAAAATGCACTATATGAGCTAATGTGCTTTCTACTTTATGTCAATATTTGTATTGCACAGATCATAAATCAAGAGAAAATAGGTGTTCTCATGATTCTTAATCTAAATAGATTCTTCTGAGACTAAACAAAATGTTCACTGCGCACCATTTGTAAAATGGTGCACTTGACTTTGCCATAAATATTCAGAGGGGAACAAAAGAAAGAAGCAAAATAAGGTAAATGTGATCAAATGTGGCCCCTGCCCAAGCAAGACCCATTCAGGTGATTACAAGTTCAGTGCTCTGCAAACCTTGTGCAATACAACAAGCAACGGGTGTAAGCAGGCAGCATTGTGTTGCTTTCTCATCACCTGCTCTAACCCCTTGGGCCACTTCTGCATGTAATTGGCGGATGCTTGCAGATTGGGTCCTGTTTACTTAAATTCCCTAAGGGGGGGTTTTGGGACTTTGAATGAAGCACAATCAAGTGCCTCCATCCCTGGTTCAAGCAGATAAGAGAAGGAATTTGGGACTTTGAATGAAGCAATTGAAATGCGGAGGTAAGAATAGTTAAAAATATTTATTTAATAACATAGATATAAATCCAGTAAAAAATATAATTTCATATATATATATCTATATATAGATATATATATATAAAAAAAATTGGCATGCACAAGGTATAAGCATATGGAATAAATGAGTACATACATTTATTCCATATGATTACACCTTGTGCATGTCATATGTATATATATATATATATATATATATATATATATATATATATATATATATATATATATATATATATATATATATATATATATATGAAATTATATTTTTTATATATTTATGTCTATGTTATTAATTAAATAATTTTAACTATTCTTACCTTTGCATTTCAATTGCTTCATTCAAAGTCCCCAAATCCCTTCTGTTATCTGCTTGAACCAGCAGCTACAGGGGGTTGGGATGGGGGCTATAAAACTGTGATTTAACCACTTAAGACTCGGACCATTATACAGCTAAAAGACCTTGCCCCTTTTTGCGATTCGGCACTGCGTCGCTTTAACTGAGGATTGCGCGGTCGTGCGACGTGGCTCCCAAACAAAATTGGCGTCCTTTTTTTTTAACCAAAAATAGAGCTTTCTTTTGGTGGTATTTGATCACGGTTTTGATTTTTTGCTCTATAAACAAAAATAGAGCGACATTTTTGAAAAAAAAAAACAATTTTTTACTTTTTGCTATAATAATATCCCCAAAAAAGATCTAAAAACGTTTTTTTGTTCCTCAGTTTAGGCCGATACGTATTCTTCTACCTATTTTTATGTAAAAAAAAATCACAATAAGCGGTTAACGATTGGTTTGCGCAAAAATTATAATGTTTTCAAAATAGGGGATAGTTTTATGGCATTTTTATTAATATATATTTTTTTTTACTAGTAATGGCGGCGATCAGCGTTTTTTTTGTGACTGCGGACTGGTGGACACAATTTTGACTCATTTTTGGGACCAAAAAGTGCTATAAAATGCAGTGATTACTGTGAAAATGACAATTGCAGTTTAGGAGTTAACTACTAGGGGGCGCTGTATGGGTTATGTGTGACCTCATATGTGTTTCTAACTGTAGGGGGATGGGCTGGACTTGCGATGTCATTGATCGTCTTTCCCTATATATATATGTATTTGAAAGGTGGTGAGGAGGTGATGTCACCTCACCACCCAATTTAAACCCATGATTGCTGTGCAATGCATGCAAATGTGACATGGTAGTACAGCAATTAGAGGTTTAATTCAGGTGTGAGGGGGCTACACTGTGCAATCTTTGACTTCTTCCATGTTGTTCAGGATCACCTTTTAAAAGTTGCCTACCTCTGCCCTAGGCAATGACACACAAGTACCAATATAGTAAATACAGCCTTGCCGAAGCTGAGATCACACTGATGTGCTGCAGTAATGTACGCATTACTGCATTGCATGCTAATGTGGGTCGCACATGTTGGTGTGATGCAGTGCCATTCATTATAAATGACCCTCCTATGCACCTCAACACACGTATGTTGCAGCACAGAGCAAGATGCATTAGTGCACCAAGGCATGCTGCATGCATCTTTTTGGTGAGTTTTGGTGCATTTGGCAGTTTATTCAAATGAACGAGCTGCCTTAAAGTGGAGTTCCAGCCAAAAGTGGAACTTCTGCTCATTTGTCTCCTTTCCCCCTCCGGTGCCACTATTGGCACCTTTCGGGGGGAAAGGGGGGAAAGGATACCTGTCTTTGACAGATATCCTGTTCCCACTTCCCGCAGTCTGCGCCACTGCCTAAGATGTCACTGCAGGGCTTCCTCCTCCCCCTCTATCATCCGGCCAGTAGGAGAGAGGAGCGGGGCCTCGCGCATTCGCAGTAGGATTTCCAGTGTTAAACCGTAAGGGTTCACTGCCAATAGCTGCAGTATGTGTAGCATTTAATTATTTTATTTTTGGGCGGACCTCCGCTTTAACCTGCTGCATAATGCTGACTGCTCTGTAGAGTCTATGCTTACCTTGATATTGATGATGTAGGATCAACAATTATATAGAACATTTACATCTATTGCAGTGCAACATGTGTAGGATTTTATTTCTTTAAACTCACCTCCAACATTTATAGCCTCACGTTCCTCAAAGGGACGTTCATCCAAATAATCGACAAGAGCAGCTGTATGAATAACAACATGGACGTTTTTCACAGCTTCCAGAACTTGGTTATAGTCAGTAATGTCTCCTTTAATGAAGGTAATGGTGGTAGGACCTGTAGTGCAATAGACAAAAATACAAACATGGTTGCATAGTTAAAGTGGTTTTAAAATCAGGATGATAAAACTTTGCCATCCCCTCTGTTTTATCAAGAGCTGCAGCACTACGGCGGTTATTTACAAAAGTAAAATCCACTTTGCACTGCAAGTGCAAACTACAAGTGCACTTGAAATTGAACTGAAAGTGCACTTGGAAGTGCAGTCGCTGTAATTCTGAAGGGGTAGATCTGAAATTAGGGGGAAGCTCTGCTGATTTTATTATCCAATCATGTGCAGGCTAAAATGCTGTTTTTTTATCCCCCTTGCATGTCCCCCTCAGATCTACAGTGACTGCTCTTCCAATGCACTTTCAGTGCAATTTCAAGTGAACTTTGCACTTGTAGTGCAAAGTGGATTTGCCTTTAGTAAATAACCCCCTATGCATTTTTTTATTCTCATTGTAAATCCCTTATCTCACAGCAATAACTTGTTGTCAGTAACATTCCTCTGCTTCAGCTTCCCTTGTAAAGAATGCAGAGGGAGTGGCTAAAATAACCCTCTGACATCAGCCGACCAGCAGAGGAATGTCATGTGACCGCTGTGAGATAAGGAATTTACAATTAGGGTTTTAAAAGAACCTAGTGCTTTATGTACACTGCTGCTGGCAAACGTACCTTTGGGAGCAGTTTTTTTCAGGTGCCCCTGAACTAGGGTTGCCACCTTTTCGTCAAGTCAAACCCGAACACTTTAGCAGGGCACGGCAATTTTTTTTTTTTTACTATACATATATTTTGCTATTAAATAACATTTCTAATCATATGAAGTTAATAACAAGAGTTCCCCTTTACATCAGAGTCCCCAGAGTTCCCCTTTTACATCTGAACTTGCAGAGTTCCCTTACACTGTAAGGGGAGACTCTGCAGATTTTGATGTAAGGGGGAACTCTGGGGACTCTAACATAAGGGATGCTCTGGGAACCCTGATTTGAGGGGGAACACTGACTACACTGACTCTGATGTAAGGGGTACACTGTGGCCTCTGGTATAAAGGGGAACTCTGCTATAAGAGGGGCTCTGAGAACCCTGATTTAACTTGGTGTACTCACTCAGAGGCAGGAGAGAGAAGGGGGAGACTTCAGTCACAGATAGGGATGGATGGTGAGCTCACTCACCCCTTGGCAGTCAGCACCTCTCATCCAGATGTATCTGGAAGCCCTAGTCCTGTCTGAATAATGTGTCCGGGTTTCAGGCAATTCGAAACCTGGACGCATGATTCCAAACCCGAACTGTCCGGGGGAATCCCGGACAGGTGGCAACCCTACCCTGAACTCTCCTCTATGTTATGTTATCAGTACATGTCCACAGGGTCGTTTATAGCAGTTTCTAGGTAGTTGAGTTTAGAAGCATTTTTTAGAATGCAAAAAAAATCCGCAAAAAAAAAATGCATTCAGGAAGGATGTTCAGAGGCATTTGAAACGCCAAATGCCTGTAACAGTTTGTGAACGCATTAAGCTGTGTTTTGCTTACAGGCGTTTTTTTTGACTACTTTGGGGAAAAAATGCTTCTAAACACAAACATGCCTAAACACGGAATGTAAACGTGGTAAAACGGCTGCGGGGGCTTCAAACAGTAAGTCCATAAGATAGTCCTTTGAGCATGTGTAGCTCTGTAGAGATAAACAGTCTTTTTGAAAAGGGCAGCCTTGATTAGGGAGTTGAAGCCACTCCAAACATGTAAAGAGAAAAGCAAAAACAACAGGCGCCTCTTAGTAAGACTGTTAGATTTTAATAACAAATGTATTAAAAACACTCACATTTAAGGGCCCTTTCACACGTGCGGACCGTTCGTCCGTTTTTTTACGGATGAAAAACGGACCGCAATGCATCCCTATGGGATAGCGGACGTTAGCGGATGAGCATCCGCTAACGTCCGTTTGCATCCGTCTCCGTTAAGCTCCGTTTTTTTGAACGGAAGAAAACCCTATTTTTCTTCCGTCAAAAAAACGGAACGGACGAAAAACGGATGTTAGCGGACGATCCGTTTAACATCCGATCCGCTAACATCCGTTTTTCATCAAAATATGTAATAAAAAAAAAGTTCTAAAAAAAAAAAAAAAAAAAAAAAAAAACGGATGAAAAAACGGATGGAAAAACGGATGAAAAACGGATGAAAAACGGATGAAAAACGGATGAAAAACGGATGAAAAACGGACGAAAAACTGATAAAAAACGGACGAAAAAACTGATCAACTGATGAAAAAAACGGACCTAAAAAACGGTCCGCACGTGTAGCGTAGGGCAGGGGTGTCAAACTGGCGGCCCTCCAGCTGTTGCAAAACTACAAGTCCCATGAGGCATTGCAAGGCTAACAGTTACA
The DNA here is from genome assembly GCA_029574335.1 of Rana kukunoris. Taxonomy (NCBI): domain Eukaryota; kingdom Metazoa; phylum Chordata; class Amphibia; order Anura; family Ranidae; genus Rana; species Rana kukunoris. Next base: position 510,821,546 of record CM056050.1, read on the forward strand.
AGCATGACTCCCACAGGCAGAGGCATGATGGGACTTGTAGTTTCGGAACAGCTGGAGGGCCGCCAGTTTGACACCCCTGGCGTAGGGGAATCCAGTAAAGCCAATCATGGATCTCTGTAGTGTAGATGGTGTTATCATCTTAGTTGCTCCATGCTGTCAGCGTCCTATATTACAAGCAGCTTCCGGGATTCGTATCAGGATCCAAAAACGAGGCTTGTGGCGCATTCGACCAGGCATAGAAAGAGCTGTAGTACAGAGTCCAGTAAAGTTGATGGCTGTACTGCCGTAAAGCGACGCGTTTCCGAGCATGCGCACCAGGAACTAGTTCGAGGTGTGCGCTCCTTTCTCAAGCTGTGATAATGGGCTTTGTGTGGTCTATTTATATGCTGAAATTGCACTGCCACCTCTGTTCTGCAGCTTTAAGCCCAGCAACCTCCCTACCTGCTAATAAAACAACTACTAAAGGAACCTAATTCACTCTTAGCTTGGCAGATGTCTAATGATGAACCTTTATTGCTCAGAAAATACAGTCAATTAGAGAAGTCCCACAGTTCGGATACAAAGGCGCGGTGGGGAGGAGTCTTTCATCCACCTTGCTTGTGTGGATGGGGGAATCCATTTGCTTTTTATCATATGGCCTGCTGGCTGAGAAAAAAGATTACCGGTATCTATGGGCAACTTAAAAAGCAACTCCACAGATGAATGCTTTTCAGAGAGTTGGTAAAGTTCACACCCAGGTATAATAATAATAATAATAATAATAATTACCTCCTTTTAAATCTTCAATAAATCCACCTTTATTCTTATTAAAAATCTTCACTTCCTTCACGTATTCTTCTTTGTGTAGAAATTTTACAATATGTTCACCAATGAACCCAGAACCCCCAGTCACCAGGTAAACCAGATCCTTCGCCATATTCGCAGAATATTGACTCTTTAATTAGAATCTGAAAAAGTAACAGAGATTTTGACTTAAAGTACATGTAAACCCTCACCTTGTAAAAACAACCCATTCAGTTTAAAATAGAAATGGAGGACAAAACGTTTGTGTATTAATATATATATAAAAAAGTGATCACCTAACCTCTGTTCTCAGCTGCATAAGTGGCTTGGAAAGCTGGGGGTGGAGAAAAAGCAGAACACCGGTCTTCCCAGTAAATGGCTATGCAGGTTGGAATGTCAGCACAAATCTGATCATTGGAGGACAGGCATGCTGTTCTCCCAGCACAGACAGAAAACTGACCATGCTGGGATGAATGTGCTCTGATGTCTAGCATGGTCAGTTTGAAATAGGAAAGCATGGGGACTGGCAGGGTCACTAGGGATTTCACACAAATAAAGCCATTCAAAGAGAGCAAGATACTTTTTAAACACAAGTACATGTTACAACACACACATATTAGGAACATGACATTTTGGGGTAATAGTCTTTAAAAGAGAAGCATGTCCAAAGCTCTTTTGATTATACTTCTCCTGTGGGTCACTGGAGTGCACTTATTGCCACACTCCTGTGACCCTAAATCAGCCCACAGCGGGCTAAAGCTCACTGTCAGCTGATATCACAGAGCCACTCCAGATTTTGGAAGGATTGGATTCACTTAGATGCCTTACCACAGCTGGCTCAGCCTCAGCACACCACAGAGAGCCTGAGCCAGCCATTCCCGTCCCCTCTCCTGCCTGGTGCTCCAGGGAGCACTGCATGGGCAGAGAAGAGAGCGCTGACTGACAGTCACTGCTCTCTGTTTAGAGTGAACTGAGAACTGAACGATTAATGGTCATGTGATCACTCACTTCTCTGGCTTAAAGCCAGCAGGGAACAGATGCAGCATCAGACCAATATTGTAGCAGATAGGCAAGTGCAGTTTCTCACAAAAGTACACCCATCACATTTTTGTAAATAATTTTATTATACCTTTTCATGTGACAAGACTGAAGAAATTACACTTTGCTACAATGTAAAGTAGTGAGTGTGCAGCTTGTGTAACTGTAATTTTGCTGCCCCCTCACAATAACTCAACACACAGCCATTAATGTCTAAACCACTGGCAAAAAAGTAAGTATACCCCTAAGTGAAAATGTCCAAATTAGGCCCAATTAGCCATTTTCACTCCCCGATGGCATGAGACTTGTTAGTGTTACAAGGTCTCAGGTGTGAATGGGTAGCAGGTGTGTTAAATTAGGTGTTATTGCTCTCACTCTTTCATACACATGGTCACTAGAAGTTCAACATGGCACCTCATGGCAAAGAACTCTCTGAGGATCTGAAAAAAATATTTTTTTCTCTACATAAGACCCCTTTCACACTAGAGCTTATTGCAGGCGCTATAGCATTAAAAATAGCACCTGCAATACACCCTTAAAAATGTGTCCCCTTTCACACTAGAGCGGCGCGCTAGCAGGATGGTAAAAAAAGTCCTTCTAGCCGCATCTTTGGAGTGGAGGAGGATCGGTAAATCAATGGGATAGCGCAGCTATAGCGCCCACAATGCGCTGCTTCAGCAGCGCATTGTGGGCGGTTTTAACCCTTTCTTGGCTGCTATCGGGGGGGTAAATGCACCCCACTAGCGGCCAAAATGCGCTGCAAATCCACCCATATCGTCGACGGTAAAAATGGCGGCATTTTACCATCGACGCTATGGGCACCACAGTGTGACATACTGAAGCAGAGCATGATCCCCTCCCTTTGGAGACAGGGCAGCGGGGCAGTATTCCAACATGACAATGACCGCAAACACACAAGACGACCACGGCCTTGCTAAAGAAGCTGAGAGTAAAGGTGATGGACTGGCTAAGAATGTCATATTTTTTTAAATATTCCTACGCTTCTCCTTTAAGTGTAAACTGTAAGCTATTCTATATGTTCCCTAGTTTTGACTTAGGGCTAGTTTACAAAAGATGCTTTGGACACACTTTGTTAAAGCTCTCTTAATGGCAGTCAAAGCGCCATCATTAAATAAAATTGTTAGCCAACAGTTCTGTTTACACCTTGCATTTGCTTTCTTCAAAATGTATACCCTATGTAGCTTTAGTGGTTCTTCAAAGTGTCTTCAAAGCTCCCATAGACGTCTATGGCAATGCTCACTTGAAGCACCTAAATCTTTTGAGAGGCTTTAATTCAGCTTTAGCTTTGCTTTATTTTAGAGAAGTTTCAGGTATGAGATACACACACACACACAAGGCACCTGCAAAGCTTCACCGAAGCATCAAAAGCACATCATAAAAGCATGTTGAAGCGGTAGGCGCTTTAATGTGTGTTGAAGTTGAAGTGTAAATGATCCCTTACAGTGTATGCAGATCCATTTTTTTTTGTGTTAGATAAAGTATGATGGACTTTGATCCCTGGTTAGGTTTCTATTGCTAACTGAGTCTACATTGGGAAGATTCCCCCTATCTATTGGCCCTGGTAACTGTTACCAGTACAGAAAGTGGCCCATAAATCCCAATTTTTTAAAGTTGTCACTGAACCATAGACTGATTGTGAAGTATCACTCACCTTATGACTGAGACATGAAAATAGAATTCACTTAGCCCCAACTCCTCAGCACGCTCCCTGGGGACACGTCGGAGCACCCCCCTGGATGGCTGGCCCGGCCGCAAGACGCGATTTAGAGCCGGAGTTCAACAAACTCGGCGGGGACACGAGATCCAAGATGGCCGCGGCTGCAGCTCCCGCACAGCTTCTCGTATCCACGGGGGAGAGGAGGCAGGAGACAAGGCAAGTGCTCACTCCCGCTACCCTCACTTATGCCCAGGCAGCCCAAAGCTCCATCCACATGCCGGCTGCCCCTTCTCCGGCATCCACAGAATCCCTGCTGGGCACAGTGGAAGGATATGCCATGTCCCCACTAGGCCCCACTCTCCCCTCCACGCCTGCTACACCAGCTTTGGATCATGTCAGTCATGCTCAATGCCCATCACAAGATGACATGTTTCTCAAATTTACTGCGCTGCTGGAAAGGGGCTTAGCAAATACAGCTGCCCAGATTGCTAGGGAGATGAAAGCGGATTTTGCAAACTTGGGATCCAGGATGGAAGCAATAGAGTGCAAGCTGGATACAACGGTCGCTCACACTAACCAGAATGCTGCTCATATCCAGTCCCTTCAGGACCAGCTGGACACAGCCCTTTCCAAGATAGATGAACTCGAAAACAGGTCCAGGAGGTACAACTTTAGGGTTAGGGGCCTCCAAGAATCTGTCACGGACATCCCTGAAGCGGTCCAGGATCTCATTAAGGGATATCCAGCCGCATCGCCTTGAATTGGATCGGGCCCATAGAGCTATGGGCCCCCCCAGGAAGGATGGATCGCCGAGAGACATTGTTGTTAAGCCTCATTTCTACGCTATTAAAGCGGATGGTTCACCATAAATAAATATTAAAAGCCAGCAGCAACAAATACTGCAGCTGCTGACTTTTAATATTAGGACACTTACCTGTCCTGGAGTCCAGCGGCGTCCGCAGCAGAGGATGAGCGATCGCTCGTCACCCTGCTGCTCCCCCCTCCATCCACGGCGAGGGAACCAGGAAGTGAAGCGCTCCGGCTTCACTGCCCGGTTCCCTACGGCGCATGCGCGAGTCGCGCTGCGCCCGCGATTGGCTCCCGCTGTGTGCTGGGAGCTGAGAGTTCCCAGCACACAACGGGAAAAGCCCGTCTTTTGCCCGAGACTGCGGGCCGGAAGTGGGTGCGGATACCTGTCTTTAGACAGGTATCTGCACCCCCCTCCCCCCTGAAAGGTGTCAAATGTGACACCGGAGGGGGGGAGGGTTCCGATCAGCGGATCTTCACTTTAGGGTGGAGATCCGCTTTAAGGAAGAGGTCATGAAACAATCTCGGTCCTCACAGCACATCACATGCAGAGGTCACCAAGTGCAGATTTTTGCCGACTTGTCTCCATTTACCATCCAAAGAAGGAGATCTTTAAAACCAATACTCACTGTACTCTCCAAACAGGACATCAGGTACCATTGGTCTTTCCCCTTTGCGGTTAAATTCTCTCTCCAGGGCAGAACCTATGCCTTTTCCAATCTCCAAGAAGGGGAGAGACTCTTGCTACATTTGAAACTGATCTCCCTGGAAGCACCGATGGAAGTCTCCGGGGGTTCTGCGGGCTCCTCCAAGCGCCCCCCCCCCCCCATCAGCCCGATCTCTCCATCTTGGAATACCGGGAGGCCTAAGAAGTCTAAAGAAGGGAGGTCCTTCGGCAACGGATAATCCATTCTTCTGGCCTCATGACAGGTTTTTTTTTTTTTTTTTCTCTTGGGTGGTCCGCCCTGGGACTTTGGGCTCTAAAGGGGACTGTGATCTTTAGGGTGCCCTTTAGTCTGATCTTCACCAGGTGTAGAGACTTGAGCTAACCAAAATTTTAGTTTATGTTTTTCTTTTCTTTTTTTCTGCTCTGTTTACAGTTCTAGGATGCTGTGTTACTTTTCTGGTTATTTACCGAGATTCAGCAAGGGGCTGGGGTGTTACCCTTGCGCCTCCACCCTTCCCACTCAGGCGGTTCTCCGTTTTTGTGGGACGGGTAGTCGATCCTCTTTGTAGGGTCTTCGACTTGTTTCTCTCGGGGCCCGAACTGGTTTTCTGGTCGAGGTCTCTGAATATTCCTAACCGAATGTTTATTTTCTTGTGTCTGTCTTCTTGTTTACTCCTTTGCCTTTTCTTTCTCTTCTTTCGAGCCGGTCTGCGGATGCCACGTATCCGGGGGAGACATCCCTGGGTCACCTGTTTCCAGCGCCTGTCGCCCACAGCCATCTTGAGAAGACGTCTAATGGTGAGTGAAGTTATTCTTATCAGCTGTCCGCCCCTCTGTCCTAATGCCTGACCCTGACTTGCCTGGAGGTGTTCTTCGGATAGCCTCTCATAACGCACAAGGGCTAAATTCCCCTAAGAAAAGGAGACTAGCATTTAACCACTACCGTTCTATGAAGTTTGATGTTGTCCTGCTTCAAGAGACTCATTTCCCAATTCGGTACAGTCCCAAATTCCTTCACTCTCACTTCCCAACCTTTTATATGGCGAACTCTGAAAATAAAACCAAGGGGGTAGCGATCCTTTTCTCTAAGAACACCAAATTTCAACACGTAGCCACACACAAAGACCCGGAGGGTCGGTATATCCTTGTGAAGGGCCTGATTGAGGGGATCCAATATTCTTTTATCTCCTATTATACGCCCAACAAGGGTCAAGCGCCCTTCTTCCAGACCCTTCTCGGGACCCTTCTTCCGTTGGTCGAGGGTAAGCTTATCCTAGACGGGGACTCGAACATTGCTTTTGACCAGGGCCTAGACAGGTCTAGACCCTTAGGGTCACAACTCTTACGCCCCACTAGGGTCAGTCTGAAGATAGCTAAGTCGCTTCACTCTCAAGGTTTGATCGACATATGGAGAGAATTAAACCCCAATACAAGAGACTACACCCATTATTCTGCCCCACACAAACTTTACGCTAGAATTGACCACATCTTTGTTCCTCCCGGCCTCATCCCTTCCATCTCCAGGGCATCTATTGCTGACTGCTCTTGGTCGGACTACTCAATAGTTCACCTTCACTTGCAAAATTCCCTTTTTAATACATCCAAGACTCATTGGCGACTCAATGAATCTTTTCTAAGCGACCCCTCTAATGTAGCTGAGATAGGGAGCTCCTTACGGGAATATTTTCTCCTAAATAATGTAGAGAATATTTCACCAGAAGTTCTGTGGGTGGCCCATAAGGTCGCGATCAGGGTAAATTGATTGAACTTGCCACTCGTGTCAAGAGGGAAAGGTTAATAGACATCAAAAAGTTAGAGAATACATTTTTCACCTTAAAGGTACAACACAAACAATCCCCCTCCAAGGCCCTCCTAGATCAAATAGATGGCACTAGATTAGAACTTAACTTAGCTCTCACAGTAAAGGCAGAGAAGGAACTTCGCTGGAGTGCGGCAAAATTTTATTGTCGCAGAGACAGGATTGGTTCCATGTTGGCCTCCAAATTGTCTCCGCGCTTTCACTCCCACTCTTTTCCCAAGGTCCGACTTACAGACCACACCTTATCAGCTAACCCTCAAGTTCTACTCAAAGCTATATAGTTCAGATCAGGTGGGCAGAGACCTGGGTTCTTCTCCCTTCCTCCGGGATCTTCCTATCCCAGCCCTTACCCCTTCTCATAGGGAGGTTATGGAAGCAGATTTTTCGACCGAGGAAATAGTGGAGGTCATTAAAAACCTAAAGACCGGCTCCGCTCCGGGGCCAGATGGCCTTTCAGCACCCTACTATAAATCATTTTCCGAGATCCTGGCCCCCTATATGGCCAGGTTTTTTAATGCAAAATTCAAAGGTGCCCCGCTGGATCCTCATCTTAACACTGCTTTCATCACAGTAATCCCGAAACCTAACAAGAACCCGGAGGAAGTAGAGAACTATAGACCCATCTCTCTCATAAACAACGATCTTAAGATCCTGACTAAGATCTTGGCAAACAGACTGGCCTCCTTTATAGGTAGATACATACACAAGGATCAGGTGGGCTTCATACCGGGCCGTCAAGGCCCCGACCAGATTAGGAGGGCCATTGATATTATCTCCCTTTTGCAGTCGAACTGGACAAACGGCCCTACTCAGAAAGGTATGCTCATGTCCCTCGATCTGCACAAGGCTTTTGACTCCATTGAATGGCCCTACCTGTTTTCCCTTCTGGAAGGTTGGGGGTTTGGCAGTAAGTTCTTAGGGGTCCTACACGCTCTATACTCAACACCTAGGGCAATGATTCGTTTCCAGGGACATTACTCCCCCTCATTTGGTATATTTAGGGGCACTAGGCAGGGGTGTCCTCTTTCTCCCCTAATCTTCGCGATTGCTATCGAAACGCTGGCAATAGCGATTAGGTCCAATCCGGACATTTTGGGGGTATCATGTGGCTCTCAAACCCATAAATGCGGCCTTTTTGCCGATGATATGTTGTTGTTCCTGACCTCCCCCATCACCTCCCTTCCCAACCTTTTTAAAGTTTTAAAGGATTTCTCCTCAATTTCGGGTCTCAAGGTCAACTTCAATAAATCTTGCGCACTTAACATCTCCCTACCTCTTGACACAGTGGCAACAATTAAAAGTTCCTTCCCTTTCCTATGGAGGGATAATCACCTAGAATACTTGGGTATTACTCTCACCCCAAAAATAGAACTTCTATACTCTGCGAACTTTCCTCCGACTTATAAGAAATTAGAAGCTGATTTAAAGATTTGGGCTAAGGGCAATCTTTCATGGCTAGGTAGGATTCATTCCATCAAGATGACCCTGCTCCCCCGACTGTTATATTTATTTAGAGCACTCCCAATTAATATCAGGAAGGATCATCTCATGTCCCTACAAAGGAAGGTAAACATGTTTGTTTGGGGTAGGACGGGTTGTAGATTTTCTAGCTCTATCCTCTTCAGGCCCAAGAGGAGAGGGGGTTTAGGCCTCCCTTGGCTTTTTGGGTACTTCCAGGCAGCTCGTCTTTCTCAGCTCTCTGCGGTGTACTCCAAGTACGAGAAACCGGACTGGGTCAACATCGAGAGACAAGCAACCCCTTCCTACACCCTAGACTATTTGCTTTGGATCCCCCCTAGAGATCGTCCTCCTATCCTTTCACCCACCCTTTCTCAGTCTCTCTCTCTTTGGGACAAGATGCGATCCATCCCTAATTTAACTTCTGAAATTCATCCCCTAGCGCACATTTTCAACAATAGTGACTTTGTCCCGGGACTGGATATCACAGCTTTTAGATGGTGGCTGGACAAGGGACTGTACCGAATTGGGCACTTTTTCCTGGCGACTGGTCCCATTACCTTAAAATATTGCAAACAAAAGCTTGAGCTCCCGCCGTCGGAACTCTTCAGGTTTGGGCAGATACATCACTTCCTCCATAAAATTTGGAAGGGGAAACCCGTTACGCCCCGTATTACGCCTTACGAGCAATGGTGCGGGGAGGCTGTGGATCAGAGGGGCGGAATATCTGTTATTTATCACTCTCTTTCATGTCAGGACGGTAAGACGTCTTATATGACTGCTTGGGAAGCTGACTTCCAATTCCAATGGAGTGAGGAATCTTGGTCACTGGCATACTCTAAGGCTTACAAGGGAATTCAAAACGCCTCCTTAATAGAGGCTAACTTAAAGGTTCTCACGAGATGGTACTATACCCCCGTGAAATTATCTCGCATGTTCCCTTCGACCAACCCCTTGTGTTTTAGAGGATGCGACATCATTGGCTCCATGTCTCATATATGGTGGGAATGCCCTAAAATCCGACAGTACTGGAAAAAGGTGTTCAATTTAATTTTCAAGGTAACCGGCCTTCAACTTCCTAGATCCCCTGAGGTCGCCCTCCTTAACGCCTTTATCCCCAATACTACAAAATCCACATGGTCCTTGATACACTTTATCCTCTTAGGGGCCAAGGCCACTATGGCTAAGGCTTGGAAGCAGCCCTCAGTCCCTTTCTCGGCTGTGGCACGCAAAATTTCCTGGATTATGTCCCAGGAGAAGGTGGCAAGTGTCCTACTTGATTCCAAAGCCCATTTTGAATCTGTCTGGGAACCGTGGGCACTGTACGTTGGTATCTCTTTGATTCCAGGAGTTACAGCAGCAAGATCAAGCTAATTAGTTGCTCTTCCGGATGTGGTCCCATAGACTGGCTCTTTATCCTCTTCTTTTCTCTCTTCTACTCTCCTCTTCCTACTCTTCTATGTCCTCTTTATTGTGGATATCCAAGTCCACTCTATACACTTCCTCGTTGAAGGGTTACACCTGCTTCCTCTCTTTTGGTACGTTGTCTCTAGTATTTGTAAGAAACTTGGGAGATGCCAGGCTCTAATGTCTTAGGTGATGTTTTGTTGCCCCCCGGGGTCTTCGGGGGACTCACTCCGGCATAGGAGAGCTCCCATTTGGGATGCTGAAGTGGGCCCTCCGTACCCCGGATCTGGGACTTGTTTTATTTTATTTTCTTTTAGGTTTTGTTTCGACATTTGTCCTTTTGTAGTAGAAGGGGTTTTTGCCCTATCTCTTATCTCCCACTGAATCCTGTGCAACTTTGTATTCCGGTCCTTTTGTTCACTTATTGTTTCTGCAGGGTTTCACGACTGGAAAAACTGTATTACACGTTGTACCTTGTATCTTCCGCATGTAACTCGATTGTAATGTCTATTGTTTGTTCTATCTTGATAATACTCAATAAAAATTTTGAAAGAAAATAGAATTCACATTTTGGAGGCCCAGAGGCAAATGTTTTGTTATCTCTGGCAGGGCCTGTCAGGGCTGGGCTCAGCCCTTCCCCTTCCAGAGCTGGGCGTTCAGCTGTCGACTAATTGCCAGCTCCTATCTCTCCACATTGACTCATCTGTTGATGATTTCCTGCTCGTCAGTCCTGCCTACTCGAGCCGTCCAGCTCAGATGATCTCTGCATTCGCCATGGTCAACACCACAGAGACTATTTCCTGCGTTCCTGTTAAAGACTTGCTTGGCTGACATTCCATCTGGCTCCAGAAGTAAACCCTCTCTAAAAAAAAAAAAAAAAAAACACCCTGCAGGACAAAGGCGTGGCACGTCATCCGCATCAGTGAACACCTCAGGAATACTTAAAAGGAAGGAACCAGTGAGCCCCTTGGCACAGCACTTTCTTCAGTACCATCAATCTAGTACTACTTGTCTTAAAGTGAAGGGTATTTTTGCTCTCATACTAAGCAATAAATGAGGGGATTTTGATTGGATCCTTCTGAAGAAAGAAAAGTTCTGGATCTATAAATTAAATACTCTTGTGCCTAATGGTTTAAATAAAGATTTGAACTTACAGGTCTTTTCTAGATTAGGATCTCTCTCTGTTTTCTTTTTTCTTTATTTTAACCAATTTACTTTGGCTTAGTTTCTAGCCCACATCTATGCACCCAGGGAGATGTTCCTTATTGGTTGCTGAATGTGCATGCACATAATTGTTTGGATGTTGAATGCTTTTTTACATTTAGTAATTTGCCCAAATAGAAGCATACATTTATGAGCTGGGTCAAATAGGCAGCGCCACATCCTGAAGAAGCTGGATTTCTGCTGAAACGCATTGAAGTCATGCAGGCGTGTGCCAGACATCATTAGCCACACCCTCCACCACTTCCACCTACCCGGGAAGCTGTAGCGGGACTTTGAGACACTGCAGCAGGTGTATACACACACAAGGAATGTAGTGCAGCTTTTCCGAGCAGCGGCATGCAAGGACTCCTCACTAACTGTTCATAGAGTGGCATACCTGGACCCACTGAAGTCTAGAAGGTTTGGAACATAGATACTATATATATATATATATATATATGCAGTACCATTGGGTTACCAAGAATGGTTCCGTCTATTAAGTTTGAGTAGCTTGTTTACGAAGCGTAGAGGTGTATTAAGACTGGCATGAACTCATTATTGATGGTTATGTAAGCCATTTACTCTGTCTATTTCCTTCGCTCCCTACAGACAAGTGCCGTGCTTACTGATTAAGGTCCTATGCCTAGACTTGCAGCCTGCTATTTGCCACCTGCTGCCATCTACCCACTTCATGTCTGTCTCATCCTGTATATTTGCTTCATGTTCATCAGACGACACAGCGAGTATTTGTCCAGCTATGACATGTCTCTATTGCGGTTAGCCACATTTGGACACTAATCCGGTCCATTCTTCTTTGGTGTGTTGTCAGTACCGCTATCCTAACCTATCTAGCAATTCAATTTTTTTTTGCTCCACTTTTTTTTATTCATCCATGGACTGTTAGATCTGTTATATGATTTATATTCTGTTCCCATTCTCTTGGTACCTCTAGTGACCCGGGGACTGCATTGATGCTGCAGCAGTAACAGATGATTACCTGACCCATATGGACTCAAATTCTTTTGTCATTGGGTTCTCTATCCGACTGCTTTGTACTGACTGCATCATCGTGCTGAGCAGAGGTGTATTTAGGTTTTGTGCTGCCCTAGGCCTGACTAAACTCGTGCACCCCCTAATTTAAATATGACCCACCCCTTCCTGTCACGGCCACACCCTGTGTTGTTTAAGACCCGCCCTGAAATTTTTGATTGAGGACACTAGTTCTGAGGGCGTGGGGGCAATGGATTCCCTTAATTTACTTAGATTTCCTCTTACTGTCTGGTTGCCCATAGAGTAGGAAGTGAAGGGAAATCTTCGCAATGGGACATGGATGGTAAAAAAATAAACTGACAGGGGCTATAACCTTTACTCTACCCAAAATGAAAAAAAAAGTGTTGCCTATAGTTTTACTTTAAGTAGATGGTGCAGCAGAAACATATAGCACTGTGAGGAAGGTTTGTGGTCCAGGATGATAAAACAGTCAAAATTGGAAGCGCCCCGCGCCCCCCCCCCCACATTTGCGGAATGCCGGCCGCCCGCATACCAGAAGCAGCGCGGCCGCCTTATGGGGCGCTAGACTAATTATCCTAATTATCCTAACAGTGTAGCGCAAGCCGCCTTGTTGGCCTAGGCCAGGATACAGCTCTGGTGCTGAGACATCCTAGGTGGCTCTTGTGTACACACTGTTCCTTTATAGCTTTAATTATCCAAGTGTCTAGCTATATTGGAAATGTTTCTGTTGTCTATATGTGAGTGTGGCGTCTGTAGCACCTTTTTGAGTTTTCAAAGACAACGTTGTTTTTTTAATTTTTTTATTGGCAATGGTGATGGTAGGTCTTTATGTTCTATTTTGATACTTTATGTACCCAATAAAGTTTGTTGTATTTTTTATAGATTGTTTTGACATTTATTTATTTTTGTTACCATACCCCGGTGGAGAAGTTAATGCATGCTTACTGTTAGGTGTACTCGTCTGTCAGCAGGAGGCCAGGCCAGTGAGACTCGAGCCTGAGACTAGAAACAGATGTCAGGAGCAGTGCTGCACCGCCTGCATCATTGCTCTTTTCCACAGCTGCCACAGGGAAACCGTAGAGTTCACCACAACAGAAGCTTCAGGAGGAAACCAAGGAGCTGGCCCTTCTACCACAAGCAACTGCAGTAACCTTTGGGGAATTAGTAAGAGGACTGTCTGCCCGATTGTGTCATTGTTAGCAGAACTGATTTACTGAGAGTAGGATATCTAGCGCACCAAATCATATCACACCTTTACCAGGTATAATGCACCAACACCAACTCTGTGCCACAGTCATACTGAACTGTCACCATTTCTGTCCTGCATCTTAATTGTTCCGTGTCAAGCTGAGCTGCACCTATACCACACTTTTACTGCACGCAGGTTTAAGAAGACCATAATTAAACGCTCCTTAAAAGGGCCCCAACAATAGCTGTCAGAAGAACAATAGCTGACAAGCAGAACAACAAGTTCTTTTGTTCCCTTTCACCCTTGAAGGAAAAAAAAGATGGTGGCACAACCCAGTGGACTGAGAATCTTAGAAGTTCTTTATGGTCACCATGCCAGACAAATACACAGGAATAGGATTATAGTTGACGCGTTTCAGATAAATCACTCGTGCTTACTCATAATACCATTTCAATACTAAGCGCACACCCAGTCAGTCTAGGCCTAGCCTAGCATGGTCATCATTAAAGGGGTTGTAAAGGTTTTTTCCTAAATAGCTTCCTTTACCTTAGTGCAGTCCTCCTTTACTTACCTCGTCCTTCTATTTTGCTTTTAAATGTCCTTATTTCTTCTGAGAAATCCTTACTTCCTGTTTTTCTGTCTGTAACTCCACACAGTAATGCAAGGCTTTCTCCCTGGAGCATCGTGCTTGCCCCCTCCCTTGGACTACTGGAGAGTCAGGACACTCACTAACACACAGCTCCTTTCTCTATCTGCAACATAGAGAGCATCCTGACTCTCCTGTAGTCGCTTTGTACCTTGTACATTTTACTTAGCATAAAAGCTCTGCCAGCAGCTTTCTTGCCGAAAAAAACGTGCGTGTACTAGGCTTTAGTCCGTAGCGTTCAATAGCGTTCAATATTGAGTTGGCCCATCCTTTGCAGCTATAACAGTTTCAACTCTTCTGGGAAGGCTGTCCAGAAGTGCATTTGTGGCTGATGTTGGACGAGAAGGCCTGGCTAGCAGTCTCTGCGCTAATTTATCCCAAATGTATTCTATGGGGTTGAGGTCAGAAGTTGCAGGCTAGTAAAGTCCCTTCACCTCAAAACCATGACTTTATAGACCTTTCTTTGTGCACTGGTCCAAATCATTTGGTGGAGGGGGGATTATGGTGTGAGGTTGTTTTTCAGGGGTTAGACTTGGCCCCGGCCCCTTAGTCCTGCTAAAGAGAGCTCTTAAAGCGTCAGCATACCAAGACATTTTGAACAATTTCATTTTCCCAACTTTCTAGGAACAGTTTGGGGATGGCCCTTCCTGTTCCAACATGACTGCGCACCAGTGCACAAAGCAAGGTCCATAAAGACGTGAATAAGCGAGTTTGAGGTGGAGGAACTTGATTGACCTAACCTCAACTTGATAGAACACCTTTGGGATGAATTAGAGCAGAGACTGGGAGCCAGGCCTTCTCGTCTACATTAGTGCCTGACCTCACAAATGCGCTTCTGGAAGAATGATCAAACATTCCCATAGACACACTCCTAAACCTTGTGGACAGTCTTCCCAGAAGAGTTGAAGCTGTTATAGCTGCAAAGGTTGGGCCAAAAATATTGAGCCCTATGGACTAAAACTGGGATGACATTAAAGTTCATGTGCATGTAAAGGCAGTCATCCCAAAACTTTTGGCAATATAGTGTATATATAGATATAAATATATCTATATATACGCATATGCACACTCAGGTCATGCCTGTTAGAGGTAAGGGCTCGTTCATACTGTTTTGCAGCATTTTGAGCTGAAGAGCAGGGGCAGTGTGATTCATGTTTTATCACATCAGATAGATTTTTTTTAATTATAAAACAAACTTTATTTGTAGCGTACACTGTGACACTTCATTCATATAACTACATCTACATAGTGTGGTGTGCTGCTGTGTAGTTACATGGGGACTGAGCAAAGCAAACATGCTGCATAATATTGAACTGCTCTAGAACGCAGTGTAACACAGTGGTCTGAAAATCATACACAGATAACTATTGTTTTCTGTGCATTATTGTACTTACCTACAGTTTTCTATACTGAAAACATGCATCTAGTGTGATTTGGCCCTAGGTCGTTGAAAGCTGCAATGCGTATGTGGCGACTGATAAGCGGCAGCTTGGAGTGCCTGTCAGTTAGGACTCCTACTGTGTAGATAGCACCGAGACATGGCTGGGGATTTGTTTTAGAACTGTTTATTTAGAACAGTTATTTGAACTGTTTATTTTCTGTACAGCCCCTGAATATAGCCTACAAATAGCACAAATAAACACACCACTGTTTGTCACTATATTATTGGATTAGTATCTGTGCCTGCAAAGGTTGCTCACCCCAGGGAACATTATACCCACTACCTACCTCCTGCTCACAATAAGCATACACACAAACACATTATATTTGTGCACACAAACACTTCCACACAGAAACAAATTATTAGAAATTTGTGTATGATCGGAGTTGATGTTTGCCTTACCTTAGCCAAGCCACCTTTTGCTATACAGGGCAGACACATACACCATGACCTGGTTAGATCTGCTGAAAAAACTTGAGCAACCTGAAAATTGAGTATATAAAATCTCCACTCGGCTAAAGAAAACAAAACAGCAGGAGTGGCTTTATGAGGAAACACGAGGAAGGCGTATTGATCTGCTTTTATTTCATTAACCTCAGCAGTTCAAACTTCCTGGGCCAGATTCAGATACAATTGTGTATCTATCCGGGGGCGTAGCGTATGCTCTTTAAGCTACGCCTCCGCAAGTTTTATGGGCAAGTGCCTTATTCAGAAAGCACTTGCTCAGGAATCCCCCGCAGCTGGACAGAACTGGATCAGAGGAGGGGGGACATGACGGGGGTGTTAAGGCAAACGGGAGTGAAGGGGTTATAGGCTGGGTTTGCCTCCAGGAAGCTGATTGGGTCAGGCAGGGGTGTGTAGTGGGGGAGCTAGGAGATAGGTCGCAGCGGGGGGTGGGGCTGTCACATTCGCCTCAGGACAGCAAGAAGCTGACAAGCTGCTGCCATCATGGGTGATCTTGAAAGCCTTATCGCTCAGCTTAGGGCCGCGGTCGACACGCATGGCTCTGAGTGGGTGCAGGGACGTTTAACTGCGTCTCTGCAGGGGGTCCAGCAGTCCTTCACGCCGGTGTGATTTGCGCCCCCGCGTGCTCGGCGGTCAAGGCCGCCGGAGCGCTACAGTCCTGATAGGACCCCCCGGGCTCAGCGCCACATTGGGAGCCCGCACACGGACCCTTCAGGCCCCCCTCCCAAGCGTCCGATGGCTGTGGCGGGGGGGTTGCCTGGGAGGAATCCCCTTCCTAGGCAGAGCTCGCGGGGCTGGGTGTGCGCAGGTGTGTGGGACCGGGCCCGTCGTCCGGATGCCGGAGCAGGCGGCTGGTGCAGCTGGCAAAGCTCCGGTCAGCGCGTCAGCCCGGCGTGGGAGGAGTGCGGTGGCGGGTCCCGGCCTGGTGCCAGGTGCCGGGGGCCCATCCGGGAAGTCTGTGGCTCGGCGAGGGTGTGCGGGCACGTCTGCCCGCAGTGGCGTGAAGTCGGCGGCGCGCGGCTCCGGGTCATGTGCGGTGCCTGTAAGAGCAGCGAGGAGTGTGGCGCACGGAGAGGAAGACAGGGCCGGAGGTCCGCGGCATGCGGGGAGGAGACCCGAGAGTGTGTCGGTGGAGCGGCGAATGTCTGCGGCGTCTGGGAGCAGAGGATGGCCTGCCCTACGGAGGTCAGATGTCCCCGGAGTGCCAGTGGCAGATGACAGCAGCCCAGAAGAGGGTGAAGTTGAGGAGGAGGACGAGGCTGTGGGGGAGTTTGTGTCGGCGGCTGGCGGGGTGCCCACCCCTCTGCAGCCTGGTGAGTCTGACTTGTCTTTCCTGTTACCTTTTCTTGCGCAATCAGTGGGGTCTCCTAGTAGGGCCGCGAGGTGGGGGGTGGAGTCCCGGGGGGGGCTCTGTCTGTGGAAGCTTTGGAGCAGGTGAGGGGCCTACTGCGGGAGCTGGGGGACAGACGGGGTACGTCGTCGTCGGAGGTCCCGGGTACTTCAGGAATGCCTGGCGCGGTGTGCCCCTCCGCGGCGGGTGGGGGGTCGGAGCCGGCAATGTCGCTTGAGGTTGCTGCGGAGGGTGGGGCCGATACTACTCGCCTGGCAGATTCTGCCAGAGGGAGGTGTACATCTGTTTTGAGGGGCCGCTGGGGGCCCACCTCAGGCAGGATGTCCGGGAGCGGATTTGGCAGGGGGAGTATGTGGAGATATTTTCCCTGCTCCCTCTGGAAAAATTTCATTTGGATCGTGGGCGGCCTGACGACAGTAGGAGGGAGGAGGAGGAGAGGCGGCGTTTCCGCCTTATTCCTCGTACTTTCGCGAATTGGCTGCAAGCTTTCGCGATACTAGCAAGCGTGATTGGGGAACGGGACCCGGGGTGTTGCTCGGCCTTGTTCTGTTACCTGGACGCGGTGGGCGAGGCCAATAGGGTTTATGGGGGTGGGGCGTGGCTGCGTTAAGACGAACAAGTTCGTCAGCGCAAGGCGGTGCGCCCTGGGATAAGATGGGACCACAAGGACATTGGCCTCTGGATGAGGCTGTTGGCCCCTGTGCATTCGGGGGGTCAGCCCTTCCGGGCGGGGCTGGCGGGACCTTCACCTCAGGCATGTCAGCCACACGTAAAAAAGGGGTGTGTTGGCAGTTTAACGAAAGCTCTTGCCGTTTCGGGGGGACGTGTCGTTTCCTGCACGAGTGTTCGGGGTGTGGAGGAACCCATTCCTTCGCCCGTTGTTTCAAGTCCAGGCGCGGCAAGGCGGGGGATGCTCCTGGAAAAAGGGATGGCGCCGGTGAAGGCGGAAAGGATGCGCCCCTTCTTAAATAGGTACCCGGATTGGGTGTCGGCCCGCCTTCTCTGGTTGGGCTTCTCTGAAGGTTTTAGGATCCCGTGTTCTCTGAAGGAGGTCCCGCCAGTGGGGCCGAACTTGCGTTCGGCCCTTCTGTTTCCGGAGGTGGTGGCGGCGAAGTTGGCTAGTGAGGTGGAGCTGGGGCGGATGAGTGGCCCCTTTGCTGCGCCCCCGCTTCCGGGTCTAGTGGTTTCTCCATTGGGGGTGGTTCCCAAGCAGGAGCCGGGAAAATTTCGGCTGATTCACCACCTGTCTCATCCCCGGGGTGGTTCGGTCAATGATGGGATTGACCCAGGGGCGTGTGCGGTCTCGTATACGTCTTTTGACGCGGCGGTGGCTTGGGTCCGGAAGTTTGGCAGGGGGTCGCTTATGGCGAAAACGGATGTGGAGGCAGCTTTTCGACTGATGCCGGTCCACCCGGACAGCCTGCACTTGTTGGGCTGTAAGTGGGGGGACACATATTTTGTGGACCGCTGCCTGCCCATGGGCTGTTCGGTTTCCTGTGCGCTTTTTGAGGCCTTAATTTCCTTTGTGGAATGGGTGGTGAGGGATGTGTCCGGCGTCAATTCAATCCATTACCTGGATGACTTTTTGTGCATCGGGCCGCCTGATTCGTCGGTCTGTGCAGTGCTTCTTGGTACGCTGCAACACGTGGCGGGCTGTTTTGGCATTCCGCTGGCCCCGGGCAAGACAGGTGGCCCAACTACGGAACTGGTCTTCCTGGGTATCACGATCGATACCATGGCCATGGAGTGTCGTCTGCCGAGTGACAAGGTAGTGGCCTTGCGACGGGAGGTGTCGGGGCTTGTCGGCAGGCGTAAGGTTCGGTTCAGTCGCTGCTGGGCAAATTGAACTTTGCCTGCAGGATTTTTCCGATGGGGCGGATATTTTGTCGTCAGCTTGCCTTGGCTACGGCCGGAGTGGTGGGCCCTCGTTATTTCATTCGGTTGTCCCGGGATCACAGAGCGGATCTTAGGGTTTGGGATGCGTTCCTGGCCTCTTACAATGGTCGGTCGGTGTGGATGGCCGGGCCGGTTGAGTTCGCCGTACCTGGCGCTATTCACCAATGCGGCTGGCGCCGGTGGGTACGGTGCCTTCTTCCAGGGCAAGTGGTCGGCCGGTCGGTGACCGCCGTCGTGGGAGGAGGCGGGTTGGCTGCGAAATTTGGTGCTTTTGGAATTGTTTCAAATTGTGCTGGCGGTTGAGATCTGGGGGGAAGCTTTTCGGGATCGAAAAGTGCGCTTCCATTGCGACAACATGGGAGTGGTGGCCGCCCTTAACGGATTGTCAGCTTCTTCTTTGCCGGTGGTGCGTCTGTTGAAGCACTTGGTTTTGCTCTGTCTGCATTTGAATGCTTTTGTTTACGCGGTCCATATCCGGGTTTCTGACTGTCTGTCACTGTCTGTCACCCGGACAACAGCCACCTGGGAACCCTCAAAAATCCTTATAACACCCCCAGAAAAATTCAATTCGAATTCAGGATCCATAACCTGTATCAGAATGTGACCTATGTGTACATATATGTACACATAGGTTTTTGCGGTAAAAATAGCGCTATTAAAATGCCCCCTCCATTGAAATGAATTAAAAACGCGGTAAAAACGCGGTAAAACGCGGTTAAACCGCGGCAAAATCTCAGTGTTTTTCCGCAATTAAAATCGCTTTTACAGCGTTTTTACCGCGTTTTTTACCGCGTTTTTAACTCATTTCAATGGAGAGGGGCATGGGGAGCGTTTTATGAGCGTTTTAATAGCGCTATTTGTACCGCGAAAACGCGGCAAAAATGCACCAGTGTGAAAGGGCCCTAATTACAAGGGACTTGTTTCTCTCTGTGGAGGGATACAGAGCCTTCTGGCCGCATAACCGATGCTCTGCTTCTAGTCCCGGCTGCTGGAACCCTGCCAGGACTGTTCACTGTTAGGGTCCTTTCAAACACGTCCGTTTCGCTCGTCCGCTCATTACAAGTCCATTTACGGACTTGTAATGGGCCCCTATGGGAGCGGATCCGTTAGCGGATGATGCATCCGCTAACGTCCGCAAGATCCGCATCCGTTTTTTCGGACGGAAGAATGTCCTATTTTTCTTCCGTCCGTCGGATCGGATCGGATGCAAACGGACAGACGTTCAGTTTCCATCCGATTCCCCATAGGGGATAGCGGAGGAGTGACAGGGCGGTCCCTGCATAGTGTGCGGGGACCGCCCTGCCCGCCCGACAGCTCAGCGGAGACCCCCCGCTGAGCCGACGGACACACAGAGCGGACCGAAAAACGGATGTGTAAATTTTACTATCCATAGGTGAAAATTTAGCCCTGGTTCACACTGACTGTGGGAATGATATTGGGGTCAATTCACAAAGAGAAACGTTATTGGTTTTCTTCAGGTGTTAAATTAGCACTCCTTATTTAACGCTAGCAAACATGGTATTCACGAAAGCTATAATCGTTATTTAACATAGTCGTTATGGTTTTCAACTGACTCTTTATCCAAACGTTATGCTAACTACTCAGACGTTATTATTAACATTTGGGACGTTAAAATAACTCTTAAGATCGTTAAATAATGCTGGAGAGATGCATTCTGGGAGCAGAAGGGGAGGAGAACAGCTGCATGTGGAAAAGAGCAGATACAGAGAGAGAGAGAGAGACACAAGCAATACACATGGAGATTGAGCATGTGATGTGCAAAACTTCTAGTGTGTGCTTTTCTAAAGCCATGTGTATTTCCTCATACAGAGAATAAATCATGGGAGATGATAATCGGAATTTAGCTATCACCTGGGTTTCAGAAAAGTCATCCAAAATAGTATGTGAACGGAATACACGTTTATAAATCTGAACAACATTCTAACGTGTTCTTCTTCGCCTCTGGATAATTTTAAGTTCAAATAGAGCACGGTTCTAGCTTGCCCAACACTACACTACACTACAAAAATCGCCAAAAGCTTCCTCTAACAACAAAATATTGCCTGGGAAATGTCATAACGCCACCCTGAGGGAGGTGTTAATTTAACGATTGCTTAACGATTGAGAACTGTCAAAAAAATCTTTGTGAATTGCACTTCTGTACATATTTAACGATTTGACTCTTTAAAATAACGTTTTGAATCTTTAAAATAACGTGTTGACTCTTTAATAAGGATCCACACCTTAAAATATCGGTTCTGTGTAGGGAAACGTTATTTGATGATTTTTCAAAGCGTTAAATCGTTTAGTGAATTGAACTAGCTTCAATAACGTGCAAAATCGTTAAAATAACACTCGCAATCTGAAAATAAAGCTTTGTGAATTGACCCCATTGTGTGATTTCTGAGATATCTGTTCGGGTTTCTGCACAGATGTCAATGGAAATCGCACCCCCAAATCGCCAAAAGTGGTACAGAAGCTACTTTTGGGAATCTATTTGGCGCCGCACCGATTCGGATGCTGCAATTGGCGACAATTGCCTCTGATTTGGCATGCAATTTGACATGTCAAATCCATCAATGTGAACTAGGGCTTAAAGTTGGGTTCCGGGCATAATTATTTATTTTTTTGTTACAAGCTAAAATTAATCACATTAGTCGTATGTGTGGGCATGCTGGGCGATTTTTAGGCACAGTAATGCCCAGAGGCAATGGGTCTTAGGACAGGAAGTTGAACCACCTAGAACTAGAAGGTAGGCAGATTACGAAATCTGCCTAGTAACAGCCAGATAGAAGTGAGTAAAAAAATTAAAATGTACATTATTATTTTTTTTAAATTAAAGATAAGCTGTTAATAGAAAATTCATTTTTAGGGTGGAACTCCACTTTAAAAGCCTTTAGATTTAAACAGGAGGTCTGGTGCTAGAATTACTCCCCATGATCTGATGTTTATGATGATACCTCTTATGTGTGGGATGATCGCTGTTTGCATGCGTGCGTGCCTTTGCCCGCAAGCATGGGAGGAAGGGGGACTTTCATTTTTATTTTATTTTTATTCTTACACTCTCACTTTAATCTTTTTTTTTATCACTTTTATTGCTGTCACAAGGAATATAAACATCCTTTGTGACCATGGGGGGGCGCTTCGCATTTTACCCTTTCTTTGACCGCTGGCGGGGGTTAGAAGCGACCCCCCCATGTTAAAATGTAAAAAACACCCCACTGTGCCCCCTGCATCTTTTTAATATCTCTTTGTCACTACCGTGTACCCCCTCTCCACAGCTGCACCTCTGGACCCCTTTACATTACACAGCACCCTGCACCTCTGGACCCCTTTACATTACACAGCACCCTGCACCTCTGGCCCCCTTTACATTACACAGCACCCCACAGGTCTGGACCCCTTTACTTTACATTACACAGCACCCTGCACCTCTGGACCCCTTTACATTACACAGCACCCTGCACCTCTGGCCCCCTTTACATTACACAGCACCCTGCACCTCTGGGGCCCTTTACATTACACAGCACCCTGCACCTCTGGCCCCCTTTACATTACACAGCACACTGCACCTCTGGGGCCCTTTACATTACACAGCACCCTGCACCTCTGGCCCCCTTTATGTTACACAGCACCCTGCACCTCTGGACCCCTTTACATTACACAGCACCCTGCACCTCTGGCCCACTTTACATTACACAGTACCCTGCACCTCTGGACCCCTTACATTACACAGAATCCTGCAAAAATGAAATGACTGGGCTTAAATCGCACTGTAAAGAATCACATGTGATTTGAACAGGAATGTGGTGCGATTCCTGTCTGAATCACATGCTGTTTCTCACACCGCTCCTGTGTTAACCCCAGCTTGTCATAATGACTTCAGCCGGGGGGGTTCACACAAGAGTGGTGCAGGAAACCACATGTGATTCAGACAGGAATCGCACCACATTCCTGTTCAAATCATGTGATTCTTTACAGTGCGATTTAAGCCCAGTCATTTCGTATGGGCTCAAATCGCACCTCAAGGTATTGGCAACTGGTATCAGCGAGTACTTGAGCACAAGTATTGTTGGTACAAAACAGGTATTTGTGCAACCCTAGACACAAAGACTAAGTTCCTGGGCAAACAAATCTGCATAGGTGAGAATAAAGATAACAGGGAATACATTTGTCACTGTTAGTACTCATGCACAAGAACACTATACTGTAGGTATAGCATACACTATACAATCTGATTGTACAATCTCTGCACAATCTCCTTTAGATTTACAAAAACGATGTAATCTATGGACAACCTAAACAATTCATTTCAGCAGTATCCAATCAGGCAGACCTTTGTACTACATAGCTGGTGGTAGATCCAAAAGATATTGTACAATAAGATTGTATAACGTATAGTAAGTAAGCTGGAGGCTGGCCATAGATGGATCGTTTTTATTTTTGTCTAAAAAATTGAATGGATCCCCCAATCGACACAACTAAGGTGGGTAAGGGAACCCTTTCCGCTGAAACATCGATGTCGGAGCTGCAAATCTAAAGAAACATTCCTGCGGGTTGGAGAGAAGTTGATGATTAAATTGATGTCTCTTTAGCACAGGGGTCTCCAAACTTTTCAAACAAAGGGCCAGTTTATTGTTCTTCAGCCTTTAGGAGGGCCAGATTGCGGCCAGTGGGGGCAGAAAAAGCCCCGGCCCAGCACTGGTGAGAATAAATATGGCCTTGTAGTTTGCGATCAGTGGGATAAAGAGTAGTGCCCCTATTAGTAGGAGTAATTGTATCTCATTATTGGTATCAGTGGAATAAAGTGTGCCCCCGTTGCTGGAGTCAGTGGGAAGAATAGTGCCTTATATCAGTGGGAGGAATAAAGCCCTGAGGGCTGGATAAAGGCTAGCAAAGGGCCGCATCTGGCCCCCGGGCCGCAGTTTGGAGACCCCTGCTTTAGCAAGAATGACTACAGAAGGATTGAAACTTGTCCAGTCCTTGCTGGAGCCGTTACATTTCCATCCATCTATGGCCAGGTTTAGTCACTCCTGTTGTTTTCGTATGCCTGGTGAGCTCACTAGGCCTCCGTGCGCACAAATTCTTTGGGGCCCATTCACATGTGGTGCAGACATGTGTGTCCTCTCTTATCAGCACAGGGATGTACGGGCATTGTGTGCCATCTCTGTGCCAGCGTCGCATTCACTTCTATTGGGACCCGCACCTGCATGTCATATTAGGATACATAGGCTGTGTCAATGCAGCCTCACGTCCCAGTAGATATGAATGGGGTGATGACTAAGGATGAGCTTCGGCGTGTTCGCATGGAACACGTGCAGAGCCCGCCAGGAAGTGTGCACGGCGCTGCACTAATCACAGCCAGGGAGACATTTCCCGATCTCTGCAGCCGAGCATCAGGACAATGTCTCCCGGCTGTGATTATCGCAGCGCTGCGCTGTCTTCCTGGCGGGCTCTGCACGTGTTCCATGCGAAAGCATGTTTGCACCCCTTGTAAATGGGCCCTTACTAAAAATAGAATCTGAAATAACAGTTGTCTTGTCTTCACAATTAGCAGTGATATGAAGCCTGAAAGTGTGTTACTGTTATTACCTGTTGGCTGAGTAGAGGCAGGTTCAGCAGCACAGGAGAAAACATCACTCAGTTTCTCTGTGCAGGTAGAGAGAGGAGGGGGTCCGAGAGAAGGAGAAAATGACATTTGTCCCAAAAATGTGTCAAAATTGTCCGAAGTGTCCTCCATAATGTCACAGTCACGAAAAAATCGCTGATCGCCGCCATTAGTAGTAAAAAAAATAATTAATAAAAATGCAATAAAACTATCCCCTATTTTGTAAACACTATAAATGTTGCGCAAACCAACCAATAAACGCTTATTGCAATTTTTTTTTTTAACCAAAAATAGGTAGAAGACTACGTATCGGCCTAAACTGAGGAAAAAAATATTTTTTTATATATTTTTGGGGGATATTTATTATAGCACAAAGTAAAAAATATTGCATTTTTTTCAAAATTGTACCTCTATTTTTATTTATAGCGCAAAAAATAAAAAGAGGTGTTAAAATACCACCAAAAGAAAGCTCTATTTGTGGGGAAAAAAGGATGCCAATTTTGTTTGGAAGCCACGTCGCACGACCGCGCAATTGTCAGTTAAAGCGACGCAGTGCCGCATCGCAAAAAGGGGCAAGGTCCTTTAGCAGCATTTTGGTCCGGGTCTTAAGTGGTTAATGTGCATAACGAAGCCAAGGAAAGATGGAAAAATCTCCAAAAGGCATCAAATTACAGATTAGACATTCTTATAATAAGTCAAAAAAAGTTAGATTTTATTTCCATCATTTACAACTTCAAAATGACAGAAAACAAAAAAATTGCATCTGCAAAAGGTTGGGCGCCCTGCAGAGTTAATATCTTGTACTGCCCCCTTTGGCAAGTATCACAGCTTGTAAACGCTTTTTGTAGCCAGCCAAGAGTCTTTCAATTCTTGTTTGACGTATCTTTGCCCATTCTTCCTTACAAAAGTCTTCCAGTTCTTTGAGATCTCTGGGCTGTCTGTCACGCACTGCTCTTTTAAGGTCTATCCATAGATTTTCAATTATGTTGTGGTCAGGAGATTGTGAAGGCCATGGCAAAACCTTCAGTTTACACCTATTGATGTAATCCCCTGTGGATTTTGAGGTGTGTTTAGGAACATTATCCATTTGTAGAAGCCATCCTCTCCTTAACTTCAGCTTTTTTACAGATGGCATCAAGTTACCATCCAAAATTTGCTGAAATATTATTGAATCCATTTTTCCTTCTACTTGTGAAATGTTCCCTGTGCCACTGGCTGCAATACAACCCCAAAGCATGATTGATCCACCCCCATGCTTAACAGTAGGACAGGTTCTTTTCTTTAAATTCTGTGCCCTTTCTTCTCCAAGCGTACCTTTGCTCATTCCGGCCAAAAAGTTATATTTTAAACTCATCGGTCCACAGAACTTGTTTCCAAAATGCATCAGGCTTGTCTATATGTTAATTTGCAATATTCAAAGCTGATTTTTGTGGTGAGGACCTACAAGAGGTTTTCTTCTGATGACTCTTCCATGAAGACCATATGTGTACAAGTATCTCTTTATAGTGGATCAGTGTACCACAACTCCAGTGTCTGCCAGATCTTTCTGGAGGGATCGTGCAGTCAAACGTGGGTTTTGAATTGCTTTTTTCACAATCCTGCAAGCTGTTCTGTCTGATATTTTTCTTGGTCTTCCAGATCTTGCTTTAACTTCCACTGTTCCTGATGACTGCCATTTCTTAATTACATTCCGAACAGAGGATATTGACATCTGAAAACGCTTTGCTATCTCCTTTTAGCCTTCTCCAGCTTTGTGAGCGTCAACTATTTTCAGTTTCAGTTTTCTAGACAACTGCTTAGAAGAAGCCATGGTGCTCATTGTTGGGGCATGGTCAGATGAGTCCGGACATTTAAAACCTTTGAGACTGATATCACCTGGTCTTCCCACACGATGATTGAGAACAATCCATGACACTGGCAGGTCTCAGCTTTGCAAAGGGGGCAGTGCATGCTATAAATTCTGCAGGGTGCCCAAACTTTTGCAGATGCCATTTTTTTGTTTTCTGTAATTTTGAAAGTGTAAATGATGGAAATACAATCTAACTTTTTTTGACATATAATAAGAATGTCTAATCTGTAATTTGGTGCCTTTTGGAGATGTTTCCATCTTTCCTTGGCTTCTTTATGCACATTATTACAATTTTTTACCTGGGGTGCCCAAACTTTCGATCCCCACTATACGTGACCTTACTATTATTTCAGGTCTCATGTGCCCTTAGGACCCACGTTTTTAATGCGCTTTTGGTGTTTAACTGCTTCTTGACCGGCCTATTGTAAAATGATGGCCGGATGGGAGCCCTGTTATCCTGGGAGAATGTCATATGATGTCCTCCCAGGATCTTGCCTCGTGCGTGCCTTACTGGATACAGCAGACAGATCAATGTACTGGCCTGCTACCCAATCACAACAGATCACATGACATTTGACATACATAATGAATGACTTTGATTCATGGCATTCATTGTGTACCAACTTGTTGATCTCTGTGATTGCAAATAAATAAATTATTCAGCGCTAGAAAATAAACACAACACAATAAACACTAATGCAAGCCAGCACTGAAGGTTAATTCAAATAAAACACCCCAACAGTAATAAATAAATAGATAGTGCAGCGCAAAAACGTAATTAATAAATAACATAGGGTAACAAAAAGAAAAACAAAATGTCCATATGTGCACTAATAATCCAAAGTGAATACGAGGAACCAAATCCAAAGTGTGATTGATGAAGACAGAAGAAACCTCCACCGAGAAAGGTAAGAATGGCCTCTCACCTTGTTGCCTAGACCAAAAAGGTCAAACAGCATATAGTAACAAGGACCTCCACATTCATCTGATCAATCCAGCAGCGGCTCACTCATAGCGGCATCAGTGGATTTGCGATTATGCAAAAAAAAAATTGAAAGGAATCTAGTGCTCTCTGAAGCATACTAAACATTTTAATGCATAGATAAAATACACTTACATAAAAAGCACTCGTTCCTGAGTGCTAGGTAAAAAACAAAACCGGGATCCACCAGCAAGCTGTTAGGACACACGGTGTGCAGTGTGCAGTCGCGGGTGACGTCACGCGTGTAACTCCCCCCTCGTACGTACGTACGTAAAAAGGCTCCCTCATTAAGAGATAGTCTGGCCCCTGGAGTGATTGATCCCCCCTACCAGGGCCCAGCCTAAACTCTTTAACTTTCTCTCTGGCTTCTATGCATGTGGCCCTTGTGCAACTTGTAAGCATGTTAGGCAGAAGATTAAGAAGAGAAAGAGCTTCTGTTCTAATGTCACACAAAAAGAGTACCCAATTAAACAACTGATCACATGTGCTACGGAAGGTGTAGTATACATGCTAGAATGTGATTGTGGTTTGCAATACGTTGGACGCACTTCTCGCGCATTGCATGTGCGTATTGGTGAACACATCAGCAACATTAAAAGAGGAATCAGAAGCCATAGTGTTTCCAAACATTTTAGACAATTTCACCATAGGGACCCCCTTGGCGCTGACATTTTGGGGCATTGAAAAAGTCGATAAATACTGGAGGGGTGGGCATTATATCCGTCGCATAAGCCACGTGAATCTTTCTGGATATATGAGACAAAGGTTTCCTCACCTTCTGGTCTCAACGTTGAGTTTGACCTTAATTGCTTTATATCCAATAGGTAATATTAATTTTTAATATCTATTTGATTTATGCGGTTATTTCAATATTTTTATTTCAATTTTATTTTTATATTTTTATAATATTGTGTCTAGTATCTATATCTGTATATTCTTAATTTATATTGTAATATCTGCATTTTTTATTATGTATGATAACTGCTGTATACACTTCTGAGTGGGTGGTGTGTGCAGTCGTGGATGACGTCTTCTTAATCAAGATCATATTTGAGGTCTTCTTAATTGAGATCTCTTATGGGTCATTTGAGTTTTAAATATATTTTTATCCTTGTCATTCTTTTCGCCTGCTGTTTCGTCGGCCCTGGCTGCGCTGTTGCGCTTGCTGTGCTTGAAGCTATGTTAGCTCTGCATTGATTTAAGGGAGGCGTGTTCACCATGAAAAGGCGTTGAGTCTAATATGCTTTCGGTTGCTCTGACAACCGATAGCTATATAATACAATCTGCGGGACGTCCGCGTTGTTCCTTCCTACCCCACGCTGATGAAGTCCCGCCCAGAGGACGTAACGACGTACGAGGGGGGAGTTACACGCGTGACGTCACCTGCGACTGCACACTGAACACCGTGTGTCCTAACAGCTTGCTGGTGGATCCCGGTTTTGTTTTTTACCTAGCACTCAGGAACGAGTGCTTTTTATGAAAGTGTATTTTATCTATGCATTCAAATTTTTAGTATGCTTCAGAGAGCACTAGATTCCTTTCAATTTTTTTGCATAATCGCAATTGGCGTTGAGTCCACTGATGCCGCTATGAGTGATCCGCTGCTGGATTGATCAGATGAATGAGGAGGTCCTTGTTACTATATGCTGTTTGACCTTTTTGGTCTAGGCAACAAGGTGAGAGGCCATTCTTACCTTTCTCGGTGGAGGTTTCTTCTGTCTTCATCAATCACACTTTGGATTTGGTTCCTCGTATTCACTTTGGATTATTAGTGCACATATGGACATTTTGTTTTTCTTTTTGTTACCCTATGTTATTTATTAATTAAGTTTTTGCGCTGCACTATCTATTTATTGATCTCTGTGATTGGTCACAGTGATCACATGGTACAGGCAGGGCCAATCACAGCTATCATGTGGTTAGCTGTGGCCAATTGCAGCTAATCACGATAGTAAACACTGAATAAATTAATGTTTTCACTCACAAAACAATAGTTGCTCATACTGTAATAGTAAAATTCACTGGATCTTATAGTATGTACGCATTGTATTGGTCTGGTTACTGCATGTAAACAACAAAAAGAAAACTATAAAACAGATTATAATTTTTTTTTAAATTGAAAATAATTATTCCTTTTTTTTTTCATAATGTCAACAGTTAGTCATTGTACTTTATTTATGGGGAAAATTAAAATGTGGAT
Source organism: Rana kukunoris (assembly GCA_029574335.1). NCBI lineage: Eukaryota > Metazoa > Chordata > Amphibia > Anura > Ranidae > Rana > Rana kukunoris. The sequence continues at coordinate 510,851,044 of CM056050.1, forward strand.
TGTGAAAAAAAAAAAAATGATTTCTTAATTTTCCAAAAAATTGTGGTAAAAAATTACAGCTTCAAAAAACGTGCCATGTATATTACTAAATACATTGGACAGTCTACTTTCCAAAATGTAGTTTGTATTGGGGTAATTTGTATTGTCCTGGCCTTGTGACTCAAGAAATAAGATGTCAGTACATCAGGATTCATCGATTTTCAGATATACAGTGCCTTAAAAAAGTATTCATACCTTTACAATTTTGTAATGTTACAACCAAAAACGTAAATTTATTTTATTGGTATTTTATGTGATAGACCAACACCAAGTGGTACATAATTGTGAAGTGAAAGGAAAATGATAAATGGGTTTCAAAAGTTTTTACAAATAAATATGTAAAAAGTGTGGTGTGCCTTTGTAATGATTAAGCACAAGATGTTTCTGTGAAACGCGTCTACGTGACTTTGTGTTGGTGTCTTTGGTGTTATCACTTTGAACAATAAAAGGCAATGGGAATTTCTGAATGTGCAGCCATTTCTTTTCTTACAAGTTTCCCACGGAGGCGGGCCGGGGCTGGCACTCCACGAGATATTTCACCTCAGGTTATCATCATACACCTGGAGCAGCGGCTTCTTTTCTTTGTACTTTGTAGAACCACCTTTCGCTGCCAATACATTTCATTTTTGATGTGTTTTCCAATGGGGGTGGGGGGTGCTTTTTAAACATGCACCAAAAATGCAGCATGCTGGACTCTCAAAAACATACCGCACTTGCAGCGCATTGGTGTGAAGCGTTCAATAAGATTTGAAGCGATACAATTTTCATGCATTTTTGTTCCACTTTTTAACCACTTTAACCCCCTTCCTGCCCAGACCAGTTTTCAGCTTTCAACTCTGTCACATTTTGAATGACAATTGCGCTGTCATACAGCACTGTACTCATATGAACATTTTATATATTTTTTTTACACAAATAGAGCTTTCTTTTGGTGGTATTTAATCACCACTGGGCTTTTTATTTTTTGCTCAAAAACGTAAAACAAAAATTTTGAAAAATAACCACCATGTTTTTCTACGTTTCTGTTGATACAATTTTCATAAATTTAGGCCAACATGTATTTTACTACATTTCTTTGGCGAAAATAACCAAAATCAGTGTATCTTATTAAGCCTGTAGGAAAGTTGTCCACAAATGATGGCATATACTGTACAGAATACACGTTGTCTTAAGTTAATGATGAAAGAAAGACATGTATGAAGAAATTGCTTTATGAAGAAAGAGCCCCCCGCCCAAAAGCACCCATCCCCCATGTTGAGGGCATGTGGCCTGGTATGGTCCAGGAGGAAGGGGGGTGCTCACTCGGATGAGGGTCTGGTATGGATTTGGGGGGGGGGCACACGCCATTTTTTTTTGTTGGCTTGGGGTTCCCCTCAAAAACCATAATGGACTGAAGTGTCTGGTATGGTCTTGGGGGGCTGGACCTCATGCTGTTTTTTTTTTTGCATGGGGTCTCTCTTCAAGATTCTCACAGCACAAGTCACAAGTCGGATCATGATGATGCGACTTTCATTCAAATCAATGGCCTGAAAGTCGGATCAGACGACTCTTATGCCGCATACACACGATCATTTTTTGTGATGAAAAAAACGACGTTTTCTGTGAAGTAAAAAACAACGTTTTTGAAACGTCACTTTTCAAAGACGATGTTGCATACACACCATCGTTTTTTTCACAAAAAGCGAGGTTACGTTCACCACTCTTTTCCATTAAAGCTCGCTTCATAACTAGCTTCTGGGCATGCGCGGGTTGAAAAACGTCGTTTTAAACGACGTTTTTGCTACACACGGTGACTTTTTGTGAAACAAAAAACGACGTTTTGAAAAACGACACAAAAAATTCAAGCATGTTGGAATTTTTTTATGGTCGTTTTTTTGAAGACAAAAAACGACGTTTTGCCCATACACGATCAATTTAAATGACGTTTTAAAAATCGACGTTTTTTTTCATCGCAAAAAACAACCGTGTGTACGCGGCATGATGCAGCATTCACACGACCATTATTCATTATTTATGTCATTTAAAAACAAATATTTTTTTTCTTGACGTGATTCCTCTCAAGCCTGCCTTGCATACACACGTTCATGAAAAACAATGCACGGTGACATACAACACGTACGACGTAAAGGGGAAGTTGCATTCGAATGGCGCCATCCTTTGGGCTGCTTTTGCTAATTTCCCTGTCTCATAACTTGCTTCTGAGCATGCACGTTTTTTCCCCCTCGTTAAAGCGTAAACACAACCGCTTTTCACAATGTGAAAAAATATAGCAGGCTCTAAAAAAAATTTAGCCCATTTTTCTCGCCGAGAAAAATGCTCTGGAGCATACACATGACCGTTTTTTCACGACCAATTTAAAAAATTGCATTTTTCTCGTCATGAAAGACGTGTGTACACGGCATTATAGGGAAACATTGAGTTTGACATGTCATGTGACTTGTCCTCTGTAATAATTGTATTTGGGAGTGGAAAATAGAAGTGACAGAGAAATGCAAAAGATGCATTAACGCCAATGCGAAAAGCTACTAAAAGCGCGTTTTTACAGCTGCTTTTTCCTGGCGTCGGTACTGGCTTTGCAACTGATTTTTATTACACCCTGTGTGTATGAGGACTTTGAATCTTATGGAACTCTTCACACCAATCTGCTGCAGGTGCGATATGTTTTTGAGCGTTCTGCATGCTGCATTTTTGGTGCATATTTAAAAAGCACCTCCCCATTGAAGTGAATGGAAAACATATTAAAAATGCACCGCAGGTTGTTTCATAGGTGCATGATTGGAGTCAGGCAACCAGAAATTACGCGAGAAATGCTTTAAAAGCACACCAAAAAAAGCAGTAAAAACACATATGCATTTTTTTTCAAAGGAGCAGGGTGAAAGTGCCCTTAGTGGGGTATGAACCCACTACTAGTTGGATTATTCCTCTGATTCACCTCTGTAACACCCACATTACGTTGTACCCAGACATCATGTATTTGTGTTGAAATGTTGCATTAGGAAGTGTGGCTGTGGGGTAATATTTTATACCCCTATATATAGACTATGGGCCAGATTCAGGTAGAGTTAGGCTGGAGTATCTGTGATACTCCAGCCTAACTGTCACTTTAAGCCGGCGTTTCTGTTTTCTGTAACCAGAAAACAAGAAACGCCGGGTTGGAGTTCCGATGCGATCGGTGCAATTGAATTTCGCCATCGCATCGCAACTTTAATTTAAAAATGGCCCCGGGGAAGTTTTCATGCTGATTTACGATGAAAAAATATGTTAATCAGCGGGAATCGGCAATTCACGATCGTATTCGGGCACGACGCAGTGACTTTCCGACGTTTCCGTAAGCGATTCGCGGCGTAAAGATAAAGCAGCCCCCTAGTGGAGTATCCTATGTTAATTATAGGCGTCGTCATCGCGTCGGAAAAAAAAAATCGCGTCGCTTGCGTAAAACTTTCATGAATGGGGATGTGACGTCATTGACGTTCACTGACAGAACTTGGAGCATGCGCACTGGGATGCATTGACACTCGATGCATGCGCAGTACGTTCGCCGCGGGATCGCGCTTAGTTTAAATAATACACGCCCCGTACCCGCCCAATTTAAATTTCGCCGGCTCATTTCCGATGCGCTGCCGCAACTTTAGGAGCAAGTGCTTCATGAATAACAGCACTTGCTCCTAAAATTTCGGCAGCGTAACGTAAATGAGAAGCGTTACTCCAGAGCAAAGATGCTCCCATCTACCTGAATCTGGCCCTATATAGGGGTATGTGGGTGAGGGGTATTATTTTGGAGCAACATGTCTGTAACTAGAGTTAAATGTCAAGACCCAATTTTAAATAAAAGTCTTGTTATAATATGGTTGCTTTGGCACCTTTATTTTTGTTTAAACATTAGTAGAATCAGCCTTTAAGAATCCTTTTTAGTCTTTCTCAGGTCTTCGGTTGCCTGTTTCAGCCATTGACAGGTCCTCTGCTTGCTTTCCACCCAGCTGTAATAGGGCTTGTAGCCAAAGTGTCGGAATGCCTTATCGGTGTCAGCATAGAATGTGGTTTGCAATAACTTCAGGATTGGTATAGTTAAGAAGGGTTTCAGTTTCCAAAAAGGCTTCAAAATAAATATTATTAAGTTGTAAATCGATACAATCAACCACATCTTCCAGTACGGACTGTATGACCCTATTCGTATATCAGGGTCAAATTCAGTGAACAGTTCCAGATTAAAGTCCTTTATAAGCCTAAAAGGGGTGTCATCATACGCAAAGTACGCCTGTCCACCAAGAACGTGTGGTTTCAGCTGCATCTGACGAGCGGCAAGCACATGCATCCATGCCACGTTACCTGTAATTAAACAAAAAGATTCAGACAAAAGTTCTAGTGAGATTAGGTGTAAAGAAGGTTCTTCATGTATTTACTTATATGGTGACAATCATTGAAACTGTATATTGTAATTCAATATTTCATTTTTTTTTTGATAAATATGTACAATTGTGAATAAAACTATTTGTTTTACTCTCAATATCCTGTATATTTTGGAATACTATTAGTGCCTTAAAAGTCCACCCAGGGGAACCCCCTTTTTCTTTTCTAGTGATATTGGGACTACAAGAAAAAAAAAATCATAATAGCCAGCATGGACCATGGAGTACAGATCTGAGCCCAATCTCTCCTCGCAGTGAACTCACAGAATTCACAGCTGCCAGATGGCAGTTGGCTTCTGCTGCCATAGATGCTTATGGGCTCATTCAAACAAGCATTCATTTTATTTTTATTACTCCCTTCATTCTATATACATTACATTTAATAATCCAGTATTCAACAGTTTTTCTTTACCCTATTCATTTCCAAATATACTGTCAAATATTCAAACTTTATTTAGACCAGGGTTGCCCAACCAGTGGTCCAGGGGCCACATGTGGCCCACAAAGCCTTCTGATGTTGCCCGCGACCTCCTTCTCTGGAATAGCGGGTTGGCAAGCCTAGATTGTAGTTTGCCTATCACAGTGTTGTGAATGAATCCAGCGGTAGAGGAAGCAAGCAGCTGCGGAGCAGAGTCACATAAGCCAATGCTTCCTGTATAGCACGGGTTCCTATCATAGGCGGAGAGATACCAAATGTTCTCTGCCTGGGGCAGCAACAGCCGGTTATACCTGAATAGAAGACTGTTAATTAACCACTTAAGACCCAGACCTTTAGGCAGCTAAAGGACCTGGCCAGTTTTTGCGATTCGGCACTGCGTCACTTTAACTGACAATTGCGCGGTCGTGCGACGTGGCTTCTAAACAAAATTGGCGTCCTTTTTTTCCCACAAATAGAGCTTTCTTTTGGTGGTATTTGATCACCTCTGCAGTTTTTATGTTTTTATGTTAGAGCGACAATTTTGAAAAAAATGCAATGTTTTTTTACCTTTTGCTATAATAAATATCCCCCAAAAATATATATAAAAAAAAAATTTCCTCAGTTTAGGCCGATACGTATTCTTCTACCTATTTTTGGTAAAAAAAAATCGAAATAAGCGTTTATCGATTGGTTTGCGCAAAATTTATAGCGTTTCCAAAATAGGGGATAGTTTTATTGCATTTTTATATATTCTTTTTTTACTACTAATGGCGGCGATCAGCGTTTTTTTTCGTGACTGCGACTTTATGGCGGACACTTCGGACAATTTTGACACATTTCTGGGACCATTGTCATTTTCACAGCAAAAAATGCATTACCACAGGGAAGAACTGTGTTTAAACACAGCTCTCCCCATTCTTCAGCTCCGGGGGGGGAGGCGATCGCGGGACTCCAGCAGCGATCGGGTACCACGGTCACAGAGTTTCGGACCGGGTCGCGTGCACGCCGGCGGTGCGCGCAACCCCACGGCTGGGCTTAAAGGGCCATGTACAGGTACGTGGATGTGCCCAGCCGTGCCATTCTGCCGACGTATATCGGCGTGAAGGGGTCCTTAAGTGGTTAAAGGTACGTTTATTACTAAAAGCACAGTGTACATATGGGCATATCTGTTCTGCAATGATTACCAGGCTGCTTTCAAAGTGATATGTAGGTGTAGTGCAGTGCACCTGCAGGTTATCTGCACTGAGCCATAGACTCAAAAAAACAACCGACCTCATCCGGACAAAGCAAGAAAAAAACATCAATATAAATATTCTACAATCAACAGTATTTACTCTGCTACCAATCACCATCGACACCACCAAAAGCATCATCAAAAATCTCTCTGAGACACCACATCACCAAACAACATTATTTCTACAAAACTCTTGAAAGAATCTACCAAAATAGTGGCACCCATTATAACACATCTAATAACTCAATCATTCAAAGAAGGTATTGTTCCAATTTCTCTCAATCAAGGCATAATCAAGCCCCTCCTAAAGAAACCCAACCTCGACCCCCAAAGACCCAAACTACTGCAGAAGGGTAACAAGCCTTAGCACCATCTCCAAGATTATGGAGAAAGCAGTAGTACAACAGCTACAACTCCATTTGGACACCCACAAACTCCTGGACCCACTACAATCGGGTTTCTGCCCAGGCCATGGGACAGAAACAGCACTTCTCAAAATATGGGATGATGCTCTCGAAGCAGCAGACGAAGAAGAATCGTGTTTACTGGTGCTGCTGGACCTTGGTGCAGCTTTCGACACAGTAGACCACAAAATTCTACTCACTCGTCTCACAGACTCAGATCTACCATGGTTCGCATCATTCCTAGAAAATCGATCCCAGACAGTGAAACTAGGAGCCTTTACTTTGGAAGCTTGCACCATCACATGTGGAGTCCCTCAAGGATCACCTCTGTTGCCCGTGCTCTTCAACATCTACCTCCGCCCACTCCCCAAAATCATCAGCAAACAGGACCTGCTCTACCACTCCTACGCTGATGACACTCAACTTTATTTTTGCATTACCAACAAAAAAGACCAATATTATGGACTAGAAAATTGCCTGCCATTGATAGATAATTGGATGACAGAGAGCTCCCTCAAACTCAATGGATCCAAAACCGAACTTGTCTTTCTCCACGCAAACCATAAGACAAAATCTAGGACGACATGGACACCACCCACCATCCTTGGAAAAACCATCACACCAAGCACTAAAGTCAAAAGCCTCAGAGTTATCTTTGACTCAGACATGACTATGGACGCACAAATAGGATCAGTAATCAGCGGATCTCACTATCTTCTCCACGTGCCGCGTAGACTCATCCCCTTCATCCTGGAAGAGGACACAGCAATAGTAGTTTGGAACACTCATCAATTCCAGACTCGACTATGCAAACTCCCTCTACCTAGGACTACCGAAATACCAGATTTCTCATCAACAAGTCATCCAGAACACTGCAGTCAGACTGGTAACGTGGAAAAAAAAACTGGGAATCAATCACCCTGGTCCTGAGGACTCTCCATTGGCTAGCCGTAAGGATCGGGTTACATTCAAGACATTCTGCCTCACCCATAAATGCACACAAGGAAACGTGCCTCAATACTTATGCTAATAAATAAAACACTACGCCCCTAATCGGGCCCTCCAATCAACTAACCAAAACCTGCTCCGCATCCCCAAGTCCTGCTACTAGTCTAAAGGAGAACGAAGATTCGCAGTCCAAGGACCACGGCTATGGAACGCTCTATCCACGGACATCCGCATGGAAGAAAACCATCAGACCTTAAAAAAAAAAAAAACTTAAGACCCACCTCTTCTGAAGGTTTCTGGACGACATTGGATACAAAACGCCTTGAGGCGATTTAGTTTGCATTTGTAGCGCTATACAAGTTACTCATTTACTTTATGGAGCAGCAGATTTAAACAGATTTGTGTTCGTTTACATTCGCCTACTTCCAATCCGATCTGCTAAAAAAACAGAAGTGGATCCATCCCCTTTCATCTGATTGGATCAGAGGGCCCATAGTGTAGATTGGGCTGTGTCTGTGTCTGTTTTACATATGCAGAGTGGACACAGACCTGTCAACTGCCCACTCTGCTCATTGTGGCCCGCGATTAGATACTAAGTCGCTTAAGTGGCCTTGTTCAAAAGGTTGGGCACCCCTGACTATTTAGACCATCCATACTCTTATCATTTTGCCTCCCCTTTTTTTTATATTTTTTTGGGGCAATTATGTGTACATTATTTGTTTCAACTATTACATGTATTTCTGTAATATTTTGTACTTGTATTGTTTCTTCTTGTATTTTTGTACAGTTTACACATTTGCTGATTGATTCATATATCCCCTGATGAAGCTATTAGGCGAAACATGTCAGGCTAATATACGAATATGAAATTCTCTGCATAGATCAAACATTTGTTTTTTTGACCACTTCGATTATGAAAAGTTTGATATTCTGAAACAAATCAGCTCTGTTGTACCTTTTAACCTTATTCTTATTAAAATTACTGCCTTTTTTTTATTTTATATTCGGTCTACATTATTATTTGTTAACACCGTGACAGTCCCCCTTTTCCCTCCCATTCTTTTATATGAGCATTAATACCCTTTGTTTAAGCTGCATTTAAGTAGTGTTTTAACCTTTTCTACTGCCGGACCTGTTTTTGTGGGTTTTTTTGCCTTAAAAAGTCTGTTTTTATTTGTTCTTCTCTTAGGAACCCCTGTGCTCTGTTCCCTTCGGCTCTGAATGCAGTGGTGACAAAAGCAGCAGGCAAGAGGGTGGCAAGAGGTGCAGGTGCACGGCAACTGCTCCCCCACCCATATTCAGCTGCTCAGGAATTGTTGGCAGAGTTATTTTCTTCAGTAGGGGAGGTAGATGATGAGGAAGAAGCCGAAGATGCAGAGAAATTCAGGTCTGAAAGTCCTGGGGGGTTGGTTGCAGTGTTCTGCCCACTCAGACCTTTCCTGCATACAGGACATGTTTAATGCTGCTCTAACCAGGGGATGATGCAATAATTGTGAAATAAGTGATTACAAGGCAGTTGTTGAACGTTTTCACCAACTGCATAGTCTTCTTTACACACTGGACACTCCAAAGCAGAACCCACATGCTCCTCTGTTATCTGAATTGTTGGAAGGGCTTGGATCTTCTCATTATCTGCAGGTGAAGGACCCGTGTTCTCAAACTGGTTAAGTAACTGTGTGATGATGGTATCAAGGCCATTAGCTCCCCAAGCATAATCCATTGGATTGGAATGAAGGACCCCCCATGGCCCAAGTCCCAAGTTGGGCATTGCTTTGGGTGCAATAATCCCATTCACCAGCTGCTGAATGATCCCTTCTAAGGTAGGCACACCCTCATGCCTTCCCACAGAGCGCCTTGTACTCAGTCTGGCACGTGGTTGTCTTGAGCTGTATCTTTGCCGTGACTGTTGTTCTCTTCTGTTTCCCGCTTCGCGACCCTCTTCACTTGCTCCAGTTGCTCCAAATACGGGAAAATCTAGGCCCTCATTGAATATCACAAAAGTAACTTGGCCAAAACCAGGAGGTTATGTTTTTTTTCACGCGTTTAAAAAATAATTTTAGGCCTGAAGAATACACAAAAGTCCCACACACCCTAGAGCAGTCAACTACACTGCAGAGTGCATGAGCATCATGTGAAATGTAGTTCCAAAACATCTGGGGTGCCAAGCTTCACCATCTAGAGAATAAAATAGCGGTAGGTTCGATTTCGTATGTCACACAATATTACCACAGGGTCTAGGAAATGCAACATTTCAGTAAAAAACAGACTAAAGTGTATTTCAGGGCAAACAAATGCAATAATATACTCAAATTTTTGGCAAAATATAAAAGACGAGGTTGCATTGAGTAGATACATACCCAACATGTCAAACCTTAAATTTGTATGCGCCCGTGAAATGGGGACAAACTTTAGTACCCTATATTTTCTATAGGCAATGCATCAAAAGACTCCTATAGGTTATCAATTCAGTCTTACAGAGTTGGTCTTGTACTATAATTATTGCTCTCACTCTGGCATGCACAGCGATATGTAACATGTGTATCACAATCAACATTTTCACACGTAGGCGCCCCTGACGCATGAGGTTACTTTTGTATGTTAGGGTGGGGTGGCCTCAAATTGTTTTTTTGGGGGGGGGGGGGGGGTTTATGTGCTTGGGTATAACTTTATTTTTCTTTGCACAAAAACATATATGTGATCATTTGTGACAGGTTCTCTTTAATGAGACATGCAGGGTGTAAAAGACACTGCATGCCTCCTCTGTGCTCCCCTGAATGTTTTGCAATACAGATTGCATGACAAAACATTGCTTCCGAATTGTGCAAGCCGGGGAAAGTGACAGGTGACCCGGAAGTGATGTCATTGACGATTCGGGGGAACAGCAAAAAGAGGAGGGAAGCAGACGTGTCCACTCTTCTCCTTCCTCTCCACCCGCCTGTCAGTTTTACACACAAATCCGGTGGCAGCAGTCACCATATGGTGTGTGAAACCACCTGCTGTCAGACCTGCCAGCAAAAGCGTTAAAGCCTCTTAACTTCCCTCCAATGCCTGCTATGAATATTACAATGGACTTCACACAGTGCAGTGCACACAGTTGTGGTAGAGTTGTGTTAAAAGGGATGTTGCTTTTAGGCAGGGGCGTACCTAGAGCATTTGGCACCTGGGGTGGAACCTATATCTGGCACCCCCCCACGTTATAATGTAAAAGCACCCTGCACCTCTGGACCCCTTTACATTACACAGCCCCCTGCACCTCTGAACCCCTTTACATTACACATCACCCTGCATCACTGGACCCCTTTACATTACACAGGACCCTGCATCTCTGGACCCCTTTACATTACACAGGACCCTGTATCTCTGGACCCCTTTACATTACACAGCCCCCTGCCCCCCTTTACTTTACACAGCACCCTGTACCTCTGGACCCCTTTACATTACACAGCACCCTGCATCACTGGACCCCTTTACATTACACAGCCCCCCGCACCCCTTTACATTTCACAGCACACTGCACCTCTTGACCCCTTTACATTAAACAGCCCCCTGCACCCCTTTACATTACACAGCACCCTGTACCTCTGGACCCATTTAAATTATACAGCCCCCACAGCTCTGAACCCCCTGCATGTTACACAGACCCCCTTCAGTGCAAACCCTCTCCCCTCAGTGCAGACCAACCCCTTCAGTGCAGATCCCCCTCCCTTCAGTGCAGCTCCCTCCCTTAAGTGCAGACCGCCCTCTTCAGTGCAGACCCCCTCCCTTCAGTGCAGATCCCTCCCTTAAGTGCAGACACCCTCTTCAGTGCAGACCCCGCTTCAGTGAAGACCCCCTCCCTTCAGTGCAGACCCCCTACCTTCAGTGCAGGACCCCATCAGTGCAGACCCCTCCCTTCAGTGTAGCCCCCCTTCAGTGTAGCCCTCTTCTGTGTAGCCTCCCACTTCAGTGCAGACCCCCCTTCAGTACCTCAGATCAGCACAGCAGTGGCACATGTACAGCAGGTCCCCTCCCCTGTGTACACATAAACAGAGAGGAGGGGAGGTCAGCTTTACTCTGCTCGGTGTGCCTGCCTGTGTGACATCCGGGACTGCTCAGACAGACAACCCGAGGCTGCGAGAGGAGGGGAAGGTTGGTACAGCGGTGTCACCCTGCACCCCCTGCCCCCCTTGCATTGCCACTGTAGATCACCTTGCCTTTCCCTGCTCTTACCTGCCTGTGCCTGTCACTGTTTTACTGTCTAAACCTGCCCCGCGGCGTTGTGTCACCGCGTCGGTCAAGGATTTGGGCGCCAGCACTGTGTATTTTGACACCTTTCTATCAGAACTAGCATCAACTTAGTCAGCAATCTGAGCTACAGTAGCCCTTCTATTAGATAATACAACATGGGCCAACTTTTGCTCCCTACATGCATCAAAGCTTATTGGTCACCCATGACACAATTGCCGATTTACTGGCCTTTCTTCTTCCACTTATGGCAGCCAGCCATCTAGCCATTACAATTTAGCCCTTGTCAAAGTCGTTCAAATCCTTACGCTTGCCCATTTTTTCTACTTTCTACACAGCAACTTCAAGGACAACATGTTCACTTGCTGCTAAAGATATCTCAGCCACTTTGATGAGCCATTGTCACAAGATAATCAATGTTATTTACTTTACCTGCTTAGTTATATATATATTTACTTTTTTTTTTTTAATTCCCGATTTTCAGTGAAATTTATAAATAATGAAAAGGACACATAATACAGCTGTACACAATTGTTTCACACAATCCAACACAATTGTTCAAGACTGCTAGTGGAAAACGTATAGTCCTGGCTTCTGGCAACTGTAAAATTGTATAGTGAACAGCGCCACCATGTGTCCAAAGTGCTGCTTTACAATTGATCTTATTTGTTTTCCGATGTTATTACATTTAATTGAGGATCTATGAGTCCTATCACAGTGAATGTAATTATTGACATTCTACTTTTCTGCAACCAATAGACAGATTGTGACCCACCATTTGGGGGGATTTTTCCTCATTTCCTGTCCTTGTTTCACACACAATTTAACAGAAAGTCTCCCTTGTCAGAGACTGACAAGTTCCAACAATTCTACAATCCATCTAAAAAAAAAATACCACTTTGGCTTTATTTTTACACAAAATCTTCAAAAAGGATTTGATAAAAAAAAAATACAACATAAATCTCCCTTAAAGGAGCCAGTCAAAAACTTGTCCAGCCATTCAAGAGACTTAAAGGGGTTGTAAAGGTACACGTTTTTTTACTTTCATGCATCCTATGCATGAAGGTAAAAAAACATCTCACAGCACTGGCCCCCCCCCGAGCCCCCGTTGTACTTACCTGACCGTTCGAATCTCCCCGGGCGCGTCCACGTCGTCCTCTTCGGTTCCCAGCCTGGCCGTTGATTGGCTAGGCTGGGCGGATTGATAGCAGCGCAGCCATTGGCTAGCGCTGCTGTCAATCAGGGCGGATGACGCGGCGCGCTGGGGGGTGGAGCCAAGTGATACAGTCGGCGGCTATGGCCGCCGCTGTATCACGGGAGCGCGCTCGCAAAAGCTTTCCTTCATGCGAGCGCCCTCGCATGAAGAAGGAAAGCTTTTGCGAGGAGGAGCCCAGACAGCCGCCGAGGGACCCCAGAAGACAAGTTTCCGGGCCACTCTGTGCAAAACGAACTGCACAGTGGAGGTAAGTATCACATGTTTGTTATTTTTTTTTTTTTAAATCCCTGACTTTAGTGACCCTTTAAGGAGACACTAAAGGTTCCCATTTAAAAAAAAAAGAAAATGAATAAAAATAACAAACATTTTATACTTAACTCCACTGTGCAGCCTGTTTTGCACGCAGTGGCCCCGGCCCTGGTCTTCTGGGGTCCCTCGGCGGCTGTCTTGGCTCCTTCCCACATCAGCTAATCCCCTTCATGGGAAGCGCTCTCCCAAGGGGGTTACCTTGCTGGCACGCTCCCGTGATAAGCCAGCGGCCATAACCATTGACTGTATCACACAGCCCTGCTCCCGGCATCATTGCATGTGGTTGACAGCAGTGCAAGTCAATGGCTGTGCTTCTATCAATCTATCCAATCAGGACATGAGACACCAGCCATAGCTGGTGTGCTCGTCCCTGAGGAGAAGAAAGGGGTGGGGGGCCAGTGACTGCAAGAAGTTTTTTTCACCTTAATGCATAGGTGCACAGAAGGGTTTACAACCCCTTTAAACATGGTTAACCTTGGAGAAAATACTCCATTAGTCTACTCTAGAGTCACATCTATGCAGTTGCGCTTGATGCGTTTTTCAGGCATGTTTTGTGGTACATTTTGCATTTTTTAAACCTGCATAAACCGTGCCCCAAAGCACCTTATCCCCATGTTGATGGGGACAAGGGCTTCTTCCCCACAACCTTGAGCTGTGGTTGTGGGAGTCTTAAGGCAGGGGGCTTATCAGAATCTGGAAGCCCACTTAACAAGAGGGTCCCATCCTGCCCACCCCTATGTGAATGAATATGGGGTGCTGACAGGGAGAGATGATCGGGGGGGGGGGGGTCTGTGCTCATAATCAGCACAGCCCCCATCAATAGGTGCCTATCAGCTACCAATCAGTGTACAGTGTAGCATGACCGTGCAATTGTCATTCAAAATGCAACAGCGCTGAAGTGCCTGATATTGAAGTGGTTCAAAGAAACTGGCCATAGATTAACATAAAGCCCTGTGACTTCAATACTTTGAGTCAGTGTCCTGGAGAAATGATGCAGTCGACATACCTCCTCTGAGATGGGAAAGTAGAACAAATTATAGCACAAAATACTTGAGGTAGGCAAAAGGACACAACTATGTCTTGTCCCCATTTCTGAGGACCATGAAGAAATCATATGCAAAAATTGATTAGTTAAACCTGCAAGTGCTTCTTTTCAGCACTACTTTTCTTCAGACTGGCTTTTCAAAATATAATATACAGCCATTTAAATGTGTGAGGAACATTTTAGGGCACCATAGACACTTTTTTTAAATACAGGTCTATACATAAAAAAAAGGGGGACAACTAAGGAGGAAAGGGGGGCAGAGGGATTTGGTTCTAAATGAGGGACAAGCGCTCAAAATGAGGGACAGTTGAGAATTATTTTTATTGACTTTTGAGATTTGCATGTTGTTTGTCAGTGACTCAAAGTATCAAAACCAGAGAGGTTCAGCATAACCGTCAGTGCCAGTTCAAATTACAGCGACATGAAAGTCGGCACAACTTTGTGGGGCAACTTGAGGCAACTTCAAGTCGCCTCCAGGACAGGCAACTTTGCCAGTGGCCAATAAAACAATAATCAGCTCTGTGGGAGGGAGGGGTTTGCCTGAGAAAATAATTTTCTCTTCCAGTAAAGTTGCTTCAGTTAAGACAGTGATCCGACTTTGAAGGCCACTTCCATTTAAATCAATGAGTACACGTCACCTAGAAGTCGCCTTGAAGTAGTACAGGAACCTTTTCTGAAGTAGAGCGACTAAAGTAGTGTACATTAAGACGGCTCTCATTCACTTTAATGTAATTTCTTATGTCGCGCGACTTGGGGCAACACAAGTCGAATCACAAGTCGCGGTAGTGTGAACGGGCACTTAGGGAACTAGCATTTTCACAAGATCATTTTTTATCTCTATTTTATTATATTGAGAGTATGGCAAAGAAGGATGTTTTGTTGACTAACAAGGTACGTTTGGAAGGTATTTTTTTAACCAGTCCCTGCCCAGCCTATAGCAAAATGACAGCCGGACGGAACTTTTGTCGATCCGCATGGACGCCATATGATGTCTCCTGAATCATGGAGCGTCGCTGCTGTGTGATCTGTCACAGGTTGTATCCATTGGGCACAGCTGATGACTGATCAGTGCACCAGCCCACTGCCATGTGATCAATCACAGCAGATCATATGACAATTGTAAACAATGGATAGCTTCTTTTCATGCCATCCATTGTGTACAATTGTGTTGCTAGCTGTGATTGGTCAAAGTGATCATATGGTACAGACAGGGCCAATCACAGCCCATCTTTACCATGTAACTGGCTTTGGCCAATCACAGCTAATCACAACAAAACACAATGAATGAATCAGATTCATTCAGTAAAAATTATTGCCTCTACCAATTCACTGGTATAAACAATCATAATATGTAAAAAAAAAAAAAAATATCGCTTTCCCTAAGTAGTACAATATTACCATGGTATATGGATGCTAGAGCACTCTGGAGGTTATAATGCCCCATAGTGAGAGTAACCCATTGATATTAGGGTGACCCAAGGAAATTGGAGCACCATGTAGGGTTGCCAGATATCTATGGTATTCACCAAAACAGTAAGGGTTTTGACATATGTGTCTGGGTTTCAGTCCCCCTGAAACACAGACACATTATACAGATTGAACTGTGGCTTCCCAAGTAACAGAGATAGCCACACACAATTCTGTTGCCATCTGTTAACTCAGCTTGGCCACACCCACTGTTCACCTTGGCGCGTGTAGCACACCACATTACTACTGTATAAAGTGTTTAAGGTCTTTTGCAATCCTATAGTTTATACTACATACAAAATTGCTGTGCGTCGCTAAAGTGTTAGGGTTTGGCATGAAGAAAAGGTTGCAAGCTGTATATACCCTGATCTGTGAGGCGGAGCTGTATACACCCTGATCAGTGAGACGGAGCTATATACCCTAATCTGTGAGGCTGAGCAGTATACTCTGTCCTGTGATTCTGGGACTGTATAATCTGTTCTGTGATGCTGAGCTGAATACTCCTAACACTATGGGTAGAAGCAAGTGGAATACAGGGGACGGAGTGGGTGGATTATATAAAAGGTGGGGCTTATGAGAAGTGGAAGGGGTCAAAAAAGGAAAGGCTGTGTCTGGAACCTCCCCATCCTAAAACTTCACCAGCTGCCACAGTTGATTGGCATGTCCAGGATGAAATAATTCCTGGGTGTTCCATCTATTTCCATAAGTATTTCCATACATTCTAACACTATGGACCCAGAAGAATGCAGATAAAACCATAGCATCCTTGTGTACTGGGAGGGGCTTAATGCTTGTGATGTCGTTTTTAATTTTTCACTAATCTAATGCCATGCTGCTATTTGAGACTATATTGTTATCTCTCATACGCCCAAAGAGCAGTAAAACTAGGCAAATTATTTGTGATAATTACACAAGCCAGTGGAATGTGTACTGCTGAGTTGTAAATGCTGCTCGGGGGAAACATGGTGTAAGTGCTAGCCTGGTCATGGTCTATATATGTGTAGCGCCTGGTTACTTCTAAGAACCGGTGCTAATTTAAATTTAGAGGGGGTCAGAGAGTTAGTTAGCTCTGACCAG
The DNA here is from genome assembly GCA_029574335.1 of Rana kukunoris. Taxonomy (NCBI): domain Eukaryota; kingdom Metazoa; phylum Chordata; class Amphibia; order Anura; family Ranidae; genus Rana; species Rana kukunoris. The sequence continues at coordinate 510,867,831 of CM056050.1, forward strand.
ACTGATTTGTTTGAATTTGGGTCTCTCTCTCTCAGCTTGGCTGTGCTGTGGGCTCATTCTGTCGCTTCTGGGGTGCTGATGTCACCCCAGGACGACGGGTGGCAGCAGTGGAGTCGAGGTTTGGGTACTTTTCCCCAGCAGCCTATCAGGAGGGGGTTTTCTCGCTGTGCATGCTGGGGAGGGTATTTATGGGACAGACGCCTTTGGTTTGGGTCTTCTTCCAGTCTGGCATCCAACTTTAGGGTGACCACATCACGGCGCCCCGGCGAAATGGCCTACCAGGCCAGGGTGCACGTGCCATGCGGTGTTCCTGGTTGTGGGACCACATTGGTCCAGAACATTTGAGCTGTGGCTGGGCCCCCAGTGATCGACTGGGTCCCCAATCCTGAGAAGATCCCAAGCGTTGTTCCCTTGAGAGGAAGCTGTTTGGTGGGGAGTCCATCTGAGGAGAGCCAAGAGAGGCTGGCGATCCAACAGGGTCTCGACAATCCACCGGGGATCAAGGTAACCGGACACTGGAAGGCTGGACGTTGGTCAGCTATCAGTCGGTAACCTAACTGCAAACTAACTGAAGGAGATCCATGCACAGTCTATCAAGGAGGATTATCTCCGCTATCTCAATTCTAAGGAGGGTCTGTGGCAGAGACTTTTTTCCCGTAAAGTTTCGAGTGATACTCTGGCTGCCAGGTCAGTGAGAGAGGCCTGTCCAGGTACAATACACTCAATCTGGCTGGAGTGGAGTGTTGTTGGAAGCAGGACTGTTTGCTATTTGTTACGCCTGAGTCTGCTGTTTCTTCTCCTACTACATCTTTACTCTTCACCACAAGTTTTATTGTTTTTAGCCGGCTGGGTAATAAAGAGCACAGAAAAAGACACCTGTCATTGACATTCAGTTACTGCTGCTTTCACCATACACCCTTAGACGGCGGAGGAGCCATGAGATAACCTGCCACCCAAAACAAACCAGCAGCTCCTTCGGGGGTAGTGCTACATAAATAATGTATGTTAAATGTTTTTAGAGTAAAAAGCCTAACAAAGAATAGTAATCGTAGGAAATATGACATCTGAGATACTATGTGATATCAATGAATGAAAATGGGTTCGGACATATGATGGCATGTCTGTGATATAAATCCTCTTACCAACATACTCATAGCTTTGATATGCATTATCTGGTTGAATGTAGTTTATCCGATTATTGTTGGCTTTTGCAGACTGATATTGGTTTAGAAAAGTTGGAGACTTTTCACCATAGACACCGCTTGGTCGGATGCAGCAGGTAGTCAATTTATTGCCATTGCTCATCTGCAAAGCAAAAACATAAAGAGGACATTTTGAAACAAATGTGACTTTAAAGGGTATCAATAAAATTAGAAGGATCATATATGGACTGGGAATAATCAATGTAGCTTTGTCAATCCCAAAACTGCTTCTAATTTTGACTGTCCTATCATCCTGGACCACAAACCTTCCTCACTGTGCTATACAGTATATGTTTTCTGCTGCACCATTGGCATGTTATATCTTCTTAGTCCACTCCATAAAATTATCCAAAATTTGTGCTTAAAGTATAACTATAGGCAGCACGTTTTTTTCCCATTTTGGATAGAGTAAGGGAGTGTTATAGCCCGGTCCGTTTATTTTTTACCATCCCTGTCCCATTGCAGAGATTTCCCTTCACTTCTGGCCCCATAGCCAACCAGTAAGTGAGAGGAAATCTATGCAAATTAAGGGAATCCATTGCCCCCCCAGGCCCTCAAAACTAGTGTCCCCACTTGAAAAGTGGGGCGAGTCTAGGGTGGGTCTTAAACGGAAAGGGGTGTGGCCATGACAGGAAGGGTGGGTCATATTTAAATTAGGGGGTGCACGAGTTTAGTCAGTCCTAGGGCAGCACAAAACCTAAATACACCACTGCTCCACTCCTTCGACATATTTTTTCTTCTCATTTACCTGCAGTGTTGTATTGCTCTTCAAAGAACATACTCGCCTGCACAGCAAATCCAAAGTTTTCCCACTGTGATTCACTATTCAGGTGCCACACAGTGGGTCCAATGCTGCCACTTTGATTTTCTTCAGTTGGATGCCTCTTTCATGTGCAGGTAGCCAGTTCTGATGACACGCTGGGTCCCCACCCCAGACTGGCCTCTGTGTGTCAATTGTGCAGCCTCATGTGATTTAATTATCCCAGAAGGCTGCAGAACCAGGTACATGTCATTTTAGCCTAGACCAGAATGACAGGGGGGTGTGGAGCTAAAAATTAAAAACAAATAGATAGGGAAAAAAATTCATGCAAAATTGAGCTACAGTAGCTCTTCTGTTGGGTTGGACTAAACCCGCCTTCGCTCCCCAGGTGCATCAATGAGCATACAACCCTGTCGCCAATTTTCTTTCCTTGGACCACTTTTGGTAGGTTCTGACCACTGCAGACCAGAAACATTTCACCAGAGCTGCAGTTTTTGAGATGTTGTGACCATGCGTCTAAACAGTACACTTTGACCCTTGTCAAAGTCACAAAAATCTTTAGGCTTGCCCATTTATTCTGCTTTTAACACATGAATGTCGAAGATATGTTTACTTGCTGCCTTATATATTTTAGCCACTTGCAGGTGCCATTGTAAAGAGACAATCAATCTTATTCACTTTACCTGCCAGTTGGGGGTTAAATGTGCCCCACTAGCGGCAGAAAAGTGCCGCTTAAACAGCAGTAAAGCACCTCTAAAACAAACGATGCTTTACCGCTACCGCGCCTGCGGACTAAAAGGGGTCTTAAAGTGATGCTCCAGCCCTCCCACAGAAAAATTCAGGAGCTACAGTATGTATACCTGTCCTGGAATCCAGCAATGTCGGCTTTGCGGCTTCATAGCTGATGCCCTTCCTGTGCATGCATGAAGCGCCCTGTGCTTTATGAATGCCCCGACGGCGGGGATGAAGGAGGGGGCTGAACTTCTGAAAGCCCTCGCTGCAGCCAGCTCTGATGGAAGTAGGTACAGGTACCAGTCAAAAACTAAGTACCTGCTCCCCTGAAAGGTGCCAAATGAGGCACTGGAGGGGGGGAGACAAATAAGCGGAACTTCCACTTTTGGGTGGAACTCTGCTTTAATTTTGATTGCTAGTTCTTTGAGCCCTATGCAACTTTTTCATATTATTAAGGGCTTTTGTAATCTTAAATTGTATTTTGTGGTTGATTTAATGTCAGTGGTTACTATTAGCTACTGTACTGTGCCATCCATAGCAAAAAAAAAATGTTTTTGTTGCAAGGCATAGCCTTTATAAAATACAACTTTTTTCAGAGGGTGATGTTTTGGGTTATTAAAGTACATACCTGCTGACCATTAGCCGAGAGGGTTAACTTTTCACCCCGACTCTTTGTTTTACCATAAGACAATAATTTCTCGCCATGATAGATTGTGTCTTCTGTGATTCTTAAAACAAAAGAAACAGGAGGTTTTAATAAATATAGTTGTCAAGATATAGAATCCTACTTTTATAGCTTTAATATGGAGTCAAAACTAGTAAACCTAAAGCAGGAGTCTCCAAACTATGGCCCTCCAGGTGTTCAGGAACTACAATTCCCATCATGCCTAGTCATGTCTACGAATGTCAGAGTTTTACAATGGCTCATGGGAAGTGTAGTTCCACAGCAGCTGGAGGGCCGTAGTTTGGAGATCCCTGACCTAAAGCATTTGTTACCCCAACACTTCATATTCCTGATATGTGCCTGATGTACCACGATACGAGACAGTATCCTTTTCTCTTTGTATTGCTTCCTTTGTATGAAACCCCTGGTGTTCCTGCTAGTCCCCTTACTTCCCTATTAAAAACTGACCACATTAAGCAAGAGAGCACATTGTGGTCAGTTCTCTATCTCTGCTGGGAGCTCAGTATACTCTCCTCCAATGATCAGACATTCACTGGCAATCTCAGTGTCCTGCTGCTTCTCCCCCCGAGCTCTTATGCAGCTGAAAAAAGAGGGAATGTGATCATATGTAAAAAGGTATTTACAGTTGCAATAAAAAGTATGTGAACCCTTTTGGAATGATATGGATTTCTGCACAAATTGGTCATAACATGTGATCTGATCTTCATCGAAGTCACAACAATAGACAATCACAGTCTGCTTAAACTAATAACACACACAGAATTAAATGTTACCATTATTTTATTGAACGCACCATGTAAACATTAACAGTGAAAATGGAAAAAGTATGTGAACCCTTTGATTTAATAACTGGTTGAACCTCCTTTGGCAGCAATAACTTCAACCAAACGTTTCCTGTAGTTGGAGATCAGACATGCACAACGGTCAAGAGTAATTCTTGACCATTACTCTTTACAGAACTGTTTCAGTTCAGCAATGTCAGGGATGTCTGGTGTGAATTGCTTTCTTGAGGTCATGCCACAGCATCTCAATTGGGTTGAGGTCAGGACTCTGACTGGGCCACTCCAAAAGGCGTATTTTCTTCTGTTTAAGCCATTCTGTTGTTGATTTACTTCTATGCTTTGGGTCATTGTCCTGTTGCAACACCCTTCTTCTGTTGAGCTTTAGCTGGTGGACAGATGGCCTTAAGTTCTCCAGCAAAATGTCTTGATAAACTTGGGAATTCATTTTTCCTTTGATGATAACAATCCGTCCAGGCCCTGACGCAGAAAAGCAGCCCCAAACCATGATGCCCCCACCACCATACTTCACAGTTGGGATGAGGTTTTGATGTTGGTGTTCTGTGCCTCTTTTTCTCCACACATAGTGTTGTGTGTTTCTTCCAAACAACTCAACTTTGGTTTCATCTGTCCACAGAATATTTTGCCAGTACTGATGTGGAACATCCAGGTGTTCTTGTGCAAACTGTAAACGTGCAGCAATGTTTTTTTTTGGACAGCAGTGGCTTCCTCTGTGGTATCCTCCAATGAAATCCATTCTTGTTTAGTGATTTACGCATCGTAGATTCGCTAACAGGGATGTTAGCACATGCCAGAGACTTGTGTAAGTCTTTAGCTGACACTCTAGGATTCTTCTTCACCTCATTGAGCAGTCTGCGTTGTGCTCTTGCAGTCATCTTTACAGGACGGCCACTCCTAGGAAGAATAGCTGCAGTGCTGAACTTTCTCCATTTATAGACAATTTGTCTTACTGTGGACTGATGAACATCAAGGGTTTTGGAGATACATTTATAACCCTTTCCAGCTTTCAATAATTCTTAATCGTAGGTCTTCTGAGAGCTCTTTTGTGCGAGGCATCATTCACACCAGGCAATGCTTCTTGTGAAAAGCTAACCCAGAACTGGGCACGGCAGCTTTAACCAACACCTCCAATCTCATCTCATTGATTGGACTCCAGTTGGCTGACACCTCACTCCAATTAGCTCTTGGAGAGGTCATTAGTCTAGGGGTTCACATACTTTTCCCACCTGCACTGTGAATGTTTACATGGTGTGTTCAATAAAAACATGATATAATTTAATTCTTTGTGTGTTATTAGTTTAAGCAGACTTTGATTGTCTATTGTTGTGACTTAGATGAGGATCAGATCACTTTTTATGACCAATTTGTTCAGAAATCCATATCATTCCAAAAGGGTTCACATACTTTTTCTTGCAACTGTATTTTTTACTTTTTTTTATATCTATACAAAAATCTTTTGCCTTTCATTTCTATTTTAAACTGAATGGGTTGTTTTACAAGGTGATCGATTACAATCACTTTAAATACGAGGTGGTATCAAAAAGTTTAGAGACTGGTTTTGTAACTCGCCAACAGATGGCAGCACAAGGCTGCATGCACAGTCACAGAGAGCTTCAACCTTTAGAAGTCAGTAAACCAAAAGACATAGTCCCGTATACATCGGGAGCCGTTCAACTGGTGATATTCTGACCATGTGTGTTATAACTTCTGCTATCTCATCATGAGTAGCAAGTTAGAACACAGCACATACGTGAAATTCTGCGTAAAACTGGGCAAATATGCCACAGAGATGTTTGACATGATTCGGCAAGTTTTATGGTGATGCTGCAATGAGTTGAAAATCCAACTCAAAGGTCGCCATTTTGAAACCATTGCAGAGATCCAGCACGAATAGCATGGGGTGATGACGCGCTTCAAATAATAAGACTTCCATTACACATTCCAAAAGTGTTTGTAGGTAATAGTGTATAAACATAGATAAATAAAGTACTTTCTTCTAAACAGAGCCAGTCTTGAAACTTTTGATACCACCTTGCATGAATGCACTCATGATTTGCATATCAATGTTTATACGAGTAAACCCCAATTTTTTATTTTTGCTGTCACAGTGTAGCGTATAAGATTTTCTATCATCTGTGCCCAGTCTTGCCACAAAGAGTTAATCCAGCTCTGAGCAATCCTCTTTTCTATTTTCAGTGAGATAAATGGACAAACAAGAGAAAACTTTTGTCCGTTCTTCCCCCTTTCTGTGAATGACAGGTTATTTATATATCTCATGCACTAACCTGAGACAGGCATTATTTTTTAATTCCCACCCCCACTCCTTTTCTGAAGTCATGTGGTTACTTTTCTGGATTTTGACTGGATGTTAGTGATCATAGCAGAATTTAGTGTAAGGGGAGTGTAGAGGTGGGCGGGGAGTCTACTGACATTACGACTCCACCCACCAAGCTCCAGACAACAGACCCACCCACAGAATCTGCAGTTTTTCAGTTCTAATAACAGACAGAGGGGAGACATTTGACAGGTAGGGATACATGCAGGAGGCATGTATATCCTTATAGATCAGCACTACATTAGTTTAGAAAGGATGAGAGCGGGTTTACATCCACTGTAAGGTAGGGTTCTGGAGTTGCAGCTACAATAGCCCCTATGTTAATACGGCCTTGGTTATACCCCCTGTCAGCTTTTTGTGTTTTCTTTTGCTAACTCACACACTGGGGAGATTTCCCTTCACACCTGTCCCATAGCAAAACAGGAAGTTAGAGGAAATCCCTCCAAAGTATGGGAATTCTTGGTTTATTAACAGGGTGTCCCCATTGGAAGATTTCCCCTTGATTCCTGGTGTGGCAACAACCCAACATTTTGACTTGATGATAACGGTAAACATTTAAAATAGTATGAATCTCCCTAACTGGGATGCCGACAGTAATAAATACTTGAGAGTTGTTCTAAACCAGGAGTCTCCAAACTGTCTAAACAAAGGGCTGGTTTACTGTCCTTCAGACTTTATGGGGGCTGGAATGTGGCCAGTGGAAGAAAACAATGCCCCATCCTTGGTGTCAGTGGGAGGAATAGTGCCCTATCCTTGGTGTCAGTTGTGGATGGAATAGTGCCCCAAGGGCCGGATAGAGGTATGCAAATGGCCATCTTCACTCTATCAACAACTAAAAATTTTACCTTTACTTTAAAGAAGAACTTCATTAAAATAATTAGGAGCTACTTTGCAACCAGAGACTGTTAAGGCAGTAAAAACCTAGGCAAGGAGTATGTAATACACAACATAGTGTATACAATGCAGCATTCAGGACAATATGATGCACAATATAGTGCATAGAGTCTAGCTGGTAGGACAGTGTTATGTCAACCATAACATAACAGTGTTTCCCCTTACATTGGTAGTCAGTGTGCCACCTTATGTTGGTTGTCCATAAAGGTCCCCCTAGAAGCCCTGGAATGGTGCATTGAGGTCCCATTCAAAACAAATGGCACTGCAACATACCAAAACAGGATTGTGCATCACTTTGTGTTGCAATAAAATGTATTTAACTGAGCGTTGCTGCAACACAGGTGTTAAGTTAGCCTGACATGTATACATCTTGCTTACTTTTTGTAAATCCGAATAAAGTATCCACATGGCATTATCAAAGATGTACAGTCCGGCAAGCAAGCATACTCACTTAGTAAATCAAGTGCCAGGACCTAATGTATTTTGCACATCATCGTTGCTCTTTGCACTGCCTCATTTATTAAAAGCACATGCAACATAAAAATGTATAGTCATTAACCTGCTTTTGAACTTCCTAATACTTTTAGTACATCAGACCTCACACTCACAGTACGTATATTTTCACAAGATAAGAGCAACACATGTATTACCCGGACTGATGGACCTTTCCCTCTTAAATGACACCGAGTTCATTAACCTTGGCCGTGAGAATGGCTGAGCACCTAATCCAAAGGTATTTACTAATGAATGTATGTTATCAGATTTTCAGGCTCCTTTGAACTCTTAAAGCAAGGATGTCAGCAATTTAAATACTGCAAAGCATCTGTTTAAAGTGGAGGAGGCTTACAAATGATGGCATTAGGCATTGTTATTGCTTTGTGTTTTAATGTTTGGAATCATTACTTGTTTTATACTTAGGCAGCAACCAAAGGCAGCACATAAAGTAATTAATGAACTTGTAATGCCAGCCCAGAAACATTAAAATAGTGCCAGAAAGTATACAAAAATGCTTCTACAGATTACATTTTTAGGTAGGCCTGGAGGACAGAAGAAATGGCAACGACTGAATTAGCTCATCTAGAGGTGATTAATCTAGGGTGACCAGACATCCCCATTTGCTGGGGACAGTCCCTGGATAGAGGACACTGTCCCCTGACCAAGTCTGTCCCCAGGTTTGTCCCCTGATTGGATTTGAACAGGGGCTGGGGCAATTTCAAAGAAAACCCCCCCCCCCCTTCTCACTTTAATGTAAGATGTCATTTCCAACAGCAGAACACCCCCTCCCCCCCGCTTCTCAAATCTTTAATGTGACATGTTAATGTTGGCAGTGCCCCCCCGCCCCCACTTCTCAATTTTAAATTGACATGTCGTTTTGCTTAGGGCCCCAGGGAGGTCAGGATCGGCACTGGGGAGGGTGGATGCAATCCGTACATGCAGGATGATTCGTAATTCTGTTTAATTTATTTTCGTTATTTGTTAGGCAATAATTTTCGTCATTTTGTACTTTCGGAAATACATCGCAGGATTCGCGGCACTTTCAACACACGGCTCATCCATATTAAAGCGTATCTCCGCCCTAAAGTAAAGTTCCGCTGATCGGAACCCTCCCCCCCTTCGGTGTCACATTTGACACCTTTCAGGGGGAGGGGGGTGCAGATACCTGTCTAAGACAGGTATTTGCACCCACTTCTGACCCGCAGTCTCGGGCAAAAGACGTGTTTTTACCGTTGTGTGCTGGGAACTCTCGGCTCCCAGCACACAGCGGGAGCCAATCGGCGGGCGCAGCGCGACTCGTGCATGCGCCGTAGGGAACCGGGCAGTGAAGCCGGAGCGCTTCACTTCCTGGTTCCCTCACCGTGGATGGAGGGGGGAGCAGCAGAGACACGAGCGAATGCTTGTCCTCTGCTGCGGACGCCGCTGGACTCCAGGACAGGTAAGTGTCCTAATATTAAAAGTCAGCAGCTGCAGTATTTGTAGCTGCTGGCTTTTAATATATTTTTTTAATGGGCCATCCGCTTTAACTATTGTTAAGCCCCGTACACGCGGTCGGACTAACCAAACAAACATAAAAACAATCGTTTTCCGTTCGTTTTCAAAAAATGTGTTCGTTTGTAAGCTCCATCAGAAAACCATTTTCGGGTTCAAAAGTCTGGCCAACTGAACTCCCTTCAGACGAAAATCCACGGAAAAGTTTATTTGAAGTCCGATTATGTGTAGGAGGCTTTACACTGTACTCGGCACAAAAGAGAGAAGCTGTTTCACTAACTACACGCACTGCCTATTCAAAAAAACGATACAAGTACACAAATTTACGAACAGACACAATAAAACGGATTTACAAAACACACAAATGAAAATATGAACATACGACTGAAAATACGAACAGACAAAGGATTTAAAATACGGAATGCAAATCATTCGTTATAGATGTCATTTTAGTTCTTTTGCCGTTTCCGTTTTGTCGTATTTTCGTAAGATTGTCGAATCCTTTGTTCGTATTTTCGCTTGTTCGTTATTTAGCTCATTCGTAATCCCGTTGTTTTCGTATTTTGGTTCTTTCAGTTTTCACATTGTTCCGCGGGTACGAATATTAACAAATTCGTACGAAAATACATTTGTTACGAACAGGAAAGCACATATCTTGTAAATTATTGATCCAGGAAGAGAACACCACAACACTTTAAGGGTTCTTTGCTTGCTTCTGGATCAACCAGATGCCAGGGAATTTGAGGATGTCAGAGTGGTTGAATTTGATGGTCATGTGTTTTTTTCAGCCTATGTAGCTAGGTAACACATTACGTTAACGTGAAATGTTAGCTAGTAGAATCCCTTTAACCCAGCCTTACAGCTTTTCTGCATATTAGCATCAGGTGAGTGCACTCTGCATCACCACCATTTACTGAATGCCTTGTATTTGTTTTAATGAATACAAGGTATGCTCTGATTGGACATGTTGGAGAGGCAGGGCACTGACATCTTAATCTCCACCTCATCCAATCAAATAATTGAAAAAGGCAAGGCATTGTATGAATAGTGAAGGTGAAGTGCGAGTGACCCACTGTTGTTACTGTGTAGAAGGTAAAATGTGGAGGTGCTGAGAACACACTCTCTTTAAAAACTTACCCCACCATAGGATCTAAATTTGTGTTTGGTCCAACTGCAGCTATTGAGCTTGTGTACAGTAAGTAGGGGACATCAGAGGCCAGACAAGCTTTTATAACATTCTCTGTCCCTGCAAAGAGAAAAGTGTCAAAACATTTAATATGGGAGGTTTTGTTTTCTAGGTAATCACTGTAGTTACTCTCAAAAACCTTAAAGGGGTTGTAAAGGTTGTTTTTTTATTTTCTAAATAGGTTCCTTTATGCTAGTGTATTGTTTGGTTCACTTACCTTTTCCTTTGATTTCCCTATTAAATGTTTTTTTTTGTCTGAATTTCTCACTTCCTGTTTCTCCTTAGTAAGTTTGCCCCCATCATCTGAGCTGTTCTGGCTGGGGGTTAGTCAGCATGCTCGCTCCCTCCCTTGGGACTACATCCCTGCAGTGATCTCCCTGCATCTGGCAGGGATGTAGTCCCAAGGGAGGGGGCAAGCATGCTGACTAACCCCCAGCCAGAACAGCTCGGATTATGGGGGCAAGCTTACTGAGGAGAAACAGGAAGTGAGAAATTCAGACAAAGAAAAACAACATTTAGAAGGGAAATGGAAGGAAAAGGTAAGTGAACCAACAATGCACTAGCGAACCTATTTAGAAAATAAAAAACAAACCTTTACAACCCCTTTAAGCCAAACCTCAGTCAGGTGTTTAGTGCTAGCTGTGCCCCCATTGATTCACCCTCTCCATACAGTGCATCTGGAAAGTATTCACAGCGCTTTCATTTTTTTCCACATTTTGTTATGTTACAGCCTTAATCCAAAATGGATTAAATTGATTAGTTTCCACAAAATTCTACAAACAATACCCCATAATGACAACGTGAAAGAAAATTGTTTGAAATATTTGCAAATGTATTAAAAATAAAAATAAATAAATAAATCACATGTATATAAGTATTCACAGCCTTTGTCATGACACTCAAAATTTAGCTCAGGTGCATCCTGTTTCCACTGATCATCCTTTAGGGCTCTTTCACACTAGTGGACCGTATGTCTGCTTTTTCATCCATCCGTTTGCGGATGAAAAAGGGACATACATTGGTCCTACTCCCTATGGGATAGCGGGTGTCAACGGATGAACATCCGCTGACACCCGTAATTGTCCGCCTCCGCAAACATTCGATTTTGCAGACGGAAGAAAACCCTATTTTTTCTTCCGTCTGCAGAGCGTATCGGATGAACACTGACACAGGGTCCGTGTTCATCCGCTCCCCCATAGGGGAGAGTGGAGAAAAAACAGGGCGGTCCCTGCACAGTGTGCGGAGACCACCCTGTCATCCGACGGCTCAGTGGGGATTTACAGAGCGATCCCCACTGAGCTTACGGACACACGGAGGTGGATGAACACTGATCCGCCCCGTGTGAAAGGGCCCTTAGATGTTTCTACAACTTGATTGGAGTCCATCTGTGGTAAATTCAGTTGATTGGACATGATTTGGAAAGGCACACACATGTCTATATAAGGTTCCACAGTTAACAGTGCATATCAGAGCAAAGTCCAAAGAATTGTCTGTGGACCTCCAAGACAGAATTGTATTAAAGCACAGATCTGGGGAAGAGTACAGAAAACATTCTGCAGCATTGAAGGTCCCAATGAGCATAATGACTTCTATCATTCGTAAATGGAAGAAATTTGGAACAACCAGGATTCTTCCTACAGCGGGCCGCCCAGCCAAACTGAACATTTGGGGGAGAAGGGCCTTAGGGGAGGTGACCAACAACCTGATGGTCACTTTGACACAAGCGCCAGCGTTTCTCTGTGGAGAGAGGAGAACCTTCCATAAAAACAGGCATCTTTGCAGCACTCCACCAATCAGGCCTGTATAGTAGAGTGCCAGACGGAAGCCACTCCTCAGTAAAAGGCAGTTGACAGCCCATCTGAAGTTTGCCAAAAGGCACCTGAAAGACTCTCAGACCATGAGAATCCAAATTCTCTAGACTGATGAAACAAAGATTTAAGTCTTTGACCTGAATGGTAAGTATCATGTCTGGAAGAAACTGGGCACTGCTCTTTACCAGGCCAATACCATCCCTACAGTGAAGCATGGTGGTAGCAGCATCATGCCATTGGGATTTTTTCAGCGGCAGGAACCTGGAAAACTAGTCAGGATCAAGGGAATGAATGCAGCAAAGTGCAGAGACATCCTTGATAAAAAACCTTCTCCAGAGCGCTCTGGACCTTAGACTGGGGCAAAGGTTCATCCTTCAACAGAACAACCCCCTACGCACACAGCCAAGCTAACAAAGAAGTGGCTAGAGGACAACATTGTGAATGTCCTTGATTAGCCCAGCCAGATCCCAGACTTGAACCCAATTGAACATCTTTGAAGAGGTCTGAAAATGGCGGTGCACTGATGCTTCCCATCCAACCTGATGGAGCTTGAGAGGTGCTGCAAAGAGGCGACCAAAAAGTAGGTGTGCCAAGCTTGTAGCATCATACTCAAAAAGACTTGAGACTGTAATTGGTGCCAAAGGTGCTTCAACAAAGTATTGAGCAAAGGTTGTGAATACTTCTGTACATGGGATTTTTTTAATTTTTTATTTTTTATACATGTGCAAAGATTTCAAACAAACATTTTTCATGTCGTCATTATGGGGTATTGTTTGTAGAATTGTTAGGAAAATACTGAATTTAAAACAATTTTGGAATAAGGCTGTAACATAACAAAATGTGGAACATTTTAACTACTGTAAATACTTTTCGGATGCACCGTATGTGCTGGTGACCATTGTGACTGGGACTGAAAGGGAGAGAAAATATAACATTTTGAGTTAATCACCAGACCAGGAATAGAGGAGAGGAAATCTTTCACTGGAAACACTTGTTGTAGTGCCCACTGTCTGGGGAGATTTCTCCTCTCCCTTTTTATATCTACAGTTCCAAGTAAGATATAGGGGTAGTTTACTAAAGCTGGAGAGTGCAAAATCAGGCTCACTTCTGCATAGAAACCAATCAGCTTCCAGGTTGTATTGCCAAAGCCTAATTGAACAAACTGAGGATAGAAACTGGTTGGTTTCTATGCAGAACTGAGCTTGATTTTGCACTCTCTGGCTTTAGAAAATGAACCCCATTGTGTATATAGAAATAACAATAATAATTATATCTCACAGGAGTTCTTCTACTCTATCCAAAATGGCAAAAACTGTTTAAGATACACCAAAATACAAATGGAAATCTCCCCTTAGATATGAAACAGACTTCACCAACAATCCACTTTTACAACCCAGATTTGATTGGACACAGCAGGAGCCAATCAGCGATCGTTCCGAGAGAGGCAGAATGGCGGCTCACCTATGTAAACAAGGCAGATCGCTGTTCTGTTAGTAAGAAAGACAGAAATCTTGTGTTTCTGCAAAGCAGGAACACAAATCTTAATTTTCCTACAGTTAAACCATCCCCCACACAGAAAGAAAGCACTCCCAGGGAACAAATTTAACCCTATGTTATGTTAAGGGGCAGGATAATGTGCACAATTTATGTTAAGGGGCACACTGATGGGGACTTCTGATGTAAGGCAGCACTCTGATGGGATAGCCTGATGTGATAGGGACACCGGATGTAACGAGGCAGTCTGATGGCAACACCTAATGTAAGGGGGCACGCTGATGAGGACACCCTATGTAAGGGAGCCCCTGAAATGGGGGAACCTCAATAAATGGGGTACTCTAATGGGGACAAATTATGTAAGGGGGCACACTGAAACCTGTTGTATGTGGGCACTCTGACAGGAATAGTTTATGTAAGGTGGCACTCTGATAGAAACACATTACTTAACCACTTCCTTACTGGGCACTTATACCCCTTCCTGACCAGGTGAAATTTCAGCTTCTGCCACTGCGTCGCTTTAAATGACAATTGCGCGGTCGTGCGACAAGGCTCCCAAACAAAATTGGCGTCCCTTTTTCCCCACAAATATAGCTTTCTTTTGGTGGTATTTGATCATCTCTGCGGTTTTTATTTTTTGCACTATAAACAAAAAAAGAGCAACAATTTTGAAAAAAAGTCCATATTTTTTACTTGTTACTATAATAAATAGCCCATTTTTTTTAAAAAAAACACATTTTTTTTTTCAGTTTAGGCCGATACGTATTTTTCTACATATTTTTGGTAAAAAAAAAAAAAAAAATCGCAATAAGCGACTGGTTTGCACAAAAGTTATAGCGCATACAAAATAGGGGACAGAATTATTATTAATTTTTATAATTATTTTTTTTACTAGTAATGGCGGCGATCTGCGATTTTTATTGGGACTGCGACGTTATGGTGGACACATCGGACACTTTTGACACATTTTTGGCGCCATTCACATTTATACTGCGATCAGTGCTATAAAAATGCACCGATTACTCTATAAATGTGACTGGCAGGGAAGGGGTTAACACTAGGGGGTGAGGAAGGGGTTAAATATGTATCCTGGGTGTGTTCTAACCGATGCTGTGTCCCTATGTACAAGAGACACAGATCGGTCTCCTCTCTCCCTGACAGGACATGGATCTCTGTGTTTACACACAGAGATCCATGTCTTGTCCCTGTAACCGCCGTTTGCGAGTGCCTGGCGGACATCGCGGCCACCAGGTACGCGCATCGGTATCGCAGGAATGCATACTGAGATTAAATTACACACAGGTGGACTCTATTTACTAATTAGGTAACTTCTAAAGGCAATTGGTTCCACTGGATTTTAGTTAAGGGTATCAGAGTAAAGGTGGCTGAGAACAAATGCACGCCACACTTTTCAGATATTCATTTAAAAAAAATAAAAAATAAAACCATTTATCTTTTTCTTCCACTTCACAATTATGTGCCACTTTGTGTTGGTCTATCACATAAAATCCCAATAAAATACATTTACATTTTAGGTTGTAACTTGACAAAATGTGGAAAATGTCAAGGGGTATGAATACTGTAGCGCACCTGCTAGGGAGCAGCAGATGACTTTGATCCCCCACTCCTGCACAGCCAGGCACACCAAATTTTCACAGGCACTCCACAGTCAGAGAACAGGTAATGTCTTTGCTTTTGTTATTTATTAGAGGGTTAGTAACTTGGATGGCGGAGTTATGGGATGCCCACTTCAACTTCAGCAAACTTCAGGGACTATCTCCCTATATACAGTCTCTACATACAGCTCCAGCACACACTTGCTTGGTCCAGCTACAGTATGTCGCTCTGTGATGATCTGACAGTTTCTAGCAATGGCCCATTAAAGGCAGGGACTCGCAGCCGCTATGAGTGTTCTTTCACATGACTTCCACCCTGTGGTCACTGATCCCAGCACAACCTCTCCAGGCACTGTCAACCCACCTGGGTGCAGCTGTCCCTTTCACTAGCCCTTGAGGCTAACCAGGGGCGGACTGACAACTCATGAGGCCCCCAGGCAATAGGATATTATGGGGCCCCCGTGCAATAGGAGATTATGGGGCCCCCGGGCAATAGGAGATTATGGGGCCCCCGGGCAATAGATTATGGGACCACACAGTATACACATACAGTATACATACACAGTATACACAGACACACAATATACATACACAGTATACATACTCACAGAATACACATACACACACTGAGAAGGTACTGGAGAGGCGGGGCAGCTATAACCTTGGGATTTTTTTTAAAAACAGATTTTTACATACTGTCCCTGGTTTTACTGAGGCTGGCAACCCTAATGGGGCCCCCTAGTGGCATGGGGTCCTCGGGCAGTGCCCTGAGGCTAACTCTTCACCAGCCCACACAGCTGACTCTCTCTCCAGCCCACGCGACTGACTCTCAGGAGATCTCCTGGGGAAGGATGAAGACTTAAGCACACTGCAGTGTTCAGGGAGAACTGGCTACATGTAATAGTCTCCTCCCTTGAAAGTCCCCAGTAGTGCTGACCTACTCACACTGTCCTATGTCTTGCTTCCATGCCTCCAGGAAGGGCTTCCTCCCATCTATTGTGGCAGGATCTATTAGCACCCAAGCCCCAGCCCAAAGAGCACCCTTGAGGGCCACCACAGTCTCCTCAACACTATATCTCTATCTTCCACTTGACTGCCCCCACTGGCATTGCTCATGCCTATTTATGAGGTAAGCTCTGCACCCTGCCAACCCACTTAAAAGGGATTAGCTGAGGCCTCATAAATATTCTAGGCAGCTCCTCCTAACCTCCTGCCCACTAGCTCTAGAACACTCTCCAATGTCCCAGAAACAGGGGGAGGCATCAGAGGAGTTGCCAGGAGTCACCCAGCCCTAAGTCACTGAACCCTGATCCAGATTCAGAGTTTAGGCTTAGCCCTGAGCCAAATTAATTTACCTACACTAACAATAAGCTATACTACATCTAGCACACACACTAGAGGGTGCTACAGTATGTATAGAACATTATCACATAATGCAGTTCAACATGTGTAGGGTTTTATATTCCTTTAAACTCACCTCCAACATTTATAGCCTCACGTTCCTTAAAAGGACGTTCCTCCAAAACATCCACAAGAGCAGCTGTATGAATGACAACATGAACACCTTTGACAGCTCCCAGAACTTGGTTATAGTTAGTAAGGTCTCCTTTAATGAATGTAACAGTGGCAGGACCTATAGTGCAATAGACAGAAATACAAGCATGGATATGAATATAAAGACATTAACAAACAAGATTCAGAACTTAAAGATCATCTATCATATAGAAGCTAAAGTGAAGTGTTGCCTATAACAATTCTGATATTTATTACAATTTGCCTTCCTACACTGGACCGGTCAACAGAGATCTGAGTGATCAGACCTTTCTACTTACTCCTCAGCTCCTTGTTCACACATGAAGCTTATTAATTTATAGTTCCTATATCAGCTCTAAATATCTCAGTTTAAAATGTGGACAATGCACATGTTCTCCTTTTTTTAAATTTTTTTATCAGAAAAAAAGTTTATTGAAAAACCAAACAGAGATACAGTTATTCACAGTTCTTGAAGTACAGGCTCTGTTACATATCAGTTCACAAACAAAAAGCTAAAGAATTAAACATCTCCATCCCGTACAGAAATATTGGCATACTCATAAATAATGCTGTACCCCAGGGGTGTCAAACTCAATTTCATCGTGGGCCGCATCAGCATTATGATTGCCCTCAAAAGGGCCGGTTGTATCTGTAAGATTAGATGTTCAGCACATCCCCTCCCCATATATTAGATGTCAAGAGCCACCCCACCATCAGAAGTTGAGTCTCCCTTACATCACAGTGCACCCCCTTTCCTTATGCTGCTGCTGGGAAGAAGCTGGATGCATTGATTGAAAGCATAAAGTAGGGGTCTAGAGTAGGACCAGAGGAGGGCTGGAGCTCTCCAGCAGCTGCAGGAGAGGTGCGAGGGCCACATGAAATAGCCTGGAGGGCCGGATTCGGTCCGCGGGCCTTGTGTTTGCCACCTATGCTGTACCCTATCCCAACATCAATGTATAATATTCCAGCCCAAAGTTCCAGAACTGTGAAAAGTAGTGCAAAAGGTAGGCAAAAAAAAGAAAAAGAAAAGAACACCATTTCCTCCCCAGTACACATTCGTCAGTATCTACCATACGTTTTCCGGGAACATCTATTCTAAAAAACTAAAAATCAATTCTACTGGTCTATCTTTACTCTAGATCTACCAGAGTGACATTTGTAGAAGTTTGACTTTCACCAGCTGGGCTGGACCCAATCCTGGGGTATCCAGCCAAGGTTGCCACATTAAAGCGGAGTTCCACCCTTAAAACCACTTTCTTTCATCCCATCCAGCATACTGGCGTCAGCGCCAGTATGCTGTTTTTTTTTTTTTTAATCCATGTACTTACTCTATAATAGATCATTTAATTTTGGGCGCACCGCGGTATGTCGCCGCTTTAAGGCGTCACGCCTTCCGGAAACAGCCGACTAGCGTTCGGCTCTTCTCGGCGCCTACGCACAGACCCTGAGGCTGACTGCGCAGGCGCCGTATATAGCCGCGTCACGCCTTCCGGAAACAGCCGACTAGCGTTCGGCTCTTCTCGGCACCTGCGCACAGACCCAGGAGCTGACTGCGCAGGCGCCGTAAATAGCCGGTCCTAGTTCGGCTTTTTTCGGTGGGCGTGACGCGGCTATATACGGCGCCTGCGCAGTCAGCTTCTGGGTTTGTGCGTAGACCTGCTTGTCTGGCTCCTTATGAAAAAACTCATGCTAGCTTTTCACCGTGGTCCATGATCAAAGAGGTGTGATTACTATGGCCCAGATTCACGTACATCGGCGCATTATCGGTCCGGCGTAGCGCACCGCCATTACGTTAGACTTGCGCCATCTAGCCGCGTAATCCCCCGATTCACGTAGCTTTTGCGCAGGAAATTGCGCAAGCGTAAGGTTTTTTCCAGAGGCGTAAGGAGGAGTAATACAAATTGGGAGGGACGTGGGCGTGTTACATTGAAATGAGCCGTGACCCCATGCAAATGAAGGGCCGGCCGGCTCGTGCATGCGCGCTTGAACGAGACCATGTCAGCTCCGCTGTGCGCATGCTCACAACTCGGGAGCGGCGCAATTAGTGAAATTGGAATCTAGGGCAACGTTGTGAACTACGCAGACAGCATAAATAGACACACACAAACGCACTTGCATTGCAAAAGTACATCCCTTTGTGTCCCTTCCCATTTAACCAAGTGCTTTTGTTCCTGTTGTTCGTTGCGGTGTGTCTTGTAGTTGTCAGATTAGTGTTCTGTGTGATCAAGTGCTTGTTGGTATATTTGTGAAAGTGTTTTTGATAAGTGTTTGAGAGACTGTTTGTTTGATTGATATATTTTTGTTCGTTTGTTTTCTTGCTTTATTTTTTTTTGTGACTGTTTCTTGCTGAGTGCTAGTGTGATTTTTGGGTGTTCGTTTTCTCTTTGTGTGTGTTCTTGCCTGATTGGTTGTGCTTGTATTTGTGACAGATTTTTGGTGACTGGTAGTGAGTTTGTTTGGAAGTATGACTGAGAGAAAAAGAAAGCTCAATTTTACTGTGGGGGAAAAAAGAATTCTTGCCCGGGCCATTAGCGAGTATGGGCGTTTTCTCCACGGCCCGCAGAGTGCCACCACCACCCCGGCCAGGAGGAGGGAGATATTGGATAGGATCACGGAGCAGGTGAATTCATCGGGGGAGGGGGAGACACGGACCCGGTCTGGGATCGACAAAAAAAATAAATGATCTCCGGCGTCAGGTGAAAAAAAAACTGGCCGCAATGCATGCCCATGCCAGGGGCACAGGAGGGGGCCCACCATGCCGTATTAGGCTTACAGCGACGGAGCATGTGGTGGCCCTGACCTTTCACCGGCATGAAGTGGAGGGCCTGCCAGGCTTTAACACAAGTCCGGTCCCCGCGGTGCCAGGTAAGGTTTTTTTTTCTATCAGGTGTGTAGCATGTGTGGGGGAGGGGGTGAAAGGGAATATGTGGCAAGTGTGTGGATCCTCCAACCTGTGAATGGTTTGTGTCATCCACAGATGTGCAGGAGGGTGCAGGGCCATCTGGCCTGACCGCTCCAACACCAGGACAGCAGCCTAATGAGGCCCCCCCAACAAGGCCACGGTCCGCGGAGGAGGTTCGAGAGGAGGAGGACGACCATGAGGAGGAGGACGATCATGAGGAGGAGGACGATCATGAGGAGGAGGAGTCAGGCACTGGACGAGTGGTTTGTGCGGACTCTTCCCCTCTGGCTGGCAGAAGCCTGCCCTCCCTAAGGGGGAGCCCCCCCCCCCCTCCCCCAACATGGCTCCCCTCACAAGGGCCTCCCCTTCTCCCCGCCCACAACCATCACCTGGAGGCAGGATGTCATCCCAGAGCACCAGGGGGGCGCCCAATCTCCTGCCCGCCAGTCTGCGAAGGGACCAGGCCCTCCAGACCCGCCATCTGGGACAGCTCTGCCAGACTTTTGGGCGGGTGGAGGAGAGCCTGTCCTCCATGAAGGATACGCTGGGTAACCTGGACTCCCACTCCCGGGCTTTCACAACCTGCCTAAATGAACTGCAGACTACAGCAGCAGGTGTTGGGCAGGATGTGAGGGCCCTTACCCAGGCTATCCAGGCCAACACGGCAACAATTGGTGCTTCCCTGGACAGAATTGCCGTGGCCTTGGTGGGCAGGCCACCAGGTGGGCAGATATCAGGGGCTGCTCCTCCTTCCCCGGGTTTGCCCCTCCCCCATGAGTCTCCCCTGAGGGGCCGGGGCCGTGGCCGGGGGCGCCCCAGGCGTGGCTCACGCAGAGGGCAATAATTTTTTTTTCCCCCTTTTTTTTTTTTTGGCTGACATTTTTTTGCATTTTTTTTTTTTTTGCTGACATTTTTTTGAAATTTTGGGTTGTGCATGGTGTTTGAATGTGGGGGTGACATTCCTGCTGGAAAAGGGGTGTCATCCTCAATTTTGGTGGAGAAGGGTTCCCCAGGACCAGGGAGAAGTGATTCCCAGGTCTGTGTGAATGGTGTATGAATGTACAGTGACATAATTGGAGCCTTGACGTGGCGTTACTGCTCACCAGTCCTGCATGGTGGACTGGTGCCAATCCAATTTGATGAGGATGTGGGGTGTGTGTGCTAGGGACCACAGTGGTGTGCATGCATGCATTCTCATTGTGCCATGATTAATGTGTGTGTTTAACGTGCAAAGATGCCCAATGTGAGCTGTCTCCTGACTGCTCTTCCCTCAGAAGACGGGGTATCCTCGGTTAGGGGTTGATTGTCTGGTTGGGGGGTCAGGTCATCACGTAGCTCAACCTGCAGGCCCTTCCTCACTGCGAGATTGTGCAGCATGCAACATGCAACGATGATATGGCACACGAAGTTTGGGGAATACAACAGTGTACCCCCAGACTTATTCAGGCATCGGAAACGTGACTTCAGGAGGCCAAAGGTGCGCTCCACCACTGCTCGGGTTTTGATGTGTGATTGATTGTATCTTTCCTCCCCTGGGGTTTGGGGGTTCCGGATAGGAGTCATGAGATGGGGTCCCAGTGCATATGCAGAGTCACCTGGAAGGGAAAAGACAGGAGAATGTTAGTCATGCATGTGCCACTTGTGAGGTGTGCATCACGGAAGGGGATAGTCATGCCTGACTCCCATGTCACTCACCAACCAGCCAGGTGTTCCCATACACGTTCTGATAGAATTCCATTCGGATGTGGCATTGATTGTAGATGTAGCTGTCATGGGTGGATCCGGGGTGTTTGGCACGGACGTGCCATATGAGGCCTTGGGCATCAACTATCACCTGTACGTTGATGGAGTGCCAATTCTTCCGATTGCGGTACATGTGCTCTGTCTCATGGGGGGGCTGGAGTGCCACATGTGTGCAATCAATGGCCCCCACAGTGCGTGGGAATCTGGAAATTCTGTAGAAATCTGTCATTGCCTTCAGCCGCAGGTCCTTACTGGTGGGTTTGATGATTTGGTTGGCCAAGCGTGTGAGGATTGCTGGGACAACCTGGTGCACACATCTGCTCATGGAGGATTGTACATCCCAGCCACCACTCCACTTGTACGCTGAAAAGAGCCACTGGCAAGGACATGGAGTGTTGCCAGGACCTTGACCAGTGGCTGCACTGCATGTGAGCGGTGTGTTGGGCTGGTGATGTCCTCCTGCAGGGTTGTGGTTAATTCCAGGATGGCATGAGGGGGGAATCTGAAGATGCGATACACCTCAGAATCACTCATGCCAAAGAGGTCTATGCGTGTGCGGTATACCCTCTCCCGTGCCATCCTCCGTGCCCTCCTCCTTCTTTGGTCATCTAAATTCACTAGTGCAGCTATGAGCGACGATGCCCCTGGCATGTTGGCAGTCAAATTGTAGTGCAAGACGTGTGTGTGGTCTGCTCCTCACTAACGGTGTTGCTTTCTGTGAGATGTAGACGTTTTTTCAAAATTTAGACCAGCTTTTAGGTGCTCTAACTTTAGACAGGACATTTTGCTGTTGCGCACATCGCGTAGCCTGCGCAGCAACTGCGTTTTTTTGTGGATCCCCGCAACTCCCTCATTAGCATAATTGACTAGCAAATCAATGGTGTGTCTAGAGCATTTTTGCGCGGACGGATGCGTCTGTCTAACGAAATTACGCCGGACAAAAAAAAGTAGATTTCTGGCGTAAATCGTTTTCTGAATCGCACGCATCTAAACGCACGCGCACATTTAGACTTACGCACGCGCAACACCAGTTGCGCAGGCGTAATCGCTCTGTGAATCTGGGCCTATGTGTCTAAAACTCCTCAGAACTAATCAGATTCATTTTAAAAACAAACAATGCCCTGTATTTGTTTGTTTTTGTTCTGTGTGTCTCTTTACTTCACAGAAACATGAAACCAGTTTAAAAGTGAAACTAAACTGCAGACACATTATATGATTGGTTTTCTATTTTTAATCATTTTTAAAAGGAATCAGTTAACTTTTATGTCTCTATACCCTGTAAACAGTAGTGTTGAGCAGAATATGCCATATTCGATTTCGCGATATATCTCGAATATATAGTTGAATATTCGAGATATATTCGCTAAATACGAATATTCGTGATATTTTTTGGAAATGAAATGATTGCGAAATTTCGCTATTGCGAATGCGAAATTTCGAGAAATGTGGAATGGAGCACTCTGATTGGCTCAGAATATTTGTGATATTTTACAATACAAAATAATTGCGAATATTCGAGAAATGCGGAAGGAGCACTCTGATTGGCTCAGAATATTCGTGATATATTACAATACAAAATAATTGCGAATATTCGTGATATATTACAATACAAAATAATTGCGAATATTCGAGAAATGCGGAAGGAGCACTCTGATTGGCTCAGAATATTCGTGATATATTACAATACAAAATAATTGCGAATATTCGAGAAATGCGGAATGGAGCACTCTGATTGGCTCAGAATATTCGTGATATTTCACAATACAAAATAATTGCGAAATTTCGAGAAATGCGGAATGGAGCACTCTGATTGGCTCAGAATATTCGTGATATATTACAATACAAAATAATCGCGCGATATCGCTAATGCCGAATAATCGCATTGCGATTTTTCGGCAATATAAAATGAGCGCTGCAGCTACTCGGCCCAAGGTCTCTAATCATACCAGCAATGCTTTTAGACGTCGATGGGGATCTCTAGGATGTGATCTGTTCTAAAAAAAAAAATTGAAAAAATACGAATATTCGAAATAGCAAATATTCGCCGCGATATTCGAGTTATTCGCGAATACTCGAATATGCAATATTCGTAGCGAATATTCGCAATGCGAATATTCGTGAGCAACACTAGTAAACAGTCATTTCAGCAAAAACATTTTTTTCCTTTAGTGACCCTTTAACATTGCCTGCGCCTCATATAGCAGGGGTAACTTTACGCCTGTCATACGCCTTACGCAAACGACGTATATCAGGGCGCCGGGCGCACGTACGTTCGTGAATCGGCGTATCTAGCTCATTTGCATATTTTTAATGGGAACGTCTAATGCATCCAGCGTAACTATGCGCCCGGCGTAGGCAAGTTACGCCGCATGACTGAAGCCATGTTTTATAGTAGCCTAGCGTACACCCTTAAGATCATCCCCTTTCTATCTTTCAAGAGCAACACATCAGTCATCAAAGGGTGCATAACTGGTGAAAGTGAAGATATTCTACTTTCACTTTGCACAGCATGTGCAAACTACAAGTGCAAAGTGCACTTGAAATTGCACTAAAGTGTACTTGGAATTGCAGTCGCTGTAGATCTGAGGGGGACATGCAAGAAAAAGAAAAAACAGCATTTTAGCTTGCACATGATTGGATGATAAAATCAGCAGAGCTTCCCCTCATTTCAGATCTACCCCTCAGATTTACAGCCACTGCACTTCCAGTGCAATGTCAAGCACTTTGCACTTGTAGTTTTCCTTTTGTAAATAACCCCCATTGTGTTTCATGGTCTGTTAAGATCCTTTTAGGTTTTCAGTTTCTTATCACCTAACATCCAACTGACCAACCACAATGTATACAGCTCCAATTTTCAGAAACAAAAACTTATTTTTTTCTGAAAATAAATAAAGAAATGTAATAACGTTTCATATGGAATGCAGTCTTCATCTATCATTTTGTATCATCACATAAAAGTGTTATATTTTAATTTTTTTACACTTGTGAGAGATGTAAATATACCTGCAAAGCACCATTCAACTGTTGATCAGTATCTATTGTTGTGGATCAGCACCCCGGGCTGCAGCACTGACGTCTACACCTACCTCGTGCCTGGCTCCAGAGATAAGGAAGCATTTTGGGACTGTTATTTTTAAGTAAGGTGGTAAAGTTTAAAGGAAGGTTAATAAAATCATAATATATATATTTTTTTATATATACCTCCTTCTAACTGTTTAATAAATCCACCTTCATTAACATCAAAAATCTTCACTTCTTTCACATATTCTTCTTTGTACAGAAATTTTACAATATGTTCACCAATTAACCCAGAACCGCCTGTCACCAGGTAAACCAGATCCTTCGCCATGCTCGCAGAATAATGACAGCCTAATTGGAATCTGAAAAAGAAAACAGATTTTCACTTTTCTTAAACTTAAAGTAAAACTTTACCTATAACAACTAGATTAAAATAATGTTCCTTTACAAGGAAAATACATTACATTTTAAGAATTATGCTACCACATTAGTGTGTCCTGTAAATTGCTTCCAGCTTTGTTCCTGTTTCTGGAGGCTGCCTTTTTGCTGAAGCCCAGAGCTCATGAGCAGCAGTAATTCTTTAGGCTGTCAGAAGTTTGGCTTCTAGTGGCTCTGATTTTAGACACAGTGCCTGAAAATAGAGAGCAACTGAGCATGTGCAGAGCAGGGTGAGACAGATTACCCGATTTTGACTATTACCTCCTGTACAGAGTTTGATGGAAAATCCAAAGTTGTCAATGGAACAGAAATTGAAAGACATTTTTTTAATGGGCAAACTTGTCAGTTGACACTTATCTATGAGCCCTCCCTTTGCTTCTTACTGTGTTTTGGGAAAGGAAGTGAAGGGAAAGCACCCTGTCTCCAATCACAGCCGGTTACATGTGTAGCACTATTTTTTCTCTCTGTGGCTACTGAGGTATGATGGCGCCACCTGTATAGTATTTTGGGAGCAGAGTCTTTATAATGTGTGTGATCAGGATCTTTAACCACTTCCCACCCGGTCAATAGTCAATTGACGTCCGGGAAGTGGTTGTGAAATCCTGACAGGATAACATGCCGGCACACGCCCGTAGGGGCACACAGCGTGGCGATCGGTGATGCGGGGTGTCAGCCTGACACCCTGCATCTCCGATCTCAGTAGAGAGCCTTCGGCGGAGGCCATTTACCACGTGATCAGCCGTGTCCAATCACGGCTGATCACGATGTAAACAGGAAGAGCAGTTGATCGGCCGTTGATCGTCTGACAGACGCGAGTAGAGGAGAGCCGATCGGCAGCTCTCCTAACAGGGGGGGTTCGCGCTGATTGTTTATCAGCGCAACCCCCCCTCGACCACCAGGGAAGTAGAACTGCACGATTAATCGTCAAGAATCGTTATCGCGATCTTTTTCCCGTTCCGATTCTTGACACAGGTTTTAACGATCTTTGACACGAAAATAATTTTCTCTCTGCACTTTGGTATGCAAAGAATTTTTCTGTCTGCTCTCAGCCAAGTCAAAGGCCCCGTACACACGATCAAATCTATCTGCTGGAAACGGTCTGACAGACCGTCCCAGCAGACAGATTCGATCGTGTGTACGGGCGAGCCGGCAGATTTTAAAGCCTGCTTTAAAATCTGTCTGCTGGGAACCCGTTCGTCCGACATGTCTGCTGGTTAGTACGCTAACCAGCAGACATATCTGCCCGCACATGCGTCGAATGGATTCGACGCATGCGCGGAAGTAATTTACTTCCTGGTGCGGTGACGTGGCGGCGTCAACGTCATCGCCACGTCACCGCGCTGTCTGCTGGCGGGGATTTTGGTTTGATTGTGTGTACAGCGATCAAACCAGAACAGCCAGCAGACAAATCTATTCAAATCAGTCGGTCCGACCGATTTGAACAGATTCATTTGCTCGTGTGTACAAGACCAAAGTCTGGGCAGTCTGCCAAGTTTTGAAAACATTCTTTATCAGTGGAAAGTTAAGTCTAAACATTGTATCACATCAAAAGGAATAAACTTCTGTATGTAAATTAGGAACGTTTAACCACTTAAACACTAACAAGAAAGGGGGGAAAGGAACTGGGGAAAGGGACTGTACGGCCCACTAGGGGCCTGAAGGGGTTACTTGGAGCAACAAAAATAATGATCAAAGATATATAAAGATACAAAACAGTATTTATTAATGTGTATCAAAGGTAAAATTATGTACAGCACGACTATATAGGAACTCTAAGACTGATCGCCTACCTATGTAGGCTGACCACTATGCAAAAAAGTAAAAAAAGAAAAGAACAAATAACACTTAGACAAGACTCAGGACAAACACAAAAACATACAAACTATGCGCGCTGTCCGGACACCCTAGTGTTCAGCCCGCACTGTGGATACACTCTTGGAAAAATATTTGATGTGGTCATCAAAATAGATGAAATATATAGTGAGGGGGGGGGGTATGTGTATCCCCTCCCAGGAGGTCCGCCAAAAAAAAAACAAATTAAAGTGTAATCCTATGTGTAAGGGCTGGAGACCAGCTGGATGGATGGGGGTAAGGAGGAGAGGGGAGGGAAGTATGGAGGTGGGAAATTAGTTACGTGACTATATTTAGTCATATAACTAAATAACCAAGATTCGTATTAAGCTGTTGTATATTGAGGATGTACCAACTGAAGTGAAGGGCCAAGGTGGAACAATAAAAAGTCTAACGATGATTGGCTCTGTAAGTATTTTCAAATAGCCAGCATCTATTGATTGTCCATAGGCAGTTGTAGGTTCAGAGGTAATCAAAGCTCATTAAGTAAAGGTGAAAAACTGGTAGCAAGCTATAGTCCATCATAATCATGTATTGTTTTTAAGTAGGTTATGGTCATTCACAGTATTTTCATGTAACGACTGCAATCAACAAAGCATATTCTGGGTTGTTGAAATGATTGAACTCATTGCGTACCATTCATTGGTTTGGTGGTAGAAAAAAGAATAGCACCAATAATACATTACCACCTCCTTAGCTGCGCGGTCTGCCTCACTCTTTTAAGGATCCATGTGTTGGTGAAGCTGTCGGATGACACATTTAACCATGAAGCTGGAGCGTTGGTTACGCCTTGATGTTAGTATGATCAGGCAATTTCAGCTGTCATTTTTTGCCTTGAGCCATCGGCTTCTATTCTGCCAGCTTCGATGGTACGGCAGCATTTAGAGGGGGGCTGGTATTATTCGCCTCCAGATCCCTTCTTCCTCCGTTCTCCGTCCGAGCCAGCCAGCTTCCGGGGTCACGTGATCACGCTAGCTGGTGACGTCGACGCATTTCGCCTTGCACACTGGCGTGGCTTCGTCTCGGACGTATTGAACGTCAGAAGGGACGTTGGTTTATATGCGTCCCCTCTGGCGTTGTTCACCAATAAGAAAGAAGAGGTAAATGTTATGTCATTGTTTTATGGCATCAAATTTGTCTTGTGGCCTTCTTTTCAGATTAATGCTGGGTCATAAGAGACAGCAGAGTTCCATGTTGTGTTTACCTCGTTTAGGAGGAACAGCCAGCAGTGCGTGCGGGGTAAAGTCAGATTGCAAAATTGCAATGTTCCACACTGCACTGTTAGTTGACCATTGCTGAAAGACGAGGTAACCCATTTTTTCATCAAAGATCATTGGGGCTGATTTACCAAGCCTGTGCGCCAAGACTCATGGTGCACAAGCAGGAGTAAACCTGTTTTTGACATTTACCAAAGAAACTGTCAGTGATTGGAAATAGACCAGTACTGTGTGATTGCAAAAAGAGGAATCCAAACAGAACTAGGTAAAAGGGGGATTTATTTAAGAAGAGGGGGTAACACCCCACCACCTTCAGCCAGCACAGTGCAACAAACAAAAGGTCCACAGTGACACAAATAACACAAAAGACAATATCTACAGAAAGGGAAATACCGGAATCGTAAACAGGCCAGGCCGAGGTCATACACGGGGGATCAGGAAGTAGCTGCGGACGGGGAATGAATTGGAAGGGAAAGTCCAGGAGAGGGATCAGGTCAGGATGGATCAGGACGGATCAGGATGGATCAGGATGGATCAGGACGGATCAGGAGGGATCAGGAGGGATCAGGAGGGACAGGGTCCAGATAACAGGTACAGGGTCCAGATAACAGGTACAGGGTCCAGATAACAGGTACAGGGTCCAGGTAACAGGCACAGGGTCGGTTTGATAGACGGATACCAAGGCAAGTTCTGTTTGAACCTGCCGGGTATATATAGGGCGTGTTAATTGCGTTCAGGTCACACCTGAACGTAGCAAGGGCCAGGTGCTCCACACTGCCAGGGTCCATCCGCTGGTGAAGGTCAGTACTGCGTCCCAAAGGTGATATACCAGCAGGGGGAAGTTCCCCTGACAGCTCTGAACTGCCAGGAGACCCCTGCTGGTGGGACGCAGCACTGCAAGAAAGAATATAAATAGCACCAGCGGATGGAACCTTTCCTGACAGTACCCCCCCTCAAAGGAGCGGCCTCCGGACGCTCTAACTATCCGTTGCCGGGAAGAGTCCAGGGTGACTAACTGGGCAATGGGAGGCTCCGGGTCATCGAGCTGGGCAGCAGGCTCCGGGTCATCGAGCTGGGCGACAGGCTCCGGGTCATCGAGCTGGGCAGCAGGCTCCGGGTCATCGAGCTGGGCAGCAGGCTCCGGGTCATCGAGCTGGGCAGCAGGCTCCGGGTCATCGAGCTGGGCAGCAGGCTCCGGGTCATCGAGCTGGGCAGCAGGCTCCGGGTCATCGAGCTGGGCAGCAGGCTCCGGGTCATCGAGCTGGGCAGCAGGCTCCGGGTCATCGAGCTGGGTAGCAGACTGGAAGTCATCAACCTGGAAGTCATCAACCTGGGCAGCAGACTGGAAGTCATCAACCTGGGCAGCAGACTGGAAGTCATCAACCTGGAAGTCATCAACCTGGGCAGCAGACGGGAAGTCATCAACCTGGGCAGCAGACTGGAAGTCATCAACCTGGGCGGCATCAACCTGGAAGTCATCAACCTGGGCGGCAGACTGGAAGTCATCAAGCTGGGCAGCAGACTGGAAGTCATCAACCTGGGCAGCAGACTGGAAGTCATCAACCTGGGCAGCAGACTGGAAGTCATCAACATGGGTAGCAGACTGGAAGTCATCAACATGGGCAGCAGACTGGAAGTCATCAACATGGGCAGCAGACTGGAAGACATCAACCTGGAAGTCATCGACCTGGGCGGTATCAACCTGGAAGTCATCAACCTGGGCGGCAGACTGAAAGTCATCAACATGGGCGGCAAACTGGAAGTCATCAAGCTGGGCAGCAGACTGGAAGACATCAACCTGGAAGTCATCGACCTGGGCGGCAGACTGGAAGTCATCAAGCTGGGCAGCAGACTGGAAGTCATCAACCTGGGCAGCAGACTGGAAGTCATCAACCTGGGCAGCAGACTGGAAGTCATCAACCTGGGCAGCAGACTGGAAGTCATCAACCTGGGCAGCAGACTGGAAGTCATCAACCTGGGCAGCAGACTGGAAGTCATCAACCTGGGCAGCAGACTGGAAGTCATCAACCTGGGCAGCAGACTGGAAGACATCAACCTGGGCAGCAGACTGGAAGACATCAACCTGGAAGTCATCGACCTGGGCGGTATCAACCTGGAAGTCATCAACCTGGAAGTCATCAACCTGGGCGGCAGACTGAAAGTCATCAACATGGGCGGCAAACTGGAAGTCATCAAGCTGGGCAGCAGACTGGAAGACATCAACCTGGAAGTCATCGACCTGGGCGGTATCAACCTGGAAGTCATCAACCTGGAAGTCATCAACCTGGAAGTCATCAACCTGGAAGTCATCAACCTGGAAGTCATCAACCTGGAAGTCATCAACCTGGAAGTCATCAACCTGGAAGTCATCAACCTGGAAGTCATCAAGCTGGGCAGCGGACTGGAAGTCATCAAGCTGGGCAGCGGACTGGAAGTCATCAAGCTGGGCAGCGGACTGGAAGTCATCAAGCTGGGCAGCGGACTGGAAGTCATCAAGCTGGGCAGCGGACTGGAAGTCATCAAGCTGGGCAGCGGACTGGAAGTCATCAAGCTGGGCAGCGGACTGGAAGTCATCAGGCTGGGCAGCGGACTGGAAGTCATCAGGCTGGGCAGCAGACTGGAAGTCATCAACCTGGGCAGCAGACTGGAAGTCATCAACCTGGGCGGCAGACTGAAAGTCATCAACATGGGCGGCAAACTGGAAGTCATCAAGCTGGGCAGCAGACTGGAAGACATCAACCTGGAAGTCATCGACCTGGGCGGTATCAACCTGGAAGTCATCAAGCTGGGCAGCGGACTGGAAGTCATCAAGCTGGGCAGCGGACTGGAAGTCATCAGGCTGGGCAGCGGACTGGAAGTCATCAGGCTGGGCAGCGGACTGGAAGTCATCAAGCTGGGCAGCGGACTGGAAGTCATCAAGCTGGGCAGCGGACTGGAAGTCATCAAGCTGGGCAGCGGACTGGAAGTCATCAAGCTGGGCAGCGGACTGGAAGTCATCAAGCTGGGCAGCGGACTGGAAGTCATCAAGCTGGGCAGCGGACTGGAAGTCATCAAGCTGGGCAGCGGACTGGAAGTCATCAGGCTGGGCAGCGGACTGGAAAGCTGGCACAGGAACACCAGGGTGGCAGGCTGGCACAGGAACACCAGGGTGGCAGGCTGGCACAGGAACACCAGGGTGGCAGGCTGGCACAGGAACACCAGGGTGGCAGGCTGGCACAGGAACACCAGGGTGGCAGGCTGGCACAGGAACACCAGGGTGGCAGGCTGGCACAGGAACACCAGGGTGGCAGGCTGGCACAGGAACAGATGGCACTGGAACGGGTTGCGCAGAGGGCACTGGGACAGGTTGAGCAGAGGGCACTGGGACAGGCTGGGTAACTGGCACGATGGTATGGGTTGGGAAGTACTTCCGTTTCTTTTTAGATTTAGACACTGCAGGTTTACTAACAGAAGTGATGTATGACGAGGATGGAATAAAGTAGGAGGAAGGATTGGAATATGGTAGAGACACAGGGATGGTGACTGGAGGAGGTTTTTGTGGAGGAGTTACAGGTGGATTAAAGGCAGGGTAGGTACAACAAGTAGAGACTGGGTAATAATACTTGGTAGGAAGCGGAATTAACTGGGCTATAGCTGAGGTTGTCATTGGCAATGGACGGCTAGATCCTTGGGAAGGTAAATGGTTAATGGCAGGGCTGGGATGCAGTGGCTTGGCTGGGATCAGGAGATCTGACCATGCCTGCAGCACAGGTTGAACAAAGGCTGGTTCACACACACCTTGTTTAATCAAGGACTGCACTGAACTAATGCATTCAGATAACTTCTGCTGGGAACAAGAGCAATAGTGTTCATCAAAGGAGGCTGGATCATCCTCCATCAACCATACCAGGGATTCAACTTGGTCAGGACTGAAGGGGGGAGAGAAGTCGTCACCACCATCAGGAATAACACACGGAGCCAATTCAACACATAACTGAATCAGTGAGTGAATATCGTCAAAAGACATATAACCCCGATCCACCAAAGAATGAGCCGATCGGATGGTTTCCATCAGCTGATCCCTTGTCCACCCCTCAAAAACCTGGCGACAATACTCCCTATCCTCCTCAGCCAGTAGGGAAAAGTAACAGATTTCATTGAAATCCATGCTTCAGAAAAACGCACAACAACGGGGTGGTTCCTTAAATGCAAGCACGTCTGGTCTAGGATGGCCTTGGTATACTGTCAGTGATTGGAAATAGACCAGTACTGTGTGATTGCAAAAAGAGGAATCCAAACAGAACTAGGTAAAAGGGGGATTTATTTAAGAAGAGGGGGTAACACCCCACCACCTTCAGCCAGCACAGTGCAACAAACAAAAGGTCCACAGTGACACAAATAACACAAAAGACAATATCTACAGAAAGGGAAATACCGGAATCGTAAACAGGCCAGGCCGAGGTCATACACGGGGGATCAGGAAGTAGCTGCGGACGGGGAATGAATTGGAAGGGAAAGTCCAGGAGAGGGATCAGGTCAGGATGGATCAGGACGGATCAGGATGGATCAGGATGGATCAGGACGGATCAGGACGGATCAGGACGGATCAGGACGGATCAGGAGGGACAGGGTCCAGATAACAGGTACAGGGTCCAGATAACAGGTACAGGGTCCAGATAACAGGTACAGGGTCCAGATAACAGGTACAGGGTCCAGATAACAGGTACAGGGTCCAGGTAACAGGCACAGGGTCCAGGTAACAGGCACAGGGTCGGTTTGATAGACGGATACCAAGGCAAGTTCTGTTTGAACCTGCCGGGTATATATAGGGCGTGTTAATTGCGTTCAGGTCACACCTGAACGTAGCAAGGGCCAGGTGCTCCACACTGCCAGGGTCCATCCGCTGGTGAAGGTCAGTACTGCGTCCCAAAGGTGATATACCAGCAGGGGGAAGTTCCCCTGACAGCTCTGAACTGCCAGGAGACCCCTGCTGGTGGGACGCAGCACTGCAAGAAAGAATATAAATAGCACCAGCGGATGGAACCTTTCCTGACAGAAACACGCTGCTAGTGCAGCGTGTTTCCTCATTTACTAAAGTGCCTAATGCGCCCAGAAGAGGGCGCACAGCACGCCAGTACAGAGCTGGCGTGCGGCATTTAGTTATGTAAACATCGGGGATTCGGGCGGGAGTTTATGAGGGGAGGGAGGGGGGTGATGCAGGGGAAGTGTAGTGACATGTGTTTCAACTTGTGTGGCGGGCCGATTTGAAAGGGAAAGTGACTTTTGGGACCCGATCCCCGGGCGCTTGCAAAGTACGCTAGAACCTCGGAAGGTTCACTTGCATACTGGGCATGCGCAGAGGGAAAAATCGGAGCTCACCGCGCGCCTCTTCAGAACGCCGGGAAATCCTTGGTAAATACCAGGCGGCGTAGCAGTGTTTGCACTGCCTGGAGCGGCGTACGGCAAGCTCCGAGCTGTTCTCGGGCTGCGCTGACACTGAAGGGGAACTCCGCGCCAAATTTCAAATGTGAAACCGGCGCGGCTTCCCCCCCAGGGGTACAATAGGCTCTCCGGCTTGGTCCGGAACGTGAGGGGTTAACCCACGCCAAAATCGGCGTGGGGTTCCCCCCCAGATCCGTACCAAGCCCTCATCCCAGGCATGCAGTCTGGCCGGACAGGAATGGGGGTGGGGACGAGCGAGCGGCCCCCCCCCTCCTGAGCCGTACCAGACCACATGCCCTCGACATGGGGGAGTGTGTGCTTTGGGGGAGGGGGCGCTGCCCCCCCACCCCAAAGCACTCTTGTCCCCATGTCGAACGGGACAAGAGCCTCTTCCCGACAACCCTAGCCATTGGTTGTCGGGGTATGCGGGCGGGAGCCAATCAGAATCTGGGAGCCCCGTTTAATAATGTGGCCCCCAGATTTCGGGCCCCCACCCTATGTGAATGAGTATGGGGTACATCGTACCCCTACCCATTCACCTGGTGAAGGTGGTTTGAACTTTGAGGGTCTTCTGCCGCCGCCCCCTTCGAATTTTTCGGCCTGGACGGGGGTCGCACATCCCATCCAGGACTTGGACGTGGCGGGCTTCTCGTCGCTGTCTTCTGCCGCTGCCCCCTTCACCACGAAGCTCCGTGCTTGTTTGATGAGGGCAGCGGGCTTCCGTCGTCTTCTCCGGGGCGAGGGTCGTACATCCCACCCCGGATTTCCTCGCCGGCTTCTGCCTGGCTCCTACTGGGGGCCAGGCCTTCTTTTGCCGTCTTCCGCCGGAGGGCGCCACTCTCCGGGCTTCTCGACGTTGTCTTCCGCCGCGGGGGCCAGGCCTTCTTCTTTGCCGCCCCCTTCGATTTTTTCGGCCTGGACGGGGGTCGCACATCCCATCCAGGACTTGGACGTGGCGGGCTTCTCGTCGCCGTCTTCTGCCGCTGCCCCCTTCACCACGAAGCTCCGTGCTTGTTTGATGAGGGCAGCGGGCTTCCGTCGTCTTCTCCGGGGCGAGGGTCGTACATCCCACCCCGGATTTCGTCGCCGTCTTCTGCCGCTGCCCCCTTCACCACGAAGCTCCGTGCTTGTTTGATGAGGGCAGCGGGCTTCCGTCGCAGTCTTCCGCCGCGGGGTGACACTCGCGGGCTTCTTCTTCCATTCGATGTTGACACGGCGAGGTCCGGCGCTGAAATGCCTTCTGAGCGGCGGGCAAGGACTTATATTGGCATTGGGCGTGGGCGTGGTTATGCCAACATGTGACCTTAACCCATGTGACAGTGATGTGACGTGACATCACTGTCACATGGGTTAAGGTCACATGTTGGCATAACCACGCCCACGCCCAATGCCAATATAAGTCCTTGCCCGCCGCTCAGAAGGCATTTCAGCGCCGGACCTCGCCGTGTCAACATCGAATGGAAGAAGAAGCCCGCGAGTGTCACCCCGCGGCGGAAGACTGCGACGGAAGCCCGCTGCCCTCATCAAACAAGCACGGAGCTTCGTGGTGAAGGGGGCAGCGGCAGAAGACGGCGACGAAATCCGGGGTGGGATGTACGACCCTCGCCCCGGAGAAGACGACGGAAGCCCGCTGCCCTCATCAAACAAGCACGGAGCTTCGTGGTGAAGGGGGCAGCGGCAGAAAACGGCGACGAGAAGCCCGCCACGTCCAAGTCCTGGATGGGATGTGCGACCCCCGTCCAGGCCGAAAAAATCGAAGGGGGCGGCAAAGAAGAAGGCCTGGCCCCCGCGGCGGAAGACAACGTCGAGAAGCCCGGAGAGTGGCGCCCTCCGGCGGAAGACGGCAAAAGAAGCCCTGGCCTCGGGAGGAGCCAGGCAGAAGCGGAGGAGCCCGAGGTGGGGCGACACCCCCGTTGTTCTCCGCTGTTTTCGGCCGGCCCCCCCCGGATGTAAAAGAGCTTCATTTTGGGGTGGGGGCACAGTCGAGCATGGCGGAGAGCATGGGTGGGTGTTTCCCCCCCCCGGCAGAAGACGGCTAGAAGACCGAGGAGTGGCGACGCCCCCGTTGTTCTCCGCCATTCCCGCCGGCCCCCCCCGGATGTAAAAGAGCTTTGTTTGGGGTAGGGGGCCTGGCCGAACATGGCGGAGAGCATCGGTGGGGGTCTCTCTCCCCGGCGGAAGGCGGCGGCGAAGACCGGGGGGGGGGTAGGTGTACCCCCGCGGCGGAAGACAACGTCGAGAAGCCCGGAGAGTGGCGCCCTCCGGCGGAAGACGGCGAAAGAAGCCCTGGCCTCGTGCGGAGCCAGGCAGAAGCGGAGGAGCCCGAGGTGGGGCGACACCCCCGTTGTTCTCCGCTGTTTTCGGCCGGCCCCCCCCGGATGTAAAAGAGCTTCATTTTGGGGTGGGGGCACAGTCGAGCATGGCGGAGAGCATGGGTGGGTGTTTCCCCCCCCCGGCAGAAGACGGCTAGAAGACCGAGGAGTGGCGACGCCCCCGTTGTTCTCCGCCATTCCCGCCGCCCCCCCCCCGGATGTAAAAGAGCTTTGTTTGGGGTAGGGGGCCTGGCCGACCATGGCGGAGAGCATCGGTGGGGGTCTCTCTCCCCGGCGGAAGGCGGCGGCGAAGACCGGGGGGGGGGTAGGTGTACCCCCCCGGCGGAAGGCGGCGGCGAAGACCGGTGCGGGGCTGGAGCCCCCCCGGCAGAAAACGTCTGGAAGACCGAGGGGCTCCGCCCCCGTTGTTCTCTGCTTCTTTCGGCCGGCCCCCCCCGGATCTGAAAGAGCTTATTTTGGGGTGGGGGCCTGGCTGGACATGGCGGAGATCATCGGTGGGTGTCCCCCCCCGGCAGAAGACGGCGAAGCCCGGGGCCCAATGGGCTGGTGGTGGGGGGTCCCGGCAGAAGACCCCCGGAGCTGACTAATAAATTATTTTTTTCTGTGTGTTTTTTTTTGTTTACACTTTTCCACCCGGTGAATGGGTAGGGGTACGATGTACCCCATACTCATTCACATAGGGTGGGGGGCCAGAATCTGGGGGCCCCCTTAATATAGGGGGCTCTCAGATTCTGATAAGCCCCCCGCCCGCATACCCCGACAACCAACGGCCAGGGTTGTCGGGAAGAGGCTCTTGTCCCTTTCGACATGGGGACAAGAGTGCTTTGGGGTGGGGGGGCAGTGCCCCCCTCCCCCACAGCACACACTCCCCCATGTCGAGGGCATGTGGTCTGGTACGGCTCAGGAGGGGGGGGGGCGCTCGCTCGTCCCCACCCCCATTCCTGTCCGGCCAGACTGCGTGCCTGGGAGAAGGGTTTGGTCTGGATCTGAGGGGGAACCCCACGCCGTTTTTTGGCGTGGGTTTAACCCCTTATGTTCCAGATCAAATCTAAGAGCCTGTTGTGCACCAGAAGGGGGAACCCCACGCCGTTTTTTTTTTGTAATTTGGGGTGGAGTTCCCCTTTATCCCGGTCCTGTCAGGGGGGGGGGGGGAATGCCTGCTCGTCTGTCCCTACAATGTATGAACAGCGATCTGTCATTTCCCCTACACAGTCCCACCCCCTTTACAGTTAGAACACACCCAGGTAACATAATCAACCCCTTCCGCGCCCCTAGTGTTAACCCCTTCCCTGCCAGTGTCATTTTTATAGTAAGCAATGCATTGATATACCATTGCTCGCTACAAAAATGCCAAATCTCACAAAAATGTGTCCGCCACAATGTCGCATTAGACAGAAAAAACAAATGATAGCCACCATTACTAGTAAAACAAAAAATTATTCAAAAAAAACCCATAAGACCAACCCCTACTTAGAACTTTTGCCCAAACCAATCAAACGCTTATTGTGATTTTTTGCAACCAAAAATATGTCCAAGAATACTTATCGGCCTAAACTGAGGGCAAACATTTTTTGAATATATTTTGGGGGAGATTTATTATAGCAAACCGTAAAAAAGATGTTTTTTTAGTTACCAAATTGTCGCTATATTTTTGGGTCAAGCAAAAATATGAAAAAACGCAGAGGTGATCAAATACCACCAACAAAAATAAAAAAAAAAAATTTTTAGGGGGGGGGGGGAGGATGAGGACGCCCAATTTTTTGGGGGGCCACGTCGCACAACCACGCAATTGTCAGTCAAAATGACGCAGTGTTGAAATGCAAAAAATGGCCCCGTCAGTGACCAGTAATATGCTCTGGGGCTCAAGTGGTTACAAATTAAGAATACACTAAAGTTAGCCCAATTTATGGCCATAATGTGAAAGATGATGTTACACCGAGTAAATAGATACCCAACATGTTACACTTTAATATTGCACACACTCATGGAATGGCGCCAAACTTCAGTACTTGAAAAAACCCATAGGCAACGCTTTTTTATGTGTTTCAGGTTACCAGTTTAGATTTACAGAGGAGCTCTAGTGCTAACAAGTATTGCTCTCGCTCTAACGTACGCTATGATACCTCACATGTGGGGTTTGAACGGGGGTTCAATATGTGGGCGGGGCTTACACATTTAAGGCCCGCCCCCATATATGGAAACATTCTTCAAACCACACATGTGAGGTATCATAGCGTGCGTAACAGCAAGAGGAATATTTATAGCACTAGACCTCATCTGTAAATCTAAACTGGTAACCGGAAACAATAAAAATGCTGCTTGTTCCCTTCTGACTGCGAGCTACTAGGGACAGGGGCGTTTAAATTATTACTATTTAGGTTTGTTACGTAAAAATTCTATAAGACCTCCCGTTCAGCTTGTAAAGCATCACTTCATGGGGACCAAAAAAAAATTTAACACCTCTAATGCTTTCATCCGCCATTGCAGATTTGATTCTGGTACTGCATTTCGAGTGAACTGGGCATGCTCGAACAGTTAGAAAAAGAAGTTGGAAGTTTCATCCTGAAAATGACTTGCATCTTTCTGAGCATGCTCAGAAAGCTCTTTTTTTGGCTTAGTAATTTAAGGACATCCTTAACAGGTGTAAGCAGTTCCAAGTGCACACAAACTAGAGGCTGACATTTCTTCATGTGTTTCCAATTGGTTCATTAGCACACATGTTATAAAAAGCGTGGATACTGCACGTGTCAGCTGCCCCTCAGAGGGGGCAGATTTGCTGGCTGGAAGGAATGGCGGAGTGAAACAGAGATGTTTTGGAGCAAGTTTTGTATTTTTTGATGTTTTCTCTGCTACATAATTTTGCTAAATGTTTCTCAAGATGTTAATGACTAATGTTTTAATCCTGTGGGTCTATCCTGTTATTTCAAAAGCATGATTTATTTTCCAATGACTGTGAAATAAACGTTGGTCTTTTTTGTTTTTAGGTGTTTGTATATATTTTTGGTGTGTTTATTTGTAATTTTTTTTTTGCTTTCCTTGTTTTGTGGACCAATAAAATTACTTTCAAATTTTGAAGTTTGTTTTGTGATATTTTTTTCATGCTATGGATTTCAACCGCTGCAGCTGAACTAGTTTGGGCCTAAACCATCAAGTGTGATTTGTCTCTAAGATCTTTCCTGGTGTGTATGCATGAAATGTTTAGTCACCAGAAAAGGAAGGACAAAGCGGTAAGTATTGTTTCCTAGAACTGATGTCCAGACTGACTTTTTAAAGCACATGTGCAAGATGTAGGAAAAGCTGCAAACAGGGCCTGTTGGAGGGGGGGGGGGGGGGTGGTGTGTTTTTTTTTGGACAGGCTTGAAGTGCTGATTTACAGCGCTGTGCTTGAAACTAGCACAAGACAATCCTATTCTAATTGTGGGTTGTTTGAGGGAAGCCAATTGAGTGTTAGAACCCCTGCTAGTGTTTTTAGGTTGGGCTTTGTGTCCCTTTTCCTAAAATTGGCTTCACTTCCTGTCACACAGCTGAACAGGAAGTGAGGTTAAAACCCTACCAATGGTCTTTTCTTCGGGGCACAGGTCAATCTAACTAGTGTCACCATTAAGCAAATTGCACTGCAGTGTACACCCCAAATGATTGGTTACTTTGGGGTTTAGTAAAGGCAAAGGCGCTCTGCAGTAGAAGCGTAGGCAATGAAAATCAGAAGGGAAGCACTGATGGTTTTTACTTCCAATCCCGCCAAGTTTTGAGTTTTCTTCCTTGCTTGTCCACTTGTAGTGCAAAGTGGATTTGCCTTTAGTAAATGGACCCCAAAGTCCAAGATTCCTACTAATTTGGGGTGTACACAGCAAAATGCCATTTCCAAAATGGGAAACTATTTATATTGATCTGTGTGTCCCCAACAAAACATTACTCAGGTGTTTCCCTCACTTCCTGTTTGGCTGTGTGGCAGGAAGTGAATGAATTAAGTAGAAAGTGACAACATTTGTGAGGTGTCTTTACCCTATCAGGGGTGCAGGCATCCCCAAAACAAACATGAAAATAGTTGATTTAACATTGGGTGGTGTTTGTGGGGGTCCCTAACACACATTCATACATATTAGCAACGCTGGATCGTGGCCTATTGGCATGGTTATATTTTCTTAAGCCTCTCAATAAAATGATCTGAAATTTGGGGTTAAACTGGAACAATAATCATCACTTTTATTTTTTGGATTTCTTTCATTTTGGATAGAGTTGGTGGGGGGGGGGGGGGGGGTTAGAAGCTCTGTCAGTTTATTTTGTATTATCCCTGTCCGTTTGGGGAGATTGGCCTTCACTTCCTGCCCCATAGCCAAACAGGAAGTGATCGAAAAAGTAGGCAAATTAAGGGCCCCCCCAAGTCCCCCCCCACAGAACTTGTGTGTGTCCCCTGAAAATTCCTGGGTGGGTCATAAAAAAACAGGGTGTGGCCTTGACAGGAAGGGTGGGTCATTTTTCTATTAGGGGGGTGCCAAAATTTGGTCAGGCCTAGGGAAGCACAAAACCTAAATATCCTACTGCATATTAGGGCTTATTTAGACAGGATCCAATTTACAGCATGTTTTTAGATTGTGGGAGGAAACCCGGACAGGGAGAACATGCAAACTCCAGGCAGATAGTGTCACGGGTGGGATTCGAACCAGCAACCCTTTTGCTGCTAGGTGAACATGCTACACACTACGCTACTGTGCTGAACGAACATGATTGCAGCTGAAAGCATGAGATGTTTTTTTTTTTTACCAATTCCATGATTTCCAGCCTGGAGGACAGATGTGGGGTCTAATTGACCCCGCCTTTCTCTATAAAGAGGACCTGTCACACACTAGTCCTATTACAAGGGATGTTTACATTCCTTGTAATAGGAAGAAAAGTGAAAAATAATACAAACAAAGGGACAAACAAGTGCAAAAAATAAAATATTAAGTAAAAAAATAAAATAACAAAGGAATTTAAATGCTCCTGTCCCTAGTAGCTCGCACTCAGAAGCGAACACGCATGCAAGTCCCACACACATATGTAAACATCCTTCAAACCCCACATGTGAGGTATCATAGCGTGCGTTAGAGCGAGAGCAATAATGTTAGCACTAGACCTCCTCTGTAACTCAAAAGTGGTAACCTGAGAAAAAAAGTCAAGCGTTGCCTATGGAGATTTTTTATAACGAAGTTTAGCGCCATTCCATGAGTGTGCGCAATATGAAAGCGTGACAAGTTAGGTATCTATTTACTCGGTGTAACATCATCTTTTACCTTATCCCTAAAAATTGGCCTAGCTTTACTGCTTTCTTATTTTGTCATTCATGAAACAGGTTTTTTTTTTGGAAAGCCAAAAAAAAAAAAAACGTTAGAACATTTTTGGCACAAATACTGTTGGAAATGTGTCCGAAAAAATGGCCGCCACTTTATTCCCTAGGGTGTTTGTTAATAAAATATATATAATGTTTGGGGGTCCTGAGTAAGTTTCAAGGAAGAAAATATAATTGTTACATGAAGGAGAGAAGTGCCAGAATAGGCGCGGTATGGAAGTGGTTAAAGTGCACCAATAAAAGTGAAAAATTCCTTGAAATTTCGTACCATGGGGGGGGGGGAGGCAATTAGGGGCGCCATCAGGAATTATGGGGCCCCTTACACAGCTTCAGGCATGGGCCCCCTGGAGCAGAGAATAGGGGGGGGGGGGTGCCGCCTGATATTAAGAAGGGGGGGGGGGCTGCCGCAATTTGATAAGCGGGGGGTTCCTTTACTAAAAAATACATATAGAAAAATATATATTAAAAAGGGTGGTAGCCATCCGGGGGCCCTGGGGACCACTGGGCCCTTTAATAAAAAGAAACTTCTGGGCTCTTTAATGAAAAATAAATTACAATATCTACATATATAAAATAATAAAAAAGGGGGTTGCCTTGGGAGCTCTGGGCCCTTTAATAAAAAATAACTACCAAAAATCTAACAAAAAAATCACATTGGGTGGGAGCTGTGGTGGCTCAACGTGAATGGCACTGCGCTGACAAGCCGTTCACCTCTGCAGCCAAGGGTTCGGATCCCGGTCTCGGCTACATATGAATTGAGTTTGGTGGTGTCAGCCCGGCTCCCGGTGGGTGTGCTATGCAAGGTACGCCTGTGCTTAGTATGCCCACCCCCCCCCCCCAAAAAAAACACCACACTTGCACACACTTTGGCCATGAGGTCTCCTAAAATAAAGGGAGGCGAAGGACCTACAGGGCTGGCTGGGTGGGCTACACTCCTTCATAGGGGGAGTCCCTCTGTCCCATCGGGCTCCCAAGTGTAGCAGGTGGGGTGAGTGGGAGGCCCCCCTCACACCCACCATTGCCACCGGGGCCATGGAGAAGGATGGCGATTGCAAGTCCAGCTCCTCTCTCTCTCGACTTCACGCACAAAATACACTTTAAAAAAGAAATTAAAGTAAAAAGTAACAAACCTGGGGAAAATGTTTATAACATTTTTAGAAGCAAAAAGGTTGTCATCTGGGGCCCTCTGGGAGCTTTCAAAATTATATTATATATATATATGTTTAAAAAATAACCAAAAAATATATCATATGTTTTTTTTTTTTTTTTTTTTGTAAAGGTGGGGGGTTGTCATCTGGAGCCCTGGGATCTCCGGGCCACTGGGGACCAGGCCACTGGGGACCTCCAGACCCCTAAACCAAAACATTGGCCCTTTAATAACAACAAATTTGGGGGGTTGCCACCCGGGGCCCTGGGGACCTCCAGACTGCAAAAAAATATTAAATTCCAAAAATTGGCCCTTTAATAAAAAATCCTACAAAAACCAACTAACAAATATATATACAAAAAAAAAAAGAGGGGGGTTACCATCTGGGGCACTGGGGGGCCTCCAGGCATCTGGGCACCTCCGGACCCCCGGGCCCCTTACAGGTGTACAGGGCCGCCATCATGAATTTTGGGGCCCCTTACACAGCTTCAGGCATGGGCCCCCTGGAGCAGAGAACCGGGGGGGGGGGTGCTGCCGTATGAAATTGAGAAGCGGGGGGGGGGGTGGTGCCGCAAATTGAGGAGCGGGGGGGCCCTTTACAAAAATTTTGACAGAAATAAGAAATAAAGAAAAATATATATAAAAAAGGGGGGTAGCCATCCGGGGCCCTGGGGACCTCTGTGCTCTTTATCAAATAAAAATACAAAAGAGAGAAAATACATATATATATATTTTTTAAATATAACATTTATCGAAAAAAAGTTAAAAAACAAGGGGGTAGCCTTCCAGGGCCCTGGGGACCTCTGGGCCCTTTCCTTAAAAAAAAAATAAACAAATATATTTAAAAAATATATATTTTTTTTTAAATATATATATTTTATTTAAAAAAAAGGGCTTGCCATCTGGGGCCCTTAGTGGCCTCCGGGCCCCTGGGGACCTTCGGAGCCCTTAAACAAAAAAAAAAAAAAAAAAAATAGTTTTTTTTTGTTTTAGGGTGGTTCCCATCCGGGCCCCTGGGGGCCCCTGGGGACCCCCGGGCGGTGTAATGCCTGTACCCCCCTAATGGCGGCCCTGCAGGTGTACTGCCTGTACCCCCCTGATGGCGGCCCTGGGTGTAATGTCAGCATGTGAAAAATGACATTCTGAAGGAAAAAAGCCATTTAAAACTGACTCGCGGCTATAATGAATTGTCAGCTCTTGGAATTTGCAGGAGAATTCATTCATTAAAAACACCAAAAAAAAAGCGTGGGGGTCCCCCCAAATTCAATAACCAGACCCTTTAGGTCTGGTATGGATATTAAGGGGAACCCCGCCATCAATTTTTAAAAAAAATGACGTGGGGTTCCCCCCAAATATCCATAACCAGACCCTTCAGGTCTGGTGTGGAATTTAAGGGGAACTCCACTCCAACTAAAAAAAAAAATGGCGTGGAGTCCCCCTAAAATCCACACCAGACCCCTTATCCGAGCACGTTGACCTGGCCGGCCGCAGAAAAGAGGGGGGGACAGAGCGCGGCCCCCCCCCTCTCCTGAACCGCACCAGGCCACATGCCCTCAACATTGGGAGGGTGTTTTGGGGTGCCCCCCAAAACACCTTGTCCCCATGTTGATGAGGACAAGGGTCTCTTCCCCACAACCCTTGCCCGGTGGTTGTGGGGGTCTGCGGGCAGGAGGCTTATCGAAATCTGGAAGACCCCTTTAACAAAGGGGCCCCCCAGATCCCGGCCCCCCCCCTGTGTGAAATGGTAATGGGGTACCTTGTACCTCTACCATTTCACGAGAAAAAAAATGTAAAGGGTTAAAAACGACAAGAGCCGGTTTTTGACAAGTCCTTTATTATCTTCTTTCTTCTTTCCTTCGGGTTTCTTCTTCCTCCTCCTTCTTCTTCCTCTGCTTCTGTCTTGGGTCTTCTATTCCCGCATCTTGCCCGGCGTGTTCTTCCATCTTCTTCCGCTGTCCTTCTCGTCCGCATCTTCTCCTTCTTCTTCGCCGGAGGCGCCGCTTCCAATTGAAATCCCCGCTGTCTGCCGGACCACGCCCCCCCCCTCTGACGTCTCGGGCAAGCTCTTAGGAGTGTGCTGCAAGTGCGTCAGAGGGGGGCGTGGTCACATGTCAGAGGGCGGCCAATTCAATTTGAAGCTCGTGCGCGGCTTTTTCTTTGCCAGAGTCGCCGCTTCCAATTGAATTGCCCGCTTTCTGGAACATGTGACCACGCCCCCCTCTGACGCACTGGCACCACACGGGGACTTTCCTAAGAGCTTGCCCGTGGCGTCAGAGGGGGGGGCGTGGTCCGGCAGAAAGCGGGGATTTCAATTGGAAGCGGCCGCTCCGGCGAAGAAGAAGAAGGAGAAGATGCGGACGAGAAGGACAGCGGGAGGAACAGAAGATGGAAGAACACGCCGGGCAAGATGCGGGAATAGAAGACCC
The DNA here is from genome assembly GCA_029574335.1 of Rana kukunoris. Classification (NCBI taxonomy): domain Eukaryota; kingdom Metazoa; phylum Chordata; class Amphibia; order Anura; family Ranidae; genus Rana; species Rana kukunoris. The sequence continues at coordinate 510,912,687 of CM056050.1, forward strand.
AAGACAGAAGCAGAGGAAGAAGAAGGAGGAGGAAGAAGAAACCCGAAGAAAAGAAGAAAGAAGATAATAAAGGACTTGTCAAAAACCGGCTCTTGTCTTTTTTAACCCTTTACATTTTTTTTCTCGTGAAATGGTAGAGGTACAAGGTACCCCATTACCATTTCACACAGGGGGGGGGCCGGGATCTGGGGGGCCCCTTTGTTAAAGGGGTCTTCCAGATTTCGATAAGCCTTCTGCCCGCAGACCCCCACAACCACCGGGCAAGGGTTGTGGGGAAGAGACCCTTGTCCTCATCAACATGGGGACAAGGTGTTTTGGGGGGCACCCCAAAACACCCTCCCAATGTTGAGGGCATGTGGCCTGGTGCGGTTCAGGAGAGGGGGGGGGCCGCGCTCTGTCCCCCCCTCTTTTCTGCGGCCGGCCAGGTCAACGTGCTCGGATAAGGGGTCTGGTGTGGATTTTAGGGGGGACTCCACGCCATTTTTTTTTTAATTTGGAGTGGAGTTCCCCTTAAATTCCACACCAGACCCGAAGGGTCTGGTTATGGATATTTGGGGGGAACCCCACGTCATTTTTTTAATAAATTGACGGCGGGGTTCCCCTTAATATCCATATCAGACCTAAAGGGTCTGGTTCTTGAATTTGGGGGGACCCCCACGCTTTTTGATTTTGTTTTTTTATGAATGAATTATCCTGCAATTTCCAGGAGCTGACAATTCATTATTGCCGCGAGTCAGTTTTAAATGGCTTTTTTTTTATTATTTGTTTTTTTCAGAATGTCATTTTGTGCAAAGACATATTTCTAACCGCAGGAAAAGTGCGCTTTATTCACCTGCTGACATTCCCCCCCCCCCCCCCCCATGGTACGAAATTAAAAAAAAAATATTCAAATGACGTGGGGGTCCCCCCAAATATCCATAACCAGACCCTTCGGGTCTGGTGTGGAATTTAAGGGGAACTCCACCCCAAATTAAAAAAAAAATGGCGTGGAGTCCCCCCTAAAATCCACACCAGACCCCTTATCCGAGCACGTTGACCTGGCCGGCCGCAGAAAAGAGGGGGGGACAGAGCGCGGCCCCCCCCCTCTCCTGAACCGCACCAGACCACATGCCCTCAACATTGGGAGGGTGTTTTGGGGTGCCCCCCAAAACACCTTGTCCCCATGTTGATGAGGACAAGGGTCTCTTCCCCACAACCCTTGCCCGGTGGTTGTGGGGGTCTGCGGGCAGGAGGCTTATCGAAATCTGGAAGACCCCTTTAACAAAGGGGCCCCCCAGATCCCGCCCCCCCCCTGTGTGAAATGGTAATGGGGTACCTTGTACCTCTACCATTTCACGAGTAAAAAAAAGTGTCAGTGTAAAAAAAGACAAGAGCCGGTTTTTGACAAGTCCTTTATTATCTTCTTTCTTCTTTCCTTCGGGTTTCTTCTTCCTCCTCCTTCTTCTTCCTCTGCTTCTGTCTTGGGTCTTCTATTCCCGCATCTTGACTGGCGTGTTCTTCCATCTTCTGTTCCTCCCGCTGTCCTTCTCGTCCGCATCTTCTCCTTCTTCTTCTTCTTCGCCGGAGCGGCCGCTTCCAATTGAAATCCCCGCTGTCTGCCGGACCACGCCCCCCCCTCTGACGCCACGGGCAAGCTCTTAGGAGTGTGCTGCAAGTGCGTCAGAGGGGGGCGTGGTCACATGTCAGAGGGCGGCCAATTCAATTTGAAGCTCGTGCGCGGCTTTTTCTTTGCCAGAGTCGCCGCTTCCAATTGAATTGCCCGCTTTCTGGAACATGTGACCACGCCCCCCTCTGACGCACTGGCACCACACGGGGACTTTCCTAAGAGCTTGCCCGTGGCGTCAGAGGGGGGGGCGTGGTCCGGCAGAAAGCGGGGATTTCAATTGGAAGCGGCCGCTCCGGCGAAGAAGAAGAAGGAGAAGATGCGGACGAGAAGGACAGCGGGAGGAACAGAAGATGGAAGAACACGCCGGGCAAGATGCGGGAATAGAAGACCCAAGACAGAAGCAGAGGAAGAAGAAGGAGGAGGAAGAAGAAACCCGAAGAAAAGAAGAAAGAAGATAATAAAGGACTTGTCAAAAACCGGCTCTTGTCTTTTTTAACCCTTTACATTTTTTTTCTCGTGAAATGGTAGAGGTACAAGGTACCCCATTACCATTTCACACAGGGGGGGGGCCGGGATCTGGGGGGCCCCTTTGTTAAAGGGGTCTTCCAGATTTCGATAAGCCTCCTGCCCGCAGACCCCCACAACCACCGGGCAAGGGTTGTGGGGAAGAGACCCTTGTCCTCATCAACATGGGGACAAGGTGTTTTGGGGGGCACCCCAAAACACCCTCCCAATGTTGAGGGCATGTGGCCTGGTGCGGTTCAGGAGAGGGGGGGGGCCGCGCTCTGTCCCCCCCTCTTTTCTGCGGCCGGCCAGGTCAACGTGCTCGGATAAGGGGTCTGGTGTGGATTTTAGGGGGGACTCCACGCCATTTTTTTTTTTAATTTGGAGTGGAGTTCCCCTTAAATTCCACACCAGACCCGAAGGGTCTGGTTATGGATATTTGGGGGGAACCCCACGTCATTTTTTTTTTAAATTGACGGCGGGGTTCCCCTTAATATCCATACCAGACCTAAAGGGTCTGGTTATTGAATTTGGGGGGACCCCCACGCTTTTTTTTTCCTTTTTTTAATGAATGAATTCTCCTGCAATTGCCGGGAGCCGACAATTCATTATAGCCGCGAGTCAGTTTTAAATGGCTTTTTTCCTTTGAAAAATGACATTTTGTGCAGAGACAGTTCTAACCACGGGAAACATGCGCTTTTTCACATGCTGACATTAGAGACCCCCATAGTACGAAATTTAAAGGAAAATTACACTTTTATTATTGCACTTTTAGCATTATTAAAATCACTGCTCCCGAAAAAACGGCCGTTTTAAAAAATAAAAAAAGCATTGGTACATGTCCCCTGGGGCAGGACTGAGGTCCCCAAACACTTTTTAGGACAAAACTTGCAGATTAGCCTTTAAAATTCACTATTAAGATTTCCCCCATAGACTTATACAGGGAGTTCGGCGGCGGCTTTAGTTATCAATCACATCGCGCTGCTGCTGCCGCCGGTTCATGCGCCTAATTAGGGATTCATCCAGCGCACTAATTAAGGCATGTACCGGCGCAGCGCAGATTCATTAGTAAATCAGCCCCATTGTGTTCATATACAATACTGAAGAAGGGGAATGACAAGAGGGAAGGTAGATGGGAGGAATTAGGGAATAGGGGAAAGGGGGAACAACATGATGGAAAAAACAAAAGGAATCAACATGTAACATGAACACACAATGTGGCCTTTTCCTGTGTGGTTTACAAGCACACAGGGAATACAGGATAATAGAATAATATGGTAAATTCTAATTGGCTAGTGTGGAGAGCAGGAAACAAAATGGCAGAAAATTTAAAGAACAGTAAATTATACCTCCCTATAGATGTTGTTGTTCTATAAGATAACTGAATATGGATGTTTTACCGCTCAGGAGAGAGGTTTTAAGAGCTTTTATTATTTAGGACCATGCTTGTAACAATGGTACAAAGTCTACATTAAGGGATTGTATAAGGTGTATAACAGGCATACAGTAATCAACTAGGGGTCCAAGAAGATCTGTAGGTTTAGTTCGGTGTTGAGTCCCACCGGGACCAAGGATTTGAGGTGGTACACCCACCACTTTTCCTTCTGTTGAAGGATGCGATCAAAATCGCCGCGTCTGTTAGGTACTTTAAGTGCATATATGCCCTTGACCGTTAGGATAGTTGGATAACCAGGTGGTTTCTGGTTCTTTAGTAAATTCTGATTTTATCAGAATGTCTCCTATGCTCCTGGCTCTGCGCGCAACTAGTTTTGGGGAGTCACCTACAATATTCGTCAAAGTTGGAGCATTACACAATATGCCCCAATGTTTAACAAGTACCTTGCGTACATTGTCCCATTGTGAGCCATATGGTGTAATGATTCTGATTACGTGAGATCAATGATAAGGAGAAAGAGCCAGAAAAGCCCCTTGCAAAACACTTTGCCCAATATCACAACAGATGTTCAAAAGGCCTAACGGTCAAGGGCATATATGCACTTAAAGTACCTAACAGACGCGGCGATTTTGATCGCATCCTTCAACAGAAGGAAAAGTGGTGGGTGTACCACCTCAAATCCTTGGTCCCGGTGGGACTCAACACCGAACTAAACCTACAGATCTTCTTGGACCCCTAGTTGATTACTGTATGCCTGTTATACACCTTATACAATCCCTTAATGTAGACTTTGTACCATTGTTACAAGCATGGTCCTAAATAATAAAAGCTCTTAAAACCTCTTTCCTGAGCGGTAAAACATCCATATTCAGTAAAACATCTTATAGAACAACAACATCTATTCAGGTTATCTTATAGAACAACAACATCTATAGGGAGGTATAATTTTACTGTTCTTTAAATTTTCTGCCATTTCCTGCTCTCCACATTCCTGCTCTCCACACTAGCCAATTAGAATTTACCATATTATTCTATTATCCTGTATTCCCTGTGTGCTTGTAAACCACACAGGAAAAGGCCACATTGTGTGTTCATGTTACATGTTGATTCCTTTTGTTTTTTCCATCATGTTGTTCCCCCTTTCCCCTATTCCCTAATTCCTCCCATCTACCTTCCCTCTTGTCATTCCCCTTCTTCAGTATTGTATATGAACACAATGATCTTTGATGAAAAAATGGGTTACCTCGTCTTTCAGCAATGGTCAACTAACAGTGCAGTGTGGAACATTGCAATTTTGCAATCTGACTTTACCCCGCACGCACTGCTGGCTGTTCCTCCTAAACGAGGTAAACACAACATGGAACTCTGCTGTCTCTTATGACCCAGCATTAATCTGAAAAGAAGGCCACAAGACAAATTTGATGCCATAAAACAATGACATAACATTTACCTCTTCTTTCTTATTGGTGAACAACGCCAGAGGGGACGCATATAAACCAACGTCCCTTCTGACGTTCAATACGTCCGAGACGAAGCCACGCCAGTGTGCAAGGCGAAATGCGTCGACGTCACCAGCTAGCGTGATCACGTGACCCCGGAAGCTGGCTGGCTCGGACGGAGAACGGAGGAAGAAGGGATCTGGAGGCGAATAATACCAGCCCCCCTCTAAATGCTGCCGTACCATCGAAGCTGGCAGAATAGAAGCCGATGGCTCAAGGCAAAAAATGACAGCTGAAATTGCCTGATCATAATAACATTCAAGGTGTAACCAACGCTCCAGCTTCATGGTTAAATGTGTCATCCGACACAGCTTCACCAACACATGGATCCTTAAATGAGTGAGGCAGACCGCGCAGCTAAGGAGGTGGTAATGTATTATTGGTGCTATTCTTTTTTCTACCACCAAACCAATGAATGGTACGCAATGAGTTCAATCATTTCAACAACCCAGAATATGCTTTGTTGAATGCAGTCGTTACATGAAAATACTGTGAATGACCATAACCTGCCTAAAAACAATACATGATTATGATGGACTATAACTTGCTACCAGTTTTTCACCTTTACTTAATGAGCTTTGATTACCTCTGAACCTACAACTGCCTATGGACAATCAATAGATGCTGGCTATTTGAAAATACTTACAGAGCCAATCATCGTTAGACTTTTTATTGTTCCACCTTGGCCCTTCACTTCAGTTGGTACATCCTCAATATACAACAGCTTAATACGAATCTTGGTTATTTAGTTATATGACTAAATATAGTCACGTAACTAATTTCCCACCTCCATACTTCCCTCCCCTCTCCTCCTTACCCCCATCCATCCAGCTGGTCTCCAGCCCTTACACATAGGATTACACTTTAATTTGGTTTTTTTTTGGCGGACCTCCTGGGAGGGGATACACATACCCCCCCCCCCCACTATATATTTCATCTATTTTGATGACCGCATCAAATATTTTTCCAAGAGTGTATCCACAGTGCGGGCTGAACACTAGGGTGTCCGGACAGCGCGCATAGTTTGTATGTTTTTGTGTTTGTCCTGAGTCTTGTCTAAGTGTTATTTGTTCTTTTCTTTTTTTATCTTTTTGCATAGTGGTCAGCCTACATAGGTAGGCGATCAGTCTTAGAGTTCCTATATAGTCGTGCTGTACATAATTTTAACTTTGATACACATTAATAAATACTATTTTGTATCTTTATATATCTTTGATCATTATTTTTGTTGCTCCAAGTAACCCCTTCAGGCCCCTAGTGGGCCGTACAGTCCCTTTCCCCGGTTCCTTTCCCCCTTTCTTGTTATATCATATTTATGGTTACAGCAACATCACCTAATTAGGTATATGATCTAGTACCAGTGGTGACAATCATCGCCAGTACACTAGTGGATACTTGCGCTTCCCCTTGCTACCCTTTGACTAATACACTTAAACACTAAACCTTTTTCTGACAGCTCAAGTTAAAAACATAATTTTTTTTGCTAGAAAATTACTTAGAACCCCCAAACATTATATTATTTTTTAGTAGAGACCCTAGAGAATAAAATGGAGGTTGTTGCAATATTTTATGTTGCACTGTATTTGCACAGCAGTCTTTTTAAATGCATTTTTTTTTTAATTACTTTAATGAATTAAAAAAAAAAAAAAAAACTAGCCAGGAAAATTAGCCCATTCTTTTTTGTATAACTGTAAAAGATTTTACGCCGTGAGAACCGTGAGAGAATCGTGATCTTCATTCTAAGCAAAACAATTGTGATTCTCATTTTGGCCATAATCGTGCAGCTCTACAGGGAAGCCCACACTGGACCACCAGGGAAGGGGGCAAAAAAAATAGATGCCAATCAGTGCCCACAAATGGGCACTGACTGGCAACATGGGCACTGACTGGCATAATATGGTATAAAAAAGTGATGCCCAGCAATGCCATCAGTGCCACCCCTCAGTGTCCATCAGTGTCACCTCTCACTACCCATCCATGCCCAGTGCTCACCTATCAGTGCCCATCTGTGCCACCCATAAGTACCCATCAGTGCGACCCATAAGTGCCGCCTATGAGTGCCCCCCAGTGCCACCTATGAGTGCCCATCAGTGGCGCCTATGAGTACCCATCAGTGCCGCCTATGAGTGCCCAGTGCCCCTGACGCGTCATATTCGGCTCCCCATCACACAATGCTACGGAAGTGCCGTAGCGGCCAACTGCGCATGCGCGATGCGTTCCAAACGCAATTGTGATGCGTTCCAATGGATTTACGACAGTGCACACCAGCGAAGCCGTCATTCTTGGCGACGTGGACTTAGGGAACCCGTCCGTCCGACCTCGGCCCCACGTCCTTCGCTTCGCTCGGACGGCTCGCTGCGCTCGCTCGGCCTCCTGGCTCTTTTTTTAACATCCTCCAATCCACGGGGATGTTAAGAAAAGAGCCTGAATGTTCGTTTGGAACGCATCGCGCATGCGCACTTTGCCGCCACAGCACTTCCGCAGCAGTCTGTGATGGGGAACGGAGTATGACGGTGCACCGCCTATCAGTGCCGCCTCATCGGTGCCCATCCGTGCCACCTCATCGGTGCCCATCAGTGCCACCTCATCTGTGCCCATCAGTGCCGCCATATCGGTGCCTGCAATTGAAGAAGAAAACTTACTTTTTTACAAAAAAAATTACAGAAAAAAATAAAAACTTTATTTTTTTCAAAATTTTCGTACTTTTTTAGTTGTTGCGCAAAAAATAAAAATTGCAGAGGTGATCAAATACCACCAAAAGAAAGCTCTATTTGTGGGAACAAAATTATACAAAAATTGTTTGGGTACAGTGTAGCATGACCGTGCAATTGTCATTCAAAATGCGACAGCGCTGTAAGCTGAAAATTGGCTTGGGCAGAAAGGTGTGTAAGTGCCTGGTATGGAAGTGGTTAATAAGCACAGTGCCTCCACTCAATTGGGGCTTGTGAATAGCAAGTGAAATCCCAATTGAGAATTATATCTTCACATCATCACAGCATTGTATTTGAAAGTCCATGTATTGAAGAAATAACATTCAGTCAACCATCCAACATAAAGTATTTTCCAAACAGGAACATAAAATCATTAACAGTCTCTATGTTTGTCTCAGTGAAGGAAAACTGCAGCACAAAAAGCACTTACACAGCCTGTGTCCTCTCCATTGTCCTTTCTCTCCTCAGATGTCTGTCTCTCTCCACCCACTTACCCACAAAACCCCTTGCCATCTTCTGCTCTTCATGATGAGACAGAGAGCACAGCAACCATACTAGAAAAGGGCAAACAAACACTGCACAACAAGAGTACACACTTGGCAAATGGGCAAAGAAACGATCGCGCGCATCACTACACATGTAAACACCGAGATGCCAGTAATCGGCGCTTCGCTTCTCGCCTCACACTGACAGGAGAGGAGAGGCGATCAGTGGGATCTTGTCACAGAGGACATCTAGGCATGTAATCATAAAGTTCCCACAGTGCAAGAAGTGAGTGCCCACCAGTGCCAGCAGTGTGCCCAGGGCCGCCATCAGGAATTTTGGGGCCCCTTACACAGCTTCAGGCATGGGCCCCCTGGAGCAGAGAACCGGAGGGGGGGGGGTTCTGCCGCATGAAATCAAGAAGCGGGGGGGGGGGGGGTGCTGCTGCTGCCGCGAATTAAGAAGCGGGGGGCCCTTTACAAAAAAAAGGGGGGTAGCCATCCGGGGCCCTGGGGACCTCTGCGCCCTTTAATAAAAAGAAAAAAAGCGAGAAATATATATATATTTTTTTTTTAAAAAGGGTGGTTGCCATCTGGGGACTTTTTTTTTATAAAAGGAAATCACAAAAAAAGGGGGCTTTCCATCCGGGACCTCTGGGCCCTTTAACCACTTGACTACTGGGCACTTAAACCCACTTAATAACCAGACCAATTTTCAGCTTTCGGTGCTCTCACATTTTGAATGACAATAACTCAGTCATACAACACTGCAACCAAATGAAATTATTGTCCTTTTTTTCCCACAAATAGAGCTTTCTTTTGGTGGTATTTTATCACCTCTGCGGTTTTTATTTTTTTCACTATAAATGAAAAAAGAACGAAAATTTTGTAAAAAAATGAATTTTTCTTCATTTCTATTATAAAATTTTGCAAAAAAGTAATTTTTCTTCATAAATTTGGCCTAAAATGTATACTGCTACATATCTTTGGTAACAAAACAAAAAAAATGTAGATATTATTTAGTCTGGGTGAAAGTTATAGGGTCTAAAAGCTATGGTACCAATTACTGAAAATTGATCAATTTGATCACATCTGATGTACTGACATCCTCTCTCATTTCTTGAGACCCTAACATGCCAGAAAAGTACAAATACCCCCCAAATGACCCCTTTTTGGAAAGAAGACATTCCAAGGTATTTAGAAAGAGGCATTGTGAGTTCTTTGAAGTTTGTAATTTTTCCCACAATTCTTTGCAAAAGCAAGATTTTTTTCATTTTTATTTTCTTTCCACAAAATTTTCATATTAGCGGGTTATTTCTCACACACAGCATATGCATACCACAAATTACACCCCAAAACACATTCTGCTATTCCTCCCGAGTATGGCGATACCCCATGTGTGGGACTTTTTGACACAGCGTGGCCACATGGAATGGCGCCAAACTTTGCGACTTAAAAATCCCCATAGGTGACGCTTTAAATATTTTTACTGGTTACATCATTTTAGTTGGAGAGGAGGTCTAGGGCCAAAATTATTGCTCTCGCTCTAACGTTCGCAGCGATACCTCACATGTGTGGTTTGAACACCGTTTTCATATGTGGGCGGGACTTGCGTATGTGGTCGCTTCTGCATGCGAGCTCACGGGGACAGGGGCGCTGTATGCCCAGAGTATTGCGGAGTATGCCCAGAGTATTGCGGAGTATTGCGGAGTATGCCCAGAGTATTGCAGAGTATGCCCAGAGTATTGCGGAGTATGCCCAGAGTATTGCAGAGTATGCCCAGAGTATTGCAGAGTATGCCCAGAGTATTGCAGAGTATGCCCAGAGTATTGCGGAGTATGCCCAGAGTATTGCGGAGTATGCCCAGAGTATTGCGGAGTATGCCCAGAGTATTGCGGAGTATTGCGGAAGTATGCCCAGAGTATTGCGGAGGTATGCCCAGAGTATTGCGGAAGTATGCCCAGAGTATTGCGGAGTATGCCCAGAGTATTGCAGAGTATGCCCAGAGTATTGCAGAGTATGCCCAGAGTATTGCAGAGTATGCCCAGAGTATTGCGGAGTATGCCCAGAGTATTGCGGAGTATGCCCAGAGTATTGCGGAGTATGCCCAGAGTATTGCGGAGTATGCCCAGAGTATTGCGGAAGTATGCCCAGAGTATTGCGGAGGTATGCCCAGAGTATTGCGGAGGTATGCCCAGAGTATTGCGGAAGTATGCCCAGAGTATTGCGGAAGTATGCCCAGAGTATTGCGGAAGTATGCCCAGAGTATTGCGGAAGTATGCCCAGAGTATTGCGGAAGTATGCCCAGAGTATTGCGGAAGTATGCCCAGAGTATTGCGGAAGTATGCCCAGAGTATTGCAGAGTATTGCCCCCCATAGTATGCCCAGAGTATTGCGGAAGTATGCCCAGAGTATTGCAGAGTATTGCCCCCCATAGTATGCCCAGAGTATTGCAGAGTATTGCCCCCCCCCCAGAGTATTGCCCCCCCCCCAGAGTATTGCCCCCCCCCCAGAGTATTGCCCCCCCCCCCCAGAGTATTGCCCCCCCCCCCCCCAGAGTATTGCCCCCCCCCCCAGAGTATTGCCCAGCATTGCAGAGTATGTGCAGCAGGGATGGCTGAGCAGGGAGGGATGGATGGATGGATCTGTGACTACATTTGTCACAGATCCAGCCTGCAGCACTGGCGCTGCCATCCGCTCCCTCTCCTCTTACACTGTACCGATCGGTACAGAGAGAGGAGGGAGGAACCGGCGTCAGCACATGACGCCGGTCTGTTTACATCTGATCGCGCCGTCATTGGACGGCGCGATCACGTGGTAAACCGCCGCTATCAGCGGCGATTTACCGTGATTCGTGACCCGCCGGGTCCTCTGGACCCGGCGGTCACGGACATTCCCGTGTGCGCGCCCCAGGGGGCGCGCGGGAGCGCGACTCTGGAATCACGTTATATAACGTGATCCCAGAGTTAAGCAACCACCTTGCCGCCGTTAGTTTTCGGCAGGTGGTTGCTAAGTGGTTAATAAAAAAGACATTAAAAAATATATATATAAAAAAGAAATAAACATTTATAAAAAAAAAAAAAAAAAAACAAGGGGCCTTCCAGGGCCCTGGGGACCTCTGGGCCCTTTAATAAAAAAAAATATATAACCAAAAAAATGTATAAAAAAAGGGGGTTTGACACATGGGGCCCTGGGGACCTCTGAGCCCTTTAATAAAAATATATCTATATATAAAATAAAATAATATAAAAAAGTAAAGCATAAAAAAAAGGGGGGTTGTCATCCGGGGGCCCTGGGGACCTCTGAGCCCTTTAATAAAAATATATCTATATATAAAATAAAATAATATAAAAAAAAGTAAAACATAAGAAAAAAAAAGGGGGGTTGTCATCTGGGGCCCTGTGGACCTCTGGAACTTTTAAAAAAATAAAAGAAAAAAAATGGCCCTTTAATAAAAAATAAAAGAAAAATATATTCAAAATATATATTTTTTAATTAAAAAAAATATTTTTTTTTATAAAAAAATAAATAAAGAGGGGGTTGCCACCTGGGGCCCTGGTGGCCTCCGTGCCCCTGTGGACCTCCGGACCCCTAAAAAAATGGCCCTTTAAAAAAAAAAAATATATATATTAAATATTTTATTTTTATAAAAATAAATAAAAAAAGGGGGTTGCCATCCGGGGCCATGGGGGCCTCCGGGCCCCTGTGGACCTCCAGACCTCTAAAAAATAAAAATAAATTGGCCCTTTAATAAAAAATTAAATAAAAATATATTCAAAAAATATATTTTTTATTCAAAAAATATATTTTTTATTCAAAAAATATATTTTTTATTCAAAAAATATATTTTTATAAAAAATAAATTAAGAGGGGGTTTCCATCTGGGGCCCTGGTGGCCTCCGGGCCCCTGGGGACCTCCGGACCCTTAAAAAATGTCCCTTTAATAAAAAAATAAAATAAAAATATATTAATTTTTTTTTTTATATAAAAAATAAATAAAAAAGGGGGGTTGCCATCCGGGGCCCTGGTGGCCTCCGGGCCCCTGTGGACCTCCGGACCCCTAAAAAAATGGCCCTTTAAAAAAATAAAATAAAAATATATTAAATATCTTTTTTTATAAAAATAAATAAAAAAAGGGGGGTTGCCATCCGGGGCCATGGGGGCCTCTAAAAAATAAAAATAAATTGGCCCTTTAATAAAAAATTAAATACAAATATATTAAAAAAAATATATTTTTTATTCAAAAAATATATTTTTTATTCAAAAAATATATTTTTTATTCAAAAAATATTTTTTTTATTCAAAAAATATTTTTTTATAAAAAATAAATTAAGAGGAGGTTTCCATCTGGGGCCCTGGTGGCCTCCGGGCCCCTGGGGACCTCCGGACCCTTAAAAAATGGCCCTTTAATAAAAAAATAAAATAAAAATATATATATTTTTTTTTTATAAAAAATAAATAAAAAAAGGGGGGTTGCCATCCGGGGCCCTGGGGGCCTCTGGGCCCCTGTGGACCTCCGGACCTCTAAAAAATTAAAAAAATTGGCCCTTTAATAAAAAATAAAATAAAAATATATTAACAAAATATATATTTTTATAAAAAAAAAATATTTTTTATAAAAAATAAATAAAAAAAAGAGAGGCTTGCCATCTGTGGCCCTGGTGGCCTCCGGGCCATCCTTACAGGTGTACTGCCTGTACCCCCCTGATGACGGCCCTGAGTGTGCCCACCAGTGCCAGCAGTGTGCCCACAAGTGCCAGCAGTGTGCCCACTAGTGCCAGCAATCAGTACCCATTAATGATGCCAGTCAGTACTGGCTAGAACTGCTGCCCATCAATGCCCAGTGCCACCTATCTGTGCCCATAAGTGCCACCCACCAGTGCCGCCTATCAGTGCTCATCAGTGCCATATATTATCAGTGCCCATAAGTGCAGTATATTCTTGCCTCCTCATCAGTGCCCATCAATGCAGCCTATCAGTGCCACCTCATCAGAGCCCATCAGTGAAGGAGAAAAATCATGTATTTACAACATTTACTGACAGAATCTAAGAAAAACTTTTTCAAAATGTTCTGTTTTTTTAGGAAAAGATAATAAAAACCAGAAGTGATTAAAGGGGTGTTCCACCCAAAAAAACTACCCTTTCTTAATCCACTCCTCACCCCCATACATGCCACATTTGGCATGTAATTTTTTGGGGGGGGGAGTGGGGGCTTCAGTAGGAGTGGGACTTCCTGTCCCACTTCCTGCTTCCGCCGAGGGGCTGGTTAGGCGATTAAGCTTAATCGCCTACACCAGCCCCCTCCCTGTAGGCGATCACATGGGACACTGACATGTCCCATGCGATCGCCTCTCCAATCAGCGGCGAGCCGCGCCGCGCACGCATGCGCAGTACGGCTCGCGCATGCGCAGTGGGTGCCCGGCCGTGAAGCCGAAGGCTGTCACGGCTGGGTGCCCACAGACAGGATGGAGACGCCGGCCGGGGAGGGGGGCAGAGGAGCGGAGCCCCGGTCGGCGCGTCGCTGGAACGCAGGAGCAGGTAAGTGAGTGTTTATTAAAAGCCAGCAGCTACACTTTTTGTAGCTGCTGACTTTTAATAAACACCATTTTTGGCTGGAACACCCCTTTAAATACCACCAAAATAAAGCTCTATTTGTGTGAAGAAAATTATAAAAAAACACTGTTAGAGCGTAGCATGACCGCGCAATTGTCATTCAAAGTGTGACAGTGCTGAAAGCTGAAAAATGGCCTGGGCAGGAAGGAGGTGTAAGTGCCCTGTATTGAGCAGGTTAAGGTTTATGAATTTTTTCTTTCATTTAAAGACCAGTGAGATACCAGAATTGCCTTTCCACCTACAGAACAAGACCCAAAACATGGAGCATAGCCTCTGCTTATGGGTAAGTGGGCATAGTCATGTGTGGAATACAGTGGTGGCTGATGTGTATTTTTTTTGAGGGGCACTAACTGCCCCCCACCCACCCCCAGTCCGCTGCCTGCCGGTCGTTCTAGCACTTACCCCATCTAGATCGTGGGCTGTGGTCAGTGGCTCCGGTGGCCTCTGCTCCAGCACGGCGGACCAGATCTAGGTGGCAGGTGGCAGGCATCAGTTCTGTGTCCTTTTCTCCAGCACAGCGGCTTCGCCGTGTGTCTCCTCTCTCCTCCTAGGCGCTAGGCATCCGATAGGATCGCCTGATGTTTTGGCCAATCAGGAAATGGGTCTTCCTGATTGGCATTGGCTATGTAGATTAGGGAGCCAGACACATGAATAGGGGGGCTGCGCCTGAAGCTCCATTAAAATTGCTGGATTGCTGGTTTACTTGTCGTGCCACCACAAGATGGCGCCAGATCACATAAGGAAGCTTAGGCTTGCAGAAGGCCGCAAAGCCGTGGCCTGAATTACCGGCCGGCGCGGCCCACCGCGATCGCATGGCGGGGACGGTGGGGGCGCACGCAGAGACACAGGATGGGGTATCTTGTGTCTCTGTGCGCCCCCACCACGCGAACGCGTTGTGCCGTGTCGGCCGGTAATTGAGGCCACGGCTTTGCGGCCTTCTGCATGCCTAAGCTTCCCCTGGCGCCAGGTCGCTAATTTTAGTCGCAAGTGCAACCGGGCACCCGGAAGGTAGGGTTTTCATTACCACCAAGATCAAAAGTGTTTGATCAACCAATCGGCTGCCTTTACATTTTAGTAAGTAGGGGAAAAAATGTATATTAACCACTTGACCATTGCAAGATTTACCCCTTTCCTGACCTTACAGGAAGACAGTGGAATTGCACAAACGTACCAAATTGGAACGAGATAGAGATGATTATACTAACAATCGAGTATACAACTGGTCTAATCCTAATTACCATCATACTTATGCCCTGTACACGCGATCGCTTCATCCGATGAAAACGGTCTGATCGATTTTTCCATCAGATATCCGATGAAGCTGACTTTCATCAGTCGTGCCTACACACCATCGGTTAAAAAAACGATCGTGTCAGAGCGCCGTGACGTAAAACACAACGACGTGCTGAGAAAAATGAAGTTCAATGCTTCCGAGCATGCGTCGACTTGATTCTGAGCATGCGTTGATTTTTAACCAATGGATTTCCCCACAGACAATGTTTTTTTTTAACCAACAGATAATTTTAAAACAAGTTCTATGTTTTTACCGATGGGCAAAAAAAAACATGGGGCCCACACACGATCGGTTGGTCTGATGAAAACGGTCCATCAGACTGTTTTCATCAGACGAACCGATCGTGTGTACGCGGCATAAGGGTCATCAGCCAATGTATCTACTACTTCTTTTTTGACCTACAACAGACCAAGCATCAAGAGGGGAAGCAAACAATACAAGAAAAGGTGTATCCAGAGGTGTAACAACCAGACTCCTGAACAGGGGCGGACTGACCATTGAGGCACTCTGGCACTGCCCGAGGGCCCCATTCCACTAGGGGGCCCCATCAGGGATGCCAGGCTCAGTAAAACCAGGGACAGTATGTAAAAATCTGTGTTTTTTTACATCTGTCCCTGATATGTCCAAAACCGACATGCTTTTGATGTGAAAATCCAGAGATTTTAGCTGCCCCGCCTCCTGGCATGGTGGCCATCTGTAAGCCCAGGGGCCCCATAATCTTCTATTGCCCGGGTGCCCCATGAGTTGTCAGTCCGCCCCTGCTCCTGAACCGTCAGAGGCATTAGAGGACAATATGGTATAGAATATCTCTTCCATTTCATTATCAGAAACTAAAGTGTAAGCTTTAAATTTTTTGGGCTTTTGCCCTAAAGAGAAAATGAACAATTTAGTGTAAATAAATTGTGACCGGATTTATATCGCTTTTATAGGCAACTTAGATGGAAAGTTTATTTTTCTTTTAAACCAGGTTTACCAGATTTAGGCATATTATCATTGTCTATTAAAAATGAAAATCTGAGAATTAAAAGTACCACTGTACCTCCTCCTACACTTTAGGGAACATATTTAACCCCTTGATCGCCAGTGACATTTTCACAGTAACCAATGCATTTTTATAGCACCAATCGCTATAAAAATGCCAATGGTCCCAAAAATGTGTCAAAGATGTCTGATGTGTCAGCTATAATAAAAATCGCAGATCGCCGCCATTACTAGTAAAAAAAAATAGGAATAAAAATGCCATAAAACTATCCCCTATTTTATAGACGCTATAACTTTTGCGCAAACCAATCAAACGCTTATTGGGATTTTTGTTACGAAAAAGATGTAGAAGAATACGTATCGGCCTAAACTGAGGAAAAAAAAAGTTTTTAATATTTTTGGGGGATATTTATTATAGCAAAAAGTAAAAAAACACAGAGGTGATAAAATACCACCAAAAGAAAGCTCTATTTGTGGGAAAAAAAGGACGTCAATTTTGTTTGGGAGCCACGTCACAATTGTCAATTAAAGACGCAATGCCGAATCGCAAAAAGTGGCCTGGTCATTGACCAGCAAAATGGTCCGGGCTGAAGTGGTTAAGAGAAAATTACCAGAATTTTTGCGATTTTCAGGCCCCGCCGTTATCCTCATATAGAAAAGGAAGAACACCAAGGCCCCTTTCACATTGCGGCGAGAGCCGCGCTGGCAGTATAGCGCCGCTAAAAATAGCGGCGCTATACCGCCGGAATTACAGCGAGTTGCGGCCGCTAGCGGTGCGGTATTAACCCCCACTAGAAGCTTCGAAAGGGTTTATACCGCCCGCAATGCGCCTCTATAGAGGCGCATTGCAGGTGGTATTGCCGCGGTTTTCCATTCTTTTCAATGGGAAGGAGCGGTGAAGGAGCTCCTCTCACCGCCCCAAAGATGCTGCTGACAGGAGTTTTTTTCACTCCCGCCAGCGCATCGCCTCAGTGTGAAAGCCCTCAGGCTTTCACATTGAGGATGCAGTGACAGAGTTTTTCAGGCGGTATAACAGCGCTATTTTTAGCGCTGTACCGCCTGAAAAACTCCTCAATGTGAAAGGGGTCTAAGGGATAGGTTGGTCAAATCTGACCAATATATACCCCACCAAGCCCATTAGTAACTTTTTTTGGATCCTGTAATACAGGGTCATACCCATGTTTATGGTGTATACAATGTAACTCCATGATTAAAGGCAAGTGTATATTCCATCCACATAAAGGGTATGATATTAAAATGAAAGGTTATTACACTTGCCAATCGTCATATGTAATATATGCAATAAAATGTCCATGTGGGTTATTATACATAGGGGAGACCATTCAAAAGGTTAGAGATAGGATAGCAAGGCACACATATTCAATCAGGGATAAATTTGTTGGCCTTATGGCCCATACACACGATCCGAATATCGGCTGACGGATCGTACGACTTTTTTCGCTTAATAATCGCGAGTAAAATAAAATAGGTTTTAAACTCACGAAAATTATCGTACGATAGAAAAAAACGATCGGAAGTGATGTCACGTGTTGTAATGTATTTGTATTGTATTGTCGGACGACGGCTGTACTGACTAAACGAAAATCGGACGATCGGACATCGGACGAGAAAAATTTTCGCGCTTGTCCGATCGAATTTAATCGGATGAACGGTCGTGATCGGCTGTCGAAAGTAGTGTACACAAGATCCGAAAATCGTACGATCCATCATCGGACGATCGTTTTCGTCCGATATTCGGATCGTGTGTATGGGCCATTAGTGAGACATTTTTTCAAGAAAGGACATTCACTCTCCCAATTAAAATTCATGGTATTGGAGGGAATGAATAAAAATAGGAGAGGTGGTGATCGGGAATTTATTCTAAAAAAGCGTGAGGTACATTGGATCAATTTTCCTGACACTATTGCCCCAAAGGGATTAAATACAGATCTGGATTTATATTTATTTATTTAGAGGATGCTATTCATACTATGTGATAGCTAGATAGTGATATGTTGTATACACATTTCTTTTGACAGATAAATGAGTTGAAGGCTTCTGTTGAAACTATGGGAGGGCTCTACGCTTTGCTAGCCATTTCCCCTCCTGTGACATAAAGATGCATAAGATAAGGATCTAATCTGCATTTGATTGACTAATCACATAATTGATTCCAAATGTGTAATAGTGAAGGTATTTAAGCCATGTGTGTAACTTCTACTTTAGATGTGTTTTTGATCTAAAGAAGGGTGTAAGCTTGTGAGCCTGAAACGTAATGAATTTTCACATTATGTAATATTTGCTTGAACTTTGGTTCAATAAAAAGATTTTTAAGTGCAGCGATCCTATGGACTTTTTCTTATATTTGGTCAGTGGGACGACCAGATTGCATTGCAATAGTTAAAGACTGGGTGCGGCTTTGCTTTACTTTGTAAAGATTAGGGTTGTCCAGATACCGATACTAGTATCGGTATCGGGACCGATACCGAGTATTTGCGGGAGTACTTGTACTCGCGCAAATGCTTCCGATGCCTAAATAGAATACTTTTTTTGTATTTATCAACATGTTCTGTGAAAATTCTTTGAGTTTTTTACTACTGCGTGACAAGAAAATAAAACATTTTTATTCATTTTTATTCTTTTATAATGTCTTGAGTTAGAGTTATTCATAATTCTAAAGAAAATATCCTTAGTCTGTATTGTGGTTTGAAAACTGTCACATGACATTTAAAAAAAGTATCGGTATTCGGTATCGGCGAGTACATGAAAAAAAAGTATCGGTACTTGTACTCGGTCCTAAAAAAGTGGCATCGGGACAACCCTAGTAAAGATATATATATATATATGTGTGTATGTATGTATGTGTATATATATATATATATATATATATATATATGTGTGTGTGTTACATTTGTAATATGTGTATACAGAGTATTAGATATTTGTTTCCAGTCAGATGTATAGTTTGCCTTACCTTTGTCGCACGACCTTTGCCTAATCCGTGCTGACACAGCTACTGAACTGGTTACATTTACTAGAAATACATAAGCCTGAAAACTGAGAACAGTAGATAACAGTAGGAGTGACTTCAAGAGGTAACACCCTGGTCAGATTGCCCTGTCTCTAGTTCATTAACCACTTGTCCACCAGGCAGGTATCATCCATATTTTGCCTGTGTGCAGAAAACATGGGCTGCTGAGTTCAGCTGAACTCGCACGGCTTCATTCTCGCAGCTCAGTGTGAACCTGGGCTTAACCACTTAAGCCCCGGACCAAAATGCAGCTAAAGGACCAGGCCCCTTTTTGCAAATTGGCACTGCGTCGCTTTAACTGACAATTGCGCAGTCATGCGACTTGGCTCCCAAACAAAATTGGGGTCCTTTTTTTCCCACAAATATAGCTATTCTTTTGGTGGTATTTGATCACCTCTGCGGTTTTTATTTTTTGCGATATAAACAAAAAAAGAGTGATAGTTTTGAAAAAAATGCAATGTTTTTTACGTTTTGCTATAATAAATATCCCCCAAAAATATATATAAAAAAAAAGTTTTTTCCTCAGTTTAGGCCAATACGTATTCTTCTACCTATTTTTGGTAAAAAAAATCGCAATAAGCGTTTATCGGTTGGTTTGTGCAAAATTTATAGCGTTTACAAAATAGGGGATAGCTTTATTGCATTTTTATAATTTTTTTTTTTTTACTACTAATGGCGGCAATCAGCGTTTTTTTTCGTGACTACGACATTGTGGCGGACATTTCGGACAATTTTGACACATTTTTGGGACAATTGTCATTTTCACAGCAAAAAAATGCATTTAAATTGCATTGTTTATTGTGGAAATTACAGTTGCAGTTTGGGAGTTAACCACGGGGGGCACTGATGGGGTTATGTGTTCCCTAATGTGTGTTTACAACTGTAGGGGGGTGAGGCTGTAGGTCTGACATCATCGATTGTATCCCCCTATAACAGGGATGACACGATCGATGCAGCTGCCACAGTGAAGCATGGGGAAGCCGTGCTCTCCCCATTCTTCAGCTCCGGGGACCTATCGATGCACTCCAGCGGCGATCGGGTCCACGAGTTCCGCGGCCCCCGTAGCTTCGGACCGGGTCACGGGCTGGGTAGTAGTCCAGGACGTACCTGTAAGTGGTTAAGATGCTTTCAGCGAAACAAGCTGCAGTGTTTGCTATATTTTCCCTTTAATGCCTAAGCCTATTTCTGACATTTGCTGTTTACAAGTTAAAATCCATATTTTTTGCTAGAAAATTACTCAGAACCCGCAAACATTGAACGAGAATCTAGAGAATAAAATGCCGATTGTTGCAATATTTAATGTCACACGGTATTTGTACAGCAGTTTTTTAAAAGCAACTTTTTGGGGAAAAAATACACTTTCATGAATAAAAAAAAAGAAAAAAACAGTAAAGTTACCCTAATGTTTTTATATAATGTGAATGATGATGTTACGCTAAGTAAATGGATACCAAACACGTCAGGCTTTAAAATTGTGCACACTCGTGGAATGGCGACAAACTACAGTACGTAAAAAAAAAATCTCCATAGGTGACGCTTTAAAAAAAATTACGATTTCCAGGTTAGAGTTATAGAGGAGGTCTAGTGCTAGAATTATTGGTCTCGCTCTGATTATCCCAGTAATACCTCACATGGGTGATTACATATGCAGGCACAACTTCCATATGCGTTTTCTTTGCAGCACAAGCTTATTTGATCACTTTTATGTAAACATCTCTTGTGACAGTAATAGGTGGTGACAGGTACTCTTTATGGAGGGATCGGCGGATATAGAAGGGCTATAATAATGTCCTCTTAAAATTTTAGGTATAAGAAAAACATTTAGGCCTCGTACACACGAGCAGACAGATTTGTTCAAATCTGTCTGTCCGACAGATTTGAACAAATCTGTCTGCTGGGATTTTGGTTTGCTCGCGTGTACACACGAGCAAACCAAAATCCCCGCCAGCAGACGGCGCGCTGACGTGTCGGTGACGTGGCGGTGACGTTGATGCCGCCACGTCACCGCACCAGGAAGTAAAACACAGACAGACTTTTTCCATTGGAAATTCCGATCGTGTGTAGCCCCATCGGAGTTTTTTCATTGGAAATTCCGATGAATTTCATCTGAGTTTAGATATAAAACATGTTCTATTTTTCTCCAATGGAATTGCAATGTGATTTGGATGGGCAAAAACCAGATCGTGTGTACGTGGCATTAGTGTAGTATTTAATTGGACATAAAATGGCAGAAACAACAATTGAACACTCACATGATTGATATGATAAAAAATCTCCAGATGGAGTGAGTATGCATCTATCCAGGTGTGCAGGGACCGCAGTATGACAGGGAGAGAAGCCGGCGCTGTCGCGCCGTGAAAGGCATGTGACCTCACTGGGAAGCAGGGCACACAACATGCTTCAGAGCATTCAGAGCTCATACTGAGCATGTTTCTCTCTATTTTAGGGCTACCTCTTAATTCCGCAAACTGCCCCCCCCCCCCATTTTATTTTGATCGTGACCAGTCTCTGTGGGAAGCCCTTGCGATTGGTCCATGCTGTCCAACAAGCCACAGTCTTCTTCAGATAGAGATGGCAAAATAGTGGGAGACCTGTGTAGAAATCATCTACATACAGGTACGGTTCTATCAGTTGCCAAACAATTCGCCACTTGTCCCCATATAGGTAGGGCATGCAGGGGGGTTTAGCTGGCTGTCCTTTCCCTCATAAATTTGGAAATCCAAGGTATAACCCGTGGCCCTGTCGCATGCCTTGTAGAACTTTACACTGTATTTGGATTCTTTACTAGGGAGGTATTGTTTGATGCCAAGTCTTCCGGTGAAGTGGACTAGGGATTCATCAATACAAATATTTATATCAGAAAACATTTGCTTGAAGCAAAAGCAAAAAAAGTTAATTAGTGGCCTAATTTTGAATAGTTTGTCATATTAAGGATGATTTTGAGGGAGGCACTGGGCATTATTATTGAAATGTAAAAATCTCATTAACATCTCGTAACGGGTTCTGGGTATAAAAGAAGAGAAGACTGGCATATGATGTATAGGTTGGGTAAACCAGTAGGCATAGAATTCTTTTTTTTTTTTGTCAGTCCCATGTTAAGGGTTAGTTTACGGAAAATTTGAAATTGCTCAACGGTGAGAGGTTTCCACACAAATGGGTGGGTATAGGAAGAATCAGGATTGCTGGCAATATATTGGCTGGTGTACAGATTACACTGCTCCACAATGTAATTCAGCAGATCATCTGTGAAACATAAGTGGAAAACATTTTTTGTCTATATCTGAGGGCCTGGCTGCACTGTAAAAGGGGGAATTACAGGTTCTGCCAAAGTAGTGAGCAGCCATGTGGGATATAAAAGTACGTCAGAGAGGCTAGTATGGGCCCTGCCTCATTGCTGTGGACGGGAGTCCCCAATACTAGCATCTGGCCTATCATGTGAGAATGCCACTGCACCAGGACTTGTACTTGCCACAGGATTTATTGTGCTGCTGGTGGATGCCTGCGCCTCCTCAGATCTCCCGAGCCTATTTATTTAGATTTTGTACTCCTCAGAATTGATTTCAGAGCCATTGCTTTCTACTGGCTGTTCCGCCTCTTGATTGTTCTTACGGGAGGCGAAAGGGGACGTCCCCCCTCCCTTCTCCCTCCGGTGCTTCTGACTCACCACTACGATCGAAGCCAGGATCATTTTTTTTTCAGGCTTCCCAGCCTAGAGGTGAAATTTGGGATCTTATTGACCCTATATCTCACTGTAAAGAGGACCTGTCATGCTATATTCCTATTACAAGGGATGTTTACATTCCTTGTAATAGGAATAAAAGTGATCAAAACATTTATTTTTGGGAAAAAAGGTGTCAAACTAAAATAAATAAAGTAAAATGAATAATATTTTTTTTTTTTTGTAAAGCGCCATTGTTCCCATGTGCTCGTTTACAGAAGCGACCGCATATGTAAGTCCCGCCCACATATGAAAACAGTGTTTAAACCACACATGTAAGGTATCTCTGCAAACGTTAGAGCGAGAGCAATAATTTGGGCCCTAGACCTCTTCTCCAACTAAAAAGATGTAACCAGTAAAAATATTTAAAGTGTCACCTATGGGGATTTTTAAGTAGCAAAGTTTGGCGCCATTGCAAAAGCGTGTGCAATTTTAAAGGGTGACATGTTGGGTATCTATTGACTCGGCGTAACTTCATCTTTCATATTATGCAAAAACATTGGGCTAACTTTAATGGGGGTTTTTTAAAGCACAAAACTGTTTTATTTCTCAAAAAAACGTGTTTTAACATTTAAAAAACATTTTTTTTGACTGCAATAGAATAGCAGCTAGTTGTCTGCAGGCCTGTGTGTCAGGTCTACAGTGTCTACTCTGCCAACTTCTGCCAGTGCACAGTGCCACTAATATCTGGTGTCACAGTAGCTTGCACACATAGTAACTAACCTGTAACCCTAACCATAACCCTGTTTGTAACCCTGACCCTAACCCTGTCTGTAACCCTAACCCTTACACTACCTGATCGATACAACATCATACCTGATGTTTTAAAGCACGTTCCAAACAATTTAGGAATGTTGGGTGATTTATGCACTTTATGGATTAAAACCTGACTCTGCGTCAACTACGTAATTTTCCATGGGAGTTTTGCCATGGATCCCCCTCCGGCATGCCACAGTCCAGGTGTTAGTCCCCTTGAAACAACTTTTCCATCACTATTGTGGCCAGAATGAGTCCCTGTGGGTTTTAAAATTCGCCTGCCCATTGAAGTCTATGGCGGAAGTTCGCGTTCGCCATTCGCGAACGCAAAATGTTATGTTTGCGACATCACTAATGTGGTATCGCCATACTCGGGAGGAATAGCATAATGTGTTTTGGGGTGCATTTTGTAGTATGCATATGCTGTGTGTGAGAAATAACCTGCTAATATGAAAATGTTGTGAAAAAAAAACAATCTTGATTTGCAAAGAATTGTGGGAAAAAATTACAACTTCAAAAAACTCACAATGCCTCTTTCTAAATACCTTGGCATGTCTTCTTTCCAAAAAGGGGTACATTTTGGGGTATTTGTACTTTTCTGGCATGTTAGGGTCTCAAGAAATGAGAGAGGCTGTCAGTACATTAGATGTGATCAAATTGATACATTTTCAGTAATTGGTACCATAGCTTGTAGACCCTATAACTTTCACTCAGACTAAATAATATCCAATTTTTTTTTAATTTTTTTTTTACCAAAGATATGTAGCAGTATACATTTTAGGCCAAATTAATGAAGAAAAATTTCTTTTTTGCCAAATTTTATAATAGAAATGAAGAAAAATTCATTTTTTTACAAAATTTTCGTTCTTTTTTTCATTTATAGCGAAAAAAATAAAGGTGATCAAATACCACCAAAAGAAAGCTCTATTTGTGGGAAAAAAAGGACAACAATTTCATTTGGTTACAGTGTTGTATGACTGAGTTATTGTCATTCAAATGTGAGAGCACGGAAAGCTGAAAATTGGTCTGGTTATTAAGGGTGTTTAAGTGCCCAGTGGTCAAGTGGTTAATAATGAATGTCAGATATCCTGTAAGAGGGCGGACTCACATATGTGTGTGAGCTCCCTTTAGATATCCAGTATCGCCATCAAGGGTACTAGTATTACCTTTGAGCGGTAGATTACCCTTTTGCTGACAAGCAATAGATGCAGAGATTCCTATGACGTGACTTGGAGCCTCAGTGATGTCCCTTCTGAGGTGAATGAGGTGAAATTAGATACACCCGTGGGGAAAATAATGAATGGAATCCACTGTGAATGTGTGTGCAGTGCAGTGTCAGGATCGTGTGCAGTCAAGTAAATTGATAACTGGCACAGTAAGAGAAGTGAAATGAGTGATAACAGCCTCCTGTACTTTATGAGTGCTACAGGGGAAATGTGTAGTGAACAGGTGTGCCACAAAATAAATATTCATATATGTGCAAATGTCAGAAAGATAATGGTAATATATAGTAATAAACAAACACAAAAAGAGCCTAAATAGGCTCTGTGAAGAGTGATATAAATATGATCAAATAGTCCTGTGCTTTACAAGGTGTCCACAGGACTGGGGTAGGAATAAACTGTGTGAATCAAAAACACTCACTAAATATGTATCTAATTCCAAGAGATAAATAAAATATGGGTGACTGGTGTGGTCTTCATGTGCTATTTCTCTTAGTGCTGGCAAAGAGTGACTTCAGTGCTCCCCCTGTGGGTCCCCACTCACCAGATGTATCTGCCCCAGATGGGGTGAAAGGCAGAAGGTGATGGGACAATTGAGCCTCTCCTCTCACGGATGGAAGAATTCTCTGCTCTTGTTCCAATGCTGGTCCCCCTTTTAGATCCTGAGGGGTATATTCCTGTGTCGTTGTATCACTTGCAAGGTATACAAACGTTTAAAAGCATAACAAGACCTGCTGCTTTTGATTCCAAGCTGAGGATGTGAGGTGCTAGCTCAGTGCGTTCCTCCACCGCAATACTCTAAGCTCGCTAGGACGTAAAGCGTGCATGCTGGTCTACTGATGCGTTTCGTCATGTGAATTTTTTAAAGGTGATGTCATCATAACATGTCCCTCGTCCTTATATATTCAGCGGCATGTAGGTCCCGCCTCCTATGGGTGTGTTAATGTGGACTCATATCCTAACTGTGTGATCTCCCATCAGCTCTTATTTGGTTTGTCTTTCCTCCCATCATTAGCCCCCTGGTGGACAGATAAGAGATAGGTATTCCCACATGCCGCTGTGTAAACCAATACAGATATTAACAGGTAAAACTTATAATCAAAAAGTAATATTTGGTAAACCAGAGTTGGGCATTGTAAAAGAGTCCATATATAGAGCAAATTAAAAAGAAGGAAATATGTATTACTCAACCCAAAATAGTAACGTATATATGAAACCTGACTATATACATGTGTAATTATATAAGCCTTCTTACTATCAGATAGTAAGTAAAGAGGAAAATCCTCTTGAGCAGTATTATTGGATGAGATTGGGATGAGTATAATATGAGCAATGATATAATGCAGATAATTCTTATTTGGAATGCACTAGCCATTAGTGTAGCATAGGGAAATAGCATTCCAAATCTTCTAATAGTGTAGCATAGGAACAATGCATACAGGGAGTGCAGAATTATTAGGCAAATGAGTATTTTGACCACATCATCCTCTTTATGCATGTTGTCTTACTCCAAGCTGTATAGCTCGAAAGCCTACTACCAATTAAGCATATTAGGTGATGTGCATCTCTGTAATGAGAAGGGGTGTGGTCTAATGACATCAACACCCTATATCGGGTGTGCATAATTATTAGGCAACTTCCTTTCCTTTGGCAAAATGGGTCAAAAGAAGGACTTGGCAGGCTCAGAAACGTCAAAAATAGTGAGATATCTTGCAGAGGGATGCAGCACTCTTAAAATTGCAAAGCTTCTGAAGCGAGATCATCGAACAATCAAGCGTTTCATTCAAAATAGTCAACAGGGTCGCAAGAAGCGTGTGGAAAAACCAAGGCGCAAAATAACTGCCCATGAACTGAGAAAAGTCAAGCGTGCAGCTGCCAAGATGCCACTTGCCACCAGTTTGGCCATATTTCAGAGCTGCAACATCACTGGAGTGCCCAAAAGCACAAGGTGTGCAATACTCAGAGACATGGCCAAGGTAAGAAAGGCTGAAAGACGACCACCACTGAACAAGACACACAAGCTGAAACGTCAAGACTGGGTCAAGAAATATCTCAAGACTGATTTTTCTAAGGTTTTATGGACTGATGAAATGAGAGTGAGTCTTGATGGGCCAGATGGATGGGCCCGTGGCTGGATTGGTAAAGGGCAGAGAGCTCCAGTCCGACTCAGACGCCAGCAAGGTGGAGGTGGAGTACTGGTTTGGGCTGGTATCATCAAAGATGAGCTTGTGGGGCCTTTTCGGGTTGAGGATGGAGTCAAGCTCAACTCCCAGTCCTACTGCCAGTTTCTGGAAGACCCCTTCTTCAAGCAGTGGTACAGGAAGAAGTCTGCATCCTTCAAGAAAAACATGATTTTCATGCAGGACAATGCTCCATCACACGCGTCCAAGTAATCCACAGCGTGGCTGGCAAGAAAGGGTATAAAAGAAGAAAAACGAATGACATGGCCTCCTTGTTCACCTGATCTGAACCCCATTGAGAACCTGTGGTCCATCATCAAATGTGAGATTTACAAGGAGGGAAAACAGTACACCTCTCTGAACAGTGTCTGGGAGGCTGTGGTTGCTGCTGCACGCAATGTTGATGGTGAACAGATCAAAACACTGACAGAATCCATGGATGGCAGGCTGCATGAGTGTCCTTGCAAAGAAAGGTGGCTATATTGGTCACTGATTTGTTTTTGTTTTGTTTTTGAATGTCAAAAATGTATATTTGTGAATGTTGAGATGTTATATTGGTTTCACTGGTAAAAATAAATAATTGAAATGGGTATATATTTGTTTTTTGTTAAGTTGCCTAATAATTATGCACAGTAATAGTCACCTGCACACACAGATATCCCCCTAAAATAGCTAAAACTAAAAACAAACTAAAAACTACTTCCAAAAATATTCAGATTTGATATTAATGAGTTTTTTGGGTTCATTGAGAACATGGTTGTTGTTCAATAATAAAATTAATCCTCAAAAATACAACTTGCCTAATAATTCTGCACTCCCTGTATAAGTTCTAAGCATTCTAAGTCTTCTAATAGGCATTGGTATATAAATATGAAAAGGTAGGAATAAGGGTAAAGCATAAAAAGAAAAAACAAAGCCTGACCTCCTCATAGTCCCACCATGCAAAGTCATAGCTGTCCTTTCGGGATATTCCCTATCCATTTTGGGTGGTGGCAGCTTGATGTGGGTATGTACCCGTTTCGGTCTGTCTTTTTGAAGAAGGTTTTGGTGCATAACTCACCCCTGTCCTTAAAGATTTGGAGGTCCAGATAGTCTATAGTTTGTGTGTGCCATTTACCTGTAAAGGTGATCCCGTATCTGTTGTTGTTGAGTTGTTGCATAAAGATTTTCAGGGATTTAGCTGTTCCATTCCACAGAAGTATTAGGTCATCTATGTAGCGCTTGTAGAGTTTCAGTTGTGGTATGTTCTTATCGTATATATGTACTCCTCCTCCCACATGTCCATAAATAGATTTGCTGCGCTCGGGGCGTAGCGTGCCCCCATAGCTACTCCCCTTGTTTGTACATAAAATTCCTTTTTGTACCAGAAATGCTTATATTCCATAGCCAATTTAAGTCCCCCCAGGATGTATAAGATTTGTTCTTGTCTCATCTCTGTAAGTTGGTGTAGAGCCGAGCCTTCTCCACCCCCTTTAGTCCATCTGGTTGTCCAATGCTGGTGTATAAAGAATCCACATCAATGGGCAGTAGGTAATTTTCTGTATCTGTAATACCCTGAATTTCCATCATTAGCTGTCTGCTATCTTTCAAATTAGATCTTCCTTTAGCCACCAGTGGCTTCAAAAATTGGTCCAATCTGGAGAAAACTGAATTGATGCCACTTATGATGGGCCTTCCTGGTGGTTTATCCAGCCTTTTATGAATTTTCGGAACCTGATATATTACTGGAGTTTTTGTAGAGTTCGATACTAGGTATCCCGCTTCCTTTTTATTAAGTCTGAGCCATGCTTCACAAACATTTTTAATTGCCTATCATAGAGGGTTCTAGAGTTACTCTTGAGTTTTTTTTATACGTATTTGCCACCTTTAATAGGTTTTCCATTTCTGTCTCATAATCTGTTTTGTTGAGTATCACTAGCCCCCCCCCCCCTGTCTGCTGGTCTGATAACCACTCCCTTTTCCCCCCAATTTTTTTGATAATTTTCCATATATTTCTATTTCCCCTTCGTTCCTTGTGTTCAAGGTGTTTAATATCCTCCTCTACCATTTTCTTAAACGCTCCCAGACATTGATTCCCTGGAGTCTGGGGGTTGAATAGTGAATTATTCTTCAGTTTCGTCTGTGTGTACACTGATTGTTCCGGTATGTGATCATCCTTATTTAGTGCAAAATACTTTTTCAGATTTAATTTTCTCATAATTTTTTGCAGATCTATATATGTGTCAAATTTATTCAGTGTCTTATCAGGTGCAAATTTAAGACCAAGGTCTAAAGCTTTCCATTCTTGAAAATGGCATTGCTCACGTTGTATATTCCTTCTCCTAAAATTCCCTTAATCTTTTTCTTTTGCCCCCATCTCTTCCCTCTGGTGCGTCTGTTCTTTCTGTATGCCATTCCTGTGGGCCATTGGCCCTCTGCCATTCTTGGGTTCTCCCCATTCTCATATTCATTTCCTGGTTGTGGTGAGTATGTTGATACAGAGGTCCTGGCCTCTTTCTACATCTCTGGGCGTGTGTTCCCATCCAGTTCCCATCCCCCCGATTCCAGGTTTGTCCTCTCCAGCATGGATTTCTGTATGGGACCTTGGGTTGCCATCGTCCTGGTGGCTTGTTGTTGTGGCCTCCCCTGGGAAAACCCCTGATACCTCTTTGTTCTGGTCTTCTATCAGGTTGTGATGTTGTTTGTCTCCAACCCCCTCATTGGGATGGAGGGGTTCTATATTTCCTTGGGGTGTTAAATCTGGTAGGGATTCTGGTGTGTCATATCTGTTGTTCATCTGAGTTTCGGTTCTGGGATGGCCTCAAATCTTAGACGTGGTCTATAGTTGTCCCCTTCAGTTCCCGCATCTACTGTTTCTTCACTAGAACTATCTTCTGAGGATATTTTTTATCAATATCTAAAGGACATTCATCTTCTGCCTGCCACTCATGGTTACTTTGTGGCTGAAACCATGTATTATCAATCAACTGTGTTTACTCTTTTTATATCATAATGGCAACAGAAACTACCCAAGTAACCCTGATCAGAAGTTTACATACCCCCATTCTTAATGTTGTGTATTGCCCCATTTAACATCAGTGACAGCTTGAAGACTTTTGTGGTATTTGTGGATGATGTTCTCTATCTTCTCAGATGGTAAAGCTGCCTATTCCTCTTGCCAAAAATCCTCCAGTCCCTGTAAATTCTTGGGCTGTCTTGCATGAACTGCAAGTTTGAGATCTCCCCAGAGAGATATTGGGGTCAGGAGACTGAGATGGCCACTCCAGAACCTTCCCTTTGTTCTGCTGTAGCCAATGACAGGTTGACTTGGCCCTGGTGTTTTGGATCATTGTCATGTTGAGAAAGTCCAAGTACGTCCCATGCGCAGCTTCCTGGCTGATGAATGCAAATGTTCCTCCAGGACTTTTTGATAACATACTGCATTCATCTTGTCATCAATTTTGACCAAATTTCCTGTGCCTTTGCATCAAACACATCCCCAAAACATCAGAAATCCACCTCCGTGTTTCACAGTAGGAATGATGTACCTTTCAACATGGGCCTTGTTGACTCCTCTCCAAATGTAACATTTATGGTTGTGGCCATAAAGCTCAATCTTTGTGCCAGAAGGTTTGAGGCTTGTCTCTGTGCTGTTTGGCATATTGTAAGTGGGATACTTTGTGCCATTTGCGTAGTAATGGCTTTCTTCTCGCGACTCAACCATGCAGCCCATGCCCCTGTATTTCATCCTAAAGTTATTTGTGGGTTTTTCTTTGCATCCCGAACAATTGTCCTGGCAGTTGTGGCTGAAATTTTAGTTGGTCTACCTGACTGTGGTTTGGTTTCAACAGAACCCCTCATTTTCCACCTCTTGATTAGAGTCTGAACACTGCTGATTGGCATTCTCAATTCCTTGGATATCTTTTTATATCCCTTTTCTGTTTTATACAGTTTAACTACCATTTCCCACAGATTCTTTGACAATTATTTTGCTTTCCCCATGACTCAGAATCTAGAAATGTCAGTGCAGCAGTGAATAAAGGTGCAAGGGTATGTCAGGAGTCCATAAACTCATTGACCTTTTATACACACACACCAATTACAAGCAAACAGATCACAGGTGAGGATGGTTACTTTTAATAGCCATTCAAACCTCTTTGTGTCAACTTGTGTGTATTTTATAAGGCCAAAATCACCAGGGTATGTAAACTTTTGATCAGGGCCATTTGGGTAGTTTCTGTTGTGAATATAATATAAAAAGAGTAAACACCGTTGATTGATAAAAATATGGCTTCAGCCAAACACTAACCATGAATGAAAGAAACGTTTTTGGGTAATATTCATATTGTCTGAAAAATGGCCAAGAAATCAACTTATGAGCACAAATGCATATATGTGTATATACTGTATGTATTTATCATTCTCACATGTCATTTTCTAAAAGGAATATCACTTTACAAAAGCTTGAAAATTAGCTCCTGGCTGTAGGTCCATTGGCTGTAGGAGCAGATGCACAATTGTACTGAATATGCTTGTCTGAAAGTCTTATTTGCATGTAGTCTTATTTCCAAATCCTGTGTCCAAATCATTAAATTAAGTACTACATTAATTTGGAGTGTCAATATTTTTGAATCTTGTGGATGGATTAGCTTTGAAATGGTTTACAGTGTTTTCCATCATACTAAGGGATTGTGTTTAACATTGTGATTAACATTAGTTTGCTCACTAAGCGTACAGTGCAGTCAACTTATCTGAGCATTTAGCTAAACTAAGTATTTTCTCAAAGTCCCATAAACTCTTCTTTTTTATCTGTACACCAAAGGTTACTTTAAGCAAGTAATGTATAAGCCTTAAAAAACTATTAACCCTTGAAATGAATGCTTATCCTATTTGAAATGAAAAGTAAAGTTTATGTTAATATAAGTTAACTAAGGAAGTCCTATTTTTTAAGATAATTAATGAAAAAATGTGTTTGTAGTAAGAACGTAATGATTTTAGTGAAGATAAATGCTGTTCATTTTCTAGGAATATGATTATGTCCCTCAGGTTTTTGTAACTATCATAGACCTCCTATAGTTAGTTTTCAATAAGGTTGCACATCCTTCTCTCAGGCAGATTGATGTCCAAAACACTGGAGACCTATAATGGAGGTAAGCAAGGTATCAGGTGAGGCTCTGCTTGGCTGAGGGGGGCTTTCCTTGGTGCTATATGCTACTTCAGTGGTCGTTGGACTATAATGTATGTCTGACTCAACGGGTGCTGAGTAATCAGACCAAATGCCCCTTGCCTGGTGTTTTCAGTAAGACATTGCTCAGTATTGATGACATTTCTCTGGCAAGGTATGCTGGACCTTCAGAGCACATGCTACAAAGATGTCACTGGCTGCATTCAAGGTAAATATCTCCTAAACAGTGCACGTATAGGAGAATATTTTTACCTACTATAATAAGGCTTACCTGTAAGTAAAAATGACCAAGTGGCGTTTTTCAACTGCTTTAATGATAAGGCTATATGAAGTTACATTGCTATATGTTATGTATTTAAATAGTGACCTCTGGTGGAGTGGAAGAAACCTACTAAAGTAAAGTGTGTTTTTGTATTGGCTGCCTAATTGAATTGAGATGTAACAGTTATGTGTGAGAAAGTTAAACAAGAGTATTGTACACATGAAAGAGATTTTAGTTATGATGGATGTGCAAGGGGAGATTCATGATACCATCTATCATAACTCAGATCTCTCAGAACAAATAGGTAACATATTTTATAATTGAATGAAATTGGGAAATGCTCTAAAAAGGTTTACGCAAAATGTTAACGTGATCATGTGTTGCTTTAGAAAAATATATAAAAATGCGATAAGAAATTTTTCAGATACTCTTTTTGTTCTCCTAAGCAAAAAAATTAATGGGGCCTCAAGAGAGAATGAATGGAAAAAAAGCTGCTGCATTTTACGGGTATATCTCTTCTGACAAACATCAAATTCCAAAAGTGCGATCTGAAAAGAGCTTATCTTAAAGGACTTTGGATCATTGGACTTTTGTATGTGTTTTATGCTTGCAACCAAGGCATGGATCGAGAAATTTAAAGATCTCGAGGACAGTTTGAATGCTAAAGACTGCGCATAGAAATTGATAAGCTGCCAACACTCCACTAGACAATATAGTGCAAAGAAACATGTAAACAAATTAGTGTAGCACTGAAAATGGTGAATATAAAAGTAATTGAAACGTACAAATAAAACATACAAGGTGAATGTCAATTCAACAGTGAACATGCGTGAATGAACAACCCATACAGTGTATATACAAGTGCAAAAAATTATATAAAAAAACAATCAAAAGTCCAAATTCAAGTGGATACACCAAGAGGCGGTTAAACCGAAGAATAAACAACCATAGAAAGTCTCTCTTGACGTGTACAGGAAATTGATAAAATATTGATCCCAAAAAGTGCAGTAGAAAGGTTGGCACGTTTACCAGAGATGATGGGCATGTACTATATAGCTGGTGTGACAAACAAACATTGGTGAGGATAAACCTCAATGAAATCCACTGCAGGAGGACGCTGTAAGCAGGATAAGACCCATCCGATATTCCCCCAAAGGTTCCCGGTAGCAAGACACAGACTCCAAAACTTGCGGTGACCCACATCAAAGGATGCATGAAAAAATGTGCATGAAAAAATAGAACTGCACATACTGTAATACCGTTTGGTATATTTATTATAAAAAAATGGGTTTACACTTACAAAAATACGGATTAAACAAGCTTGTAACATGTAACATGCAATGTTTCCACGAAATTCACATTGTACATTTATTCATTTACTTTAAGGCCGCGTACACACGAGGGGATATGTCCGCTGAAAATGGTCCGATGGACCGTTTCAGCAGACATCTCCGCTCGTGTGTATGGGCTAGCGGACAGATTTCTCCACCCGACAGATTTCAAAGCATGCATTTGAAATCCCATCCAGTGGGAATCTGTCCGCCCCCGACATGTCTGCTGGTTAGTACAACTTTACCAAGCAGACATGTCGTCCTCCCCCACCGCCGCCGCCGCCGACATGGGATGTCGGCGCATGCGCGGAAGTGTATTTCAAACTTTCCTGGTGCGGTGACGTGGCGGTGACGCGGCGGCGTCAACGTCACCGCCGCATCACCGCGCCCGCTGGCGGCGGGGAATTTGATCCGATGGTGTGTACACGCCATCGGATCAAACTCCCGATCGGACATATCCGATGGAAATGGTCCGCGGACCGTTTTCATCGGATATGTCCGATGGTGTGTACGCGGCCTTATATTCACCATTTTGAGTGCTACACTAATTTGTTTACAAGTTTGAATTCTGGTCTGCAAATATTATTGCTTCCTGTTTACCTAGTGCGTGAATGCTTTTGTGGAAACTAATAAAGCTGAATGACGTTCCTGTATAACCACTTAGAGATATTGGTCAAAATAATGGAGAGAGTTCTCCAATCTTATAGGTAAGGCTAGCTTATCTATAAGGTTTTGGCAGTTGCGGCTGCTCCATTAGGGGCACCCCCCCAATCCATACCCCTAATCTACATGCAAAAAAAATACAATTTACACAACATATTACAACATTTTAATGTACGTTTTTTTTCTCCATTGTAGTGAATAAGTATGTCGCCACAATGGCGGATCAATTGTAATTGCAAAGCTATCAGTTTATAACACAATTCTCCATCTTGTGGTTAAACTGATTTACTACATTCAATGACCCATATTTATTGAAATGGAAGGCCAGTATTAGATAACTACATATTTTGATGGGCTTTGGTGATGGATGTATTAGACTAGTTAGTTATCTACATAGAATGCATTGAAAAAAAAATAAAAAATAAATAAAAAATATATAATTGGAATCATGGTTTAAGAATAAATTAAGGATACTCGATGATGCTTGGTTTTATATACATTTAATACTTAGTGATGAAACAGTTTAGGCCCAGTTCCATGTTTAACCCCTGAGCTCAACGTTTGGAGCTCAAATATCCATCTGATCTTGTTTTGGGATATTCTTAAAACATGTTAGAACCCTTCCAGTGCCCCTTAATGCTATCAATAGCATAGATGGTCATCTCTGCAGGGTGTTGTGATGTTTCAGTCTACAATGATTTGAGACGCAGTGTTTAAAGAATCCCTTACGTATGTTTGTGATATGCTCACTAATACGTTTAGTTAGGGTTCTTGATGTCCTTCCTACATATTGTTACCCGCAGGTACATTCCATAACGTATGTGACATTCTTTGTCTCACACGTGATTACATTTTTGATGGGGTATTGTTTAAGTGTTTGGTGGTAAATGAATGTGGATCTCTTCCTAGGTGGTGGTTTAGTACTCCTGCAGGGACCACACTTACCACACCGATAAAACCCTTTATATCCGATGTTTCCTGATGCTCTTTTCTAGATGTTTGTACTCTTTATTAAAACCTGTGATAAATTACATATCATAAGGTTTAGGCTCTCTTTCTGACTTTATTTTCCAAGAGTGTTTTCCTATCCATTTCTTTTACTGTCTTTACTTACCATTTGTAGGTTCTCTTGGGGGTATCCTTCATCTATAAACCTGTTGATCAGTATATCAGTTTGTTCTATGTAATCGTTAATGCAGTAACAGTCACTTTTAATGTGCAAAAAAATGACCCTTGGAAAAGGCTATCTTTCATTTTGGATGGTGACAACTCCTCACAGGAATGTATCCATTCCTGTCGGTGTTTTTAAAATGGGTTTTACTATTGAGTTTGTGACCATCCTTGAAAATGTTCAGATCCAGGAAATCAATTTGTTGTTTCTGCGCATTAACCATAAAGCTTATAACATACTCATTATTATTGATATGGCCTATAAAGTCATCAAGGGCACTTCCTGTTCCTTGCCAAATTATTAAAATGTCATCTATGTAACCTTCGATATAATCAAAGGTACAGCCATGATTTCCAATGTATTGCTTCACTCTCCCGTTTGTTAAGAAAATTGTTGGCTACACTGGGGGCATATTTGGCCCCCATAGACACTCCTTGTATTTGGTTGTAGTGTTGCCCTCCATACCAGAAGTAGTTTTTGGTCAACTAACTTTAGACTATTCAGTAAGATCTGTTTGTGTTTTAATTTTAAATTAGTAAATTTGTTTAGTGCCCATTTAACTGCCTTCATAGAATCAGTTTATCTTATGTTGTTGTACAGTGATTCTATGTCCACTGTCACCAATATACTCTGTTCATCTACTCCAGCCTGTTCCAAACTGTTAAGGATATATTTGCTGTCCTTGAGGTAGGGTGGGCCATTGGCCGCAAGGGGTTTACATAGATATCCAGATAGTCCCTTAATTCGGAGAAAAGGGAGTTTATGCCACTAAGAATAGGTCTAACTGGTGGTTTGGTACCATTCTTATGTACTTTCTGTACTTGGCACAATACTGCCATAACTGGTGCACCAGGGACCAAATATAGTTTTTCTTTATTGTTGAGAATACCGTCTATGTTAGCTTGATTGACCAATTCCTGCAGTGAGGTTTTTAAAACCTTGGTGGGACTTGATCTTTGGTAGTATGTAAAGTTTTTGGTAGTACTGTATGTATTCCCAGTGATAAGAGTACCTATCTCTTGTTCGTAATCCACTTTATTCAATATAACTATACCCCCCCCCCCCCTTGTCCGCTGGGCGGATAACTAATTTTTTTCATTTTTCAATAACTCTATATTTTCCTAAGATTTTATCCCATTTAATATCTTCTAGCAAGGAGCATAGTTTATGGAAGTTGGCTCTTTTGAAATTCAGTGTTTTTGTATTACCCTTATGTTTCCTATGTGTGTTATTTATGCTGAAACTAATTGACCGGTGATCGGCGATCGACCGGCTGTTTCCTAAATTGCACCATATTGTTGGTAATCAGTAGGTTTAGTAATGCTTTGTTTCCTGTTGGTGCATTTACCATCTGACCCATGAAATTGTCCTACAAGGCATTAGGCAATGGCCAGCTTTAGACAAATGTGCGGTTCCTTCGGCCCAGTCTATATCTGGATAATTAAAATCCCCATTATAATGGCACTTCCCATCCTTGTCCACCTCCATCTTCTCCCTCTGATTAGGGGGTCTATAGCACACTCCCAGTATTACTTTTCCCCTGGTTTTCTCCCTTTTTAGCTCTACCCATAAGGATTTAACCTCCTTCCTTGCTCCATTAGTGATGTTGTCCCTCACATTTACTTGTACATTGTTTTTGATATAGAGGCATACCCCTCCCCCTTTTTAACCCTCCCTATCTCTGCAATATAAGGAATACCCTTCAATGGTTGCCAGCCAATCATGAGAGCTATTAAACCAAGTTTCTGAAATACCCACAAGTTCTCCCATCTTGTCCGCCAGACTCCTGGCATTGGTAGACATGTCACGTAGTTTAGTCTGGACACATACTATCTCCTTATTGGGTGTTCTGAGGTTGCAAATAGGACTTGTTACTGTACTTACCTTGGGTTTAGGTGCAGTAGTCACCCTACCACTAATTCCCCCCCATTGCCTAGTTTAAAACCCACTCTAACTTTCCATTCATCTTCCCTCCCTTATTAAATGTTAAATATTAGAAAATTTACCATTTTAAGAAAAAAATAAGTTAATTTCTAAATTGAGGGCAGCAACACGTCTCAAAAAACTCAACCATGCAGCCCATGCCCCTGTATTTCATCCTAAAGTTATTTGTGGGTTTTTCTTTGCATCCCAAACAATTTTCCTGGCAGTTGTGGCTGAAATTTTAGTTGGTCTACCTGACTGTGGTTTGGTTTCAACAGAACCCCTCATTTTCCACCTCTTGATTAGAGTCTGAACACTGCTGATTGGCATTCTCAATTCCTTGGATATCTTTTTATATCCCTTTTCTGTTTTATACAGTTTAACTACCATTTCCCACAGATTCTTTGACAATTCTTTTGCTTTCCCCATGACTCAGAATCTAGAAATGTCAGTGCAGCAGTGAATAAAGGTGCAAGGGTATGTCAGGAGTCCATAAACTCATTGACCTTTTATACACACACACTAATTATAAGCAAACAGATCACAGGTGAGGATGGTTACTTTTATTAGCCATTCAAACCTCTTTGTGTCAACTTGTGTGTATTTTATAAGGCCAAAATCACCAGGGTATGTAAACTTTTGATCAGGGCCATTTGGGTAGTTTCTGTTGTGAATATAATATAAAAAGAGTAAACACCGCTGATTGATAAAAATATGGCTTCAGCCAAACACTAACCATGAATGAAAGAAACGTTTTTGGGTAACATTCATATTGTCTGAAAAATGGCCAAGAAATCAACTTATGAGCACAAATGCATATATGTGTATATACTGTAGGTATTTATCATTCTCACATGTCATTTTCTAAAAGGAATATTTTACATTTGAAAATTAGCTCCTGGCTGTAGGAGCAGATCGAGCACACTGAATATGACAATTGTCTGAAAGCTTGAAAATGTAGTCTTATTTGGGAAGGTCTGTGTCCAAATCCTTGACATATCTTGGACTACATTAAATTAAGTATACTGGAATTTGGAGTGTCAATATTTTTGAATCTTGTGGATTAGCTTTGAAATGGTTTACAGTATTTTCCATCATACTAAGGGATTGTGTTTAACATTGTGCTTAACATTAGTTTGCTCACTAAGCGTACAGTACAGTCAACTTATCTGAGCATTTAGCTAAACTAAGTATTTTCTCAAAGTCCCATAAACTCTTCTTTTTTATCTGTACACCAAAGGTTACTTTAAGCAAGTAATGTATAAGCCTTAAAAAACTATTAACCCTTGAAATGAATGCTTATCCTATTTGAAATGAAAAGTAAAGTTTATGTTAATATAAGTTAACTAAGGAAGTCCTATTTTTTAAGATAATTAATGAAAAAATGTGTTTGTAGTAAGAACGTAATGATTTTAGTGAAGATAAATGCTGTTCATTTTCTAGGAATATGATTATGTCCCTCAGGTTTTTGTAACTATCATAGACCTCCTATAGTTAGTTTTCAATAAGGTTGCACATCCTTCTCTCAGGCAGATTGATGTCCAAAACACTGGAGACCTATAATGGAGGTAAGCAAGGTATCAGGTGAGGCTCTGCTTGGCTGAGGGGGGCTTTCCTTGGTGCTATATGCTACTTCAGTGGTCGTTGGACTATAATGTATGTCTGACTCAACGGGTGCTGAGTAATCAGACCAAATGCCTCTTGCCTGGTGGGCAGTTTGTGTTTTCAGTAAGAAATTGCTCAGTATTGATGACATTTCTCTGGCAAGGTATGCTGGACCTTCAGAGCACATGCTACAGTGATGTCACTGGCTGCATTCAAGGTAAAAATCTCCTAAACAGTGCACGTATAGGAGAATATTTTTACCTACTATAATAAGGCTTACCTGTAAGTAAAAATGACCAAGTGGGGTTTACAACTGCTTTAATGATAAGGCTATATGAAGTTACATTGCTATATGTTATGTATTTAAATAGTGACCTCTGGTGGAGTGGAAGAGACCTACTAAAGTAAAATGTGTTTTTGTATTGGCTGCCTAATTGAATTGAGATGTAACAGTTATGTGTGAGAAAGTTAAACAAGAGTATTGTACACATGAAAGAGATTTTAGTTATGATGGATGTGCAAGGGGAGATTCATGATACCATCTATCATAACTCAGATCTCTCAGAACAAATAGGTAACATATTTTATAATTGAATGAAATTGGGAAATGCTCTAAAAAGGTTTACGCAAAATGTTAACGTGATCATGTGTTGCTTTAGAAAAATATATAAAAATGCGATAAGAAATTTTTCAGATACTCTTTTTGTTCTCCTAAGCAAAAAATGTAATGGGGCCTCAAGAGAGAATGAATGGAAAAAAAGCTGCTGCATTTTACGGGTATATCTCTTCTGACAAACATCAAATTCCAAAAGTGCGATCTGAAAAGAGATTATCTTAAAGGACTTTGGATCATTGGACTTTTGTATGTGTTTTATTTTTGCAACCAAGGCATGGATCGAGAAATTTAAAGATCTCGAGGACAGTTTGAATGCTAAACACTGCGCATAGAAATTGATAAGCTGCCAATACCCCACTAGACAATATAGTGCAAAGAAACATGTAAACAAATTAGTGTAGCACTGAAAATGGTGAATATAAAAGTAATTGAATAAAATGTACAAGTGAATGAACAACCCATGCAGTGTATATACAAGTGCAAAAAATTATATAAAAAAACAATCAAAAGTCCAAATTCAAGTGGATACACCAAGAGGCGGTTAACCGAAGAATAAACAACCATAGAAAGTCTCTCTTGACGTGTACAGGAAATTGATAAAATATTGATCCCAAAAAGTGCAGTAGAAAGTGATAAGGTTGGCACGTTTACCAGAGACGATGGGCATGTACTATATAGCTGGTGTGTCAAACAAACATTGGTGAGGATAAGAAAGAAAAAAGTGTAGCGCTAAAAATAAACAGAGACTACTGCTTATGTAGCTCCTTTAACACAAATTGTCCATGTGTATAAAAAAAGTTCAAATAGCAGTCCAGAAACTTCTATTCACCACCGATAGTGACACACTGGATAATGTGACAGGTACAAAGGGATCCACCACCAATAAAACAAAACCTTTTGAAGGCTTACCAGAAGATGGGGATCTGAATGAGCGTATACTCATCAGATCTAGCAGGCTTCAATGAATATCCTCGATCCAAGTGTATTTAAGAGCTCCTGGGATATCGTCAGAGATGAAGTGATGAATCCACGGGAACCATTTGTTTGTTTTTTAGTGAAAAAGCTCAAATGAAGTGATTACCATGCAAGGTAATAGTGACCAAAGGAAAAAATAAAAATAAAAGTGCACATAGCGTAATTCTGTATTACAGGTAAAAAAAAATTTAATAAAAAGTTGCACTTACATTGAAGTAGAATACAAACAAGCGCTTAGAAATACAGCAGTAAGGTCAGTGGGGTCTCCCAACGCGTTTCGTTCCCTTAGAACGTCATCTGGGGCACCTCAACCAAATCCACTGCAGGAGGACGCTGTAAGCAGGATAAGACCCATCCGATATTCCCCCAAAGGTTACCGGTAGCAAGACACAGACTCCAAAACTTGCGGTGACCCACATCAAAGGATGCATGAAAAAATGTGCATGAAAAAATAGAACTGCACATACTGTAATACCGTTTGGTATATTTATTATAAAAAAATGGGTTTACACTTACAAAAATACGGAATAAACAAGCTTGTAACATGTAACATGAAATGATTCCACGAAATTCACATTGTACATTTATTCATTTACTTTTATATTCACCATTTTGAGTGCTACACTAATTTGTTTACAAGTTTGAATTCTGGTCTGCAAATATTATTGCTTCCTGTTTACCTAGTGCGTGAATGCTTTTGTGGAAACTAATAAAGCTGAGTAACGTTCCTGTATAACCACTTAGAGATATTGGTCAAAATAATGGAGAGAGTTCTCCAATCTTATAGGTAAGGCTAGCTTATCTATAAGGTTTTGGCAGTTGCGGCTGCTCCATTAGGGGCACCCCCCCAATCCATACCCCTAATCTACATGCAAAAAAAAATACAATTTACACAACATATTACAACATTTTAATGTACGTTTTTTTTTCCATTGTAGTGAATAAGTATGTCGCCACAATGGCGGATCAATTGTAATTGCAAAGCTATCAGTTTATAACACAATTCTCCATCTTGTGGTTAAACTGATTTACTACATTCAATGACCCATATTTATTGAAATGGAAGGCCAGTATTAGATTGTACATATTTTGATGGGCTTTGTGATGTGTATTAACTTTAGTTATCTGTTGGTTGATTGAAAAAATATTAAATATTAAAAATATATAATTGGAATCATGGTTTTAAATGGGTACTCGATGATGCTTGGTTTTATATACATTTAATACTTATGTGATGAAACAGTTTAGGCCCAGTTCCATGTGAATTAACCCCTGAGCGTTTCAACGTTTGGAGCTCAATATCCATCTTTTTTGGGGATTCTTAAAACATGTTAGAACCCTTCCAGTGCTTGCTATCAATAGCATAGATGGTCATCTCTGCAGGGTGTTGTGATGTTTCAGTCTACAATGATTTGAGACGCAGTGTTTAAAGAATCCCTTACGTATGTTTGTGATATGCTCACTAATACGTTTAGTTAGGGTTCTTGATGTCCTTCCTACATATTGTTACCCGCAGGTACATTCCATAACGTATGTGACATTCTTTGTCTCACACGTGATTACATTTTTGATGGGGTATTGTTTAAGTGTTTGGTGGTAAATGAATGTGGATCTCTTCCTAGGTGGTGGTTTAGTACTCCTGCAGGGACCACACTTACCACACCGATAAAACCCTTTATATCCGATGTTTCCTGATGCTCTTTTCTAGATGTTTGTACTCTTTATTAAAACCTGTGATAAATTACATATCATAAGGTTTAGGCTCTCTTTCTGACTTTATTTTCCAAGAGTGTTTTCCTATCCATTTCTTTTACTGTCTTTACTTACCATTTGTAGGTTCTCTTGGGGGTATCCTTCATCTATAAACCTGTTGATCAGTATATCAGTTTGTTCTATGTAATCGTTAATGCAGTAACAGTCACTTTTAATGTGCAAAAAAAATGACCCTTGGAAAAGGCTATCTTTCATTTTGGATGGTGACAACTCCTCACAGGAATGTATCCATTCCTGTCGGTGTTTTTAAAATGGGTTTTACTATTGAGTTTGTGACCATCCTTGAAAATGTTCAGATCCAGGAAATCAATTTGTTGTTTCTGCGCATTAACCATAAAGCTTATACCATACTCATTATTATTGATATGGCCTATAAAGTCATCAAGGGCACTTCCTGTTCCTTGCCAAATTATTAAAATGTCATCTATGTAACCTTCGATATAATCAAAGGTACAGCCATGATTTCCAATGTATTGCTTCACTCTCCCGTTTGTTAAGAAAATTGTTGGCTACACTGGGGGCATATTTGGCCCCCATAGACACTCCTTGTATTTGGTTGTAGTGTTGCCCTCCATACCAGAAGTAGTTTTTGGTCAACTAACTTTAGACTATTCAGTAAGATCTGTTTGTGTTTTAATTTTAAATTAGTAAATTTGTTTAGTGCCCATTTAACTGCCTTCATAGAATCAGTTTATCTTATGTTGTTGTACAGTAATTCTATGTCCACTGTCACCAATATACTCTGTTCATCTA
Organism: Rana kukunoris; assembly: GCA_029574335.1. Taxonomy (NCBI): domain Eukaryota; kingdom Metazoa; phylum Chordata; class Amphibia; order Anura; family Ranidae; genus Rana; species Rana kukunoris. Next base: position 510,955,917 of record CM056050.1, read on the forward strand.
CTCCAGCCTGTTCCAAACTGTTAAGGATATATTTGCTGTCCTTGAGGTAGGGTGGGCCATTGGCCGCAAGGGGTTTAAATAGATATCCAGATAGTCCCTTAATTCGGAGAAAAGGGAGTTTATGCCACTAAGAATAGGTCTAACTGGTGGTTTGGTACCATTCTTATGTACTTTCTGTACTTGGCACAATACTGCCATAACTGGTGCACCAGGGACCAAATATAGTTTTTCTTTCTTGTTGAGAATACCATCTATGTTAGCTTGATTGACCAATTCCTGCAGTGAGGTTTTTAAAACCTTGGTGGGACTTGATCTTTGGTAGTATGTAAAGTTTTTGGTAGTACTGTATGTATTCCCAGTGATAAGAGTACCTATCTCTTGTTCGTAATCCACTTTATTCAATATAACTATACCCCCCCCCCCTGTGTCCGCTGGGCGGATAACTAATTTTTTTCATTTTTCAATAACTCTATATTTTCCTTTTCCTAAGATTTTATCCCATTTAATATCTTCTAGCAAGGAGCATAGTTTATGGAAGTTGGCTCTTTTGAAATTCAGTGTTTTTGTATTACCCTTATGTTTCCTATGTGTGTTATTTATGCTGAAACTAATTGACCGGTGATCGGCGATCGACCGGCTGTTTCCTAAATTGCACCATATTGTTGGTAATCAGTAGGTCTAGTAATGCTTTGTTTCCTGTTGGTGCATTTACCATCTGACCCATGAAATTGTCCTACAAGGCATTAGGCAATGGCCAGCTTTAGACAAATGTGCGGTTCCTTCGGCCCAGTCTATATCTGGATAATTAAAATCCCCATTATAATGACACTTCCCATCCTTGTCCACCTCCACCTTCTCCCTCTGGTTAGGGGGTCTATAGCACACTCCCAGTATTACTTTTCCCCTGGTTTTCTCCCTTTTTAGCTCTACCCATAAGGATTTCACCTCCTTCCTTGCTCCATTAGTGATGTTGTCCCTCACATTCACTTGTACATTGTTTTTGATATAGAGGCATACCCCTCCCCCTTTTTAACCCTCCCTATCTCTGCAATATAGGGAATACCCTTCAATGGTTGCCAGCCAATCATGAGAGCTGTTAAACCAAGTTTCTGAAATACCCACAAGTTCTCCCATCTTGTCCGCCAGACTCCTGGCATTGGTAGACATGTCACGTAGTTTAGTCTGGACACATACTATCTCCTTATTGGGTGTTCTGAGGTTGCAAATAGGACTTGTTACTGTACTTACCTTGGGTTTAGGTGCATTAGTCACCCTACCACTAATTCCCCCCATTGCCTAGTTTAAAACCCACTCTAACTTTCCATTCATCTTCCCTCCCTTATTAAATGTTAAATATTAGAAAATTTACCATTTTAAGAAAAAAATAAGTTAATTTCTAAATTGAGGGCAGCAACACGTCTCAAAAATCTTGGGACAGGGAAACAGAAAGTTGGTAAAGTACGAACCCAGATTCGGCAGGGCCATTTTTAATGTGGTGTTTATTTTCAAACATTCCCATAGACACACTCCTAAACATTGTGGACAGCCTTCCCAAAAGAGTTGAAGCTGTTATAGCTGCAAAGGCTGGACCAACTCAATACCGAACCCTACGCACTAATGCCGTGTACACACAATCGGTTCTTCTGATGAAAACAGTCCGATGGACCGTTTTCATCAGACGAACCGATCGTGTGTGGGCCCCATCAGTGAAAAAATGTAGAACCTGGTTTAAAATGATCGTCTGTAGGCAAGTCCGTCGGTTAAAAATCCATGCATGCTCAGAATCAAGTCGACGCATGCTCGGAAGCATTGAACTTCATTTTTCTCTGCACGTCGTTGTGTTTTACATCACCGCGTTCTGACACGAACAAGTTTTTAAATGATGGTGTGTAGGCAAGACTGATGAAACTCAGCTTCATCGGATATCTGATGAAAAATCCATCGGTCCGTTTTCATCGGATGAACTGATCGTGTGTACAGGGCATAAGACTGGAATGTCATTAAAGGTCAAGTGCGTGTAAACTCAATATATTTGAATATTTATAGCTTAAACATTGATATTTGCACTTAAAAGTGCAATTTTATGTACTTTGTTAAAGTGTCAGTAAAAATGTGACTGTTAGTAAATGTCATGATTTTTGTCAGTAAAAAAATGGTGCTGTTTGTAAATTTTGGGTGTCCTGTAATTTCACTTCAGGGGGGTTGGCACCACTGGGGGGGTCTCCTTAATGGGGCACAGACAGCAATAAAAACTGACAGATGTTCCAATCCCTCTGCACTCTATCCAAAACTAAACAAAAAAAGGCTTTGCCTTTGTTATAATTTAATCTATATTCATATCGTTTTTTATCTTAGCAATAAACATGACTGAACTGATGACTGAGGAAATAGATGGGAAATTTTCCTTTGTGAATGGGGTATTAACAAAGAATACAAAAAAACAATCCATTCACTGGTCCTATTCAGGCATATTACCAAACAATTGTACTTTCCTGCTTAGGAAGTACAGTTCAGCCACCCACTGAAATCTAGGAACACTTGATGCTGAACTCCAGCTATATGTGCAAGTGATCTGCAGCCATGTAGGAGGTTCTCCACTATCAGAAACCGTAAGTGTATAGCCGGACAAGAGCCTAATGCGCACAATACCCAGCTCCTGCAGGGAGTACCTCTCCAATTGCTACCAGGTTATTCCAGTTGTAGTGGGGTGGCATAGGAGATGGGTTCCTGGCCAATCACCAGGTGAACATAAAGGAAAAAAATAGGACTGAAAAAACAAAACAAATTCAGCCACCACTTTCAATGATTGGTAAGCTACAATATATGTTTTTGGGTTTGGTTACTCTTTAATATACAGTCAGAAGTGTGCCTTTTTCACTGCAAACCAACATTCTAGAAATTTGTTCTAAAATCCTCAAGTTCAGCATCAAATCCACATGTCTTAAGCCTGGTATACACGATCAGATTTTCCGCGGACAAAATGAAGTAACAGTAATCCATCTTGACCTCAGGAGACTGGAGATAGTTGTTCTGCATCCCCTGTAGATATCCCAAGAAATAAGGTTTCCCTGGATAATCCCACCATCAGGTTAATGGTACACAGTTATATTTTATTTTTACCCACAAGCACATACAATTTTTGTAAGCCATGTTAAAGAATGAGAAAGACACTTTTCAAATTTACAGTACATTTATTTTTCAGTGCATTATAAAAATAGTTCCATCGTGTGTGGATTGCATGTGGGTGTCCCCACCATAAAAAACCCCAAAAAGACAAACCAAACACACCACAGTGTTTATATAAAAAATACTGAACTTCAAGCAGTCTGAGCAGGTAAATACAAATAATGCTGAGAAAACACCATAGCATACAGAGGTTAACTTCATTGTGCACATTGACTTTCATACAAGTTCATTTTTATGAAGAACATTCTAAGATTTTAAAGACTTCTAACATTTGTATCAAGGTTTTATCTTAAGGTTATTGTGAAAAAAATATTTATGAGAAAACAACAGTCCGTGCATAAAAAAAAAGATGTGGTAAAACTAGCAAGGCAATAAGCAGTACCAAGCTATGGCCCGTTAGTCTATTCCTCCACTGAAACAACAGATCTTAATTTAGTTATTGGAAAGGGTTTTCACAGTGCTGTAAGGAATGATAGCATATCTCTAAACCTACTGGAATATACTGGAATAAGAGCTTTCTTTCTTACTTATCTTTTAAGCATCAATGATTTTTAGTGGCCAAAGTTTGGGCCCTATTCCAGCTCTGGGCCCTAGGCTACAGATACAGCCCCTATGAAAACCTTCCAATGTTAATGCCAATTTTATTCACTGTTTATATGATTATTCCAAGGAACCAACCATTTCACTGAAAATGACAGCTTGATTTTCATTGGATGTCTCTGTTACTAAATCGGCATCAATGGCTGTCTTTTGGAGGTGAACATTGTAGACACAAAACTGAATGTCTATTGGTATTGTGACAGTTTTACAGTAACAATAGCAAAGATCAAAATAAGAAGTTCAGGAGCCAAGAAATTGCTGTATCTGTTTAATATGAGTCTGTGACCCCTATAGCTGCAAAATACTATCATTGATTGCTTGCTGTTTCTTCTATCTACATTAGCTGGAAAACAAGACACAACCAGGTGCCATCTCACTTAAATTCTAGCCCTCCTTTTTTGTAAAGATGATTCACTAAACAAGGAAGCCATTTCCATTGGCTCAAAAGAGTCAGTCTATAAAGAGATACTGGTGCCCACATTGCAAAAATATAGACTGCTAAATCAAAACCACAGCAAGGCCTCTATATGACTACACCGAGGGGTCTCTTTTAGCCAGGGTCCATTTATCTGTTTGGGCTCATGTACACATGGCATCCGTTTAGCTCCTCTGAATACCCTTTCTCCTGGCAGGAAAAAAGCTTCTTAAAAACGTGGGAAAAGCCACAGATTGCACACACGTTTAGGCACATTTAAGTGCGTCAAGCATTTGAGCATTAATAAATTGAATTGCCCATTTGGCCATTGGAATGCATTTAGGGTTGCCACTTCATCCCTTTAGAACCGAACACATTGAATTACATAGGTTCTATGGCTAATTAAGGTGGTAATTAAGCTCACTTTGTGCCTTACCTGCATTAATTTAGCCCCAGAACCTGTGTAATTCATATGTATTCGGTTTTAAAGGGATGAGGTGCCACCCCTAAATGCCTTAACACCCAAATGCTAGACACGTCTAGTGTTTAGGCATGTTTAGACACTTTTAGGTGTGTCTAGAGTTTTTTCTGCTCTTCAGCTTCTCTCCTGAATGTACCTTTTGGTGTTTTTTTTATTTTTTTTTAACACACCTCTTCCAACATACTTGTGAATGCCTACAGAATATGTGCATGAACACATTAGGGTTGATTTACTAAAACTGCAGAGTGCAATAATGGCACTGAAACAAATCTCGCCATTGGCAGCTTTGTCTTCTATTATTTTTCTAGTGACAACTAAAAATTTTGAATTTTCCTGACAATGGTCACAGGATAAACTAAGTGAGTATATATCCCTTTTAGGGTTACAGACAGAAATAAAAAAATCTTACAGAGGTTCTATCCCCTCAACGCACTATCCAAAACTACAATAAAAAGGTTTTGGCTTAGATACACACCCTTAAGACCTAGTTCACACTGTCACATTCTGAGAAGTCGCATGTTTCTGTTACTGCAATTTCCGGCACCACAGGCTACTTGTGATAGTGTGTTGTGGTGCCATTCATTCTGAATGGCACCCTGAAAACCTTGCAGATGGAGGTGTGCCGCATCCCTATGCGCCACAAAGCAATGCACTGCAGTGCACTACTGAGAAAAAGGTATAGGTCAATTTTCTGGACCACTGAGCTGCGTGACAGTACAGCCTAACACAGCGCATGTTAATGTGCAAAAAAAGTGCCCAGAATTGGTAATGAGTGAAACTAGCCTAAAGCCTAGTTGAAGTGTCCTTGTTACATGTCCTCACCCTTTATGCATGTAAAGATGCATGTTGCAGGTTTTCATGTTAATCTTGTGTACAAACCAAAGTCAATTTTTTTTGTCATCCTATGTCAACACCCTCCTTCTCTGCATTAGGGAATGTATAATGCATGTCTTTGTTACAGCGTGTCACGTATGCATATGGTGTGTGTGCCCAATAATATTCATTAGGAATCAGTGGAGGCCCATATTAACAGAAGAACTAATACATATATATATATATATACTATGAACGTATGTACACACTCATTTTAACTCTTACATTTTGTTTTAAATGAAAAGTCCCTTGTAGAGCGATAGTTAGTGCCCAGCACTTTTACTTTTACGTAGGGAAAGTGTCCTTCAGACACTAAGAGCTTCTGACAACTAAGAACATAGTTGGAAGACTTAACAGAGCAAAACAATATGTATTATGTTAGTTACTGCACATAAGCATTTGGCTTAAAAACCATTAACTGTTACAGTATATTGCATCATACATTGCTCACAGAAGAAATGAATTTACTTGAAAAGACTAAACAATGTAACACGCACAGACATATAAATAAGAATAATACTATCTAGTGAGTTAACAATGGGATGTGCTCCCTGGACATTTTAGCACCTTTTATATTGCAGTATTTTCATAGAAAAGCAATTACTTAAGACTAGTACAAAAATATGAATATCAATACACGTCATTTGCTCTGAATATCACAATGCCCACATTATAGATGCTTAACTTTCATTTTCTGAGTGAGCTAGATGAGTGAGATGTGAGTGTTAGGACCTGATTCGGGAACAATTTAAAATTTAATCTTGTGCTTAAAGGAGAAAAGGGAAATCATTTTAATAGCATTCATATTTATTTGTCCAAGCACCAGGCTGGATTGCTTAGGCCTCTGACCTAGGTATACTGCCTGGCATATTGCATGTCTGGATAAACAGAATGCCTGGCCTGCAGCTTTAACATACCTATAGTGTACACAGTTCCTGGTGCGTTTTGTATGTAAATGAAATCCTCTTTATGGATAATCTTCCAGGAATGAACTGTAAAGCATAAGACTATATGCAAACAAGTCATGTTTCTGGAAATGTTGGTCCCGTGCTGCATTCAAAGCGGTAATTTTAAAACAAATGGATTTAAATGCATTCAGTTGTTCCCAAAGTCCTGAAACCAGCATGCTGAACTATTTGCACATAGGTGCTCTGTACTCTAAAGTAATATTAAAGGGTTACTAAAGGATTTTTTTTTTCTTTAAAATAACAAACATGTTATACTTACCTCCACTGTGCAGTTCGTTTTGCACAGAGCGGCCCCAATCCACGTCTTCTGTGGTCCCTTGGTGGCTGTCTCTGGTCCTCCCCACAATTACTCACCACAGTCATGCGAGAGAGCTCGCATGGTGGTCAGAAATTGCGGGTGCGCTCCCGTGATACAGAGAGCGGCCATAGCCCCTCGGCACGCCGCGTCACTGGATGTGAATGACAGCAGTGCCAGCCAATGGCTGCGCTGGCTGTCAAATCATCCGCTCTAGCCAATCAGCGACCAGGCTTAGCGGCGAAGAGGATCTCGGGACCGCATGCGGGACTTTCGAGGGGTCAGGTAAGTATAAGGGGGGCTCGGGGATGGGGGGCCGGCAGCATAAGATGTTTTTTCACCTTAATGCATAGATTGCATTAAGGTGAAAAAACATTTTCCTTTACAACTCCTTTAAACCCTAATGCCGCGTACACACAGTCGTTTTTTGTGATCAAATAAAACAACGTTTTAAAAAACTTAATTCAAAATGATCGTGTGTGGGCTAAAACGACGTTTTCCGTCTTCTAAAAAACGACAAAAAAGAAATCGAAATTTGAAAATGTCGTTTTTTTTGTTGTAAAAAATTATCGTGTGTGGGCTAAAACAACGTTTTAAACTACGTTTTAAACCAGCGCATGCTCAGAAGCAAGTTATGAGACAGGAGCTTGATGGAGTGCCGTCGTACGTGCTGTACATAACCGCGCTTGGCTAGAGCATTTTGAAAAAACGATGGTGTGTGGGCAGCATCGTTTTTTATGATGAAATTGGAAAAACGTTGTTTTTTTTCATGGTGGAAAATGCCGTTTTTTTTTCATCACAAAAAGTGATCGTGTGTAGCATAAATGCCTTTTAGCTTACACATTGGAGGTGATTTACTAAAACTGGTACAGACAGAATCTGGTACAGCTGTGCATAATAACCACTTAGCTTCTTACTTCAGCTTGTTTAATTAAGCTTTGACAGTAAGCCCAGGTTCACACTGGGTACGATTTAGTTCGATTTGAGATGCGATTTCGCATCTCAAATCGGCGGCAATTGCCGGCAATGACACCGTCCTAATCGGTACGACGCCGCATCTGCGGCGCTGCACCGATTTCAAAAAGTAGTTCCTGTACTACTTTTTGCGATTTCAGGACGCGATTTACATTGACATCTGTGCAGAACCCTGCACAGATGTCTCCTAAATCGCGCCGAAATCGGGACTGCCAGAGGGAGTGAAATCGCGCAAAATCAGCTTAAATCGCGCGATTTATCGCAGCCCAGTGTGAACCAGGGCTCAAACCTAGAAGTTGATTGGTTGTTATGCAGAGCTGCACCAGATTCTGTGTGCACTAGTTTTAGTAAATCTTCCCCATTAAGTACCAAAAATAAAATAAAATAAAACATTTCCCCTGTAAACTAAAACATATGTGTAACAAGGTATGTGATGGCGTCCCAGAACGAGAGCTGCACCGGCCCGTTGTCATTTGACGGTGGGTGGCAAGTGGTTTAAGGCATTTTTAACAATTTTCAGTGTAAAATTCAGCTAAGCGCAAAGTCAGCTAAACACGGCTAAATGTGGAATGTAAATGCGGATGGATGTTTTTATACGTCTGTTACTATCTGTCAAGTTAAATTATTCAGGGGAGGTTTTAAAATGTCCCGTGTACAAGAAGCCTTAAGAACTTCAGAGCTTAAAAAAGCTTAAAAAAGCCTTTTTTATTTATTCAAACTCAAATACTAGACATTGTCATCAAACACTTGCTCAAGAAGATAATTTAAAATAAAAATGTAGTTATGAGATAGTCCACAAATAACATTACTTAACTACTCCATTTTTAAAATAATGTAGTACTGGTGAAATAGTTATTGGAGACATTATTAAATATGTATTTGGTTACTAAGGGCATTATTTAATTAGGAAACATATTTGGTAAATTCCATAAAATTAAATGTATAATACCACACACTCAAATCAGAAGGAAAATTAAGCAACTTCTCTCTGTTGGAGGATTGTGATAAGCAAATTAAACCAACACCATGATATTGCACCTTGTTTAGGCATCAAAGATAATATTTCAGCATATTTCAATTCACATACCTATGAATGGAATTATTAAAAAACAGCCTTCCCTAGCACATGCAGTAATACGTCTGGATTTTGCTTTAGCACCTTTCTGAAGTCCTGCTAATTATTATCTAATGAGTATTTTGTCTGTAGAACAGAAGCTAGTTATCCATCAGATATTTCAATGGATATTAAAGGAACTTAAATTTTTGAAAAACTAAATCTTTTTTAGATGTTGAAAATTGTGGTGACTTTCAAGGTCCATAAAGATTCAAATATTTTCTTAAATCACTCTTTGCAGCTCTAACGCAGAGTAATATATTTGATACATGAGTCCTTGTCTACCATGTTGTCATTCTAAAGGGCTTTATGCCACCAAGGCAGATTTTCATAATCACTTTGTGTGGAACAGAGCAGGTTTTAATCGATTGCTGGGTTTCTACTGCTGTCCATGTCCATCATGGAAATAAAAACCTTTCCTCGCTAGTTCAACAGTAATGCCGCGTAAACACGATCATTAAAAATGATCGTGTGTGGGCTCCAGAGCATTTTTCATGACGTGAAAAATGGGCATTAAAAATTTAAAACATGCTCTATTTTTTCGTGTCGTTTTTCACGTTGTCATATTTTAACGTTGTGAAAAACGGTCGTGTGTAGGCTTTAACGACGTAAAAAGTAACGCATGCTCAGAAGCAAGTTATGAGACCGGAGCGCTCGTTCTGGTAAAACTAGCGTTCGTAATGGAGATAGCACATTAGTTACGCTGTAACAGATTGAAAAGCACGAAGACTGAAAAGCGCGAATCGTCTCCCACCAACATTTTACTAAAACAAAATCAGCAAAAGCAGCCCCAAGGGTGGCGCCATCCGAATGGAACTTCCCCTTTATAGTGCCGTCGTACGTGTTGTACGTCACGGTGCTTTGTTAGAGCTTTTTTTTGTTTTTCACGATCGTGTGTAGGCAAGGCAAGCTTGACAAGAATTGGGTTGAAAAAAACTTCATTTTTTCTAGACCGCTAAAAATGGTCGTGTGTAAGCGGCATAAGAGTCAGTGCTTCGTTAAAAGTCAAAAAATCTGTCTGCTTCTCTTAAAGTGCTTTATCCATATTTTCCTTTAGTTAGTTAAAAGAGAGTACATCAAGGTTAACTGTGCATTTTCTTACAACCAGAGACCTATTGCCTCCTTTAAAGGAATATATGGAAAATACCCTCCAGAAATGACAACCAGGAAGTATGGTTCACAGCCCTGACTGTCCAATCTGAATAGGCATATGGGGCAACCCATACTCCACTCCACCAAAATCTAACAGGAGGACTCTCAATATTTTTCCTTAACCATTATGTTGATAACATTTATTTAAACCACAGATGAGTTGCATCATATCCAAAATATGGTAGCAACTACCTGAATCACATAAACAAAGAAAAATAAATCAATTATGTAGTAAAAGCTGCAAAACTACTTATACAAATGCTTTAATGGAAACTAGTTTAATTAATGCCAGTTATATGGCGGCCAAATTCTGGGATTTTAACTGAAATGCCTGATGTTCATAAATCAGAAGGCCACATAAGATAGTCGTTTACTGTATTGAATATAATTAAGATAAAGTACAGCAAGCCCGTTTAAGTTATATGCATAATTCAGCTAGTTCATTATGTTGTTAGTCATTTGTAGAAACTGACTTATAATGAGTATGTTTTTGACATATAGAAATTTAGAATTGAATGGGGTAATTAAGAAGAAACTAGAATTTAATATATTAATAGGCATATATTTTCAGTTGTAATGTACTGGTGTACAACATACTAAATTCCTGAGATCAGTAAGGCTGCACAAAGAGCATTCATGATGTACATGGTGCAATAACACTATGCAACCAATACATTTTCAGTTCTCTGGTCAAGTCTATTGGGAGCTGACATATCAGTGGTTGCTACAGTTTACCTACTGTATGTTGCACTGCACTATAGCTCCCTGTGTTGCATTACTGAATAAGCCTATATAATGTTAAAAAACACATTGAATTGACTGTAGTTAAGAGAGGTACAGTAAATTAAGGCATTATGTTCCAATTATAATTTCTTGCACTGACAAAACCAAACGTCTTGAAAGCTCTTGCAATTCATCTTTATGCAAAAAAATATTGTTTGGCCTTAATCTGTAGGCTGTATTTTTACAAATTCGCAACAACGCATAAGGTCCATCAATCCTGACTTGTTTCACTGTCATCCAGCAATGATGAAAAGATATCAAGGGTTTGGTATCTTTGTTGCTGTTCATGTTTCAGTTTTGTATTTCTAGAGTTAACAGAGCCTGAATTGTCCTGGCCGGAACCTGCCTCTCCGAATGCTAGTGTATCTAAAAAATAGGAGAAGTGCATTAATTCAAGAGGTAAAGTTTTGGTAGACATCATCATCACCTTCAGTCTGCTTGTCCCTGGGAAGGGGTGAAGTCATAGGGAAAGTTTGCTAAGCAGGCCAACTTTTTTCACTTTGTCTTGAACCAAGTCCTTCATGTTGGATTTTAAGGTGTTCCCATGCTAGCTAGAATATAAACTGCCAGGTGCCAGAGAGGGAGGTCACTGGGGGCCTCATCAAAATTTTGCTATAGAGCCTATGATCAGTAGTTACGGCCCTTGATTTCAGTTGCCTGGTGCTCTGACAGTATAGCTTTAAGTAATTTGATCCAGAACTGGAGCACCTCCAGATCTGCTATATACAGCAGATTTTTAAGTTATTGACATGTATTTTTTCCATCCCAAAAAGGCAATAGTTTCTCTTTAAATAAAGTTCAATTAAGTTAAGGTATTCAATATATTTTGATAATGTCTATCCAAAGGATATACATTTTCCAAAGGTACAAATCAATTGAAGTTTACATATTTTGTTTTTCTAAAATTATTAATTGGATCAGGGAAAACTATATGAATAACACTAACCCATTGGCTTATGTAGTTAGTCACTTATACTAATGAACCATTGCCAGACACAGCAATACTGGTACCTACAAAATTCCCTTCTCTAAAGTTATTGTGATCAGGTGTGGCAGGTCTGTAGTTGCAGAGCAAAACTCTTACAACTTGTGGTAGTTTGAAGTACTAATTTTCTTTGGTAAAGATATTAACATGTAAATTTGATTTGTCCATACTCACCATGTATTCCTATCATATGCTCCAAAATTAACACTCGTTCTGCTAAAATTTTCAGAGCTTCTCTAAGTTGCTGCACAGCTTCACTCTATGGGAGAAAATGCTGAGTTAATAAATAAAAGATTTAAAGTATTATTATTATTACTATACAGGATTTGTATAGCGCCAACAGTTTACGCAGTGCTTTACAATATAAACTATAATTAAATCCAAGAACATAAATAGGAACTACCTGTCAACTTTGTTAAAAATGTTTTGTCCATGTCACTTTCTGTGAGATGAACTGTTTCTTGTCCAAGCCACTAATCCTATCTCTCCCATTAACAAAGGCAAACATATTTAAAGTCTAGCCTGGATGGCCACCATCGCTACCTCCATAGATACAGTGCATGTGTAGGACAGAAAGGGTATTATTTGCAGGGTCAGCGTGTAAAAATAAATTACTTTTTCATTTTTGGATTTTGATAAACTTTAATTTACTTTAAACAATATGAAAAAAATCTAGTAATGCAACATTGCAAAATCAAACTAAAAATGTAGTAGCAGTTGACATGTCTATTGTTTCCTCAGCTAGACAAGGTGCTAAATTCACTAAGCTATAAATTATGTGTTATTTGCCATAATGCCATGTGTTATTTTCTATTTTGATAATTTTTTATCGCGTTTAGCTGGCCATACATGGAACTGTAAGTTTCGCCAGTTCAACAAGGACTATCAATCCATGGGCCACTGTGTACGAACAGAAGTTTATCCACTAATAAACTTCTGATAAACCACCCTATTTATATTTTATTGCTCAATTAGCACTGCAGGCAATAGACTGTAGAGCTGATCAGTGTATTCTTATGGGGAAGTCTCCATGCTATCAAAATACAATAGCACCACCACCTCGAATGTGTATATGGCGGAATTAGGTCATTTTTTTCTCGCTCAACTCATTGGTTGATTGAACAAAACTGACTCATGTATGCTCAACCTTAGTTAGCGGATGTTCTTAAACTGTTTACTGCCGCACTATAGCCGCACTATAGCCGAATGATGGCTACAGCACGCTCACACATTTCTGGAAGGGTATCTATTGACCTCCTCCCATGATCATGCTTCCCGCGTACCCCCTGTGGTGCGCATCAGCAGGGATCTGTAATCGCTGTGTCCTTTGGATACATCTGATCACATATCGGGGTAAAAAAATCACAGCGGCCCTTTATTATGTGACCATATGTGTCCAATCACAGCTGATCACAGTGTGAACAGGATTTGCCCATTATCAGTAGCCCTTTCCTCACACTGACAGCACGCGAGGAGTGGAGAGTCGGGAATCTGAAAGCCCCCTTTAAAAAACTCCCCCTTGTGATATCATCGGCCCAGCATGCGCCGGTCGGTGACATCACAAGGGGCGGGGTCACCTGCTAACGTCATCGAGTGACTTTACCCCCTAGCTATTTAAGACATGTCAGGTGGAGGAGCAGGCATTCAGCGGGAAGTGTGTGACTAAGCTGAAGGTCTTTCTTTGACATTGTTTCTTATTTTTTAATAAAGGAATTGTCAAAAACTAGTGTACTGGCTTTATTCACTCTTAACACTTTTTTTGGGTACCCATACTCATTCTCAAGAACCCCCCATGTTGAAGGCATGTGACCTGGTATGATTTGGGGGGGCATTGGCATGCCTCCCTCCTTTTCTGGCTTGCCAGGCTGCATGCACGGATAAGGGTCTGGTATGGATTTTGGGGGGATCCGATTTTTTTTTTAGATCTCTAATACCAGCATTGTTTTGCTTACATTTCAGCTGTCAGTGCAGAAGCACGCTAAATATATATATATATATATATATATATTTATGGTCGTGGCCCTCTGACCGAGAGTGATGTGGATCACATAAACACGCGACAAGACTTACAACATAAATAGACCTGAAGTGTGTCCTGCTGGTCTGGTCAGTATGCCAAGAAAAGGGGGCATACCCAAAGTAAGTAATGGGTAGTTGTTGAAGAAGGATATGCTGAGAAGTGCCCTGAAAAAGGGAAGGGCGGGAGGGTGTCGAATGCGATTGAATGCGCAGACTCACGGACATGAGGTGAGCTGGGAAGAGTCGGCCCAGTGACGTGTAGTACAGCACACTGAACCGACAAAGAGCATGTGTGAGTGGGCTGCTTAAATACCCTCCGGGCTCCTCCCATAAACTCAGGCCACCATACTGGCCTTCTTATATATATATATATATATATATATATATAATTCTGTATATTTTTATTTTTTAGATTTGCCATTTACTTTCTTGCGTCTCCCTCACTAGCATGCCCCAAGTATGTTTTTTGTACCCTGTAATGTCTGCAGCAGATCCAGGAGAACCAATTTCTAGGGTTCTCAAGAAACATAAGAATCTAGGAAAAGATTAATCTAACTGTAATCAACGAAAAACTGTGCTTTAAATCAGAAAAAAAAAACATACTTACATCTTCTCCTTTATGCCCTTCTTCTCCTTTCATGCCAGGTTCCCCCTAAAGAAATATAATACAACATAAAACTGTTAGCATTCATAAGGACATACATTATGAACTTGAGCAATACTAATTACAACACCAAAGTATCATACGTCTGATGCCATCTACATGTAAAGTAATTTTTAATTTATAGTGTAGAAAGCTGTAGGTTATAAGTTTAGTGTAAAACACTCTTGTATGTAAGTTTGGGAGATAACTAAAGTGAATATTCACACAAATTATTGTGGGAACACTATCAAGTCTTAAAATTAATCAAAATAATTTATTTAGCTCAGTGGTATCCAAACTGCGGCCAGGGCAGGATGTGGCCCCTGCTTGCCTTTATCCGTCCCTTGGGGCACTATTCCACCCACTGACAACAAAGTTGAGGCACCATTCATCCCCCTGACACCAATGTTGGGGCACCATTCCTCCCACTGATGCTAATGATGGGGCACATTTCTCCCATTGATACCAACAATGGTGCACTCTTTTTTCCCACTAAAACCAATAAAGGGGCATTGCTTACGCCCACTGAAGCACAGTAAACTGGTCCCTTGTTTAGAAGGTTTTGGACATCCTTGATTTAGCTGGATATATTGCACTGGAAAATATTTCTTGTTGGTGTTATAAACACACACTGATGGTTATTCATATGCTGTGCTGGTTATTTATTATCTATGGCTGTTTAGAAGCTTTGTGCACTGCCACACTTTTACATGTCTGTATACAACATCGTATGATAAGATTGGAGGTTACTTTTTAATTATTGCTTTTTAGGATTAGTCTAGATTAGGGGTCTCAACACTGTGGCCCACGGGCTACATCCAACCCACTAAAAATATTTTCTTTGGCCGGCAGCAACTGTTCATAAAAATACCCCAGCTGGCAGCCAGTGAATCTACCAGTCTATGTATTGTTATTCGCAGACAGGCACATTCACTTCCTGCCTCGCCCAGTCACAGCATAGATTTCCTGCACTTTCTCCACCATAGGTTGATATCTAGGACCACCAGCAGCCTAGCATCCTATGACGTGTTGCCACTTCCACAACTTTTACAGAAGGACTGGATTTCCTCTGATTCCAGATAGGTTCTTCCTTCCAGGTTTTACCCTGCTGCTCTGCATCCTGAATAGGGGCTCTACTGGGCACACATAGATTTAAGGAGGGACTATGTGGGGCACATATAGATATAAAGAGAAGCTCTGCTGGGCACATATGGGTGTTAGGGAGGACTCTAATGAGCACACATCGATGTAAGTGGGCTTCCTGCTGGGTACTCCCAGAAGTAAGAGTATACTCCAATGGGCACTCCTGGATGTACAAGGGGACTCTGATAAGCACTCCTGGATGTATCAGAGAACTTAATTGATCAATTCCAGTGGCTAGTCATTTGTTGCCTGCCTGCTTATTTTAAGCAATTTTTTTAAGCACAGTTTCCAGAGTTCACTTCCTCTTTTGAATTGATTATAGTCAGTGGACGTGCCAGTTTATTGCCTATGTTTTTTCACAGTCTTAATGTTTAAGGACCAGAAGATGTGCCCCCTTAATGACCAGGCCATTTTTGCAATACTGCACTGCGTTGCTATAACTGACAATTGCGCGGTCATGCGACGTTGTACCCAAACAAAATTTATGTAATTTTTTCAACACAAATGGAGCTTTCTTTCGTGGTATTTGATCACCTCTGCAGTTTTTTTTTGCACTATAAACAAAAAAAAAGTGACAATTTTGAAAAGAAAAAAAACTGTATTTTTAACTTTTTCTATAATAAATATCCAAAAAGTGTAGTAAAAAAAAAAACGATTTTCTTCCTCAGTTTAGGCCAATATGTATTCTTCTACATAGTTTTGGTAAAAAAAATAAAGTTACAGGGCCAGATTCACATACACTTAATATTGCACTGCGTAATTGAAATACTCTACGCTGCCGTATTTTACCAGGCTCTACACCGAATTCTGGCAGATTTTTGCCCGTACGCTACGGCGGCGTAGTCTATTTCTCGCCGCGTAATCGAAATACGAGATTAGGGGGCGTGAAGCATTTAAATTAAGCGCGTCCCCGCGGCGATCGAACTGCGCATGCTCCGTTCAGAAATTTCCCGCCGTGCATTGCGCGAAATCACGTCGTTACGTCATTCGTTGTTTGAGTAGTGTCGTTTACGAACATTCCTATTCCCGGATGACTTACGTCAAAAAAAATAAAAGACGTCGGAAAACGTAGAAATTCGACGTGGGAACGACGGCCATACTTAACATGGGCTGTCTAATATTAGAGCAGCAAAAAGCTGGTATAGTGTTACGCAAAAAAAAGATGACTAAAGGTGCCGTAAGAGATTGCGAATGAAGATCGTAATTTCGGGGATCGCCGGCAAAAGCTCATTTGCATACCCAGACGCGGAAAACGACGGGAAGTCCACCCAGTGGCCGCAATTTTATTGCAGCGTAGATCCGAAGGCGTATGAACACGTAATCCAGTCGAATTGAAGCCCGCAGCCGTCTATTCATGGTTTGAGGTTTTCAACTAGCTAGAAAACACGCGTAATTGGAAATTACTCCAGTCTAACACCAGTTAGACAGGCATAATGGCTCTCTGAATCTGGGCCACAGTGTTTACAAAATAGGGGATATATTTATGGCATTTTTATTATATATATTTTTTACTAGTAATGATGGTGATTAGCGATTTTTAGCCAGCTTGCGACATTGCGGCCGACAGATCGGACACTTTGACACTTTTTTGGGACCATTGACATATATACAGTGATCAGAGCTAAAAATAGCCACGGATTACTGTATAAATGTCACTGGCAGGGAATGGGTTAATACAAGGGGGCTATCAAGGGGGTGAGTGTTCTCTAGGGAGGTGTTTCTAACTGTGGGGAAGTAGAGAGAGATCACTGTTCCTGATCACTAGAATCTCTCTCTACTTCCCTGTCAGAACAGGGATGTGTCTATTTACATTAACAGATCCCCGCTCTGACTCTCTGAGGAGAGATCGCGGGTGGGCGGCAAACATTGCCGCTGCTGACCACGTGCATTGGCTTCAGGGTCACATGTGTGCGCCCCCTATACCCCTTAAAGCGGCCACGGTACAGCTATGGCGATTCGCACAGGGGAGCCAACCTGCCATCGTATAACGATTATCATGATACGGCGAATGGTCGGCAAGTAGTTAATTACAGAAATAAAAAGAGTCTGAATTTTGAAACTTTATGAATGTTGTTGCTATCTAAATATTTAAAATGAGACATAGAGAGTGATCTCATACTTACAGGAGGACCTTTAGGTCCTTGCTCTCCTCTTAGCCCTGATTCACCCTGGTAAAAAAAAAAGGTTTGTATACATTCATTAAGCATAAATGTTTCAGAAGAAACAGGTAAAGTATATATATTAATGGCTTTTGGAAAAGAAGTGCAGCGCAATAATACCCAACATATACATTTAAAATATACAAATGTGCAAATCAGTGTCCAAAAAACACCCAAGAAATAATTTTGTGATAAAAATATAGTCACAAATGAAAGTCCACAAAAAATATTCCACCAGTGCTGAAGAATTCACAGTTTGTGACAATCCCTCCACCTTAGATCTATCTGGGTACTCTCACCTTCCAGCATGGACCCCTGAATCACCAGTAAGTCATGCAAGCAGAATATAACATGGATCAGATGCCTCAGAAAACATCTCCCCCTCTTTCCCCTACTGGCTTCCCTCCTCTCCCACCGGTTGTTGCTGTGGATATTTTAGGATGAGTGGGGAAGGGGCCAGTAAATATGCCATTTATCAGCCCCTTCCCTTTCTGAATGAACATTGTGAGTGATCAGTAGAGTCTTTAACCTTTTGGTGCACACCCTAATGTCAAAGGCTGCGCACACCTATGAACTGCTCCTAAATGCTGCTTATGACTCCAGAAATTAGCAGTCTCCCTTTAACTCGGCAGGCAGTGCAAGGTATGTAAATAGAAGAAAGGATCTAAGTGCTCTCCGTTAAAACTTTAAAAAAGCGTTTATTAAAATATACACAGGCTACTCACATTACGTCCGAATATAAACAGCATGTAGTGGTACCAAAAGGACTGTGGATAGTAGCGGGTGACGTCACCCGCTGCTATCCACAGTCTTTTCGGTACCACTACATGCTGTTTATATACTGTAGGTAATGTAAAGCAAACAAGACCTTGCAGTTAGTGAATTGGGAAGGCATTTACACTGTTTAATCACCTTTACTCAATTGCCCAGAACTCCAATATTAATGAGTAACTCCACTTTTGTTGAGAAAAAAAAAAACTGTCGCATTTGGGTAATCAATGTACATGGCAAGGATTTTTTGCAAATTGTTGCAGAGTCCTACCTGTTTCTGCTCAGAAAAAGCTGTTTGTTCTTTTGGATATTGATTCTGAATGGGAGTGCATTTTTCATTATTGATCAGCTGATGCACTTGCTTGCAGTGTTCTAACGAGGAAATCTGCACGGTCTGCAGGGCCATCTTAATAGCATCATGGGCCCCTGGGCAAAGTAATGCTATGGGGCCCCTACAAGCCCCAATTTACGCACCTATTTTACAGCGTGTCACTTGTGTCAGCGTGTCACTTGCCACTGTCACCTGCCACCAGATTCAGCATGTCAACTGCCATCGTCACCTGTCTTCAGATTCAGCGTATCAATTGGCACCCGTCCCCTGTCTGAGAGGCAGAGGAGGGGGATCTGAGAGGCAGAGGAGGGGGATCTGAGAGGCAGAGGAGGGGGGGCTCAGAGGCAGAGGAGGGGGGGCTCAGAGGCAGAGGAGGGGGGGCTCAGAGGCAGAGGAGGTGGGGCTCAGAGGCAGAAGAGGGGGATCTGGCTGAGACAGACCACATAGCGCTGTCCCTCCTCTGCTCACCCTGCCCCCTCTCAGTGTGCTGGCATGTGTGTACAGGATGCCAGGTACCTGATGGCCAACAGCGTGGCAGCGCCGAGTCTCCCTCTAGATCCGGGGGATGCTCGCTGGGGTGCTCGCTGCTCTGCTCCTTCCATTGGCTCCTTGGCAGCCTCCACCTTCGGCATGTTCTTCCTTCACAGCCAGCTGTCCCCCGGGCCGCACGGTGCACAGACGCTTCCTGGAGCAGAGAGGAGGTGGAGTGGAGGCATCCAAGTTCTGGGAGTGGAGGGGGGGGGGCAGCCCGGCGCCCTCATCTCTTCGGTGGTCAGACTCAGGCAGAAGCTTTTACATCCAACTCCCCCCCCCCCCCTGCGGACAATGGGAGTGATGCTGCGACGGCGGTGATGTCTATTGGCTGGCGGGCATGACATGTCCATCCATCCCGTGCATTAGGCGGGAGGCTGCCGGGTGCCCGCGGTAACGCGGCTAAACAGATGCATTCTTAGCAAGTTGACTGGTGGGTTCACTGGCCAGATGGGCCCCCAGCCAAGTGGGGCCCCCGGGCAACTTCCCAACGTGCCCAATCGAAAAGACGGCCCTGCATCCGTTTAGGAGCATCTCATCAAAAAATGTAATTGCAGATGATGCCTAAAATCTGACCGTTATCTTAGTGCAGACTTCACATAAGCAGGAAATAACATTTATGGATACATTCTGTACACCAACTGTGTACAGAACACCTCCAGATTGAGATATTGCACTGCATTTTATAGAACATTACAGCACTGCAGATTGAAAATAAAAAGTAGTTTTTTATAATATTTAATTGCAATACGGCTTGTTTCCCAATTTTATATGCTATATATTTTTTTATATGTAATATAGGTTTCACCAGAAAGTGGAGTTACCCTTTAAGTTTAAATAAATGCCTTTAAAAATTCTTACCCTGTTTCCTTGTTCTCCTTTCTGGCCATTTGCTCCATGCTGACCTGGAAGTCCTGGTTTACCCTAGAAACAATGACAAAAAAATATTACTATGTACTATGACACTGTATAAGTATAGATAGACTTAATTTTCCAGGGGGCTAATCTTTAATTGTGTTACTGGGCGTAACATTGCCTTTACATATTTAGATATGTTTATGTTGTAAATAATGTTTTTTTTTTTGTTTTGATACATTTTTCTGTCTCCACATACACAATGATCTAGTGTGGTAAGTGGGGCAAATCTGTTTAATTTATTTATAAACGCTATAAAGCAGGGGTCTCCAAGCTGAGGCCCGAGGGCCAGGTGTCGCCCTTTGCTAGCCTCTATCTGGCCCTTGGGGCACTATTCCTCCCACTAACACCAACAATGGGGCACTGTGTTTTCCACTGATACCAATCATAGGATACTATTCCTCTTAATAATACCAATAGTGGGGCACTACTCCTCCTACTGACCACCCACGCTGAGGGAATATTTTTTCTCACTGCTGCTGGGCTCAGGACATTTTCTACCCCTGCTGGCCACAATCTGGCCCTCCCAAAGTCTGAAGGACAGTAGACTGGCCCTTTGTTTTAAAAGTTTGGAGACCCCTGATATAGAGGATGGGATAAATAACTCAAGCTCAGTATTGCAGATGATACAAAGCTAAGCAGGGCAATAACTTCTGCACAGGATGTGGAAACCTTGCAAGAAGACCTAAATAAAATAATGGGGTAGCCAACTACATGGCAATTGAGGTTTAAGGTTAAAAAATGTAAGGTAATGCATTTGGGTGTTAAAAATATGAAAGCAAGTTACTCAATAGGAGGAGAACCTCTTGGGGAATCTAGGATGGAAAATTACCTGGGGGTCCTAGTAGATGGCAAGCTCAGCAATGGCTTGCAATGCCAAGCTGCTGCAAGCAAAGCCAAAATAATATTGGCATACATAAAAAAGGGATTTACTCCAGAGATAAAATGATAATTCTCCCACTCTACAAGACTCTGGTCCAGCTGCATATGGAGTATGCCATCCAGTTCTGGGCACTAGTCCCCAAGAAGGATGTGCTGGAACTGGTAAGAGCTCAGAGAAGGGCAAAAAGGTAATTAAGGGAATGGAGGATCTCAGCTATGGGGAAAGACTACAAGCATTGAATTTATTCTCTCTGTAGAGGAGACGATGGGGGAGGATATGATAGCAATATACAAATACCTTATTGGTGACCCTAGCATAAAGAAAAACCTTTTCAGCGAGAGGGAGTTTAAAAAGACACATTCATTGCAATTGGAAGAGAAGCGGTTTAACCTTAACCTGCATAGAGGGTTCTTTACCGTCAGAGCAATAGGGATGTGGAACTCTCTTCTAAAAGCAGGCCACCACGAAGATGTGTGAACTGGCTACATTGAGAGACGGTCAAAATCTCCAAATTCAATTTGCATAAGTGTGAACCCAACCTTTCTCAGTTCCTAACTTCCTTGTGTGGGCTGATAACACACTACATTTTCTGTACTAAAATTGTAAGGGATTTTTCCAGCCTTTCCCCTAACTACTAAACTCCACCCCCTCTCATTAACATTGCATGAAGAGGACATGTTTTATAGGTAATTTGAAGTTGAAATTAATTGCATCTGAGCACCTATCCATCCATGTCTCCATGCTTTATTTTGTTAGGAAATCACTTTTGCTGCAGCCATCTTGAGTAAGGGCAGATGATTCATGTAGCATTTACTTCCTGGAATCCATTTGCCCTTAGGTCAGGAATGCGGGCAGGAGGGTGTATTTAACTGAGAAAACCCCTCCTCTCCTCCTCAAGAAACAAACAAAATGTTCTGGGAGACTCCTGAGATGAATGACATCATTTTGGCCTAAGCCAGAAACAGCGAAGCAACTGAATAATAATAATACAAAAAGTAAATATAAAATACCTTTCAATCTCTTTACTAAAAAATAGCAGCAGAAGGATAAAATTATTAATGTTCACAGAGAGTAAAGCTCCGCTTTAAAGAAATGGGATGGGTTATTATATTGCCCTATATAACATTGACAGAGGATAAAGGACACACAATAACTCTGGATTTCAGCAGAATCAACATACTTTGTTTGCACTATTGAATAGATATTACAAAACATTTTCAATGGCATAATTATAGACCATAAGGGGACAAAAAAAGACTTTCATTGTCGGGGTTTACATATACTTGAAACTAATCTTATGTTTTGCCTTTGTTGGACAAGTCAAAACATGTACAGCTCTCTGCAGATGTATATGGTGATCTTCCTTTCACTGCTCCAATCAGTGGTCAGCAGCATGGAGTTTATACAGAGCTGAAAATTATCTTCCAGGCATGTCACATAGGAGCAAGGGAAGTGAGTCATGTACTTCCACATACCCAGAAGTACTGAGTATTTCCATTTGCTCCCAGTCAGGCCCGTCGCTACAGGACAGGCAAAACAAACACTTGCCCTGAGCTGGCCCGGGGCCCCCAACTTCCCCTTCCCAGGCTGTAGCTTGGCCAAGCTCCTCTTCTTTCCACCTGGAGTCCTTCCAATCCGGGTACCGCACGTGGTACAGGAGATTCAGTTACCTGTTCCCGGCCGGACTAACAGGAAGTGCACACCGAGTGCTCACTCCCTTTCAGTCCGGCCGGGAAGACAGGAAACTAAATCTCTTGTACCGCACGATACCCGGCCCGGGCAGCAATATTTGATAGGGGACTGGGGAAGAGGCAAGGGGAAGAGGAGCTCGGCCACGCTACAGCGGCAGCCTACAGAGAAAAAATTAGTGTAGCATTAACGTAGGCTTTGCATGCGGGGGGGGGGGGGTGCTTGGGGGTCCCCATTTTGCTTGGGGCCCCCAAATTCCTTCAAACGGCCCTGCTCCCAGTGACTGAATAGGGTGGCAGGGAAGCTAAAAGAGGTTGTGTAGGGGAGCAATACAGCCATAAAAGACAAAGAACAGGTTTACTTTTATTATTATCAAAATGATTTCCCTTTTAAACTCTATATGAATTTTTATATTTTCCTGATTGCACAGTTGAGTGCTGACAGAACAAGCTGGCAAGAGGAGGTGGTCTTTTTTTTTTTTTTTTTTGTGTGTATTTACTTTTCTTTGAACTTTACACTTGAATACCAGAACATACTGTATGCATGTATCTTAACTATGGATTTAGTTGTTTGCCCAGATTTCAACTTAAAGAGTGTAAATTGTTTCCAAATGTATTTTTATATACAATTACCTGAGGTCCTGGAATACCCATTGGCCCAGCTGGTCCTCTAGGTCCTGCAATTCCTAAATCAGAATAACACTAATTATCAGAATGTAATCATCTTATTTTTACTGCATTATACATCTTTAAAGGTTAAGAATAAAGGTAAATAACATGTATAAAAAGTCAATTTCTTACACATAAGTATTAGTTCCTGTAATTTGATAGATATTGACATTTTACAAGGAATTTGTATATTTTCCCTTTGCTTGTATGTGTTTTCTTCGGATACTCTGGTTTCCTCCCACACTCCAAAGACATGTTTTTATCCCTGGATTGTTATAATAAAGTCTCTTACTCTGGAGTGTGTGGTCATCAGTTTCTTCTGTCTTTAACTCCAAAGACATGTTGGTTGGTTAATTTGTTTCTGCCTAAATTGGCCTCAGTATGTGTGTGTGTGTACAGCAGCTCTTAACATTTCCACTCATTTGTTCGCATTAGGTGAGTGGAAATACGCTGAGGATGAGTGTGTCGATACCAGCAGAGTGCCGGCTGCGTGCACTGCACCGTTGTGTTCTTGTGTAATGTTGCGATGTGCACTCCCACCGCTGTGTGTTTATGGTCGGTGTTCATGGGTAAAAACAAGATGGTGGCCGGTGCTTCCCAGACCCCCTGCTGTCTGTGACAGGGGTAACTAAACAGCAAGAGAGAAAGTGCACTGAAGAGGCGGACCTTGGCCACTGCTGCACCTGGCGAGGGTTCAATTCCTGGGACAGAGTCCTTCCCACTCTGTGGATGAGGATGGAAAAAACAAAAAGGTAAATGAGCATTCTTAGATCTTAAGGGTGCTGGGGGACTCTCCCAAAAGTTAAGTACTGAAAGTCCCAGCATGTACCCCTCAGAGCTGGATGTGACACCCTATCAACTAATGAAGGACTACTAAGCATGAACTCCTGACATCTAAGGAACTGACACCTTAGATCTTAGGGCCCAGGGTTGATTTATAGGGTCGACATAGCCAACACCAAAGACCCCACACAGCCCATCAGAGAACCCACACAGTCACTTGAGAGTCCACACAGCCCATGAAGACCTCACATAGCCTCCACCAGAAAATATACATATGGACCCCGATTCTAGTCTTGGCTAGGGCAGCACAAAACCAAAATACACCACTGCTCAGCTCTCTGTCATTCTCTCAGCAGGGTTTGACATACAAAGGGAGTCAGAAAAAAACTAGATGAGGTGGGGGTGGGGCCAGGAGGGGGTTGGGAGGTATATTTCTGCCAAAGTTTACTTTTCCTATTAACAAGCTGGTGATTGGTTACTCGGACCGTGCCTATAGTACAGTGCCTATAGTAGCCAATCATATTTTACCCTTATTTTTTTTTTTATTCAATACGTTTTTTTATTAAGAATAGAAATAAAGAACACAGTGTATAAACATACAATACAAGGTCAGCATGGGAAGGACATCAACCATCAAGGATAATGCGTGACAAGCAAGTCTAGGAACATGGTATAATGAACAACCGTAAATACACTATAACCTAACATAATGTGTTCACACTAGGAATAACAATATATTGGACCTCACAGTGCGTGCAAGCTAGTTAGCCAAAACAATCTGACAGTGAGGTCTACACCCAGATTCCGATTCTCTCGGAAGATCCATACCTCCATGCTGAGACAACAGAAAAAAGAGAAAGAATCAGTAGGATCAAGATAAAAAAGGGGGGGGGGGCAGTAGAGAAAAGGGCAGGGGGAAACAGGGGGTAGGGGAGGAGGGGAGTTTGACCAGCCACAACAGGATGCCCACTAAAGCAAATACATATTTCTACTATTTAAAAACTAAGCAGTTTGTGCTTCCGCATAAGTAGCTGAAAACTTAAAGGCAAACCAGCAGGACCATATTTTATGGGCTAAATCAGATTTGTTTCTTAATGTTAGTGTACTACTTTCATTAGCACCTCTAATAGCCATTGGCGTAAGGTGGGAACCCTCTGCTGTTTCCAAAATTTAGGTATGAGTGCTTTGGCCGCATTAAGGAGTTGGGGGGTAATTGACTTAGAATATGATCCTACTGGCTCATTCATGCAATGAAACAATACCACCCAGGGGTCATCGAGGACCCTAGACCCTTGCATTTTCTCAATACAATACAATACAGAAGACCAAAATGATTTAATTAGCAGACAAAACCACCATATATGTGCATGTGAACCTCGTTCTCCACAACCCCTCCAGCAACAATCGGAGGTCGATGGAAAAGTCCTGTGTAAAACTTCTGGGGTGTAGTGCCACCGCATTAATAATTTATAGTTGACCTCCGCTGTTTTTGATGATATAGCTGAAACATGGGACAGTTGAAACAATGTCAAGCGTTGAGCCTCAGATAATTGGCTTTGGAGATCCCCTTCCCAGTTAGTAAGGAACGCATGGTGAGCAACTGGTGGGAGGGCCAGCAAGGCTTGGTAAAAACCCGAAAGGGGCCTCTCTGAGGGCTGGATGCCCACGAACAACCCTTCCACCGAGGTCAGGTCTGATTCCGACCGCAGTGGTTGGGGAAGGGACCTTACGAATTGAGAAAGCTGGTGGTGGTTCCATTGGTCCATTGGTCCATAAAAGAGATTGGAGCTGATGTGAACAGTTCGGACATTGGTAAAACCCCTTCCTCAGAGGTCACATGGTGCAGTAACAACGGTTCATTAGAGATCTGGTGGATCAATGTTCCCAGGTGGAAAAAAGTCATGGCCGGTTATGTGCATCAGTGGTGAGTTATAAGGCCAATGCTGCACCTAACAGAGCAAATCCCAAATGGCTAATGATGATTTAGATAGAGGGGACAAATTCAGGGTCATTTTGCGAAACTTGGGGGGTATCCAAATTAAGGGGAACAGGTCGGCCCCCGTACAAGTCCATTTCCAGTCTAACCCAAAGTTTTGTGTCTTTATGATATTTCCAATCAGATAACCTGGTCAGTATAATAGCTAAGAAGTATTTCCTAAAGTCTGGAAGCGCAAGGCCCCCATCTCGCTTTGGCTTAATCAACCAATTGTAAGCGTTCCTGGGGCGCTTGCGGTTCCACACGTACATACGAATCAAAGACTGTACCAACTTAAAAAACCCAGGGGGAACCCTATATGGAATCATTTCGAACAAGAAAAGCAGTCTGGGCAAAATATTCATCTTCACAATGCATTTGTTAACCAGTAGTGAGCCCCGCGAGTGTCGCTCCCTGTAAGTTCAGTCCTAATTGAATTATAGGGAATGTAGTTACTACGAAATAAAGTCTCACAGATGGAGATACTAAGTTTTAATGAATGGGGTTGCCAACTAAAAGGAAATAAAGGTTTTAACTGAGATACTAATTTTCGGGGGATGGATATATTCGCCAATTTTGAGATAATTTAAAAATTAGAAAAAATTAAATTTGTAAACGATTTAAATTAAAGTGTAAGGCCTCTACAAAGGGGTGGCTCACCAAAAATAAAACCTTTACCGATTACCGACATCACCGCTCGTGGTGTATGGGCTAGCGGACCAGATTCTCCACCCGACAGATTTCAAAGCATGCTTTGAAATCTATCCGGTGGAATCTGTCCGCCCGACATGTCTGCTGGTTAGTACACTTACCAGCAGACATGTCGTCCCCCACCGCCGCCGGCGTCAACGTCACCGCCGCGTCACCGCGCCGTCCGGCGGCAGGGGATTTGATCCGATGGTGTGTACACGCCATCGGATCAAACTCCCGATCGGACATATCCGATGGAAATGGTCCGCGGACCGTTTTCATCGGATATGTCCGATCGTGTGTACGAGGCCTAAGGGGTTGGCATTGAACATAAAAGAGGATATCATCCGTGTATGCCGCATACTTATGCTCCGAAACACCTACTTGAATTCCATGGATATTAGGGTCATTATGTATTGTGGACAAGAAAGGTTCCAGGGTGAGGGCAAAAAGGATCGGGGATAAGTGGCAGCCCTGTCGAGTACCATTGTATAAAGTAAAAGGTTCGCTCAGAGTGCCATTGATTCGCAATTGAGCTGACGGGGCATGATACAGAGCCGAAATTCTCATCAACATATTCAGACTCATACCCAGATGTGCCAACGTAGCCATCAGGTACTCACAGTCCACCCTATCAAACGCTTTCTCTGCGTCAGTTGATAGCAGGAGGGTGGGCTGGGAGCACCTACGCACAAAATCAACGACATCGTCCGAAGCGAATTGTCCCTCGCCTCCCTGCCAGGTATAAACCCCGTCTGATCACTAGAGGCATCAATCTCAATGCAATGGCTTTGGCGTATAATTTAGCGTCTATGTCCAATAAAGAAATTGGACGATAGTTGCTGCATAGACTAGGGTCCCTATCGGCTTGGGAAGCACTGTGATATGAGCATGGAAAGTCTCCGGGCAAAAGTCTCCACCTGCTGAAATCGAATTGGCATAAGAAGATAAAAACGGAAGAAGAGTGTCGGCAAATGCACGGTAGTAGGCGACGGAGAATCCGTCAGGCCCTGGTGCCTTGCCGTTAGCCATAGACTTAAGCACCACTCTGAGCTCCGCTGTGGTGAACTCTCCCTCCAAAGCCTCCAATGCCACGGCAGGTCTTTTGGCAACCGAGCCTGCTCCAAGTATTCCCGTATCAGATTGACTCTACGCTCCCTGTGCTGCCTTCACAGTATATATTATATGCATGGCACTCGGCAGTGTCTGTTCCTTTAAGACCCTCCATGTTCTTGAAGCCTAGAGGCGGGTTTTCCCTGTACTCCTATAGAGCATGCACATATCCTTTCTTTTCAACTCCAGTTACAGAAGTGAGCACATCCTCAGGACTTCTTAGAAGCTATTACAGGTTGCAAAGCTGATGAACACCAAAGCCTGTTAATTAAAGGGGGTTTGCTAGTTCAGCTTATATAGAGGGATGCTAGGCACGCTAGATATAATGTGTGTTTCAGTCTGTAGCAAGCAAGCACATGTTAGGCCCAATCCTTTGTATTAGCCATGTAGAATGTATGTTGCTTGAATAGCCATGCTTACATTTGTCTTTTTATGTTTGTTTTACAGTTTTACCAAAATCAAATCATATCACATATTTTCACATGCTATTGTGTACACATTCCTGTGAATGATTATCTTAGTAAAGACTGCATCAGTTCATTAACAAGCGCATCTTTCATTGGGATTCGGTTATACTTGATGTTTAAGCTGTGTCTCTAAACAGCAACACACACACAGCTGGGACATTACAGTAAAAAGGCTTTAAAACGTTGTCAGAAGCAACTAAACAGCTTTGAATCGTCCTCAACAATAAAAGGACAAATCCTTTCAGCCACATGCAAATGAAAGTGAAACTAATTTCTCTCACTCACTATAACACTGATATTGCCTGTGTCATTATCCACGCTGCCAGCTAAAACAAGATGGAGAACACAGAGACTAACTCTCTGACTGTTAACCTCAATGCTACTATAAGGAGGAAGACACACACTGCTTGCCAAGAACCAAGTCTAGATGCGCAACACTGTCTAGAGCGCGTCCAGTCAAACAAATCTTACTTCAGCTAGCGCCAATTCAGCAAGATTTAAACGTACTAGTTCTAGACATTCAAGCATCACAAGTCTGTCATCGGTTAGCGACAAAGCGACTAAGGCAAGAGCAAAAGCAGAGGCAGCTTGTGCCATGGCTTCTTATGCAGAGCAGGAAGCTGAATTGATGAGAGAATTAGCAAGACGTGAATCTGAAACACTCACAAGAAAAGCAGAAGTGGAAGCATCTTTACACTTACTCAAACAGCAGAAAAACGCTGCAGCAGCCTTAGCCGAAGCAGAAGTTTTCGGAAGAGCTGCTGAAGCTCAATTCAATGGCATAGAAAACCAGATGTCATCCCACAGCGCAATCCAACGCACCCCGTGAGTACGTACAGTCACAAGCAACCATGTACACTGACCAGCAGCCCAATGATGCACCTAGGTCTTCATCGATTCCACCAGCAATAGACAACTTCAATATTACGCAACATTGCAAGACTGGATCAGAACCTCAGTGTAGGAAGTCAAATGGTCGCATGCGCAGAGACCAATCTGCCAACCCTCCAAGAGGACAAACGGATGCTTGCATACTCTCTCCTCAAGCAAATACAAGTCCGGACTATAACAGAAAGACTTACAACAGACGAGAACCGCCACCTAAACAAAGTGTATTCTGTCAAGCACCTTATCAGCCTTACCAACCTCATCCATACCTGAGTGTACACCCAAGAAGTATTCGCCAGATGCAACAAGTGCTATAGAAGTGGTAAATCATCTGATGACCCGTGAGATAGTGAGCGCTGGTCTCATGAATTCGATGACCGTCCGGAAAACTACTGGGCCTGGAAGTCATCTTTCCTGAGCGGTACCCAAGACTTAACGCTGACAGATAAAGGAAGGCTTTGACCAGCTCGTCAAATGGCTAGGACCAGAGTCCACTGAACAAGCCCAAAGAATCAGATCAGTACATGTTCATGACCCAACTGCAGGACTTGCAATGGTGTGGCGGAGGTTAGAACAATGCTATGGATCACCTGAAGTGATTGAAGATGCTCTTCTGAAAAGGATAGAAAACTATCCAAGAATAACAAACAAGGATTACCAAAAGCTGAGAGGCTTGGGAGACCTACTCTTAGAAATAGAAGTCGCTAAGTCTAGTGGATATCTGCCAGGTCTCTCATATCTGGATACAGCACGTGGAGTTGAGCCCATAATCGAGAAAACTTCCTTACAAACTTGCAAGAAAGGTGGGTAGCTCAAGCTTCAAGATACAAGAAAGATCATCGAGTTGCATTTCCACCGTTCGCCTTCTTCGCTGAATTCATAGAAGACCAAGCTGAAATACGAATGACCCAAGCTTTGCTTTCCTGAACAAGAGAACAGCGAGCTTCCCATAGAGTAGAGCAGAAACCTCCAGGGCTTTACAAAGAACGCAGACCAACAGTTTCTGTAAGGAAGACAGAAGTTCCACCTGAATCTGCAGCCAATCAGGAAGACAACACAAGTAAGAAAGTTGAAGAGCCAGACAAAATATGTCCTATCCACAACAAGCCTCATCCACTAAGAAAATGTCGCAATTTCAGAAGTAAGACATTAGAAGAGCGCAAAGCTTATCTTAAAGACAATCGCATTTGTTTCAGATGCTGCGCTTCAATTCAGCATATTGCAAAAGACTGTACAAAAACAATACGATGCACAGAGTGTAACAGTGACAAACACTTGTCAACACTGCACCCGGGACCACCACCATGGAAACAAGAAGCTCCGGTAACTCAGGAAGATCATGGTGGGGAGCAAGGCGAAAGTTCAACGCCAGCAGTAACCTCAAAGTTGCACTGAGATCTGTACAGAACAGGGGCCGCTCAAGATCATGCTCCAAGATATGCTTAGTCAAGGTGTATCCAGCAGGTTTCAGAGAAAAGGCAATCAAGATGTACACAGTCTTGGATGAACAGAGTAACAGATCGCTGGCAAAAACAGAATTTCTTTGACCTCTTCGGTGACAAGGAACTCCAACCCCATACACCTTGAAGACTTGCTCTGGAGTTGTAGAGACAATAGGAAGAAGAGCAAACAAATACATCATCGAGTCATTAGATGGAAAGACAAAGGTGACTCTTCCTACCCTCATAGAATGTGATGAGATACCAGACGACAGGTCAGAGATTCCCACACCTGAAGTTGCTCGTCATCACCCTCATCTGGTGCAAATAGCAGACCAGATACCCAGCATAGATCCAGATGCTGCAATCACCCTTCTACTTGGGAGAGATATCCTCAGAGTGCACAAAGTCAGAGAACAGTACAATGGGCCACACAATGCACCATTTGCACAACGCCTTGATCTCGGATGGGTCATCGTTGGAGAAGTATGTCTAGACGGACTGCACAAGCCAGCAAAAGTAAATGTCTACAGAACACACCTGTTGCAGAATGGTCGTACCTCGTGTCTTTGCCCATGTACCAACAGTTTACACATTAAAGAGAAATTAGATTAATCCAACACATCATCGGAGTATCCAGAGGTGCATGGAAGACTTAGCCTCAACTGGAAATACAGATGAACTGGGTTGTAAGGTGTTTGAAAGAACAAGAGACGACGACAAGCCAGCACCTTCGGTAGAAGATACCTTCTTCCTCGAGATCATGGACAGAGAAGTCTACAGAGACAAGTCAGGAGCTGGGTAGCCCCTCTACCCTTCCGGTCACCACGCCATCGCCTTCCTAACAACAGGGTACAAGCAGAGAAACGCTTCAGTTTGTTGCAGCGCACTCTACAAAGAAAGCCAAATATGAAGAAACACTTCCAAGCCTTTATGCAAAAGATTTTTGACAACGAGCAGGCAGAAGAGGCGCCACCACTACAAGAAAACCAAGAACACTGGTACTTACCAATATTTGGGGTGTATCATCCTCAGAAACCAGGTCAGATACGTGTAGTATTTGACTCTAGTGCGAAGCACGAAGGCATCTCACTAAATGATGTCCTTCTCAGCGGATCCTGACTTGAATTTTAATACACTCCTTGGAGGAGTACTCATCAGAGTTCAGAAAAGAACTCGTAGCAGTAACAGCACGAGCGTTACACACAGCCATGTTCTACTGTTTTCTTTCGTTCGAGAGAGAAGAATCACAGAGACTACTTAAGGTTCCTGTGGTATGCAGACAATGACTTTAACAAAGACATCATAGAGTACAGGATGAAGGTACATGGTGTTTGGAAACAGCCCTTCCCCAGCTGTAGCTATCTACAACCTGAAACGAGCAGCACAGCAAGGTGAAAGACATGGCCAAGAAGCCAAACAGTTCGTCATGAAGAACTTCTACGTAGACGATGGACTTGCCTCTTTCTCCAGTAACGAAGAAGCTATTAGCATCCTAAAAAGTACAAAAAGAAATGTTGGCAGAATCCAACCATAAGATTGAACAAGGTAGCTTCCAACAGCAACAGAGCTCATGGAAGCCATTTCCAATGGAAGACCGTGCTAAAGATCTTAAAGACTTAGATCTAGGGACAGAATCACCACCTTTGCAAAGAAGTCTTGGGCTTAGTTGGGACCTAAAGACCGATAGTTTCACCTTCAGGGTCTCCAGAGAAGAGAAAACCAATTCACGAAAAGAGGTATTCTATCTACAGTCAACAGTCTTTATGACCCCCTGGGATTCGTAGCACCCATCATCATGCAAGGCAAAGCTCTTTTGAGACAGATCACTACCGAGCAAGAACGAATTGACAAATTGGGACGTACCCCTCTCCCTGAAGAGAAGCAAATGCATGTGGGAAGACTTATGGAAAGACTCATTGTTAGAGCTTGAACAACTCAACATCCCAAGACCATACGTACCTGTTTCTTTGTCTGCTACAAAGTAAGAAAGAAGCAATTATGCATATTCTCTGACGCTTCCACTATAGCTATCGCAGCTGTAACTTACCTTAGAGCTAATAGACACTGAGGGACAATCAGCCATGTTGGGTTCATCCATGGGAAAATTCTTAAACTAGCTCCCAGTCACCATGCTCACACCACTGTCCCTAGACACTGTCATAGCAACTTTGTGCTGTACTGTCCTTAGCGGTAGAGATAGCAGACATGATTACGACTGAACTAGACATTGAGGTCCATGCAGTGAACCTTTATACGGACAGCAAGATTGTGTTAGGATATATTCACAATGCTTCAAAAAGATTTTACACATATGTGACCAACAGAGTGACACGTATCAGAAAATCTACAAGTCCAGATCAGTGGCATCACATCAACACCGACAAGAACCCAGCAGATCATGGGACAAGATTGGTGTCAGCCGCTGTACTCAAGCAAACAAACTGGTTCGTAGGTCCATCGTTTCTTGGTAAGCCAGAATCCAAAGAGACTACCCAGGTAGAGACCTTTCAGCTCATAGAACCAGATCAAGACAAAGAGGTAAGACCTCAAGTTATAGTTTGTAAGACTTTAGTTACCAGATACAGTTTGGGCACCCATAGATTTGAGAGGTTTTCCAATTGGAAGTCGCTGACACGTGCAATCGGAAAACTTATCTGTCTAGCCAGACACTCCTGCAGAGCTACTAATACTGATCAGCGTAGCAGCGACCATCTTGAACAAGCCAAGGTCGTGATCATCAAATGCGTACAGCAGGAAGTCTTTAAAGAAGAAATTCAAAGCCTTCTGAAAAAGGAAGAGATTTCTCGACAGAGTTCGCTCAAGAAGTTAAACCCTATCCTCGACGAAGAAGGAGTACTAAGAATAGGAGGTCGTTTGTCGGCAGCAGATATGACTATCCAAGAGAGACATCCCTTCATCATACCCAAGAATCATCACATCGCTCTTCTTCTGGTAAGACACTATCACGAGCAAGTGGCACATCAAGGACGACACTTCACTGAAGGAGCAGTACGGTCAGCAGGATTGTGGATCATAGGAGGTAAGAGACTAGTCTCCAGCGTGATCAGCAAATGCGTTACCTGTAAGAAGATTAGAGGGAAACTTGAAGTTCAGAAGATGTCAAACTTACCTGCAGACAGACTTGCTTCAGATCCTCCGTTCACTCACGTAGGTCTAGACGTCTTTGGACCATGGAACATCTCTTCTCGCAAGACCAGAGGAGGCAGTGCCGAAAGTAAACGTTGGGCTGTTCTGTTCTCTTGTCAGAGTACTAGAGCGGTTCATATTGAAGTGATTGAATCTTTATCCACTTCAAGTTTCATCAATGCCTTGAGAAGATTCTTCTCCATCAGAGGACCAGCGAAATTGATTCGTTCAGACCGCGGCACAAACTTTATTGGGGCCTGCAAGGAATTGAAGATCATTTCTACAGACTCCGAAACAAGTTCCTATCTTCAAGATCAAGGATGCACTTGGACTTTTAATCCTCCACACGCATCTCATATGGGAGGAGCCTGGGAGAGGATGATTGGAGTAGCTCGTCGTATTCTGGACGCCATGCTCCTGAAGGTTGGGTCTACTCGCCTCACTCATGAAGCTTTGACTACACTAATGGCTGAAGTCGTGGCCATTATGAACGCCAGACCTTTAGTTCCAGTGTCTACAGATCCGGAGATGCCGTCAGTCTTGACACCCGCAATGCTGCTGACACAGAAGATGGAACCAATGACAGCTCCCACAGGAGACTTTGACCTCAAGGACTTGTACACCAAGCAATGGAGACAAGTTCAAAGTCTTGCGGACATTTTCTGGAAGAGGTGGAGACAGGAATTCCTGGTGACACTCCAGCCACGCAAGAAATGGCAAGATGACAAGCCCAACTTACAAGTTGGAGACATTGTCTTATTAAAAGACACTCAGGCCCACAGGAACGAATGGCCCATTGGACTCATTGTGGGAACTGATCCTAGTAGTGATGCTAGAGTTAGAAAGGTAGAAGTTAGAATTGTTAGACAAGGCATTCCCAAGGTGTATGCTAGGCCAATTTCTGAAGTAGTTTTACTTCTGTCCAAAAGTTAGTGGCATAACAAAAAGTATGCCAGGTGGGGAGTGTGCTGCCTTCACAGTATATAGTATATGCATGGCACTCGGCAGTGTCTGTTCCTTTAAGACCCTCCATGTTCTTGAAGCCTAGAGGCGGGTTTTCCCTGTACTCCTATAGAGCATGCACATATCCTTTCTTTTCAACTCCAGTTACAGAAGTGAGCACATCCTCAGGACTTCTTAGAAGCTATTACAGGTTGCAAAGCTGATGAACACCAAAGCCTGTAAGTAAAGGGGTTTGCTAGTTCAGCTTATATAGAGGGATGCTAGGCACAGCTAGTATAATGTGTGTTTCAGTCTGTAGCAAGCAAGCACATGTTAGGCCCAATCCTTTGTATTAGCCATGTAGAATGTATGTTGCTTGAATAGCCATGCTTACATTTGTCTTTTTATGTTTGTTTTACAGTTTTACCAAATCAAATCATATCACATATTTTCACATGCTATTGTACACATTCCTGTGAATGATATCTCAGTAAAGACTGCATCAGTTCATTAACAAGCGCATCTTTCATTGGGATTCGGTTATACTTGATGTTAAGCTGTGTCTCTAAA
Source organism: Rana kukunoris (assembly GCA_029574335.1). Lineage (NCBI taxonomy): Eukaryota > Metazoa > Chordata > Amphibia > Anura > Ranidae > Rana > Rana kukunoris. Next base: position 510,991,513 of record CM056050.1, read on the forward strand.
CAGCAACACACACACAGCTGGGACATTACACTCCCTATCCTGTATTTGCTGTCCCACACAGTAGAGTTGTTGATAGAAGGCGCAAAATTCTCGTGCAATTTCACTGGTTTCATATAACAAGGTGTCAGAGGGTGATTTGATTTTAGCTATATATGAGGCAGATTTCTTTTGCTGTAGGGACCGAGCCAATAGACGGCTAGGTCTATTACCCCATTCGTAAAATTGCTGGGATACTAAACGTAGCCATGCAGTGTTCTCTGTGTGGAAAAGGGCCCTCAGCTCCTTCCTATTCTGCGTCAAAGAATGGAAAACGGTAGGTGAACTAGAGAGTTTATGGTTCCTCTCCAATACACCTATTTCTTTGATGAGCTGCATTTGCGAGTGGGTCCTCTCTCTTTTTTTTCTAGAGCCTAATTCCATGTAATCTTTATGGGCCTCCCACAAAACCCCCAGGGACGATACCGAGGGGCCATTTTCCTGAAAATAAAGAGAGAGCATTGCCTCAATCTCTCGTTTGTCCACCTCTTCTGAAATAAGGGAGTCATTCAATTTCCAGTTAGTAGATTTCAATGGTAAAGACGGGATACACAAGGTTAGACTAATCGGGGAATGATCAGAGATCATGGACACCTCAATGCAGGAACAAGAGAGAAATTCTAGATAGCCTGTGAGAAATACAGGAGCTGCCCAGGGACGTGTCCAGTGCGGGTTCCAAGGGAACATTAAAGTCACCAGCTAGCAGGACACAGCCCCGAGCAAAACCCCTTAATTTATTTAGCGGGGAGGTCAGAAAGCTCACCTGTCCTTGATTCGGAGCATAGAAATTAGCTAGGGGCATTGCAATTTGCCCAGAGTGCCCCATAAAAACAAATAACGGCCACAGGAGTCCGCCAAGGATTCTTCCAAAACAAAAGCGGTTCCTCTCCGAAACCCAATAGCCACTCCCTTCGCTTTAGATATATCAGAAAGGCTTTAAAACCATGTAGGGTAAAGGTGGGCAAAAAGTTTCACCGAGGTGGTATGCGTTGGAAGCATCTCCTGCAAGTAAATAATATCCCCCTGCAGACGTTTAAGTTCCCTATAAATGTTGTGACGCTTACCTGGAGCATGAAGCCCTCTCACATTGAGAGAGATCAAATTGATCGTGGCCATGGCTTGCGGAGAAGGAAAACAGCACAGTAACATCCCGCGAGGTTGGTAGGGAAGAAGGGGGAGGGGCAAAGAAAGCAAGAAAAGAAAAGAGAGGAACAAGAGAAAAAAGAACAAATAGAAAGTACGTTAAAGTAACAACAAGGAATTAACCCCAAGCTGCACACAAAGTCTTGCAGTGCAAAACCCGGAGCGATGCAGCACCCAACCCCCCATCACAAGCCACCCCCGAGAGAGCAGCCGCAATGGAGAACCAGGCCCCAAACTGCCTCGCGCAAGGGAGCAGAGCCGCACCCAAAACCAGACCACGCATGACCACAACAGGCATATGCAGTCTGGCACAACTCAAATATCAACAATCCCCATATGCATGACCCATTAGCCTCAGTAATACACCTGCCCTTTACAGCAAGTGAGGCACACAAGGCAAAAATTAGGAAGACAAGTGCAACCATAATAAACAATGAGTACCATAGAACAGATGCAAAAACCTACAAAATGAAAAGTAAAAAAATAAAAATAAAAGTCAGAAAAAAGTGAAAAGTAGAAAAGAAAGAGAAAAAAAAGGTATTTTGCAATATTTCACCCAACAGGGTTATACTTGCATATCCAGGGTCAACAAGTGAGCACATCAAGGGGAACTGGAAAGGAAAACAGCAAACTCAATCAGCTTTTGGAGTGGAGGCCGGGGTGGTGGATCGGTGTCTGCGGGAAACCTTCTGCCATTGCACCTCAGGCACGTTAGAGATAGTGGGGATACCATCTTGTCAACCGGGGAGCTCCGGGGACATAATGTTTAGATCCATACAAAACACATCAAGATCTTCCGGAAAACGAAGAATTGCGGTCTTCCCATCTCTGCTGGCAATCAGGGCAGAAGGGAACCCCCATCTATAAGTGATAGAGGCCTCCCGGAGTTTCTCCGTGAGCGGCCTAAGCGCCCTCCTCTGCTCCAGGGTTTCTCGCGCCAAGTCAGGAAAAAACGACAGCGTGGCGCCATCAAAATCCAGCGTGGTTGCTTCCCTGGCCTTCCGCATTATGAGTTACTTTTCCTCTAAATAATGAACCCGGCAGATCACATCTCGAGGAACATCCGATGACATGTTGCAGGGACAAAGGGCTCGGTGAACCCTGTTCAGCCTCAGGGGGTAATCCGCCGCATTGCCAAAGAGGTTGTTAAAGATGCCGCGGATGGAAGCCGCCAAATCATCATCCTTCGTCACCTCTGATAACCCCCTGATGCAGATATTATTCGTCCGATTTCTGTTCTCATAGTCTTCGATCTTATACATCGCCATTCTATGGGCTATGGCGAGAGAGCGCGTGGTGGCTTGCAGGTCTCTAATCGCTGTGGCGTGTCTGTCAAGGCGCTGCTCTGTCTCCTCCAATACCTGGCCCAGATCTGATCACACTACCGACAGTTCCCTCTTAATGGCCTTCTCCAAGCCCAAGAGCATAGAGGCCAGGTCAGATTTAGTCGGGAGTCCACTCACCAGCTCCGCAATCTTGGAACGTCTGGCCGGGTTTCCCTCGCCCTCCGAACCTCCGAGAGAATCAGGAGACCTATGTCTGGCGTCAGGTCTATGGCGGGAGGCGGAGCCCGTACCCGATCCACGTGGCGAGCGGCCTAGTCCATCGGCCTCCGAGAAACCCTCCATAGCGAGGAAGCGCTTGATAAAGCCTGCAGAGGCCCCCTTTTTGTTCTGGGTCTTTCCATCGGACCATTTTCCTCAGACGAACCGATCGTGTGTACGCGGCATTAAGGGTTAACACTAAAAAACTGAATGATTTCACTGTCTCAGTTGCTAAGAAACAATATAAAATTAATGATCTTTTCACATTTTCCACACAGGGAGTTGTTTATATGCTGTAGTGGGACTGTGATCTCCAGTATATAGGCAGGACATCTAGGGAACTTTATGTCAGATTAGGGGAGAATGTGAATAATATTAAAAAAGCAGTAAAGATGCATAATGTATCTAGCCAAACGTTTTCATAATCCTGACCCCAGGGGCTTGAAGTTCTGGAGTATTGAGCAGTTTAAAAGATACTGGAGAGGAGGTAATTTTATTGGATGGTTGAGCCACATGGAATCCTATTGGATATACGAAACCAAGATGGGAGTCCCTGCTTGCTTGAATATCGATGTTGACTTGAATTGTTTTATTTCTGATCCTTTAAGCGGTGTTCTGACAATTTTTTTTTTTAAAGTCAGCAACTACAAATACTGCAGCTTCTGACTTTCAATATAAGGACACTTACCTGTCCTGGGATGTCGGCACCTGAAGCCGATCGTTCCTCGGCTCTTGGGTGCTGCTGCCGTCATCTTCGGTAAGGGAATCAGGAAGTGAATTTGCGCTGCTCAATCCCACTGGTCCCCGCTGTCTTCTAGGACCTGTGTGTCTCCCAGAAGACAGTAGGGGGATGAAGAAGGCGCTAGGCGTAGCATAGGTAAACTAGGTATTTGCTCCCTCCTTCCCCCTGAAAGGTGCCAAATGTGACACTTGAGGGGGGAAGATTCCGAAAAGTGAAAGTTCCTTCTTTTTGGGTGGAACTCTGCTTTAATTTGTTTAGAAATCATTACAATTTGTAAAAGATGGCAGCGGATGGCGTTTTAATTTTTTTCCCCATATATAATGAATTGTTTCATTATGGATCATTTAATCTTTTTAATTAATTATATTATTTTTGGCCATTTTATGAAGTATGGTGTCACACGTTGCTTCATTTGGCTGATTTCCTATATTAGGGGACAGTCTTTATTTATTGGTCTCTTGCAGCGTCATGTGGATTGCTGTTTTTACTTCCTGGTTTTAGGCTGTAGAGATTTAACGATTGAAACAATGAGGGGAGATGTTCTGCCCCTCTGTTGAATATGTATGACTATTTAAGGCGGGTCTACAATGTGCGTCCATATCCGCTGATGAAGTCCCGCCCCAAGGGAAGGAAGGAGCTATGTTGACGTCACCCGCAGCTGTCTTCTACGATTTTCATGTACAAGTGCTTTTATGCTGGCATTTATTAAAGTGTCTTATTTGTAAGTTTAATTATTTTATTACTTTATTAAATGTTTGCAAGCAGAGAGCACTAGATGTCTCTTATTTATTCCTATATCTTGGGATATTGGTGATGATCTGCAAAATAAAACCCCCTGATGGGATTAACTTATCTGGCATTTCCATAAGATCCACACCAGGAAGACTACTATGACCACCCTCCTGGATTTTTGCCCTTTATGGGAAAGCCTGTTTGACCCTTTGTTAACTCAGGGGTCCTGGCATTAAGGTGAGTGGCATAGAGGTGGAGGTTTACACATCTGATACAGAGTCCATTGTTTACAAGGCACATTATTTGGAATTTTGTGTGCTTTCCGATATGATTTTTTTCCTCATGAACTCTAATTAGCGCTGCACTGTTTTCATATTATAGTGAACTATGATTGCTGGTATTGGTTATTTTATTTTTTTCCTTATTGCAATCGGCAATCATATATAATTGATTTGACTGTGATAATTAAAATAAGGATAAAATATGATAATTTACGAGGGCGTGCTTACTGGTGGAAATAGGTAAAGGACAAGGTAGGGTTTGGGTGGGTGAGTAATTCTTAAGGCCTGGCTAGTAGCTCAAGACTTGACATTTTGAGCCCTGTGTATACTGTATATTTACAGTATGTATGCATGTAAGATAAGGACCTTAGGTTGCAAGTTGAGGGCAGAGACTTATGTGAATGTACAACATATAAAGTGATGTGTAAATTGCCACTTTTGTGTTTACATTTTTTTCTTGTTTAAAGAATTTTATTAGAACTGTGTACAGACATTGTTCAGATCGGTTCAACAACATGCTGCTATACACATGTGAAACAGTATAAAATCACACAAAAGTTTTCATGCATTGTAACAACCTCAAAAACTTGTATTTACATTGTTTATCCTGAGGCTAAGCTATATTTCTTGTTGGCAACCACTTCTCAATTCAGATATCAACCACTTCTTACATACAATGGCCCAGATTCATAAAGCAATTATGCCTGTCTAACTGGTGTTAGACAGGAGTAATTTCAAATTTCGCGCGCCGTATCACTAGTTTGAATCCTCAAACCATGATACGGCGGCTTCGGGCTTCGATCCGAGAGGCTTACGTCTTCGTAAGCCTTCGGATCTACGCTGCGATATTTTTGCGGCCGCTGGGAGGAGTTCGCGTCGTTTTCATGCGTCGGGATATGCAAATGTGTTTTTACGGCGATCCACGAAGATACGAGCGGTCTTCGCAATCGCTTACGTCTGTTTTTTTTTACGTACTGTTAGACCAGCTTTTTGCTGGTCTAACGGTGCGTAGCCCATGTTAAGTATGGCCGTCGTTCCCGCGTCGAATTTAAATTTTTTTTTTTTGCGTAACTCGTTCGGGAATAGAAATGTCCGTAAACGACGCTACTCAAACAACGAATGACGTAACGACGTGATTTCGCGCAATGCACGGCGGGAAATTTGCGAACGGAGCATGCGCAGTTCGATCGCCGCGGGAACGCGCCTATTTTAAATCCTTCACGCCCCCTACTCGTCTAGATGGATTGCGACGGGAGAAATACACTACGCCGCCGTCGTTTACTGGACAAAATCTACCTGAATTCCACGTAGAGCCAGGTAAAAAACGGCAGCGTAGTGTATTTCTGATACGCTACGAGAATCCAATTCTCTCTGAATCTGGGCCAATATGCCTATTTTACATTATCATACATGCTCACGAGTCATGCATATCTTCCAATGCAAATCATGCAAAGACTGGTAAAATGCTCCAATACCAGGTGGTCCAATAGGTCCTGGTGGTCCACGAGGTCCTGGAAGTCCAGACATTATTGTGTCTGTGATAGTCGATACTCTATGTGAATCTCCATCTACAAGATAATATGCAAGAAGTCATTAGAATCTGGCATGAGACAAAAACCAAGCTATATAGTCTAAAGACACACAATCTTTGTAAATATGGTTAAGTATTCAAAAAATAAATTGATCATAATTCATTTTAAAATAGTATTTGTGTGTTGCATATTAATGGGAATGGCTGTATTATCCCAATTTTGGCATACAAATTATACCTTAAATTACCTATTATAGTGATTATTTTTTGTATTAATCACATATTAATATTCAAGTGGAATCAAGGTGTTAAAAAACAAAGCCAAATTTCTGAGCTGACATGCCTTCAAATGGTCTCTAATTTGGATATACTGTATACCCTAATTTTGCAGAACGTGAAAGGAAGATGTTAAAAAGTCACCAGTGGATTTCACTGACAACTCTGGGATGCAGTTTGGTAAGGTTGTGTGTGGCTTAGCTGTCCCAGTTTTGGACTACAAGGTGCAAAAAGAAATATGGAGTAAAGGAGAATTGTCTCTGACTGCTGTGTACTTCCAGGTGTTCTACTCCTTTAAACATTTTGGAAGCAAAAGATAAAGTTTCATAGCACAACTCGTATAATAAAATACTTAATAACAAAAAGTGTTGCACTTACATGTACCAAATGAATGCAAAGGCATAAAATCAAACAGCTAACAAACAAGCCTCGACCGTGGTGTCATCCAGGCAGCATCGGCGTAAGGACGTCACAGACCCGGCTCCATCCGGTGGTGGAATTTGTGCTTTTGCACTCTTTTGGTACATGTAAGTGCAACACTTTTTGTTATTAAATTATTTTACCATACGAGTTGTGCCAAGAGACTTCCTCTTTTGTATTCAATCTGAGTGGTGTAGTTCACTTAAGAAAGTGTGAAAATAAACAGATATCAGTTTATGAGCTTTGGATCCTTGAACCGTATGGGGATCCGTGTTCTATGAGTGCCAGCTATTTGGCTTAGACACAGGCGCTTTTGATCTCTATAACTTGAGATCATCTAGTTCTGGCAACATTGCATGGGCACTTTTTGAAGCAGGTTTGACATTTTAATGTTTATAGAGAGCACCAAGCACTTTTCATCACGTGTATATGGATTTTACTTCTGATATAGATAGATGAGTGTCCAAAGAATATATTAAACGTGAGAGAACCAAGCTGTTTATAATATATAAAAAAAAATGAAGCGCTATCTGATATATCACTTACACAGGTGAAAAAAAATAAAAATATATATATATACTGTATATATAATTGCCGTGGGCAATGCGCAAGTGAATGTTGGAGCAACTTGAATTCCCAAACAAAGAATATACATGGTGCAAAAATATATCATTGAAATACTTGTTGTCAAGCAAGTGCACTTGTGTCCTGGCAGATGTTTGTGTGTACTTGTACACTTTGACAGAAGTTGATCGTCCACTGGTGCACACTGATAGATGTTGATGTTACAATGGAACACTATTGCAGATGTTTTTATGCACTGGTACAGATGTTAATGGGACAGGGACAGTGGGAACAGTGGTGCTTGGTGTACTGTGTGGGGATGGATGCAGTCTGTGTGATATGTGACAGCTCTCTGTGTAAAATCATCTCTTAAGCCCCATACACACTATCAGTTTTCCTGCAGGTTTTTCTCTTCAGGTTTACCAAAACCATCTAATATGAGCTCAAACCTTAAGAGTTTCAATTCGTATGCCATTAGGCAGGTCCTTGCACTACATGGTTTTGGTAAACATGAAGAGAAAAACCTTCAGGAAAACTGAAAGTGTGTATGGGGCTTGACAGAGAGAGCTGTCAGCACAGGCTGCAGCATCCCCACCCCAAAGCACCTTTACCCCATGTTGATGGGGACAAGGACCTCTTCCCCACATCCAAATCTTAGCCCAAAAATGTTCTAAATGTATATTCGGACCGAAACGAATTGCACGCGTCTAGATCACAGCTGTCCTCAATGTATCCTATTTATGACAATTGAAAACTTTGCAGTTACAATGATCTTCATTGTAACAGTAAACAAAGTGTAGAAAGAAAAAAAAATCCCAGATAACCTCTCAGATTAGTACAGTGTTACTATGGTGACACTGAACTACCCTGCTGAAAGTATGTAAAAAAACTAAATAGTAAAAAAACAAAACTAAATAGTAACATTTTTAAAAAAGAATGGTAAAAAATACAAAAAGTAAAAAAAGAATAATAATACATGATCTACTTTTTTTTTAACATACTGTCACCAGTCAGTGTCCCTAATCACCACCACATAAGTTTTATGATGATGCTGTATTGCACTGGTGACACTATGTAAAAAATAATTGTGATTTTTTTTAATTAAATTTATTTAAAAAATTGTGACAAAAAATTACAACTTCATTACACTACAGTGTACACTGACACTGGCTCAAAAATGCCCTATATAAGGGTAGAAGATGCACTAGGAGGTTGCTGTTTGATCTGCAGCTGTTCCCCGTTAGACATGTGCACACTGAAATATTTAGTTTTGGAATTTCATTTTCATCCAAAAAATAGTTATTTAGTTACTCCTGAAATCCGTCTTTATTTTGTTTAGTTAAAAAATGCATTAGCCTGAAAATCCAAATTAATTAGGGTCGAATCTGCCATTGAAGGCTAAAGTTGTTTGTCGAATGTTCTCAGAAGATTCGACGAAGCAGCAAAACTGTACGACGCCGCAATCGTAGTAGTTTAGCTGCTTGTCGATTCTTCTTAGAACTTTGGACAGACACCATAAGCCTTCAATGACAGGTTCGACGTTTGTATGTTTTTGCTGCTTTTTCTGCTTCAGAACAATGGTGCTACCAAGCAGTTCATCCCTATTAATTGCCAAAATGTGAAGTTCATATATACTTACTTTCTTTGTCTGTATTAGGCTGAAAAGAGTATAAAACACCCTCTGGAACTGAGATTGGTACTGTGGGTGGTCCAGGGGGCCCTGGAGGCCCAGGTGGTCCTGGAATTCCAGTTGTTCCAGGAGCTCCTCTTGGACCTGGAGGTCCTATAGGTCCTAAAGGTCCTGTTTAAGACAATCCATATGAATATATACATAAATAAACAAGACATACACAAACATACAAGCACCCATATAAAATGTTTCATTCTTTGCATGTCTAGATTTATGTTAATTATGATTTTTTTTTTATAATACACAAATTAAACAGCAATATGTTGATGTTATCAAGTGACTTGCATTAGTTAGAGAATGTATACAAAATGCTTTGTGGACTAGCAGATATATTTTAAATTCAATATAACAGTAAACAAATGTAGTTGTCCTGATGGTTACTGTATGCGGTTGGATGAGCACATAATGAATCTATACAACATATAAATATGTTTTAACTGAAAGAGTTAATTTAATATTGTGGTATAACACAAATGATATACATTCCGTAGGTGAGCCTTTATATTAACTATGCTGTTAGGTTCCTAAAGGTCAGTAGATATAGGATAGGGAGAATGTTGTTTCTACATATAGATCTTAGCATCAATATACATGTAGATCTCATACCATAAAAAATAAATGATATATACACAATGAGGGTGTTACCCTGTGGGATTTTAAGGCACAAAGGTAATTCAATAAAATTAAGTTATTTAATTGCAATATAGATTGACTAAATGGCCTGTGTACATTAAAAATACCAAAGGGCAACACCCTGATTGTGTACCAATCACTTGGTTAATTGACCTCCCTGGCGGTATGATTATGTCAGATTTTTGATGCTGAAAGCGGTACAATTGTTTTGCATGGAAATTTTATTATTTTAGGCCTGCAATTCTTAGGAATAACACACTTAAATCTGTCCAAACAAGAGTCTAGTAGACATCCCGGGTATGATAAAGTTTGAAACACAAAATCATAGTTTATAATATATTAAATAACTATAAATAATTATAACAAATAATAATAATAAAAATTAATCAATAATGTAATCAAATCAAAAACACTGAAATTTGCTTAGTTGCAGAATTGTCGCTGTCATTACTTTCAGTGTTTGATGACGAATTTCCCGACAAATCACTATTGCTCAATCCTGCAAGTGATTCTAATTTATTATTGCTGTTTTCTAGCTGTCTAAAACCACTTTTCACATAAAGGGACACTTTTTGGTTGCTATGGACAAGCTCTATTTTCCAGGCAGAAAAAAAACAGTATTTATATTATAAAAGTGGAAGCAGGTCACTGAACAAACCACTAGGGACAAAGGGGGTGTGTAATTATTTTATACGGTACTGTAATCTGTAAGATTACAATATACTGTATGTGTATTGTGTTTTACTTTTTTGAATTTGGCGCCGATCTCCGCCCCCGTGCATCGTAACGTCACATGGGACGGAGCTCGGCGGCACTCGGGCACTGTGAATCGAGCAGAGGCTCACACAGCGGGGAGACAAGGTAAGTAACCATGCCTGGATACTGCGATGCAATCCTGAGTCAGGAAACATTGACAACATGACTCTGAATACATTAATTTTAGAGATATTCTATATTGCATAATTTTTTTTTAACCTCCTAAAATATTGATGTCATTATATTTAATTTGGTAGAGACATAACAAAACAGAGAATCTTTTAGCAGAAAATAATGCAGTTCATGGTTTGTAAAACGAAAAACTATTTTCTTGATACCTGGAGGGCCGACTAGTCCGGCTTTTCCCAATTCTCCACGATCTCCTTTGGACCCAGGTAAACCTATGGGACCAGGTGGCCCTGGCATTCCTGGTAGGCCTGTTAATTAGGATACAAAAACATAAAAAATTTAATCAAGTTGTAATAAAATGTATCCCTTTTGGAATTGCCTGTTATGTTAAAATTCAGCAATAGAGAAAGAGGGGAAAGGGTATACAGTATTTGTCCTTTTTATGTATAAATAAGCTCTATAAGTATATGCATATGAGCCAAGTATGCTTTTTCCCCATTAAGCAATGCCAAGCAAAGCTAAAGCTAGATATAAAATTGTGATAATAGGCATAGCGTTTGGTGAAAAGCTAAGACATCCATCAATACATTACAGGGAAGGATAAACTTTTGTAGAAATCAGTGGCCTATCAGTCTTATTTAGAAGCCATCAGGACAATGGGATAGAATTACTAAACTTGGAGCACTCAGAATCTGGTGCAGCTGTGCACGGTAGCCCATCAGCGACAGCTTCTAACCCCAGCTTATTCAGTTAAAGTTTGGCAATAAAACCTGGAAGCTGATTGGTCTCTATGCAGAAGTGAGCCTGATTATGCATGCTCTAGCTTTAGTAAATAAACCCATAAGTGTGCTTTAATTGCAAACAAACCAAAAACATTTTCTTAGGCACCGCTGGATACCTCAATTTGTTTGCTAATGTTTTTTTTTTTTTTTTTTTATTGATGTATGGATGTATGGTTTTATTGATGTCTAGCCAGGCCATCCTTTATAGGCCATTAACCCCTGGACCAGATGTCCATATTTTCAGGACTAGTAGACAAGATAAGCTACCAAAAGTAACCATGTGCACCTCTGAAAAAGTTTCTATCTTGCTTTGCAGAACAATTGGACATGTGCAATTTGTTTTGTTCCAAATTCATTTTTCTAAGATTTGGAAATTCAAAAATTTGGAAATTCAGTAATTCGAAAAACCCGAAAATTTTTAAGAATAAAAAACTGAAAATAAGAACAAATATACAAAAATGTGGCTGTTAGTGACTGTTAGTCCGTCTGACAGATTCGATGGTTAGTACGCCAAAGCTTCGGACCAAAAACCTGCGCATGCTCAGAATCAAGTCGACGCATGCTTGTAAGCATTGAACCTCCTTTTTTCAGCACGTTGTGTGTTCTACGTCACCGCGTTCTGGTCTGATCGGACTTTAGCCTGGTCCGATGAAAACGGTCCGTCAGGCCAGTTTCATCGGATCAGTCTGATCATGTGTACGTGGCCTAACGAATACAAATTTATTGGAAGTTACGAATTATCCGAAATAACAAATGCCGCATTTAAAAATATGGACCCAGGTTCACAGAGCGATTACGCCTGCGCAACAGGAGATGCGCGTGCGTAAGTCGAAATGTGCGCGTGCGTTTCGATGCGCTGCATCCCCAGAACGAGATACGCCAAAAATCTACTTTTTTTTGTCCCGGGTAATTTCGTTAGACTGGCGCATCCGTCCGCGCAAAAGTGCGCTAGACACACCATTGATTTGCTAGTCAAATATGCTAATGAGGGACTTACGGGGATCCACAAAACAACGTTGGGGCAGCGCAAGCGACGCAGTGTGCGCAACAGCAAAATGTCCTGTCTAAAATTAGAGCATATAAAAGCTGGTCTAAAAAGAGAAAAAAAGTCTACTTGTTAGATAAAGCAACACTGTTAGTGAGCAGCTCAGCAGTCACACGTGTTGCACAACAATCTGTATGCCAACATGCCAGGGGCATCGTCGCACATAGCTATACTACTGACTTTAGATGAACAAAGAAGGATGAGGGCACGGAGGATGGCACGGAGGATGGCACGGGAGAGGATATACCGCACCCGCATAGACCTGTTTGGCATGAGTGATTCTGAGGTGTTTCGCATCTTCAGATTCACCCCTCATGTCATCCTGGAATTAACCACAACATCACCAGCCCAACACACCGCTCACATGCAGTGCAGCCACTGGTCAAGGTACTGGCAACACTCCATGTCCTTGCCAGTGGCTCTTTTCTGCGTACAAGTGGAGTGGTGGCTGGGATGTCACAATCCTCCATGAGCAGATGTGTGCACCAGGTTGTCCCTGCAATTCTCAGACGCATGGCCAACCAAATCATCAAACCCACCACTGAGGAGCTGCGACTGAAGGCAATGACAGATTTCTACAGAATTGCCAGATTCCCACGCACTGTGGGGGCCATTGATTGCACACATGTGGCACTCCAGCCCCCCCAGGAGACAGAGCACATGTACCGCAATCGGAAGCATTGGCATTCCATCAATGTACAGGTGATAGTCGATGCCCAAGGCCTCATATGGCACGTCCGTGCCAAACACCCAGGGTCCAGCCATGACAGCTACATATACAATCAATGCCACATCCGAATGGAATTCGGGACACCTGGCTGGTTGGTGAGTGACATGGGTGGCAGGCATGACTATCCCCTCCCATGATGCACATCACAAGGGGCACATGCATGACTAACATCCTCCTGTCTTTTCCCTTACAGGTGACTCTGCATATCCACTGGAACCCCATCTCATGACTCCTATCCGGAACCCCCAAACCCCAGGAGAGGAAAGATACAATCAAGCACATGCCCAAACACGAGCAGTGGTGGAGCGCACCTTTGGCCTCCTGAAGTCACGTTTCCGATGCCTGGATAAGTCTGGGGGTACCCTCTTGTATTCCCCAAACTTTGTGTGCCAGATCATCGGTGCATGTTGCATGCTGCACAACTTCGCAGAAAGAAAGGGCCTGCAGATTGGCCTACGTGATGACCTGACCCCTGAACCAGACAATCCCCCCCTAACCGAGGCTACCCCGTCTTCTGAGGGAAGAGCAGCCAGGAGCCAGCTCACATTGGGCATCTTTGCACGTTAAACATACACATTAATCATGGCACAATGAGAATGCATGCATGCACAACACTGTGGTCCCTAGCACACACACCCCACATCCACATCAAATTGGATTGGCACCAGTCCACCATGCAGGACTTGTGAGCAGCAACGCCACGCCAAGGCTCCAATTATGTCACTGTACATTCATACACCATTTACACGGACCTGGGGATCACTTCTCCCTGGTCCTGGGGAACCCTTCTCCACCAAAATTGAGGGTGACACCACTTTTCCGGCAGGAATGTCACACCCACATTCACACAGCATTCACAACCCAAAAAAAAAATTACCTGCAAAAGCAAAAAAATTCCAGCAAAAAAAAAAGGGGAAAAACAAATGATTGCCCTTTGCGTGAGCCACGCCTGGGGCGCCCCCGGCCACGGCCCCGGCTTCTCAGGGGAGACTCATGGGGGAGGGGTAAAACCGGGGAAGGAGGAGCAGCCCCTGATCTCTGCCCACCTGGCGGCCTGCCCTCCAAGGCCACGGCTATTCTGTCCAGGGCAGCACCAAGTGTTGCCATGTTGGCCTGGATAGCCAGGGTAAGGGCCCTCACATCCTGCCCAACGCCTGCTGATGTCGTCTGCAGTTCGTTTAGGCAGGTTGTGAAAGCCCGGGAGTGGGAGTCCAGGTTCCCCAGCGTATCCTTGATGGAGGACAGGCTCTCCTCCATCCGCACCAATGTCTGGCTGACCTGTCCCAGATGGCGGGTCTGGAGGAACTGGTCCCTTCTCAGAGTGGCGGGCAGGAGATCGGCCACCCCCCTGGTGGTCTGGGATGACATCCTGCCTCCAGCTGATGCTTGTGGCCGGGGAGAAGGGGAGGCCCTTGTGAGGGGAGCCATGTTGGGGGAGGCCTGCCTGCTGCCAGCCAGAGGGGAAGAGTCCTCAAAAACCAAACGTCCAGTGCCTGACATGGACTCCTCCTCCTCATGATTCTCCTCCTCCTCATGATTCTCCTGCTCCTCTTGAATCTCCTCCGCGGACTCCGGCCTTGTTGGGGGGGCCTCATTAGGCTGCTGTCCTGGGGTTGGTGCGGTCAGGCCAGATGGCCCTGCACCCTCCTGCACATCTGTGGATGACACAAAACATTCACAGGTTGGAGGATCCACACACTTGCCACATATTCCCTTTCACCCCCTCCCCCACACATGCTACACACCTGATATTAAAAAAAAAAACTTACCTGGCACCACGGGCTCCGGACTTGAGTCAAAGCCAGGCAGGCCCTCAACTTCATGCTGATGAAAGGTCAGGGCCACCGCACACGCCTCTGCTGTCAGCCTAATACGGCATGGTGGGCCCCCTCCTGTGCCCCTGGCATGGGCATGCATTCTGGCCAGCTTCTGTTTGACCAGACGCCGGAGGTCATTGATTTTTTTGTCAATCCCAGACCGGGTCCGTGTCTCCCCCTGCCCCGCTGAATTGACCTGCTCAGTGATCCTATCCAAAATCTCCCTCCTCCTGGCCGGGGTGGTGTTGGCACTCTCTGGGCCGTGGAGGTAACGCCCATACTCGCTAATGGCCCGGGCAAGAATTTGTTTTTCCACAACTGTAAAATTCAGCTTTCGTTTTCCCTCTGTCATCCTTCCAAAAAAACTCACTCCCAGTCAACAAAATTCACTCACACAAACAAGCCCAACCAATCAAGCAAAAACACACACAGAGAGAAAACTACTCAGCAAGAAACAGTCACAAAAAAACAAAACAAAAATACAGCAGGAAAACAAACAAACACAAATATATCAATCAAACAAACAGTCTCTCAAACACTTATCAAAAACCACTTTCAAAAATCTACTAACAAACACTTGATCACACAGAACACTAATCTGACAACTACAAAACACACCGCAACGAACAACAGGACAAAAGCACTTGGTTAAATGGGAAGGGACAAAGGGATGTACTTTTGCAATGCAAGTGCGATTGTGTGTGTCTATTTATGCTGTTTGCGTAGTTCACAACGTTGCCCTAGTCCATTTCCAATTTCACTGATTGCGCCGCTCCCGAGTTGTGAGCATGCGCACAGCGGAGCTGACATGGTATGCTTCAAGCGCGCATGCGCGAGCCGGCCGGCCCTTCATTTGCATGGGGGTCATGGCTCATTTCAATGTAACACGCCCACGTCCTTCCCAATTTGTATTACTCCTCCTTACGCCTCTGAAAAAACGTTACGCATGCGCAATTTCCTGCGCAAAAGCTACGAGAATAGGGTGATTACGCGGCAAAATTGCGCAAGTCTAACTTAAAGGCGGTGCGCTACGCCGGTCCAATAATACGCAGATGTACCTGAATCTGGGCCATGGAATGTAACTAAACAATAATAATAAATAAAGCAGTGCACATGTCTTAGACCAATGATCAATTACAATTTTGCCATTGCAAAAAAAATAATACAGGAAACATTTTTAGAACATTTAAGTATATATTTTGCAACATTTTTGTAAAAAAAAAAAAAAAACTTTTACCTCGTGCCTTCTTTTCTTCACTATCTCCCTTGGAACCTGTTAAATTGAATTGATTATCAATAAGCTTTGCATTTGCCAGATGTATTTGTTAAGAGTACATAACATTTCAGGACACTAAGTCTAATGCCGCATACACACAACCGTTTTTAATGTCATGGAAAAAGCGACGTTTTTCTTGACATGATTCCTGTCAAGCCTGCCTTACATACACACGATCGTGAAAAAAAAATGCTTGAGCAAAGTGTGGTGACGTACAACACGTACGACGGCACTATAAAGGGGAAGTTCTATTAATATGGCGTCCCCCTTTGGCCTTCTTTTGCTAATTTTGTGTTAGTAAAAGAGACGATTCACGCTTTCCAGTCTGTTACAGCGTGACGAATGTGCATGTCCATTACAAACGCTAGTTTTACCAGAAGTAGTGCTCCCATCTCATAACTTGCTTCTGAGCATGCACGTTTTTTTCCCGTCGTTAAATCCTACACACGACCGTTTTTCACGACGTAAAAAACAAAGAGAAAAATTCGAGCATATTCTAAATTTTTAATGCCCAATTTTCACAACGAGAAAAATGCTCTGGAGCCTACACTCAGTCTTTTTTAATGACCAATTAAAAAAATTGCATTTTTCTAATCATGAAAAAGGGTCGTGTGTACACGGCATCATTCAATGCTGTTTGAAGCTTTGATCGGTGTATTCTGTAGAAAGTATATTTTCATTATAAGTTACCAGTATATAAGTGATTTATTGATAGTATTCATTTGCATAACTGAGTAATGGGAAGAAAGATGAAGACATACCAGTTATTAGATGCACAAATGTTGACATTATTCCTGAATACAATTTATCAAACAGTGGGACAAATTAAATGGAATATATTTTCAAGGAGCCACATTATTTCTAGAGGACCATACCTACCTAAATCCAGAAAAGATTGCAAGTTCCCTCAAGTTCTGATTGGCTATTTACTTACAAAATAAAATAGATATGTTTTCTTTTCATGTTATCTCCTATTCTCACCTGGTGGAGATTTTACTGACTTTCTGAATATTCCTCCAGGGCTCAGCAGTGGAATGGCATCGGGCAGGAAGTCCGCATTCCACACGGCAGTGCCTCTTGTTATTGGCAGATCATTCTCTGATACTTTCTCAGATGATTGTAGTGTGATGATCTACAGGGAAATATAAACAATGAGTAGGTACGTGGACTGGCCACAGTTATATAGGCATGGGTTACTGGTACAGAGCATAGTAATCTTTCTGACTAGGCTTGCTGTATAATATAAGACGTAAGCCCGGTACAAACTCATTTTTATTTTTTGTTAAACCCAGCGGGCTGAATGAAAAAAGCTGAAGAACTCGCTGTACTTATTATGCGCTGCTAGTAAAGCAATCTCCCTCGTTGAGCTATTGTCTTCTGACAGGGGGACCCCCCCCGCCGCCAGAACACACTGGTCAGCTCTCCCAGACATTGGCTGAAAGCGCTGATTGGAAGCCGGTCGGCTGCTGGTTTTCCAGCGTGCTTGTTTGACAAAAGCCGGTCATGAGATTGGCTTCTGTCAAACAAGGACCTGTACATACGAATGTTGGCCAGTTTCTACTGCCCTGGCTGATTTTGGCCAATATTTGGCCCGTTTTTATGGGGCTTTACAATAAATACATTGTGGATAGGGTCTTATTCTCAAGACATTGACACACAGTAGGCAATACTCTCTTTGCGTTAGCACACTAACACAACTGACAACAGTTCATGTGATGACATGGGTTTAAATGAACTCAGTTCAATAAATCAGTGTGGAAACTGTGTCCTATTGACAAAATAATAAAAAATAATAATAATACAAAGACATCCACGGCTCTGCCCTACATTTTATCACCAACCTTCTATAAAAATATCACCCAAACTGTCTACTCTCCGCTCTTTCCAAGACCTCCTGCTCTCTAGAATACTTTGTCGCCTTCTCCCATGCTCACTTCCAGGATTTCTCCAGAACCTCTCCCATCCTCTGGAATTTCCTACCCCAATCTGTCCATTTATCTCCTAGACTCTCCATCTTTAGGCAATCCCTAAGAAAAAAGTGAACCCTCCTGGGAAGCCTGACTAATTTTTTCATCTTCTCCAAGAACTTATCCCTCAGCCCAGGTTCACACTGAGCTGTGTGAATGAAGCTGTGTAAGTTCAGCTGACCTCGCATGATTTCACTTCTGCATGTCAGTCCCGATTTCGGGTTTCTCATTTGTTTGTCATTAGAAATTGCACCCCGTAATTGCAAAAAGTAGTACAGAAACAGAAACGACTTTTTGAATTTGGTTTAGCGTTGCAGTGATTAAGAAGGTGCCATTAGCGGCAATTTACACTGATTTGACATGTCAAATCGCATGTCAAAACGCACCAAAGCTATTACCTTCTGTATCATTTGCACGTTTTAGGTTGTAAATGGTCAAACGCAGGACCCTCCTACCTTCTTGCCTTGAATTGTAAGCCAAAGATTGGGAGACTGGTGCCCTACCGGTCTCCCATAAACGACAAATTGTTTTGGACTATCTTGGTACCAGCTTAAACATTGTAGACACAATGTTTGATAAAAATGTAACAATGCTTTGTTATACATAACAATATAAAATCAGGACATCCCATTGATAAATGACAAACATCATTAAAATGTAGATTCACAATCCAGGTATATCACCAATATTCATGTTCCCTTATTCGGATGGACAGGGGTATGATGGATACCCACAGAACTCATTGTTGTCATTGAGAACAATGACATCCATGGGAATCCATTATACCAAATGTGCCTTTCTTAAATAACCCCCATTGTGTCTACAACTTTTAAGCTGGTACTGAGATTATCCAAAACAATTTGTCCTTTATGTTTGACCGGAAGGGAACCTCTTTCCCAATCCTTTGTCTTTCAATCTCTGGATGATGGTACATCTAATCGAATTACAGCTCATACCAATAGAGAATTCAGTCGTGTCTTAACTTCTTAAGGACCGCCTCCTGCACATATACGTCGGCAGAATGGCACGGCTGGGCACATCCACGTATATTTACGTCGGTTCCAGTACCCAGCCGTGGGTCACGGGCGCACGCCTGCGGCGCACTCCCGTGACCCGGTCCGAAGCTCTGGGACCGCGGGATTTGTGGACCCGATCGCCGCTGGAGTGCGGCGATCGGTCCCCGGAGCTGAAGAACGGGGAGAGCCGTGTGTAAACACGGCTTCCCTGTGCTTCACTGTGGCGGCAGCATCGATCGCGTCATCCCTGTCATAGGGGGACGTGATCGATGACGTCACACCTACAGTCACACCCTCCCTACAGTTGTAAACACACACAGGGAACACATAACCCCTACAGCGCCCCCTTGTGGTTAACTCCAAAACTGCAGCTGTCATTTTCACAGTAAACAATGCAATTTAAATGCATTTTTTGCTGTGAAAATGACAATTGACCCAAAAATGTGTCAAAATTGTCCGAAGTGTCCGCCATAATGTCGCAGTCATGAAAAAAAACGCTGATCGCCGCCATTAGTAGTAAAAAATAAATTAACAAAAATGCAATAAAACTATCCCTTATTTTGTAAACACTATACATTTTGCGAAAACCAACCGATAAACGCATATTGCGATTTTTTTTTACCAAAAATAGGTATAAGAATACGTATCGGCCTAAACTGAGGAAAAAAAATGTTATATATATTTTGGGGGGATATTTATTATAGAAAAAATTAAAAAATATTGCATTTTTTTCAAAATTGTCGCTCTATTTTTGTTTATAGCGCAAAAAATAAAAACCGCAGAGGTGATCAAATACCACCAAAAGAAAGCTCTATTTGTGGGAAAAAAGGACACCAATTTTGTTTGTGAGCCACGTCGCATGACCGCGCAATTGTCAGTTAAAACTACGCAGTGCCGAATCGCAAGGGGCAAGGTCCTTTACCTGCATTTTGGTCTGGGTCTTAAGTGGTTAAATTGTGTTGCAACTGTACTTTCTCCCTTTATTTTATAAAGTGCTGAAACTGTAATGCCGCGTACACACGATCATTTTTCGGCTTGTAAAAAATTAAGTTTTTTAAAAATGTAATTTAAAATGATCGTGTGTGAGCTTCACATCATTTTTTCGGGCTTTTGAAAATCAAAAAAACAAAAATTCGAACATGCTGCATTTTTTAACAACGTTTTAAACAATGTCGTTTTTCGGGTTGTAAAAAATTATCGTTTGTGGGCTAAAATTATGTGAAAAACCCGCGCAGCAAGTTTTGAGACGGGAGCGCTCGTTCTGGTAAAACTACCATTCGTAATGGAGTAAGCACATTCATCACACTGTAACAGACATAAAAGCGTGAATCGTCTATTACAAACACAAAATCAGCTAAAGCAGCCCCAAGGGTGGCGTCATCCACATGGAACATTCCCTTTATAGTGCCGTCGTACGTGTTGTACGTGACTACGCTTTGCTAGAGCATTTTTTTTTAAACGATCGTGTGTGAGCAACGTCGTTTTAATGATGAAGTAGGAAAAAACAATGTTTTTTCTAGATGCAGAAAAACATTGTTTTTTACAAGCCAAAAAATGATCGTGTGTAAGCGGCATTAGCACTTTTAAATCCTGTATACTCATTATATTAATAATAATATTAATAATAATAATACTCTCACTCCAAATCTCCTGAGACTAGCAGTCAGAGGCAGCAGACATACAGCTATGAGGCTGTATTCAGAAGAGTGCCTAGGCACTCTCACATGCACTATTTTTTCGGTCAAATTCAAGACAAGATAAGAAAAATTATCAGGGCACTTCTTAATTACAATTTACATTTTTAGATGTTCCCTATGCCATATCAAGACTTCACTTTTTGAGTTTTTAAACCACATAGTTGGCTTCTGATTCCTCTAAAAGTATATGTGGGTAACATATATCGATTGTATTAATAGTAACAATTATTAAATCATGTAGTGGAAAGTTAAGCCTCGTACACACGCTCGGTTTACTCGGCAAGAACCAGCAAAAAAAACTGCTGGCAGAGCTTTCTCGTTGTGATTCTCAGCAGTGTTTTCCTGCTGAGAAACCCGAGAGTGTGTATACTTGCCTGTCGCCATGGAAACCCACGCATGCTCGAAATTACTTTGATGCATGCGCGGTAGCCTCCCAGGCATAGGTAGGGTGCAGCAAGATGGCGGTGACGGCATCGAATGACGTGATGACGTCACTGCGTTCTTGCGGTTCTTTTGAATAGAGTGTCTGTACACTTGGGCAGCAAGAGAATCTTGCCAAGAATCTTGTCAGGAAAAACAATGTTTTTTCTTGATAAGATTCTGGCCCGTATGTACAGGGCTTTAGAGTACACCATTAGGTCTGGAATGTGAGGGAAAAGGGATAGGGGGTTTCAAATTCCCCCGGCCCCCTTTTCTAATGGGACAGGGGCAGCAGAAAAAAGGTTTCAAGGCTCCCCTTAAGTAGGCAGGGCTTCGCAGTAAGTAGGTCAGGGTAACTAGAAACAGGCTAGAGGGGGACCCTGGAAACCAGCTGGGGAAAATTCTGGAAGCTGGGGAAACCCTATATATATAGGGGGCTTTGCCTGAGGAGACCCGCCAGTCACCTCAGGAGTCAGCAGCAGCGGAGCTCTGTCAGGGCAATGGCGCAAAGTTTTTATGAGGAGGACTCCAGAGGAGACATGAAGACATTGCTACACCAACTAATTGAAAGAGCTGAGACAGAAGGGGGCGTAGAATGGCTGCGCAGGTGCCTTGACTTACCACACAGCAGGGAGGAAGATGAAATGGCCCCAGAAGCGAGCAGGGATGGAGGAGAGTACAGCGGGAGCAGCGTCGCCTGCCATAGCGGCGCGGTGTGCAGCAGTGAGGAAGACTTATTTTCCTGTCAAGTTCCGGAGCGCCGAGGTCAAGAGGCGGAGGCTGAAGAAGGCATCATGGAAACCAGAGGAAAGAGAAAAGGAAAAGCTCGGCGGCCATACAGCCCTCCAGCAGCGAAGAGGAGTACTACACCCGCTATGTCTGCAGGGACAGGAGCGCGGCAGAAGGGAAAGGAGGCTGGTGCAGAGCAGAGCACAGCGAAGACAGGCAAGAAAACAGCAGTGTCAGGTAAAAAGCAGTCAGCTAGACTGGCGAAAGCACTCGACAAAGGGCCAAGCAGCAGCTGCAGTATTGATGTGCCCAGAGGAGTGTCACAAGTAGATTCAAGCTGGAGAACAACAGGTAATAGCGCCAGCTCATCACAGACAGCTAATATGCAAGGTGAGTTAGAGCAGAATGACAGTTTAACTACCTTGCATAAATCAATATTACAGCTAGCCTCTTCCTTATCTGTTCTGCAAAACAATGCAGGGCGAGAAAATGTGGCTAGTGTATGGAATGTGCAAGAAAAGAAAAATTTTCATCAGGGTAGTGCTAATATTGATACTTTCCTGTCAGACAATAGAGCGCAGAGTGAGATAAGAAAAGTACCTGAGATATGTTTAAAAGAGAGTCTGCCATGTCAGTCTTCACCGCTGGGTTTTCACTTGACAGTGGCAATGAAAGAAAAAATATGGAAGGAAGAATTTGTGGACTTGCTTTCATTGCTCCCTTCAAGTAAGGAGTTTCTCAGGGGTGACAAGGATAAGACAGATATGGAAGATAGAAGACGGCCGGTTGCTAGGAGTTTTAATAATTGGCTCCAGGCGTTTTGCATTTATGCAAGTATAATATGTGAAAAACACCCAGAGCGCAGCATGGGTTTATTTCACCACATAGACATTATATTGGAAGCATATAAAAATTTTAGCGGATTAGGGTGGTTCATCTATGATGAGCAGTTCAGACAAAAAGTGGCGGTGCATAGTAATCTTCCTTGGGGTAGCAAGGATATCAGCCTATGGTTGAATCTGTTGCTCCCTCAGAGACTCCCGGCGACTCGCCAAGTGCCCTTAACAAATAGTGCTGTCACATCTTATAAAAAAGGCGTTTGTTTTGCGTTTAACGACGTGCAATGCAAGTGGGCTGCTAATTGCCGGTATAGGCATGAATGCGCCTTCTGCGCGGGCCCACATGCAGTGGTGAAATGTTTTAAGAAAATTTCGTCGAGCCAAAATCCTGGTAAGGAGTCCTTTCTTAAAAGCTCCATCGCCGGTGAATATCCAAAACATGCGACCATGGCTGCACAAGTACCCAGACCAACAGACGGCATCCATAATACTTAAAGGTTTCCTTGAGGGTTTTCAATTGCCAACATTTAACGGACAAGGCTGTATAATTGTTAAAAATATGAGTTCAGTTAATGCCTTGAAAAATATAGTACAAGAGAAAATTGACAATGAAATTAAAGCCCAAAGAATGGCGGGACCCTTCAAAGCCCCGCCATTCTTGAACTTCCGAATCTCTCCTTTGGGTATTATACCAAAAAAAGAACCTAACAAATACAGGGTAATCCACCATTTGTCCTTCCCAGAAGGCAAGTCCCTTAATGATCAAATTCCAGAAGAGATCTGTTCAGTAGAATATGCATCTTTTGAAGAAGCAATAGCACTGGTGAGAAAATTAGGCCCTAAGGCTCTTTTGGCCAAAACAGATGTGAAATCGGCATTTAGACTGCTGCCCATCCACCCAGGCTGCTTTAACTCGCTGGGCATTTATTTCGAGCAAAGATACTACTTTGACAAATGCTTGCCGATGGGGTGCTCCCTGTCGTGTAAATATTTTGAGGCATTTTCTAGCTTTGTGGAATGGGTTTTTAAGAGAATGTCAGGATCTCCATACATATTACATTACCTAGATGATTTCTTAGTCCTGGGAGCTCATGGAACGGAGGAATGTATGGACAACCTAAAATTGTTCTTTAAGTTATGTGAAGAATTCGGCATCCCATTGGTTAAAGAAAAGACAGTCTTACCAGTCAATAGCTTAGAATTTTTAGGGATTACAATTGACACAGTCAGAATGGAATTCAGGCTGCCAAGGAAAAAAGTAACAGTAATTTCTGAGTTGCTATTAGTACTGCTACGCAGAAAAAAAGGTTTTATTAAAAGAGATGCAAAAATTACTAGGTTTGCTGGCTTTTGCAACAAGAGTTTTGCCAGTAGGAAGAATTTTTTCCAGACGACTGTACTTTGCCATATCAGGATTGAAAAGTCCTTATTCTCATGTTCGCCTGACTACAGATATGAGGGAGGACATGATAGTGTGGATTCAGTTTTTGTCACACTTTAATGGTCGCACCATGTTGCAGAGGGAATTCGTGTCGGCCGAGGAGTTCAATTTAGCAACGGATTCGGCTGGTTCGACGGGTTTTGCTGCGATTTGGGGCAATCATTGGTGTGCAGAGAAATGGCCAGAAGGATGGTGCACCAAGGGAATTTTGAAAAATAGTGTTTTCATTGAACTATTCCCTGTTATTGTGGCAATAGAATTATGGGGAGAGCACTTCCGTAACCATCGCCTGCTTGTTAGCACAGATAATAGAGGGGTGATGTTTGCAGTGAATTGCTTAGTATCAAAATCACCTCCGGTTAATAAATTATTAAGGTATTTGGTATCAAAATGTTTGTTGCTAAATATATGGCTAAAAGCCAGATATGTTGCAGGTAAGGATAACATTGTAGCAGATGCTCTTTCTCGGTTTCAGATGCCGAAATTTTTCAAGCTGTTACCAGAGGCGGACGAGATGGGTACGTTATGTCCACACAGCCTTTGGAGTCTGGCATGATTTATGAGAATATAAAACGATCCTTGGCGCCTAAAACTTGGTGGAGCTACTCCTCAGCGTGGTTCTCATGGATAGCTTATTTTAATGATCAAGGAGTGGCATGGTCATCTCCAAATGAGGACATGGCTCTGTCATTTCTCAACAGCCTAATGGAGAAGAAATTCTTGTGGTCGCACATTAATAAAATACTGTGTGGAGTTTCGTTTTTTCTAAAATTAAAAGGTTTGGTTTCACTTTTTAGTTTTTTCTCGGTAAGTCGGGCAATGAAAGGCTACAAAAGAGCAAATTTTTCAATGGATACCAGACAGCCAATTTCGGCTGAAATTTTAAAGAAACTCTGTCGGGTCACGGAGCGAGTCTGCTTTTCCGAATTTGAAGCCAAACTATTCAAGGCATCTTTCTCGGTTTGTTTTTTCGCAGCTTTAAGAATTTCCGAATTGATACCAAGTAATAGAAAAGCGTTAAATGGTCTCCATTTTGATTCAGTGAGCGAAGAGGAAAATTGCGTTCGCATTTTATTGCGTCGGTCGAAAACTGATCAATTAGGTAAAGGTGCCTGGATCACGCTTTATCCGTGTAGTGATCCAGATATTTGCCCAGTTCGATTGCTACACAATTACTTGAATTTGCGTCCAACGGGTCATAAATTATTATTTGTACACGAGAATAATTACCCATTGACAAGATTCCAATTCAGTAGGGTACTGGAGAAATGCCTACTGGCGCTTAATTTGGAGAAGCTAAATGTGTCTTGCCATTCGTTTAGAATTGGGGCTGCATCGGAGGCAGCCAGACTGGGATTGGATAAGAATAAGATAAAGGAAATTGGAAGATGGAAATCGAATGCCTACATGTCTTATGTGAGACCTAATGTTCAGTTTTAATTTCAGGTGCCCGAAAGACGATTTGGATAATCGGACACTCGTTCGTGTTCTGGGCTTATAGGAGAGCCGTGAACAGGATTTATGGAGAAAATTTGAATTTGAATCCGAATTTGTTTAAAGTATATTGGTTTGGTAGGAGAGGGATGGTCTGGGAAGAGCTGATGGCAGTGTTGGGAGAATTGGTGGGTAAATGGTCGTTTCCAGATATTCTGCTCATACACTTGGGCAGGAACGACATCGGAAAACTGAAAACATTGAATATTCTGTCGAAAATACGATCATCAATAAAGGAATTAAAAGCTGCTTCTCCAAACACTGTCATCGTGTTCTCCGAGATAGTTCCTCGCTTAATGTGGCTACAAAGTAATGGCTTAACAGTTTTTGAAAAAGTTAGGAAACGAATTAATAGGAGAATAGAAAAATTCATGTCCTTAGGGTATGGAATATCGTTTAGACATTTAGAATTAGAAGGAGGGATTCCGGGCCTATATTGGAGAGATGGGATACATCTCTCGGAGGTAGGCCTGGATATTTTGAATCTGGACTTCCAAACAGTCATTGAAAAGGCCGCGGTTTGGGGGTAGGTAGGCAGGAGGCTTATTATGGCTCCTGCCTTTTTGGGGACAATTTATGATTGAAGTATGCTGTATACAACTTGAGCTATAAGGGCTGAGTTGTTAATTTTCATATTGATATTTAGAATTAAAAGTTATTAAGGTGAATTCTGAGAATAATAAAAGTTTACGATGGAATTGTTTATAAGAGTTATTTAAATATTAAACCAATAAATAAGCCGCGGCCAATAAAATAAATAAAATTATTTTATTAACCAAATTCATGTTTGTATTGCTTTTATTTCAAATGACTGTTGGAAAATTTTGAGTTAAGGCAACTTGCTGCTTACTGTCCCATTAGACTGCCAGTGTGTATTGTATTGCTAGCACTGTCAGATTATTTGCGTGTCTTTAGTAAGTCAGCAGTGATTACAGTACATAAACATTATTATCCAAATAGATTTAGCAGGTTTTGGTAAACTTTGACCTGGTGTATTAAAAGCTTTGCAGCCACTATGTGCACTTGTAACCATAAACCAATAAATACACAGTTGCAGGAAGGTTTTGTCTCCAAAACTTCAAACCAATCATTACCATTAATCAGCGAGTCTAAAATCTGTTCCATACTGCAGTAATTGGTTTAGCCGTTGCTTTAAGCTTTCCCATGCACTCTAACCTTGTGCCATATTGATTTTAAACACAGGTATAAGCTGCATTCCAAAAAAAAAAAAAAGCTGAATCGTTTTCATATGTGTCTCCCACTCCAGTACTTTTATTTGTTTATAGATCAATTTGTTGTAAATGTCTGGATAATCTATACAGCAGAAGTAAAGGAAGATACGAAATCTTATCTACAAGCATTGCTGCTCTGAGATCAAAGCTGTTCATGTATATACATAAAAATTCCATCATATAGTGTCCCTACGATGTAGGAGCAAGGCAACCATTGTCTGAGCAATGGAACCTGTAGTGAAGCTTTGATCTGGGCCTGTACTGGTAACAGGTACCCACCACAGTCATCTACTGTATGAGTTCCTGTATATATGGCTAGATAGATTTTCTCTGCTATTTCACTGATCTCATTTCTCCAGTCTTGGATTTATGAAACTGACTTTACCACTTGCTTACTGGGCACATATACCCCCTTCCTGCCCAGGCGAAATTTCAGCTTTCAGCACTGCGTCGCTTTAAATTAAAATTAAGCGGTCGTGCGACGTGGCTCCCAAACAAAATTGGCGTCTTTTTTTTCCCCACAAATAGAGATTTCTTTTGGTGGTATTTGATAATCTCTGCGGTTCTTATTTTTTGCGCTATAAACAAAAAAGTGCAAAAATTTAGAAAAAAAAAAAAACACAATATTTTTTACTTTTTGCTATAATAAATATAAATTTTTTGGAAAAAAAATATCTTTTTTTTCTCAGTTTAGGCCGATATGTATTCTACATATTTTTGGTAAAAAAAAAAAAAAATCGCAATAAGCGTAAAGTAATTGGTTTGCGCAAAGTTTATAGTGGCTACAAAATAGGGGATAGAATTCTGACAATTTTTTTTTTTTTTTTTACTAGTAATACGGCAATTTGGGAATTTTGGCAGGACTGCGATATTGCGACGGACACATCGGACACTTTTGACACATTTTTGGGACCATTCACATTAATACAGCGATCAGTGCTATAAAAACGCACTAATTACTGTATAAATGTGACTGTCAGTGAAGGGGTTAACACTAGGGGGATGAGGAAGGGGTTAAATGTGAGTCCTGGGTGTGTTCTAACTGTGTGGGCGGAGGGGGGTGACTGGGGGAGGTGACCGATGCTGTCTCCCTATGTACAAGGGACACAGCATCTGTCACCTCTCCCTGACAGGACGTGGAGCTCTGAATGAATGAAAACTTATATAGCGCGGCACATGCAAACTGAATCGCCTGGCCTCTGTTTACACACAGAGCTCCACGTCCCTGCTCTAAAACTGCCGATCGGCGGGTACCTGGCGGACATCGCGACCGCCAGGCACGCGCATTGGCATCTCGGGGACTCGCCGGGTGCACGCGCGCTCCCCCAGTGGCCGGAGAACACGATGCCGTCAATTGACGGCGTCTTGGATATTCAGATTCACCTTGCCGCCGTCATTTGAAGATAGGCAGGGAACCAAGTGGTTAATGAAAAAAGCAAAACGCAGGCATATGTGCTGAACTAAAAATGCCAAAATAAGTATTTATAAAATGTAAAGCTTGGGTTCCACTGCGTTCCCCTCCTAGACACTGATCTCCCATGTTTGCCCCAATGTTACCCATTGACAAATAGACAGGTCAGTGTTCTGAATACAATGTTGTTGTCAGTCAGAGCTGTAACACAGTCACTAGTCAGGACACACATGGGGTTCGTTTACTAAAGGCAAATAGGTGGTTCAATTTGCAAGGGAAAGTTCCCCAGTTCTTAGGAAATGTGATAGAAATTTCACTTTGCACAGAACACCATGTGTGAGGAAGATTAAAAGAAAAAACATGTAAGCAGACTGTCCAGCTTTGACTCACATGGCCACAGCACACATGCAGCTGGGTTTCTAGGGCTACTACTCAAGTCAAGCAGATATCATGTGC
Organism: Rana kukunoris; assembly: GCA_029574335.1. Taxonomy (NCBI): domain Eukaryota; kingdom Metazoa; phylum Chordata; class Amphibia; order Anura; family Ranidae; genus Rana; species Rana kukunoris. Next base: position 511,020,342 of record CM056050.1, read on the forward strand.
ATGGATGATGGTTTAAGACTTTCTGCATCCTCTTGATTACAGTTCAGACTAACCCCTTATGTGGTTTAATGTGGTTAGGATTGGGGCTTTGGGAGTCCAACTGAACACCATGGGCTTGTGTCACATGGGTTTCATTGGGGGTTAAAACGCAACCTTCAGGAAGGTGACTCCATTTTTTAACCACCACCTGCTCCTGAGGTTTGCACAAATAAACTCATTTACTTCTTCCCAAATGAGGCTGAACCTATTTCACAATTCTTGTATTCCCAGGCTTAGGCAAGAGAGAGGCATTATAATGAATTCCAGCAGCTGGAAGGGGAATTGGAACTTACAAGCTGATAGACACCCCAAGCTATTTGCTGAGAGGTATGGTGAGTATTTTGCAGATCTCGCTTTTTGTCACAAAGTTTAAAAAAATAAAATAAAAAATTCTTTCTTAATTTTCAAAAACAAATGAGAGCTGTAAAATACTCACTATGACTCTCAGAAAATAGCTTGGGGTGTCTACTTTCCAAAATGGGGTCATTTAGGGTTTTTTTATGCTATTTTGGCATTTTATGGCCTTCGAAACTGTGATAAGTAATGAGTGAAGTGAAATAAAAAATGTATGCCCTTAGAAATCTTGAAGGCAGTGCTTGGTTTTCGGGGTCCCATACGCGGCTAGGCTCCCAAAAAGTCCCACACATGTGGTATCCCCGTACTCAGGAGAAGCAGCAGAATGTATTTTGGGGTGCAATTCCACATATAACAATGGCATGTATGAGCAATATATCATTTAGTGACAACTTTTTGTAAATTTAATTTTTTTGTCATTATTCAATCACTTGGGACAAAAAAAAAAATATTCAATGGACTCAAAATGCCTCTCAGCAGTTTCCTTGGACTGTCTACTTTCCAAAATGGGGTCATTTGGGAGGGGTTTGTACTGCCTAGCCATTTTAGCACCTCAAGAATTTAGATAGGCAGTCATAAATTAAAAGCTGTGTAAATTCTAGAAAATGTACCCTAGTTTGTAGACGCTATAACTTTTGCGAAAACCAATAAATATACGCTTATTGCAATTTTTTTTTTACTAAAGACATGTGGCTGAATAAATTTTGGCCTAAATGTTTGACTAAAATTTAGTTTATTCGATTTTTCTTATATCAAAAGGTAGAAAATATAATTTTTTTTCAAAATTTCTAAAAGCTCTATTTGTGGAAAGAAAAGGACGCAAATTTTGTTTCGGTACAACATTGCATGACCGCGCAATTACCATTTAAAGCAGCGCAGTCCAAAATTGTAAAAACACCTTGGGTCCTTTAGCTGCGTAAAGGACCGGGTCTTAGTTGGTTAATGTTACTTTATTTTGATAAAGCTTATATGACAATTTATTGAATGGGTTTACTTAAAGCACAATGTTCCATATTGTTCTTGTCATGCTGCTATAACATAAAATAGTAACAACTGTGTAACATGAAAGTAGAACATGATACATCCCATTAAATGTTCTGTCGACACTTTTCACATTGCAAACAGGTGCATGCATTGACAGATTGTAATGTGTAACTCAATACAGTGAGAACAACAGATCCGGCATTAAAAGCTCAACTTTGCTACCACTGATGTTGAATCATTTTCATCTTAGATTCCTATTATGTAAAATGGCCATGTTCGCCTGTCAAAAAGGGAAATTCAAATCGATTTATTAGGATTTAAGGGAAGTAATCACATCATCTTAAATATGCTTTGCCAGTTGGAATGTGGAAGTCAAGACCGTGATGCTGTTTTGTTGCAGTGCTTTGGGCACAGAGATAAGAACACGTCTACAATTTATAGGTCCAGAATATGTTTATGGATGCTGACTTTGGCTTTAAAGAAATCTCTTGGCTTTTGTCTGCCTCAGAGCTTAGTGAGTTTGGTAACATAAATCATTTAGGCATGTGAATACACCTCATGGCCTGAATGGTAATATATTTTCTTGATTTGTTCAATAACTTATTCAACATTAGAGTGTCATTGCGTGGATACCATGGACGCACTATTCTGCTGGTAATCTTCAACATTAGGATATATTGTTACTGATTCACAGTGCATCACTTAGCATATAATATCTAAATCCAAGCCCAAAAAAATTAATATGTCGCAGCTTACCATTGCTTAGATGTGCTGACTGCATTATTTTTTCCCCCTTTTACTTTGCTTGGTGATCCTGTTAGTAGCACACTTCTAGGATGACAATGCTCACTCACTGTACTGTATCTATGAAGGAGCACTCTTGTCATCCAAGGTTGTTTTTGGAACTACAGAACACGCCCTGCTCTCCTCATCTACTTAACGTAAAGGCATAGCTCCCAACTGCCCCTGATTTCAAGGGCCTGTCCCTGATTTCGAGCAATGTCCCTCTGTCCCTCATTTCTCCTCATTTGTCCCTCGTTTTTGTCTGATCTACATAGATGAATATAAAATGCACTTTTTATATATCAAAAAGTGTTTTCCAAAAGACATCTCATTATTTGGGTACAGTGTCGCACGCCCACGCAATTGTCCGTTAAAGTAACGCAATGCTGTATCGCAAGAAGTGGCCTGGTCAGGAAGGGGATTAAAACTTTGGTCCTTAACCACTTAAGGACTGCCTCCTGCAGATATACGTCGGCAGAATGGCACGGCTGGGCACAAGCACGTACCTGTACGTCCTTTTTAAGTCCTCTTTAAGTGCCCAGCCAAGACCGCGGCCGCGGGACCCGCTTTGTGACCGTAGCCGCGGGACCCACGGACCCAATCGCCGCCGGAGTCCCGCGATCGGTCCCCAGAGCTAAAGAACGGGAGAGGTGTGTGTGGCGCTGTCATTGATCGTCTGTTCCCTGACATAGGGAAACACGATCAATGACATCACGCGTCCAGCCCCGCTCCCCTACAGTTAGAAACACATATGGGGTCACACTTAATCCCTTCAGTGCCCCCTAGTGGTTAACTCCCAAACTGCAATTGTCATTTTCACAGTAAATAAACAATGCATTTTTATAGCATTTTTTGCTGTGAAAATGACAATGGTCCCAAAAATGTGTCAAAATTGTCCGATGTATCCGCATTAATGCTGCAGTCACGAAAAAAATCGATGATCGCCGCCATTAGTAGTAAAAAAATATATATTAATAAAAATGCAATAAAACTATCCCCTATTTTGTAAACGCAATAAATTTTGCGCAAACCAATCGATAAACGCTTATTGCGATATTTTTTACTAAAAATATGTACAAGAATATGTATCGGCCTAAACTGAGAACAAAATCTTTTTTGGGGGTATTTATTATAGAAAAAAGTAAAAAATATAGATTTTTTTTAAAATTGTCGCTCTATTTTTGTTTATAGCGCAAAAAATAAAAACTGCAGAGGTGAATAAATAACACCAAAAGAAATCTCTATTTGTGCGAAAAAAAGCCAATTTTGTTTGGGAGCCACATCGCATGACCGCGCAATTGTCAGTTAAATCCACGCAGTGACGAATCGCAAAAACTGGCCAGGTCCTTTACCTGCGTAATGGTCCAGATCTTAAGTGGTTAAACCATTCATGGATCGCGATAAATTGCCGCTGATAGCGGCTCTTTACCACATGATCGTTTTGTCAAATGACGGAGCGATCACTTGTAAACAAACCGGCGTCCCCTCCCCTCTCTGTACCGATCAGTACAGTGTGAGAGGGGGAGAGAGCAGATGGCAGCAGCACTGTAGACTGGATTTGTGGCAATTGCAGTCACAGATCCAGCCATCTATCCAACCATGCTCAGGCATCCCTGCCCATACTGTGCAATACACAATAGCCTGGCAAATACCTGCAATACCCTGCAATACTCTGCAATACCCTGCCATACCCTGCCAAAACCCTGCCAATACCCTGCCAAAACCCTGCCAATACCCTGTCAATACCCTGTCAATACTCTGCCATATTCTGCAATACCCTGCAATACTCCGCAATACCCCGCAATACCCCGCAATACCCTGTAATACTCCGCAATACTCCGCAATACCCTGCAATACTCCGCAATACCCTGCAATACTCCGCAATACCCTGCAATACTTCGCAATACTCCACAATGCCCTGCTCTGCCATGCTCGGCAATACCCAGCCATACTCGGCCTCTGTATGTGGCCAGGCTTTGGAAGCCTCACACATGTGGTATCGCTGTACTCAAGGAGTAGGAGAATCTATTTTGGGGTGTCATTTTTGGTATGTACATGCTATGTGTTGGAAATATTGTATAAATTGACAACTTTGTGTTAAAAAAATGCATTTTAACCACTTCCCACCCGCCGGCCATCATATTTGTGCGGGGATATCTGAATGATTGGTGCAGCTACAGGCATCATTCAGATATCAGCTTTTTCAGACGGCGATTCTCTACACCATAATAATGATCATAGCGGCTGTTTTTTTTTAAAGCGCCCCTGTCCTCGTGTGCATGCATGCAGAAGCAAACGCATACGTAATTCCGGTTGACATATGAAAACGGTGTTCAACCCACACATGTGAGGTATCGCTGCGAACGTTAGAACGAGAGCAATAATTTTGACCCTAGACTTCCCTTGTAACTTAAAACATGTAACCAATAAAAATACTTAAATCGTTGCCTATGTTTATTTTTAAGTAGCGAAGTTTGGCGCCATTCCACAAGCATGTGCAATTTTGAAGGGTGACATGTTAGGTATCTATTTACTTGGCGTAATTTCATCTTTCATATTATGCAAAAACATTGGGCTAACTTTACTGTTTTTTTCAACGCGTTTGAAAAATTGCTGCGCAAATACTGTGCGAGATAAAAAGTTGTAATGACCGCCATTGTATTCTCTAGGGTCTTTGCTAGTGTTTGCTTCATTTTTACATGGAGGAGAGGAATGTCAGAATTGGTCTGGGTGCTCCAGAACGTCTGATGGTGCTCCCTGCATGTTGGTCTCTGTATGTGGCCAGGCTGTGTAAAAGTCTCACACATGTGGTATCGCCATACTTGGGAGGAATAGCAGAATGTGTTTTGGGGTGTATTTTGTGGTATGCATATTCTGTGTGTGAGAAATAACCTGCTAATAAGAAAATGTTGTGAAAGAAAAGGGAAAAAAATCTTGATTTTGCAAAGAATTGTGTGAAAAAATTACAACTTCAAAAAACTCACCATGCCTCTTTCTAAATACCTTGGAATGTCTTCTTTCCAAAAAGGGGTCATTTGGGGGGTATTTGTACTTTTCTGGCATGTTAGGGTCTCAAGAAATGAGATAGGCCGTCAGTACTTCAGGTGTGATACATTTTCAGATATTGGCATCATAGCTTGTGGACTCTATAACTTTCCCAAAGACCAAATAATATACACCAATTTGTACTTATTTTTACCAAAGATATGTAGCAGTATACATTTTGGCCAAAATTTATGAAGAATAATTTCAATTTTTCCATTTTTTTTTAACACAAACGAGAGAAAATATATTTAATTTTTACAGAATTTTCAGTCTTTCTTCTTTTATAGCGCAAAAATAAAAAACCCAACGATGATTAAATACCACCAAATGAAAGCTCTATTTGTGTGAAAAAAAAGGACAAAAATGTCATATGGGTACAGTGTTGTATGACTGAGAAATTGTCATTCAAATTGTGAGAGCACCGAAAGCTGAAAATTGATCTGGTTAGGAAGGGGATTTAAGTGCCCAGTGGTCAAGTGGTTAAGATTCAGTATATATCAATCAATTATGCAATTATGTGCAAATAGAAGTCCTGCTTTTTTTTTTATTCCAAGTGATTGGGTATTCTTTACAAATAGAATTTTCACTTAGCTTCTCCTCATTAGGGATGGGCCGAACACCCAGGGGGTGAGAAAAGCTCTAACCCGAACAACGAGCCCCATTGAAGTCTATGGGAGCCGACCAAGTTATTTCCCGACAAGAAATAACATGATTTAAGGTGGTTGCCATAACAAGGGGGCGGAACCTTCCTCAGCCGCCGCCCGTTGTTTTGGTGACTTTAGAAACAATCGGCTCTACAGCCGCCGGTGAATTATGCATGCGCGACATCGAGAGGTGCATGCTCGTTACCCAGCATGCACCTCTCCAATGCTAATCCTGGAAGAGGTATCGATTGGGATTCACATGCCCACAATCATGATGGCAACGGCCAGAAGAGGAACCAACTTGAGAGTACAAAAAATTATTTTATCAACATCCACTATTTAACATATGTAAAGCCCCGTACACACGGTCGGACTTTTGCCCAACCAACATCAAAATCCGACACTTTTCTCATTTGTCCGACCGTGTGTACGTTCCATCGGACCAACTTTTTTGGCTTTCATCGGACAAAAAGTTTGGTCTGCGAACGGACCAACTTTCAGGCAACAAAAGTCCGATGGTGCAAAATCCGATCGTGTGTACAGCAAACCATCGGACTATTGTCCAAAGTTAAAATGCGCATGCTCCGAAGTAAAGAGCAGCCGGAAGCCTTCTGTCTAGTAAAACTAGCGTTTGTATTAGAAAAAGAACATTCGTGACGCGGCTAGTTTAGAAATCTCGAAAAACAGCGCACATTATCCTTTTCTTTGTAATGACAATAATCTGAAAACCTGCTTTGCTGGTGATACGGATGGATTAAAAACAAATTAATTTACTTTTGATTAGTGTATTTTGTTTAGATGAATCAAGCAAATTTCAAGATTATTTTGTGTGTCAACTTCTAAAAACACCATTATCCCTTATTATTTTTGATGGTTAAAGTACCAACTACTTTATTTGTCTCCCTTTAATTTGAGCAAAGGACCTGCCTACTCACAAACTGACATTTGACTTTACACAAATAATTCAAGACACCTTCACATCATCCATTTATTCTAAAAAAATTCACCTAAAATAGGACAAATCCAAAACATAAGGAAGGCAGCAATAGAACAAATGGTGGACTTTGCAAAGCCTCTGTACCCCAGGGCATACCTAACAATTTTTTGTTAACTATCCAAACTTGGGGACCTGAGAATTACAATATAGGGAGCACCAGAAGATCATGGACTCCAAAAGATGGGGAGCAGCAGCAGAAGACATGTCTGTCCCCAGGCTGTGGTACTTCAACAGGCTGATATTTTTTGCCGACCAAACTGAACCAAGAACAACACTATCCACACTTCTCTCCCCATCAGCAGAGGCCATTTTTTTTCTTTGTCACTCCCATCACAATAATACAAAATCAATAAAAAAAGAAAGAAACATGTTTTCGCACATTTGTCGTTCCATTTTTGAAGCTAAACATAAAATTATCCCTAAAATGGATCTAAATGGTCAAAAAAAATTCTAAAAAATAATAACACATCAAAATATGTACCAAACCATTATGTTGGTGGCCAAATTAGTAGCCCCTAAAATCTGGGCTCTGAGTTGGCCACTGACCCCCATGCTGCTGGGGTGGTTGGGCTTGCTGGGGTGGGAAGGTTGGCGGTTGTGGGTAGGTTGGCGGTTGTGGGTAGGTTGGCTGGTGTGGGTAGGTTGGCTGGTGTGGGTAGGCTGGGTGGGCTTGGTAACTTGTCTGGGTTTGGTAGGCTGCCTGTGGTTGGTAGGCCTGTTGTTGATTAGCTGGAGGTGTGTGCTCTAAATCACAGACATGGGAATTAGGGGTTAGCTCCAGTTTCCTGGCCTTGCTAAGGAGCTGGACCATCATCCCCTCACACAGCTCCCTTTGATCTGCCTCTATTTCTCGGAGCTTGTTGGCAATGAAACAGCCAAACCCTTCTGCACTATCGGGTGCTGAGGTGATGACCGATGTGGCCCTACTTAAAAATTCAGCAGTGGCGTCATCTAGCTGTTGCCTCTTCTTGGCCCTTTTTCGAGGAGGGTTTAGTGTAGGGATTTGGCATTGGGTTGACAGGCTGCTGGGCCCAGCCTCTTCTTGGCTGCCAAGGTCCTGTGTGTGAAAAAGGAGCATCATTTCAGTTTTGTTGCCATCATAACAACACATTAACATCATAGTATATTTGAATGGCCAGTTGTTGAAAAATACTAGACCTGGGTAAAGCTGATCTCCTCCTCCTCCTCCTCCTCCTCCTCCTCCTCCTCATCCTCTGTTGGTTCTGCCTCAGTATCTGTGGCCTCTGCTGATAGGGAGGGTAGTGTGGATAGATGTTTTCTTGGCTCAGTTTGGTCCTTTAAAAACATCAGGCTGTTGAAGTACCACAGTTTGGGTACATACACATCATCTGCTGCAGCTCCCGATCTTTTCGATCCCTCGACCTTCCTTAGCTCTCTGAGAAACGTGCTCCTCAGGCTCCCAATTTTAGCTTTAATTTGTGTTGCGTTGGCCCTGGGGTACATAGTCTTTGCTTCTGCCACCAATGTAGCTATTGCTGCCTGTCTTTTATTTTTATCTGAATAATCTTTATGTTTCGACTGCCACAGACAGGTATGCGATCTGTAGAGTTCGATAAAAGCACTGACGAATTGACGTGAATTTAGTTTTCCACCCTTAGTTTTTGGCATGTTTTTGATCAGATCTCTGCAACAAAGGTTACAATACAACCAATAAGTGCTTGCTTTGAGTTCCTAACATGCTTATACAATGTGTGTTTGGTTCCCTAAGCTAAATCATGCAGTAACCACTAGTGTCACAATGTATTCACCTACCTTCGTTCAGTGTATTCCTTTGCCTTAACGTGGAGTCGCAACAATGGATTCGTTCATGCGCGCGGGACCTCGACCGCTCGTTTTTGATTTATATAGCCTATGCATGCGTGAAGCTCCGCTCTACGTGCGTCATGACGCTGGGGCGTGACCACATTATTTTTTCTTCCTGCGCCATTCTGTAAGGTACATGTGTGAGGGAGAAGATGATGGCGCAATCAACGAATACGAACAGGCCCCGCAGTGGAGGAGTTTATATTAAGCACAAGGCCACCCCCATGAGCAAGGGGGAGATGGTGGAGATGGTGCGCATCTTTGAGAAATACGATTACGATTGCAAAATGGAGAACTATGATAGACCCAACAGCCATAAAGACTGGGTTCTGGAGAAGGTCCTTGCAGTATTGGAAGAAGATTATGGGGTAAAACGAACGAAAGACCAAATCAGAAAACGATGGTCAGATTTGAAGCACAGAGAGCAAGAACATTTGGACTCCATTCACCGCACCATTATCAAAAAAAGTAAGTACATGTAATTATGTCAATATGTGTCTGTACATTAGAGATGGATTCCATTTAATGGTGATTTGTTATTGTGAGGGCTCCAGAAGAAGATAATGCAAGTTTAAATGTAGTTCATTATAATGTGAAAGTTGTTCTTTCTGTCTTGGCTACTTTTCTGTACTAAATAATATACTGTATTTTAATGTTTTCCACAGAAAAAAGGCAAAGAGAAAAACACCACAGGGGACAAAAGGAGGCTTCCATTGGCCGGGCTCCAACAGGGGAGACAACATGCTCAAAATCACCCCCAAAACGTAAGGACAAAATTATATAATGAGCATTTTCACAGCGACAGGGGTGTTTCTAGGTAGGACAAAGACCATGGGCTCAGGCCATATCTTAAGGGGTAAAATCAACTTTAGGTTAGATGTGTGGCTCATCACTGACCATTAATGATGCATTTGAATGATATACATGGGTAGAGGAGAGGCCCTGTGGATCAGAGTCACAGAGAGTCACGCCTGCTAGATTTCACATCATATATCCCATCTTGCCATGGCAAACAAGAGTGATGCGTGTCATCTGTCTGATTTTTTGAATGTGGCCACTAAAGAGATTTGTACCCACTTTTTAAATGACATCATACTCCTGTTCCATAAAATGTTGTATATTATAATAATGCCTAGTGTAGTGCACTAGTCTCGAGCAAACTTTGTCACCAGGGCAAGGTTGGTATATATTAAAAAAGCAGCAAATGTGATTCTGGTAAGATAATGTCATTTAGGGGCGGCTTCATGGATGTTTTATTCTTTAATTTTAGAGGATCAGGAGTGTGGTCAGCACCAACCTTTGCAGGATATTGATGATAGTGCCGGACCCAGCAAAGAGCCACCAGTGGACAGCACATCCCCAGACACCAGATCTGCTGAGGGTGAAGGAGTGCAAGAAATCCAAGATGACCCTTTGGAGGCTGTTGTTTGCCCCAGTAAGTTTTTTTAACATGTGCTTTCCATAATCAATACATGGTTACTGATTATATGTCCACTACAAACACGCCCACAACACACTAGCAAATTATGTAGTGCATTCAACATTTGAGCATGTAGAAGGGAGAGGTGGCAGTGTTGTTTAGGTAGCTGCACGTGAAGACACATGCATATGCACCTGGTCCAAGATTTTCGGAGTATATCTGTAGTGTGTACATTACCTAGTAGTGTAGCTGTATTTAGAAGATCAAGCATTTTGCAAGCACCAATTGAGTGTCTATGTTTAGGTAAGTATTTTCAAAAAGTAGCCCTGATTAATAATGTGTCCCTATGTTTTTTGCCTCAGTCACTTGACCATCAAACACATTCTAATTTATTATCTTCTTCCAAGGCCACCAACTACCAGGATGCACTATTGGTCGGATCAGTGCTGATATGCTGCAGGCAATGACAGAGCTTGAAAATCTAAAGGAGTCTGCCACTGGTGTTCAGAGACGAATCAGGGATTATTACGACCTGTTAGCTAAATTTTAGCTGTTTTTGTGACGTAGGTTGATAGTTTACATTTGGACCTCCTGTTATTTAAATTTTCTGTGAACTTGATGCAACTAGACTTGTTAGCACAGGCTGAGTTTTGTTATTTGTTTAGAAATGGCACTAATTCACTTTGCAATACGCAGATGTTAGCAAATGTGACTTTTGAGGCTATTTCAATACTGTAATTTTTGAAAAAAATAATGTTTTGGTGTGATTTAAGTGTCTCAGCTGAGTTTTTATTTACTCCTCTTCTTCTGGTGCTTTCAAGAAACAGTATATTACAATTTTGAAGGGCTATACCTGACCAATTTTGACATATGCACATCCAAAAAAAAAATATGTACCTATGGCAAAAGTGAAACATCTGGCAATGCACCAGGAGAAGGAGAGTGGAGAAAGACTGTGCTAAGGGGCATTTTGCAACAAACACAGTTCCGTTTATTTTGGGGTGCATTTTTGTATGCGACAAGGATGCAGGCACAGTGTTTGACATGCACTCCATGAAGGTTCTGGTCGGCTCTAGCTCACAACATGATAGTTCAGTTTCAGGTGCTAAGGATGACTGCATGTTGTGAGCTACAACCAACCAGAACCCCCGTAGCGCATGGAGAGCACTGTGCATGCATTTTTGACCCACAAAAAAAGCGCCACAGAATAAACAAAACTGCATCTGGTCATACATATTGTGTGTTTATAATAATATTTTGGGCAGAGAATTCTGCCAAAAATGTTTTAATTTCTGCTGTAACCACTTGGCAAGGTATATTGCTGTGTTGGAAAAGATGCATGTTTCTCGCCAAAATAATAACTAACGAATTATTGCGTTCTTCATGACCTAGCACTGTTTTGCACTTTTGTAAAAGAAAAAAATGGCACATTGGATTGTGCTTATTAAAAAAATAATGTTTTTGCAAAAAAAGGTGTGGCTTCTTATTTATAAGATCAGTACTACCAGTATATTTAGAATTTAGGGTAAGAACATTGACAGTGTATTATTCGAAAAGGGGTGTAGCAGAGCCCTAAAATATAATAATACTCAACATAGATGTATTGAAGTTTAGAAAGGTGTATTTGCACGTCTGCTTGTTTCCCTAAAGTTTTGACAATTCTCACCAAAATTCTAAGGACATAAAAAACTTAAAACCAAACCACAGATAACAGTAGCTGAAAAATTTTAATTTTAAGAGGAAAAAAAAATAGATAGAACAAACTCTACAGGACATTTTGCTGCCAAGGCACTGCCCCTCTACCAACAAAGTAGTCCATATACTGCTCACGCACAAGACGTGCATTCTGGGAGGAGACAGCAGGTCGGGTAAGTTGCAGGGCTGGCATTACTGCCTCTTCAGCTGCCCGTCCACCTGAGGGGTCATCAGTATTGCCAGACCCAATGTAGTTGGTAGCATTCCTCCGTAGAAAATTATGGAGGATGCAGCAGCACAACACCACGTGGTTAAGCTTGTATTCAGCCAAGTGAATGGCAGTAAGAAATAGCCGAAAACGACTTGACATAATGCCAAAGGCGTTTTCAACCACCCTTCTGGCACGTGACAGTCTGTAATTATAGATCCGTTGCTCAGGGGTGAGGTTCCTCATCGGAAAGGGCTTCAACAGATGTTCCCCAAGAGCAAAGGCCTCATCTGCCACAAATACAAAGTTGAGGCCCTCCACGTTGTCCTGCGCAGGTGGCAAACTTAAGGTGCCATTAGTAAGACGGTGATAGAATTCGGTATGAGACATCACACCTCCATCAGAATGACGCCCATTCATACCAACATCAACATAAATAAACTCATAGTTTGCAGAAACTATAGCAAGAAGAACTATGCTGTTAAAGCCCTTGTAATTATAAAAATAAGAGCCAGAGGCCGGCGGAGGAACAATCCTGACATGTTTGCCATCAATGGCACCCCCACAATTGGGAAAATTCCACAGATTGGCAAACTGGGCCGCAACATCCTGCCATTCCTGAGGGTTGGAAGGAAACTGTGGAGTCAAACAAAGAACAATTAGTTACTACTTCAGCATAATAAATTGCAACCTATTTTTACACATACATTATAGGGGCAACATAACAAGGAAACAATTCAAGCAGTTTGTGGACTAAAAATTTGATATAATTCTCATTTATATGCTTCATGACTCCCTCTGATGGCACATTCCAAAAATGTTAGGGAGATGAGGTTGAATGTTTAAAGTTTGGGGGGTGTTAAAAAAAAACTCTCCTTTTCAATGTGACCAATATGGTGAACAAATGAAGGTTCATGTTTGTTGCAAGCCATTCTGATTTTTGCGCTTGGCACACCAGAGGCAACAGAATAACATACCATATACTTCAAATTTAAATAAAAATAATAATATCATTTTAAGAAAATGGGACAAATATGGCAAGCAGAAAAGGGGTATAATGAAGATATGTTGAGCTAGAGTACACAAATATTTGGATCAGATGATTCACTATTTGGGAAGGGGAAGGTTAATAAACAGTTTGTGCACCCCAAAAAATTTACTCTGCCACTCTGCTGCCAGTTTAAGGATAAACATTTTAAGATGCCCTAGTTTATAAGGGTTGTTAAGGGAAGGCAAATAACAAATTGGGGTCCCAGGGTAGATTGCTAGGGAGGTAAGTGAAGGCAAATATGTATTTAGGGCAAGGAAAAGTAGTCAGCATGCCACCAAATTAAAATTATTTGAACAGATTCTAACAAGAATGGGACTGAACATTGTGGAAATGGATATAATGTGATATCAAATAAAATAACTTACCCGAATATAGTCCTTCTGCAGGACTTGAATAATGGCACAGCAAGTATCAGGAATTATGTGTCCCAGAGCCTGGGGAGAGATCCCAGTAGTAAATTTAATATCCTGGAGACTTCTCCCTGTCGCCAAATAGCGCAAAGTGGCTATGAGCCGTTGCTCTGCAGGAATAGCAGGCCTCATACATGTGTCCTTCTTGGTGATATATGGAGACAGCAAATGTAAAAGACGCTGGAAGCAGGAATCTGACATCCTAAGATAGTTCCTAAAATCATTAGGATTGTTTTCCTGCAGCTCCCTGAGCAATGGCATATGAGAAAATTCTTCACGGCGAAGCAACCAAGTTTTGGTCCAAACAGTCCTCCTCCTACTCCTGGACCTGGACTGAGCTTGAGCAATAGCCAGAACTCCTAGACCGTAAACAGCACGCTCTCTCGCAGGATCGCGCAACATCTCGGAATTTGGCGAACGGACACAAACGTTCTGAAACGCACGAAACTGGAAATGTGGAAAGCACTCACACGAAACATCAACTAACTATAGAGTAGCTACGGGTGACGTCGGAGAATTTCACTTCCTCTTTTAAACGCACGGCATTACGTTCAAACGTCACTACGTTCGTGTTGGTTGCCGGAAAAGTCCGAGTGTGTGTATGCTATGGGTGTGATCGGACAAATCAATTAGGACAAAAATCCAAGGGAAGTTTTGTTGGATGTCCGACCGTGTGTACGGGGCTTTATAGTTTTTTAATGTAATAATGCATTATGCTTGGATCAATAAAAAATAAAAATAAAAAATGTGTCCGGAACTCCGCTTTAAAACATTTTATTAAAAGTAAAAGATTAATAACCGTTATAAAATAAAAACATATTGATATATCCCTGCCAGGATCAGGATGCAAATAGAATAAAAAATGATTGTAGAACTTTTTTTTTTTAACACACATTAAACACATTTTAGGCTGTTCAGCAGCCCTAATGCACCAGATAATATGCCACCTTCCTGTTATTTTTTAGCCCATCTCCACGTAAAATAAAAGATAAATGGACATACATTATTGCTGCATGGCTGCAATGAATTTTTGGAAAAATGGAATGTGATCCCTCCCAATTTATTTCATCTGTTCATTTCACTTTTTTTTACTGGAATAGCACGTTAAAATATAAGATTTATGTTTAAAAGTATAAACCTTATTTACTATTTGCATTCTTTAAAAAATATATCTTTTTAAAAATAAAATGATGTTAATGACATATTTTTCCCTTAATTCTAGGATGTTTGTATATGGCATGTGCTGTTGAAAATGAATATGATGTGTAATGGAAGAAATAGCCACCCACCCATACATTAATATTACATTTGTTGGTGCGTCACCCGGTATGTTGTAGAGATTGTAGGCTTTTTCCATTTGTATGATTCAGCTGGCTGTTATCAGGCTCATTGTGAGGGTGTGTGAGTTCCAGTTTTTGGAGGCACGATGTAATAAGGCTGCACAGATGTACGAGATTAGGAACCATGTTGATTTACATATGTAATCCTCTTTTGACTGAAGACGGTGAAGTCAATCCAAATATATTATTCTCAAAATTAGCCAAAGGGTCATGAGGCACAAGCTTGCATCATGGGAGCGAGATAACTAGCTATGCATGGTACCAATCATAAGACACAAGCTGTGCTTCAAAAAAAAAAAAGAACCGGAAGGATTTACCCCCTTAATGACCAGGCCACTTTTTGCGATATGGCACTGCGTTGCTTTAACTTGTATCCAAACAAAATTTTAAATTTATATGATTTTTTTCCCCACAAATAGAGCTTTTCTTTGGTGGTATTTGATCACCTCTGCAGTTTTTATTATTATTTAATAAAAACAACAAAAGCAACAAGTAAAAAATATTGTTTTTTTTTTTCAAAATTGTCGCTCTTTTTTTGTTTATAGCGCAAAAAATAAAAACTGCAGAGGTAATCAAATACCACCAAAAGAAAGCTCTATTTGTGGGGGAAAAAGGACATCAATTTTGTTTGGGAGCCACGTCGCATGACTGCGCAATTGTCAGTTAAAGCAACGCAGTGCCAGAAGCTGAAATTTCACCTGGGCAGGAGGGGGGTATATGTGCCCAGTAAGCAAGTGGTTAAAGATCATCCACTAATTGCTTATCCACTCTCCCCCCTACAGGGGTCCATCCTGGGTAACCTCTGGTGTTGGATGGTTTTGAAGCTTACCTAGATGAAGGACATCATTGCCCCTCCCACCCCATGTTGAGTATTCATGACTTGGCAATGGGCCACTATACTCTGAGCATTGTCACATGGGGAGGTAACATGCTCCTACTTGAAACCAACAGAGTAGGGAGGTGGTTAAGAAGGGCTGAATAATATGACTATCAGTGTTTCTTCAACTATTATTAAGAAAGGTTGCCCAGTGGTAAGTGCAGTGGGAGAAAATGCAGTGCTCACGAGTACAAGATTGGGCAGTACACCCAGTACAGTAGCAGCAAGAGTGCATCAACTGCAAGAGTCTGCATCATTGCAGTTGTGTCAAGTGCAAGAGTGTGCTTCTATGCAGTGGGGGGCAATGACAGTAGATGGTTTGTGAGGGTCCATTGACTGGTGGCAGGGAGTGTGCACTCAGAAATTAAGTGGGAGCTTTGTGCTCTCCTCTCACCTCCTCACCTATAGCTAAGTAGCAGTGGGTCTTGTACTGTAGCCGAGAGCCACAAGTAAGCTGCATGGACATTTAATGCAAATGGCCTTAAGCAAGCAAGTTTACTGACCTGACACATCTTCACACAATTTATGTTTAAAGGAAGGTTGAAACTTGTTATCTACCAGAATACTCCTTATGTGCCGGTTCACACAGGGGCAACCCGACTTACAGTGCGACTTTGCAAGGCAACTTCAGCGCGACTTTAGGGTGACTTCAAGGTGACTTGGAGCAACTTACAACGCAACTTAAAGTTGCCTCCAGGACAGGCGACTTTGGCTGTGGCCAGTGGCGGTTCGTCCATAGAGGGCGCTGGAGTGCCGCCCCCTCTGGCTCTCACCGCCACTGAGTCTAATAACATAGATTCATGCATTGCATGAATCTATGTTATTATCCCTGCTGCCGCTGTTCTATTCAGATGGTAGGCGCTCATGTCCGGCCATCTGAATAACAGGAGCTGGTTGGCTGTACGGAAGTGTCTTTCAGAGCCAGCGGCTCTGATAGGCTTTCCCAGTACAGCCCTTGGGTCCCGGAAGCTTATCCTCGGAACGCACAGGCTGTTAAAATAGTCATACGACTTCTGAGGCGACTTCAATTGAAATCTATGGGTACCAGTTGCCTAGAAGTCGGATTGAAGTAGTACAGGAACCTTTTCTGAAGTCGGAGCGACTAAAGTAGTGTACATTAACCACTTAAGGACCCCCGCACGCACATTTACGGCCACAACATGGCTCGTACAGGCACAAGGGCGTAAATTTACGTCCTCGCCTTCGTGCGGTTCGGGGGTCCCATCGGGACCCCCTCCGCGGCGTGCGGCGGTCCCCCTGGCTCTGGGAGCGATCGCCGACGAGCGGGCGGATGTCCGTGTTTTCCGCCCCCCCCCGCGATCGCTCCCAGCCAATGGAAGCACTCCCCCTTCGTGTCAGTTCCTCCTCCTGTGTTTACACAGGAAGGAGGAAATGATGTCACCTCTCATCGCAGCGGTGTTTCCCACCGCTGCTGATGAGAGAAGACATCCACAGTAAGTGTGCACCAACACAACACTGACACACACACACATAGGCACATTAACCCCTTGTGATCGTCCCCCCCCCACCCCCCTGTCACAGTGTCACTGAATGCAGTGATCTAATCACTGCATTTAGTGTCAGTGTGACAGGCAGTGTAAAAGTCAGTTAGTGTTAGGTCCAGGATAGCCCCCCCACCCCCGCCAATAAAGTTTTAACCCCCTGATCACTGCCCTAGTTAACCCTTTAACTCCCTATTGCCAGCATCACTAAGCGATCATTTTTCTGATCGCTGTTTTAGTGTCGCTGTTCCCACTAGGTAGCTATTTTTTTTATTGCGATTTTTTTTTTTACTAAAGACATGTGGCTGAATTAATTTTGGCCTAAATGTTTTACTAAAATTTAGTTTATTGATTTTTTTTATAACAAAAATTAAAAAAATTGTGATTTTTTTCAAAATTGTCGCTCTATTTTAGTTTATAGCGCAAAAAATAAAAATCGCAGAGGCGATCAAATACCACCAAAAGAAAGCTCTATTTGTGGGAAGAAAAGGACGCAAATTTTGTTTGGGAGCCACGTCGCACGACCGCGCAATTGTCTGTTAAAGCGACGCAGCGACGAATTGTAAAAACACCTTGGGTCATTTAGCAGCGTATGTGTCCGGGTCTTAAGTGGTTAAGATGGCTCTCATTCACTTCAATTGAGTTTCTCATGTTGGGCGACTTGGGGTGAGACAAGTCGGATCCCAAGTTGCGGTAGTGTGAACCGGCACTTAGAATAGCACACATACTGAAAGCATAACAAAATAAAATTTGTCTAAAAATAATCGTTTTTTTTGTGGATCAATGTATCAGTTTCTGATTTGCCTCCAACATGTTCTCCCGGGCCTATTTAGCTGTTCTTATGAATGTTTAAGTGGATAAATTAATCTGGACACAGGAAGATAGATGCTAAGAGCTTTTGGAATGGAATCTGGTTTTAATCTAATACCAAATCATTTGTGATTTCCCACTGGAACTTTTACAAGTCTCTGTTGTACTGGTAATGAGGTTAGATTTTTTCCAACCCCAAAAGTGATGAAAATGATCAAGTTGGTTGAATTGTTATAAACATAAAAAAATTACAACAATTACCAGCCAGTTCTTAAAGAACTATTCTATTTTCAAAACCTTCTCTGTCTGCTGCTCACCAGCATTTGCATAGCCATAAAATTGGAAAACACAGCCGTGTTCGTGCAATCACTGCTTCCCCACATTAATGAATTGGCTGTCCACATGCAGCACCAACCACACAAAACACACAGGCAACCATTTGCAGACCACAGGAGTCAGCACACATGTGAATTGGGCTTTAACCACTTTTGGCTCCCCAATGACTGGGCCATTTTTTGCGATTCGGCCCTGCGTAGCTTTAACTGTCAATTGCGCGGTCGTTGCACCCAAATAAAATTGACGTCCTTTTTCCCCACAAATAGAACTTTCTTTTTGTGGTATATGATCATCTCTGCGGTTTTTATTTTTTGCGCCATAATAAAAAAAAGAGTGTCAATTTCTTTGCTATAATAAATATCCCCCAAAAATATAATAAACAAACTAATTTTTTCCGCAGTTTAGACCAATATGTATTCTACATATTTTTGGTCTACAAAATAGGGATCATTTATGGCTTTTTTTTATTAGTAATGGCGAAAATCTGCGATTTTTATTGTAACTGTGACATTATGGTGGACACATCGGACACTTTTGATGCTATTTTGGGACCATTGTCATGTATACAGCGATCAGTGCTATAAAAATGCACTGGTTACTGTGTAAATGCCACTGGCAGGGAAGGGGTTAAACACTAGGGGGCGATGAAGGGGTTAAGTGTGTCCTAGGGAGTGATTCTAACTGTGTGGGGGCTGGGCTACATGTGACATGACAGCGATGACAGGGAGCAGTAGATCTCTGTCCTGTCACTAGGCAACTCCGTGATACAATTGCAGGCACCCGGCGGACATCAAGTCTGCGGGACCCGCGGTCACACTTGCGGAGCATGCGTCGGCGCATGCGCCCACAATGTCGTTGCTTTAAAATGTATGTACAGGTATGTTCCTTTGCGCAGCTGTGCCATTCTGCCAACGTATATCATCGTGCAGCGGTCGGCAAATCGGTTAGGGTTACTTTAGTCACCGGTCTGCGATTTTTAAGATAATTGGAGAGGGGGAAGCACTTTCATGCTTATGGCACATGAAATAAGACTCTGTACCTTCATCTTCTCTTACTATTCTGTGAACACCCTTGCGATCCGATTCTGGTGCAGACAAAAAAAGGGTCCAGCATGAGTTTAGTGCGAATGCAGTGTGATTTGAGCCATACAAATCCACGCCTCAAAATGCACTGCAGAGACACTGCATGTAATTCGCACAGGAATGCTCTGCGATTCCTGTGCAAATTAAATGCGGCGTCCCACACCACATCAGTGTAAACCCAGGCTAAAGCAGGGTATTATACCATTATGCAAAACAAGTGAAGCCCCAATAATTTGCACAAATTAGAAAACCTGGTGGGAAGAAGAGTTGTCAATGTCACGTGACCAGTCTCTGAAGAACACTGCATTCATAGGAACAGGCAGCAGGACAGTTAAATCTAACTCCTCTACCAGCAGTTCATGCTCTTTTAATTTTTTTGGTGTCAGAGTAAATTTAAAGTGGAGTTCCAGCCTGCGGAATGTTTTTTTTTTAAAGTCAGCAGCTACAAACACTGAAGCTGCTGACTTTTAATATAAGGACACTTACCTGTCCTGGGAGCCCACAATGTCAACAGCCCAAGTCAATCCATCCATTGGCTTCGGCATTGGTGTGCACAGCCTATTGCATTAGGGTGTGCACCCCAGAGCACAAACACATGTGTATGTATATCAGCAGAGCAGTGGGTGGAGTCGGTAGAGCAGAGATTGGTGTCAGTTGGGCAGTGGACGGTGTCAGTAGTTTTTATTTTTCTTATTTTTTACAAAAAAAATTATATATATATTTTTTTACAATATTTATTACAATATAAACAGAGAGAAAGGGACTAAAGACAGAGCTTCCCCAGTTCCTTTCTCTGCAACCTCAGCTGCACTGGACAGTGAATGATGAGCAGTGCTCTGTGCTGAGCAGCTTCCTGTTCACACACAGACTGTGTTCTGTCATTCATCCTTTCTGAAACATCGCCCGCAGCAGCCAGCAGGAGAGGAGATGAGGGAAGCTGGCAGAACTGCAGGGGAGAGACAGGGGTTCCCAGGAAGCATGGGGAATCGGCACCACAAAGGATGATTAGGGTGTGCCCAAGCACACCCAGCACACGCCTATGAGCTTCGGGTGCAGGCGCTGGTAGGGAAACCTACTGCGCATTTGTGAGTTGCACAGTATTTTCTGAATGGACCCTTTGTCTTCTGGGACACACACAGGTCCTAGAAGGCAGCAGGGGAAAGGAGGAGGGCCAGATGCAACTGCGGAAGTGACGTACATCGCCACGGCAACATAGGACGGAAGTCCCAAAAATATCCAGACACGACTTTGCTTAAAGCGGGGGTTCACCCAAAAAAATTGTTTTACCATTACATTCAGCAGAGTTATGAGAATGACATTAGGCAGTTTTTTTTATTTCATTGCCGTACATACCATATTTTCACCGGGTATGTAATCTGCGGACCGGTGCATACAGCGTGAGTTGCCGAAAGAACCCTGGACTGCGAGTCGGCTCTATACGGCGCCTGCGCACTGACGTTCGGCTTCTTTCGGCAACTCGTGGCGCGCTGTCTGCGCCGGTCGGAAGCCTGTCAATCAATTAGGAACGCCCAGTTCTGCAGATTACATACCCAGAAGCCGCAGTGAAAATATGGGCCCAGATTCAGATAGAATTAGACTATCGTAGAGTATCAGAAATACACTACGCCGCCGTTTTTTACCTGGCTCTACGTGGAATCCAGGTAGATTTTGTCCAGTAAACGACGGCGGCGTAGTGTATTTCTCCCGTCGCAATCCATCTGCGCGAGTAGGGGGTGTGAATCATTTAAAATAGGCGCGTTCCCGCGGCGATCAAACTGCGCATGCTCCGTTCGCAAATTTCCCGCCGTGCATTGCGCGAAATCACGTCGTTACGTCATTCGTTGTTTGAGTAGCGTCGTTTACGGACATTTCTATTCCCGAACGACTTAAAAAAAAAAAAAATTTGACGCGGGAACGACGGCCATACTTAACATGGGTTACGCACCGTTAGACCAGCAAAAAGCTGGTCTAACAGTACGTAAAAAAAAATAGACGTAAGCGATTGCGAAGACCGCTCGTATCTTCGTGGATCGCCGTAAAAACTAATTTGCATATCCCGACGCATCAAAACGACGCAAACTCCTCCCAGCGGCCGCAAAAATATCGCAGCGTAGATCCGACGGATCGAAGCCCGAAGCCGCCTCTCGGATCGAAGCCCGAAGCCGCCGAATCATGGTTTGAGGATTCAAACTAGTGATACGGCGCGCAAAATTTGAAATTACTCCTGTCTAACACCAGTTAGACAGGCGTAATTGCTCTATGAATCTGGGCCATGGTATGTACGTCAATGAAATAAAAAAAAAAACTGCCTAATGTCATTCTCATAACTCGGCTGATTGTAATGTTAAAAAAAATGTTTTGGGTGAACCCCCGCTTTAACTGTTTTAAACATGTTTTTTTTTTTTGCCTGGAACTCCTCTTTAAAGGAAAACATTTACTGAACTTGTGATGTGCAGTTCAATATTTCAGCATATATACAGGTCATTACAAATAATAACATAAACTTTGAGGGCAAACTTAAAAAAGTAAAACCCCAAAACAAAAATACAATATATTGCAGCTTTACATTTGAGCGCTGCAATAGTTTGCTGATCCTGCCAGTAATGCACTTCCTGTCTTAAGCTGTCTCCACTCTAGTTAGAAGACCGAAGGAGACACCTTTGGACAGCAGTATTGTCAGTCTGGGAGAAAGGTAGTGTTATGCCTTGTACACACGATCGGAATTTCCGATGAAAAAAGTCCGTCAGAATTTTTTCCTCAAAAATCTTGACCATGTGTGAGCCACGTCAGACTTTTTTTTAGAAATAGAACATGTTTTATTTTTTTCCGATGGAAATTCCGATCGTCTGTGTGGAACTCCGACGGAAAAAAAAACATGCATTGAACTTCATTTTTCTCTGCTTGTTGTAGTGTTTTATGTCACCGCGTTATGGACGATCGGGATCGGGATTGAAGTTGTTGAGCGTGGGGGGGACCATCTAAGTTGCTGAGCGGACCGATCATAGTTGTTGAGAAGGGGGGCGATAAAAGTAGTTGAGCGGCGGGGGGGGGGGGGGCCCAATCATAGTTGAGCAGGGGTTAGGCTATAAAAGCTCTTGAGCGAGGGGCGTGGATGGATCACAGTAGCTGACTGGGGGGTGGCGATGAAGGTTGTTGTGCGAGGGGGGTGCTACTGATGGACAGGCTACTTATCTCGTCATCCGCAACTGCATGGCTCTTCCTGCTTCCTCCTCCCGTGCTGCATGGCTCTTCCTGCTTCCTCCTTCCAGGGCCCCCTATTGGGCAGGGCCCATGGGCTTGAGCCCAGTCAAGCCCATTGGTAAGTCTGGCCCTGACTGTATAAGTATTTACAGCAAACTGTTATTTTCCTTTTGGGATAAAGGTTTTCCATAAAATAATAAAATATGACCATCATAAGCCCCCCCGTCAATGGTAAATGGTTTGTGTCAACACTCTAACTGCTACTTTGTCTGGACAGCTTGGTTTGTTAAAGTAAGTAAACATTAACAAATTTACTGGCCAGATCACCAGGAGAAAAAAATAAGAAAAAGTAAAACCTTAAGAAGAAAACCATTTGTTTTCTTCTTAAGGTTTTACTTTTTCCGATTTTTTTTTTTTTAACATAGAACGCTGCATTTCAGCCACCACATCCAACAATCGGTAAGCTGCAATATAATACATTTTTGTTAAAGGGGTTGTAAAGGATATTTTTATTTTTCATAATAAGCATCCTTTACCTGCAGACATTCCTCTTTTCACTTCCTCATTGTTCGTTTTTGCTCAGAAGTTGCTCTATTTCTTCTTTGTTCACTTCCTGCTTGTCTGATTATTACTCACTACCGTGAAGGGAGGCTTTACTGCGGTGGTCAGTGACGTGCTTGCCCGCTCCTGAGAACTACATCTGTGCGGCAGGACGCTCTCTATGTGTTATAGACTTCAAGGAGGTGTGAATTACTGGCCGTGCCACAATGCATACTGGGAAATGTAGTTCTTACATGAACAAGCGCCGCAAACTAGGAAGTGAATGAGAGAACAGAAACTAGAATGCCGAAGGTGATATAGATGAAGGCATTTAGTAGGTATTTACTCGTTTTTTAACAGAATCATTAAACGATTCTGTCTGTCTACCTTGCAGACATTAATTTTAGGCAATTTTTTTTTTTCCTTTACAACTCTTTTAACCACTTGCTTTCTGGGCACATATACCCCCTTCCTGACCAGGTGAAATTTCAGCTTCCGGCACTGCGTTGCTTTAACTGACAATTGCGCGGTCATGCAACGTGGCTCCCAAACAAAATTGACGTCCTTTTTTCCCCAAAAATAAAGCTTCCTTTTGGTGGTAAACCTCTGCGGTTTTTATTTTTTGCACTATAAACAAAAAAAGAGCGACAATTTTGAAAAAAAAACAATATTTTTTACTTGTTTCTATAATAAATAGCCAAAAAAAAATAAAAAATTCTCAGTTTAGGCCGACACGTATTCTTCTACATATTTTTGGTAAAAAAAACGCAATAAGCCACTGGTTTGCGCAAAAATTATAGCGCTTACAAAATAGGGGACAGAATTATTATTATTTATTATTATTTTTTTTTTTTACTAGTAATGGCGGTGATCTGCGATTTTTAATTGGGACTGCGACATTATGGCAGACACATCGGACACTTTTGACACATTTTTGGTGCCATTCACCTTTATACAGCCTTCAGTGCTAAAAATATGCACTAATTACTGTATAAACGTGACTGGTATTGAAGGGGTTAACACTAGGGGGTGAGGGAGGGGTTAAATGTGTACCCTGCATTGTGTTCTAACTGTGGGGGGAGGGGGGTGACTGGGGGAGGTGACCGATCAGTGTCCCTATGTACAAGGGACACAGATCGGTCTCCTCTCTCCCTGACAGGACATGGAACTGTGTGTTACATCTCGGCCGCCAGGCATGCGCATCGGCATCTGAGTGATGCGGCGGGCACGTGCGTGCCGCCGGTGGCGCTCGCGTGCCCTCCAGTGGCCTGAGGGAGCGGAGGCCGTGAAAAGATGGCAGATCAGAGATTTAGAACCACCCTGCGGCCGTATATAGTCGTATGGCCGCCAGGAAGTGGTTAATACCGTCTTATTTATTAGCATAATCTTTTTTAGGAAACTTATTTAAACTAGTTTGATGACTCATTACTTAAACTTTATACAGGCATGTATTCAGTAAACGGGCACACAAACCTGTCAGGGAGAGAGGAGACCGATCTGTGTCCTTCGAACATAGGGACACTGATCGGTCACCTCCCCCAGTCACCCCCCTCCCCCCACAGTTAGAACACAATGCAGGGTACACATTTAACCCCTTCCTCACCCCCTAGTTTGATGACTCATTGCTTAAACTTTATACAGGCATGTATTTAGTAAAAGGGCACACAAACTGACAATTCATTTGATGCCTCAATAGAACTTATTACTACAGCAAAGGATGTGTTATTTTTAGTTGAAGTATTTCTGGCAAAGAATGTATTTTTCCTTTCTTTCTATGATTATAAACTCTTTGCATTACATCGGAGCCATGCATCCTCACTGGGAATCTGCTTATTTGGAGGAAAAAGAACCAAGTCAGCCTGTAACAAACTAAACTGTCCATTGGAGGGAGCACATGAGCCAATTTCATTAAAATATTCTTTCTGAGTGAGATTCGTTGAGAAGAACATAAATATAGTTAATGCTGAATTGGAATTAGTGCAGGCACTTGCTGCATACAGCTGTTGCCATTTGTTAATACAGTTGTGTTGTGTTTATGTTATGTGTGCCTGGCTTCCAATGGCTGGATAGTGTTCTATGTTAATTATGCTAGTGCTGTTAGACATAGTCTTGATTTTTTTTTTTTTACTATAAATAAAAGTACTCTTAAAATCATTGTGTGTATTACAAAGGCAATTATAATTGCTTCTAGTTCTCACCCAGCACCGGCCAATTGTTAGGTATTTTTAAAGGAAATGCAGTCTCTTCAGCCTTGGTTTAAGCCCCATAAACATGGGCCGAATGTCTGGGCCGGGTCGGTTCAATAGAAACCCAGCTGACATTTGGCCTGTGTGTATGGCAGGCGGTCCAACAGAATGGCTTATGACCAAAAAAGGTGAAACTGGCTCCTCAGAGCATTAGTAAACAGATAGGGAAGTCTATCATATTAACTTTTTTTTTTTGTAAACTTTTTCTTCACTTTCTTCCTAGTTTCCAGGCCTAAGATACAAATATCATACATCCCGAGAGTCTTCAGGAGGGGAGGAGAAGAGGAGGAGTTTTCTTAGCTAAGCATACCCTCCTGACTGCATGCCTGAGCTAAGGGCAGATGGATTACAGGAATACATGCTACATGAATTATCTTCCTTTACTCAAGATGGCTACAACCAGAAATGCTAGGGGGTGTTTTTCAAAGTGATTTTTCTGCAAAATAAAGCACAGAGACATGAATGGATGACTTTTCCTTGAAAGTAAAAATGTGTTAAAGTGGAGTTCCACCCCCACGAAAAAATTTAAAATCACCAGCTACAAATGCTGTAGCTGATGACTTTTACTATTAGGAAACGTACCTGTCCAGGGATCCCACAATGTCAGCACCCCAGCTGATTTTCGGATCTGCTCTCGGGTGCTGCCGCTGCCATTCGTGGTAAGGTTCCCAACTTTGCATTTGTGAAGCGCGCTGCGTTTTCTGACTGGCTCAGTGGCAGAGGAAGGAGGAGGGTGGTCAAACTTCCTAGGGACGTCATCGTGGCGCAGTCTCCCAGTAGTGGGGACGGGTACCTGTCAAAAACATGTACCTGTTCCCCCCTGCCCCCTGAAAGGTGCCAAATGTAGCACTTTTGGGTGGAACTCCACTTCCAATAAAGGTTTTGGTTTGTGGTGCTCAGATACAGTGTAGTTCTGCTTTAGTGTGTTCTGATTTTTTTTAAATCCATGGTTCTGTGTAAAATTTACAGTTAAAGCGGAGGTCCAAACAAAAATGTAATCTCTGCTTTTTGGAAACCCCCCCCCCCCCCCTCTAGTGTCACATTTGGCACCTTTCAGTCAATATTCCAATCGCACACGTTCTTGGACTCTTGAGACGGCTCATAGAAAAAAAGTGGGTGCTGAAACGATCACCAGCTGGGCACTGGAACCATCAAACAAATGAACATATTCGCCAGCACACTATGGATCGTAGATAACGTATTTTATTTTATGCAAAAGAAGCATCACAGAAAGTGCAACGTTTTGAGGCCACGCAGGACCTCTTCGTCAGGCAAGTGTCTGACGAAGAGGTCCAGAGTGGCCTCAAAACTTTGCACTTTCTGTGATGCTTCTTTTGCATAAAATAAAAGACGTTATCTACGATCCATGGTGTGCTAGCGAATATGTTCATTTGTTTCAGGGGGGTGCAGATACCTGTATAATACAGGTATTTGCACCCACTTCTAGGCATAGACCCCCACAGAATCTGCGGGGGTTTACATCACTTCTCGTTCCTCCCGGTATCTTCTGGGAAACACACAGGTCCCAGAGGACAGCAGGGACCAGTGAGGGCACACTGCGCACTTGGGAACCGGGAAGTGAAGCTGCAATGCGTCACTTCCTGATTCCCTCACCGAGAATGGCGGCGGGGCAGCCCAGAGCCGAGCAATTAATCGGCTTTGGCTTCCGACATCGCAGGCACCCTGGACAGGTAAGTGTCCAATTATTAAAAGTCAGCAGCTGCAGTATTTGTAGCTGCTGGCTATTAATATATATAGACCTCCGCTTTAATTGTGTACAGCCATATTATGCCATCATATTTGCTCCTAATTAGTTTGTTAATTTCTGCATCCTGCTTTGCATTACTACACAACATCTAACATTGCAAACCTATAATTCAGGGATTTAATAAACAAGTAATACATTGACTACATGGTTTATATCGTATCTGAATAGTTATTAACCACTTGAAGCCCCGCTTATCGTCAATTGACGGCAGCTTAGTGGATCTGAATATCCAAGCTGCCGTCAATTGACGGCATCGTGTTCTCCGGCTACTGAGGGACGCGCGCGCTCCGATGGCGGCACGCGCGCGCACCCGGCGCGTCCCCGAGATGCTGATGCGCGTGCCTGGCGGTCACGATGTCCGCCAGGTACCCGCTGATCGGCAGTTTTAGAGCAGGGACGTGAAGCTCTGTGTGTAAACACAGAGCTCCACGTCCTGTCAGTGAGAGGAGACAGATGCTGTTTCTCTTGTACATAGGATCAGTCACCTCCCCCAGTCACCCCCCTCCCCCCACACAGTTAGAACACACCCAGGACTCACATTTAACCCCTTCCTCACCCCCTAGTGTTAACCTCTTCACTGCCAGTCACATTTATACAGTAATTAGTGCGTTTTTATAGCACTGTTCGCCCAAAAATGTGTCAAAAGTGTCCGATGTGTCCGTCGCAATATCGCAGTCCTGACAAAATTCGCAGATCGCCGTATTACTAGTAAAAAAAAATTGTCAGAATTCTATCCCTTTTTCCTAGCCACTATAACCTTTGCGCAAACCAATTACTATACGCTTATTGCGATTGTTTTTTTTACCAAAAATATGTAGAATACATATCGGCCTAAACTGAGAAAAAAAAAATATTTTTTTTAAAAAATTGGATTTTTATTATAGCAAAAAGTAAAAAATATTGTGCGTTTTTTTTCAAAATTGTTGCCCTTTTTTGTTTATAGCGCAAAAAAAAAACGCAGAGGTGATCAAATACCACCAAAAGAAAGCTCTATTTGTGGGGAAAAAAAGGACGTCAATTTTGTTTGTAAGACACGTCGCACGACCATGCAATTTTAATTTAAAGCGACGAAGTGCTGAAAGCTGAAATTTCGCCTGGGCAGGAAGGGGGTATATGTGCCCAGTAAGCAAGTGGTTAAAGAAACATTGTCACCTTGCACATGCAAGGCAATATGACAGCATCTCTTTAAGTAGTGAGATAGTGTTATTATAGTGGCTAAGCTGCTATCCCTCCAGCCAGGGCTGTCTTAATGAGAGGGCACACCTGGGCACTGCCCTAGCTGCATGAGGTGTCCCTGCACTTTCCCCAAACAGCTGGTCCTTGAGCCCACCCTGCCCTGTAATTGGGGCCCCGCCATGGCACTGGGGGTGATAGATACACAGGGGAGGCAGTCTACCTCCTACCTACTTGATGTCTGTTTACCTGCACTGTCATCATTGTAGGGGCCCCAGAGCATTACTTTGCCCAGGGCCCCATGATGCTATTAAGACGGCCCTGCCTCCAGCACAACCTCTCTTCAACTGTTTACCCTAGAGGAACCCTTAAAATAATTTTCGGGTTTCAGGAAAACCCCTACTAAAATTATTTTATCTGGGATCACTGAAAAAATGCCCAATCTACAGTGGTGGTCAGAACACCACCACAGACAGCTAAAACGATCACTGGTATCATTGGTATCATGCCCCAAGCTCTGGCAATTGTTGTAGGCACCATCAGATTAAAGGTCAATCAACCACAGATCTAGGAACCTAGAAGTCTCTGGGGGAATTCTAGGGTTCCATGGACCCAGATTGAGAATAGCTGCTCTATTATCTTTATTAGCCTATATCTTTATTGTTTCATTCTTGCAAGCAAAATACTAAGATATGATGAGATAGAAAGCACCCTACCTACAACAGAAATTGTGTCCAACCTAGGCCTGGATCTATTCTAGCTTTCCACAAATCTAGGAGCAGTTGTACTCAACTAGCTTTCCTAAGACAAAATAGCTCCCAATGCTCATGAAACAAAACAAGTATGGTGAAATTCATGGTGTTTCCGTGTTTCCGTTTCAAGGTAGGTTAATATATATAAGCACCAATTATTAAATCTGACATCTTCTCCTGAAGATTATGGTAAATTCTCAAAACATTTACTTTATCATTTTCACTGTGCAGGCATTCATTTATAAATGAAAATAGACTTAAATCAGTTTAAGTGTTTCCTGCACTCTTGCCAAGCGTAGTAATTTATGATTTAGGAATAAAGTAAGTTTGACTGATTTGAGTGGCCAATGTTAATAAAGGGAAATCCAAAATTTGCTATAAGTGACTGCACTGGAAGAATGTGTCAGGCTAAATTAAACATGCAGAGGTAGAATAGTTACACATTTAGCAGGTTTCGTAAATCATACCATAATAATAAGTCCAAGCAAATATGACATATACATAGCTGCATGGCTAAAATGACATGGTCTATACATAGGAGAAGACACACCCTAAAAATTACAGTTGCCACCTAACATTTTTGAGCATTTTTGTTATCAGCAAAAACAGGTTTTCTCTGTTTCCATCAGATTGCATATGGCAATCAGATAACAGAGACAGTAAATTACACATAAAAGACTGGGCCAAAGGGTAGATGGGTTGCTTGTGGAAATTAAGGGCCCCCTACAGTATCATTCAATGAGTGAAAATGGAGTTTAGGAGCAATACATTAGAAAGTCCAAAAATAAACATACACATCTATGAAGTGGCGGTGTGTCGATAGTGACCGCAGGAGTGCCACCTCCTCTCTCCTGCACCGCCACTGAAACAATACATAGATTCATGCATTGCTTGAAAATATGCATTGTCACCAGCGCTGCTGCCGCTGCCTCCCACTATTCAGATGGCCGGCCCCCTGGTGAGCGCTGGCCATCTGAATAACAGCAGTTGGTTGGCATTTAAGTGTCTATCAGAGCCAGACTGTGGGCTGTAATCGGCTTCCAAATAGTTAACCAGGGGACCCACAGGGTGTGCGTTCCCTGGTTAACAAACACTGACACGCCGTTCAGCCAATCAGGTTCACCGGGTCTGGTTACCAGTAACCTGATTGGCTGAAGCGTCATCGGCGGGAGAAGACATCGGGGGACAGTGGAGGGAGGATGCCTGACCCAAGAAAGGTAAGTGCTAGGCGGGGGGGGGCAATCTGGTGGTATTTAAGGGGGCAAGCTGGCAGCATTTTACAGGGCAAACTGGCAGTTTTTGAGGGGCAAACTGGTGGCGATTGATGGGCACAATTGATGGCATGGCACAGTGGCGACAATTGATGGTGACAGTGGCGACACTTGTTGGGCACAGTGGCTGCGTTTGATGGCATGGCACAGTGGCAACAATTGATGGACACAGTGGCGACAATTGATGGTCACAGTGGCTGTGTTTGATGGCATGGCACAGTGGTGATAATTGATGGCACAGTGGCTGAGTTTGATGGCATGGGACATTGGCGACAATTGATGGCACATTGGCGACAATTGATGGAATGGCACAGTGGGGACAATTGATGGCACAGTGGCGACAATTGATGGAATGGCACAGTGGGGACAATTGATGGCACAGTGGCGACACGTAATGGCATGGAAACAGTGGCGACAATTGATGGGCACAGTGGCGACAATTGATGGGTACAGTGGCAACAATTGATGGGCACAGTGACTGCATTTGATGGCACAGTGGCGACAATTGATGGGCACAGTGGCTGCGTTTGATGGGCACAGTGGCTGCAATTGATGGGCACAGTAGCGGCAATTGATGGGCACAGTAGCTGCATTTGATGGGCACAGTGAGGCTGAAATAGTTTTTTTTTTTTCATTTGTTTGTGCCCCCCCAAAAATGTTGAGCACCAGCTGCCACTGCTATGAAGAATAGAGTCATAATCAAACAGGAACAAAAATGGCACTGAATAAGCAATAGCTTGATTTAACCAAATATATAAAAAAGAGTACAAAAGAAACTCTATCACTGTCAACAAGAGTATGAAATAATGGGGGGAGCACAATTCGAGATAAGTATAACATTTTAGTATGTTTTGCAGGTCAGTGACCAGGCATTGACTGTAGCTTTCCTCCATCTGTTCCAGGTTTCCTGGTAGCATTAACTGTGTGCACTAACTTTGCAACCAAATCTGTATAATAGAAATTCTTCAAGTGTAGGCATTACAGTTTGACTGTCATGAGACTATTGAAAACAAACTTAAACTAACTGCTGTAAATCATTCATGCACGGTCATGTATTAAAGAGATACGGTTTCCCTCATGTAAGCAGTTTAAGCAATTATTAGTCATTATTGTTTTTACTTAAAGTTGCAAACCTTTATATATGGGCATTTACAATCTTTTGTAGATTTTCAGTAGGGAAAATATTTGATCCCTTGTAGATTTTGTAAGTTTGCCCACTTACAAAAAATGAAGGCCTAGATTCACAAAGCGATTACGCCTGTGTAAATGTTGTTAGACTGGAGTAATTTCGACTTACGGGCGTTTTTACGCTAGTCGAAATCCTCAAACCATGAAAAGACACCTGCGGGCTTCATTTCGACTGTATTACGTGTTAGTACGCCTTCAGATCTACGCTGCCAGAAAATTGCGGCCACTGGGCGGACTTCCTGTTGTTTTTCACCGTCAGGGTATGCTAATGAGCTTTTGCCTGCAATCCACAAAATTTCGCACTTTCAACGCAATCTCTTACGGCACCTTTAGTCATCTTTTTTTTCCGTTTCACTATACCTGCTTTTTGCTGGTCTAATATTAGACAGCCCATGTTAAGTATGGCCGTCGTTCCCGCGTCGAATTTCAACGTTTTCCGATGTCTTTTATTATTTTTAACGTAAGTCGTCCGGGAATAGGAATGTTCGTAAACGCCGCTACTCAAACAACGAATGACGTCACGACGTGATTTCGCGCAATGCACGGCGGGAAATTCCTGAACAGAGCATGCGCAGTTCGATCGTCGCGGGGACGCGCTTAATTTAAATGCTTCACGCCCCCTAATCACGTATTTCGATTGCGCGGCGGAAAAAAAATACGACACAATAGCGTACGCGCAAAAAAACTACCTGAATTCGGTGTAGAGTCTGGTGAAATACGGCAGCGTACCGTATTTCGATTACGCAGCGGAATATTACGTCTTTGTGAATCTGCCCCGAAAGGTCTATAATGTTTATCAAAGGTGTATTTTAAATGATAGAGACAGAATATTAACCAAAAATCCAGAAAAAATACATAATACAAATGTTATAAATTGAGTTGCAGTTCAGTGAGACAAATAAGTATTTGATCCCCAAGCAAAACATGACTTAGTGGAGAAACCCTTGTTGGCAAGCACAAAGTTAAAAGATTTATTGTAGTTGGTTACCAGGTTTACCAGGAGGGATTTTGGTCTACTCCTCTTTACAGATCATAAAGCGATTGTATGGCGGCATAAAAAAAACACTGTAAAGGTAAAAGCATAATGAGCTAGCTCATTATGAAATACTTACCTTAGAACGAGGCGTCAGCATCTAATCCCGGCCACCGCCGACGAAGCTGACATTTCCCCCTCGGCATGTCTTCGGTTTGTGGCTCCGGCTGATGTGAGTGACGCGGGAGACTTCTTTCCGACAAGGTTCGGCAGCGTCCACCGGACCTTCAGCCGGACCATCACAGCTCATGTGGCACAGACGTCAGTGGCTGCATGTAAATATGTCCTAAACCATAAAGGTTTAGGACATATTCATTTTTTCTACAGGTAAGCCTTATTATAGGCTTACTTGTAGGTAAAAATGTAAAAAAGGGCACACAACCGCTTTAACTAAATCCTTAAAGATTCTTGGTTGTTGCTTGGCAACTCAACATTTCACTCCTGAAGAAGGTCACGTGTCGTGACGAATACGCGCAAGTCCAGAGTCTACAAAGAGGTACCGGAAGTGACGCATGCGAACTCGCCAATGGTTTTTATGCCTGTTTTTATTGCATCCATGTGAGTACCATAATGTATGCTTTTTTTATTATTATTTTTTTTTAAACGATACTGCGCTATTGGCGCTTTTTACCTCCCTGTGTGAGGGTCATTGTTGTCCATTGGACGTGACTCCTGACAGGGACTTTATACACAAAGAAAGATTACAGTCCACTGGGACACAGTACATTCTGAAACGACTGGAACACCGTTGGCTATAATATACATGCAGTTACCTTACAGCAGTAAGGTAAGGGGACACCCTCACTAAAACTTCAAAAGGATATTGGAATTCCTTCTCTGCACCACCTTCATCTGAATATTTCGGCATAAGCACCAGGACGTTATTGTTGATTGTTCCTTTGATATTTTGATCTTTTAAACATCATTGGTTTTTGCTGTTTTTCTGCATGGACACTGATGCGATTTCTTATTATCATTCATGTGTGTTGCTTTAGGTTTGCTACTTTATAGCAGTGCATGCTTCAATATCACTGAGCAATCTGTATTTTTGTATTTTTGATTGGATGTCATTTGTATCACCAATATCAGCGATTAATATTTTTTGATGTTCACATATCAGTTATAGCAACTGTCTTTTCTTTCATTTATCTACTCTATCACACAGCGCAGCACTATTTATTTACTTTAACTCAACCTTTCAGCTTCCTCCATACATTTTCTATAGGATTTAGGTCTGGAGACTTTGCTTCTTCTTAAGCCACTCGTTTGTTGCCTTGGCATTTTGTTTTGGGTAATTTTCATGCTGTAAGACCCATCCACGACCCATCTTTAGTGTTCTGGCTGAGGGAAGAAGGTTCTCATTCAAGATTTTACAATTCATGGCCCCGTCCATTGGCCCCTTAGTATGGCAAAGTTGGCCTGTACCTTAAGCAGAGACATAGCCCAAAGCATAATGTTTCCACCTCCATGCCTAACTGTATAGCAAAAATACAAATCCAACCAACCTTGGATATACTAATTGTATAATATATACAGTATATACAGTACAGACCAAAAGTTTGGACACACCTTCTCATTCCAAGAGTTTTCTTTATTTTCATGACTATGAAAATTGTAGATTCACACTGAAGGCATCAAAACTATGAATTAACACATGTGGAATTATATACATAACAAAAAAGTGTGAAACAACTGAAAATATGTCATATTCTAGGTTTTTCAAAGTAGCCACCTTTTGCTTTGATTACTGCTTTGCACACTCTTGGCATTCTCTTGATGAGCTTCAAGAGGTAGTCACCTGAAATGGTCTTCCAACAGTCTTGAAGGAGTTCCCAGAGATGCTTAGCACTTGTTGGCCCTTTTGCCTTCACTCTGCGGTCCAACTCACCCCAGACCTTCTTGATTGGGTTCAGGTCCGGTGACTGTGGAGGCCAGATCATCTGGCGCAGCACCCCATCACTCTCCTTCATGGTCAAATAGCCCTTACACAGCCTGGAGGTGTGTTTGGGGTCATTGGCCTGTTGAAAAAAAATTGATGGTCCAACTAAACGTAAACCGGATGGAATAGCATGCCGCTGCAAGATGCTGTGGTAGCCATGCTGGTTCAGTATGCCTTCAATTTTGAATTAATCCCCAACAGTGTCACCAGCAAAGCACCCCCACACCATCACACCTCCTCCTCCATGCTCCATGGTGGGAACCAGGCATGTAGAGTCCATCCGTTCACCTTTTCTGTATCGCACAAATACACGGTGGTTGGAACCAAAGATCTCAAATTTGTACTCATCAGACCAAAGCACAGATTTCCACTGGTCTAATGTCCATTCCTTGTGTTCTTTAGCCCAAACACGTCTCTTCTGTTTGTTGCCTTTCTTTAGCAGTGGTTTCCTAGCAGATATTCTACCATGAAGGCCTGATTCACACAGTCTCCTCTTAACATTTGTTCTAGAGATGTGTTTGATGCAAAAGGTGGCTACTTTGAAGAACCTAAAATATGACATATTTTCAGTTGTTTCACACTTTTTTGTTATGTATATAATTCCACATGTGTTAATTCATAGTTGTGATGCCTTCAGTGTGAATCTACAATTTTCATAGTCATGAAAATAAAGAAAACTCTTTGAATGAAAAGGTGTGTCCAAACTTTTGGTCTGTACTGTATATATATATATATATATATATATATATATATATATATATATATATATATATATATATATATATATATATATATGTACAATAACGTTCAATTTGCAGCACCTTACAGATTTATGAAGAGAGTTACAAACTCATAAAATTACATGTAATTTTATGAGTTTGTAACTCTCTTAATAAATCTATAAGGTGCTGCAGATTGAACATTTTTACACCCCTCACATTTATGTAATTATTTTATTATATCCTTTCATGAGATAACACTGAAGAAATGGCACTGTTCTACAATGTAAAGCAGTGAGTGTACATCTTGTATAACAGAGTAAATGTACTGTCCCCTCAAAGTAACTCAACACACAGCCATTATTGTCTAAACCGCTGGCAACAAAAGTGAGTACACCCCTAAGTGAAAATGTCTAAACTGGGCCCCAGACACACCTGAGACCTTATAACACTAACGAGTCACATGACCTTGGGGGGGGGGGGAGATAGCTAATTGGGCCCTATTTGGACATTTTCATTTCGGGATGTACTCACTTTTGTTGCCAGCGGTTTAGACATTAATGGCTGTGTGTTGAGTTATTTTGAGGGGACAGCAAATTTACACTGTTATACAAGCTGTACACTCACTACTTTACATTGTAGCAAAGTGTCATTTCTTCAGTGTTGTCACATGAAAAGATATAATAAAATATTTACAAAAATGTGAGGGGTGTACTCACTTTTGTGAGATAATGTATATCTCTATCTATCTATCTATCTATCTATCTATCTATCTATCTATCTATCTATCTATCTATCTATCTATCTATCTATCAAAAATGTTAATCAGTAACAGCCCTAAATGTAATTAAATATTAAGTATTGATAGAAACATAAAACAGTCTTGCTTTTATGTCCAAGAGTACTGTGATGCAACCCCCCCCTTCCCCTGCAGTTTAGTTTATAAAAGCTTATTTATCTAGCTACCAATAAAAGTGTAAATCTAGCAGGTATGTGACAAGAAATTCTAGCAGTGTTATGGGAGTTATATTGTTATTCTGTATTTCACAAGCAAGTTTTGTCTTTGTTAAGGACAGTAGCATTCACTGTTTTATACATCTGATCTGAAAAACACTGCAGAACTGCCAATTTTTAAGAACAACATTGGTGTTTTTCAAATGAAAGGATTACTTCGAATTAAGTTTAAATCCCAAAAAACGTGAGATTGACATCTTATGCTCTTATAAGAGAGACTAGTGAGGTACAGATCATAATTCTGAGACTAAAAATTTTAGACACAGTAATTGTTGGAGTTCCACCTTTGGAATATTTGGTATAAGTAAACATATTTGTTTTTTAGTTACTTGCTGTATATACCCTACTTATATGGCTATTTATTTTTCAGGCTTGACTTTTTACCTTGATTATTGATCACAAGTTATTGCAATAATCTATTGTATACTGCTGAAATCAAAATATAAGAGCGCTACCCAGTGCTAAATTCTATTGCCGCATACACACGATCGTTTTTCGGCATTAAAAAAACGTTGTTTTTCAGCATGTGAAAAAAACAAAGTTTTTCCAACTTCAGCATGTCAGACCGTTTTCAGCAGATAGATTTGATCGTGTGTACGCGGCCTTATCCTCCTCCCTCACACCTAATCTGAAAAAACAGCTCAATGGCTGTAAAGTGATGTCATATCCTCTTCCTGTACCTGATTCTAGAGGTGTATCAGGCTTCACCTCTTCTGAATCCTCCATCTTAGCATACCCAAATATCACAAAAATATCCTTTTGGCTTGGGGAGGATGATTTGATACCACTACTTGAATGGAAATGTAAAAATGTGTATATATATATATATATATATATATATATATATATATATATATAGTGCCTTGTGAAAGTATTCGGCCCCCTTGAACTTTGCGACCTTTTGCCACATTTCAGGCTTCAAACATAAAGATATAAAACTGCAATTTTTTGTGAAGAACCAGCAACAAGTTGGACATAATCATGAAGTAGAACGAAATTTATTGAATATTTCAAACTTTTTAAAAAAATAAAAAACTGAAAAATTGGGCGTGCAAAATTATTCAGCCCCCTTAAGTTAATACTTTGTAGCGCCACCTTTTGCTGTGATTACAGCTGTATGTCTCTATCAGTTTTGCACATTGAGAGACTGACGTTTTTGCCCATTCCTCCTTGCAAAACAGCTCGAGCTCAGTGAGGTTGGATGGAGAGAGTTTGTGAACAGCAGTTTTCAGTTCTTTCCACAGATTCTCGGTTGGACTTAGCTTGTGGCAAACTTTAAACAACACTTTTTATGGATATCTTTAAGAAATGGCTTTCTTCTTGCCACTCTTCCATAAAGGCCAGATTTGTGCAGTATACGACTGATTGTTGTCCTGTGGACAGAGTCTCCCACCTCAGCTGTAGATCTATGCAGTTCATCCAGAGTGATCATGGGCCTCTTGGCTGCATCTCTGATCAGTCTTCTCCTTGTATGAGCTGAAAGTTTAGAGGGACGGCCAGGTCTTCGTAGATTTGCAGTGGTCTGATACTCCTTCCATTTCAATATTATCGCTTACACAGTGCTCCTTGGGATGTTTGAAGCTTGGGAAATCTTTTTGTATACAAATCCGGCTTTAAAATTCTCCACAACAGTATCTCGGACCTGCCTGATGTGTTCCTTGTTCTTCATGATGCTCTCTGAGCTTTAAACGGACCTCTGAGACTATCACAGTGCAGGTGCCTTTATACGGAGACTTGATTACACACAGGTGGATTCTATTTATCATCATTAGTCATTTAGGTCAACATTGGATCATTCACAGATCCTCACTGAACTTCTGGAGAGAGTTTGCTGCACTGAAAGTAAAGGGGCTGAATAATTTTGCAAGCCCAATTTTTCAGTTTTTTATTTGTTAACAAAGTTTGAAATATCCAATAAATTTCGTTCCACTTCATGATTGTGTCCCACTTGTTGTTGTTTCTTCACAAAAAATTACAGTTTTATATCTTTATGTTTGAAGCCTGAAATGTGGCAAAAGGTCGAAAAGTTCAAGGGGGCCGAATACTTTCGCAAGGCACTGTATATATATATATATATACATATATATATATATATATATATATATATATATATATATAATGGATTAGATCCAACCATTACTGACAGTAGTGCCTTGTAATATAATTCCCTAAAATTCCCTTTGAAGTTAGTATCTACTATCTACTTATACCAGTAGAATATCTTGTAAGTTATATATAGTAGGGATACATTTAGTACTTACCACTTTGTGTGTTAGATAGGGTATTAGTAGTATGTAAAAGCACTTCAATTACATTTTTATTATTTAGTACTAATCACATCTCAAGTGAAAAATAACATTTTATTTACATCTTGAAACCATATAGGTGAACATAGAATTAAGCATTGGTATGATGGATTCTCTATTTAGCAGATAGATGCTGCTAGTTGTGAATATTCAGTTTTACTAAACCTGAATCATATATCATTTAACATATACTAAATGTATATATTTTTAATATTTTTAATATTTCCAATCATGTAGGGGTTCATTTGAAATTTGAAGCTGCACTAAAAGATTATGAAACGTATGCACTTTATAAGAGTTTGTAAGCTTTTATGGAATTGTTATTTACATCAATGTATTACCCTGTGGTAATGATGTGTTAGCATTTAGAATTAGGTAGCGCTCTAATGCCCTGTACACACGATCGGTTCATCCGATGAAAACGGTCTGATGGATTTTTTCATCAGATATCCGATGAAGCTGACTGATGATCAGTCGTGCCTACACACCATCGGTTAATAAAACGATCGTGTTCAACGCAGTGACGTAAAACACAACGACGTGCTGAGAAAAATTAGGTTCAATGCTTCCAAGCATGCGTCGACTTGATTCTGAATCGATGGACGTGCCCACAGAAGATCGTTTTGTTCTATCGGTTTTTTAACCATCAGATAATTTTAAAACAAGTTTCTATTTTTTTTAACCGATGGATACAAAAACGATGGGGCCCACAAACGATCGGTTAGTCTGATGAAAACGGTCTGTTTTCATCAGACAAACCGATCGTGTGTACGCGGCATTATATTTTTATTTACCCATTTAAAGACACATGCACCTTTGAGAGCAGCAACCCATTTACTGTAATATTTTCATATTTGTTTATATATCTCACACACGTCTTTATACCCACCAACTCTTTGTTATTGTATACTGCTGATCATCTTGAGATAAATTTGCTAAATATTGTATTTAGTAAATGGTTCCTAAAGTAGGTCTTACAACAGTTGGCATAAAAAATAGCTAGTGTAAATATATAATTACATCATGACAGATTTTATATTGGGATATACTAATTTCCAATGTATTTTACTACAATTAGGAACATGTCTCCTTCATTCAATTGTCATACTAGGAATGAGAAAAATAATGCGTACCTTAATGCACTGCTTTCTAAAACCTAAAATTGGCTAAATATCTAGTATCGAGGATGGAATTCTTGTCTACAAATACAGGGAATATACACAAGATTAGGGAATACATTGGCTGCCACACGGAAGGAGTGGTTTATGTACTCCAATGTAGTTGCAAATTGCAATATGTTGGAAGGACAAAACGAACATTAAAGGTCAGGGTCAAAGAACATGTCCAGAAAATCATAAAGGGGTGTACGAAACATAATGTATCTAGACATTTCAAACAGGTACATAATAAAGACCCCACTCAATTACAGTTCTGGGGGATAGATAGATATAACCCATCATGGAGAGGAAGTCATAAGATTAGAACAATTAGCCAGATGGAATCCAAATGGATACATACTATGAATACACTGACACCAGGAGGCCTGAACGTGGAGTTTGACCTTAACTGTTTTCTTAGCAATTTTTAATTTAGTCTTATGCATTATGTATGTCTGTATTCTAGTATGAGGTTACTGTATAGAGACTCCGGGTTATGTAACACGTCCCTCCAGGTGTACGGTATATATGTCTGACCATGATAATGGTTTATTGGTGTTTATACTGAGATTTATATCTCTACCACCCTGTAGCGGGGAGGGGTGTTCCAGAAATATACGTATATATGTGTATGTATGCACAAGTACAGAGCTTAGTTTACATCCTTAGGGTCTTATTTATTTAGATTTGTTTCATAACAAAAGGTTTTTTATTCATTTATTTATTTTCGTGATTTTGACTATTTACCTCGATATCCGTTTTGATGGATATAATTTTATGAGTAGACTAGGTAGCGGAACGTTATAGATTATCTACCACCAGATCAGCTTATTTTTAGTTTAGAATGATCTACATTGGCCGTTTAGTGTAAGGTTATCGTTACTATTACTATCTGGTGGTTATCGTTATATTACATTTGATAACACCACATATACTTATATTGCGAGCTGGCATATAACTGAATTGGGTTATGCATGGTCTCCAATAAAATGGCGGAGCAACGACTTCCGCCGGCAGTAAGGAAATGGAGGATCGTCTAGTTCTTCTTTCTGTTTATGTTGACATTGAGCGGACTTCGGGAAAATGGCGACGTGATCACTTCCGCTGACATCGCGAAAATGGCGGATTGTTTACTTCCGTCGACGCCGGTGACACAATTTTAGTTGACACGCATGCCAACGTCCCGTTAGCAAGGGAGAAAGGCGCGGTCCGCTAGGACCATCTTCGTGTGAGCTTAAAAACCACACACTACTGTAATACTCCAAATGGAGCACAACTTATGTACAGATGGCTAGTCAGAGATAGCGGGCTCCGAAAAAATGGCGGCTCGGCGACTTCCGCAATTTTAGAAAATGGCGGACAGTGTACTTCCATCAAGTCCTATAAATAGTATCTCTGTACACTCCAGCAGGTTCCCCAGATGAAGGCAGTAGCCGTAACGCGTAGGGATTGACGGACACCTGGAGTGACGTGAGGATCCGGCTTATGCCGAGTGTTTTTATGCTGTTTTAATATATTTTTATGTAAGCAGATTATTTTTTAATAAATGTCCCCTTCTATGATTTACTTCACTATGGGAGTCTCTCTTTCTCCATTTTTGTTTTCCGAGCTGGTATAACCTGATACTTATTCTGTGAGGACCCGGATGTCTACCTACCTTTCCTACCTGGCTTATAAGTTTTGGAGTGATCAGATGATACTGAATGCAGTTATTTCGTGGCAGTGAGGTGAGAGGCCTGTGAGGCTGTTTTGTTCCCACGGAGTGACACCTGCACGAATATTGTGTACACTGGATCTTTCACGGACTGTCGTGTACCTACACTTTATGCACCTTGGCACATATGCACTTTGGACTTTTATTTATTTATTTATTTATACATTATATTAGGCACGTGTATTTTTATTTACACCGTGTATTTGTTGTGGATTTATTTATTATTGGAGTAGCGCAAGATCACTTATTTTCATTTGATTGTCATTTTGTGTTATGTAAACACTTTTAGTTTTTGCAGCAACTCTTTCACACAATTATATTAGCATATGCACACGTTGTTATATTTTTATATATTTTATAACTCATCTTCACTACTATTATTCTATATAGCGCAGAGGATTTCACACATAAAATATCTAGTATAGATCTGATCTTGAAGAGAAAGGAAATCATTTTAACCTACAATAGTATCTTGAAAATAAAAAAATAAGCCTTTCCCCTTTTCAGGTCTCATGAGAATGCACTGATGGTGCTCTAAGGACAATTGCATTCCCATCTAATCCTACCACACTCCTAAGTTACAAAAGTCAAAGTTTTAATGTCTTCAGAAATTTGAGTAAGTCAAATAGTATTGTAGATGATCTCTTTTTAATAGGCGCATGCATGCAAATATTTTGAATGACTGTATGCTCTGGCTATAAATAGCATAATTAAGTGTAAAACAACTGTATGAAGTGGTGATGGTTAATACAATGGCAGATAAATAAAGAGCAAGTAAAACTGCAACAGCTGAGAGTCATCGCAATGCAACGAAAACCAAGCTGTGTCAATCAATCAGATTTATCTTTTGCTTTTTTGTCTGGCTGGGAAAAAAATCTCTGTCTTTTTGCTTCCTTTCTCTCAGTGAAATAGAAGCCAATGTACATAGTTATTATAATGTTCAAAGTATGTACATTTATTAATTTCTATTCCACCAATCGATGGACGCCGGGTCCCGGAGTGCGGTCACTCCACCGAGTGCCCAGCTACCCTGGCTATAACCTCCAGTCCCAGGTACAATTGACTATGCTTTATATGCACTAGCAGTGTCCTGCTGCTTTCAACCACCATGTTGTCCCAGCACTAGTTCCGGCTGGGTCCCCTTTTCCAGAGGAACCCCCTATCTCTGCTACTTACCAGTACATATTTTATACCCATCCACACATATGCCCCCCGTTGGTCGCCGCAGGAGACCTCACCTGGTCACTCCTGCCCCCGCGGACGATGGGGGCCATAGACTGTTCTCCTGAAGAAGCGGCAACGGCTGCGAAACTAGTAGAGAAACTCCTAGTGACCTCTGATCCCACTATGACCCCCCCCCCTCTTGGGGTCGACCATTGTGGTGATACAGATAGAGTGTCACTTTTTTAATTGCATGTTTGTTTGTATTATATT
This sequence comes from Rana kukunoris, assembly GCA_029574335.1. Lineage (NCBI taxonomy): Eukaryota > Metazoa > Chordata > Amphibia > Anura > Ranidae > Rana > Rana kukunoris. Next base: position 511,063,198 of record CM056050.1, read on the forward strand.
GGTATATATCAATATTAATAAAAAACCTATGTTTCTTTACATGTGCATTTTTCATAATTGATTATCGTACCGCAACAGTCCAATTGCCCAAAAAAAAAACCCTGGTCTTTGGTTTGGGACCCAAATTCCAATTTTATTTAACTTCTATTCCACCAAGCTTGCAAATACCATAATTATTTTCTTAAAAATTGTCCATCACTAGGCCACATAATAATAAATAAAAAACTAAAAAACAGTGCTGTGTAAATAAAAAAAATAAACACTTTTTAACAGGTGTAACAAAATGCATAAGCGATAACAAATATATATACTGTATATATGAATAAACACTCTTTAACAAGTTTAAGGCCTCGTACACACGAGTCAATCTATCTGTTCAAATCGGTCGGACCGACCGATTTGAACAGATCTGTCTGCTGGCATTTTGGTTTGCTCACGTGTACACACGAGCAAACCAAAATCCCCGCCAGCAGACAGCGCGCTGACGTGTCGGTGACGTGGCGGTGACGTTGACGCCGCCACGTCACCGCACCAGGAAGTAAAACACTTCCGCGCACGCGTCGAAATCATTTGGCGCGTGTGCGAGAAGACATGTCTGCTGGTTAGCATACTAACCAGCAGACATGTCGGGCGGACGGGTTCCCAGCCGACAGATTTCAAAGCATGCTTTGAAATCTGTCGGGTGGCCAAATCCGTCGGCTTGCCCGTACACACGGTCGAATCTGTTTGCTGGGACGGTCGGGCCGACCGTTTCCAGCAGACAGATTTGATCGTGTGTACGAGGCCTAACAGAGTGCATAAGAAATAAACATAGTAGTCATCAAGTGAATACAATCACTAAATGAAATAGTCCTTATGTGCAATAAATAATTCTGATGTGATTAATCAGCGATTTAAATATATCACCCTTTGTGTCTTACCTTCACCCAATATATGAAGTGCAAACTCACCAGAAATAAAAATTGCTGTCCAATAAGTATGAGCTCCGGTGTGTTCGCACAGTCCATGTGCAGAGCCCGCCAGGAAGTCGGCACCGCGCTGCGCTAATCACAGGAAGGGAGACATTTCCCAATGCTCGGCTGCAGAGATCGGAAAATGTCTCGCTGCCTGTGATTAGCGCAGCGCGGTGCCGACTTCCTGGCGGGCTCTGCACATGGACTGTGCGAACACGCCGGAGCTCATCCTTACTGCCCAAATTATAGGTCAGCAAAGAGCGCATTCAATGATCACTGATCTTCCTTATGGGGGTGCATATGGTAATTTATGGATGTGAACGATCTTCCAACCTCGCTGGTAAAACCATCAGGAAAAGTGCTTATTCTCATCTGGTACCTGACACCAGTGCTGACACCTGACTTTAGATTATCCATGACTAGGACATGGCAGTCAGAGAATGGAACAACATGGGATATGTTAAAAAAACTTTTCTATGTGAATTGGTGATGATACCCATTGTTAATTAAGCATCTGTTAAAGGAAACAATTGCTTAACCAGCAGAGTGACATGTGCCTAAATTAAATGAACATCTCAGTAACACATCTAAGTCCCTAATAGCTTATATAATGATATATCACTGGTTTCAGGCAATGATGTAGGGACAGGGATCACAGAGGAGGCAAAACTAACATATCCCCAAATAAATAAAGTTTGGGGGGAATTGGGTAACAATCTCCAGCTCCTGCAAACTATGCCTTTCAGTATCCTGCTAAAAGTCTCCAACAAACACTTTCCATTCCAGTCATATATCTACTTCTCTTTCTTAAAGGAGTTGTAAAGGAAACATTTTTTTTTTGCTGAAATGACTGTTTACAGGGTATAGAGACATAATGATTCTTTATAAAAAATGATTAAACATAGATAAAAATCAATCATATAATGTGCCTGCAGTTTCAGTTTAGTTTTTCACCTAGTTTCACCTAGTTTCATGCTTCTGTGAAGGACAGAGGCACAGCCAATACAGGTCAGTGTTTGTTTTTAAAATGAAACTGATTGGTTCTGAGGGATTTTAGACACACAGAAATCACACCTCCTTGATTAGAGACCACAGACCTCCTTGATTAACCACTTCCTTACTGGGCATGTATACCCCCTTTCTGACCAGGTGAAATTTCAGCTTGCGGCACTGAGTCGCTTTAACTGACAATTGCGCGGTCGTGCGATATGGCTCCCAAACAAAATTGGTGTCCTTTTTTCCCCACAAACAGAGCTTTCTTTTGGTGGTATTTGGTCACCTCTGCGGTTTTTATTTTTTGGGCTATAAACAAAAAAGGACTACAATTTTGAAAAAAATACAATATTTTTTACTTGTTGCTATAAAAAATAGCCCAAATTTTAAAAAAAAATTCAGGTTAGGCCGATACGTATTCTTCTACATATTTTTGGTAAAAAAAAAAAAAAATCGCAATAAGCGACTAGTTTGCGCAAAAGTTATAGCGCCTACAAAATAAGGAACAGAATTATTATTTTTTATTATTTATTTTTTTACTAGTAATCGCGGCGATCTGCGATTTTTATTGCGACTGCGACATCATGGCGGACACATCGGACACTTTTGACACATTTTTGGCACCATTCACATTTATACTGCAATCAGTGCTATAAATATGCACTAATTACTGTATAAATGTGACTGGCAGGGAAGGGGTTAACACTAGGGGGTGAGGAAGGGGTTAATGTGTATCCTGCATTGTGTTCTAACTGTGGGGGGAGGGGGGGTGACTGGGGGGTGACCGATCTGTGTCCCTATGTACAAGAGACACAGATCGGTCTCCTCTCTCCAGTGACAGGACGCTGTCATTGTGAGAGCCGGCAATGAGAAATGATCTCATATGTTTACATATGAGATCATCTCTCATTCGCCGCACAGATCGCATCGCAAACAGCCACTCTGATTGGCCGTTCGCGGCGATCTGTGATTGGCTGTGTCCAAGGGACACGGCCAGTACACAAGTTCCCCGCTGCGTGCTCTGGAGCGCGCGCTGGGAACAAAGAAAGGGGCTGCTGTGAAAACACGGCGGCCCGGAGATTTAGAGCCACCCTGCGGCCGCATATAGTCGTACGGCCGTAGGGAAGTGGTTAAGGAAACAGACAACCAGGAAGTGTGCAGAACAGAGAAGGATTACAGCAAAAACGAACAATGAGGACATGAAAATAGGACTGCATTAGGGTAAAGGGTAATAGCTTAAAAAAAAAAATCCTTTAGTGACCCTTTAAGGCTGCCATGGTATCTAATCACAGACACAATTCATGGTAAATGATTATTACAGCTGTTCACAAGGAGGAGAACATTTTATTAGTAAAAGGTGTAGCACATGGAATTGTTCAAGCTGGAGGAATACACAATGGGAAGACATTGGGGGCCCTGTTTTGAGAGCTGGGCACACCAAGAAGACATGGATCTTACACACTGGTGGTAAAGATACAGTATAACCTCTAAGAGGCCTATTTTGCTATAATTATGACATCTAATATGTCCAAGAACAGTCAAATTGTTGCTGAACATGGCCTTAAAGGTTTGTTTTTTTATTTTCTAAATAGGTTCCTTTAAGCTAGTCCATTGTTGGTTTACTTACCTTTTCCTTCGATTTCCCTTCTAAAAGTTTTTTTTCTTTGCCTGAATATCTCACTTCCTATTTCTCCTCAGTAAGCTTGTCCCCATCATCCAAGCTGTTCTGGCTGGGGGCATAGGCATCTTAATAGCATCATGGCCCCCTGGGCAAAGTAATGCTCTGGGGCCCTTATAATGGAGACAGTGCAGGTAAACAGAAGTAGGTAGGAGGTAGGGGATATATGGGGTGTAGAGGGGTCAGAGTGCTGGGGGAATATCTGGGGTGTAGAGGGGTCAGAGTGCTGGGGAGATATCTGGGGTGTAGAGGGGTCAGAGTGCTGGGGGGATATCTGGGGTGTAAAGGGGTCAGAGTGCTGGGGGTATATCTGGGGTGTAGAGGGGTCAGAGTGCAGTGGGGATATATGGGGTGTAGAGGGGCAGCCCCAATTTTGGGGCAGCTCGGGCTCAATGACCAGCTGCTTTAGGGAAAGGGCAGGGGCCCCCCATGCAGCTGGGGACCCTGGGCGGTGCCCAGGTGTGCCCTCTCATTAAGCCCTGGCTGGGGGTTAGTCAGCCAGACCAGCTTACTGAGGAGGAACAGGAAGTGAGACAAAGAAAACAAAGAAAAAAACATTTAGAAGGGAAATTGAAGGATAAGGTTAGTGAACCAACATTGCACTAGCTTAAAGGAACTTATTTAGAAAAAAAAAAAAACCTTTACAACCCCCTTTAGTTGTCTATTCAAAACAAAACTGAAGAATGTGCAACTTAGCTCACACAGCGCTTGCAGCCATTCTGCAAAATCTGGGAGCTCCATACACATTCCTGCCAGTCCCACTTCTGCTTCCACACTAGGAGGAGTCTTTGTGCTGCATCTTCTACTAAATAAAGAAGGCAAAACTTCTTCAATAACCACAAATTATGATTGGAACTAAAACCACAACTTACAGCAAAATATGTTGTTATTTTAAACTCACGGAAGTATCAGACGGTGGACAGTGATTCAAACAACAATACCAAATACTGAAATATCAAATTCATGTGGTCCTACCTTTGCTTCAAGATGGCTTATCCTTTCTGCTATTGCTGCCAGTCTTGTGCAATTCATACATTCTGTAAGCAAAACAAAAAAATTAAATGAATAGAAAATATATTATTCAAACAAGGAAACAATAAATACTTTGATGTCCCGTACACACGACCGGGTTTTCCGACGGGAAAACTGAGGAGAGCTTTTGGCCGGGAATCACAGCCGTGTGTATACTCCATCGCAGTTTTTCCGACGGAAAAACTGCCAAACCTGCCGGACAAAAAAAGAAAACCAGCTCTCTTTTTTCCCGCCGGGATTCTTGACAGACTTTTTTCCTTCAGAAAACCTGGCTATGTGTAGCAGAAACCGGACATTTTTGGCAGTTTTCCTGAGGGGAAAAACTCAGATTGAGCATAAACAGTCGGGATTCCTGAGCAATAGCTCTCATCTGAGTTTTCCCGACGGCAAAACCGATCGTCTGTACGGGGGAAAGTAAAGAGCAGGTTCTCGGTTTTCCCCTCTGGATTTCCTACGGACTTTTCCCATCTGGAATCCTGGTCGTGTGTACTAGGCATAAGAGTGCACAAATGCCAGAATTCTTTTTTTTTAAAAAAGGAGAAAACATAAAACAAAAATGTCGGTGCTTACACTTTTCCATCGCCTCTTCCCCCAGCATTTTCGTGATACAGTAAGTCATTATTACTTATAACACGCTTCTCTGAGAATGTTTGGCTTGTCTAGCACTGCACATCCTCGCTCCCAAAATCCAAATTCTGCATTGTTCTACCCACCCATGCACACCACAGTATCAATTCACTTTAATGGAAAGTCATGGCAGGTTGTGAGTGGGCTTTCAATTGATGTTAATGGAGATGCAGCACAAGCCAGCACAATGCAAAATGTAGAGAATTTCAGGAGAAAACAGGTCACATTGTGATGATCTCAGAGGAGAAGTTTGTAGTTAAGTATGTTGCAAATAAAGCAAAAAAGTACAAAGGAAACAATTTCATAGTACTGTACAGTAGTTCATAATCCATTTACTGATAAAATAGTGATTAAATGCACTCATTAATTGCTGGAGATGATGTTGTATGGTAAGAACATCCTGCCAAATAAACAGTCCATCTGGATGGTAACAAAACTGCCCAGGCTACATGCAGATGACTACCAGGTACCCTTAGTGCCAGAGTGAAAAGACCAGCATCAATCAGCTTTAGCCTGGCAAAGGGGAAGTGATATCTCTAATTTCCTGTTTCCTGTGATTTCATTACCAGAAGGGGTGGCTTGCTGTCACTCTCCCTCCCCTCTTAACGCTGATGTTTTCACTCCTATGCTGAGGGCGGCTGGAAGTCATCCTAAGTGTATCCATAGCCAAAACATTTTTTTTAGGTTTGGATATAGAGGCAAAGGATTAGAAAACCTGTCAGGTTTTACTACTGTTGAAGGCACAAGATTTGGGTATAGATAAACTTTAAAGGCTAACGCCACCTTTTGGACCATGTTACATGTTATACCTTGTAACATGCACCGAGGTGCAAATCAGACCCCACCCTCTTCATCTTTGAATAAATAAACTACGAGTTCTGTTTCCATGGCAGAAAGACTTGTCGTTCTCAATCAAACATAAGTGTGGTGATCATTCGTATCATTCATGATGCTTCCTCCAGTTCTGTAACTGAAGGTCTGAACATAGTTATGGAAATAGAGCTAGAGGAAGAGTTTGTAGGATCCTGGCATTGAATCCATGATCCACTGATCAAGGTCTCAATGCTTTGCAGGCTCATTTGCACCAAAAATAAAATGTTCACATGTTGTCAATATGCACTATATTACCAAAAGTTATGAGACGCCTGCCTTTACACGCACATGAACTTTAATGGCATCCCAGTTTTAGTCCCTTGGGTTCAACATTGAGTTGGCCAACCATTTGCAGCTATAACAGCTTCAACTCTTCTGGGAAGGCTGTCCACAAGGTTTAGGAGTGTCTATGAGAATGGTTGACCATTCTTCCAAAGTACATTTGTGAGGTCAGGCACTGATGTTGGACAAGCAGGCCTGGCTCACAGTCTCTGCTCCAATTTATCCCAAAGGTGTTCTATTTGGTTGAGGTCAGGACTCTGTGCAGGCCAGTCAAGTTCCTCCACCCCAAACTCACTCAACCATGGCTATGAACCTTGCTTTGTGCACTGGTACGCAGTCATGTTGGAACAGGAAGGGGCCATCCCCAAACTGTTCCCACAAAGTTGGGAGCATGAAGTTGTCCAAAATGTCTTGGTATGCTGACACCTTATGAGTTCCCTTCACTGGAACTAAGGGGCCAAGCCCAACCCCTGAAAAATATCCCCACACCATAATCTCCCCTGACTAAGACTGGGATGCCATTAAAGTTCACGTGCGTGTAAAGGCAGGCATCCCAACACTTTTGCTAATATAATGTATATGCATTCATTATTTTTTTGTAAAAGGTAGTCTTAGCCTTTAATATTTTTCTAAACTTGTGTTATTTTTATGCATAGTTGTATTTTTTTTACTTTATGTAAGGTATAGAGCAAAACTGTATTTTCCCAAATCTCATGAATTACCTGGTTTTCAAAAGGCTTAAGTTTAAGACATTTTCTTTTCTGTGTCCAGGGCATAGTGCCAGCTATCAGTCACAGTCACAGGTTTGCTTACATTTTCAAAGCTGCGGATGCCCACTATAATCAAACTTGTTTTTATGGGACATATTTCATTTAAATTTAAACTCCAGACTGGTTAAAAATGAAATCTAAGACATCCATAATTGCAGGATACAATGCTCATTTTGTCTAGGCGGCGATCTAATAGAGAGGAATACTGTTCTAGCCTTCTTTTAACCTGTCCTAGAATGTGGCCTTGTCAGTGAAAGGTACAGCAACACAATGGGAGAAGAGCAGCAACTTTAGGAGGACTGATCATTACTACTGAAGCCAATGGGGAGGAAGATTTTAGGACCATTGGGAAAGGTAAGTATCACTCTCTATTACATTCCCCCCTCAACTAAGAAAGGATTATATCCTGCATACGTGTGCAGAGCTGTCCTGTGCGATCTCAAAAAAGCCTCTTAGTTCCTATTTTGAACCACAGAATGATTACATACCTTTTATGTTTTAGAGATCTGAGAGTAGTTAAAGTGATAGTAAAGCCTTGTTTTTTTTTACTTTAAATTAACAAACATGTTATACTTACCTGTGTAAATGTTTTGCACAGAGCAGCCCCTGATCCTCCTCTTCTAGGGTCCCACACGCCGGAGCTCCTGGCTTTTCTCTCCTTCCGTGCACTGCCACAGCAGCTCCTCACCCGTGTGCCCCCTCTGTCTCCACATTGGCTCATTGACTATGATTGACAGTAGCATGAGCCAATGGCTTCTGCTGCTGCCAAAAAACAATCAGTACGAGTCCCTGGAGAGACAAGGCTCTCTTGAACATCTCTGGATGAGGGAGCTTAGGTAAGTATTAGGTGGGGCTGGGGGGGCCGCTCCGCACAAAAGTTTTTATACTTTCATGCATAGAATGCATGAAGGTAAAAACATTGTGCCTTTACAACCACTTTAACAGTTTAAACACTGGGAGGGCTGAAACAACCACAAAAATCCTGTGGGTTATCACAACACAGTAGGGCTTAAAAGTTGAGTGCTTTTCTGGTAAATGAACAGCTGTTTTTCTTCACTTGCAGGGTCTTTAACGAGAAATCTAGCGAGATCTCACAATGGGGTTGTTTTACTAATACTGAAGAAGATTTTGCACTCTCCAGTTTTAATAACTCAACCTTAGTGTATGCAAAAGACTTTACTCAAAGGCATGGGTGATGTAGCCTTTCTAGGGACAGCAGTGTGACCCTGCCTATGTCCCTGGTGCCTCTAAAAGTTGGGAATTGGCATCTAATTTAGTGTGAGTAAGGCTGGCCATACATGGATGAATTTTTAAAATAATTTTCTTGAAAATGTTCTTGAAAATCTGAAAATGTGTGCGTTTTGTGATCCGATGGTGCCACCATTGATTTTAAAATTCAACCAACCAAACCTTCAATTTCACCTCATGTTGCTACAGAAAATAATTTTCATGTCAGGGAATATTGTTCTCTTTCCGGGAATTTTCTTTTCTTGCACATTTCTTTTTCGATTACATTTCTCAAACCATTCTCCCATCATTGATTAAAAAAATCAATAATTAAAAAAAAAAAATTCCAACATGTTTGAATATTAAAATTCAATGGCCACACGGAAATCGGCTGTTGCTGCAGCCCACTAATGGTATGGAATACGAACGAAAATTCTTTCGAAGTTTGACCTATGTATGGCCTGCCTGAATGCAAAATTACTTTTTTTTTTCACACTAAACAGCAGAAGATTTTGATATCACTGGGGATTTTTATTGTTGGTGGAAGTGCTTGTGATCCTTGCATTTAATGTTGACCTTTATATGGTTATATTTTAAAAATATTTTTGGAAAAAAATTGACACTAATGAAAACTATTGCAGGCCTCCATCTGAAAATGCTAGTTACTTTGCTGCTATGCTTAGCCCCTGACTTCACCATTTCTCAGTCATAGACCTAGAGCAAGTACGCAAATCAGTAAAATCATTATAAAGTCAGACACCCTGACCTGCCTAGATGTTCTTGGTTAGTGACTCAAAGTACTATAGAGTGTCAGCATGACGGCCAGGCACTTAACATTTGCATAATGAGGTCAAGAACAGTAGCCTCCAAGCTTCTCTGAGGAAGTTCAATTTTCTGAATTTGTGACACAAGCAGCCCATACACATCTAGAAACTGTAAAACTGTGCAGTAATTTAGAGTGATAAATCACAGATCAGCTTTCATTAACCAGACTAAATTGCAAAAAGATGGCTTGTGTTGGCAAACGTATTGCACACCGCACAATTTTAATAAGTCTTTGTATGTAAACTCGAATAAAAATTGCACGCTTGCACCAAAGCATATGTTTCTATCCAGAATTTTAGAATGTACTTGATTTGTTTTTCAAATATTGGAGGAAAATGAACTCAGGAACAAGGTTGGCGTATAAACAATGGCGATTAACATCTGGAAATTGTATACCATACGTATTTGTTACCACATGAAACGATAACCTTGACGGCTTTCATATTGCACATGATGACTGGCTGGGAACAGACTGGGAGAATGTCTGACAGCAGCTATTCAGTGTGTTCTTCTCATCCTATAAGATGAATGCTCTAGGATTTCCTGGGAGCATGAAGAATATGTTCCAGAACCCTGTACACAATGTCTGAATAGTCCATCACCAAGTGACTTTCATGGAGAGTGAAGAAAAATTGTTGTCGTTCACCACTTCACTTTCAATCAGTTAAAAAGATTCTTGAGCATTTCAACATTAAACAATTTACAAATCTCCTAAGCCAGAAAATACATTTTTTTTTTTTTGCAGCTATGGCTTTGATTTACTAATAAAAAGCATATTCTAAAATATGCATTTCATAGTTACAATTTTATGTTTGAAAAACTATTTCAGTACTTATCTTGCGTCCTTAAAAAAACTTAAATTAATCCTGTCACTTTTTCCAACATGGAGATAGAGCCACCCTGTACAAATTATTACTATACTGACATTTCCAGTGCTTGTTGTGGTAAACCTTCAAGAGCTATGGGCGAAGTGTCCATATTCTATTGCCAAGCCAGCCTGTAGGGAAAAGCCCTGGCACTGTTTTGGGGTTTTGCAGTATGCCCACAGCTTCCTACCTCCTGTACATTCCTATTGGCTGGTGAGGCAGTCCGTAGGGATTGGACAATTGGATGGTGTGCTAGAAACTTATAGGCTGATGCAAGTATATGAATGCATCTCTAGCTTTTTGCACTTTACCTGACAACAGGTTTTTTTTCAATGTAGCCAACAAAATTATTTTAAACCTGAACTGTAGCCACTGAAATTCATTTATTTTTAACTCTCCCAGTCACTTACACATCCAGTCTGACTGGAACCTTGGACAATTACAAAAAGTCCTGTGTCACACTCTTCTACATACAGCTCATATACTTCAAAAGAGAGAGGTCTGTGGTCACTGGGGGCAGGTCAGTGCCATAGCAGCCCACATGGTTGCTATGGGGCTGAGAGGGTGGAAGGGGGCCCAACTACTGAGGTTTTCTGATGTCTCCATTACACAAAACTGTTGTCAGATGCACAGGATCCTGCTTCGGGATCATGCTATTACTAATCACAAATCTCGTTTCAATACCCCACCATCTGTGAGTAAGTATATTGCTTTCAAAGCTACTAGTCATCCTGGGCTAATACTGTATTCCTGAGGCTGGAAAATTCCAGAGAGAGAGAATATTTTTGCAATGAGGGAGGAATTTATAGTGGAACCTGAAACCCTTTATTATTAGGGGGATCAAGACATCCCCCCTTCCTGGGGAATGAGTACATTAGCACACCTTAGTAAACATATGCAAATAATTTAACATAAATAAATGCAGATACCTTGTCAAAGTTCTTGAAGGAAAACACAAACTCACACACACACAATAAATGTATCCAGTGTCAGTCACATAGTCCAGTGATGCAATCCATATCAATCACGATGACCCCGTCAAACAGTGATCATTACCCACTACATTCCCACCGCTAAATGACAGATCCCCAGTGCTGCAGCAATGTAAACACAGAACAGAACATTCTGGGTGAGGTGACATAACAGACCATTGGTCCCATAGACTTCAGTGTAACTACGTTTTTTGGCTTTTTGACTGATGCATTAAACACGCCATACATGATTAATTTTCTTTTGTTCGACCAGCAGGTTGATAGAAAGAAGATTAAAAGATTCCCTCATCCACACATTCGAGGTGGATGGGGGAATCCCTCCGATGAGCTATTTTATTATGACATCGGGGAGGCTTCCCCACCATCAGAATACACATATTATTATTATACTATATTTATATAGTGCCAACAGTTTGCGCAGCACTTTACAATATAAAGGAAGATAGTACAATTACAATACAATACAATACAACACAATACAATACAAGAGGGTTAGGAGGGCCCTACCCATAAGATCTTATAATCTAACAGGGATCAGCACCACTGGGTACAGCTGGTGGCACTGATCAAGCAACATTTTCCAACAGCCTGGTAGAACAGAAGTCAATTTAGAGATCAACTTCTGCACAACCAGCCTGCTGATAGATGGATCAAAATTCGCCTGGTCCCTGCTGAACCGGACAAATTTTCAATCCATCTATGGCTGGCTTTAGATCGATTCACTATTCCACAGTTAAAGGGATGCTCCTTCACATGACCTGTTAAATTAATTTAACGAATTGCCTGTCCACCAATAATTGAGTGTGTTATATACTACCAATAAGAGAGAGGTTGTGGAAGTACTTACTGTATGTCAAAACCAGTCATTCACAAAAAGAAAGGCATGGGCAAGCTACACCTCTTATGTCGCATACACACAATCGGTCCATCCGATGAGAACGGTCTGATGGACCGTTTTCATTGGTTAACCAATGAAGCTGACTGATGGTCCGTCGCGCTAACACACCATCGGTTAAAAAACCGATTGTGTCAGAACGCGGTGACGTAAAACACAACAACGTGCTGAAAAAAAATGAAGTTCAATGATTCAAAGCATGCGTCGACTTGATTCTGAGCATGCATGGATTTTTAACCGATGGTCGTGCCTACAAACGATCATTTTTTTGCCAATGACCGGGTGAGAAGACATGTCACCGGGGTGCCCCCCCCCCAGCGGGACCCCTGCCCATATTTACTTTTAGCTGCTGTTTCACATGCATTTGTAGAAATGGAAAAAAACTTTTCAAAGAAAATAAATAAAAAACACTGCGCATAAATAAATATATGGTGTAAGTGCTGCCAAGTACCAACAAATTGTAGATACAAATTTAAGAGACAAGTAAAGAAAGAAGGTACAGCGCAAAAACTAGTAATAATTGATAATAGAAACCTATGGATTCAACATAGGTGTGTGTATAAAAAAAAAACTCAAGTAATATAACTTAGATATGAATATAAAAAAGGTGACCTGAAGGCACAGAAAAACAAAATTCATACTATATAATAAACAAATGTGATTGGTAGAATCCAAAAACAGTTTGTGGAATAGTGAAAAAGGTCCAAAGAATAAGGAATCCAATGTGAATCTCGTGACTCGCTGATATAATATTCAAAATGTGACATCAAAAAGGATCCATGCGATCTATCCACCAGAAAACACCCAAGTGATGAAGTGTTGTAGTCTGCTTACCAAAGCTAGTGACCACTGCAGCGGTCAATATGAACACAGGATGTTTTTAAAGTCTCCCACCAAGACTGAGGGGTATCCGGTTCCTAGATCCTGGATGTTGCCTTCATATGTGTCTCAGAAGGGAGAAAAAATACCCATAGTGTGATACTGCTACAAACAGCGATGTTTATTAAAAAATATTGCACTTGCAGTTAGGCTGACAATGTACGCATTGAAACAAAGCATCCGCCTGTATGCACGACTAATCTCGGCGTCTTCTCCTCGTATCCTCCCGCTGTCCTTGCTTGCTGTGTGGGACGTGATGGCGTCGGGACGCAAGCCACACGTACGCGTTTCGTAACAAAATGACGTCGTCGGAGATTGGCTGCTGCGTTCCCAACGTCACATACGCCCTTAAATGCCACCAATCCGCCATTTTGGAAGTGGGAAAAAACGGCGAGGACGGGGCTTCCCTTATCTGACGTAATTTCCCCGTTAATAGGAATGAAAAAAGCCGACAAACAGGCGAAAGGGCTTTGTTACACTTGTTAAACCTTGCCAGAAGCAAATGAATACTTTAAAAATAAAAGGGGGATAAGCGAGTCCAAATAGCAGTTTATAAATGCTTCTATATATGAGCAGCAGAAAAAAGATTCCAGGAACTAAAATAGCAAATTCAGCAGGATTTCAACCTAGAAATTACTAATTACTAAGATTTTTAATAAAAGTAATACACTATGGGATTCCCCCACTCTCTTTTTGCTTATTTTGAGTTCCTATTGATCCAACTCTCCAACATGGTTCCAGTCTATGCCTTATAGTGAGCAGGCACTCATCCTGCCAAGCTTCTATGACCTACTTTTTTCAAAGAGGTCCCATCATTGTGGTAAGCGCATAATAGTATCCCCAGCACTCCGGGTGAAGTTTCAATCAAGTGGTGAAGGCTATCAATCACACCTGTCAATCCTGCTGAATTTGCTATTTTAGTTCCTGGAATCTTTTTTCTCCTGCTCATATATAGAAGCATTTATAAACTGCTATTTGGACTCACCCTGACTTCCTACACGTTGTTTCCATCTGGCTCTATTGGGGAGCACTGCATCTATTATTTTTATTGCTGCATTTATCTAATATTTTTTTCTCACTGCACATTAGCATTTCTTGCACTGAATTTTATGTGGTTTTTTGTCTTGGATGATATCATATGGTCCAACCAATGGACTAGCAATGGTATTTAAGGTTTTGTAGTACACTGTTGTTCATATCTGTGCACAACTCTATTAGCAATTATCACTTAATACCTATTTTCACCAGATTGTCATTATCGTTTCAAATATTTACCATAATACTAGGCACAGCACTTTGTTGCAGCCAATCTAGTAATTTCTAGGTTGAAACAATGTATCTTGCCCATGCATGGACTCTTCCTGGGGATTTCAACCTGTCTCCAGGCCAGCTGGGAAATACAAGCCTGGCAACATGTGCTGGATCTCCCTGGGGACCCCTCTCATTTAGATGTGCCAGTTACATCTGGATAAAATGTGCAAGCCTTTTCAATTGTCACTTTTTGATTAGGAGAGGAAAAACAAATAAACAGGAGATTTAGCACAGCTTCTACGTTATGTTGTGTCAGGCAGCAGTATGGCTGCTGTTGGGTTATGCACTTCAGTACAATATATCTAATTTCCTTTTAAAACCTCCACTTAAATGTTGCTTGCTCAGTAACAAGTACAGCAGGCTGTTTAACTAACTGGTTATTTTAAAAGTGTAGGCACACAAGAATTCTGAGCTGTGTTATTCCAGATTTTCTGTCTGGCACACTATAAACACTTAAGACATACTGCTAACAAGATATTCTCCAGTGGTGCAGTCAATGGGAGATGAGTGTATGAGGACATATAATATGAAACCTGTCTTCATGCCAACCTCTTACATGTGGATCTAGGAAACATGCCATGGAGTGATTAAAATAAACTTTTTTTTCTCCAACAATGTTTTAGTCATCTTTGCCAAGTACCAGGGAAACCCGTTTGGATGAAAAAATAAACCAAATCCTTTTAAAGGCTGCTTGTGCCAACAAAAAACTTTAGCTCAGAGAGTTTGTGCGATTCACAAACTTTAAACTGGTAATTAGTACTGTTCATTGTGCTACCACTGTGCTAACAAAGCTTCAAATTGTTTAAGAAACAACAATCATGTAAATGCTATTTTGTTTCTATCTCTAAATTTAACGCAGATAGTTAAATATAAGAAATGGGGACAGGGAGAATAGTTGCTGAGGCTAACCCTGTGAAATTCCCACCCAAAAAATTGATGGACGTTTTTCTAATTTTTAATTACATTTATTGTGTATCTGTTTTTAATCTACAATAAAGTTTTTTATATTACACTGTATTTTGCGTTCATCGGTACCGAGATTTTTTGGGTGGGAATTTCACAGGGTTAGCCTCAGCAACTATTGTCCCTGTCCCCACCCTTCCCTTTGCTTTAGTAATCTGGATGATGGTACGTTGTTACTTATTATTATGCCTTCTAAATGAAGCTACACTCCACCCTTTGTTCATGAATATAAGAAATAAAAGTTGTATTAAACCCCCCACATTTTTTTATATATTGCAGCTTACCAATCCTTAGATGTGGTGGCTGCATTTGTTTTATTTTTTTACTTCTGGTCATCCTGCCAGTAACACACTTGCTGTTTTAGGGTCTTTGCATTGTGGATAAAATAGTAAAGCCGACACATTTGGACAGCAGCATTGTGAGTCTGTGGAGAGGGTAGTGTTAGACTAGCAAGGGGTAGGGAATGCCTCTGATGCCTAGGATTCACTGTTAGCTTTGACAGTCATTGGTCAAGTTCAGGCTCTTGTCCAGCTGAGCAGAGTGTGCTAATGCCCACCGCCCCGCCTCTCTAGCCCTACCTACTACTGACCTTTGTACACTGCCTTACATCCTACTGACTTCTGTAAACTGTCCTACCTACTACTGACCCCTGGACACTGCCCTACCTACTACTGACCCCTAGACAATGCCCTACCTACTACTGACCCCTGGACACTGCCCTACTGCCCTATTGAGGCCAGCCAGGCCTGAAACTAGTCAAGCAAATCAGCCTGCAGTTCCAGTGGTTCTTTCTTCATGACAGGCTCCTATATCTGCGTTGTGGGACTGACTAATTATTCCCCAGACCACAAGTTATGAATGAAAGTGAATGCAGATTTTTTTGATAAAGCTGACATTAAAAGTAGGCTATGTTCATATTTTAACCAACATTGTTATATTAGATTTGTCTAAGTTTTCTTCTAACTACTAGTTTTTCTGGACAGCTTGGTCTGATAAAGGAAGTTGAAAAATTACAGATTTACTGGCCAGATCAGCAGGTAATAATAAAGGCAAAAAGCATAAAAAAAAGGAAGCTAATGCAGCCACCACATCTAAGAACTGGTGAGCTGCAATTTAAAGGAGAACTAAACGCTCCTATTGTTTACAGCCAAGGAAGCTACCTTCTTGGTCTCTGTTCGATCTTCAACTGCCATAATGCTACACATGTGATTAGCTATGACATCAGCCATTTGATGACTTAACAGTTTGGTTGAAAGCACAACCAATGTCAGGCGGCGTACACACGACCGAGGTTCTCGCTAGAAACCAGCGAGAACCTCGCTGGAAGCTGCATTCCAGCGAGAACCTCGGCCGTGTGTACGCTCTCGGCGAGCATCCCGTCGGGAATGCCGTCGAGCAGAAATAGAGAGCATGTTCTCTATTTGCCCGCCTGGATGAATGGCTGGTTGCCATTCCCGACGGGCGGGTCGCCGAATCTGATGGCCGGCAGAGAACCTCGACGGGCGGAACGATGTGTTCTGCCCGTCGAGGTTCTCTGCCGTGTGTACGCGGCTTATCAGTTACATTCACATACCCTGAATGTAACTATTTTTTAAAACTGTTAAATCGACAGGCTTTAATACATTTTTGTTGTGGGTTTAATACCACTTTAATTGAATAGAAAAGTCCATCAACATGTATTTCTACACAAGGATGATTATAATTAATCATATTTTCACTTGCAGAACATATTTTCCTGAAAAAAAAAAAATATATGTGATTTAACAGTGACATCCAACAGTTAATCTATCCTGTCCTTTGTTTAAAAATTCTAACTTTACAGTTTGACATGGAATTGTCATGTCTCAGAAAGACTTACATTTTTATATGTTTGAGTCCAACTGCTGCATAGGAGCATGCACTGAGATGCATCTTTGTAGCCAAATTACCCATTGCCTTTGGAAAAAAATACACACTACAGTATATTTATTAATAGGTTGATACACAATTAGTCACCGTTTTGGATTGGCCAAAATCATTTTCATGGTGTAGGCTTTGACTGGCCATATATTTTTAAAATACGTAAACTTTATGTTATAAGTCTGTTTTAAAGTTTACATACAATATAATTTTCATTTAATAAAATCAACTTTTGGCTTTTAAATAGTTTCTTAATATTAATGCTGAAAATACCTTGCTTTGTATTGATTGTCAAGTAAAAGCAAGTGTAAACAATTCAGCAAAAATCCTGAACATACAGATGCAGTATTTGCTGTGAGAGTACAGTACCTCTTGGACTGATTGACAGCAATTTATAAAATGGTCAAAACATAATACAATCCCATTCAATTGGATAATTTAATGGCATGCCATTTGTTTGGGGACCACACATATGTTGATCCTGGGCGTATTGGCCAACATTACTGGCAAGATTATTTGACTATGGCCATCTTACACCAGTTGTGAGTAATTTTACTCTTGAATGAGATGTTTTTGGCAAAATATGTTTCAGAAAGGCTCAGGGACTTGAATATAAATGATTACAAAGTTATAGAACCAGCTGTGATGATTATCTCCATAGAAACGGTAACAAGAAATATAACATTTCAGTAAACATTTTTTAATGCTGTAAATCATTAGAAGGGTTACATTTTATCATATAAGGAGAGCCCTATGAAGATAACCACCAACATTCTAAAACACACCATTCTTTATGACAACTCTGAAGTACAGTATAAATAAAATAATCTGAAATGTTAAATACAGAGATGCAAAATGCACAAACAAATACCCCTTAAAATCCCATGAAAATGTTCTGCATTTGTAATGCATACAACACAAGTTAAAAACACTTAAAAACCCAACAAGCTATTACACAATTTCACAATAAACCAAAATATAAAAGATACCAAGAGAAACACAACGTCCTTATTATAGGATATGTGCAATGTCTACACAATAAGCCACACCCATGCTATAAGGACATGCGACTAAGATTCCAATTTTAAACAAAAATAAAAACTCTGATCCTATGTTTCAAAAAAAAGTCACAAAAACATATTCCATAGGTATACATTATGCAAGTGTCTTCTGTCCTCTGTTTACCATCGTTTTGTCTGGCAATGTATCTTTTGTATAGTATAGGTTTAACTTTTTTAGTTATTTCCCATATCTCTGTAGGGGTCTCATTGTCCTTTTATTTGAAGTTGGGAATCAATAATTATTACATCAAAGATTCACAAATCAATTAAGGAATCTGTCAAAATAAGTGGATCTTACGTTTCGACAATTCCTAGAATCCAGTCAAGGATGAATATGATTATTTGCAATGAATCAGAAAATGAAATTTCAGAGGGATCCAAAAACTGCAACTTTGGAATTAAAAGAGGGGACTTTGTCTATCTGAGTGGGTAAAGGAAACTCCACAACGATTATGTTACTCCGCTCAGTTAATGTTTATTCAACCATACAAGCAACACAGCTCATCACCACACGGAGGCTCAAGTTTTTTTTTCTTTTAACTTATATCTATTAAAATACAGGCATACCCCACTTTTAAGTACACAATTGGGTTTATTTACCATCGCTAGAGATTGCAAAATCAGGTTCACTTCTGCATAGAAACCAATGAGCTTCCAGGTTTTATTACCAGGCTTAATTGAACAAGATGGGGTTAGAAGCTCATTGGTTTCTATACAGAAGTGAGCCTGATTTTGCGCTTTCTAGCTTTAGTAAATAAACCCCATTGTGTACTTAAAAGTGGGATATGCCTGTATTTTGCTAAACTAGATAAGTACATTATGGAAGAATAACTGGAATTGCATTGTTTTACTCATATACTTGTTGTTATATATACTTAATCTTGCCTCAATTTTTTTTTTTAGGACCTTTGTACTTTCTAGTGATTATATTATCCTTGTTCAAAAAACACTTTGGGTGTGAAAAAAAGAAAATCATCAAAAGCAAAATTTAAAATGTGTGGATGGAATTGCTCATACTTTTTATTAATAGCAGGGAAAGGTCCACTTTGGAATTTGTGAAGGGTCTGATATGTTTTTTTGGGGGGAAACCCACGCTATTTTGTTTTATTTGGCGTAGGGTTCCCCTTAATACCCATACCAGACCTGAAGGGCCTGGTAATGGAATTTAGGGGACCCCCACACATTTCTTTTTATGTTCAATGATTTGCAATGACTTTGATCAGGACCCGACAATTCATTATAGCTGCGAGTAGTTTTAAATTCCTTTTTTTCCTTTAGAAATGTAATTTTGTGCAGAGACTGTTATAAACACTGGAAAACATGCACTACTTTACAGGCATATAGACACCCCCCAGGTACGAAATTTAAAGGAATATTTAACTTTCATTGTTTCACTTTAAGCATTATTACAATCATTGCTCCTGAAAAAAAGGCTGTTTTTAAAACTTTTTTTGCATTGATACATGTCCCCTGGGGCAGGACCCGAGTCCCCAAACATGTTTTCTGACAATAACTTGCATACTAACCTTTAAAATTAGTACTTTTGATTTTTCATGTTTGTGTCCCATAGACTTTAACGGTGTTTGCATGTTCGAACAAATTTTTTGTCTGTTTGCATGTTCTGCCGCAAACCGAACTGGGGAGTGTTTGGCTCATCCCTATTACTGATACATCACACTTAAGTTTAAGATTTACATGAAACAAATGACTTACATAATGGAAATATTATAAGTGGGTGATGTGGCTGAAAAATCACTGAATTTGTATCATCTACGTGATCTGATTGTTGTTAGTTTAAAATATGATGCATCATTTGTTTTGGGCCTTCCATTCATCGCTTTTACTGGCTTGATGGGAATCGATTAATTAGCTAACATTAAAGGGGTTGTAAAGGTAAAACATTTTTTCCATAAATAGCTTCCTTTACCTTAGTGCAGTCCTCCTTCACTTACCTCATCCTTCCATTTTTCATTTTAAATGTCCTTATTTCTTCTGAGAAATCCTCACTTCCTGCTCTTCTGTCTGTAACTCCACACAGTAATGCAAGGCTTTCTCTCTGGTGTGGAGTGTCGTGCTTGCCCCCTCCCTTGAGGGGGGAGGGGGCGAGCAGGAGAGTCAAGATGCCCACTAACACACAGCTCCTTTCTCTATCTGCAACGTTGAGAGCGTCCTGACTCTCCTGCTCGCCCCCTCCCCCCTCGAGCCTTGCATTACTGTGTGGTTCATTGCAAAAGAAGGATTGGGGATGTGACTTGTCATTATGATTTCTGTGTTGTGCCTCACTTAGAAAAGTGATGATTTGATGGCCCAGAGGCGATTCAGTTTGCATGTGCTGCGCTATAAACGTTTCTCACTGACTCACTCACTCATAGAGGTAACACCATAGACCTTCTGCTTTCTAGCTATTTTGTCATCCATGCTCATCTCCATAACTTCCGTAGAGCCTCTCCCACCCTCCAGAACTCGCAATCTCTACAGCTATCTTCTACTCTGTCCACCGTTTAAAACAATCTCAGAAAACTCATCTTTACAGGGAAGTCTGCCCTAAAAACGACCTAAAAATTGAACTTTTACTTTTACATCATCTAATTATCCTTCTATCAGATTATAAGCTGTCTTGAGCAGAGTTCTCCTAACCCTCTTGTCTTGCAATGTATTATAATTGTACTCTCTTTGTATGGTAAAGTGCTGTGCAAACTGTTGGCGCTATATGAATCATGTATAATAAAAATTATTGCCACCATCAGAGGGAAGCCAAATTAACATAATGTCAACATCACGTTCAACTCAACTGAAATTCTCCAACTTTGGCCACATCCACAAGTACATGTAAGACAAAATAATTTTTGTAGCATTGGATTTGTTACTGGCCATATAAAGAATTGTACCACAAAATAAACTGATAAAATCATAAAGTTTATTAGACAAATATTAAAGTTGTATAGAGCACCATGTATGCAGAGATAGGCCGTGTACACACGGCAGGGAACCTCGACGGGCAGAACACATCGTTCCGCCCGTCGAGGTTCCCTGCCGGCCGTCGAAATCGGCGACCCGCCCGTCGGGAATGGCAACCAGCCATTCTTCCAGGCGGGCCGTCGAGCAAATAGAGAGCGTGCTCTCTATTTCTGCTCGACGGGCTTCCCGACGAGAAGCTCGCCGAGACCGTACACACGGCCGAGGTCCTCGCTGGAATGCACATTCCAGCGAGGTTCTCGCTGGTTTTCAGCGAGAACCTCGGTCATGTGTACGCCGCCTAAAATGTTACTGCAAATACTGGATATGGTGCTATATACCGTTTTAATATTTGTATAATAAACCTTATGATTTTATGAATTAATTTTGTGATACCGTTCTCTCTATGCCCAGAAAAAATGAATTTCTACAAAAACATGGTTTTGTTTTACAAATTGATAAGTTGCTGGACTTTTGGGATGAAGTGAGAGAGTAGACAGACAGGTATACACACCTGTTGTTTTAATTACAGTTAAAAGATTTGAAATATTTATTATATCATACAATGCATAAAAGCTATGATTGTTCCAAAGTCCAGAGCAATGTAGGAAATGAAGTGGCAAGCTGGGACATTTTGTGACATGGAAGTGTGAAAAAGTACTTGCAAGTCTTACAATTCAGTCTTTCAGCCCTTTATATCCAGAGTATCCCAATTAAAATCCACCAGCTTATCCATGGATGTGGTCATTTACTATAGATGTCTGATCCATAAAATCCCAAATAAAATTCTGCATTACAAAATTGTTCCTTCCCCAGCAGGCAGTACAGCCCTGTTACACATTACTGCATAAGTGGGCTTTCTGTACTTAAATCCTGGCAGGCGCAACCTAAAGGTTGGAATTAGGAAAGATTAACAATCAGTCCTCAGAGGAGAAAAACACACTGACGCACCAAGCAGTTTTACTAGAAAAAGTTGTAAATGATCTATAAGTGTTTACAATTTTCAAGGTGACGAACCCTAAAATTGCATAAATACAACAACGTTTTATAAAAGAAAGTATGTATGTAAATATACCACATGCACGTGTATATATATATATATATATATATATATATATATATATATATATGTGTGTGTATATATGTATATATATATACACACATAGTAGTAATTTGTTGCATAAGAGAGGAATATACTAAAACATTTTTTTTTTTAAAGCCAGTGGCATGGGAAACATACCCAAAAACTACACTACAGGTAGTGATATTACCACTGACATAAAACATTCACATATATACTTCTTGTAAAAAAATGTATATATATATAATAGTGTTAAATAGTTAGGTAACTTACAGTATGTCACTTAATGTATTTTTAAAATGCTTTTTGGAGAAATTACTTTAGCTAAAAAAACAAAAACTTCAATAACTCAATAACCAGTTTTAGCAATGTAAGCAGTAAAAAATGCATACCAGGGGCATCGTTTTTAACATATCCTCATGCCAAGACAACCCCTAATAGATTAAAGCAAGGCAGAATATACTGAATTTTCAAGTATGATAGCGTAGCCAGATGCAGGGGCTACTAAATAATGGAGAGGGAAGGACATCTTTGGAATGCACAACAGACTGATCGTTTCTTCCCTAGTGCTCAAGCATGCACATTACATCACTTATAGCCTTTAGAGCAGTGGTTCTCAACATTCTAGTGCCATGACCCCTTGATAAAATTTCCCAAGATGTGGGGACCCCTAACAGTAAAATTATTTTTGTAGCTTGGGTTGTCAGCACCCAAGGCAAGACAGGCAATTTCCGTCCCTAACATTTACCGCTCCCTGAGTCCCTTCCACTCATACAGTGTTTAAACCCCTTATGGTACATTTTAGGATGTACCACTCTTTATATTTGTTCTCCTTTCTTTTCCTTCTATCTCTCTCTATCCTAATTTCTTTTTTTTCCCATCCCTCTCTCTAGCTGCCTTCTTGTTCTTTCTCCTATTCTTTCTCTTCCTTTTTCTTTGTTCCTCCCCTCTTTTACTCGCCCTTCGATGTTTTCTCTATTTTATTTCTACTCCTTGGTAGGGGGAATGGGATGAATGGCAGTGTTTGGCGAGGAGTTGGGATGAGTGGCAGTGCTGGTGGGGGTGGGATCAGTGGCAGTGTTGGGGGGAGTTCTGATCAGCCAACTTAGGTACTCTCGATCAAGGTCATCTGCTGATCTCATTTTGGGACATTCACTATAAATATTTGTGCTGGCTACATGTGAGGGATACCCTTTTGACAACGTGTATTGACACGAAACGCGTCTAGGATGACTCCATCGTTGCCACCATTCCATTGATATGCGATGTATTTCCAATTAACATGTAAGTGCAATCTTAATACATTTTTATATTGATTTTACGAAGTTACACTATGGTGACCCCTCTTCTCCTTTCCATTTATACATGTCATCTTTGACACGGACGACCATCTCCTTATTCCGCGAACGTTAGATTTACAGCTAGTCTCCTGGTTACTGGATTTTGTATCACAGCCATCTGCTGATCCCCTCTGTGAAGATATTCTACATCAAGATCTGAGCATTTACTAAGCCTGACCGACTCTGGAAATTCAATTTTCTTAGAGTCCACTCCTTCTGGTAAGCCTGCATCTTCATTGGTGGTGGGATATCTTCTCACGTTTGAAAATCAAGTTTTCATTCTGTCACTGGAATTCAAGAATACCCCTTTTTATGAACTGTATGGTTTTTATCTATTATGAGGTTCGTGTTGGACTTTGTTATTTAATGCACTGATCACCATTTCACGTGTATAATACATTATTTATATCCATGCAATTTTGACCTTATTGTCATATTTTGTTTTCTCTTGAGCGCTACACTATCTTTTTTATATTTTTATATGATCTTAGAACTGTAGTGGGGGCTTTTAATGGCAACTATAATCACAGGTAGTGTTACTCACTGTGTCTCTGGCTTCATATGCCATAATTGGGAGATAGGGTCTCCTCCAGCCCCTCCCACTTTACATTCCTCACCAGTCAACTGACCTCTAGTCTCTACCCCCCAGCCATTCCGTGAACTGAATGCCATTAACCAAAAAGGTTGGGAGAGCGGTGCAGAATTTAGGAACAGCCCAGGATTTGGTGACCCCTGGCAAATCATCATTTGACCCCCAGGTTGAGAACCACTGCTTTAGAGGGAGATCACCTTTTCTGATTTACAGCAAAGAGTTTTGGGAGTTTAACAGCAAACATCTACCAAGGAGTCAAGCCAGTTTTAGACTTCAAATCCCAGTGCTCTTGAACCACAGGGGATCCTTGGAGAGTCTATACATTTCACTGTTACTGGCAGGCTTTCTCTCTTAGCTCAGGGACATCTGAGGGGTCAGTCAGGAGCCACTGTTCTGCTTGCAGCTGCATTTACATAGATAATAATTTACGTAGATAAAGTGATTTAGCCTTACACAAGCAGCAGTCCACAGATCGATCTGCAGCAGCACCAGAGGTTCAGTGACACTGTGCATCCCAATGCCAGACACCTAGCTACACAGCGATCGCGATCCTTGCCTTCCCGCTATGCACTTGTCAATCAAACCTACTGCGATCCAAAGCCTGCTTATTCCACCTTCTTGCACTGGAGTCCTATCTTTAATCAGGATTGTAGGGCAGTATGTTCAGCCTTTACTCATACATGGACACTGCTAGCAAACATCTTTACTTTCCCCCATCTCAGTTAAAGAGTTCTGGTTATCTTGCCCTCACTGTAAGCAGATCTGACTAAATCACTAGCACCTATACTTCAAGTGTCCAAGGGCCCCTGCCAACTGCTGTCAGACGATACAGTCTCAAACACAAACTGACTTTTCCCTATACAGATAAGTATTACCCATCCAGGAGTGCCTCTTCTCTACCCCTAGAGAACTACTAGCTTCCTTTCCAATAATGTACTGGTTGTTGCACAAAGACTGACTGCATTGGTGGCAAGCCTCCCTTCCACAGCCATTGCTGTACCTCTAAAATAATCCATATTGCTTTACCCAGTGATTCATTATTATCTGCCTGTTCATTGTTATCTGTATTTACTGCTTACTTTCTAACATTATCTAATTGTGTATTGCTGTTAGCCAGTTGTTTGTATCATTGACCTGAACTACTTTGAAGCACTCAGTACAACAGTGTTTATTGAAATCCATGTTCATTGTCTTTAATTTGTGCTGGGTGCTGTTTGTGACAAGATTACTAAACAATGTTTACCAAATGTATGTCTGAACCAAGAGTGTCAGGAGGGTGAGGGTGTTTGCCAGGTAAGGGTAGTTTCAGGGGACAAGCATCAGTGGCCCCTAGGGGGTAGCGCTACAATAGCATTGTCTTTAAACAAAATTGATATTGTAAAAACTTTTTTTATTTAGCATTCTTAAAATGTTCCCAGTAGGATTAATTCATAAAATGTTATACAATTTTCTAAAAGCAATATCATACAGCAGCTGAGCAGTACATTTCCAACAAATGCAAAATATTGTACATTAAATTTGTTTCTGAGTTTTCCAACATACGGTTCCTGGATCAATGTCCACTTCTTCAGAGGAACACTTATCTGTTTCATATCCTTTAAGTCACTGCATAGTCAAAGTCACTTTTCCTTACCCTCTTATATTTAGAAAGTGAAACACTCAGTATCGCCCAGAGGCGATTTAGTTCGCATATGCCGCGCTATATAAGTTATCATTCATTCATCTATCAGCCTAAAACAATTACATGCTTAGAATGAACAAACATTTTGTCAGTAAGCAGTATGGGGATCTCATCAACACCATAAATAGATTAAAGTGAGAAGTGTAACCCCTAGGCACCGACAGTACAAAATGTTGCGGCCTCTAGGCAGTTGGGCCTTGGCGCCAAGTGGCCCCATATTTGCATACCAATTAGCAAACACAGCTGTGACAGGAGCATGCGCACTACGTGCTCCCGACAACAGTTACCAACAGCTAATGGAAAGCTCCCGATCGGGAGCTTTCTGATCATGTGATTGCTGTGACAGCCAATCATGACCATCACATGATCATAAACCACCATAAACCATCTCCCGCCATCTGAAACTTCCTAAAGGGCTGGGAGGTGCCAGCGAAAAAGGGGTTAATTATTATGTACTGCGATATACCATAGCAAATTAGCAATCACTACCAATTAATTTCTACTGACTTAACTACCATTAACAGTAATGTATGGGTGGCCCTGAGTTACTGAATATTTATCATATACTCTGTGCTTTATCCTACAATATTCACATTCACAAATTATAACATGTTTATGGTATGCAGGTAATTAAGACCTAAAAAGTGATAGATTGTGTTGTCTTTTTTAATATTTTATTTTCAACAAGCATACAGGCAATGAGAGATACATAATTGAATAACTAAATACTTTAGATTGTGTTCTTTTTATAACTGCTGCTGAAAAGAAAAGTAAGCCTAGTCTAGATGTTCGTATCATAGCACACAGGATGCTCTTTTTGAAAGGACTACCTGTACCATATTTCAGGCACTTTCATGTGCTTCCCCATCAATTTAGTTTTCCCACTAAGCACTCTGGGTGCCCCCAGGCTGCCTGGTATGAAAGTTTTAACAAGCTGAAGAACCACAATCCTAACCCAACCCACTGCTGTTCAGTGTTTTTGGTCATAACGTGTAGGTGAGGCCAGGAGTGTAGGTGAGGGGGTATAAAGGTCACTAGGTACCCAAAGCACTTCAAAGTCAATGATCACTTGAAGCAGTTGTTCCGCATCTCTTGCAGGGGTGCCCCAGGTCATGAGGCCATGACCACTCAACATATATTTACGTTTTTGCTCATGCTGCAGTGCCTTTTGCAATTGCACTGCATCAGCAGCTTCTGCCACTTGTCCGATCTCAAATTCAGGCTGCGGAAGTTCAGAGCATGGAAGGGTCTCTGGTCACATGACCTAGCCAAGTGATGACTGTCTTGCCTAGTGAGTGGGTTTCATGGAGGGGGAAGCTGTTCTTGAGAGAGATCTCTATTGGGGGAGAGCTGTACTCTGTAAATGTACTTATTATATGTCACATACTATCTGTCTGTCTACTCCCCACCTCACTCTTTCAGTCTCCTCTCGTATTACTAACTTACTAGCTAGTGACATATCATCATGGATGTCGCACCACTTCCTTAAACAAAATCTCTCTAAAACCGAGCTAGTACTAATCCCCCCACTCATGCCCCTCTCCATGAACTTTCCATCAATAATGAAACCATCAATCCCTTCCCTCGTGCCAGGGTACTAGGTGTAATCCTAGACTCTGACCTGTCCTTTCAGCCCCAAATACAATAGTTGTCAAAAGCTTGTAGACTTTATCTCCGTAACATCTCTAAAATACACCCCTGTTTAACAAATGAAACCACCAAGCTACTCATTCAATCCCTTGTTAGCTCTCGCCTGGACTATTGCAACTCCCTTCTCATTGGCCAACCTTTTCATAGGCTATCCTCTCTTTAGTCTATCATTAATGCTACTGCCAGACTTTTCCACCTTACCAACCGCTCAGTGTCTGTCACCCCGCTTTGCCAATCTCTACACTGGCTCCCGATCGCCAGCAAATTAAATTCAAAATACTAACCACAACATAAAAAGCCATTCACAACTCTGCCCCGAGCTACATCACTAATCTTGTCTCCAAATATCACCAAAACTGTCCTCTACGTTCCTCTCAAGAACTCCTACTCTCAAGCTCCCTTGTCTTCTCTTCCATGCTGATTTCTCCAGAGCCTCTCCCATCCTCTGGAACGCACTACCTCAACTCGGCTATCTCCTACTCAAGCTGCCTTCAGGCGATCCCTGAAAAATCATCTCTTCAGGGAAGCCTATCACGCCTCCAACTAATCTTTTGCCACTTCTATCAGCTCATTCCCCACAGTTACAACCTTTTGTACCACCTGCCCCACCCTATTAGATTGTAAACTCTTCTCAGCAGGACCCTCTTAATCTTCGTGTATTTTATTGTAACTGTATTGTCTCCCTTTTATATTGTAAAGCGCTGCGTAAACTCTTGGGGCTATATAAATCCTGTATAATAATAATAATAATAATAATAATAATAACATACTCTTTTACAGTACAGAAAGATTAGAAGTCATCTTTTTCATATGGCATTGGAATGTTCCTGAAATCCTTATATATATTTTTTTTTTTAAAGTTGAGGTATACTTTTGAGGGTAAACACACTACTAATACCAGCTTTCTGCTACTTCTGTAAACTAAACTGATTAGTGTAATCACCAGAGCAGAGTACAAGCATGTTTCTGTTGAACATTGTCTGATATCTTTGACCTGGAGTAATTGGTAAAAACCATAAGCTTGCTCTTTGTAATGACTCTTTTCCTTCTATTACTTACTTACATGCCAGGACACACCTGGGTGTGCCAACATAAATCTAGTTAATCTCTTCATCATTTTCCAGCTCTACATAGACTATGCCAAGAAATTACAGAACCAATGTAAACTTACAGCTTTTAAATTAAATTGTTTTCATCCCAAGTCCTTCAAAAATCAGTTGCACATTTTATTGGTATGCGCTTAACATTTTTATCCATCCCCTAAACCCCAATTACAAAGGTTTCTCATAATGAAGAACCACATGAAACTTTCCAGAGTCCAAATTTAGGGACGCATGTTTTACAACTCGGTTTCCATGGAGTTAGGTAATATAATATCAACGTGTATTTTTCTAGCACTGTGTAATTCCAAAGCCCTGTTCATTTAGTCACTAGTTAGGTGGACTCCTGGCAGAACATTATTGGCACCTAAACCTGCACGGCAGACTCTAACGGCAAGTAAGGTATACTGATCTTACTATTATAACATTAACAGAAAAATCATGCCATTTGAGTCAAATCATTTAGCTGGAGACTCGGATTAGAAAGACTGATTATGTAACAAGTGCATAGCTCAGCTTTCAGAAAGGTTGTTAGGCATTACATCATACCTGCAACATCATGACAATATGGATTTTGTGCCCAAAGCATCAGTGATGGGTGTTCCAGCTTACGCAATGATCCTAGTATGCAAAAAAAATCTCTGAAACCAGCATGGAACAGGACATGACATCTACATCCATACCATCTGCAGAGGCAGAGGTTCCAAATTATCCTTAGGCAATGAATTTTGTAATCGCTCAACAGGGGCAGTGCATATATCTGCTCACACTGTCTGACCCATAAAATGACATGGAATTTTCCCTTTGAAAACAAATAAAACTAAAAGCTTACATGATACATGACACAAGTACAGTACCAAGTTGCTGTTTTTCTCTGTTGGGCATGGTAAACAGTACTCTAATTATGTAGGACCATGCTAATAATTTAGTCAGCAGTTACAGCCCACCGTCTTTGTATAATATATATATACAAATGTGGCATACTCCATTATAGCAATTACAGTACTTTTTACATTATCGGACTAACTTGCCACTGCTGAATCAGACAATAAAGAACTGTACAAAACATTTCAAATAATATTGAAAGAAAACAAAATGACATGGGACTTTTACTGTGACCTTATATACCAAAACTGTACGCCATTATTAACCACTTTAGCATACAGAAGAGATTCACCTCTTCATGACCAGGCCATGTTTTGCAATACGGCACTGCGTTACTTTAACTGACTAATTCTGCAGTTGTGCTAAGCTGTAACTAAATAGAATTTATGTTTCTTTTTTTCCCCCACAAATAGAGCTTTCTTTTGGTATTTGATCATCTCTGAGTTTTTTTGTTTTTTTTTGCAGTATGAACAAAAATTAAACAAAATCTAAAAATCTATTTTCTTCATAAATTTAGGCCAATTTTTGGTTAAAAAATCCCAATAATCGTATATTGATTGGTTTGCGCTAAAATTATAGCATCTACAAACTATGGGATATTTTATTCATTTATGTATTTATTTATTTTTCCAGTAATGGCGGCGATCAGCGACTTGTAGTGGTACTATGTTATTACAGCCGACATTTAGACACTAACTGACACTTTTGTCACTTTTTGGGGACCAATGACACTGTGATCAGTACTAAAAAAATATGCACCATCACTGTACTAATGACACTGGCTGGGAAGTGGTTAACATGAGCGGTGATCAAAGGGTTAACGGTGTGCCTAGCCAGTGTTTTCTACAGTGTGGGAGGAGCTTTCACTAGGGGAAGACGTGCTTTGCAGAGACACAGGATCCATGCCTTCCCTCCTGTCAGAACAGCGATCTGCCTTGTTTACATGTCAAACTGCTGTTCTTTGTCTCTGCAGGATGGTCGGCGGGTGCCGGCAGACATCGAGTCTGTGGTACCCTCTGATCGGCTCCCGCAGTGTAAAATTTACAGGGAGCAAGCAAGCAATTTTTGCATGGTTAATAGAATTGGGGGTTGGGGGGGAATCCAACGGTCAATAGGACGACCAGTTTGGTGGGTTTTGAAATTCCCACTTCTTCAGGTTCTGCAAAATTGGGTTAATGGAAAAGACACAAATCCACATTAAAACATATTATATTTCATCTCCTTACAAAAGTCACCATATACTGTATATAATGTAATGATCAAAAAAAGTTTTATATTTACTATTACTAGTAGGACCAAGAACTCTTTGACCACCACCTCACTAACCTGCCATCTGGCAAGATTTCTGGTAAGATCCAGTGGCGGCTGGTGGCTTGAAACAACCACCCCCCCCGGTGGCTGGCAGCACCTCAAACCACCCAGCCCCCCACCTGCTCACTGTCTTACCCAATACAGGTGCCAGGTAGTGGGCATCGGGCAGTGGTGGTGGGCATCAGGCAATGGCATCAGGCATCAGGTGGTGGGCATCGTGAATCAGGGGCGGGCATCAGGCAGCAGCTCCTGTGTCCTTTGCCTCATAGCTGCGGCCGTGTGACTTCTCCCCTTCTCCTAGGGGTCCAATAGGTTCGCCTGTCCTTTCAGCCAATCAGGTGATGGGTTTCACGACCCACTTCATGATTGGCCAGGAGGAGGATCAGTGTTAAAATAGTGAATGTTTATTCACTATTGTAACACACCTGGATGGGCTCTGTTCGCACCGAGCCCACCCTATTGTTTTGTTATTATTATTATTATTATACAGAATTTATATAGCGACAACAATTTGACAGCGCTTTATAAAATTAAGGCATGCATTACAGTTACATTACAATTTGGTACAAGAGGAATCAGAAGGCTCTGTTCATTAGAGCTTACAATCTAAAAGAGAGGGTAAATTGACACAAAAGGTAATAGCTGTTGGGGATGAGCTGATGGAGTAAGTAAAATAGTGTATTAACTAGATGCAGGATAGGCTTCTTTAAATAGAAGGGTTTTCAGGGATTGTCTAAAGATAGATAAATTAGGGGATTTTTGGACAAATTGGGGTAAGGAGTTCCAAAGTATGGGAGAAGCTCTGGAGAAATCATGGAGACGAGCCTGGGAGGAGGTGACAAGGGAGCTAGACAGCAGGAGGTCTTGGGAGGACCAAAGAGAGCCTCTCTAATAGGCTAATAGTCTATAGCTTCAAGCCTATTAGAGCCTCTGGCTCTAATCTGTGCTTAAAAAAACCACACCCACCCAACATTAGAATTCATGTATCCGGTGCCCTGAAAGGGGCTGGGCGCGTGGATAAGGAGGATGTAAACCATAAGGTACTTTTTGCACTTATCAAACAGAGAAAACAAAACATATTTAATGGTTTATACACCAGACTAAAAGGGGTTCAGTAAGAGAAGTGTATTGTTTGGACCCTCCAAGACCCTCCAAGATTAGTGGCCAGCACAGTGTAAATAACGCCTCTATGTCTATGTGGCTAACAGTGGTGCATTACACAGATATCGCCTATTAAATACAGTTATCCTACTAACACAAGACCAGTGGTAGACTGTGGTGGAAAAGAGCAGTTTACTTTGTGTCATAGTGAGTAATTGATAGCTACTGTATGCAATCAATGTTTTTGGGTATTTTCAGTAAATTCTTCAAGTCTTGTGGTGGCAACTATGGCTTGTCAAAACATTAGACTTACAAATCTTCTAACACTGTGGTAGTCCAACTACAGAAAATATGCATTAATTGACAGTAATGGTTTAACAGGCTTTTCATAGTATAGATTCAATCAATAGCAATAACACATTTCCAGAGCTGCCATGTGGTGATTGATAGATTGCAGACTGCACCACTATTCAAAGGTGAATAAAGTCACTCATATCCACGTCCCTTACTTGTCTGCCTTTTCACATGATGAGGAGCAGTTGTAGGAATCTGATGTTAACAATTAAAGTATCTGAAACAAAATGGAGTGTGTGTGTTTTTGTAGTCGACTGGCACAGTCACCAAATTGATTTCCAAGGTCAGATCCACATTCCACTGTTTATTTTAGACTATATAAATCCAAAGCTTTCGTAGTTTTTTATGAATATTTTAGAATGTTATGCTTCATCGGGAGTAATAATGAAAAGACGTCTACAGCGCAACGCTCAATTGCTGGGAGGAGGTCCCTGGACGTCCTCTTGTTTACTAGCTCCCTGGGCGCCACCACGGGTACGAATCGGGTAACATCCGTGCCCATCGCGTCACGCAGGTGCTGATGCGCATGCCTGGCGGCCGCAATGTCTGGCAGGTACCCGCGATCTGCATTTACAGAGCCAGGGGTGTGGATCTCTGTGTGTAAACACAGAGATCCACATCCTGTCAGGTAGAGGAGACCGATTGTGTGTTCCTAGTACATAGGGACACCGATTCGGTCCCCTCCCCCAGTCTGTTCCCTCCCCCCACAGTATGAATCACTCCCAGGGAACACATTTAAACCCTTGATTACCCACTAGTGTTAACCCCTTCCCTGCCAGTCACATTTATACAGTAATCAGGGCATATTTATAGCACTGTTCGCTGTATAAATGTGAATGGTCCCAAAATAGTGTCAAAAGTGTCTGATCTGTCCACCACAATATCGCAGTCCTGACAAAAAGATAACCACCATTACTAGTAAAATAAAAATAAATTCATACATTTATCCCCTATTTTGTAGGCGCTATAACTTTTGCACGAACCAATCACTATACACTTATTGCGATTTTTTTTAACAAAAATATGTAGAAGAATACATATCGGCGGAAAAAAAACCCCAGAGGTGATCAAATACCACCAAAAGAAAGCTCTATTTGTGGGAAAAAAAGGATGTCAATTTTGTTTTAGAGCCACGTGACAGTGCTGAAAGCTGAAAATTGGCCTGGGCAGGAAGGGGGTGAAAATGCCTGGTATTTTAATTTTTTTTAGAAACGCTTTTAAATACAAACGCGCAATGTAAACGCGGCAAAACTGACGTTTTAAACATGTTTAACTATCTGTCAATTTTAAACATTTAGGAGCAGTTGTAAAAACGTCCCGTGTACATGGAGCCTTAATGCATGAACTATCTGTTCTTACTCAAGGTGGCTGTGGCTAGAAATGCTAGGGGGTTGCTTGTGATTTCTCAACAAAATAGAGCATAGATACATGGTTTGAATGGGTGAGTTTACTTTGAACATTAAAAATTTATTAAATTGTGTTTTTTCAGTTTTGTGGTTAGTTCAGCTTTATCAATAACAGAGACAGTGGTATACATCCTTCTAGCTACAGGTATGTTGTTTGTTAGTGCTGTGTAAATCTCAAGGCTGGATTAATAGATATACTCATGTGGCGGGCAAATATTTGTAAACATAATGAAAATATCTTAAAAAATATATATATATTTGTAAACAAATAATTAAATATATTTTTTATGAAACTATTGTACTTCTTGCGACATATAGAGTGAGAGAGGAAGGAGCAGGACTGAGCAACCAATCCTGAATGCTACATGCATATGTGCTGATAAGGATCATGCTGATAGAAGGCGAGAGAAAAGTAAGCAGAAAACTTACTTCAGTAGTTAACTGCTGCTCTTTCTCTGTCCAGTTAGCAGGTTGGGTTAGAGCAGGCATGTCCAAAGTCCGGCCCGCGGGCCAGTTGCGGCCCACGGTCCGGTTTTATACCGCCCCCACTTGCAATTTGCTTTTATCACTTTTGTGGCCTCCCCAAGCTCCGCACAGGGTAAGGATGAGCCTGGCTTTTAAAAAATATATATATTTATATAAATTCTCTAATCCCCGAGCGCCTCCCATTGATAAGCTGGGCGTGTTTCTGGGGCGTGTTCCAAAGCCATTTGGGAAGCTGACAGTGCACAGCGCCAATAACAGACACTGAGTCATTTCCCGCTCCACAGCTGAAGAGCTCTTGGTGTCTCAGTGCCTGCGATTGGTGACGCTGCGCGCTGTCAGCATCCTAGTGGGCACGCCTGAGGTCATCCTTGCAGTGAGAGGCACTCAAGGATTTCTCAGGGTATATACTGTAACGAACATAAAGCTAATATTTAAATATATAAGAATTAAAAAAAACGAGCTGTTGCTTGCCCTGAACGATGTAACAGACGCTCCTAGTGCCAAAATGCTTTTCACGCTGGAACGCATTACGGCGACCGCGCAATGACGTCATCGCTCAGCGCCGCATGCGTTCCAGCTTGGAACGCGGAAGTGTTGAGCGCACTCAGCGCCGGATTCCGCACACCTGCCTTGCAGCTGTCTCATGCCTATAAAGGCATTCAGCTTACATAGAGACAGCGTTCTATTATTGTCGGCCGTAACCAGCTTGGCTGCATTTTAACCAGAGCTACAATCCATCCCTGAACTGGAGGCAATCCCATTCCTGGAGCTGTGCTGCTAATCTTGTCTTGAGTTGCTGCGGACACCCCAAGCTACCCCCCACCAGGAGACCCTCCATAGAAGAATCACATTGCTGCTGACACTCTATACTACGGAATCCCAAGTCTTAAAGACCTGCAAACGGATAAGTACAAATTGTATTAGAAAAAGCCCTGTATAATGCTCCCTGCTCAGTGCTGTAGTCCATATACACTATCCATAAGAGTGATGTGAATCTTCAGCAGCTGCAGTGTGTTTCTGACTTTTTATCAGCTTGCTGCCACTCCCCTAGGTAGCCTACTCACCGGACTGCAATGATCAAGGTGCCTGTATACAAAAATCCTGGGTGGTGTTGCAGGGATCCCTCTTGGCTGGAATTGATCTTTCAGTTACCAACCAGCTGCTCCTCTTAGGTTAGGCGATGAAATCAATCCTGCTAATTCTTGTTGGAGAAGCAAATCAGTTGCAGGCTCTAACTGTTTAATGAGTAGCAATTTATTAGAAAGACACGATCACAAGGAAATGCAGAACCGTCCCACCTTCGCTCTGTGCTTAGGACGTTTCTCTTCCTGGTGATCTCACTAGCCCCACCCCACACCGTCGCCGCTGGTTGGCATGCGTTCATCCATAGTAGCTCAACGCCTTTCTTTATGTGAGAGAGAGATGATGTAGAGAACCCCCAAACTCTGGTTTGCATGGAGTGACGCCTGGGGTCCAATACTGAATTCTCACATCAAGAAGTGCATTGAAATCTTTGCTAACCGCAGTTGTGGTTCACTCCATTCACCAGAGCTGTTACAATCGAAGCTGGGGCGCCACAGGAGAGATAAGGGCAAATTACAAGTGGGGGCCAGAGAGAATATAAAATAAAAAATAAACAAAAAACTAGCTCATCCTTGCCCTGAGTGGAGCATTGGGGCCACAGAAGAGATGAAGGCCAGATTTCTCAGGGGAAAAAGAAGAGAAAATATATATTTTTTACAACCTGAGCTCTACCTTACCCTGAGCGGAGCTCTGGGATTTGTTGGGGGCCAAAGAGGAGACATATATATCCACCACACACAGCCACAAAGGAGAATTATTTTTGGGCAGTGTATTAGTGCTCAGACGAACACACTAACACCAAATTTTAATGGTTCAAAGAATGTAAGGCAAAATGGTCGGCCCACATGCACATTCACTTCATCAAATCTGGCCCACTTTCAAAAAAGTTTGGACACCCCTGGGTTAGAGAGAAGACAGCACTGTATACTTTTTATTGTCCAGAAATGTAACAGAGAAAATTACATCATCCACATGGCTGTGCTGTGAGGCAGAACTGTGTAAATCTCAAAAACCAATTGACAGAAATTCAAAACCATTGGCCGCTATTGTCATTTGTAAGTGGTCTATGTATTTTGCAATGAAGTAAGCTTATCTCAGCTGGGACACAGGTGCACACAAAAAACCAAAACATATGGGGAACAGGATTACATCTAGCGCTGTAGACATTGTTTTTTGTTAATTTTATAAAACCTGAATCATACATGATTTGTGTCCTGTAATGACACCTCCATGAAGAATCCTAATAGATCTTCCACAGTTTCCTGATGTCATCAACATATGACGTACCAAATCAGGACTCACACTGCCCTTAATGTGGGAGAGGTCCAAGGTCTCAATGTGAACGTGCTCAACTTTGGTACACTGTACTATAATTTCTTGAGGAAATGTCAAAAACACATGATGGATTTTTAGGAGTAGACAGAATATTAATAGATTTGGGGGTTAGAGAGTGAATGAATCTTTAAACCAGATGTATAGAAGATAATGCGAATGGGCAGGGCTTTTCTGATACCAATTATCCCAGTGATTGTAATGAGGGGAAATTAAATAAAAATGTTTCCATATAGGCAAAAAATACCCATCATACCACAATACAAATCTTAGCTAAACATAGATTGTAGTTAGGATGTAATTCTGTGTTATCAACATACGTATTTCCAATTCAAATGAGCAAGAAAAAAGGTGAACAAATGTTACACATCTGAAGATGTTTGAAGCTGAACTCCAAGGAGATAAGATAATTCTATTTAATCAGGCTGTGCGTTCCCATAGGGGGGATGAAGAACAGAGAGCCAGTGACTGTCAGTCACCAGCTCTCTGCTCACAGAGCACTGAAAACTGAGCAATCAGTAGTGTTTGATTACTCAGTTTTCAGTCTTAGAGCATGCGGGGGACAAATGCAGCATTCACCATATTTTGAACTCTTTTCAACTTGATTATATGAAACTTTGACTTAGTGCCATTATTATAAAACTAGCCATTATGCAAAACTAATTACATTTGATGTATGGTTTTTTTTCCTTATTGAGAGCTACTTAGATACAAAAATCAGATTTTGCCTTTTGGATCATTAAATATTGTAGAGTTGCTAGATAATCTGAATTAAAAAGTAAAGCAGATTTAGTCAAAACTCACATTTTTAGGTTACATGAAAATTGGGCATTGGCTAATTTTATTGACCGCGTCGGCCAAAGAAAACTGTAAAAATTGAATCACCAAAGAGAATAGAATTAGGTTCATACACTCCAAATATGTACTAGTTTAAGTTACATGGGAAATAATACTTGTAGATTAGGGGTGAGAAAACTGGTTGGTGGACACATCCAACAAACTGTCTCTATGTTAAATTGTAAAAAAAAGTATTAAAACAATACAAGCCTATAGCAATAATTCTGATATAAGCAACTTCAAATCAATGTCACTAGTGAATGTGCCTTTGCTGACATAAATGTAACAGTCTGAAAGAATAAATAGCTATAACTTGAGTGAATTGGCTAAGTATCATGTGTGGTGGGTCATTTTACTCATAAAGCATCCTTACAGGTTCTTGGCTCAAATCTATTACAAGTGGTCCCTTAGACCCACGTAGGAGTGAGAAGAAAACAATGTGAGAGTCAAAACCAAGGCTAGAGAAGGAGGCGAGCAGAGATTTATGCCTACATGGAATTCACAACAGACAAAGGACAGAATGACATATCAACTGCATATATTTCTGTAAGGCCTCGTACACACGATAGGTTAACCAGAGGACAATGGTCTGATGGACCATTTTCATTGGTCAAAATCGATCGTGTGTGGTCCCCATAGGTTATTTAATCATCAGTTAAAAAAAAGCCAACTTGCTTTAAATTTAACAGATGGATTCCTAACCGATAGGTCAAAACCGATCGTTAGTAAGCATGACCATCGGTTAAAAATCCATGCATGCTCAGAATCAAGTCGACGCATGCTTGGAAGCATTGAACTTTATTTTTTTCAGCACATCGTTGTGTTTTACGTCACCGCGTTCTGACACGATCGTTATTTAACCGATGGTGTGTGGGTGCGATGGACCATCAGTCAGCTTCATCGGTTAACGTCCTTCAGACCGTTCTCATCGGATGGACTGATCATGTGTTCGTAGCTTTAGAACTGAAGTTTTGGTATGATTTTTTTTGTGTAGATACACTGGTCCAGCTTGAACCGATATACAGTAAGTATGCATTTTTCATACCTGAATGATTTATACAGTGGCAGTGATGTCAATATCTCCACCTAGCCCAATCAGAGAACACCTTTTATACATAGAAAAGAATACAAGGCATTTTCTGAATGGTGGAAGTGCCAAGCAAGCAACCTCCTCGGAGTTACTATGCAGAATTGCACTTGCTCAGCACTGAACCTGGAAGACTACAGCTATCACTGTAGTAGTAGTAGTAGTAGTGACTACAAGGATTGGCCAGGTTTATGACATGCATACTTATTTTGGTCCAAGCTGAACCAATGTAACTATACAAAAAACACACCTTACTTAAACTTAGCTTTAAAGGATAACTGTAGCTAACCATGTTTACATTAAACCTGTCTCTAGACTGCATTGTACATTGTAGAAATATTATGACTGTAGACCAAGAATGAGAACAACAAGAAAGCCATTCACTTTATATACTTGTATGATTGAATGTCTCCAATGCCAGACATTAAACTTTTGGATTTAGATTTAGGACTGCACTTCATTCATGCAATTGCCAGGGAAATGTTTCAAATGTTGCTAGAAAATAATCCCTGAATAAATTTAGCTAAGCCATTTCCTTACCTATCTTATAGGGTTCCAGAAAGCCACCTTTGAAAACCAGAATACACCTCATGAATAATTCCTAATGCCGTTAATCTCAATCTTCTTCCTAACCAAGCAAGTAGCTCTCCACACTGTCTAAAGTAGACTTAGGACAGACTGACTATAAACAAAGAAATGCTTTTACTTTGAAGATAGTGCTTAAGGACAGGTGTAGATGCCTGCTTGAGAGGTCGTCTAATGCCCCGTACACATGGGGCCAGATTCAGGTAGTCCAGAGCATCTTTGCTCTGGAGTAACGCTTCTCATTTGCGTTGCGCTGCCGAAATTTTAGGAGCAAGTGCTGTCATTCACGAAGCACTTGCTCCTAAAGTTGCGGCAGCGCATCACAAATGAGCCGGCGGAATTCAAATTTAGCGGGTACGGGGCGTGTAGTATGCTAACTACGCGCGATCCCGCCGCCAACGTACTGCGCATGCGTCGAGTGTCAAAACATCCCCGTGCGCATGCTCCAAAATCTGTGAATGAACGTCAATGACGTCACATTCCCATTCATGACCGTTTTACGCAAGCGACGTTTTTTTTTTTTTTCCCGACGCGATGACGACGCCTATACCTAACATAGGATACTCCAACCCCATGTAGGTATATCTATGCGCCGCGTATCCCGTCCGGAAACGTCGTATCGTCATTGCGTCGCGCCGGATTTCGATCGTGAATTGCCGATTTCCGCTCATTAACATATTTTTTGAGCGTAAATCAGCGGGAATGCCCCCGGCGCCATTTTTAAGTTGAAGTAACAATGCGATGGCGAAACTCAGTTACGCTGCTCGCATCGGAACTTCAACCCGGCGTTTCTTGTTTTCTGGTTACAGAAAACAGAAACGCCGGCTCAAAGTCACAGTTAGGCTGGCGGATCACTCGATCCGCCAGCGTAACTGTTCCTGAATCTGGCCCATGGTTGGACTTTTGACTGGCCAAAATCACATCCAAACTCAGACGAAATTCCTTAGAAATCCGATGGGGCATACACATGCATTAGTCTCTCCTGCCTCAAACAGTGCTCAGCACTGCTGGACCCACCATCCCCCACACACTTACACCCTCTAACAGAGGGTACTCAACCTTATGAGAATTTATTCAATTGTGTTTATAAGCATCTGGCTGTTTGCTGAGCACACTGCAATTTTAAGTAACTACATTTGAAAAGTTGTTTGTTGTCTCAGATTATATATATATTTTTAAAACACACTACCACTTTAAAGAAAGCCTTAAGAAAATGGCTGTCTAATGTTATGATCTTGTCCAATTACATTAAAAAGGAACTCTAGGCTCCATCAGAAAAAAAATAAAAGTCAGAAGCTACAAATACTGCAACTGACTTTTAAAATTAGGGCACTTACCTGTCCAGGCATCCAGCAGTGTCCTCAACCGAGTCGATTATTTAATCAGCTATCAGTTGCTGGCGCTGCCATCTTGACTAAGGGAAACCAACAGTGATGCCTTGTGGCTTCACTGCCGGTTTCCTACTGTGCATGCGTGAAGCTTGCTGCACTTTGTGAATGACCCACAGTTTTCTCGGACCTGTGAAGCTGCGCGGGATGGAGGGGGAAGAACTTCTGTCTCAACAACCATTGTTTGATACAGTACGAGTACCCCTGGAGATTAGAATAGCTTTTTTAACAAATACAGTAAAACCTTGGATTGTGAGCATAATTCGTTTCGGAAATATGCTTGTAATCCAAAGCACTTGTATATATTTCCCCATAAGAAATAATGGAATCTCAGATGATTCGTTCCACAACCATTTATTCATAGGTCTTTCAGTTTATAGTCCATATAAAAAGATTATAGCAATGTGACCAGGTTGTGTAACCATTAAATGTCCATCCACAAATGGAGGCCTCCAAAAGCGGATTAAAAGCAAAACCTAGCAGGAGCTACAATGTAGAAAAGAGTAGAGGGGTGCCTCTAAGTGTAGCAATATAGTTACATTTAATGAAGGTACAAAATTTAGCAACTCACATGGTTGATGAATAAAAGAGGCACATCTAAGTATGCAGGCACCCAGGGGAAAATCTGTCCACATAGACCATCCTACGCAGCACCGTCTCTCATTGCTGTCAGTCTGCAATCATGATCGGGAAGACTACTCTGCAGTAGAGCGATCTGAAAGCAAGGCTTAAAGCGCTTGTAGAGTGCAGCTTGGAAGGGATGATATCGATGGCAGTGTGGAGGACGGTCTATGTGGACAGATTTACCCCGGATACCTGCATACTTAGATGTGTCTGTTTTAACCCCCCTGACGGTATCCCCGAGCGTGACTCGGGGTGGATTTTTTATGTAAAAATCGGTATCCCCGAGTCACGCTCGGGGTGAATATGCAGAGCCTGCAGCGCGCTGGCTTACCTTGTATCCAGGCAGGGTTACTGTACTTACCTTGTCCCTGGATCCAGCGATGCATCCCCGCTGTGTGAGCGAGTGGCGTCCTCCATTCGACTCACACAGTGCCCGCGCGCCGCCGATCTCCGTTCCCTGCGACGTAACGGTGCACGGGGGCGGATACCGGCGGCAAATTCAAAAAAGTAAACAAACACATTACATACAGAATACTGTAATCTTGTAGATTACAGTACTGTATGTAAAAAGTACACACCCCCCTTGTCCCTAGTGGTCTGCCCAGTGCCCTGCATGTTCTTTTACATAGTAAAAACATTTTTTTTGTGCCTGCAAACTGTAGATTGTCCATAGCAACCAAAAGTGTCCCTTTATGTCAAAAGTGATTTTAGAGCAGCTAGAAAACAGCGATAATAAATTATAATCACTTGCAGAATTGAGCGATAGCGATTTGTGGGGAAATACGTCATAAAAAAATAAAAGTAATGACAGCGACAATTCTGCAACTGAGCAAATTTCAGTGATTTTGATTTGATTACATTAGTGAATAATTTTTATTATAATTACATTATTATTTGTTATAATTATTTATAGTTATTTATTATATTATAATTTTATGATTTTGTGTTTCAAACTTTATCATACCAGAGATGTTTACTAGACTATTGTTTGGACAAATTTAAGTGAGTTATTCCTAAAAATTGCAGGCCTACAGTATAAAACGCAGAATTTCCATGCAAAATAATTGTACCGCTTTTGGTACGTAATTCCAGACAGAATCATACCGCCAGGGAGGTTAATCATCAACCATCTGAGTTGCTAAATGCTGTATCTTCATTAAATGTAACTATATTGCTACATTTTGAGGCGCCTCTCTTCTCTTTTATACTCAATTGTGACATACTCTTAGGCCGCATACACACGAGGAGACATGTTCGCTGAAACTGGTCTGCAGACCAGTTTCCGCGGACATGTCCGATCGTGTGTACAGCCTAGCGGACAGGTTTCCAGCGGACAAAAGTTTCTAAGCATGCTGAGAAACTTGTCCGCTGGAAACATGTCTGTCGGACATGTCCGCTGGTTAGTACGTCTAACCAGTGGACCGAAATCCCGCGCATGCGTCGAATTGATTTTGACGCATGCGTGGAAGCATTGAACTTCCTGGTTTGAGGACGTCGGCGTTCTCTGTCCACGGGGATTTTGGTCTGATGGTGTGTACACACATCAGACCAAAATATCCCAGGAGACATGTCCGATGAAAACGGTCCGCGAACCGTTTTCATCCGACATGTCTCCTCGTGTGTACAGGGCCTTATATCAAGACATCACTAGTATAGCAAGTCAAAATGTATTTAAAAATGTTGCTTGTCTTGAAAAACGCTCTCAAACCAAGTTAATCTTCAACCAAGGTTTTACTGTACTAGGATCAGATTTGGAGTGGGAAGATGGAAAGAGGGGGGTGTCCTTGGAGTATTCATGTATGAGCTTGCAATAATTGAAAACCAGCTAATAAGAGGCCCAGGTGCTCAGAACATTATCTGGTAAATCTCAAACTTAAAAGAAAACTATAAGATTTTACCTCTCCAAGTTGTAAGGATAGATGGTGGTAACCC
This sequence comes from Rana kukunoris, assembly GCA_029574335.1. Taxonomy (NCBI): domain Eukaryota; kingdom Metazoa; phylum Chordata; class Amphibia; order Anura; family Ranidae; genus Rana; species Rana kukunoris. The sequence goes on from CM056050.1 coordinate 511,106,134, forward strand.
AAGCTGGAAGACTAGATGGTGGTATGCCAAGCAGCAAGGATAAATGGTGGCAGACCAAGCTTCAAGGATAGAAGTTGCCTGACCAACTTCATGTTACAAAAAAAAGACAGCTAGCAAACCCTATATGGACTTTAAATTGCCAAAATGGGTTGAAACCCCTGGATAAGCAAGAGAGACAACATTTTTAGCAGTAGAGGTCAGCAATGGCAACCTGCGTATTTCACTAATTCATAATTATATTTCCTTCCCCGTAAACCTGTTGCCTTGTACCATCCTACTCCTACCAATTCTAGAATCACACCTAATTTACTAAAGAAGTTGATGTTCTTCACTGAAATAATTGTGTGACTATTAACTTTAAATTTCCAGTCATATGAAAAGCTTCTGCATATGATTAGGTATTTAAAGTATACATGAATTTGCATATTCACACATTTGTTTCAGTAGATTCTCAACTTCTTGTGAATATTTTATTATTTCAGTGGATGTTTCCTTTAACTCACATAGATCCCAATTGCAACCTATTGCTAATGATATTGCTTATGATATTAAAAGACCAAGATTGTCAAAATAGTTGAAACTACTGGATAAGTAAGAGAGCCAACATTGTTAGCAAGAGAGGTCAGCAATGGCAAAACTGTATATTTCACAAATTCGTATTTATACTCCCTGCTCCCCAAACCAACTGACTTGTGCTATCCTACCCCTACCAGTTGATTGGTTAAAACTAGTATCAGACTACTGAATAATAACACAAAGCAGCCAGGGCTTGAGGCGTAGAAGCAAGAACAGTTTGGCACATCTGTGATCCATAGGAGAAGTCCAGCCAATCGAGCTTTGGCTGGACTTCTCCTTTAATCAATGAATTTGATATGTTGTTTATGGATACAGGAAACCAGAAATGTATAAATATGCAGGGATCAGCCGTGGAGTCTTTATTTACCCACCTTGTTCAGCAGTGGATGCAGTGGATGAAGGCCACTTAAATTCCTTTTCCCACAATCTCCAGGGCTCCCACAATCCCTGTGACCCCTGAACACCTCCAAGGGGCATAAATCCAACTGTTTCCCACCCTTAGGTGCCCAGAGAGGCTACACCTGATGGGAAGCAGTTATTGGGCTAGCCATTAACAGGCAGATGGTCCATCTTATGCAGGCCACCAAATGAGAACACAAAAGTATATAGTTTCATCTTATGTCCCAATCACTGCTGTGAGCACTGTGAGCACTGTGATAGGACACAAAATACTGTATTTTAAATGTCCCTTTATCTACAGCCACATCATAGTACACCCAGTTTGGGACTTCTGCTGCTACCTGGACATCCAGACAAGAGACTCCTTCCATCTCCCCTGTGTGGTCCACCACCTGGGCCACCAGCTAGAGCTTCTCTTGTGATAGAAGAGTTACCCTCGCAGGGAACTACAGGTAGCTGTGTTTGAAATAGTCTGAATTGTACTGTGCAGTCTATTGTTGGTAATTTCTTCCTATACAGTACTCTGTTTTGTTAGATACTACTATACTTGTCTGTATTGTGCCACCACCCAACAATCCCTTTTGTGCTTTGTCTAATGCTTGTTACATACCCCTTTATCGTTTTATTGGTATTGTCAATTTATCTTACATTCATACAGTAAACCTCAGGTTGTACATTACTGTTTGTCTGATCTTTTGGCAGTTACCTCTACAAAACAAATGTACGCCCAGTTTTATAAAGTATGCGTTTATAGGCTATGAACGTGCATGTCTACAAGCATCATAAGAAAAACAAGACAGACCTTTTGGCAGACAAATTGCTGCCAAATGTCCAATCTCCATCTAAGGTATATAACCAGATTTAAAATGAAGATAAAAAGTAAAGATTTTTTGATTATATTAATATAAAACACTATCTCAGATCCAAGTTTATTGTGTCACACTTGAACTCTGTAACTCTCTTATCTGGCTATCTCTTTTTCTCATAGTTAGCTAGGGCAAATACATCAACTGGCCTGTATTCCGCTCCTCGTTTATTATAATTAGTGGTTTTTATTCATGTAAAATCAAGGCACAAAAAAATCAAATACATATTCTGGAAGTATTTTTTCTGGCACAGCATGAGTAAAATTGGCAGATTGCAATAAACATTAACAGTAATAACATTCTCTATATATGGAACACTGAATGACTCAGCCTAAAAGATATCTTTTGCTATTAAATGTGACAGGGAACTTAAAACAGTAAGTTTTAAGTCAGATATATAAATCTATGAGATTGCGCATCTGCACATCATTATATTGATTGCATGTGTTTCCACACTAAAGTAAACAGACATTCTCCAACAAACAAAATATATTTGGTGGTTGTAGGTGGGTCTTCACTAGACATGTGCAGACTGGAATATTTAGTTTTGTTTTTTAGTTTTCGTCCAGAAAATAAATTTATTTAGTTACTCCCGAAAATCGTTTTGATTTATTTTGTTTTCGTCTGGAAAGTTTTCGTCCGAAAACAACGATTTTCAATGACTTTGTCGAATTTAACGACGGAAATTCGACAAAGAATTGAAAATCGTCGTTCTGAATACAGGGAATATACCTATTCCCTGTATTCAGAACGACGATTTTCGATGACTTTGTGAAATTGAAAGATGGAAATTCGACAAAGCATCGAAAATCGTCGTTCTGAATACAGTGAATATACCTATTTACTGTATTCAGAACGACTATTTTCGATGACTTTGTGAAATCGAACGACGGAAATTCGACAAAGCATCGAAAATCGTCGGATCTGAACGAAAACGAAAATAAAGCATTTTTTATGTCGGATCTTTCGGTTTTCGTTTCTTGCACTTTCGTTTTCGTTCGTTAAAACGATAACGAAAATACCCAATTTTTGGACGAAAATGCATTCTAACGAAAACGAATGCACATGTCTAGTCTTCACTTCTTTTTTCAGGCCACTCTCTTGCAATTGAGCCCCCCTACCATTTATTTGTCATTTAACCACTTAAAGACCCCCGCACGCACATATACGGCCACAACATGGCTCGTACAGGCACAAGGGCGTAAATTTACGTCCCCGCCTGAGTGCGGTTCGGGGGTCCCATCGGGACCCCCTCCGCGGCGTGCGGGGGTCTCCCTACCTCTGGGAGCGATCCGGGATCTGCGGGCGGATGTCCGTGTTTTCCGCCCCCCCCGCGATCGCTCCCAGCCAATGGGAGCGCGCTCCCAGCCTGTCACTTCCTCCTCCTGTGTTTACACAGGAAGGAGGAAATGATGTATTCTCTCATCGCAGCGCTGTTTCCCAGCGCTGCTGATGAGAGAAGACATGACAAGTAAGTGTGCACCAACACAACACTGACACACACTCACATAGGCATATTAACCCCTTGTGATCGCCCCCCCCACCCCCCTGTCACAGTGTTACTGAATGCAGTGATTTAATCACTGCATTTAGTGTCAGTGTGACAGGCACTGTAAAAAAACAGTTAGTGTTAGGTTCAGGATAGCCCCCCCACCCCCCCTAATAAAGTTTTAACCCCCTGATCACCGCCCTAGTTAACCCTTTCACTCCCTATTGCCAGCGTCACTAAGCGATCATTTTTCTGATCGCTGTATTAGTGTCGCTGTTCCCGCTAGGTAGCTATTTTTTTTTATTGCGATTTTTTTTTTTTACTAAAGACATGTGGCTAAATAAATTTTGGCCTAAATGTTTGACTAAAATTTAGTTTATTTGATTTTTTTTTAACAAAAAGTAAAAAATAGTGTTTTTTTTTCAAAAATGTCGCTCTATTTTTGTATATAGCGCAAAAAATAAAAATCGCAGAGGTGATCAAATACCACCAAAAGAAAGCTCTATTTGTGGGAAGAAAAGGACGCAAATTTTGTTTGGGAGCCACGTCGCACGACCGCGCAATTGTCTGTTAAAGCGACGCAGTGCCGAATCGCAAAAACACCTTGGGTCATTTACCAGCGTATTGGTCCGGGTCTTAAGTGGTTAAAGTGTAGAATCTATCATTGTACAATCACATAGTCATCTGACTTTGTAATTGCAGAACTAAAAAATTCTCCCTGTGGTAGTGCCACTCAGGTCCCACAAAAATAAGGAGCAAGCAAAGTCAATCAACTGTTAAAAACTACAAAACAAAACCTCGGTATTAATTTTAAAGTGTTAGTTAACCCAAAATTAAAAGTTTTATATATTTAAGTGTACCCGTCATTACATGTGGTGGCTGCATCCGTTTTTTCTTTAGGCCTTTATGCCTTTTTCCCATATTTTTTCACCTGGTGATCTGGCCACTAACACACCTCTGGATGAATGAGCACATAGGGGCACCTTTGAATAGCAGCTTTGTCTGTTTGAGACCAGGGGGGCATTAGATAGACTAGCAGATTTAAATACACACACACAAAAAAAAAATAAGAAAGCCAAACTCCAGCTAACACTTTATAAGCAGTTACAGCAACCGTTTTTTTTTCTCTGTGGGATAAAGGTTTTGCATAAATTAATAAAAGTTGAACATTGTAAGCAACTCTTCTAATATTAGATGGTTTGTCTCATCTCTATAACTGATACATTCTGCTGTAGAGCTTATTCTTTTGAAAAACAACAGACTTACTGGCTGGTGGACAAATAAAATAGAACAAAGAAAGCCTAAAAAAGAAAATAAATGCATGCCATCACATCTAGGAAATATAAGCTTCGAACGCACACTAGCTTCTCAGAAAGGAGCGGCAAACGTAGGCTGAGTGCTGAATTGCTGGATAGACTTAGGGCCGGTCTAACGGCACCTCTAAATGTGCGTGCATACATATTATTTATGGAAAAAGGGCGATGGGGGTGGTGGCGCTGCCTGACCCTGAACGGTACCTGTTGAAGATCTCCAAAAGGATTGACTATGATAGGATGCTGTAATTATATGTATATAATATTAACATCCATGATAATATATAAACGTAGAACTCCTAGTGCATGTGAACAGTAAGGATGGGCCTGTAATCCCTACTCGGTGATTAACAATATAGGCTCCCAAAGAAGGCTTAGGTGTAATAGGTAAAGTAAATTAATGTGATGCTGCCTATGTATATAATATATACATATAATTACAGCATCCTATCATAGTCAATACTTTTGGAGATCTTCCACAGGTACCCTTCAGGGTCAGGCAGCGCCACCACCCCCATCTACCTTTTTCCTCTTTTGCTTTAGTTTCTCCTTTTGGGGATTCTATTAAGGGGGGGGGGGGGGGCAGCAGCTTTTTCTTATTATTATCCTAAGTGCAGGATTACATTTAGGCTTCATTTCCATGGACGTTTTTACAGCCACTTTTCTGAGCGTTTTTTACAGCTTAAAAACAGCTCTCCATGTTAGTTTATGGCCTCATGCCCACAATGACGTTTTTGAGCTGTAGATGGCTGAGCCGTTTTTAAGCTGCAAAAAAAAACCAGGACCAGTGCGTTCTGAAGCTCCAGCAATAGAGCTGTAAAAACGCCAGACGTTAAAAACGCTCAAAAACTTGAAAAAACCTGCCGCGTTTTTGAGCTCCAGCTCAAAAAAAAACATCGACAGGCGTTTTTAAGCTGTAAAAAAGGCTAAAAAAAGTGGCTGTAAAAACGTCCATGGAAATGAAGCCTAAGGCCGTGTACACACGACCAAATAGATTTGTTCAAATCGGTCGGGCCGACCGATTTGAACAAATCTGTCTGCTGCCGTTTTGGTTTGCTCGCGTGTACACACGAGCAAACCAAAATCCCCGCCAGCAGACGGCTGACGTGTCTGTGACGTGGCGGTGACGTTGACGCCGCCACGTCACCGCACCAGGAAGTAAAACACTTCCGCGCATGCGTCAAAACCATTCGACACGTGTGTGAGAAGACATGTCTGCTGGTTAGCGTACTAACCAGCAGACATGTCGGGCGGACGGGTTCCCAGCCGACAGATTGGAAAGCATGCTTTCCAATCTGTCGGCTGGCCAAATCTGTCGGCTCGTCCGTACACACGATTGAATCTGTCTGCTGGGACGGTCGGGCCTACCGTTTCCAGCAGATAGATTTGATTGTGTGTACGCGGCCTTATATGTTTATACGTATTATTTATGTTTTTTTACAGTTTAATAAATGTCTGGAATATTGCGCAATGATGGCCATTTATTTTGCACGGATGCATGAGAGGGGGATCTGGTGAAGGTATACAAAGGAATATCGCTGTATCTGCTGGGGTATCTTCAGAATAACCCATACAGAGATTTCAAAGACCCATTTATTGATCAGGCTCTTATTATACCGCTATTTTGTGAGTGCAACTTTCGGAAGGCGGTGGCGTATTGGGTGAATTATAACTATATAATGCATTGCTGGCACAGAGAAACTTCTTTTAAAGGACTGTCATTGGAACGATACATTATTTTTTTCCAGGTACATGTTACTGTGGTGTTGGACAATTTAGAAATTGACTCTATATTGTTTGTTGTATATTATGTTGATTGGAACACAAAATATTTGCAAATAGGTTGGCGCGTTATCTATATATATGACTTAACTTTTGTCTGCAGAAAACTTTGAGTCATTTGTGTTTTTTTAGCACAACTGTATTCAAAATTGATTCCCAATATTTTTTGTCTACAGGTTTACTGTAAGGGGAAGCTATAAATGTTTTTAGACACCTAAAATGGCATATGTAATTCAGTTATTATGCTTCTCTACACGTTTTAATTACAACAAGCATGATAGAACATATTTTGTAAGTATTGTTTGTGATGTGATGTAGCTGTAAGATTGACGAAGATTTCATTTTATCTTGTATTTCCTTAGTGGTGATGTGCCAACAGTTCTTCAGACCATGGAGACCATAGATCTTAGATTATTATTGCCCACTTTTTTTGGTATGAGCAGATAAAGACTGGGGCCCAGATTCACGGAGCGATTACGCCTGCGCAACTGGAAATGTGCGCGTGCGTTTCGATGCACGGCACCCCCAGAACGAGATACGCAAAAAATCTACTTTTTTTTGTTCCGCGTAATTTCGTTAGACTGGCGCATCCGTCCGCGCAAAAGTGCGCTAGACAGACCATTGATTTGTTAGTCAAATATGCTAATGAGGGACTTACGGGGATCCACAAAAGAAGGTTGGGGCAGCGCAGGCGACGCAGTGTGCGCAACAGCAAAATGTCCTGTCTAAAATTAGACCATATAAAAGCTGGTCTAAAAAGAGAAAAAAAGTCTACTTGTTAGATAAAGCAACACTGTTAGTGAGGAGCTCAGCAGTCACACGTGTTGCACAACAATCTGTATGCCAACATGCCAGTGGCATCGTCGCACATAGCTATACTACTGACTTTAGATGAACAAAGAAGGATGAGGGCACGGAGGATGGCACGGAGGATGGCACGGGAGAGGATATACCGCACCCGCATAGACCTGTTTGGCATGAGTGATTCTGAGGTGTTTCGCATCTTCAGATTCACCCCTCATGTCATCCTGGAATTAACCACAACCCTGCAGGAGGACATCACCAGCCCAACACACCGCTCACATGCAGTGCAGCCACTGGTCAAGGTCATGGCAACACTCCATGTCCTTGCCAGTGGCTCTTTTCAGCATACAAGTGGAGTGGTGGCTGGGATGTCACAATCCTCCATGAGCAGATGTGTGCACCAGGTTGTCCCTGCAATCCTCAGATGCATGGCCAACCAAATCATCAAACCCACCACTGAGGAGCTGCGACTGAAGGCAATGACAGATTTCTACAGAATTGCCAGATTCCCACGCACTGTGGGGGTCATTGATTGCACACATGTGGCACTCCAGCCCCCCCAGGAGACAGAGCACATGTACCGCAATCGGAAGCATTGGCATTCCATCAACTTACAGGTGATAGTCGATGCCCAAGGCCTCATATGACACGTCCGTGCCAAACACCCAGGGTCCAGCCATGACAGCTACATATACAATCAATGCCACATCCGAATGGAATTCGATCAGAACGTGTATGGGGACACCTGGCTGGTTGGTGAGTGACATGGGAGTCAGGCATGACTATCCCCTCCCATGATGCACACATCACAAGGGGCACATGCATGACTAACATCCTCCTGTCTTTTCCCTTACAGGTGACTCTGCATATCCACTGGGACCCCATCTCATGACTCCTATCCGGAACCCCCAAACCCCAGGAGAGGAAAGATACAATCAAGCACATGCCCAAACACGAGCAGTGGTGGAGCGCACCTTTGGCCTACTAAAGTCACGTTTCCAATGCCTGGATAAGTCTGGGGGTACCCTCTTGTATTCCCCAAAATTTGTGTGCCAGATCATCGGTGCATGTTGCATGCTGCACAACTTCGCAGAAAGAAAGGGCCTGCAGATTGGCCTACGTGATGACCTGACCCCTGAACCAGACAATCCCCCCCTAACCGAGGCTACCCCGTCTTCTGAGGGTAGAGCAGCCAGGAGACAGTTCACATTGGGCATCTTTGCACGTTAAACACACACATTAATCATGGCACAATGAGAATGCATGCATGCATGCACAACACTGTGGTCCCTAGCACACACACCCCACATCCACATCAAATTGGATTGGCACCAGTCCACCATGCAGGACTTGTGAGCAGCAACGCCACGCCAAGGCTCCAATTATGTCACTGTACATTCATACACCATTCACACGGACCTGGGGATCACTTCTCCCTGGTCCTGGGGAACCCTTCTCCACCAAAATTGAGGGTGACACCCCTTTTCCGGCAGGAATGTCACCCCCACATTCAAACAGCATTCACAACCCAAAAAAAAAAAATACCTGCAAAAGCAAAAATTTTCCAGCAAAAAAAAAAAAAAAAAGGGGAAAAAAATATTAATGCCCTTTACGTGAGCCACGCCTGGGGCGCCCCCGGCCACGGCCCCGGCTTCTCAGGGGAGACTCATGGGGAGGGGTAAAACCGGGGAAGGAGGAGCAGCCCCTGATCTCTGCCCACCTGGCGGCCTGCCCTCCAAGGCCACGGCTATTCTGTCCAGGGCAGCACCAAGTGTTGCCGTGTTGGCCTGGATAGCCTGGGTAAGGGCCCTCACATCCTGTCCAACGCCTGCTGATGTAGTCTGCAGGTCGTTTAGGCAGGTTGTAAAAGCCCAGGAGTGGGAGACCAGGTTCCCCAGCGTATCCTTGATGAAGGACAGGCTCTCCTCCATCCGCACCAATGTCTGGCTGACCTGTCCCAGATGGCGGGTCTGAAGGGCCTGGTCCCTTCTCAGAGTGGCGGGCAGGAGATCGGCCAACCCCCTGGTGTTCTGGGATTAAATCCTGCCTCCAGCTGATGCTTGTGGCCGGGGAGAAGGGGAGGCCCTTGGGAGGGGAGCCATGTTGGGGGAGGAGGGGGGGGGCTCCCCCTTAGGGAGGGCTGCCTGCTGCCAGCCAGAGGGGAAGAGTCCTCAAAAACCAAACGTCCAGTGCCTGACATGGACTCCTCCTCCTCATGATTTTCCTCCTCCTCATGATTCTCCTCCTCCTCTTGAACCTCCTCCGCGGACTCCGGCCTTGTTGGGGGGGCCTCATTAGGCTGCTGTCCTGGGGTTGGTGCGGTCAGGCCAGATGGCCCTGCACCCTCCTGCACATCTGTGGATGACACAAAACATTCACAGGTTGGAGGATCCACACACTTGCCACATATTCCCTTTGACCCCCTCCCCCACACATGCTACACACCTGATATTAAAAAAAATACTTACCTGGCACCACGGGCTCCGGACTTGAGTCAAAGCCGGGCAGGCCCTCAACTTCATGCCGATGAAAGGTCAGGGCCACCGCACGCTCCTCCGCTGTCAGCCTAATACGGCATGGTGGGCCCCCTCCTGTGCCCCTGGCATGGGCATGCATTCTGGCCAGCTTCTGTTTGACCAGACGCCGGAGGTCATTGATTTTTTTTGTCAATCCCAGACCGGGTCCGTGTCTCCCCCTGCCCCGCTGAATTGACCTGCTCAGTGATCCTATCCAAAATCTCCCTCCTCCTGGCCGGGGTGGTGTTGGCACTGTCCGGGCCGTGGAGGAAACGCCCATACTCGCTAATGGCCCGGGCAAGAATTTGTTTTTCCCCAACTGTAAAATTGAGCTTTCGTTTTCTCTCTGTCATACTTCCAAAAAAACTCACTCCCAGTCAACAAAATTCACTCACAAAAACAAGCACAACCAATCAAGCAAGAACACACACAAAGAGAAAACTACTCAGCAAGAAACAGTCACAAAAAAAACAGCAAAAAAACAGCAGGAAAACAAACGAACAGAAATATATCAATCAAACAAACAGTCTCTCAAACACTTATCAAAAAACACTTTCAAAGATCTACTAACAAACACTTGATCACACAGAACACTAATCTGACAACTACAAAACACACCGCAACGAACAACAGGACAAAAGCACTTGGTTAAATGGGAAGGGACAAAGGGATGTACTTTTGCAATGCAAGTGCGTTTGTGTGTGTCTATTTATGCTGTTTGCGTAGTTCACAACGTTGCCCTAGTCCAGGGGTGTCAAACTGGCGGCCCTCCAGCTGTTCCGAAACTACAAGTCCCATCATGCCTCTGCCTGCGGGAGTCATGCTTGTAACTGTTAGCCTTGCAATGCCTCATGGGACTTGTAGTTTTGCAACAGCTGGAGGGCCACCAGTTTGACACCCCTGCCCTAGTCCATTTCCAATTTCACTAATTACGCCGCTCCCGAGTTGTGAGCATGCGCACAGCGGAGCTGACCATGGTCTCCTTCAAGCGTGCATGCGCGAGCCGGCCGGCCCTTCATTTGCATGGGGTCACGGCTCATTTCAATGTAACCCGCCCACGTCCTTCCTAATTTGTATTACTCCACCTTACGCCTCTGAAAAAATGTTACGCATGCGCAAATTCCTGCGCAAAAGCTACGAGAATAGGGTGATTACGCGGCAAAATTGTGCAAGTCTAACGTAAAGGTGGTGCGCTACGCCGGTCCAATAATGCGCAGATGTACCTGAATCTGGGCCTGGGTTTTCAGTTTCAGATTTTTATTGTAACAGGCAAATTTGGAAAAGCTTTACTGAAGGTGCAAATTCCAGTCTATAGCCTAGCAGTAAACAAATAAATGCAGTGTGAAGGAGCTCCTCCATCCAATTTAGGAGATAATTGGCAAGAAACCAAGGAGCATGTGCCTCTATAGCCAGCAATAAAAAAATTCAGGCATGCTGACCTGAGAAGTTTTTTTCTGATGTGCTTGTGCTATATCTTTTTTTCCTTTGCAGCATCTGTGTCGGAACAATTGTCAGTCTTTCACTCTTCAGCCTTTTTAAATCTGTAGCTAGCTTGATAGACACCTATAGGTGCTGATACATAAGCCCACCAGCTTTTCTACCTGTAGTCAAATGAAAAGCTACAGTATTTTATTATATCTTTTTATGTGACAACCCTAATGAAATTATACTTTGTTACAATTTAAAGTAGTGAGTGTACAGCTTGTATAACCATGTAAATTTGCTGCCCCCTCAAAATAACTCAGCATACAGCCATTAATGTCTAAACCGCTGGCAACAAAAGTGAGTAACTTTTACACCCTTATTACACCCTAAGTGAAAATGTCCAAATTGGGCCCGAAGTGTAAAAATGTTGTGTGGCCACTATTATTTTCCAGCACTGCCTTAACCCTCTTGGGCATGGGGTCACCAGAGTTTAACAGGTTGCCACCGGAGTCCTCTTCACACTCCTCCATGATGACATCACAGAGCTGATGGATTTTAGAGACCTTGCGCTCCTCCACTTTTCATTTGAGGATGCCCCACAGATGCTCAATAGGGTTTAGGTCTGGAGACATGCTTGGCCAGTCCATCACCTTTATCCTCAGCTTCTTTAGCAAGGCAGTGGTCATCTTGGAGGTGTGTTTGGGGTTATCTTGTTGGAATACTGCCCTGCGGCCCAGTCTCCAAAGAGAGGGGATCATGCTCTGCTTCAGTATGTCACAGTACATGTTGGCATTCATGGTTCCCTCAATGAAATGTAGCTCCCCAGTGCTGGCAGCACTAATGCAGCCCCTGACTATGACACTCCCACCACCATGCTTGACTGTAGGCAAGACACACTTGTGTTTGTACTCCTCACCTGGTTCCCGCCACACATGCTTGACACCATCTGAACCAAATAAAGTTTATCTTGGTCTCATCAGACCACAGGACAAGGTTCCAGTAAACAATGTTCTTAGTCTGCTTGTCTTCAGCAAACTGTTTGCAGGTTTTCTTGTGCATCATTTCTTTAGAAGCCTCCTTCTGGGACGACCAAGGCAGACCATTTTGATGCAGTGTGCTGCGTATGGTCTAAGCACTGACAGGCTGACCCCCCACCCCTTCAATCACTGCTGGCAGCACTCTTATTCTATTTCCCAAAAACAACCTCTGAATATGACGCTGAACATGTGCACTCAACTTCTTTGGTCGACCATGGTGTGGCCTGTTCTAAATAGAACCTGTCCTGTTAAACCGCTGTATGATCTTGTCCACCATGTTGCAATTCAGTTTCAAGGTCTTCTTATAGCCTGGGCCATCTCTATGTAGAGAAACAATTCTTTTTTCAGATCCTCAGAGAGTTTTTATCCATGAGGTGCTATGTTAAACTTCCAGTGACCAGTATGACAGAGTGAGAGCAATAACACCAAATTTAACACACCTGCTCCCCATTCACACCTGAGACACTAAAGAGTCACATGACACTGGGGAGGTAAAATGGCTAATTGGGCCCAATTTAGACATTATCACTTAGGGGTGTACTCACTTTTGTTGCCAGCAATTTAGACATTAATGGCTGTGTGTTGAGTTGTGTTGAGAGGACAGCAAATTTACACTGTTATACAAGCTGTACAACACTCACTACTTTACATTGTAAAGTGTAATTTCTTCAGTTTTGTCACATGAAAAGTTATAATAAAATATTTACAAAAATGTGAGGGGCGTGCTAACTTTTGTGAGATGCTGTATAAACTAATCCCATCAGTTTCCAGTTCCATCACAGTCAGTGAACAGTTATTAGGAAATCTATCTCTTACTAATCATTTTTTATGAAGAACCTAATAGAAATCTAGGGCCAGATTCAGGAACAGTTAGGCTGGCGGATCCAGTGATCCGCCAGCCTAACTGTGACTTTGAGCCGGCGTTTCTGTTTTCTGTAACCAGAAAACAAGAAACGCCGGGTTGAAGCTCCGATGCGAGCAGCGTAACTGAGTTTCGCCATCGCATCGTTACTTCAACTTAAAAATGGCGCCGGGGGCGTTCCTGCCGATTTACGCTCAAAAAATATGTTAATGAGCGGAAATCGGCAATTCACGATCGAATTCCGGCGCGACGCAATGACGGTACGACGTTTCCGGACGGGATACGCGGCGCATAGGTATACCTACATGGGGTTGGAGTATCCTATGTTAGGTATAGGCGTCGTCATCGCGTCGGGAAAAAAATAAATCACGTCGCTTGCGTAAAAAGTTCATGAATGGGAATGTGACGTCATTGACGTTCATTCACAGAATTTGGAGCATGCGCACGGGGATGTTTGGACACTCGACGCATGCGCAGTACGTTGGCGGCGGGATCGCGCTTAGTTAGAATACTACACGCCCCGTACCCGCCCAATTTGAATTCCGCCGGCTCATTTGCGATGCGCTGCTGCAACTTTAGGAGCAAGTGCTTCCTGAATAACAGCACTTGCTCCTAAAATTTCAGCAGCGTAACGCAAATGAGATGCGTTACTCCAGAGCAAAGATGCTCTGCTCTACCTGAATCTGGCTGCTAATGTTTGCTGACTGAAAACCATGGAAACCTTTTCCAAGTTCTGAAGCTTTTTTTTGGTCTAGAAGATTATTACACGCAGCATATGTAGATTGCATACTTTCTTGCTAATCTCTGTCAGCTGTACGCTTCTATTCTCGTAATCTATGGAATTAAAGTGTTTAATTTTCACCTCTCATATTTATTACAAATGTTAAACTGATCCAGTTTTGTTCCAACTTCCATAATGGAAAGTGTAAGTCTGTGGTCAATTCATTTATGTGTGAATTATTAGTTGGCTATTGGCAAATTTCATTCTCCGTGCCTGCTGTACATGTAAGCTTTCCATCAACATCCTTGAATTACCTCCAATATATCTGAAATAGACTTTATGGTTGCTAAACCACCTCTTACAAGTGATGGCACTAAAATTGAGAGGAACTGGCCTGATGCAGTTTGGTTGCATGGTTGCCTAATGTTAAAGCATATCTAAAACCAAATATATATATATATATTGCAGCTTATCAGTTTTTAAATGTTGTGGCTGCATGATCCTTTTTTCATGGTTTTTATTTTAATTTTCAAAGAGTCCAGTAACATGCTTTCTGTGCTAGGGTGACAGCACCAACTTACCCTACTATGGGCCAGATTCTCAAAAGAGATACGACGGTGTATCGCAGGAAACACCGTCGTATCTCTGTTTTTTTTACTGGGTATCTATGCGTGTGATTCATAGAATCACTTACGCATAGATACAGTGAAGATCCGACAGGTGTAAAACACTTACACCGTCGGATCGTAGATGTAATGACTTCGCTGGCCGCTAGGTGGCCTTTACGTTGATTTCTCATTTGCCTATGCAAATGAGCCTAATACGCCGAATCCCGAACGTTTTTACGCCGCCCCGTTGTTGTTTACGTAGTTTCCGTAAGCGCAAACCTACCCCTGCTATATGAGGGGTAGGTTTACGAAGTTTCGTCGTTGCCATGTTAAGAATGGCGTCGGGTCAGCGTCGTCTTTTTCCGTCGGTTACGTTGTTTTACTAAGTCGTTCGCGAATAGGGATTTGCGTAAACGACGCTCACGTCGGTTTCATTCGCGTTTTCCAACGTGAGTTGGAGCATGCGCACTGGGCTTTTTCTGCGCCCAGCGCATGCGCAGTTCTATCGACGCGGGGGCGCGCTTAATTTAAATAGAAGCCGCCCCTTTTGAATTACGCGGCTTTACGCCGAGCCATTTACACTACGCAGCCGCAACTTACGGAGCAAGTGCTTGGAGAATACGGCACTTGCTCTGTTAAGTTGCGGCGGCGTAACGCCATCGGCCATTCTACGTGAATCTGGCCCTATATCTGTATAGGAGCAGCATTGTCACCCTAGTCTGCCTTCCTGATTCGGACTAAAAACACTTAATTCTCTCATCATAACCATTACTTTGGAGGGAGGGGGAAGTTGTGGTTTACAAACGATATTTTATTTGAGCTAAGAAAATAGACTGTTTGAGATTTTGCTTCAGTGTATAGGAATTTACAATGGCACTAAATTTCTGACAGGTATTTTCTGTACTTACAGAAATGTACTTAGTGCAACATAAGAAAACGAATGTGGCCACCAAATTTAAGCCCCTGTAACCTACAATATATTTTATTTTAGATTATAGGTTTGGATATCTTTTAATTTAGCATGTGTTTATTTCATTACAGAACACATAAACAATATAAGTGTATAGAGAAAACTGGGACTTGACTTTTTAGTACGGAAACATTTATTAAAGTAGTCACATTGATTAAGGTGTATACATCTGAACAATGTTTGTTGCTGAACATGTGTGATTATATGTACGCTTTGTGAACATGGTACATGAGGAGGGTACCTGTCATCAGGGCTGTAAACTATGAGGCCTGGTTCACACCTATGCATTTTTTAGTTTCAGTTTTGCAGAAACACACTACATTCCATTTAACATGGTTTCCTATGGGTCACGTTCAAATCTGTGCATTTTATAGAAAGAGCCAGGGACTTTTTTCTGTTTTTTTGGTTCCACAGACTTCAATGGAATAAAAACGTGCATTGAAAAACACAAAATGCATCTGGGATATGCAAACTGCAACCTGCATAGGTGTGAGCCAGGCCTTACTAATTACAGGTGGTTGGTGTTGAGTATTAAATTGCAGACATCATGACCAACACCCTGAAAATCTTAATGTGGGCACTTCAGCCTTACAACAAATGCTAGCTTTAGGTTGCCTGGTTCTAAGTGGTTACTCACACCAGATGTGTGTCCAGCAAGGTCAAAATACATTGACTTAACAAAATATATTGTTTCTAACAAAGGCTGTTCACACCGACATCCCTGCATGCTGTATCTTCAGTGTGTTTAGCTGCAGCTTACAATTAAAGTCACTCAAATTGAAACTTTTGAAAATGCAATTCATCCAAAACATGTTTCTTATCAGCCGTTGGATGATACCATGGAGTTTTATAATCATTTACTGTGAGTTATACTGTCACCTCTCGGAGGGGTAGAAAACTGAAGCCCACCCTCTAGAAGCCATACCCCCAATTCCCTTTTCTGCTCAGCTATGCTTAGTGTGATTTAAAAGGGAAGGTTCCTGCTATTTCTTTCCTATTCAACTCTACCAGCATAGTAAGGGCTTCTTTGGATTTTTGTCTTCTGGCTTATGTGTCTCAAGTTTGTAAAGATGAAATCTAAGTTTTGGCAAACTCCTTCATCAAATTCCTCAACGTGGATATATATGCGTTGGTGGATGCCTGTTTTGATTGAAGGTGTTGCATGCAGCTTTGTAATCTCCCAGATTTTGTTTTTGTGCTGTGGTTGCAACTGCCTAGCCCTCATTTTTTAACTGGTTAGGGAAATTTTGAAATCCCATAGTTCCTAAATATGAAATGCTTTGTCCCTTAATGGATGATAAAGAAAATTGAGTTTGCACTTTCTTTAACCACTTCCCAACGGCCGTACGACTTTGTACGGCCGAAGGGATGTCCTGAATCTCTAACAGGCCGTGTTTTTACGGCCTGCACTCCGCCAGTCCACTGGGGGGCGCGCGCGCCTGGCGGCGGTGCTCGTGCCCGCCGCATCGCTGACATGCCGATGCGCGTGCCTGGCGGCCGTGATGTCCACCAGGCACTCGGGATCGGCGGCTGCAGGGACAAGACGTGGATCTCTGTGTGTAAACACAGAGATCCATGTCCTGTCAGGGGAGAGAGGAGACCGACCTGTGTCCCTTGTACATAGGGACACAGCATCGGTCACCTCCCCCAGTCACCCCCCTCCCCCAACAGTTAGAACACAATTTAGGGTACACATTAACCCCTTCCTCACCCCCTAGTGTTTTTACCCCCTGTAATGCCAGTCACATTTATACAGTAATTAGTGCATATTTATAGCACTGATCGCTGTATAAATGTGAATGGCGCCAAAAATGTGTCAAAAGTGTCCGATGTCTCCGCCATAATGTCGCAGTCATGCAAAAAATGCTGATCGCCGCCATTAGTAGTAAAAAAATAAAATAATAAAAAAATAATAATAATTCTGTCCCCTATTTTGTAAGCACAATAACTTTTGCGCAAACCAGACGCTTATTGCGTTTTTATTTTTTTTACCAAAAATATGTAGAATAATACGTATCGCCTAGACTGAGAAAAAAAATGTTTTTTTTTTTTTAAATTGGGCTATTTATTACAGCAACAAGTAAAAAATATCGAGACTTCCGGTTCCGGCACCGCATGTAGAGGCAGCAAGCTCCGGAGGCTCCGCTCAGACCGCTAGGTAATCTGCATACAAAACCCCGGCACTGTTCCGGTTTCCCACAGCTCTGATTGCGGACCATGGAGCGATTCCTCACCCAGCCACGGACACTCAAAGATTCCGACGGTGCGGATGCCACATCGAAAGCCTCGGCCGCGTCCAATATGGCGGCCACCCCACAAGGTGCCTCTCCTCCACAGTGCGCCCAATCTCAACCAGCGCAGGGCAACACTGACCGAGGCATTCAGCTGAATGAGGACATGGACACTCTGGCTTCAGGCAGCATCGAGCAGGACAGCACGCATGAGAGCATTGCCAAAGCTGTGGCGGCTCTGCTCTCGCCCACCATCACAGCAGCTGTTGAACGGGCAGTTGCTGTAGGCATCCAGCAACTGCGTAAAGAGATTGGGGAACATTCCCTGCGTCTGACCACTGCAGAACAGCGCATTTCTTCTTTGGAAGATGACCAGTACAATATGAGCGGTGCACTGGAGCGGTTCGCACAAGACCAACAACACCTCCATGATCGCATGGAGGACCTGGAGAACCGTTCCAGGAGAAATAACTTGAGGATCATAGGCCTCCCGGAGTCCTACAAGCCGGGCACTCTGCTGGACATATGTTCCGCCGCCCTCCCTGAGTCCCTGTGCCTGAGTAGGAGGTTTGTGGTGGAAAGGGCTCACCGTATTGGCGCAATGTCTGAGGATTGTACTCGCCCCAGGCCAGTGATTGCAAGGTACTTGAACTATGCTGATCGTATGGATGTCTTGCAGAGCTTCCGTAAAGCCCGCGCAGCTGAGTTTGAGGGCCATAAGCTGTTAATTTTTGCTGACTACTCTGCGGGGGTCTCTCGCAATGCAAAGAGTTCCAGCCGGTGTGCGCGGAGCTGCACAAGAGGGGGATTCATTTCACACTGGCATACCCTGCTATCCTCCGGTTACAGGCCCCGAATGGAGATCAACTCATGCTCCAATCTCTAGACAAAGCTCGTGCTTATCTCCAGTCACTCGCGGTCGATCGGGGGTCGTCTGACTCGTATGCCGACAGAGCTAAACAAGGCCCCAGGGATCAGAGAAGCCCTAGGAAGGACCCGCCTAAACGTCTTAAACCTACATTCGCTCAAGACCACCAAGAATCTGGCTGATTCCAAACGTTTCTTTTTTTTTTTTCTTTTCTTTCTTTTTTCTTGTTTGTCCCTGATCTAGGTTTGGGGGAGCCGGCCTGCCTTGTTTGCTTCCTCGACAGCCTTATGCTTTCCGGGATACGGGACGGCATGAGGGGTTAAGCCTCTCGGCCGGGGTACTGCCCCCTGACATGAAGCCACGGGCTGCTTACCGCCTTCATAGATTAGTTTTACTGGCTTCCGTCTTTGCCTATGCTCACATGAGAACTGTCATGGGCATGAATGTTCCTTCTGATGGCTCACGCAAATTGTATATTTTAAGTTTTCTTTGTTATAGTACCTCATATGCGTTAAGGTCCCCTGGTAGGAGGATCGTCATGCATTCCCATAGCTGGGCTTCCTCTTGACGGTATGTGTACTCGGGGACCCCCCCATTGGTGGCCATCTCCCCCTTGTTCTTTCACATGGCCGACCTTGCGAGAAGATATGGTCTCCTCTTCTCCATTCAAGGGTTGTATGATTACCTTTATTGAGTTAGGGGCATCCACTGACATCTGAAGTGTGGGTACATTTGGGTCTTTTTGCTATCCCCTCTCCTGTGACTGCAATCTACTTGCTCGATCTTAACCTCTCCTCTCTACCCCCCCTCCCCCTACCCCCCCCTTCCCATCCCCCCTCTCCTTCCCCTCCCTTCTCTCCTTTCCTGCTCTTCCTCCTCTCTTTCCTTCAGTGCGTTCCCTCGCCGTAGAGGATAGCTCTATTTATCTATTTATCTCTATTCTTCTGCGATGTGCATAATGTTCTATCTCATGTTTTGGGCTAGGGTTATACCAGCTGTTTCTGTTTGCTTTTTACCCGATTGTCCTATAGTGTTGTTCTAGATAATGTCGGTACTCTTTATATTTCTGTTATTTACTCTGCCCTCTTGTATTTCTTGTTTTAAAAAATAATAAAATGTTGTTTAAAAAAAAAATCGTTTTTTTTTTCAAAATTGTCGCTCTATTTTTGTTTATAGCGCAAAAAATAAAAACCGCAGAGGCAATCAAATACCCCCAAAAGTAAGATCTATTTGTGGGGAAAAAAGGACGCCAATTTTGTTTGGGAGCCACGTCGCACGACCGCGCAATTGTCAGTTAAAGTGATGCAGTGCCACAAGCTGAAATTTCACCTGGTCAGGAAGGGGTATATGTGCCCAGTAAGGAAGTGGTTAAATCCATTTAGGGATCTCCCATTAGAAGTAACAGCTTCTTTTTTTGTTGATTATTGTGTTTTCATATTCATACAGTTTTGCGACAACTAATACTAATATTTAGAGAAGCCTTAATACACAAGACGTTTTCACGTAAATATGTCTTCATGTATTTGAATTGCCTTTCAGACTTGATGAGCCCCCACAAAGTCTTGGATTGCAGGCATAATAGAATTTGTTAGAAAGAAATACACATCATGAGCTTATGTTAAATAGAAACGCATGATGATTCATGGCTGCTATCCAAAATACTGGCAATCACTGCCCTTAGCAAGTCTTTAATACGCATCCTGAAAATAACTATATCACTGAGTCTTTTTAGTTCTTCTCTTTTCAGAAGACGCTACTGTCGTTTAACATCATATAGGTTTAAAAAATTGATCAGACACTATAAGGTCTATTTTTGTGTTTTCCCATAAGATTCACACAACTTTCAGTCAATTGAATCCAATTAGAAAACAAGTGTGAATTTTGGGTAAAAGTTGTGTACATTTAGTATAACAAGATTCATGAATAGACCCCGATAATTCTACAGCCTGACATACCACCCACCAGTATGGATCAAATAATACTCCCCCATGCTAGGACTAGACTGTGAAAGAAAACAGCAGATATCTCATGAACCTTGGCTGTAAGAATATTAATCTGATTTTATCCTTCTGTTTTGAAGTCTTCCATAATATAGAATTGAATAAAAATGTTTATAATATAAACTTGCCCTACTTTTCTTCAGTGGTTTTAGGTTACGTTAACAAAGAACAATAAATAAATAGTAAAAGGTTCATTTATTAAAGGTTTGATTTTTATATCTTGCAAGTTATGTTTATGGGAAGTATGGATTACAACATTTCCTTTATATTAAGCTACTTTGGGCAATTTATAAAATGTTTCCAGTACAGAATCTACAACTACATTTTAAAATGTTGATTGTATGCATAGTATGTTGGCAATTTTTATGTGGCCTTAAAAATATACTAATGGGGACACAGCATTGTGTGATTTAAGTATGAATTATAAGATTCTTCTTCCTTTGTATAAATGTTAAAAATTCATATGAGATTCAAAGCTCATTATAATTCATAATGTCACATACCTCTGTGCACACATGCTTAGAAGAATAATTTTGCTATTAAGTCAACTTAAATATGTTTAAAGAGACCCCATCACCTTAAAGTGATGTAAATGATCACATTGTAAAACAACACAATTAGTTTAAAATAAAAATAAAAGGCTAAAATAATTTGTATAGATATAAAAAAAACATTATAAATACTCTTTTTCCTTTTTTATAAGTGATCAGACCTCTGTTCTCAGCTGCATAAGAGCTGGAGGAGGAGAAGCAGCAGCAGCACACTGAGCTTCCCAGTGAATAGCTGTACAGCAGGGGGATGTCTGGTTTAGTTGAAATCTGTTAACATTTTGTTTTGTTTATTTGTTTTCTAACAAATTCCAACAATTTCAGAACAATTAGAACATAGTTGTCCTTAACAACTATGAGCCATCATCTGTCAGTGGGCTTCCTCACTGACAGATATATATAAAAAATGCAGGCAATAGAAAAATGTTTAAAAAAAATGGCACAGGGCCCCCCTCAGTCCATACCAGGTCCTTGAGGTCTGGTATGGATTTTAATGGAAACCCAATGCCAAAAAAAAAAAAATGCCATGGGGTTCCCCCAAAATACATACCAGACCCTTATCTGAGCATGGGGCCTGGCAGGTCAGGAAAGAGGGGAACGACAACCGAGGGCTTCCCCTGCTCCTGAACCATACCAGGCCAAATGCCCTCGGCCCCCAACCCCATAGCACCTTGTCCCCATGTCGATGGGGACAAGGGCCTTTCCCTGACAACCCTGTGCTGTGGTTGTCGGGGTTTGTGGGTGAGGGAGCATATAGGAATCTGGAAGCACCCTTTAGCAAGATCTTGACCCCCCCTATGTGAATGGGTATCGGGTGCATCGTACCCATCACATGACGTCAGTTAACGTCAGAAGGGGGCAGAGCCACTGGGTGACATAACTGGGTGGCCCGCCCTTGCCTATTTTTCTATTTATATTCCCGGCATTCTTTATCTTTATATTCATCTGTCAGTGGGGAAGCCCGCTGACAGATGATGACTCATGGTTGTTAGGCCCCTTTCACATGGCGCTATACCCCTGGAATTGCCGCGAGTTGCGCCGGCTAGCGGTGCGGTATTAACCCCTGCTAGCGGCCGTGAAAGGGTTAATACCACCCGCAATGCGCCTCTATAGAGGCACATTGCAGGCGGTATTGCCATGGTCTCCCATTGTTTTCAATGGGAAGGATCGGTGAAGGAGCGGTATACATGCCGCTCCTCTCACCGCTCCAAAGATGCTGCTGACAGGAGATCCCACCAGCGCATCGCCTCAGTGTGAAAGCCCTCAGGCTTTCACATTGAGGTTGCTGGGGCAGGAGTTTTTCAGGTGGTATAGCAGCGCTTCACGGCCCGCTGCTTAACAACCATCTATTTCTTCACAAAGAATTCAAATCTGACGATCATTTTTCGACCAATCTGAATTCTAATTGTTCTGAAAAGTTGGAATTGGTTAGAAAATGTATATATATATATATATATATATATATATATATATATATATATATATATATACATATATTTTTTTTTTTTTTACGAAAACTAAACGAAATGTAACGGAACCAAAAACAAACTAAACTAATTCTAAAACTAAACTAAACAAATTCCATAACAAAATTAAATTAGTAGCATAACGAATCTATACAAAACTAAACATTTTTTTTTTATTCTGCACATGTCTTATCACCAATGGGCTGGTAATATATAGATTATTTTTCTACAAGCCATGGTACAATCATTACCTTCATACTCTCGAGATTCTTTACAACTGTTAGACATCCTCAAACATTACCACTGGAAACCCACTTACCTCTGGTTATATTTAAATGCCCAATCATTTTGCACTTCCATTCTCCACAAGCTTGGCCTCACAGCCCTCAGTTATTTTCTTTCCAAGGAATCTATTCTCAATCATGCACAGGCTTCTGTTTTGGAGTATAACTACTTCTCCTTTCAGAGAGATTTTCTTTCAATTTTGGGGGACAGCAATGGGCAAGTCATTTGTGCCCTGCTATGCCAATCTTACTGTTAGTTGGTAGGAGGAGTTGTTGAGAGAATGCCACCGATTCACCCCATACCACC
Source organism: Rana kukunoris (assembly GCA_029574335.1). Lineage (NCBI taxonomy): Eukaryota > Metazoa > Chordata > Amphibia > Anura > Ranidae > Rana > Rana kukunoris. The sequence continues at coordinate 511,129,206 of CM056050.1, forward strand.
AGTTACCCTTGGCATCCTGGAGCCTTTGTTGCTAAATGCTCGGTGGCTATCAACAGTCTCTGTGTACCTTTATGAATGAATGAATGAATGAAAAACTTATATAGCGCAGCACATGCGAACTTAATCGCCTCTGGGCGCTTGTTGTTCCTGTCTCCTTTGGTATCAAAAGAGATGAGTCTTGATCTTTCTCCTGAACGCTAAATGATTTTCCTCCAACCGAATACTGGTTGGCAAAGCGTTCCATAGTCTGGGACCTTGGACCGCGAATCTTCTTTCTCCCTTGGACTTGTAGTTGGCTTTCGGTATCTGTAGCAGTTTTTGATTGGTGGATCGCAGAACGCGATTGGGGTTATAAGCTTTTATTTTTTCGCATAGATAATGGGGAGCATTCCCATGGATACATCTATGCGTTAGACAGAGTGCTTTAAAAGTGACCCTGTCTTTTACTGGCAACCAGTGAAGTGCTCTCAGTGAAGGTGAGATTGATTCCCAAGGTTTTTTTCCAGTCACAAGTCTGGCGGCCGTGTTTTGAACGACTTGTAGACGAGCGATTTGGTACTTGGGGAGTCCGAGGTAAAGGGCACTTGCATAGTCCAGTCTGGAGTTTACAATTGCTCCCACCACGACCGCCAAGTCTTCCTTGGGAATAAAAGGAGTAAGCCTACGTAGTAGGCGCAGCAGATGGTGAGATCCGCTGACTACTGACCCTATTTGTGCGTCCATTGTCATGTAGGAGTCAAAGATGACCCCAAGACTTTTGACTTTGTCGCTAGGGGTGATGATTTTGCCCAGAATGGGCGGGGGGGTCCAGGTTGTTGCAGGTTGATTCATACACTTGGCGTGAAACAGGAGAAGTTCTGTTTTCGCTCCATTGAGTTTAAGATAACTCTTTGTCATCCAGTCCTCTATCAAAGAGAGGCATGTCTCTAGATTGAGGTGATGATCCTTTTTCTTGCAAATGCGGAAATACAGTTGCGTGTCGTCTGCATATGAGTGATAAAGCAGTTTTTGGCTGCTAATAATCTCAAAAAGAGGGCGAAGATAGATGTTGAATAACACCGGCGACAAAGGGGATCCTTGAGGGACTCCGCACGATAATGTGCGTTTCGCAGAAGTGAAGGGTCCCAGCTTCACTATTTGCGAACGGTTTTCCAAAAAAGAGGAGAACCAAGATAAATCGCCTTCTGCGACTCTGGCTACTTCAGATAGCCGAGTCAATAAGAGCTTGTGGTCTACTGTGTCGAAGGCTGCACTAAGGTCCAACAGAACCAGAAGACAAGATTCTCCTTCGTCTGCGGCCTCGAGAGCGTCGTCCCATATTTTGAGCAATGCGGTTTCCGTCCCGTGTCCAGGACGGAATCCCGATTGAAATGGGTCAAGTAGCTTGTGGGTATCTAGATGCTGTTGCAGCTGTTGTACCACTACTTTTTCCATTACCTTTGAGAGTACATTTAGGGCTGTTATTGGACGACAATGGAGTGGGTCCTTGGGGTCCAGGTTGGGTTTCTTCAAAATGGGTCGAATTATACCCTCCTTGAATTGGGAGGGCACTATGCCCTCCCTGAAAGATTGGTTGATAAGCTGCGTGATAGAAGGTGCCAGGATGTCGGCGCATTCCTTCAGCAGTTTAGTGGGGATGATATCATTCGGCGCGGTGCTGTTACGCAAAGTACCGATGATATTATTAGTGTCTTTGATAGAGATAGGTTCCAGCGTGAACTTACCTGGTTGTGATGAATTACTGCAGGTGTTGTGTATATAATTACAGGGAGGCTTGAGGGGAGAATTACTTTGCCGAATGCTTTGTCGGATCTTTTCGATTTTATTAATGAAGTAATCCGACAATTCATTGCAAAATTCTTGTGAGTCCGAATTGGGGGCTTCAAGACATCCTGGATTCATGGTCTGAGTGACCAGCTTGAAGAGTTCGCGTGGGCGATTAAGGGCGCTGTTAATAGCCTTAGAAAAATAGTTTTTCTTGGCTTTGAAGATTTCTTTATGGTATTTTCTTGTTGTTGCTTTGTAGACGCTGAGGTTCTCATCTGAAGAGCTTCTTTTCCAGGTGGCTTCCGCCCTTCTGCGCTCTTGCTTCAGTAACGCCAGTTGGTTGTTGAACCAGCTAGAGTTATTTTTCCGGATGCGGGTTTTGCGTTTCGGCGCTATTAAGTCGGCTGACTGTAATAGGGCTGTATTTATGGTATCCAGTGTTTCTTCAGCCGTTTGGTTCGGCTGAATTGTAATTATTTTCTTCCTTAACGTGGTTTTGAAGAGTTCCGAATGGAGCTTCTTCTGACATCTAGTCCAGTGTGCTGTCACTGGATTTGAAGTTTTAGTTAAGGGAGGGAAATCGGAAATAATGAATTTAATTGCATGGTGATCTGTCCATGGCAACGGTTCATTTTCCAAGATTTCTATTTCCAGATCTTGTCTGAAAATGAGATCAAGTGTGTGACCTGAAGCATGTGTGGGGCCACATACTAGTTGTTGTAGCCCTAATCCTTCAAGGTGATCGATGCAGGCGTCGGCAATAGGGTCTTGCGGGGAGTTAGCCCAGAGGTTGAAGTCCCCGAGCAGCAAAAGATGTTTGCTGTTAAGGGTATAGGTGGAGATAAAGTCTGTCAATTATGGTAGAAGCTGCGATTTTGGGCCAGGTGGCCTATAGCAGAGTAGAATCCGGATGATCTCCTGGGAGCCTGCTAGGAGTTGCAGAGTAAGGGTTTCCATGAATGGAAGAGGGTTTTGAAGGACTGGTTTAGTGATCGCAAGACAAGTCTTATGGATCACTGCCAGTCCTCCTCCTCTTTGCCCTATTCTGTTTTCAGTTAAAATACGATAGTTGATTGTGCCCTGGTATTTTACACCCACTGTGTACATCCTTTTGGCGGATTGGTGAATACTTGACATGTAAGTGTGTTGCGTTTAATAAAGGTGTTTATGCTTGGTATTAACCTCAGGGCCCTGGTTTCTGCTGTTTTCTGCTGCATGAGGTGAACACACCTAGATTACTACAGGAGCTGCAGCGGTGAACCACGCTTCTTCCATCATCACCCTCCTTTTATCCATTTATCCTCTCTTCCAGCCATATATCCTTCAAGTTTTGATAATATTTAATAGACTCTGTGTGAAAAATAAGTGGACTAATTGGTTTGCACATTGAGTGCTGAATATTGTGTGTAAGTTCTTTTTCTGCTTGTATTTTGTTTTAAAAGAGCGTGAAGAGGTTAGAGGCTCTGACAGGTTTTTATAGCTGTATGTGTCTATCACTTAAGTAGTGTGTAGAAGGGTTAGAACTAGGGTTGTCCCGATACCACTTTTTTAGGACCGAGTACAAGTACCGATACTTTTTTTCATGTACTGGCCGATACCCAATACCGATACTTTTTTTAAATGTCATGTGACAGTTTTCAAACCACAATACAGACTAAGGATATTTTCTTTAAAATTATGAAGAACTCTAACTCAAGACATTATAAAAGAATAAAAATGAGTAAAAATGAATAAAAATGTTTTATTTGCTTGTCACGCAGTAGTAAAAAACTCAAAGAATTTTCACAGAACATGTTGATAAATACAAAAAAAGTATTCTATTTTGGTATCGGGAGCATTTGGGCAAGTACAAGTACTTCCGCAAATACTTGGTATCGGTCCCGATACCGATACTAGTATCGGTATCTGGACAACCCTAGTTAGAACCAACAATTTTTTTTTTGATGTCTGCCTATTTGTCCAAGTTACAAACGCTCCCCATTTTCTTGTCCTGATGTAACAGGAAGTGAGGGAAAATCAAATTAATTAATATCTCGATAAAGTTAAAAAAATCTTTGAAAGATCTAGATAATTGATAATTGGGCTTTAGAGTGGTTGTTAATCACTTTTCTTAAAAATGTATATAATATAAATGTATATAATATAAATGTAACTTTGAAATGGGATTTGGAAACAATTTGCAGTTGTTTGCAGTTTTTATTTCTGATATATTATAAATAATTTTAACCACTTGAAGACCAAGCCTTTTCTGGCACATTTTATTTACAAGTTTAAATCAGTACTTTTTGCTAGAAAATGATTTACAACCCCAAAACATTATATACACACATATATATATATATATATATATATATATATATATATATATATATATATATATATATATATATATATATATATATTTTTTTTTTTAATAGAAACCCTAGGAAATAAAATGGCAATCTTTTTGTCACACAGTATTTGTGCAGCAGTTTTTAAAACACAATTTTTTGGGAAAAAATATTTTAAAGAATAAAAAAACACAGTATATACCCCAATTTTTGTTTATAATATGAAAGGTTTAAATTCCTTTACAGGTTACCTGTTTAGAGTTACAAAGGAGGTCTAGCACTAGAATTATTGCTCTCACTCTAACATTCGTGGCAATACCTCAGGCCGTGTACACACGGCAGAGAACCTCGACGGGCAGAACACATCGTTCCGCCCGTCGAGGTTCTCTCCCGGCCGTCGAATTCGGCGACCCGCCCGTCGGGAATGGCAACCAGCCATTCTTCCAGGCGGGCCGTCGAGGAAATAGAGAGCGTGCTCTCTATTTCGGCTCGACGGGCTTCCCGACGGGAAGCTCGCCGAGACCATACACACGGCCGAGGTCCTCGCTGGAATGTGCATTCCAGCGAGGTTCTCGCTGATTTTTAGCGAGAACCTCGGCCGTGTGTACGGCGCCTCACATGTGTGCTGCGAACACTGTTTACATATTTTTGCTCGACTTACTTTTTTGTTTGAACGTAAACATCCCTTGTAATAGAAATAAGGATGACAGGTCCTCTTTGTGAAGAGATTTAAGGTCAAAAGGACTCCAAATATATTTTTACCTTTTAAAAACAAGAGATTAAAAAAAGATTGATCTTTCGCTTTAAAAAAAAAATAATTGTTCACTTCCACCTTGAATCGGAAGTGATGTCATGCCATAACTTCAGTCCTCCAAGGCCATAGAGGCAATCAAAGCAGATCTATTTTTTGATCACCTCTGTGACACCAGCGGATCGATTCTCGGACGAGCAGGTGGAAATGGTAAGCTCAAGAGGCACCGGCGAGTGGCGGTAGGGCAAATGTCCCCTCCTGCTGCTTCTGAAAGCATTCCAGCAGCTCATGAGCTACTTGGAATGCTTTCATAAGAAAGCCAGCTTCCGGCTGAAAAAAACAATGCTGGAGTTTTGGCTGATATCTTCAGCCATAATCCCAGTAAACCACTTTCAAATCACAACGTATATATACGTATTGTGGTCGGCAAGTGGTTAAACATTTGCTTTTCCCTGTTCAACTTTATGGTTGATTGCCAACTTTCAGTGTTTATGACCTGTGAAAGTGTACATGCTCATGAACCCAGAGGTCATTGCTAGCATTGCTGAATGATGCCTAACCACCACCCAGTACTGGTAAGTCTCATGGTTAGTAAATTAGGTTCTACATGTGCAATAAAAATATCTGCCCATCACTGGGTTTTTCCACACACTCTCTCACTTGCCACATCACGAGACTCTAGAGCCTGTAAGCCACTGATGGTTCTTTAAGTATTGATCCCTTGGAGGGCTTGAGGAATTGAACAAAGGTGAATGGGGTTATGGATTGGCCTAGAATCCTCCTACATTTCAGTGAAAAGAAAACATCTCAGTGTGGGTTCTCTTGGCAGACCTCCGTAGAATGACAAAACTAGAAGGAATTATACTACTGTATTTTCTTTGGAGATAAACACTGAGAACTCGTCACTCTGGCATTCTGAAAAGTACATAACATCTTTGAACAGTTCTAAATGGAACTGGCAATCTTTCAGAATGTGGACACATGTAAAATAGACTAAATAGATTTGTGATTTATTGTTGAGATAATTCAGGATCTTTTGTCTCCCTTAATTTAAAAAAGTTGCTCTATTTGTCAGTTCTGTAACACCCAGAACCATGTGTGCTTCTCAACTGAAAACTTTTCTTTGTTCAATGTCAGCCAGTTTAATGTTGTGCAGGATATTTCAGATGAAATAAGTGAGATTTTATCTGGAAATCTAAATGGGCAGAAAGGAGTAATTAATGCACATTTTCCATTTTTCTAGCATTACATTACTAGTAAATTTAAGGTAATAAATGTTGAATGAGTATGTGGGAGTGAAGGATGTGTGGTGTGGATAGTGGTCACTATAGGCCCCGTAGAGATACACCAGGATGGTGGAGGGAGGGAGGGTGGGAGAGGGGTGGGGGGTAGGGTATGGGAGCGGGAGGGGGGAGGATGGAGGGAAGGGGGAAGAATAGGATACTCACGGGAAAATTGTTCATTAAGGTCAAAAAAAAAATTATTGAAGGAAAGTAGGAAAATTAATATTACTGCACAAATAATGAAATACACTGTAAGGGGGATTGACAATTTCCAATCGGAAGAAGATTGGTACACACAAATAGAGTATGAAATATGCACAGAAATAACTTTTGATGATATCTATATATATATACCTTTTGCCAAAGAGTTCACTCACAATGTTTAAGGAGGCACGGTTAACAAGTAGGAAACACAGGAAAATGGGTCACAATATTGAGGATGTGCTATGTAATTATGAGGTTTCCTCTTCTTTTTTTTTTTTCTTTTTTTTTTATATACTATTCCCCGTTTAGTTATTTTTTTTCTCTGATTTTTTTTTTTTTTCTTGTTGTAGCTGTTTTTTTTTCTCGTTTTTTTTGTGTTTTTTTTTTTTTTTTGTTTGTTGCTGCCTTGGGCTACTTCCCAGGGTTGGGTACCCAAGAATTTTTATGATACATTTTTCACCCCCGAATGCAGAATAGGATAATAAAGATAGGCTCATGGAATGTCAGAGGCCTGGGGACAGCAGCAAAGAGAGCAGCAGTACTCTCCACTATGGGAAAATATGGGGTGGACTTAATCTGCCTGCAGGAAACACACTTAACAAGGGACACAATTCAACATCTCCAAAGCAAAAAATATCCAATCCAGTTTCATTCAGTACACTCTTCCTACTCCAGAGGGGTGGGAGTGATGGTGAGAGCTGGAGTGGAGTTTTCCTGCAGGCAGAAGAGTATAGATGAGAATGGGCGATATATTTTTTTGCATTGTATAATTTACGGTAGAACTTGCATAATAGCGAACATTTATTTCCCCCCGCCCTTTAAGCTGGACGTAATGCTAAGATTAAATGAATTTACTCAGGATAAGGGAGATATACCGATAGTAGTGGTAGGAGACTTTAATGAAGTCTTAGACCCAGGGGCCGATAGGTTTCCGATACCGCCGTACCCAGGGCCCAAGGGGAGAAGCCATCTAAGCCAATTTATGGATGAAATTGGATTAGTCGATATGTGGAGAGTGAGGAGTCCGGGTACACAGCAATATTCCTGCTATTCGAGTACTTACTCCACACTCTCCAGGATAGATATGGCCCTGGGTAATGAGAAGGCATTAAGGATCATGGGTGAGATAGAATATTTACCAAGAGGAGTATCGGACCATTCCCCAATGGTTTTAACAGTAAATGCAGAGGGACCAAAAATTAGGAAAGAATGGCAAATTAATCCTTATTGGCTGGAGTTAATAAAAGAAGCAGATGGGATTTTGCCCAAACTGAGGGAGTTTGTGGATCTGAATGAAGGTTCTACAGGGACGGGAATATTATGGGATACCCTGAAGGCCTTCCTGAGGGGTATCCTGATCCAGCAAGTGGCCAAATTTAACAAACAAGCAAGAGAGGAAGAACAAAATACCCGTAGAGAAGCACTGGCAGCAGAAAATAACTATATTATCAATCCAGCGGTAGAGTATAAAGCAATATGGCTAGCAAAACAGCTATCATATAAGATGGTAATAATGCGGGAGGTGGAGACTAGACGAGTCTTTTTGCGACAGTCATCCTTCGTAGAGGGTGAGAGTGTGGGAAGGATGCTGGCGCAACTGGTGAAATCGAACTCGCCGCCCTCGGGAATCCGAGCCATTAGAACTGCAGGAGGGGTAATAACAGCAGACACAGCAGAGATAATGCAGAGCTTTCAGGGATACTACGAAAAGTTGTATACCGCACAGAAGGCTGGGATGGAAGTAGAGATGGAGGAGTTCCTGGGAAGGTTAGAGATCCCAGCCATCACACAAGTAGAAAGAGAGGAGTTGGAAACCCCGATATCACTTACAGAAATTCAGCAAGCAGTGGCTGATATGGCCAATCAAAAGTCACCAGGTCCAGATGGACTCCCGACAGAAATCTACAAATACTATGGAGAACTATTACTCCCAGAGCTGTTAAAAGCTCTGAATGGAGCCGCCATGGAGGGGAGACTCCCAGTGTCAATGCTAGAGGCAACTATAATACTTATTTTAAAAGATGGTAAGGACCCCCTAGACCCGGCCTCATATAGACCAATCTCCCTTCTGTGCTCAGATGCCAAGATAGTGGCCAAAGTTCTGGCAGCGAGGCTTAACAGATTGATCACAAAACTGGTCCACCCAGACCAAACGGGATTCATAGCCAATAGATCCACCAGTATGAATATAAGGAGGACCTTCCTAAATTTACAAACCCCGACAGAATCGGAGGGAAGGAGAGCGGTACTGTCATTAGATGTTACAAAGGCATTTGACAGTGTAGAATGGGGATACTTGTGGAGGGTGCTGGGAAAGTTCGGATTCGGTCCGAAATTTACTGGCTGGATAAAAATGCTCTATGACAGCCCCAGTGCCAAAATTAGAATTAACAATGAACTCTCTCAAAAATTCTTATTAGGGAGGGGGACGAGACAGGGGTGCCCCTTGTCGCCCCTGCTCTTCGCCCTAGCGATGGAACCACTAGCGATTGCTATAAGGTCAAACACTGGGATAGTTGGATTCCAAAGGAAGACAGGAGACGAAAGAATCGCACTATATGCTGATGATATTCTTCTCTACTTGAGGGACACGGAACATTCTCTGTCAAGAGCAATGGAGATAGTGGAGGAATTCGGTAGCTTCACGGGCCTGGAAATAAATTGGGGAAAATCAGAGCTGCTACCGGTAGACCCAATGGGGGAAGCGGGGGTAGTGGGTATAACACAACTAAAGGTGGTGGATACACTGAAATATTTAGGAATACGGGTAACGAAAGATCCCAAACAATACATAGATAAAAACCTAACCCCCCTACTGGTTAAATTTAAACAAAAAATTGGCATCTGGAAACGGCTCCCGTTATCTGTGGCTGGCAGATGCAGCTTAATCAAGATGATCTGGCAGCCACAATTGTTGTATATATTGCATAATAGTCCGGTTTGGATTGGTAGAAATTGGTTTAATAAAATTGAAACGCTCTTCAGAGAATTAATTTGGAAAGGGGGACAACCCAGGATTCGATTACGCACATTGCAGCTCCCGGTAATGGAGGGGGGTCTGGCTGTCCCTCTACCTGAGGCTTACTTCCTATCGGCACAACTGCAACAACTAAGGGGAGGTAACATATTGGGTGGGGAGACCCCCAGTGGGAGAATAATGTTGGCTGGAGCCCCACACGACTCGATTATCGAATCACTAGAAGCAGATTCCTTTAGATATAAGACCCCAACAATTAAAATGATAATTAAAATATGGGAAAAAGTTAAAAAACTAATGGGCTACACAGGATTCAGCGAACACACCCCTCTATGGAATAACCCTAAGCTAGATGAAATACTACAGATAGGTAAGATGGGAGAATGGGAAAGTCGTGGTATAAAAAGGCTGTCACACTTGTATAAGGGAGTTATCTATAGGACCTTCCAGGATCTGAAGGAGGAGTTTGATATCCCGCAACATTCATTCTTTACCTACCTCCAGGTAGGACATGCCCTCGAAGCCCAGTTCAGGATACAAAAATTAAAGTGGAATAAAATGATTATACTTCAAAAGTTAGTTACAGGGGGCCCAACTAAGGGCCTCATATCTGAAATGTATACACAGATATCCAAAAAGATGAACACAGGGAGACACCTGCTTAAAGTAAAAGAAAGTTGGGAGGAAGATCTAGGCGAGATATCGCAAGAACAATGGAAGAGAATATTAGAGATGGGATCAAAGGTTTCACTTTCACCCCCTCAGAAAATCTCCCACCTGATGTTGATAAACAGAGCTTATTACACACCTAGCCGGCTATTTAAATTTGGTAAAAGACCAGATGACAAGTGTCCTAGATGCCAGAAGCATGGTGACCTAGTACACATGGTGTGGCGCTGCCCGAAGTTGGTACGATACTGGGAGGGAGTGCTGGACACCCTAAGAGATACATTTGGAATCCCACTGGAGATGGAGGCCACACTGTGCGTACTGGGCCACAGGCAGAAACGGGGGGAGCAAAGAAATGTCACAGTGGTAATACTAAGATGTTTATTCCACGCTAGAAAATTAATAGCAATGAGGTGGCAGGCATCCTCACCACCGGCAGTAAGTGCATGGATTAGGGCAATAAATGAGTCCATATGCAAAGAAAGGGCAGTTTATATAAAAAGAGGAAACCTAAGAGAATTCGAAACCATGTGGAAACCATGGCTGGAGAAAAAGGGAGCCGCCCCTGTGGGGTTAAGAACGAGAGAGAGGAACAGCTAAGGTTGAGAAGGAGGGAGGACGAGGAAAGAAAAAAAAAAAAAAAAAAGATTGCTACCACCACATAGAACTAAGAGCCCGGGTACCGTCTTAATCAAGAATCAACCCACCTTCTAAACATGGTAAATTAAGATCTAAAGGTTATCATATACCAATGCCTAGAATAAGTGTTATATTTGCATGGAACAAGTTTTTCTCGTCTGTGAAAATCAATTGAAATTTTTGTATGGTATTAAAAATAAAGATTAAATATTAAAAAAAAAAAAATTTAAGGTAATAACACTAAAACCTAAATGCATTTTTTAATGATATAATCTTACATTTCTCTTTATGTCACTGGAACATAAGCTCTTTTCTGAATATCTGTTACCGTTTTCAAATATTTTCATGCCGAAACATACTATGCAGCACCTAGGGGCATTACTACAAGTGATGCAAAAGGATGCAGCTGCATGATGTCAGATGTAAATTACCACTGTTTCTCATTTTTACACACTGTGCTTCCATTATGTTTTGCACTTAAAAGACTGCCTCCTCAATGGTGACAGTTGAGTTTTGTTTTATGCTTACAGTACATACGTCATTCATAGAATGCAGGAAAGTGCTTTCAATAGTGGTTAGCCAGGCAGTCATATCAGGTCACAGGAATTTTTTTCAGAGAAGCTTTTATTGGACTGTCAATGACTAATAACTATTGTTTGTAATGCTATTACAGTGCTAATATTCTAAAATGATGAGCGAAACATACCTGGCTCACCGAACATTACTTTGGGTGTTTGGGTGCTGAATCTGAACCTCATTAAAGTCAATTGGAGCTAAAAAAAATACATTTTCTTAGTTCATAGGCAAGGGATTATCAAACAATTGGCATGGGGTCCGGGCACTGCCCTAGGAAAAATGTACCAAAGCAAAAAGAAAAAAAATTTGTTTGCCAGTGATTTTATTAATACTTAAAGCATAACTCCACTTTTGTTGAAAAAAACATTCCCCCCCCCCCCCCCCCGGGTGATTTATGTACACTGCAAGGAGTATAACAACGTTGTTGCAGATTCCTACCTTTTGTTATTCTGAAGAAATCAATGCATGTTTGTCTGTGCCTCTGTGCGAGGTGGGTGTAATGGGAGTGGTTTCATAATTATCAGTCAGCTGTGGCAGCTGCAGAGCACTAATGAGGAAATCTACTGCCTTTAGACATTTCTTATTGGAAATATCTCACCAAAAATGATATTTTTGTTGCAGGGAATGCCTGAAATCTGACTTATATTTTGGGCAGACTTCTGGGAAAATTGGTAAACCAATCACACAAGCAGGAAATTATGTTTCTGGGGAGTAGTCAGTACACATTCGGTGTACAGAACAACTCCATGTAGCCATATTGCATTGCATTTATAGAAAATTACAGCGACTGCAGATTGAAAAGGAAAGGTAATTTTTAATAACATTCAATTACAATATGACTTGTATCGCAATTGTATACACCAGGCATATGCAATTAGCGGACCTCCAGCTGTTGCAAAACTACAAGTCCCATCATGACTCTGCTTCTGGGTGTCATGCTTGTGGCTGTCAGAGTCTTACTATGCCTCATGGAACTTGTAGTTCTGCAACAGCTGGAGGTCCGCTAAGTGCATATCACTGGTATACGCTATATTTGTTTAACTTTGTTTGCTTTTTTTATTCTCCACAAAGATACCCTTTAAGTGGCAACATTCCAATTTCCTTTGAATAACATGCTAGGGTACACCACATTGATTGTTTAATATGCATAAGAGGGCAGATCCTATTGCCATACATGAAATACATTTTTGGTAGATTTTCTGCATATGATTTGGGCTTGTGCAAAAATGTGTCCTTTTTGGTCTAATATAACTTTTTATACACACTTTGGCTTTCCCAACATTTGGAGTTTTGGAGGATATAGATCTGGGAGCATATCAGACACAGTCCTTACGCTTGTTATTATTAATCATCCATATTAATCTGTGGAAGAATTTGATGAATCTGGTTTTACTGCTTTATAAGCTAACCTTTGAAGCTAGGAGGATGTCCCCATAAATTTGATAAAATCTGGGGCCCCTGAGTGGAAGACAAAGCTAGGAGTCCACACCAGACCCTTATCTGAGCATGCAGCCTTGCTGGCCAGGAAAAGTGGGTGCACCATGAAATCCCTGACCAAATATGATCATGTCCATATACAGTATAGTAAATTATGTCACCAGGGAGCCCACCCCCTTGTTTACATTTAACAGCCCGGACTATAAAATGTCTTCTGTAGCGAATGAGTAATGGGAGCAAATTGTGTTGGGTTTAGTGGGTGAGTGGTCATTGTTTATTCTAACTGACCTGGATCTGAATCTCTGGATGACGTGGTTGATGATGGTTTTACAGAGAGGAACTTTTTTTTCACTTTTTTCACAGATGTCAAAAAGTGTGGTGTGTTTATTTACATTTTACTTTTTCACTTTTTTTTATGCTTAGGGGTACTATTAAGAAACCTTTCACATGGAGGCTGGTAGCTAAGAACCCCTTTTTTGTTAAACGGGTCTTTCAGATTCTGATAAGACCCTTGCTCTCAGGCACCCACAACCACTCGGCCAGAGTAAAAAAGAAGCTCTTGTCCTCATCTCCATGTTGAGGGCTTTTGGTGTTTTTTTACACAATACCAGGGACCCCTTTGTTTAAATTCTGCTGCCAAATTCCCTAGTTGAATGAGCCAGGGGAAGCTGTCACATTTAACAGTGGTAGTAATACCAATGCTAATTATATCACCTACTTTTGTCAATGGAGGTTTGACTCGAATGAACACTAACTTATTTTGGCCATTTGCCAAACCTACAAATAAGCTAAATTCATTCAGAACCAAAGTTTGCACTGAACTGGCAGTTCATACCCATTGTCATCATGATGTCCAAATCTTCATTTGTTTTGTGTGCTTTGGCAGATATACCACTAACTGTTTCTACTCATTATATCTCTTTCACTCTAGGGTATGGATCAGGAGCATTGGTATGATTTAAAAAAACAGGGCACCTTTGGGCATTCCAAGGAGAGAAATAGTCAAGCAGGAGCATCAGGAAGCGTTCCTAAACATTAAATTCTAATTCCTGACAGGAAGCACAGTAGTGAGAGATGCTGGCTTCTGCAGTGATAAGTGGTCTAGGCATCAGACAGGAGATGTGGTGGCATGTGTCCCGAGTGCCTTGCACTAACTACACACCAAGTATGGACGGTATGATGATGGCTGCCTATTTGCTGGATAAACTGCTAATCAAAAATCTGTTATTATGCATTGTACTACTTGGATGGGAAATGCTTGCACTCAATGTTCAAAGTTTTTATCAGCTTTTCTTTTCTGTTTTGTTGTGCCTGATAAGCATTTTGAGGGCTGGGGAGACTCTTAGTGATTTTCACTATAACATGGAGAGAGATTTTATGCAAGTGCTTTATGGCATTTAGGTGTGCAACTGTAAAGCACCTTTTTAACTTATCAAACATAACCTTTTAATTATTTGTTATCCTTCTGTTCTGTTTCTACTTATTTAATGTGAATCAAAAGTGGACTCTAGGATATAGCATTGACTGCAGATTACCATAGCTGATGTTCAGCTTTTGTCTGCTGATAAAAAATGTAAATATCATTACTTACATACTTGTGTGAACACACTGGGGCCTTGTACACACGAGGGAATTTTTCCGCTGAAAATGGTCCGACGGACCATTTCAGCCAAAAAATCCGCTCGTCTGTAGGGGCAAACGGACCGTTTTGGCCGGATTCCTCCGGCGGAAAAGTTTCAAAGCATGCTTTGAAACTTTTCCGCCGGAGAGCTGCCCGTCGGATATGTCCGCTGGTTAGTACGGCAAACCAGCGGACATATCTGCCCACACATGCGTCGTATCCTGTGAATGGATCCGACGCATGCGCGCGGAAGTGTTTACTTCCTGGTGCGGTGACGTGGCGGTGACGTGGCGGCGTCAACGTCACCGCGCTGTCCGCCAGCGGGGAATTTGATCCGATGGTGTGTACAGCCATCAGATCAAACAGCCTGGCATAAATATGCGCTGTAAACGGTCCGGGGACCATTTACAGCGGATACATTCACTCGTGTGTACAAGGCCTGGGTGTACTGCTATTACAAATAATGATAGCTCCCTGGTTAGAATTCATCAAGACAGTTGACTGGATGATGGGCACTTGCACCGTAGACAACGTCGCAGGCGCACTTTAGAAATGATCATGCCGTTTCTAAAGGAGGTAATGCCATGACTGTCCGCTCCCGCGTTCATGCACTGGAGTGACGTCATTGTGGCTCTGGCCAATCACAGCGCCAGAGCCGCGATACCTGGAAGTAACTCTGGGACAACATGCGGGGGCTTTGATCCCAGGTGAGTATTATATAATGAGCTAGTAAGCTATGTATACTAGCTCATTATGCCTTTGTCTTGCAGGTGTTACAAGCACTGTAAAATGTATTGTAAAAGGAAATTGCCATTTGCATCCATAGCAACCAACCATAATAGAATGCATTGTCTGTCTGGGGGTCAGTGCAAATAATCAGTTTGCACTCAAGCACATGGGACTTTAATAACATTGACAACTTTTTCTTCTAATCTTTTCCCCATCTGGTTTTCATAGCACACTGGACACTTTTATAAACTCTCTAGAAAGTATAAGTAATATGTGATAACATTAGGTAGATTTTATTGTAAAAAACGGCAGTATGTTTAACCATACACAGGTAGATTGCTTTATGTCCCAGGGGCACTATAAACCAGTGATCTAGATTCTAATGCTGCTTATAGCATCAGGCTTTAAATACATGTGATAGTGTTATAATCATATTTCCCTTGTCACAGCTACAACACTGTTTTCCGCTAGATTTCCCATTACCTGCTCTAAAAATTCTTAATGCGCATGTCTTTTGATAGTCTGCTCTGAACAGAACATCAGTCCAAAATAAGTCATAGTGGAAGTTTCATGTTATACGACACACTAACATTTGAGATAGGAATCCGAGCCAAAAAACACAAACAGGAAACTATAAGTGAGTAAAATGTGACATTCTATAAAGAAAGGATAGGGTTGTAATGCCAAAAACATTATTTTGGACCATGGCACTTTGCCATAGATTTAAAGTCGTTGTTCCTTCTTGTAGCAAAACACGGCTTTTGAAATGCAGCACGCTAAGCCTTCTGAGCACAGGGTGATCTCAAAGCAGCCTTCAGATGCAAGCTCACGCAGAAGTAATTATTGAGCTGTCTAACATATGTGCTTATATGTCGGCTGAAAATATACTTTATTTAACCTTGTTATTGCTAGAGTGGAATTAACTGTAAAGAGTTTACGATAGGCATGTAGGCTAAGCGTACAACACAGGACTGAAATAATTATTGTTATCAAACATAATTCCCCAGCCAATCCAAGTGTGATCCTGAGCTTTATCTGTTAAGATGGGCTACTAGTGAAATCAGCATCTGGATGTATTGAGATTGTGAAAAAACAACAGCGGGTTAAATGTTACCTGAAGGTAGCATTAAAAGGAACAGAAAATGTCATGTTGAGATAAGTTTGTTAACTTTGGAAAATGAATGCTCACTTTGTAACTTAAATAACAGTGAATAAGGTGAACTTGTGCTCACAATAAACACTCAATCATGTGAAAGGGAAATAAAAAATGGATTATTGCCAGCACCATGGATTGAATGAAGTGAACACAGATTCATTGTATTCATTAAGCTCAGTGAACATTTTCTTTGCTAAGAGCCCTCTCACATTGCAGCCATGCTGGCGTTAAAGCGCCACTAATTTTAGCGCCGCTTTACCGTCTTTTTAGCAGTGCTTTTAGGCACTGCTAGGAGCTGAAGAAAAGGTTAATAGCGCATGTGTAGCGCCGCTGCAGAAGCGCTTTGCAGGCGATTTGGCAGCGGTGCTCATTCATTTTAATGGATTCATTTTAATGTATATACCGCTCCTCCACCACCTCAAAGATGCTGCTTGCAAGACTTGTTTTAACATCCTGCCAGCGCACTGCCCCAGTGTGAAAGCACTTGGACTATAAATAAGCGTTTGCCTCTAAAGTCAGGCCAAATGTTTTTTTTCCAGTCTTCTCTTCTCTACATCTGTTCTGGGTCCAGAATTTATAAAGGTTGGGCCAGATTCAGATACAATTACATTGGCGCATAGTATCAGAGATACACTACGCCGCTGTATTTTACCAGGCTCTACGCCGAATTCTGGTAGATTTTGTCCCTTACGGTACGGCGGCGTAGTGTATTTCTCGCCGCGTAATGGAAATATGCGATTAGGGGGCGTGAAGCATTTAAATTAGGCGCGTCCCCGCGGCGATCGAACTGCGCATGCTCCGTTCAGAAATTTCCCGCCGTGCATTGCGCGAAATAACGTCGTTACGTAATTTTTTGTTTGAGTAGCGTTGTTTACGGACATTCCTATTCCCGGACGACTTACGTAAAAAATTAAAAAAGACGTCGGAAAACGTTGAAATTCGACGCGGGAACGCCATACTTAACATGGGCTGTCTAATATTAGACCAGCAAAAAGCTGGTATAACTTTACACAGCAAAAAGATGACTAAAGATGACGTAAGAGATTGCGATTGACGTTCGTAACTTTGTGGATCGTCGGCAAAAGCTCATTTGCATACCCCGACGCGGAAAACGACGGGAACTCCACCCAGCGGCCGCAAATTTATTGCAGCGTAGATCCGAAGGCGTACGAACACGTAAGCCAGTCAGATTGAAGCTTGCAGCCATATTTTCATGGTTTGAGGTTTCAGAGTAGTGAAAAAACGCACGTAATTTGAAAGTACTCCAGTCTAACGCGAGATAGACAGGAGTAATTGCTCTGTGAATCTGGCCCGTTGTCTTTAGCTGTCAGAAAAAAGAGGATGGAGAGCTGAAATTATACTCTGCAGAGCTCAGTGAGGAGAGTGAGGAGATCTCTAACACACCTCCTTCGCACAGCACACCGAAAGCTCTGGCTGAGGCTTTCAATCAGCCAGAGGTTCCTCCCCTGTCAACTTTTTTCTCTTGGTGTCAAGAAAACTTGTCAGAAATGATTCATGCTGATAGCAGAAAATTACGCAGTATAAAAGTATATGCTTTGTTTTTATTTCATGTCTGAGTTTTAAAACCACTTCTAACTGATAAGTCCAGCACATAGAGTAATCTGTTTTTTTTTTTCTTGTTTTCCTAACGTGTAACGTAGTATAGGTATAAAGGCAAACTAGATTTTTTTTAGTTCTAGATAGAGTGGAGAGGGATTTTCGAACACCTGTCAGGTTTTTATTGCTGTTCCAGGTAAAAATACTGATGCCTGGTACATATGACCATTTTTTTTCCGTTGGGAAAACTGCCATGACAGCTTTTGGCCAGGAAAACTGGCCGTGTGTATGCTCCATGGCAGTAAAAATGGTGGGAAAAATGAGAACATGTTCTTTTTTTTCCTGATGCGATTCCCGGCAGTCTTTTTCCCAACAGTTCCCAACAGTTTTCCTATGGGAAACACTGCGGTGGAGCCGGGGTTTCCTGACCAAAGCTCTCATGGCAGTTTTCCTGCCAGGAAATACAGGCCGTGTGTAGGGGAAAAAGCTGCTGAGCCAGTTCTCAGCTTTCCCCTCGGGTTTTCCGGCGGTAAAAAGTCAGCCGGGGAACCGGTACGTGTGTATGAGGCATCACCCTCTCTTTTTGTCCTGTTTATCGCCATCACTGAGTATGAGAGTAAAAGAAAAACTCAATTTTTTTGGTTGCCACTAGAACAGGAATAGAAGGGAAATCTTCCAATGAGGACAATAGTTCTGGTGACCCTGGAGATTCCCATCACTTTGGAGGGATTTCCTCTCACTTCCTGTTTTATGTATTAGACAAGAAATAAAGGGAAATCTCTTGAATAGGATACATATAATAGAAAAACCTCCCTTAATCTATCTAAAATTAAAAAAGTAATGCTTTCAGTTCTACTTCTCTATGTTTTCTTTGCAGTGCTGCAAGTTAAACATAGAATGCAATTATCATGAAATTCCTGTGCAAATGTAAAACCTATAATTCCACTATAAAATCATATGTACAGATTTTAGACATTCATCCCTGCTACTCATCGGGAAGCAGGTATTCTTTTTTTAGTAAATAAGGCCACATGTTGTAAAGTATTAAATGATTTTTGCAGGTAACTAGTTCTTACAGCGAAGGCATTTTTTAAACTAAAATTAGGTGGTTGTATAAAATAGGATTAAACATGTTAACTTTAGATTTCTATAGAATATCTTTAATATATCATGTATTCAGTATTCACCAATTTAATAGGCAGTTTTATTGGTGTTGATGGTACAGTGTAGTTACATGTTGCGTCACATTTTATGGCCATGAAAAATATAAGTGATTTGCAGCATGTGTCATGTAAGTATGGCAGCCATAAATACTATAAATTTTGACATGATTTAGTGTGTGATGATTTTACAAAAAAAAACAAAACATTAGCTTAAGATCTGAAAAAGTACAGTGACATCACCCCTATAATCCCAGTTTATGATACTTCTATATTTTGCTATCAGCAGCACAAGAAACCGATTGCTTGTGATTTGTTTTCATAATAACTCTAAGCACACATCCTAATAGTACTATGACTTTTTTTTAGGTACTTTTATGGTGGAGCTGTTAAGTGATAAACACTCTATATTTCAAGTTAATTATGCTGAAGGATGCACTTTGTACCTGGATTAAAATAAAGCCTTGAAACCTTGATTGCAAAACTTGAAATTTCCCTTGAAAAGTCAATGATGTTGTGAAAAGGGGCAAAAAATTCCCTTCACTAAATGTAAAAAAAACTTTTGTGATGCCAACAGATGTGTAACTATGTATATGTTGGCTCAGTAATGCAAGAACACAAATTTACTAGGTTAAAAATTCATGGCCATAGCTCAGTATTGCCAAGACCATGCCCACATTCCCTCGTATTCCAAGACCAGTTGAACTTGTATTTTAAAGTAGTTTTTTTTTTTAATAACAATCTATAAATGTATGTTATGCTTGATCTATCCCAGACTTTGGCTTCTACAAGCAAATCATCAAATGAATTCGCCCAGTGTCAGCTGTGCTTTTTCTGTGACCACTTCAACTTTTGATGGCAGGCCATTTTTAGCAGATCTGTGCAGAAGTATGACGGCTTGCAAAAATAAATGGCATCAGGTCTGACATGAGGAATAGCTGTAAACTGCTGCAATCCACCAAGGAACTAACTACTAATTCAGCTTTAAATTATGCTGTTATTCATTTAATTGCTGCAAAATTCTACTGTTTTTAAATAAGTGAATGGTGTCCCCCTTACTGAGTGGAGGCATAAAGAAAAAAAATTCAAATCATAGATTTCCTATCCTTCAACTGTGCAATGCTGAATCTTGGGAATGTCATTGAGATTATTTAGGTAGCCATTTGGTAAGGTAATCCAAGTGGAGAAAGAGTACACATGGCTTGCAAGTGTTGGGTACAGTAGAATGCCAGTGTTTTACTGGTGATATTCCTGTTTGGGCCAGAGGAAACTCCTTCTTACAAGTCCACTGTTAATACAGCTGCAGTACACCACCAGGAACAATGAGCTGTGCGTACTCTCAGATTCATTCAGTGGTTCTGGACTTCTCTTTACACACTTACAGTACATTGCAGAGGACACCTGACACCGGGCCGAATTTGTTGCCGAAAATTTGAAAGAGCTTAATGTAAAGTTATTACTCTAAGGCCTCATACACACGACCGAGGAACGGAGCGGTGACGTACAACACATCGACAGCAAGGGAAGTTCGATTCCACTGGCACAACCCTTGGGGCTGCTTTTGCTAATCTCATGTTACTGCTTGTTAAGTAAAAGTTTGGTGAGAGAGACGATTTGCACTTTTCAGTCTGTTACAGCGTGACAAATGTGCTATCTCCATTACAAACGCTACTTTTACCAAAGGTGCGCGGGTTTCTAAGCATATACACGAACGTGTTTCTCGTCGAAAACCAGCCCAACGAGGAAATTGAGACTCCCGACGAGGAAAAAGAGAACTTTTTTCCTCATCGAGTTCCACGTCAGTTTTCTCAATGAAAAGCATACAAATGACTGTTTTCCTCGGCAAAAAAGTTCTGCCACCAAGTTTCTTGATGGATTCTGTAGAGGAAAACAGTTGTGTGTACGAGGCCTAAGCTCAAGTGCTACTTACTGTATAGGTGATCTATGTATTAATCCCCAGTGTGTCAAGCAATCATTAAAGCCCCATGCATTAAAGATCCGATTATCAAGAACATTTTTAAGAGTCAGCCCTAGGTTTGCACTAATTACATCCACCCAAACAGGCAGTAGGCAGATTTGGTGACTCCTGAATGGAGTTGAAGTGGCCCACATGGGTATCATGCCAAACCAAAGATGCAGGGTGTTGATATTAATCTCCTTAATGGTAATCCCGAGTGAAGCTCGGGGTGACTTTTCAATACCAAAAGCGGTAACCCCGGGCCACACTCGAGATTGCATTGCAGGATCCATGTACAGCTTTTACTTACCTTGTCCCCTGGAACCTACGATGTCTCCCCGTTGTGTCTGCGAGCCGCAGTGTCTCGCTCGATTCACATTGCCAAACTCCGCTCCATTCCCTGCGAGCATTGCGGCACTTTGGGACGGAACTCGGCACCAAATTCAAAAAGTGAAAAATGCAGTATACATACAGTACACTGTAATCTTACAGATTACAGTACTGTATCAAATAATTACACATCCCCTTTTTCCCTAGTGGTTTGTCCAGTGCCCTGCATACAGTTTTATATTATAAATAGTGTTCTTTCTGCCTGGAAACTAGAGATTGGCCATAGCAACCAAAAAATGTCCGTTTACGTCAAAAGTGCTTTTAGACCAGCTAGAAAACTGCAATAATAAATTAGAATCACTTGCAGAATTGAGCGATAGTTATTTGTGGGGAAATTTGTCATCAGACCCTGAAAGTAATGGTAGCGACATTTCTGCAACTTGTTATAATTATTTATAGTTATTTATTATATTATAATTTATGATTTCAAACTTTATCATACCCAGGGTGTCTACTAGACTCTTGTTTGGACAGATTTAGTTATTTCTAAGAATTACAGGCCTACAATATAAATAGATAAATTTCCATGCAAAACAATGTACCACTTTCAGCATCAAAAATCTGACATAATTATACCGCCAGGGAGGTTAACATGGAAAACGTTTCGGTAGCAGAATGCAAGGTCAAAATATTGATACATTATATCAATCACAAAAACAGTCAAGAGAAGAGAAAGGACAGGCAAAATGTACAATGGGCACAAAAACAATGTGCTATTTCTGTAGTCCTGTGTAGAATTACCTTCTGTTTTCCTTCCCTGCATTAGAAGAAAAAATGAAGTGACGTGATTGACTGTGAAGGGCAACTGTTTCTATAAATCAAGCAACTCCTGAGACTATATATATATTTATGAATCACAAATGATATTCTGAATTATATTTCCCCAGCATGTAACTATTCTGCTCTGATTCTGAAAATAAAGGGCATTTTTTATGATACAAAATTGTTCAAGACTTATAATATACATATGTTCTGCAGCATTACAGTTTCCTGTCCTTCGTGAGTTTCCTATTGTGTATGTGTAACTATTACAAGTACAGGGTGGTATGACCTTTTAAATGCATAAATAAGATGTGCTGATGGTTTGAAGACCCGCTGTACATTTTGCCACTCTATAATTATGTAGTCATAACACTACTCTTCAGACTTAGTTCTCGGTATATTATCGGTATCCATGTGGTTATGTGGTTGTTCTGGAACATGTCAAATGATCTGTGGAATTTACTTGCGTTTATCACCAATCAAATAATGTCGTTTTACATTCTCACACAGAGGCAGTATTTATAGACAATGGGAGCTACTGTAGATCATTTATGGTTTGTTCCCTCATCATGTAAAAGAAAAACATTTGAGGTATGAATCAAGCCACACTTAATGAACATCAGCCTGCACGGTTAAGTTTACAACATTAAGATTGCCCAACAAATGTTTGATCAAATCAGAAAGCAAAGATGTTTGAGGTACTGGGCTGAAGCCCACATTAAAGTGATTTTGTTACATACACTATATTACCAAAAGTATTGGGACACCTACCTTTACACGCACATGAACTTTAATGTCATCTCAGTCAAGTTCCTTCGCCCCAAACACACTCATCCATATCTTTATGGACCTTACTGTAAGGTACCTGTAAAAGGTAGTGTCCGAAGTGGAACAGGTATGCTGGAGATCCAGGCAAAGCGTCGTCAGGCAGATACGGTTGGCAACGGATCAGGCAAAATAGTTCACAATCGGATTCCGGAGAAGGGTCAGGCAGGCAAAGGTCATACACGATCTGGCGGTAAAGTACAAAATCAGCAGGCTGTAGAATAGTCGGGATATCAGGCAGGAGTTCAATACAATGCAGATCACTGAAGACAAAACACCCAGGAAGTAATCCAAATAAACGGGCGCTGAGTGATGACCTCACTTCCTATTTAAAGGAATGAGAATTGTCCACAGCTGGCAGCAGGTGGAGCTAGTGAGTCCGAGGTGTGTGTTGAACACAATAAGGATATTCCCAAGGCCTAGATCTCTTCTGTGGCACATCAGGTAAGGCTATGGTTTAAGACCAGGAAGACCCAGGTTCGAATACACCCCGGGACATGACAGGGCCCCCTCCCCAATGGACCCCTCCGGGGGTTTAGTGGGGAACGAGGCATGGAAGTCTCGTATAAGAGAAGGGGCATGCAGATCTTTGGCTGGAACCCAGGAGCGGTCTGTGACAGGATATCCCTTCCAATGAACCAGATACCGAAGGCCACGGCCATGTCTTCTGGAATCAAGAATCTTGGAGACTTCAAACTCACTTTGTCCATCAACAAGAACAGGAGGAGGTAGCTGTTGTGATCTGGAGTAGCGGTTGAAAATAGCTTTTTTGAGGGGGGAAACGTGAAACACAGGATGTATCCGGAGAGAGGAAGGTAATTTTAAGCGATAGGAAACTGGCCCAACTCGAGCAATGATCCTGTAAGGACCAATGAATCGAGGGCCCAATTTGGTAGAAGGTTGTTTCAGTCTCACATACTTGGTTGATAGCCAAACTCTGTCCCCCACCACATATGGAGGTATATGGCGTCTTCGTCTGTTGGAAAAAAGTCTGTACTTGCCTGCTGACTTTTGTAGTAATGAACGAATCTTCTTCCAATGTAGTAGAATATTCTTTACCCGCTGATCTGCTGCTGGTACACCAGAAGAAGGCTGAAGTAGAGGAAAAGTCTGAGGGTGATAGCCTAGGGCTGCGTAGAATGGTGTGGTATGAAGAGCACTGTGCCAACGGGAATTTAGGGCGAACTCAGCTAAAGGCAAGTACTCAGACCAGTTGGAGTGTAAGGCATTGACATAATGTCGAAGATAGGTTTCTAGGGTCTGGTTCATGCGTTCGGTTTGACCATCAGTTTGCGGGTGATGTGAAGTAGAGAGCGAGAGCGTTACTCCCAGTTTCTTGCAGAACGCTCTCCAGAATCGGGAAACGAACTGGGATCCGCGGTCTGAGACGACATTGGTAGGTATGCCATGATGTTTTACAATATGGGAAAGGAAAAGAGTGGACAGTGCTTTCGCTGTAGGTAATCCCGGGAGCGGCACAAAATGAGACATTTTGGAAAAGCGATCCACTGTGACCCATATAGCAGTCATGCCCTCGGACTTGGGTAAGTCTACAATGAAGTCCATGGTCAAATGGGTCCAAGGCTGGCGAGGTGCCGGAAGTGAATGTAACAGTCCAGCAGGCAATGTGCGGGGTACTTTATTAGCAGCACAAGTTGGGCAGGCAGCCACATAGTCAGTAACATCCTTTTTCATATGAGGCCACCATACATGACGTTGCAAGGTCTTAAGAGTGATGGTGACACCAGGGTGACCGGATAACACGCCATTATGTGCCCAGAGGAGTACAGGTTTTCTGAAACTAGGGGCTACGTACAGGCGACCTGGTGGTATCTTCAAGCCCTGGGGAACACGATTCTGGGATTCTTGTAGCTGTTGGGAAAGAGCCGTGGAGATCTGCGCAACAATTTTGTGAGGTGGGATTATATACTGCTCGCCTGGTTGATCTTCTTCAGAGGTAGCGAACTGTCTGGAAAGAGCATCTGCTTTTTTGTTTCTATGCCCTGGAACATAAGAAAGGACAAAATTAAAACGGGAGAAAAACAGAGCCCATCGAGCCTGACGTGAGTTCAGACGTCTAGCAGTCTGAAGATACAGTAGGTTTTTATGGTCAGTGAGGATAGTAAAAGGCTTGGGAGCCCCTTCCAGAAGGTGTCGCCATTCAGACAATGCCAATTTGATGGCCAGTAGTTCTCGATTCCCAACATCATAATTCATCTCTGCAGGAGAAAACTTTCTAGAGAAAAAAGCTACTGGATGGATTCTACCAGACTTTGGCTGTCTCTGGGAGAGTACGGCACCTGCTCCAACCTCAGAGGCATCAACCTCAACAATGTACTGGAGATCAGGATTTGGATGCTGAAGAATTGGAGCTTTACTGAACGTGTCCTTTAATCGCTGGAAAGCCGATCTTGCTTCTGAAGACCACACCTTACAATTTGTACCCTTCTTAGTCATGGCAGTAAGGGGTGCCGCAATGGAGGCAAAACTTTTAATGAAGCGTCTGTAGTAATTTGCAAACCCTAAAAAGCTTTGGAGTCCTCTTAAAGTGGTCGGTTGGGGCCATTGCAAGACAGCGGAAAGTTTTTGAGGGTCCATTTGGAAACCGTCAGCACTTATGATGTACCCAAGGAAAGGAATACAGCTTTGATGAAAACTGCATTTTTCGATTTTTGCATAAAGATGGTTTTCTCTAAGTCGTTGTAATACCTGTTTCACATGCGAGATGTGCTCTAGATGAGTCTTGGAAAAGATTAAAATGTCGTCCAAGTAGATGATCACAAAGCGGTTGCTGAAATCATGGAAAATTTCATTCATGAAACGTTGAAAGACAGCAGGTGCGTTACACAACCCAAATGGCATGACCAAATATTCAAAGTGTCCATTACGAGTGTTGAATGCTGTCTTCCACTCGTCCCCCTCTTTAATTCGAATCAGGTTATATGCCCCTCGTAGGTCTAGCTTGGAGAAGATGACAGCCCCCTTAAGTACATCAAACAGTTCAAGAATGAGAGGCAAAGGGTAGGAGTCCTTTACGGTGATTTGATTTAACCCCCGATAGTCTATGCATGGTCGAAGGCCCCCATCTTTCTTTTCAACGAAGAAAAAACCTGCTCCTACTGGAGAAGAAGAGGGTCGCATAAAACCTCTTTCCAAGTTGTCTCTTACGTATTCCTCCATAGACTTTTGTTCAGGCAGAGACAAGGGTAGGTCTTTCCTTTGGGAAGAGGTGCTCCGGGAATCAATTTAATTGTACAGTCAAAAGGACGATGTGGAGGTAACACCTCTGCCTTTTGCTTGCAAAATACATCTGCAAAGTCATGGTATTCACGAGGCAAGGTAGGTGGAATAGTCACAGGAGCCAACATGCAAGCAGAAAGTCTTTTGGGTTGAGACAAACAATTAGGGCGACAGCACGATCCCCAGGAGGTTAGTTCTCCCTTTTCCCAATCAAAAGAAGGGTTGTGAAGTTGCAACCATGGGTAACCAAGGATGATAGGCAGAAGCGGAGAATCAATGAGAGACAAGACAACTTCTTCTTTGTGGAGGAGGCCTACCTGAAGGGTGATTGTCGTAGTCTCGAATTTCACAATGCCATCTCCCAAGGGCTGTCCATTCAGGGTGGTAATATTCAGGGGTCTAGACTTTGGAACAAACGGGATGTTGTTCTTTCTTGCAAAATTGTAGTCCAAGAATATGCCAGCAGCTCCAGAATCCACAAAAGCCTCGCAGAAAACAAGCTTAGAAGGTAAATGGATAGTAGCCGGAACAGTAATCTTGGTCTTGGAGGATCTACCTGTAAGGTCTAAGCCAGCTCCTCCAACACTGGTTAGACCCTGCCTTTTACTGGACGGGAAGGGCAGACAGATACTAAATGTCCTTTAAGTCCACAGTACAGGCATAGGCCCAATGAACGCCTCCTTTGTTTCTCTGACTCAGTTAGGTGGAGACGGCTCACATCCATGGGTTCCACAGGTGCCTGGGGTTCAACAGAGGTTTCAGGTTCTGGCTGAGGTGGTGCTTGGAAGTTAGGGGCCAAACGGTAAACTGGCTTAGGAAACTTGCGGGTTCTAAGTCTCTCTTGGCACCTTTCATGGTACCGAACATCCAGACGAACACACAGCTCTATGAATTTCTCAAGGTCTTCTGGGAGATCCTTATAGACTAATTCATCCTTGATGCGATCTGTGAGACCTTTTCGGAAGGCTGCACGTAATGCCCTTGAGTCCCAATTAGTCTCAGCAGCAAGGGTACGGAACTCAATAGCATACTGTGCCACAGATCTGGTGCCTTGTTGTATGTCCAAGAGGGAGTACTCAGCTGCAGATGCTCTATCTGGCTTGTCAAATACAGTCTGGAGAGAAGCCAGAAATTTCTCAGCATCTTGAAGTATAGGATCGTTTCGTTCCAAATAAGGAGAGACCCAGGCCAGGGCCTTCCCCTTTAACAAGGAAATTACAAAAGTCACTTTGGCAGATGAAGTGCTAAAAGTCACAGGGTTGTTGCGGAAATGCAAACGGCAAACATTTAAAAAGCCTCTGCAGTCCTCAGTATCACCACCAAACTTGTCAGGCAAGGGAAGTTTTGGTGGTACAGAAGAGGCGGGTTGGACCGTAGCAGAAGTAGGATCCGGCATCTGGACCGTTGCAGAGGAACCAGGCAAACAAGATTTAAGCATAGTGCAAAGTTCATCTAACTTGGCGTCCAGGGAAGAAAGATGCTGTTCATGCGCTCCGATCAGTTGTCCCTGACGTGTAATCGCCTTAACAATCTCAGCAGGGTCCACTGCCATTGTGGCCCGTTTATTATGTAAGGTACCTGTAAAAGGTAGTGTCCGAAGTGGAACAGGTATGCTGGAGATCCAGGCAAAGCGTCGTCAGGCAGATACGGTTGGCAACGGATCAGGCAAAATAGTTCACAATCGGATTCCGGAGAAGGGTCAGGCAGGCAAAGGTCATACACGATCTGGCGGTAAAGTACAAAATCAGCAGGCTGTAGAATAGTCGGGATATCAGGCAGGAGTTCAATACAATGCAGATCACTGAAGACAAAACACCCAGGAAGTAATCCAAATAAACGGGCGCTGAGTGATGACCTCACTTCCTATTTAAAGGAATGAGAATTGTCCACAGCTGGCAGCAGGTGGAGCTAGTGAGTCCGAGGTGTGTGTTGAACACAATAAGGATATTCCCAAGGCCTAGATCTCTTCTGTGGCACATCAGGTAAGGCTATGGTTTAAGACCAGGAAGACCCAGGTTCGAATACACCCCGGGACATGACACTTACTTTGTGCACTGGTCCAAATAATTTGGTGGAAGGGGGAATATGCTATGGGATTGTTTTCAGGGGTTGGGCCCCTTAGTTCCAGTGAAGGGAACGCTTAAGGCATCAACATAACAAAACATTTAGGACAATTTCATGCTCCCAACTTTGGGAACAGTTAGGCAATGGCCCCTTCCTGTTCCAACATGACTGCACACCAGTGCACAAAGCAAGGTCCATAAAGACATGGATGAGCGACTGGCTTGCACAGAGTCCTGACCTCAACCTAATAGAGCACCTTTGGGATCAAATAATTACAGGAAAGAAAAAACAAAGGACAAGTGTTGAGAATCATGACAACATATTTTAAATATATCACATACATTATATAGGGAATCAGATATGTGATGGGTAGAAACACTATAGAACTTTAAATAGTTTTGTGGGGGGGGGAGGGTGGTCCAGAAGAACAGGCGTAGCAAACAGATAAAAAAACATCACACAACATAAATTATAGCTCCCTATATCAACTGTTGATAAAGTTCCAAGAAAACGTAAACTGAAAAAATTGAATCACCCTAGAGGGTTTCTAACCAGAGGCAGGGGGAGAACAACATGGAAATTGGGAACACTAGGATAGGAAATTAGCGAAGTATAATGTCTAGTAAAAAGGGTGTGGGGAGGAGGGGAGATGGTCATTCAGAAGTTAGAGGTATGGCATTGGGGTTAAGCTCAGAATGATCCCATAGTTCCCAAATTTTTAAAAATTGGGCTAGATAGTCATGTACAGTCAAAAGATGCTCCATTCTACGAACCTGTGCCAGCACCTGCAATACTTGGGACAATGTAGGCAGGGAGGTAGACAACCATCCTAAGGGAATAGCCCATTTGGCTGCTAGAAGGATAAAAGCACCTCATTTGTGGGCATGCTTGGAAATGCCAGGGATAGGCAGGCCCAAAAGGTAGTGGATTGGGTCCAAGGGGAGAGATATTTTAAGAAGGCTCTGTAAAAGGGACCGGAATAATCGGAGAGTGAAAAATTCCCAAAATATATGATAATGTGAGCCAACTTCACCATGGCACCTCCAGCACACCTGGAGAACCTTAGAATCCTACCATAAGAATAGTATCTTATAAGCCGTCTCTCTCTGATCCACGCATATAGATGATTTAGATATAACTTTTACAAATTTTCTGCAATTGTAGGAGAGGAATAGGTTGTTGGGTGACCTGGGACCACTTCTACATGTATAGATGGTGTGTGTCAGTAAGCAGGAGGGCATCATGACAAAATTTATAGATATCAGATATCAGAGAGTCTGGTAAGGGCTTTGGGCACACAAAAGTTGGAGAAGAAATAATATTTGAACTGGAGGTAAGAATAAAAGAGTTGTCTGATGTTTATGTTGAATTTCGGCAAAGGATAGTAGTGTACGAGTAAGTGGGTGTACCATATTTCAAAGCAGGAGGATTCCAACCTGAGACCAAAGATACATTCGGTTATAGAATAGACCAGTGATGGGGAACCTTGGCACCCCAGATGTTTTGGAACTACATTTCCCATGATGCTCAGCTACACTGCAGAGTGCAAGAGCATCATGGAAAATAAAGTTCCAAAACATCTAGGGTGCCAAGGTTCGCCATCACTGGGATAGACTATCAGGGATATCTGGGTTGAAGAACATATTCAATAAGGGTGGACATGAAAAAGAGGAGAGAACTGTTGTGAGCATTTTTTTCTATACAGAGAGCGTAAACAGCTTTGGATGCAAACATAGACCTCGTAGTTGAACAATGGATGCATCTAAAGCTGACCATATCATGGAACAGGGATGAACCTGGCAGGTAATACTCATTTCTATCTCTGACCATCTACTGGATGCCATTTTGGTGGACCATGTAATAATTGTCCTGAGTGAGTGGCATATTAATATTTGATGAGATCTGGGACTCCAATACCGCCCCGAGAGCGAGGAGCCAATACTACCGAGCTAGCAATACAATGAGCCTTATTATGCCAGATGATATTAAGAAATAATTTGTGTAGCTTTCAGCTGTGACATTGGGACAGGGATTGGTAATGTTTCAAGTAGATATAAGAGTTTCAGCAAAATAGACATCTTAAGGACATTGATCTGACCCAGGGGGGAGAGAAGGTATGCATCCCATTGGCGTAGAAGATGGTCAATGTCTCTAAAAAGCAAGAGAAAATTGACCTGGTAAAGGGTGGAGAATGAGGAGGTTAGATTTATCCCTAGGTATTTAAGGGAATGGGAACACCAGTGATAGGAGAAGTTCTGTTGTAGCGTAGCAGGAGCAAAATAAAGAATATGAAGGGGTAGAGATTCTGTTTTGCTTGTATTGGTCTTATACCCGGAGAGTGAGCCAAATCTCTGCAACAAGTTATGCAGGTTTGGAAGGGACGTGTGAGGATTGGTTAATGTCAGGAGGATGTCATCTCCAAATAGGGAACGTTTATACTCCCACTGTCGTAATAAAACCCCATGGATGTCAGGATTGTATTGAATGGCTTCAGCCAGGGGTTCCAAACTTAGAATAAAGAGCAAGGGAGATAATGGACTATTTTAATTACAGTTCCAAGAAAGTAGAAGAAGATGCATATATCATGTTTCTTTCCAACTCAATGTTACATTTATGAAGAAATATGGCCTCAAGCTCCCTCTTGATATATAAAGTAAAATAACCTCTCATGCACTGGCCTGCAACCATCATGATATCACAGAGGTAGGAGGAATTTGTGCTTTAATGACACTGGGACTGGTACATGGAATCGACAAGTTAATAGAGAAAATCTTTTCCTTAGTATATTTCAGATAGTAACCTTATTCATTGGGATGGCAGAATGTTCTGTAGTTATTATCATACAAGCCTGTTCATTTCATGCAACTTTGGCTGAATTGTGGGTCTTTTCAGATAACGGAAATTCATAAAAGAATCAGAAACACATACCAAAGTTACTGTATATATAATAAAACAGAGGTTACTTAAGGTATAAGGCTGCTATATGTTTTGGACATTCAAAGTCCTCCAATTAAAGGGCCATCATCATACAGATCATCCTTGGATGCTTCTTCGATATGTCTGGCCCATAAATAATTACAACAAATAAAATCCCCAGGATAATACTGTTCTGTTAATAAAATAACAATTTGGAGATGACAATCTCCATAGAGCAAGTGCTAAATATCTAACAGCTGTGCCTGTCATTTATTTGGAAATAAAACACACCAACATTTTTGTAAATATATAGATACACCCATCTCCATCCTTTTATAATCTAATGCTATCAGTCTTCAATGTTTTATGAGTGTTAATAACTCTGAGTAAACACAACGAACAGTTTGGCTCAGAGTTAGGACTTTGTTGGGTCTTCCCCCTTATACCACTCACTATGATCTGAGAATTGTAAATACAGACAACAAACTAACTGAAGCATTGATTGCCAGACAGATGAACCAAACAATCTCAAATCTTATACAGATGTAGCTTCCTTAGAGTGCCAATAATCTGCATCAGAAATCTCTGCACAGCTGCCTTCTCTGTTAAAATCTATTTCCATAAAGTTTAAATGGCAAATTTGTATTACTGCAGAGTTACAGCTGTGTAGGTCAGTGTTGGGATAGTACTTGAAAAATAACAATGCATCTGATTATCTGTGTGAAACATTGTAAAGAATCAAACTATGTGATTTGTACAAAAAGCTGTTTGAGATAAACCATTAACCACACGCCGAGCGTACACTGCATAAATAAGGCAACAAGGAGGCTCTCCTGCGCAGGATCCTGCACTTTCAGGTCTGGGGCACGCTAGCATGCTGCTGGCAACCTGCTCCTCCTATGATTGGACAAAGCAGGAGCCAATCAGCGGGTCTTACGGACATTGAGTTGGCGGCCGATCGTTCGGGACACAAGCAGAACGGCGGTCTGCTTATGTGAACAAGGCAGATCAGCGTTCAGTCAGTAGGGAAAGTATTGATCCTGTGTTCCTGCCTTCCCATAGTTACAAAGCACAAGTTAGGCACACAGTTAAACCTTTGATTGCCCCTAATGTTAACCCCTTCCCTGGCAGTCTCATTAGTACAGTGAAGCCTCATACACACTATCAGTTTGCCTGTGGGTTTTTCTCTTCAGGTTTACCAAAACCATCTAATATGAGGTCAAACCTTAAGAGTTTCAAATTGTATGCAATCAGGCAGGCCCTTGCACTACATGGTTTTGGTAAACCTGAAGAGAAATACCTGCAGGAAAACCGATAGTGTGCATGGGGCTTGAGAGTGAATATTTTTAGCACAGATCATATATTATTGTATTGGTGTCACTGGTTCCCAAAAACGCGTCACCTAGTGTCCGATTTGTCCACTGCAATGTCACACTCCCGCTATAAGTTCCTGATCGCCGCTGATACTAGTAAAAATACATTTATATAAAAAAATGTATAATTATATCCCATAGCTTGTAGATGCTATCATTTTATACGCTTGTTGGGATTTTTTTTTTAATCAAAAATATTTAGCAAAATACATATTGGCCTAAATTTATGAAGACATTTGATTTTTTTATTGCATATGTTTCATAGCAGAAAGTAAAAAAATATAGTTTTGTTTTTTTCAAAATGGTTCGTATTTTTTTGTTTATAGCGCAAAAAAATTAAACTGCAGAGGTGATCAAATATCACCAAAAGAAAGCTCTATTTGTGGGAAAAAAAGGACATCAATTTTATTTTGATACAGTGTCGCACGTGCAATTGTCAGTTAACTGCTTGCCGACCAGAGCACGACTATTTATGTCAACAACATGGCATGGACAGGCAGAAGGACGTATATATACTTCTCCTTTAAGAAGCCGGCATTGTGGGCGTGCGCTCGCCGGGAGCTCCGTGACTCTGACTCAGGCGCATCGATGCAAACATGTTTTGTGAACTATGCGCCTTGTATAAGAAACAAACAATAAACAATTATAAAAATCTCAGATCACCGCCATTACTAGTAAAAAAAAAATAATAATATTAAAAATGCCGTAATTCTATCCCCTTTTTTTGTAGACGCTATAACTTTTGCACAAACCAATCAATATACACTTATTGTGATTTTTTTTTACCAAAAATATGTAGAAGAATACATATTGGCCTAAACTGAGGAAAAAAAATATATATATTTTTGGGAGATATTTATTATAGCAAAAAGTAAAAAATATTGTTTTTTGTTTATATCGCCAAAAAAAAAAAAAACACAGAGGTGATCAAATACTACCAAAAGAAAGCTCTATTTGTGGGGAAAAAAGGACGCCAATTTTGTTTGGGAGCCACGTCGCATGACCGTGCAATTGTCAGTTAAAGCGACGCAGTGCCGAAAAAGTGGCTCGGTCATTGACCAGGAAAATGGTCTGGGGGTTAGGTGGTTAAAGTAACACAGTGCCGTATTGCAAAAAATGGCCTTGTCATAAAGGGGGTAAACCTTGCAGAGCTGAATTGGTTAAAGTGTAACAAAAAAAAAAAGAGGTATATATATATATATATATATATATATATATATACATATATAGATATATAGTAGCTCATCAATATTTGGATGTGATGGCTGCCTTTTTTTATTTTTTTCAAGTTTATATAACTTTATTTTTATCTGGTAATATGCCGGTAACACACCACTACCCTAGGGTGGCTATATTTACTCCTCCACTGCAAAACGCATGGTCTCATGCAGAGTCCCTCAAGGATCCCCTCTGTCGCCGCTGCTCTTCAATATCTACCTTCGCCCTCTCTTTGAAATCATCAGTATGCAAAAATTACTTTATCACTCATATGCAGATGACACGCAACTGTACTTCTGCATCTGCAACAAAAAGGATCATCATCTCTGTCTAGAGACATGCCTCTCTTTGATAGAAAACTGGATGACAAAGAGTTATCTTAAACTCAACAGCTCAAAAACAGAACTTCTCCTGTGTCACGCCAGTCATAAGAATCAACTTGCAACAACTTGGACACCCCCACCCATTCTGGGTGAAATCATCACCCCTAGTTCCAAAGTCAAAAGTCTCAGGGTCATCTTAAACATCCACATGACAATGGATGCACAAATATGGTCAGTAGTCAGCGGATCTCACCATCTGCTGCCCCTACTACGCAGACTTATTCCATTCATTCCTAAAGAAGACATAGCAGTCATGGTGGGAACAATTGTTAATTCCAGACTGGACTATGCCAACGCCATCTATCTCGGACTCCCAAAATACCAAATCACTCGTCTGCAAGTCGTTCAAAATACGTCCGCCAGACTTGTGACTGGGAAAAAACCCTGGGAATCAATCTCACCTTCACTGAGAACCCATCATTGGTTGCCAGTAAAAGACAGAATTGCTTTTAAAGCACTCTGTCTGACGCATAAGTGTATTCATGGGAAGGCCCCCCAATATCTATGTGAAAAAATAAAAGCTCACAATTCCAATCGCGTTCTGCGATCCACCAACCAAAATCTGCTCCAGATACCCAAAGTCAAATACAAGTCCAAAGGAGAAAGAAGGTTTGCGTTCCAAGGTCCCAGACTATGGAATGCTTTACCAACCAGCATTCGGTTGGAGGAGAACCACTTGGCCTTCAGAAGAAAGATCAAAACTCATCTCTTTTGATATCAAAGGAGACAGGAACAACGAGCGCCCAGAGGCGATTAAGTTTGCATGTGCCGCGCTATATACAATTTTTACTCACTCACTCACTGCATCCATGAAGGAGCAATGTAGCCCCCCTTGTAGTGTTGTCAGTCAGTGTAAAAGGGTGGTGTTAGATGGACTAGTAAATTTAGATGAACTTTACATTAGTGACTAATAATGTAAAGCCCAACTCCAGTATAACACTATTTGGGGGATAAAGATTTTTACAATAAATAAAAACTGACTATTGTAATCACCCCTGTCAGGTTTACATTTTGCTTAACCTCTAACTGCCACCTTTACTGGACAGTTTGGTCTAGCATAGGAAGTTGAAAAACAACAGACTAAGGCACCATGCACCTGGGTGTTCAGCCACACTTAAAATCCAAGCGGCATTAATCTGCATTGATCTGCTAATCCATGTGGCTGGGATTGAAAGCTGTTTGCGGATAGTTGTTGCCGCCAAGCCTGTACACTGAAATGACAGGCTGTTGCCATCCTTAACTATTTTTGACTCTTCATACAGCCAGCAATTACCGCACAGTTGATTCTTGCCACTGGGATTCACTGCATAGCTAAACACATGTGCGAATTGAGCCTTACTGGCTGGATCACAAGGTGATAAAACTATGTTACAGGAGGGACACAGAAAAAAAGACTGCTGTGTTAATTCTACTGAAAGACTGTATCATATATGTGATTTTCTATTTTGGCCAGAGTGTCGTTTTAAGGACTCAAATGCACTGTTGCTTTTTCCCCTGTGCTAAACAATCAATGCAATGATTAAATCATTTATGGGTGCTACTACATTTAAATGTGTATTGCATGCAAACGTATGTCAGTGCGCATTAGACATGTGCATTCATTTTGTTTGAATGCATTTTCGTTCGAATTTCGGGTATTTTCATTATCGTTTTGACAAAAACGAAAACGAACATGCAGAATCTGAAATCCGGAAGATCCGACATAAAAAAAAATGCTTTATTTTCTTTTCTACAACAGTTCGATATAGATATGAGATTTGACATGATGCTGAGAACAGCAATCTGTGTCTATTGAATCTGCAGTTGAATGTGCCTAACCTTAACTCTATTAGTCCAAGATTATTCTACATAGAGGATAAAAATTTTACATTATAGAGACAGTGTTGGGGTAGACCATTCAACATGAATGACGAAGATTCGACGAAGCAGCGAAAAACATACAAACGTTGAATCTGTCATTGAAGGCTTATGGTGTCTGTCAAAAGTTCTAAGAAGATTCCTCAAGCAGCTAAACTGTACAATGCCGAAATTGTACATTTCCGGTCAAATGCTCGGCCCATAGGCTATAGAAGAATTCAAATGTTGGTTGACTAG
The DNA here is from genome assembly GCA_029574335.1 of Rana kukunoris. Classification (NCBI taxonomy): domain Eukaryota; kingdom Metazoa; phylum Chordata; class Amphibia; order Anura; family Ranidae; genus Rana; species Rana kukunoris. The sequence continues at coordinate 511,165,284 of CM056050.1, forward strand.
TAATAATCATTTATAAATAGAATTATTACTAGTGTCATACAACATTAGAATTCTTCTATAGCTTGTAGGTGGAACATTCGACTGAAAATTTACAATTGCGCCGTCGTACAGTTTAGCTGCTCTGTTAAATATTCTTAGAACATTCGATAGACACCATAAGCCTTCAATGACAGATTCAACCTTAATTTATTCGGAATTTCGGACAAAATAATTATTTTTTAACAAAAAAAATAAAATAAAAACATTAGTAACTAAATAAATTTATTTTTCAGACGAAAACGAAATTCCGAAACAAAATATTTCAGTGTGCACATGTCTAGTGCGCATTACTGTTAATGTTATGATGTGTGCCATGAAGGTTGGTGCAAGCTAAAAGGAAGCTACACTGGAGGAAGGCTAACACTGTGGCTTGGTCAGTTGAATGCCTGTGATCTGTAGCTGGAAGAGTGATCCACAGAGAGGCTTGGAACTCAGGAAGCTTGGACAGTATCGTTGAGTATGAGTATAAGTATGAGTTGGGACTGCACAAATTCAACAAGTTCAGTGAGGTCAGACTTTTGACATTTCTACCGTAGAACTGGTATGTGCTTTTTGACATTATGTAATACAGCGAGTTTGTTTAACAGAGAGAAATCGAGGAAGAGGATAGCCGAGTTGAGAGATATCTGTATACATACAAGATTAAGTGGATGACACACATGGATAGTATCTGTATCTTTAAGGTGCCTCTTAAGGTGTGTTGGAGTGCCATTTAAAGTTATGCCGACTTTTGGAGTGCAACTTTGATGCAACTTTTACACAACTTTGGATGAGTGCAACTTGGATACAGCCAGTGATAATGGACAATTGTTGCACTTTTATAACATTCAGGTACGACGTTCATACAACTTTTGAGCGTTAAGGGCTAAGTTCACCTTTTTTTTCTTCTAAATTCTTGCTCCCCTTATGTACCAATATATTAATGTACTTATTTTGCAAAACTAAAACAGATTTCCATTTATTATACCCACGCTTACCTCACTCTCTTCATGGATGTTTAAAAATCCTGCTCCATTACTTGCTGGACGGACTTTAGTTCATGACACAGGAAGGAGTTGACCAGCTGGTCTCATTAGCACACACCCTGCATCATCAACCCTCAGCTGGTCAACTCTTTCATGTGTCATGGCCTAAAGTATGCTCAGGAAGTAAGGCAGAAGTAACAAGAGAGTGAGGTAAGCATGGGTAGAATACATGGAGAGCTGTTTTATTTTTTCAAAATAAGTACATTAATGCTACATTGGTACATAGGGGAGCTGAAATTTAGAGTACAAAAATGGTGTAATTAGACTTTAACAAAAAGTCTATGGCCCTTAAGTTACATGAATGTCGGACCAAAGTAGTTAATGCACCAGTGCTGAAGTACACATTGCACAGGAACGAACTGCTACTGTTGCTGGGCACCATTTCCAGTATGTTGTGACCACATATTTAACCACTTGTCATCTGCCCACCGTCAAATGACGGCGGGCAGACGACTCCATTGTTCTGACATCACGTCATATGACGTGATGTCCCTTTAAAGCCGCGGGCGGGCGCGCGCGCGTCGCCGGCGGCGCGCGCGCACCCGCCGCTCTGCGGGGATCCCGTGCGAGTGCCCGGCGGCAACGATCGCCGCCGGGCACACGCGATTGCTCAGTAACTGAGCTGGGACGTGCAGCTCTGTGTGTAAACACAGAGCTGCACGTCCCTGTCAGGGAGAGAGGAGAGCGGTTCTGTCCCTTGTACATAGGGAAACAATCGGTCACCTCCCCCAGTCACCCCCCCCTCCCCCCACAGTTAGAACACTCATAGGACACACATTTAACCCCTCCCCCGCCCCCTAGTGGTTAACCCCTTCACTGCCAGTCACATTTATACAGTAATCAATGCATATTTATAGCATTTTTCACTGTATAAATGTAAATGGTCCCAAAAATATCAGAAAAGTGTCCGAAATGTCCGCCATAACGTCGCAGTCCCAATAAAAAAATCGCAGATCGCCGCCATTAATAGTAAAAAAAAATAAAAAAAATGCCATAAACTATCCCCTATTTTGTAAACGCTATAAATTTTGCGCAAAACCAATCGATAAACGCTTATTGCATTTTTTTTTTACCAAAAATATGTGGAAGAATACGTATCGGCCTAAACTGAGGGAAAAAATATTTTTTTTATATATTTTTTGGGTTATTTATTATAGCAAAAAGGAAAAAATATTGCATTTTTTTAAAAATCGACGCTTTATTTTTGTTTATAGCGCAAAAAATAAAAACCGCAGAGGTGATCAAATACCACCAAAAGAAAGCTCTATTTGTGGGAAAAAAAGGACGCCAATTTTGTTTGGGAGCCACGTCGCACGACCGCGCAATTGTCAGTTAAAGCGACGCAGTGCCGGAAGCTTATATTTTGTCTGGGCAGGAAGGGGGTGTAGGTGCACAGTAGGCAAGTGGTTAAATGAAATAATCATGTCGATTTAAATTAATGTTTAAGAAATCATTAATAATTAAAAAAATATGATAGTGACCAGATTCCCCCTAATTGAAAGTTGGGCTTGGTAGAGGGGTTGGTTTAAAATCCTAGCTTAGGTATACACAAAAATTAATGCTGCTCCTCAGACTCCTCACTTTATATGTACAGAGTAAGGACTGTTTAATTAAAGTGGATGTAAACCCAAAAATGTGTATTTTTTTTTGATGTCACAATGTAGAGTATAAGATTTCCTATCATCTGTGCCCAGTCTTGCCACACAGAGTTAATCCAGCTCTGATCAATCCTCTTTTATTGTTCAGTATTTTAAGTATTTTTACTTATTGTAATTTATTTTATTGTTTATTTTATTGTTCAGTATTTTAAGTATTTTACCAGGATGTGTTATGTGGGGGAAGGGTGGATTTCTCACTTTTTATACTGTGAATCACCTCATGTTATGATAAACATAACATAACATATGATAAACATGTCCAAGCTAGATAGCTAGATATGTAAATAACCTGTCACTCAAAGCAAGAAGAGAGAAACTGACTTTTTATTTAGACAGGTTTTTATATGGAATTCTGTTAATTTTCACTGAACAATAAAAGAGGATTGATCAGAGCTGGATTAACTCTGTGTGGCAAGACTGGGTACAGGTGATAGGAAATCTTGTACTCTACATTGTGACATAAAAAAAAATTGGGTTTACATCCACTTTAAGGACTTACTTATTAAGTGACTATATAGTGAGTTGTATGAATAAGGTGAGATACATAATTACATGTGCAAACTAATAGTTTATAGCAAAATATTTTTTTTCTGGGCACAGGATTGGTTGGCCAAAGTGAACACAGGCTACCCATATTTACTAACATTTACGTTTTACTTTTTTTTTTAATTATTGAACAGCTTGTTCTCTGATAGTAAATCAACCCTAGTGGGTTTACAATGCGGCGTAAAATCCTTCATTTTTCTTTACTTCAATGCCCAACTTTTTGCCTTCTTTGACCCCTCAAATTTGGGGGTTGCTTTACTAATACTTTAGATTAAAAAAAAAATATGCTATAATTATGTTGTGAGAATGGTAGTGCAACAACATACATACAACATCTATTGCAGTTCTCCACACTGTAATGGTGCCGAAGCTGCATTATTTATATAGGCATTGCCACCCCCAGAACACCCACCCATGCTACAACATAGATATGCACAGATTTACCTTTCGTTGACATGCTACATAGAAATACAGTTCCCTGTGACTAATTAACCTAGTGTATCAACAAATATATGTGTGATTATAGTGCTAAATGAAGCCTATAAAAAGAGTTGGTTTAAGTGTAAATGGATTTTTGGAACAAATGTAATATATGCTAAGCTTTTCCATGGAGAAAATGTAGTGCATCAAACACTTAAAAATCCACTAGATGGCAGTGTGACAAAAATTTTAATGATGAGAAAATGAAACATTAATGGTCTAAGATCTAGCTCTACAAATTAATTTTAAATGAACCTAAAGCCATCTCCAGTATATTTATTATGATTATGAATTAATATAGGAGTTAGTCCCAAGACAAAAATGATCACACAACTTTAATCCCTTGCTAATGAGTTCTTCCTATAATATCCTCAGCAATTAATCGTTAGGAGAACCAGCTGATTACTAAACAGTAGACATGTACACACTGTACACACTGAAATATTTTGTTTCGGAATTTAGTTTTCGTCTGAAAAATTAATTAATTTAGTTACTTCCGAAATTTGTTTTTATTTATTTTGTTTAGTTAAAAAATGCATTTGTCCGAAAATCCGAATTGAGGTCGAATCTGTTATTGAAGGCTTATAGTGTCTGTTGAATGTTCTAAGAAGATTCGACAGAGCAGCTAAACTGTACATCGAATAGTACATTTCCAGTTGAATGTTCTGCCTACAAGCTATAGAAGAATTCTAATATCGTATGACTAGTAATAATTATATTTATAAATTATTATTACTAGTCAACCAACATTCAAATTCTTCTATAGCCTATGGGCCGAGCATTTGACCGGTAATGTACAATTGCGGTGTCGTACAGTTTAGCTGCTTGGCGAATCTTCTTAGAACTTTCGACAGACACCATAAGCCTTCAATGACAGATTCGACGTGTGTATGTTTTTTGCTGCTTCGTCGAATCTTTGTCATTCATGTCGAATGGTCTACCCCAACACTCTTTCTATAATGTCAAATCTTTTCTCTCTATGTCAAATCTTTACTCTCTATGTAGAATAAACAGGTTCGATGGACACAGATTGCTATTGTCAGCATCATGTCGAATCTTCTATCTATATTGAACTGTTGTAGCAACGAAAATGAAAATAACACATTTTTTTATGTTGGATCTTTCAGATTTCAGATTCTGCAAGTTCATTTTCGTTTGTTAAAAAGAGAAAGAAAATACCCAAAATTCAGACGAAAATGCATTCGGACAAAAACGAATGCACATGTCTACTAAAAAAGCTGGAATAAGTGGCACATACAGCATGTAGTAGAACTTACTAGCACAATGCTCCAATCATGTGCAGTTGATTACTAATGCATGCTACTTGTGTACCCTAAAGCTCAACTGAATTTGTAGTTTAAGTCAGCTAAATGCATAGCAGGGTCATTAAAGCAAAAGGCATGTAAATAAAATTTTCTACAATAAGGAGCCACAACCGCTATAAACAGACTGTCCCCAGCCAAAAGCTGTAGAGAAGAAACTGTGTTCTTTGTGTGAAAGCAGTGGGCTCTCTACAGAGGTCTAAAAGCTTCCTGCTGTAACAGAGCTAGAACTCTCCAATTAACAGGGAATCTGTAGAGATCAAGCTTCTAGTGAAAATGTGTCTGTGAATGAACACAGGTATTTTGCAACTTGAACCAATACAGGAGTTAATACAGATGAATGTTCTGTTTATGCTGAAAATGTTATGTATTTTTGGGATTTTACGCATAAGGTTATTTCAATTGTGATATTGCTGTTCACTAGTTAATAACGTGTTGGTTCACATGATTCATTGTGTATTGTCTGTACTATTTATTTAATGGAGAATTACAGCCAAAGCTGGCTTGGCTGTACTTCTCCTGTGGATCACAGAAAAGCAGTTTGTCTTGCACTCCTGTGACCCATTTTTCGCAGACAGTGGGCTGAAGCCTGCTGTCAGCTGACATCACAGAACTGATCCAGGCTCAGGCAAGATGGCCGCAATTAAGTCGGGATCCACCCACATGCCTAAACAAAAACTCTGAATCTCACTCATCTATACTCTTTATAGTATTGTCTGCAGTCTTCTCTTACAACTTTGAGATGGGAAAGAGGGACACCTATTACCCACAAATATGTAGGAAAAGCACACACATCCTCATGATATGGAAAATTAATACATGAAAAATGATCGGTTAAGTCCACAGGTGCTTCTTTTTAACCGCCACTTTTTCCTTTTATTCTGTCTTTTAAAATTAACAAATGCAATAATTTAGAAGTTGAATAAAAAGGTTTATGCTGAAATATTCTTTTGATAGTTAGAGTGGAACTAAGGCAAACATACTTACCTGAGTTCCAATGGTCTGATTCCCTTAAAGGGGATGTAATGGTTCGTTTTTATATTCTAAATAGTTTCCTTTAAACTAGTGCATTGTTGGTTCACTTACTTTTTCCTTCCATTTCCCTTCTAAATGTGTTTTTTCTTTGTCTGAATTTTTCACTCCCTGTTTCAACTCAGTAAGCTTGCCTCATCATCCAAGCTGTTCTGGCTGGGGGTTAGTCAGCCAGAACAGCTTACTGAGGAGGAACAGGAAGTGAGAAATTCAGACAAAGAAAAAAAAACATTTAGAAAGGAAATCGAAGGAAAAGGTAAGTGAACCAACAATGCACTAGCTTAAAGGAGTGGGTGTTTTGGGGGTGATGGCGCTGTCACTTGATATGTTGTTTGGACTAGCCCACAGTGGTATGGGTGGGGTTAATGGGACAACATTCCCTATGGTGTGTAGTACACAGGTGAGGCGGGGGTAATGGTGCTAACAAAGGCTAGCAGTGTGTAACCAATTAGAGTGAAAATAAACACATGTGCATGATAAACATAAATATAGTAAATTATAAATGTGCACTAGCATCAATCCATAAAAATAGTATTGCAATAGGTTACAGATAACATCTGTTAACAGTCCATGCAGTGGGTAAACCTTAAACCAGAAAATATATAAAAAATAAAATAAAGTGATTGTGACACTGTGGGTGTCGACAATAAAACCTCAATAGTCAATGCTGAAATGAGCATATAGTGAGGGAAAAATAATAAGAGAAATCTATGAGCATGTATTGAAGTAAACTAGAAGTCTGCTGGCATAAAATAGTCCATCAAAAACAATCAGGTGACTCTGTGTGAGGTGACAAGCAAGGTGCACCTATATAATAGGTGTTACGTCAGGTGGATATCGCGGTGAATCCGGTGCTCCCCCTCAAGGGTCCCCACTCACCAAATGTAGTCACCCCTGCAGGGGTATCAGGCGTATAGGTCACAGTAAGTATTCCTCCCGTATCGTGGCACCTTCTCCTGGATTCCAGAAGTGATCGCTAAAATTCCTGGTATATTTCCTTGGTATGGATAGTTGTTTGCGCAGCTCCTCCAAATCAAAAAAGAGAGGGGACTTCCATAGTGTAGTATGTAAAAATGAGATATGGCTTTATTGGCACTGCTGAGCAAAGACTCAGACACAGGTGCAATATACAGAAAGTCAATAAGGTAGTAAAAATAAATAAACTTTAAAAAATCATGGCACCGTGCAGTGGTGACAAAACAGATAAAAATAAAAATAAAATTGTAAAACAAGGAATGGGAGTAATAGCCTATGATTTGCCAACCATAGGCACTCCACAATACAGGCACTAGGAATTCCGGATGTGGATCAGTCCAGCGTGTGAACGGCGTGCGTTCCAAGCTGACACGCTGGTGATCCCGGAAGTGCGTGTAAGTGTGCGTGTATCCGCTTTACGCACGTTTCGTAGTCCTTACGTCTTCGGAAGCGGGTACACGCATACCACGACTTGCAGGATAAATAGGCAGCGTCACCATGGCAATTTGATACGCTTGATGGAGCTGTCCAATCAGAGCAGCCTGATGGGTGTCCAATCAAAACATTGCAGTGTGCACCTATTAGAAATAGGAGTGGCCGCCATTGGCCATTCAGGCAGTGTGTGGCGGATTATTTGTCCAATCATATGACAGGGCTAGAACATTAGTAAGTGTATAGCTTGTCCGGAGTGTTTGAGTGACGGGAATAGTGTCCTATCATAAATTTAAACGTCACTGATCTGCGGAAGGCGAGGCCGCTAATAGGCCGAGCAGACATAATACAGTGAATTAAGTGACCAGGCGCAAGTATGGTGAGCAAGTTACCGAGGCACACATAGCCTAAATGGTATTAAATTTCCAAAAGGGGTTAGGGTACCCCGAGTGTTTATTTTAGTTGCCATGTTGACGGCCCCAGTATACAGAGGACATTACAGGAAGTGGACCATTGCACTGTTATTACTCGAGAGTATTGCTAATAACAGGACATTGTACTAGACATACTATACATTAAGAAGATAGAGCTATTACAGCTGTCAGACAGGCCTGTCCATAGGCAAAAAACCACAATCCTAAGCACAAAGTCATAAGAAAATGGGATTGCTATAGGGTGTAATAAAAAGTACATGAAACAGGGGATGGTGTTTACAGTGATTGGATCATCAGTCATGTGACCAAAGGTGGGTGCTCTGCATGTAACGTAATGAGTGGTCATTAGTGTGTGACATCGCCAGTATGGTGACTCCCATCAACTAGCGATGCATATAAAATAAGGTAAGTGAGTTGCAGGTTATGATTCCATTGTAGGCCCCCTATAATGGCCCAAGGGAATTCTATGGGTCCGGTCAGGGGTGGGAACCAGGCTTGGGAGAGTGTAATCATAAAAGAATTAGGTAATTAGAGGGAATAATGGGGGTATGATGCCTCCATAATCACTAATTAGTAAGGGATAGATTTAAATAGAAAGTAAAGCATACATAGGATTAGAGGTGGAGTACATAAATGGGCTTATTATGGGTTAGCTAAAAAGCAGTTCAGATCTATATCTGCATTTAACCCATGCGGCTTTAAAGATCCTAAACGATAGATCCAGCTAGTTTCATTCTGGGAAATTGCGATGGTTTTGTTCCCCCCCCTCCAATTGTCTTTGATCAGATCTATGCCGTAGAAGATGAGTTCGGTTGGGTCTTGTTGGTGGAATCTCTTAAAATGTCGATAGAGGTTATGCTTGGTGGATCCCTTTTTTATCCTATTGATATGCTCCCGAATTCTCACTTTGAGGGGTCGTGTAGTACGGCCTACATACTGTAGGTGGCAGGGACATTCAATGACATATGTCACATGGGTGGAATGACATGTGATAAGCTCTTTGATTTTGTATTCCTTGAAATCAACCCTTGACTTGAAATTAATTTTTCTCCTAGGTTGCTTTTTGCTCACCCTACAGGCCAAACATTTTTGGCATTTAAAAAATCCCTTAAGTTCAGGGCAAAGGCTAATAGGTTTTGGGGGGTCGATCACGTTATGTACAAGATGGTGGCGTAGAGAAGGGGCTCGCCTGTAAATGAAAGTAGGTGTTTTCTTAAGGATTTTGTTCAAAGTATGGTCTTCTTGTAGGATCGGCCAGTATTTTTTGACTATGCGTTCAAATGTTTTATATTGTGAATTAAACCCGGTAATGAGGGCTACATCAGACGTAATAGGTTTATTTTTGGCTTTGGGTTCCAGCATGACGTTTCTGTCCATTTTTAGTACTTCTTCTTTCAGTTTAATCAGGTTGTTTTCTTTGTACCCCTTCTCTTTGAACCTCTCGATGATGATGTCAGCTTGATTGATATAATCGCCATTAGAATTGCAATTCCTGCGCAATCGCATGAGTTGTCCTTTAGGTATGTTTGCCTTCCACTTAGGATGATGGCAGCTGGTAGAAGGGATATACCCATTACGATCCGTGGATTTAAAGAACGTTTTAGTATGGAGTTGGGACCCCACTTTAAAGATTTGAAGATCCAGATAATCTATACTGTGCATATCGCACTTCCCTGTAAAGGTGAGGCCATATTTATTGGTATTGAGGTTGTGTAGGAATTCTTGGAAAGTGTCACTGTTCCCATCCCAGAGTATGACGAGATCGTCAATGTATCTACGATACAATTTGATCTGGGGGATGTTACGTGTATACACATATTCCTCTTCCCAACAGTCCATCAGCAGGTTGGCAACACTGGGGGCATACCGTGCCCCCATAGCTACTCCCCTGTTTTGGACGTAATAGTTGTTTTTATACCAAAAATAGTTGCAGCTCATTGCCATCTGTAATCCTTCCACGATGTAATTGATTTGTTCTTGTTTCAGCATCGTGTTTTGGTGGAGGGCTTTTTCTACCCCATATAGGCCATCTGTTTGCGAAATACTGGTATACAGTGAGTTGACATCAATTGTGGCGAGTAGTAGATTATCTGCACCTTCCACATGTTTAAGTTCATTGATTAGCTGTACACTGTCACGAAGATATGACCTCCCCTTTTTTACAACTGGTTTAAGGAACGTGTCCAGATATTCTCCCAGCCTGGAAAATACGGAGTTAATCCCACTGACGATGGGTCTTCCTGGAGGTTTGATCAGTGTCTTATGTATCTTCGGTGTGTAATATATTACCGGTGTTTTGGTGGAATTTGACACCAGGTACTCAGCTTCGGTAGAGCTCAATATGCCCATCAGTTTCCCCTTCTTCACATATTTAATAAGTTTTTTATAAATTTAGCTTTGGGGTTGCCTTTTAGCTTTGTATATGTGTTGGGGACCTTAAGTAGATTTTCCATTTCCTCCTCATAATCCGTCTTGTTAAGGATGACAAGCCCCCCCCCTTTATCGGCTGGCCTAATAATGACTTCGTTTTTCTTCCCAATCGCTTTGATGGTCTCCCAGATGTTTTTGTTTTTATTTTTGAATTTCCTCTGTACTTTCCTAAGATCACTTTCCACCATCTTTTTAAAGGCCCCTATGCACTGATTGCCTGGGACATTGGGGTTAAATACAGAGTTATTTCTAAGTTGTGTCTGGGTGTATTGGGAAGGTTGTATGATACGATCTTCTGTATTGTTTGCAAAGTGTTTCCGCAGGTTGAGTTTCCTGAGGAATTTCTGGAGATCTATATATGCTTCAAATTGATCCAGAGATTTCTCAGGCGCATATTTAAGGCCTAGATCTAGGATATGTAGTTCTTCTTTGGTAAGTTGAATGTTACTCAAATTAAATATACCCTTTCCTAATGTTGTCTGGGACGCTTTCTTCGTCCCTCCCCTACACCCTCTGGTACGTTTTCTCTTTGTGTGGGTTCCTCTTCTCTCTCCCTGTTGTATGAACGGTTGTCCCATTGACTGGGGTGAGGACCTTGTTCCTGCTGACTTTGGTTCCTTTGATGCTCGTCTCTTCCCATGGGTCTTCCATGGGTATCCTGCCGGTTGCCATTCGTTCCTCTCCATCCACCGTATCCTTGTCCATTCCTCGGTCTCCATCTTCCTGGTGGTCTGTTGTTGCGGCCTCCCCTGTGAAAACCCCTATTATCCCTCATGTTGCCATGGTGTTGCCATGGTGACGCTGCCTATTTATCCTGCAAGTCGTGGTATGCGTGTACCCGCTTCCGAAGACGTAAGGACTACGAAACGTGCGTAAAGCGGATACACGCACACTTACACGCACTTCCGGGATCACCAGCGTGTCAGCTTGGAACGCACGCCGTTCACACGCTGGACTGATCCACATCCGGAATTCCTAGTGCCTGTATTGTGGAGTGCCTATGGTTGGCAAATCATAGGCTATTACTCCCATTCCTTGTTTTACAATTTTATTTTTATTTTTATCTGTTTTGTCACCACTGCACGGTGCCATGATTTTTTAAAGTTTATTTATTTTTACTACCTTATTGACTTTCTGTATATTGCACCTGTGTCTGAGTCTTTGCTCAGCAGTGCCAATAAAGCCATATCTCATTTTTACATACTACACTATGGAAGTCCCCTCTCTTTTTTGATTTGGAGGAGCTGCGTAAACAACTATCCATACCAAGGAAATATACCAGGAATTTTAGCGATCACTTCTGGAATCCAGGAGAAGGTGCCACGATACGGGAGGAATACTTACTGTGACCTATACGCCGGATAACCCCTGCAGGGGTGACTACATTTGGTGAGTGGGGACCCTTGAGGGGGAGCACCGGATTCACCGCGATATCCACCTGACGTAACACCTATTATATAGGTGCACCTTGCTTGTCACCTCACACAGAGTCACCTGATTGTTTTTGATGGACTATTTTATGCCAGCAGACTTCTAGTTTACTTCAATACATGCTCATAGATTTCTCTTATTATTTTTCCCTCACTATATGCTCATTTCAGCATTGACTATTGAGGTTTTATTGTCGACACCCACAGTGTCACAATCACTTTATTTTATTTTTTATATATTTTCTGGTTTAAGGTTTACCCACTGCATGGACTGTTAACAGATGTTATCTGTAACCTATTGCAATACTATTTTTATGGATTGATGCTAGTGCACATTTATAATTTACTATATTTATGTTTATCATGCACATGTGTTTATTTTCACTCTAATTGGTTACACACTGCTAGCCTTTGTTAGCACCATTACCCCCGCCTCACCTGTGTACTACACACCATAGGGAATGTTGTCCCATTAACCCCACCCATACCACTGTGGGCTAGTCCAAACAACATATCAAGTGACAGCGCCATCACCCCCAAAACACCCACAACTTGATCCATATACTCCTTTTGGAGTTATATTTAGGGGGGCTGCAGTCACAATTATCATCTCCTATACCCTTGATTTAGCTATCCTGAGCGCAGCTTTCAATCTCAAATTATTCTTATTCTCTTGCACCTGGGTGCATTAGTTGAGCCGCAGCTATGGAAGTTTTCGGGTACATGACCACTAGGAATATTAATGTTGACGGAATTTTCAGTCAAGAGGAAATTATTAATAACCAAGACATGCAGGGAATGGTTAAACAACTTAAACACACTATGGAGAAACAATTACGTGTATGGTGGGACATAGCCACACTTGAAACTTACATTAAGGAGAAAATGACCCCTAGAAGGTTAAGATGGGATGTACACCCCAATGATAATGTCACGGATCCCGGACTAATGCATGAATGGTACCATTTTTTCAATACTAGTGAAAACGAGCTCCTTCATCAGATAGTTAAAAGAAGGAATTTTAAACTTAAAGCAATAGAAACACATATTGCAGAAATACAACAAGCACTGACACCGTTTGCCAGCCAACAAGAGTACAAAGACAAAACAAAGGAACTACAGGAACATATAAAAAAGTATGACCATAATATTCAAATCAAGAAACAAAAGAAATTTAAAAGAGACGTTTTAGACTATAAGAACTTGCAAGTCTATAAATGGCAGGCAACCATGGACGGATCCAATGATGAACTCGATGACACCATTATGGAAGATAATGAATCATTGACAACCACCAATTATGGAGTACCCGTACCCAGACCTACCTATTCCCCTATTACACCTAGTTTAACTAGGGAACCTACTACCGGTGCCAACTCTACTCCCAGATGGCAGCAGGGTAGACCTGACAACAGAAGGGTTAGATACCAAGATGAAGACTATTACAGAAGTCCTAACCAACCCAGATGGAGGTCACCAAGTAGGAATAGATCACCCTCTAACAGGGGTTATCATACCAATGACCAATACCCCTCGCAAGGCAGAAACATAAGGGATAATAGGGGTTTTCACAGGGGAGGCCGCAACAACAGACCACCAGGAAGATGGAGACCGAGGAATGGACAAGGATACGGTGGATGGAGAGGAACGAATGGCAACCGGCAGGATACCCATGGAAGACCCATGGGAAGAGACGAGCATCAAAGGAACCAAAGTCAGCAGGAACAAGGTCCTCACCCCAGTCAATGGGACAACCGTTCATACAACAGGGAGAGAGAAGAGGAACCCACACAAAGAGAAAACGTACCAGAGGGTGTAGGGGAGGGACGAAGAAAGCGTCCCAGACAACATTAGGAAAGGGTATAATTTAATTTGATTCATTACCAATTAACTTACCATAGAGAACTCTAGTTAAATATTTGTTGAGAAATCTTGGATATTTGGCAGGAGAAGTCTGGATCAAATTTTGGAAGCATCATATAGATCTCCAGAAATTCTCAAGGAAACTCAACCTGCGGTAACAAAATACAATAAGGAAACTCGTAGAAATACATACAACCTTCCAATTCACACACACCAGGTTACAATTAGAAATGGGGACTCTGAACCCAATGTGGGGCAAGGGTGTTTGTGGGCATAGGGGTTTAAAAAGATGGTGGAAAGTGATCTTAGGAAAGTACTTTTTAATTCACAAAAGGAAAAAAAAAAATGGGAGACCAAAGGGTTGGGAAGATTGGGGGAAGTCATTATAGGCCAGCCGATAAAGGGGGGGGGGCTGTCATCCTTAACAAGGATGTGAGGTGGAAAATGGTCTACTGGTCCCCAACAATACAAAGCTAAAAGGCAAAAAAAAGGGCTAAATTTAATAAAAATTTTTTAAAATGTGTTGGTTAGGGGTGGGCAGTGGGCCTATTGGGCTCTACCTGGTGTGAGAGTACGGTGTGGGGTAATTCATGTGGAATAATTTATTTACACCGCCAGTGGGAATATATACACCGGTGTTGGTGTGACCTGGTGTTGGATCGTATGTGGATTAACTGGGGGGTGGTTTGTTGATGGGGGGATGTCTGGGTTCCTTAAAGTGGTTGTATTTGTGGGAGGTTTATCTGTGACAGTGCTTGTGGGGTTGTTAAACATATTGGGAGTGCAGATTGTGTGTGTGTATTATTGGGGTAGATGGTGAGTGGGGTCAGTAAAAAAAGGGCAGAAAATTTTGGGGGGTTGTGTGGGTTGTGTGGAAGGATTTTTGATGTGTGAGCTGGGTATTTTTGGTATAAAAATCGTGGGGTACAGGTGGGTGGCTGTGGTGGGCACGTTTTGGTATGTTGTGTTAGTGGGAATGTTTTGTTGGGGGAGAGGGGGATATTTGTGGTACACGTTGGATGTTGGGGATGGAATTGTATCGTGGGGGGGGGTGACGTTCGTCATTTCTGGGATGGGAACAGGTGTGGGTATAGGTCTGTTTGGACTAGGGTATGTGAATTTGTGGGGGTACCTAGGGAAGTGCGTTGCATAGTTATATATTGGAAGGGTTCAAATTGATAAGGGTACCCACTGTTTGATAGGTGGATCTATGGGGTCTAATGGGTGGGTTAAAGGGGGGGTATTTCAGACTTGGAGGTTTTGGTCCAGGACAACTGTGGGTGTGGGCAGGGGATTTGGTGGAATTGGGTTCAGGTGTTAGGGGAAGGTACCTGGGATGGGGGTGGAGATTGTTCAAGGTGGGTGGGGGTTGGTAAAGTGATTAATGGCGTTGGTGCTCAATTGTAATGAGGTCTCATGGTGGGGGTTTGGTATTGTGGTTGGGTTTGAGTTACCGGGTTTAAGGGGAAGGTAAAATGGGGTTGGAAGCTAGTCAAATTTGGTGGCGGTCCTACAAGAAGACCATACTTTGTTCCTTACGGTGAAGTAAACAATTTACGGGGTAATTCTGGTGTACGCCCATGTTGGGTTTAGTCCTGTGATCCTGGTTTGGTTGTTAAGGTTAGGTGTACTTAATATTATCCTTTGGTGAATTTAAAGGGTTTTTTGTAAGGGGGTGGTAGGTGAGTTAAAAGGTGTATACTAGGAGAAAAATTAATTTCAACCCCAGGTTGATTTGTGGGGGAAGGGTTTTTTGAGTATCAATGTTTGGCCTGGGGGTGTGTAATGATTGGGAGTCCGGGTAATTTTGTAGTGTTTTAGGTACAGAATCACAGAGGTAGTCATTGGGGGGTTGGGGGATGGGTGGGAATGTTTTGCAATGTGGTATGTAGTAGATATAAAAGACCCACCTCAAAGTGAGAATTCGGGGGCATATCAATAGAATAAAAGAGGGATCCACCAAATAGGGTTTCGACATTTTATGTATATTAAGCAATTGACAGAGTCATCTTCTACGGTGTGGATCTTGTATTGGAGGGTTGGTTGTGGGATTGGGGAAATTTTGGATTTGATGTGTATCTAGCTTTCTAGTTGGGGAAATAAGGGGTTTGGGATGGGTGTTGATTGTAGATATAGGTAGGAAATGTTTTTTAATAATCTAGAATAAGAGTTTGTAGTGGGTCTACCCTATGAGCCTGGTTTGAGGAAATTAATTCTGGGGGTGTATGGGTTGATGTAAAAATGGTGGAAAATAATTTGGTTTGGTTGGAGGGGTGGGGTATAATGCCTCATAGGGGGTTTAATTGGGTATAGATTAAGTTTGACATGCAATGGTGGTGTGAAGTATTGGCTTGTTGTTAAGATTAGATAGTAAGGTGGGGGGGTTCATGTGGGTTGCATTACATACCAATGGCAATATAGTTTTTATAGAATGGTAGGGGTATGGATGTTTAATTAAGGACATACCCTCTGAAAGGATAGGTTTATATGACAAGGATGTATAGTATGTATAGTACAAGTGTATTAGAAATGGGGAGTAATAGGGGAGGTGGTTTAGCTCTATGGGTAATGTTATGTAGTTTTGGTGGCAGTGTGTGAAGTATGGGGTTCTGGGTTTTGGAAATTTGTACTGTTAATAGGTTATGTGGTGCATCGGTAACTTGGAACAGGTTTGTGATTTTGGATTTAATTCGGTGTACTATGGGTTTGTGATTAATACTCTTTTTCGCAGGGGGTGTTGGGTAAATTGATAATACCTTAGGTATAATGGGTGGGTAAGGTATACTTGGTTTTGTTACTGGAGCCTTGTGTAATGGGGTAGAATTCATGATATGGGTGATGGGTAAACTATGGGTGGGGGGCCTTCCGTCAAATCATGACTTACTATGTTTAGCGGGAGGGTTCTGGTTTTCTGGGGGATGGTATTGGGATGGGTTGGGGGGTACTTGTGGATTTCTTAATGTTGTGGGGAATGGTTTGTTTGGATTGGTCCACTGTGTGTTATGGGACATGGGGGGAAAATGATAGTTACATTGGGGGGGTGTAGAGGATGTGGTGTGGGTGGTTTGGGTGTAGTAGGTTCGGAAGATTAAGGATGTGAGGGGTGTTTTGGTTGTTTAGGGGGTTGGTTTAGGATGGTATGCGTATCAGTAAGGGTTACGAGGTTGGTTAATGTGGAGTGTGTATGAAACGGATATTCCTAGTGATTTGTATAGGGGTTGGTTGGGGTGGCAAAGGGTGGGGGAGGGATGTGTGGGACATTGGGTGCCTGGTTTGTGGGTTTGATCACTGGCCGGTGGGTTGCTATGTAATTTATTTTCTTTATTTTTACTTATTGAATTTTTTGTGTTGGGTCTGTGCTCCTGGTGGGGCAATAAAGCCAAAAGGTTATTTATATATACTTATGGAATTTGAGATTTCTTTATGTGTATGAGTGTTTGAAAAGAGTGCCCATTAAAGAGGAAATTTACTAGTGAATATTTTTTGATAACTTGGGAATAGATTAGGATTTGATGATAATAGCGAAGGTGTGGTAGGGAGGGACTTACGTGGATTTAAAGGATGGACTTGGGGGTGGAGAAGGTGAGGGGGATAAGTGGATAATTGCGATTTGTGACGTAACACCTGTTATATAGGAGGGGGATTGTAAATGATTGACAAGTGTCAGGGGGTTGTTGGGGTGGATTTTATGAGCAGGTACTATTTAATACAGATGTTGCTATTATTTTCTTCCCTAATGATATGTCAGATGTATATGCTCTATTGAGTTTGATTGTCGACAGTTCTAAATATCACAATACTTATACTTTGTTATGAGGTTTTTGTTTTGGTAAGTTTACCACACTGCATGGACTGTTAACAGATGTTATCTTAACCTATTGGGATTGTATTTTGGGGTTGATGGTAGTGCACATTTATTTTACTTATATTTGGTGTTTTATCATGCACATGTGGTTATTTTTTCACTTTAATGGGTATAACACTGCTAGCCTTTGTTAGCACCATTACCCCGCCTCACCTGTGTACTATCACACCATAGGGAATGTTGTCCCATTACCCCACACCCACCACTGTGTGCTAGTCAAAAACAACATAGATATTGTGACTGCAGCATCCACCCCCAAAACACCCACAACTTGATCCATATACTCCTTTTGGAGTTATATTTAGGGGGGCTGCAGTCACAATTATCATCTCCTATACCCTTGATTTAGCTATCCTGAGCGCAGCTTTCAATCTCAAATTATACTAGCTTAAAGGAACCTATTTAGAAAATAAAAAAATAACTTTTACAACCCCTTTTAGGTCCCCGGCTGGGATCTTCTCCCCTTCTTCTTCCAGGTGTCGGTCTTTGGCCATCTTGATTGGCCCAGCTTGGGATGACATCACTCCCATGCTTGCAGAGGAGTGCAGTTGTCCCATCACATGTTAGAATGTAAACTGAGCTGCGTATGCGCAATGCACATTCTACAGGGGACTGTAAACAGACAGGTAATTTATGTTATTGTAAAGAGACATTTCATGTTTTGTTTTTTTGCATTTTCTTCTTACTTTATTTTATTTAGTATTTTTTTTTTATAGATGTCTATACATCAAACCAAAAAGGGGGACAAAAAACAAAAAAGGAAAAAGAAAGGCGCACCAGCCTAATGTATTACCATTTGACAATTTATTAAATAAAAATAGTATTAAAAACTACTCACAAGAAAATGGTGATTAAAGGTTTGTCACAAAACGATGAAGTAAATACCCCTCGAACCACACTCCGGAATGTAGGGGGGGTTTAGAGGTGTGTCACTGCTGGTTTACGCGTTTCAAGGCATCAGGGGCCTCTTCATCAGAGCCCTGACTGCTGGGCTCTGATAAAGAGGCCCCTGATGCCTCGAAATGTGTAAGCCAGCAGTGACACACCTCTAAACCCCCCCTAAATTCCGGAGTGTGGTTCGAGGGGTATTTACTTCATCGTTTTGTGACAAGTCTAAATTTTCTTGTGAGTAGTTCTTAATACTATTTTTATTTAATAAATTGTCAAATGGTAATACACTAGGCTGGTGCGCCTTTCTTTTTCCTTTTTTGTTTTTTGCCAGGATTTTCCCCATCCATGAAGGGCAGCAAGGCCACTGTTACCATTTTTTTGACATCTGTGGAAATCTCTATGCAGAACACTGACTAATTGTTGAACATCCCACTCGTGCGCAGGAGTTTGCTTTTTTGTTTGTATACCAAAAAGGGGGACAACTGAGGAGGAAAGAGGGACACTGGAACTTTGCTCCCAAACCGTAAACATTTGGGATCTGGGGTCTTTCTATTGTTCTAAATTGGATTTACTAACTTAGGTCCACAAGGGTCAGATCTGATTAAAAAAACAAAAGTTTACAAAGTTAACTTCTGTATGTAGACATTAATTTATGTGTTCCCCAATGAGGTTCTGGAAAAGTGACATGTTTCTTTAAATGAAACACGATACAACTGACATAAACCCAACAGACATACATTTCATATTATTGTTAGCTGGTCTCATTTATACAGGCTGTTCCTTGCGTTTGCCGCTAGTTTTATGTCTTCTGGCTCACGGTCTATTAGCTTGATTTTAAATCATAAGTTGTCATAACAGAAAGATTCTTAGAGAGCAAAAAAATGAAATATACTAAAAGGAACATTATTGATACAAAGGGAACCCTTTGACCCAGTATTTGGGGGTCAGTTCACTGGTACATTATAGAAGCAAGTAGCTGGCAAATACCACTTTGTGTTTTCCTTCTGAACTGCGCTGGGATATTGCTGATAATTAATAACATCTGGTCTGCGACATACCGATGTTCAACATGAAAACAGAAGATTCCTGAAGGCAAATATACTTTGTCTGCCCACACAATACCCTTTCTGTTAGCCTCTGTCCCATTCATATGTTGTGTTTCCCATACACTTTTTTTTCTGCAGTATTTTGCATATTCAGCTGCATCTTATATTGCATGTACAGCAGTTGCTTTAGTGAAAACAGATATGTTGTATATACACTGTTCAATTGTTTCGAGAACCACTCAAGGCAAGCTTTCCATATACCGTACATACTTAAGTGATCATGATTTTTTCTCCATTTCAGATAGTATGACTAGATGAAATGTATTTAACAAATGGGTTGTCATATGCTAGCGGACAGATAATGGGGTGGGGAGAAAGTTACTAAGATGAGAGGATGGGCCTCCCTCATGTGGCAACATTCATTAGTGGTTTAACCGCTTAAGGTCCACCCTATAGCAGCTGTACTGCTAAAGGGCGGCACCTTTGCACGGGATCACGTATATGATCTGACGCCTCTGGTGGTTCGCTTCTGCTTTAATTACACATAGTGGAAGCGAATGGGGGGGTGCACAGTACCAAATGCCCTCTGGCACCTGCCAATTGTAGGGGAGAGAGAAAGAATTTTGCGATCTGCCTCTGCAAACAAGGCAGATCGCCATTCTGAGAGGAAGGAAAGGGATGGAATTTGTGTCCCAGCGACGTAAAAGCACCTTATACAGTGTAGTAAAACACTGGTTAGGCACACAGTTAACCCTTTGATATCCCCGATGTTAACCCCTTTCCAGCCAGTGTCATTAGTACAGTGACAATCCATATTTTTTAGCACTGATCACTGTATTAGTGTCACTGGTCCCCATAAAGTGTCAAAAGTGTCAGAATGTTCAATGCAATATCGCAGTTCTGCTATAAGTTGCTGTTTGCTGCCATTACTAGTAAAAATGTAATTAAAAAAATAAAAATATCTTATAGTTTGGAGACTGTAACTTTTGCGCAAACTAATATCTATACGTTTATTGGGGGTTAACACAGGAGCGATCACAGGGTTAAATGTGTCCCTAAGGAGTGCTATGTAACTGTGTGGGGGGTGCTTTAACTGTGTGAAGACAGAGATCCGTGTTCCTGCATAGCGGAAACACAGGGTCTCTGTCTTCCCTTGTCACAGAATGGCAATCTACCTTGTTTACATAGGGAGACCACCATTATAGGAATACATTATCACTCATGAATTCACCTTTGTTAGAAAGATGTTTCAAATAGTGAGGTTAAATAAATCTTTAACTTGGTAGATGATAGGAACAGATTCATTCGCTGGCTTCTTCATTGGGTGGCAGTAACATGGTGTGCACTAGATTTTAATCACAAATGATTTAACTATATATTTCTTGAATTTAAAATTACTGAAGCTCTGGAAGTGGTGAGTCCTTGAAAATCCCTGACCTGATGTAGAAATTAGGTATAAGTAGCAGGTGATGGCGCCTACTAAGATTAATACATAAGTGTAAAAAAGGTGTAGCCTAAAAACAGTGTAAATACAGTGGCCGAAAAAAATGTGCTGAAAAGTGCAAATCCTTGTAGTGATAACAACAGTTTTGATATTACATATAATAAAACAATGTGTGAAAAATAAATTGATAATAATAATAATAATCCATATAGTCCAAAAAATTCCAATTTCCAATCTTACTATGTGCAGTAAATTATTTTATTTTTTTAATTATTTCATATAGATAAATGATGTTCTTCAAAATAAATTGATAATAATAATCCAAGAAAGTCCAATTAATTATTTTCAAGATTGCTTCATAAAAAATCAAAAATAAAGTGATAAGTGCTTCATGCAGTTATAGCCGTCAGTGGATCACTCAGTGCTCTCCCCCAATGGTCCCGCACTCACCGGATCCAATCACCCCTGCAGGGGTAAAAGGCTCTCACAACAAGTGTCCACACTTCTATATCTGTCTGATTTTCTCACATGGGATCTGTCCAACTGTTCAACCGCTCATAGAGAAGACAAACGAACGCGCCCAATAGCGTGATACCGTTTCACAAATAGTAAAGTTTATTTCTGACAAACAATAGGTACTCACAATTTACATGTAGTTTGTAGAAATGTTAATACACATTGGGGTGGATTTATTAAAACTGTGTGAGTGTAAAATCTGGTGTAGCTCTGCAATCATCTTCCAGGTTTTTATGTCAAAACTTGAGAGCTTTCTGCATTTCGGAGACTGCAACGGTGAAGTGCCTTCTATATATTATAGGGTGCCCCAGTTTCCATGTCTACCTGTAACATTCACTACATAAAGGATGAACTCGGGACTCAAGTAGAAAGATCTCGACTTTCGAGCCCCCAGGAGATGAAGTAGCTGTTGGGTTATTGCTACAGTATGTAACACCGGATACAAATCTACTATTTGTGCTCCAACGTAGCAATAAAGGAGCAGTATTTTTTATGATGCAAGGGAGCAAACCTATTCGATTACTGCTTTGCCTTTGTTCTGCTGCCTGTGTGTACATCAGTGTTATAAATATCAGTGCAATAATATGAGTGAAAGCCTTTGCAATGGTCATGGTTATTACCTTTTAAAGAGGATGGATCTAAGCCAGAAAACACAGTTTTTCTTGCTGTAAGATAACTCTCTCAAAGGGTAAGTCAATATATTCGAGGTTTTCTATTGTAACACTATAACAATATTGGTTGCAGAAGAATGTAAACTTTTTACAGGTTGTAGGTTTAATGGACCCACATAAAAGTTAATTGTAGATTAAATCAAATAAACTGAACGGCTATGAAAAGTCTACAAAGATCCACCTATGTGGTACTGAGCTATTTTCATTACATTTTTACAAGAAAAATAGATATGGCCTTTGTGAACAAGTATCTCATATTTTTATAGAAGAAAATTACTTTTCTTTCTTGTGCATAGACCCATATTTCAGCCCATAACTTATTTTCAAAGAGTGGCACTTTAAAACAGCACATGCTATTTTAACTGTATCACAGCCAAGCACAATATGTTACAGCAGGACTGTAGCCACATTTTTGATGCCCTGTGAAATTAACCACTTCAGCCCTAGGAGAATTTACCCCACTTCCTGACCGGGCCATTTTTTTGTGATGCGGCACTGCGTAAGTTTAATTGACAATTGCACGGTAGTGCAACGTTGTACTCAAACAAAGTTGATATCCTTTATTCCCCACAAATAGAGCTTTCTTTTGGTGGTATTTGATTACTTTGCAGTTTTTATTTTTTGCGCTATAAACAAAAAAAGAGCTACAATTTTGAAAAAAAAATTTTTTTTACTTTTTGCTATAATAAATATCCCAAATTAAAAAAAAAAATGTTTTCCTAAGTTTAGGCCGAAATGTAATCTTCTATATATTTTTGGTACTGGGGGAGGAGACTGATCTGTGGATTAACCTCTCTTTTGAGATATTTCTTCTTAATTCCTGTTGTGTCTTAGGGAAAGGGAATGAGGGAAATGTCCCCAATTGGTCTCAGACAGAGTTTAAATCTATCTATAATTAAAAAAAATAGCTATACTTAAAATAAATTAATAAAACATAATGGAATATAAACATGTCAAAAAGAACCCTAAAGTGTAAGGCCGCGTACACACGAGGAGACAAATCCGATCAAATCGGTCTGATAGACCGTTTTGATCGGATTTGTCTCCTGGGATAAGTTGGTTTGATCGTGTACACACGATCAAACCAAAATCCCCACCGACAGACAGCGCGGTGACGTGGCGGTGACGTTGACGCCGCCACGTCACCAAACCAGGAAGTAAAATACTTCCAAGCATGCGTCGAATCCATTCGACGCATGTACGGACAGATATGTCCGCTGGTTAGTGTACTAACCAGGGGACATGTCGGACAGAGGGGTTTCCAGCAGACATATTTTAAAGCATGCTTTAAAATTTGTCTGCTGGAAAAACCTGTCTGCTCGCCCGTACACACGATCGCATTTGTCTGCTGAAATGGTCCGTCGGACCGTTTTCAGCAGATAAATTTGATCGTGTGTACGCGGCCTAAGAGTACTTTAGCACTATACTGCACCCCCCACCCAATGCTGTTCTCTCTACAATACAACAAGAAAGAGCCAGACTAATTGTAGCAAGTTGGTATAAGAGGATTTATTAAAACAACAGCCTATTGGCTACTCACATAGATTAGGAGATGAATAAGCATGTATGGAGAAAGTCTATTGTCACTACGAGTCCCACGGTATGTATCACAGCAGGTTCAGAGTCTTGCTGTCATGTCTGGCTGGGCTCCTTGTGCGTTCCACAAAGCAGGGTCCTGGCCAGCTCATCCACCTACCCTGCCAGAAACAAGCTGAACCCACTGTGATACATCCCGGGGCACCGTAGTGACAACAGACTTTTTCCATACATGCTTGTTTATCTTTTATTCTATGTGAGTAGCCAAACAGCTGTTTAATAAATCCCCTTATACCAACTTTCTACACTTCTTAGTCTGGCACACATTGTTGTCCCAATACTTGTCTTCCAGAGAATTGCTTCACTCTCAAAGTAGCTGCCACAAGTTTTGCTCTAGTACTCCATGGACTTTATGAACTTTGCATTAGATTTATCTCATCAATTGATCACATTATGTCTTCTGTACTAACTCTTTATCCTTTCTTTGTTCTTTTTGTTCTCTCCAGAATGGTGATGTATAGGCATGTGGCTTAAACTGCCTTTTAACCTATGTAAGCAAGGGGTATGTGTTTAGGCATATGGGAAGTTAAGGTCAAGATGCCAGGTGATGTAACCATTTTCTGTCTGTGGTGAGACTAGCCAGTGCATAAGTGTAGCACTCTCTACCGTAGGTAGGTGTAAGAATAGGATTTTTCTGTCAGTGCAGGTAAATTTAGGCAGGTCTATGCTTCAGGCTAGGCCTGCTTGTTTTGATCTGGGGGCAGGGAGTGGTTAGTGTAGCAGTGGGTGTGACCACCTGTGCTCTAGTTCTAAAGACGCCTCCCCTGCTTCCAGGGATATTGTTCTGGAAGAGGAGTGGCAGGCAGCTCATGTGAGGAGCCCTGACCAATCCCCACTTGGTATTGGCAGGGGGCAGGCCTCCCATATAAGCTGAGGTCACATGCCACTGTGGGAGTCTGTCAGCTGGGAGAAGTTGAGAATAGAGTACTAGGCAGTAGCAGGGGGCCATCCCCATCTGCGGGGGGGGGGGTGCGCCAAACACGGAGGAGTCCAGGAGAGCTGTGACGGAGCTTAAAGTCCTCATTTAAATGAGGAGTTCCTGGAGCAGAGGGGCCTGAACATACGTCCAGTTAATGTTCACCATAATGGACTCGGGGCAGGAGAAGGTCGTGAGTGTACGACAGTGAAGTGTTGGATTTTGAGGCATGTCAGGAAGTCTCGGAGGGAACTTCATCATTACACGGTCATGGATGAAGTCTTCATCTTTACACGGTCATTGATGAGGAGTCCATGAACAGAGGAGAGACTGTGGGGAATTGTGTCAAATCGATGTGGCCTAAGGGCGCAGGATTTGCAAGTCGGACTAACTTGGATCAGTTGTCCATCAACCAGTCCAAGCTGTTAAATCACTAGGCCTCCGGGGAGAGGTACTTCAGACCTCTGGCCTAGTTATCACACAGCAAACACAGCCAGCATCCGGGATTATTCAGAGTGATCTCTTTTGTCATAATGAAGATGATGGGACGGGATGTAATAGTTTTACAGTGGAAGTTTTGTGCAGGAGGAGAGAAGTCATGGGGGCAACTAGTGTTGTCCCGATACCAATACCAGTATCATGGCTGCAATATGTGGGGGACATACATGGCTGCAATATGTGGGGGACATACATGGCTGCAATATAGGGGACATACATGGCTGCAATATGTGGGGGACATACATGGCTGCAATATGGGGGACATACATGGCTGCAATATGTGGGGGACATACATGGCTACAATATGGGGGACATACATGGCTGCAATATGTGGGGCACATACATGGCTGAAATATGTGGGTGACATACATGGCTGCAATATGTGGGGGACATACATGGCTGCAATATGGGGGACATACATGGCTGCAATATGGGGGACATACATGGCTGCAATATGTGGGGGACATACATGGCTGCAATATGGGGGACATACATGGCTGCAATATGTGGGGGACATACATGGCTGCAATATGTGGGGGACATGGCTGCAATATGTGGGGGACATACATGGCTGCAATATGTGGGGGACATGGCTGAAATATGTGGGGGACATGCATGGCTGCATCTGTGGGGGACATGGCTGCATATGTGGGGGACATGCATGGCTGCATCTGTGGGGGGGACATGGCTGCAATATGTGTGGGGGGACATGGCTGCAATATATGTGGGGGGACATGGCTGCAATATATGTGGGGGGACATGGCTGCATCTGTGGGGGGACATGGCTGCAATATGTGGGGGACATGGCTGCATTTGGGGACACATTTAAAAAAAGTATCGGTATTCGGTATCGGCGACTACTTGAAAAAAGTATCGGTACTTGTACTCGGTCCTAAAAAAGAGGTATGGGGACAACCCTAGGGGGCAACAGTCTGCAGGAGTAGATGCAGAGGAGGAGTCGCAATAGTCTG
The DNA here is from genome assembly GCA_029574335.1 of Rana kukunoris. Lineage (NCBI taxonomy): Eukaryota > Metazoa > Chordata > Amphibia > Anura > Ranidae > Rana > Rana kukunoris. The sequence goes on from CM056050.1 coordinate 511,191,364, forward strand.
CATGGTAATATGCAGGGAAGTGACTGTAAATGTTAGATATACATCAGTACTTCAAGGCTAAATCTATTGACCAACGTTCACTAAATATGATGTCAAAGCAACATGTTCAATGGGCATCCCCTTATACCCCCTACCCCAACCAAGTTATAGCCACCAATAAACAAAACAACGCAAATGACTGTTCTGTGTCTCTGAGGTGATAGATGGAGGTCAAGCAAGCAATGTGATATGGTGGATGTTAGTTACTAGTAGCAACCAAGCGCTACATATGTTTTTTTTTTCTATTATTTAACTCCACTGTGAAGAGAATAAAATAGGCATGGAGGAGAGTGTGGTGCAGTGTCTTTTAAGTGTACTTTATAATGTTAAGAAAAGAAGTGAACTATAAAGGATGAGCACTTTTTATAAGCTGGAAAGCTAATTCACCTAACAGTTGTTACATGTGGTCAGGGAAAGATCCCTGTTTTTTAGTTATCAGGTCTGCACACATATCTGCTAAGCGCTGGTCCTACTTTCCCTGTCAGGTTTATATCCTGTAATACATTATAGAGAATGCAGGATGCGAACCTAAGGTGCATGGGAAGAATTCACACTCCAAAGTCAATGGGAACAGATCCAGGTTCTTATATAGCAGTCTGCAAGAAATATACAAAACTGTATGGAGACTCTTTCCTTTAGAGTGCAGCAAAAACATAACATTCTTTGGAATGACCATTTAATAGATTGCATGAAAAAAACTAAAACAAAAAAAAAAAATCTAGCATATTAAAACATGATCAGACTTAAAACAAAAGTACTCCCAAAGATGAAAAGAAATTGCAAGAAATTGCAAGAACAATCTTTCAAAATCTAGAACTTTACCCCGAGGCCAGGGGCAGATAATAACTATAGAGCTGATGTTTTTGTACAGCTTGTAAAGGAAATCCAGATTACCATTTATAGGAAACACACCAAGACAGAAATACATGGTTTGTCATTGTTGAGCATTATTCTCATAATCTGGATTTCATACCAATGTTTTGTTTTCAATATTGTGCCTCTGACCTAAAATAGGTGTGCAAATAAAGACACCTTCATTTTCTTTGAATATAAATGGCAGAATGTTTGTTCTCTGTATGTCATTTACAAATGCTGTACAGAGCTGGGTAACCAGCATTTTCAGAAACAGGAAGTGGCAGAGAAAGCAATGGCAGCCCCTCTTTGTTTTTAATGACATAGGTGAGAAAGCTAATTGAAAGCTAATCTCAAGTCTTACCTTCCATCATACAGAGGTATACAGGCTTGTCTACTGAAATAACTTACTCTGATTTTACTGCACATTGTGAACTTCTCATAGTGTGTATTAGAAGCTGCAGTAATTCAGATAAAAAGCCACCCCATTTCTTTGCTGGAGGAGGTCCAGTATCATCCAACTTTTTCCCTACCTAGCCTTACTGTACCTGCCCCATCCCTTTCGTTTAATTGGATATCAGTAATTTGAATTATGGAGGCTAGGAAACACATCACTTATAATATGTTAGGTTTATGTGGCCATATTTAGACTATGATGTAACCTTCTCCAATTGCTGCCCCAAAAAAATCACGTGTAGATTTAATTAACCTTTTTTTTGTGTTAATTCCACTTTAAGGGGGTGTGGAAGGAGGCGTGTCCAAAACCTACATATGTTTGCTAGTAGGTGTCCCTCATTCCTATCTCAAAATGTTGGGAGGTATGTAATTGAATGGACCGCGTGACATCACTGGTTGGTAAGAACTCCAATGGTGCATACACAGCATATCGCTGTTTCCATAGAAACCATTGACAGCAGAAAGCTGTCACATTAGTCCCTGTTGAATGCCTTAAACTTTTGACATTCAGAAGAATGTTCAAGCACTGAGCTGATCCTTAATTATGATATCATTAAGCTTTTAATCAGAAAAACTGTAGAGGAGTTACAACGGTTGCTGAGGGGTGTAACAGGACTCTTTTGTAGCACAAGTATACACAGCCATCTAGGGCCAGATCCAGGTAGAGTTAGGCTGGCGGATCAATGGATCCGCCAGCCTAACTGTCACTTTAAGCCGGCGTTTTTGTTTTCTGTAACCAGAAAACAAGAAACGCCGGGTTGGAGTTCCGATGCGATCGGCGCAATTGAATTTCGCCATCGCATCGTTACTTCAACTTAAGAATTGCGTCGGGGTTTTCCCGCCGATTTACGCTCAAAAAATATGTTAATGAGCGGGAATCGGCAATTCACGATCTTTTTCGGGCGCGACGCAGTGACTTTACGACGTTTACAGGAGCGATACGCGGCGTATAGGTAAAGCAGCCCCCTAGTGGAGTATCCTATGTTAAGTATAGGCGTCGTCATCGCGTCGGAAAAAAAAACAAATCGCGTCGCTTGCGTAAAACATTCATGAACGGGGATGTGACGTCATTGACGTTCACTGACAGAATTTGGAGCATGCGCACTGGGATGCATTGACACTCGACGCATGCGCAGTACGTTCGCCGCGGGATCGCGCTTAGTTTGAATACTACACGCCCCGTACCCGCCCAATTTGAATTCCGCCGGCTCATTTGCGATGCGCTGCCGCAACTTTAGGAGCAAGTGCTTCATGAATAACAGCACTTGCTCCTAAAATTTCGGCAGAGTAACGTAAATGAGAAGCGTTACTCCAGAGCAAAGATGCTCTGATCTACCTGAATCTGGCCCCTACACTTTTTCTTTAGATTCTTAAATGGCGGATGGCACTGTGTTAGTTGTAGCACTGACTAACTAATAGTCAGAATTTGCTATACACTCATTTTAACACATCAAACTGATATCTGATTACCTCATACATATTTATTCACCTATTCAGAATCAGACTGCTGAGATTTGGGGTTAATTAATCTTTAGCCACTTGGCCTCCAGAAGATTTACGCCCCTTCATGGCCAGGCCATTTTTTGCTATAAGACACTGCGTTTTTTAACTGACAATTGCGCGGTCATGCAGCGCTGTATCCAAATGAAATTTGTGTAGCCCCCCCACAAATAATGCTTTATTTTGGTGATATTTCATTACCTCTGGGTTTTTTATTTTTTGCGCCTTTAAAGTAAAAACTTTCAACAATTTTGAAAAAGAAAATATATATTCTTTTCTTTCTGCTATAAACTTAAAAAAAAAAAACTTCTTATAACATTAAGGCAACGTGTATTCTGCTACATGTTTTAAGTGTATATTAATTGTTTTGTGCAAAATTATAGGGTCTACAAACTATGGGATTTTTTTTATATACTAGTAATGGCGGCTTATAGCGGGACTGCAATATTGCGACTGACAATCTATCACTTTTGACACTTTGTGGGAACCAGTGACACTAATACAGTGACCACAGAATTATGGGGTGCCTTGGCGCGGCTCTGTGGCTCACGCATGCGTTTGCAAATGCGTGCAGACAAAACCCCTGTATTTAACGCACATTGTTAGACAGGTTAATTGGTTGTTCTGCTAGCTGGTCGGTAAGTAGGCTTGGTTATTCCCTGGGCATTCCCCAGGTCCTTGTTGTTATCTGTTTTAGCCTTCCATTGATACTTACTGCAATTGCCAGCCATAGATGGGGGCGGTGGATACGTTTTGTTTCACCTGTGGTGTTTATATTGGTCCAGCAGTGCACCAACACCTTTGCAGCCATTGTGCTATATGCTGGGTGCTTGGTGTGCTTCTGTACCTTTAAGGAGGGGTGGCTCCCCTTCAGTCCACCTGCCCCTATCTATCCATTAAAATGCATGTGCCTCCATTGTGAGGACACTCACTGTTAGTGTTAGGACCACAGAATTATGGGGTGCCTTGGCGCGGCTCTGTGGCTCATGCATGCGTTTGCAAATGCGTGCGGACAAAACCCCTGTTTTTAACGCACATTGTTAGACAGGTTAATTGGTTGTTCTGCTAGCTGGTCGGTAAGTAGGCTTGGTTATTCCCTGGGCATTCCCCAGGTCCTTGTTGTTAACACTAATACAGTGATCAGTGCTAAAAATATGTAATGTCACTGTACTAATGACACTGGCTGGGAAGGGGTTAAACACTTAGGGCGATCAAAAGGTTAAATGTGTGCCTAGCCAGTGTTTTTGTGTACTATGTGTGGTGTTTTTACTAAGGGATGTGATGGGCAGGAAAAGAAAATCCCTCACATCTCTGCAGTCAGGAAGGTGTTCTACATTGCTTACATATGCAGAGCTCCACCAAGCTTTTCTCCTAGACGATCTGCAGGTGGCAGCGGACATCCACTGGCTAGCACCCGCTGATTGGCTTCTGCTGTGACTAATGACTAAATCCCCTACATGGAAGTGCAGAATCACGTATATGTATGTGATTCTGCACAGAAAGGCTGCCCTGTAGCAGTAATTCTGCTATGGGGCAGTCGGGAAGTGGTTAAAAGATACCTTATTTCTATAGAATCATGCTGTTATATTGAATATACATTACCCACTTTCAGAAACTTTTCTCCATATACTGATTGTATTAGGAATGGTTTGCATGCCATTTGCATGCCAGTTATCAAGACTTTACTTTGGCATTCCAGAAAGACGTTAATACAATTTTTCCTGGCACAATCACGCTACGTTGTATCATATCATCGCCACTTTTTAACATTGTAACATGAAAAGCATATTGAAACGTAGAATTTTAATATGTCTGAGAGAAACCATATGTGAAACTCCATAAGGCATTACTCAAGTGAATTTCTAAAGAGCTACTTGGCTGGGTAGATAATATGATGGTGACCACAATGTATAATGAACAACATGGGAACTGTAAAGGATACAGAGTTTAAAGCATGACCCATTCATAAATGTAAAGGACTAGCATAACTGAGAATAGCACCATTCATTCAATCCTCAGCTTTTTGACATGTATTTATACCCTATTTAAAGAGATGTTCACACCACTGCACTAAAATACAATTTCCATGCGTTATACCAGGAAAGAGGGGAATTCAGTCACACCAAAAACTGGTTTAGCACTATCTTTGGTAACAAGAAAAGGAAGTACTAATAATATGAATTATTGTAATACATAACTTTTAGCCCAGCTATAGTGGTGTAAATGTACATTATATTGCTATAAATTACAAATTATTTTCACGGACACGTAATGTAAACATTTTGGGAGTATTCAAGAGCCAATTTTTCCAATAAATAACTTTAATATTCTTTCCAGTTTTCCAAAAAAAAAAAAAAAATCTATAATGTTTAATCCTAAAATGGATGTACCCTTCTTTTAAAGGTATGGAAAGGTTTACATACAAATATATGAAGGTTGTACAACATAAATGTTTTAGGTGTACAGGTCGCTATAAGGCAACCAAAGATATTGCCCATCGCTTATTAGCTGCCATCAGCATGTCTAGTCTGACCAACAATATCTCAGAAACAATTCAAATAATCTATATTTAATGCTTACTTATGAATAATGGTATGACTACCTTGATCTAAAGAGTACCCTAGCCTTCAGTACTTGACTTTAAAGAGGATTTCCACCCCCCCTCCCCATGAAAAAATGAAAGTCAGCAGCTACAGATACTGTAGCTGGTGACTTTTAATGTTGGTACCCCAGCCGATTCTCGGATTGACTCTCGGGCACTGCCGCGGCCATTCACGGTAAGGGAAACTGGTAGTGAAGCCTTTCAATTCTAAGGGACAGCGCTGCAGCGCAGTCTCCCTTCCCCCTGAAAGGTGCCAAATATGGCACCGGATAGGGGGGTCAGATAAGCGCAAGTTCCACTTTTGGGTGGACCTCCGCTTTAACTCAGCTGTGATTCCACTTCCTTTGACCTCAAAAACAATATGAATAGGCTTTTAGTGCAATGATTGTGTCTGAATGTTATTAACGCGGTATTAAACCCAAAGGCAAACCTTTTTTTTATTGCAGCTTACCAATTGTTAGATTTAATGGCTGCAGTAGCTTTTTTTTATTATTTATTTATTTTTACCTGGCTATTTTCAACAGATCAAGCTGTCCTGAAAATGTAGCTGCTAGAAGGATGAGTATGACACAAAATATTTAGCAATGACAGAGGTGCTAACAATAATCAGCTTTTCTTATCTATGTATAACCTTTATCCCAAAAGGAACAAAATTGTTTGCTATGACTTCTTATAAAGTGTCTGCTGGAGTTTGGTTTACATTTTTTAGTGTATCTAAATCTGCTAGTACACTAACATTCTCTTTCCCCCAGACTGACAAAGCTGCTACCCAAAGGTGCCCCCTGTGCGCCTTTATTTAGAATTTAGTAAGTGTGCTACTGGTCGGATCACCAGGTGAACACAGATGGTAAAAAAAAAAGCTGCTAACTTTAATAAACAGACACTTACCTGCTCCGCGGTCCATCGACGTGGCCGCCCAGAGCTCCACTCCTCTCCCCCTATCGGCCGGCGCCTCCATTCATAGTGTAGGCACCCGGCTGTGACAACTTTCAGCTTCACGTCCGGGCACTCACTGCGCATGCATGATTTGCGCTCTATGAGTGGACAGGCAATATCCTGTGTCCCAGGAGATCCCCTAAAGGGAAGGGCCGCCTAAGGCGAGAGGAGGAGTCGCCTAGGCAGTCCTTGGGTGGAAGTAGGAAGTGGGACAGGAAGTTCCACTCCTACCGAAGCCCCCACCCCTCCCCCCAAAAAATGTCATGCCAAATGTGGCATTTAAGGGGCGAGGAGTGCTTAAAGAAGAAGTTTCACTTTTGGGTGGTACTCTGCTTTAACCATGTCGTGATGTATGATGTTTCTGGTGCAAACAGTGATTGGATATTCAAAAATGTTGCCATTAGTACAGGTGTAAGGGCGGATTCTTTCAAAGTGGATGCCTGTTTCGATGACAGCTGTCTAAGTGAGAATTAAGCATAATTTTTGGAGAGATTGCCACATACTTTTGTTGTGTTGTGTTTCAGAAACAGGAAATTAAGACAAATCTCCCTGTTGGGACATTGACAGGGGTTTTAGTCAGGGGCTGACTGACCATTCGGGCACTCCGGCACTGCCTGAGGGCCCCATGCCACTAGGGGGCCCCATCAAGGTTGCCAGCCTCAGTAAAACCAGGAACAGTATGCAAACATAAGAGTTTTAAAAAAAAATCCCAAGATTGTAGCTGCCCTGCCTCTCCAGTACCTTTTCAGTGTGTGTATGTGTATTCTGTGTGTATGTATAATGTGTGTGCATATTTTGTGTCTGTGTGTTTGTATACTGTGTAGGTATACTGTATGTGTGTGTGTATACTGTGTGGCCCCATAATCTATTGCCTGGGGGCCCTATAATCTCCTATTGCCCGGGTGCCCCATAATCTCTTATTGCCCAGGGGCCCCATAATCTCCTATTGCTCGGGGGCCCCATGAGTTGTCAGTCCGCCCCTGGTTTTAGTATTTCCCTACTTTATCCAAAACTTAAAAGGTTTCAACTTTAGATATCTGTTAATATCAATTTCACACAAACCAATATGTAATTTAGTTTAAAAAGTTTATATATAAAGGGGCAGATACATGATACGGATACATTTGGCAGGGACAGGTACATTTGGTGGAGCTATTTTATTAAAATTATTTTTTATTCAGTGACCACACTTTGCTGCTGGATGTGAACAGGATAGTAAAACCAGAAAAGCCATTAAGTGAAGATAAATTTATTTTTCAGACTGATTCTTCTATTGCATTAAACAGAGCTTGTTTGGTCATAAAAGCAGGCTGATAATGGATCATACTGTTGTTACAGAGTGCAAAGGCTTGTCTCAGATATTCGGTTACATTTCCTTTGGAATAAGTTATGATCTTTATTTCTCAGATTGAAAATAATGTGATGCACATTCCCAGACATCTCCTGAGATCGAAACGAGTGTCGTACCCCCTTCAATAAAAATTACATCTGCCCTATTCTGAGCAGTTAATTTTATTATCCATGGCAAAATTGACTTTTTTCTTGATGTTCCTTTATTTGGCAGCCAGGAGAGAAACCAAAGCCAGCAGCTGAAATTTCACATGTAAACCCTCTCCCAAGAAGAACCTGAGGGAGCATGATGGAAACCAAAACAGTATTGCTTGTAAGTGAACGATGAAAGCTTTGCTCCATGGCCTTGGTAGGAGTAAGTCTGGTCTGTAGTGACCTGATTTCTACTGCAATAATATTCCCTAAGACAAAATACTTTGTGGTCTCTCATCTATTAAGCAAACAGGTCTAGCGGCCAGAATAATTGCAATATTAAACATACTGTTGCGGTACGATGATAGCAAATAATCTGGCTAAACCTGCTATGTGAATGAAGACATGACAAACACTTATAGTCTATGTATCCTAATCTGCCCTCACTGAACTATCACTAGGGAAAACTGTAGTCTGGGAAAGCCTAAATTATTAGTATTTATTTGGACTGGCATATACAGAGAATTACCTTTCCTTCTTTCTGATGGGATGTTTACTAAAACAGAAACAGTCCTCATTCCTCTTCTTAATGGTTTATTATGTGCACTTACTCTTGGTGTCCTGGTTGGATTTTTCATACAAAGACATGATCTCCATAAATCTGTAGCATCCATGTTTGGTAATATACAAGTTATCTTGATTTTCATTCTTTTATCCCATGGTGGCTTAGATAAGGAGAAAGGGTGAACAAAAAAGTGCCAATATCTCAATATCTCATAGACAAGGGCTCAAACTTGCCTTTGATCATTTCAAGAGCTTCCGTGGCAGCCTCGCCAGCAAACTCTTTGTAGTTGATTTACTAAAAGAGAAGAGCCTTTCAAAATTAACATGCTTTACTGCATTAGTAAATCATCCCCTTATTCTTCAGCAGCGTATTCATTGCCTTAAATAAGATGGTAAAGCTTAGGTGGGATCCTCTGCAGAAGACAAACAAAAAATTATACTAGTAAGTCCCAATTTAAAGGTGCCTTAGATTCGGTATCAGATCAATTCACTTTCTATTAATTGTGAGCTTAAATTTCCCCTAAATCTCAGCAAAAATCATCAGAGATTTCAATGGAGTTGAATGAATGAAAACTTATATAGCGCAGCACATGTGAACTTAATCGCCTCTGGGCGCTTGTTGTTCCTGTCTCCTTTGGTATCAAAAGATATGAGTCTTAATCTTTCTCCTGAACGCTAAGTGGTTCTCCTCCAACCGAATGCTGGTTGGTAAAGCGTTCCATAGTCTGGGACCCTGGACCGCGAATCTCCTTTCTCCTTTGGACTTGTAATTGGCTTTTGGTATCTGGAGGAGATTTTGATTGGTGGTTCGCAAAACGCGATTGGGATTATGAGTTTTTATTTTTTATAGATAATGGGGGGCATTCCCATGGATACATCTATGCGTTAGACAGAGTGCTTTAAAAGTGATTCTGTCTTTTACTGGTAACCAGTGAAGGGTTTTCAGTGAAGGTGAGATTGATTCCCAAGGTTTTTTTCCAGTCACAAGTCTAGCGGACGTATTTTGAACGACTTGTAGACGAGCAATTTGGTACTTGGGGAGTCCGAGGTAAAGGGCATTTGCATAGTCCAATCTTGAGTTTACAATTGCTCCCACCACAAGTTGATAACCTAAGTTAATACTAAAACTTGAAATAAAGGTGTTTTTTTTTTTTTAGTGTGTAATGGGCTTTAAGTAGCTCTTGAGGCTTATGGATGCTACTTCCAACTATCCTGGACCTGTTCTTGTGTCTAAAAATAACCCCTTATTTAGCCTCCTTAATTTAATACACAGACAAATGGAATATACTGACAGTGCCCAACAGTCAAATACACACACACACAAAAAACACAAAACAAATAAACAAAACCATCCTACAAAAACCTTTAACCTAGGTTCACATATGTGCGATGATTACAGGGCCGATTCCCGTATTGAATCTCTCCCGCAGGCAGTTCACACTGTCCTCAGCGAACCGCTGTGGGTGTCAATACAATGTTAATAAAACCCTCAGATCGGTTCACAGATCACAGTGCAAACTGTGAACTCGCACGGGAGTCAGAATGCATGGGTGAGAACACCCATGTGATCCAATTCTAGTCTGGTCCCTGCAGTATTTTCGTGCAAATCCAATGCAAATCACATGCGATGTCTGAGATCATACATATGTGAACCTGCGCTCAAATAAAGAAAAAAAAAAACGTAGTTCCATGAGTGGTAATTTTAACCACTTAAGACCCGGACCTTTAGGCAGCTAAAGGACCCGGCCAGGTTTTGCGATTCGGCACTGTGTCGCTTTAACAGACAATTGCGCGGCTCCCAAAGACATGGCTCCCAAACAAAATTGGCGGCCTTTTTGTTCCCACAAATAGAGCTTTCTTTTGGTGGTATTTGATCACCTCTGCGGTTTTAATTTTTTGCGCTATAAACAAAAATAGAGAGATAAAAATATCCCCCAAAAATATATAAAAAAAAATATTTGTTCCTCAGTTTAGGCCGATACGTATTCTTCTACCTATTTTTAGTTAAAAAAAAAACGCAATAAGCGTTTATCGGTTGGTTTGCGCAAAATTTATAGTGTTTATAAAATAGGGAATAGTTTTATTGCATTTTTATTAATTATTATTGTTCTACTACTAATGGCGGCGATCAGCGATTTTTTTCGTGACTGCGAAATTATGGCAGACACTTCGGACAATTTTGGAACATTTTTGGGACCATTGTCATTTTCACAGCAAAAAATGCATTTAAAATGCATTGTTTATTGTGAAAATGACAATTGCAGTTTGGGAGTTAACCACAAGGGGGCGCTGAAGGGGTTATGTGTGACCAGATGTGTGTTTACAACTGTAGGGGGGTGTGGCTGTAGGTGTGACGTCATCGATTGTGTATCCCTATAAAAGGGATCACATGATCGATGACGCTTTGGAGTTTATTGGCTTTTTTCTGAACGCCCAACATTTGCGTTCAAAGTGCTGTCGGGAAAAAAACGCTAAAAACGTAAAACGCTTAAAAACTTTTTTTTTGGCGTTTTTTAAATCCATTAAAAGCTATTGCAAAAACGCAAAAAAACGTTGCAAGGCTCCCTGCAAAGCTACTGGTGGTTTTTTTATAGCTTTTATCAGCTTTAGTGTGCATGGAGCCTTACAATTGCCTGCCAAATGCCAAAAAATTGCACTTGTTTATCTTGTATGATTCCTATTTTGTTGTTTGTGGCTACTGGAACATAATCTCAGTGGACCCTCAATGGGCACTAATGTGTCCCCACCCTAAGGGCCCAATCTACTTTCATAGAAAGTCTTAATTTTACTACCCAAACTACTTCTTTGCACATGACAGAGAGTTTAAACTATGACAGTGCTAATTTACAGAGATAATATAAAACATTGAAATAAAAATAGCAGCTTGAATATGGAAAGACAGAACTTCAAGAAGCTGTATGAATTATAACATATACTATGATAGATCTTGTACTGGGTCTTTGATAACCTAAATACTGTAGTTGCAATGACATGTACACACTAATTCTACTGTTTTAGGCTTAATGTACACGGGACATTTTACAACCTCTCCTGAACGATTTAACTTGACAGATAGTAACCAACGTTTGAAAACATAAATTTTGCGACGTTTACATGCCGCGTTTGCGTCTAAAAGTGTGTAAACGAAACATGGCTAAACTCAAGTTACCACTTTTACCAAGTTTACACGTGTTTACAAGCTGTTACAGGCGTTTGGCATTTCAAATGCCTCTGAACATCTGTCCTGATAGCATTTTTTTTTGCTTTCCAAAAAAATGCTTTTAAACTCAACTGCCTAGAAACAACTATAAATGACCCTGTGTACATGTACTGATGATGATAAGATAACATAGAGAAGAGTTCAGGGACAGCTGAACAAAATGCCCAACTGCTCCTAAACGTCCGTTTACCAGCAGCAGTGTACATGAAGCCTAAGTTCATTCATATTAATAGTTTATTGAAGTCTTTCCTTCCAACCTTTAAAGCATTTAATATACTTGGCTTTACAATTCAGTATTTTTTTTTCCATATTTTTAATTTCTTTCTTTTGTATAACTACATAACAAGGAAAAAATGAAAATATAGGCAAATTAAATAATATAGTGAAGGGTTGGATTACAGTGTGTGCAAATAATAAAGCCAGCAGATATTAACTACAATAAAACTGGTAATCTTAAAATATTTTTTAATGGCATTTTATGCCTAGAAATGGTGTTTCATTATTTAAAGTTACAATTTTAATGTGGATATGAACCACCTGGCCCATCTAGGCTACCAAGAAGACAAAAGGAATCTTGCTTTGCCATTTTACTCACTCATAATAAAAGTTAGACAAATTCTGCAGCTTCAGTCTTATTTTTTTTACTAAGTTTATTATCAATGCATAATGCAAAGGTGTATACCATAGATTAAAGCAAATGCATGCACGTATTGACTTCTATTGATTTGTGACAATAATTTTGATAAGTAAACAGAACTAATTATACATTTAAGCTTAAAACCCAGTACTGTTAACTTGGTTTTTGTTAACAAAGTTTTGTACTTCAGTCTGTTTGGTTATTCAGGGAAGGGATGCAAGATGCAAATACATTACTGGATGCTATTGCCAAGGTGGCAATAAGGGTAATAATACTGCAAGATTTGATTTTTCACGTGAGTATATACAATTAATTTAACATATTTGGCCACGTGTCAGAGATTCACAACTCCTGCTTCAACATAAAAAAGGTTTCAAGATTCTTTAAAGCTAATGCACTTATTTCAATCCCAACTTAGCCCACAGAGGACCTGTGGAAACAGACTGGAAATGTGGAAATTTCATATTATATGTATACAATAATTGGTATGATAAGGGAAGATATGTAGATTGGAACTTGGAACCATAGGGAGGTACAGTTTATAAATCTTTAAAGACAACACAAGAATACAGGCTTAGAATTATTACAATCTGAACTGTGATGTTTCTTGAATTTTGGGGATATTGAGATAGTAGGCTTAATTCACAAAGCTAACATAGCAGGGTAAGTAGTCTTTTCAAAAGTCCAATGAGATTGAAAAATTGCAGGCACAAGGCTGAAAAAAAAGACCCGTACACTTGTGTAAATTGAGACTATTATTGAGCCATATAATTTCTAAAAGGTCTAATTTGTAACCATTTTACTTTATACATGTGGTAAAACCATGTAAAAATAACATGTAAACTAATCAATTAACTTTTTTTTTATGGCTATGCTTTATATATTTTTACTGTATTTACGTACTTGCTTAATACATGGCAAAGAATACCCAAAGCACAGCAGTGCCAATATTCTTTCAGATACGTTGGCTTTCAATGCAACTTTGGACTGAGCTGTGCAGAGAGAGTGTGGAAGAGAGGAAGGATGCACTGCCCTGAACACATCTGCACCTAAATTTCAGCTTAAGCTGCTAAGTGCTGCTAACAATAGGCTTTTAACAACAAAGGAGGACTATGTAGAGGACAACATATGAAGATACAGCCCTAACCTCCTGCTAACTGAAAATGGTACCACACGGTGTACATTAATACTATGCAATAGGGTAATATTTGCCTGAATACAAATATATATTTTTTTTTTACTTTTTATTCCTGGCCCTAATCAATATAGAAAATTATGTTTAAAATTGTGACAGGAAGTATAGAATCTTCGCACACTGAAAAATAAGTAAATATGAGTTTTCTTTTCACATGATAGGACACTGAAGTGAATATTTACTTACTGTGAATAATGTTTAAAGATTCTCAGCTCATTTAATAAATCAGCCACATTCTCTTTAAGAAAATGAATGTATTATTCAAAAGGAATTTGATGCCCTAAATAAGAAGATCATGTTTAATCTCACCCCCAGCTCTATACATTAAAAATTGTTCTTAATAATCATCTTGAAATGAAAAATATGTGGTGTATCCTTACATTAGTGGTCAGTGTAGAAGTTGGTCCTTAAATTGGTGTTTAATAGAAAATGACCTCATTGTATTGGTGGTTAGTGTAAGTGGGAGATCAATTTGCCATTGCTTAGGGCTCAAGTAACCCCTAGCGTTCTCAGGAGGAACCCTAGATAAAGGCATGTTCAATCTTTCTCATCCATATCCCTAGGTGTAGTTAGCTGCTGTCTCAAGCTTTATTATCTTTAGAGAAAAATCATATTTTGGTATAAATGACTATTAGGTGTATTTAAATACCAAAGTTCTAAACCCACTTACTAAAATGTTTGTTAATATTATTTCACAAGTGGTCCTTGTTAAATCTTTTCAAACCTGAAGCTTTCATTAAAATAATAGCTGGTGGTCCTACCATGAAAGTTCTTGTTCAGCTCCTTCTTTTAAAGTAGAGTTCCAGGCTTTTTTTTGTTGATTAAAAGTCAGCAGCTACAAAAAGTTTAGCTGCTGATTATTTAATAATTAGACACTTACCTGTTTCACGGTCCAAAGATGTGGCCGCATGGAGCCCCACTCCTCTCTCTCTCCCCTCCTTTGTGCCTCCATTGGAACTGTGGACACCCGGCCATGACAGCTTTCGGCTTCAAGGTCTGGCACACGCTGTGCATGCACGCGTCGAGCTGCGCTCTCCCAGTGGATAGACAATCTTCTGGGACCTGTCACGTGTCCCGGAAGATTGCTGAGAGGGAGGGGCCACCTAGGGGGAGAGGAGGAGTCACCTAGGCAGCCCATCGGTGGAAGGAGGAAGTGGGACAGGAAGTCCCTCTCTAAAGAAGTCACCCAATCCACCCCAAAAAACATTACATGCCAAATATGGCATGTTAGGGGAGGAGGAGTGCTTAAAGCGGAAGTTCCACTTTTGGGTGCAACTCCACTTTAATAGGGTTGTAATTGGCTCTCAATATTCCTACTGCTTTATCACATTGTAATATGCATCCCTGGAGAAAACTAGATGTGGTGGCACGTACACACGCTGCACAGGCTTGGTCCACTGTGACTATCAGAAAGCTAGGCCATATCCTTGATGTGCAGCAGGTGCTGGAGTGAGTACATGTAGACAAGAAGTGGATTCAAAAATGCTGGATGAGGTTAGAAAAACTGAGAAAACAGGACAAAAAAGGTGAAAACCGTATTTACACTATGATAATTGTTTCTGTTACACAGTGCTTTGAAAAACTAAACGCCATACACCAATGTTTAAGGCTATTTTAAGTTATATCAGATGCATTACTTGATTATAGTACGTAAAGGAGAAATATAGAATACTTTAACAAATCAAATCATAAATATGCAAAGTAATAAGTTATTTACTATTATCACATTTTAAAATGAACCTGTAGAAAGGAAACATAATGTTCTGTATAGTTTAGCTTGCAGCTGGAAATTAAGACTTTTGCACACAGCATCTCCTTTTTTCATTATTACAACAAACTTTCTGTTGCACACAATTCAGTTCCATCCAACAGTAAACAATTTCATATCAAAAATTGCAAATATATGACATATTTGGAAAGAACTTATCTTCAGACTGGGGTGAATAATATAAAATCCTTTCTACTGGCCGTTTGCTCGATCTGCTCCTGCAGATTCTGTTAACATGGTTTGGATACATCAATCCACAAGGGTTTGTAAGAGTACTTGTTTGAAATTTGTTGTTGTTGTTGTAGTTTGAATTAACAAATTACCCTAATGGAGCATGGCAATCTCTTAGTATTTCATTCTCTGATTCTATACAATCTGGTCCCACAAAGTAAAAAGTACATAAACAAGGAATCTTTCTATCATGAATGGAAATTCTAGATTTTGTGGTCTGCTTAAAGTATTCCTCCTACACTGTGTGGCAGTATGGATGTAATAAAAAGTTATTAAATTCACTTACATTACCCTGAACTTATATCTGTGGTGCCTAGGTGAGGCATCATTCTTGTGGCTAGATCCCAGAGAAAGGCTAAGTACACAGAATATCATGAGAAAATTCTCCTGCACTTGGGAGTTTTGGTTACTTAGCTTTTTTTGGGATCTTGTTCGAAGGATGGTGACATGAGTTGTGGAAGTATGGAAGCCAGGATAAAGTAGCTATATTTACAAAAAAAAAAGCTTTTATGCTACTATTTAATATGTGGAGCTGCCTGGTATATTAACCCCCCTGGCGGTATTCCGAGTCTGACTCAGGGTTAGATTTTCATGCCGCGATCGGTAACCCCGAGTCAGACTCGGGCTCGCCTCGCTGAATCCACAGGCAGCGTTTACTTACCTTGTCCGTGGATCCAGCGATGCATCCGCGCTGTGTGAGCGAGCGGGTGCTCGCTCAATTCACACAGTGTCCCCGTGTGCCGCCAAGCTCCGTTCCCTGCGACGTTACGATGCCAGGGGGGGGCGGAGAACGGCGCCATACTCAAAAAAGTAACCGCTCGATCACAAAGCGCAGAGGCATCGTAGGATCCAGGGACAAGGTAAGTAAACCATGCCTGTGGCTGCTGCGAGACGATCCCGATTCTGGCTCGGGGTTACCGCTTTTGGTGCTGAAATTCCAACCCAAGCCTGACTCTGCAATACTTCCAGGGGGGTTAACTCACTTTCAAAAAAGCAGTACCTTGGTTGTGTTTGCCCTGACCTGAGTCTTTTCTTTAACTTATCCATATGCTTCTAAAATGTAATTAAAATGGTACTATTTACAGTATAATCACATAAAAGTCACCTCAATTTTCTACTTCATCTTTCTTGTGTTAAATTTTGATTTCCTCATGGCACAACACGACACTGGCAGTAAAACTTGTATAGAGCAATATTCATATATCTAAAAAGAAACCATGCACGTGAATTTTTTTTAAGGCTGTGGTTGAATTATCATAATATATTTATTTTGAAAAACTCCAGATGTTCATTCTTGTAATCTTAGAATTTTTAATATATATTTTCACAGGAGTCTGCCAGCATCAGAATCGTGGCTTTGAGATTATTCAAAGGAATTGTCTGAGCGGCAGGGGGAAATTCATGTCTTTGTTTTGTTTTTATCTTCTTCATGGGGACAAAAAAGCTTTATTTTTCTTTCTTTCTGTAATCATTAAGTCTTTGCTGCTTATGGAATAAACACACTCTTTTCATGGGAAATACAAAATACAACTGTACATTGTGCTCGGGGAAGAAATGCAGGTATGTGCCAATCATCATGAATGGGGCTTTTTGATGGTTTAACCACTTGCTTACTGGGCACTTAAAACCCCTTCCTGCCCAGACCAATTTTATCTCTGTCACTCTTTGAATGACAATTGCGCGGTCATGTAACACTGTACCCAAATAAAAATGTTATAATTTTTTTCACACAAATAGAGCTTTCTTTGGTAGTATTGAATCACTGTTTTTTTGTTTGTTTTTTTGCTAAGTAAAACTAAAAAAGACAGACATGTAAAAATAAAATAAAAACTTTTCATATTTTGTTATAAAATTTTGAAAACTGGTATTTTTTTTCCTTCATTGATGTGCGCTGATGAGGCTGCACTGATGGGCACTGATAGGCATCACTGATGGGCACTAATAGGAGGACCTGATAGGTGGCACTGATAAGCACTGATGAGGCGGGACTAAGGCCGCGTACACACGAGGGGATATGTCCGCTGAAAACGGTCCGATGGACCGTTTCAGCAGACATCTCCGCTCGTGTGTATGGGCTAGCGGACAGATTTCTCCACCCGACAGATTTCAAAGCATGCTTTGAAATCCATCCGGTGGGAATCTGTCCACCCGACATGTCTGCTGGTTAGTACACTTACCAGCAGACATGTCGTCCCCCACCGCCGCCGCGCCGCCGCCGAATGGATTCGGCGCATGCGCGGAAGTGTTTTACTTCCTGGTGCGGTGACGTGGCGGTGACGCGGCGGCGTCAACGTCACCGCCGCGTCACCGCCACGTCACCGCGCCCGCTGGCGGCGGGGAATTTGATCCGATGGTGTGTACACGCCATCGGATCAAACTCCCGATCGGACATATCCGATGGAAATGGTCCGCGGACCGTTTTCATCGGATATGTCCGATGGTGTGTACGCGGCCTAAGAGTTGGCCCTGATGGGTGGCACTGATGGACACTGATGGGTGGCACTGAAGAGCACGGATAGGTGGCACTTATGGGCACTGATGATCACTGATGGGTGGCACTGATGGGCACTGATAGGTAGGCATGTGCAAAAGTGAAAAATTCGTTTCGTTTCGTTTCAATTCGTCATTTAATAAATTTCGTTAAGTTAGGTTCGTTACATGTGTTGAATTCGTTTTCGGAATTCATTCGTTTTCGACCGAATTTCGAAAAATACGGTCGAAATCGAAAATATTTCGACCGTTTTTCGAATTCGTTCGTTTTCGACCGAATTTCGAAAAAAACGGTCGAAATCGAAAATATTTCAACCAGATTAGAAAACAAATAGTCTCTTTTCGAATTTTTTTTTTTCGAATAAAATTCGAAAATATTTTTTTTCGAATTCCGATCGAATTTAGTCCGCGGGTATTCGATTCGGAATTCGAAAAAAAAAAAATCGATTTCGACCATTTTTTTTTTTTCGAAATTCGGTCGAAAATGAACGAATTCCGAAAACGGTCGAAATTTTTCGCTAATATAGCAATTCGGGAATTCGTATGCATCCGAATGTCCGAATAATGGAAAATTCGTCCGAATTTCGATTCGGAACGAAACGAAATGCACATGCCTACTGATAGGTGGCACTGGTAGGTGGCACAGTGGGCACTGGCAGCCGGGGGTCTCTGTGTGAGTGATCGATGTCCCTCTAACAGAAGCCGGTGATCGGTTACAGTTTCATTAAAAAATGAAATCCATGGATATGCTGACTTTTTTTTGACAACAGGATAGGTATTTACCAATGCAGGAAAAGGGGGATGTCTGTCCTGTCAATCCATCTGTCATGGACGTTCTAGCACTGAGGATAGTAGGGTTAACATGTTTCAGATAAAAAAGTACATAACTTTCTCTTCTGAGTTTGTTATTTACATGTTGTGTTGTCCTTACCACGTGCTATACATGGGTTGTACTAAGTGAACTTTGAGTAAACATATAGGCAAGCATTGCAGATTTGTCCAAGATGGCTATGACAAGCACATCGTACCTCGTGATTTCCTTCATGCTCATAACAAGAACATCAGGGGGGTTTGAAGTAATAGCCATAGAATGTATTAGTATCAGGTCCCTCATGGGCAACAAAAGGGGCTCCTTGTAGAAGGCAAACCATTTGGAGCAAGTTATGAACTGTTTTATGTACAGCATGTACAATCTAGGTTCTATGTCTCCTCGTGGCCTGAATGAAGACCTAGAAATACACAATATTGTTTAATTACCATAAGGTGTTTTTTCTGTCTTCTGTATCTGCCCTTTCTTGATAATTATTAACATTGGCTTCACTTTGGACGAATGGACTTCAGTTGAGAGCTGTACCCCTAGTGGGGTAGTTTATTAGCTCTTTATGGGGTACGATCTGAGTTTTTCTGGTGTATTGATTCATAATTCTTTTTGTATGTTATCATTTTTATTCTTTTATTGATTTTGGGTTTGTAGATCCATTGTACCATATTTATTATATTTAATAATTTTGTGATTGTGATTAGCAGATCAAGATTAATTGTGATGTGGTCTTAATACATTTACAGTATGTACTGCTTAATTGTTTTAAATTAGTGCAGGCTATGAAGGGAGAAAAATGTGTAGTGTACCCTAAAATTTCTTTCCCATGAGTCTTTGCCTCTATTCTATTCAGAGCTATGAATGTCCTTGTTTGCCATGATCATGTGACTTGACAAAGTGATCTGCAGCGCAAAACCCACTATCATGGCAACCATTCTAGTTTGCGATCCATCGACACCTTCCTGTGGCTTCCTTCCCGTGGTTTACGGTTCCTCTGACGTCACTTCTGGTGCGCCATGCTGGCTTGAGCAGTCCTAACCTTGTGGCTTATCAATGGAACTCAATCCATCTCCATCTGCTCTCCAAGCCTGCATATGGAGTGTTTCTTCCATCAGAGTCTCAGCACAATGGTACCCGGATTACAGTCTACCAATGTTGATGTAACTTATATTGTTTATTTAGTGACTTGATTTTAATAAAAGTTAATTTATTCACATCCAGCCGGGAGCCATCATCATATATTTCTACCATAAGAAGAGCATTTACGGTACAGAGTAGTCCTGAGCGCTGTGGAGTTTTTGTTTTCTTAATTGTAGCACGCTACTCCAAGTGGCTTTCTACAGTAGCTGTGGTTCACATGTTCAGTTGGTGAAAATGCTTTTAGAAATTTAGCACCAGACATGACAATTACAAAGAAAAGAGAGAGGTACCCCTAGGGGCTTTGAGTTGCAGAAACAAAAGTATTCGATACAGTAGGGGGGTATAAAATTAATAGAGGTAGGTTTATTTAAAAAGAAATAGACCCCCGGCGACAACAGACACACTCCAAAGGGACACCCGAGCGGGAAACAGCGGCTAAGATGGGAACAGTGGGCCGAGAGTTTGGGTGGGAAGTGGCATTTTCCACTTTGATGGCTTTTCACCACTCGCCTGTTTTTGGTTCTCTCCGCCCCGCCCCTTCCTCGTCCCTTTCACCCTCCGGGGGTTTCCCCCCCCCGGTCCGGCACGGGTTCTTCCCGCCTTGCTATTTCCCATAGGCCTGAAGGCGGACCTCCCTCCCACCCAAACTCTCGGCCCACTGTTCCCATCTTGGCCGCTGTTTCCCGCTCGGGTGTCCCTTTGGATTGCGTCTGTTGTCGCCGGGGGTTAACTTTGGTGGACCACCGTTCCCAAGCTACGATAGCCACCCTGGTAACTACATTTCTTTATCCACATCCATATAGTTACATGTTTCACCTGTTACCTGTACATTGGATTTTATCAATATTATTGTTATGCAGCCATGTCGTTTTGTTTGTGTACTTCAACTGGCTTCATTGTTGTATTTATATATATATATATATATATATATATATATATATATATATGTATTTTCTTTATAGAACCTATGCCTGCATACTCATTTCCCCCTGAGGATGACCCACATCAACTCAAGGGTCGAAACGCGTTGGGGTCTTTGCGCATAAGTTCATTTACTCATTGTTATTGTATACAAATGTTTTTACATGACTGTTTTGCAATGTATGCCTTAGAATGTCAACCACTAAGGATTTGTTTTACTTTCCAATCTATTTATTTTTGAATAAACCTACCTCTATTCATTTTATACCCCCCTACTGTATCGAATACGTTTGTTTCTGCAACTCAAACCCCCTAGGGGTACCTCTCTCTTTTCTTTGAAATTACATTCAGGGGTGTGCAGCACATAATCCACAATTGGTATCGCCTTCCTTTGCTACAGACATGACAATTAGAGATTGTTGATGATGATATGATTTTTTTGATGGAGTGTAGCATTGAACATCAGCAGGCTATTTATTTACAATGTACAATGACACTTACATTTTACCTTTTTTCTTTTTAAATAAATAATACATTTTCATGGAAAGTTGAGGTCAAGGGGCTCCATATTACCCCATAATTACACATAGAAAATGATATGCACACTATTGTTTCACACAAGGGTAAAAAGGTCCTAAAAGACTTAGGGCACACCTCGGTACTTAGTGTGTAATGTTGTTCTTCCACTGTATATTGTATTTTCCTATCTAAGGCATGCAGAATTAAGATGTTATTTACAAAAGCTTTTTGCTTGGGTTGCAAATCTAATTTTGACCAGTTCTATTGGCCAACAACTTTTTTTGTTGGAAAAAAAAAATGGTCTCAAATATTTTTACCTGTAATTACATAAATATGACATATTTGAAATTAAAAATAAAATGAATGCACCATTATTTTAAAATAAAATGTAATAAATTAAAGATATTTAAATTACATAATGTCTCAATGTCTACAAAAACACACCTCAGAACATAAACTTAGTTAAAGTGACATTAAAGGTTTTATTTTAATTTTTTTAAACTAACAAATATGTCATGCTTATCTGCTCTGTGCAGTGGTTTTAAACAGAGCAACCCAGATCCTCCTCTTCTCAGGTCCCAGGCAGTTGCTCTTGGCAAGCAGTTTTCTCCCAAGTCGCTGCTCTGTGTGTCCATTCACACACTAAATGTGGCTTGCCCCTGCTCGCTACACATTGGCCCACTAGCTTTAATTGATAGTAGCAGGAGCCAATGGCTACTGATGCTGTTTCGGCCAATGAGTAAGGCGAGACCCAGGAGAGCTGAGGCTCTTGTGCACATTGCTGGATCAAGATGGGGCTTAGGTAAGTTGGGGAAGGGGGAGCTGGGGGTGCTGCTGCACACAGAAGGGCCCAGATTCAGAAAGCAATTACGCCTGTCTAACTGGTGTTAGACAGGAGTAATTTCAAATTTCGCGCGCCGTATCACTAGTTTGAATCCTCAAACCATGATACGGCGGCTTCGGGCTTCGATCCAAGAGGCTTACGTCTTCGTAAGCCTTCGGATCTACGCTGCGATATATTTGCGGCCGCTGGGAGGAGTTTGCGTCGTTTTCATGCGTCGGGATATGCAAATGTGTTTTTACGGCGATCCACGAAGATACGAGTGGTCTTCGCAATCGCTTTCGTCTATTTTTTTTTACGTACTGTTAGACCAGCTTTTTGCTGGTATAACGGTACGTAGCCCATGTTAAGTATTGCCGTCGATCACGCGTCGATTTTTTTTTTTTTTTTCTTTTTACGTAATTTGTTTGGGTCGAGGATCGTGCGTAAACGACGCTACTCAAACAACGAATGACGTAACGACGTGTTTTCGCGCAATGCACGGCGGGAAATTTGCGAACGGAGCATGCGCAGTTCGATCGCCGCGGGAACGCGCCTATTTTAAATGATTCACGCCCCCTACTCGCGTAGATGGATTGCGACGGGAGAAATACACTACGCCGCCGTCGTTTACTGGACAAAATGTACCTGGATTCCACGTAGAGCCAGGTAAAATACGGCGGCGTAGTGTATTTGGGAAACGCTACGATAATCTAATTGTATCTGAATCTGGCCCAAGGTTTTTAGAATACATGAAGGTAAAAAACTATGAACCTTTACAACCACGTTAAGATTAAAGTATGTTTGTTTACAGGATCATACTTAGGATGACAGCAACAATTAAGGTAAGATTACATGGGGCACATGCCCTGGTGCAGTGGGGCTAAAATGAAAGTGTATCTAAAGCAAAGATCTTTTTTTAGAAAGTGGTGAACAGATAAAACCCCTGTCAGTTTTTTGTTTGTTTTTTGCTGTCTGCGTTTTCACTGGAGAGAATAACTCTATTTTTCCTGGTGACCAAATGGATATACTTGTTCCAACGGCAACTATCTAAGTGGGAACTTCCTTTTTTACATTTCTTACATTTAAGTAATGTTCACTTACTTTCATAGTGGGTATAGGATAGAGCTAAGCTTTTCCCTATCTAAAATTATAATAAAAAATTGTCAGACATAGTGTAGGTATTATATTTCATTTTTTGGTGGCGATCCTATCTTTAGATCTTTGAGATTCCTAATTGGATTGCAGGCTGATCTCTAAACTGTGATGCTAAAGGCTATGTGACTATCATTCATAATAATTTGAATTTCCTACTTCAAAATTAGTTTCTTTAGGAAGAAGTCCCACTCTAATTTGCTACAGCACTATGTCCCCTGATAGGTTGTCAGTGTCTTTTCTTGGCTTCATGCTCTTCTAAAATGAATGCTGGATCTTTATTTTGGCAGCATCATGTGGGCTTGGCTTGTTATAGAGTCCAAGAACTCAAGCCCTATTAGCCCCTGTTATGCAGCTTTATTAAGTGTTTGCGCCTCCCCAAGGAAAGTCATGCTTAAATATTAATTGCATTCTTTTGTATTGCCGTACTGAGCAACACAACCACCTCAGTCTTTTCATGGCTGGCACCAACAATCAAAGAACTTAATTTGCTCTATTTTAAAAGTTGCCGGCTATGACTGGGCATTCTCATTTCTTACACTTTCTCAAAAATTAAAATTTTAGTTTTAGTTAACTGTTTTTTTACCACTATTTTACTACCTGCAGAAGCTTATGGGAGGAGTATAATAAAATCTAATCATATTAAATGCTTATTATGTCAAGTACATAAAGGCATTTTTTTTACATGAACTGGGAATGTAAATGCATATTTATTTTTGGGACAGATGAAGCTGTTCATAGAATCTTATTAAAGCTTAGTAATTCCCACCAACCTTAGGCCCCTTTCACACAGGGCGGATCAGTAATGATCCGTCTTCATATGCTCCGTATGCTCATCGGGGATCGCTCCGTTGATCCCCGCTGACCCGGCAGATGACAGGGTGGTCCCCGCACACTGTGCAAGGACCGCCCTGTCTTTTCTCCGCTCTTCCCTATAGGGGGATCAGGTGAACACGGACCGTATGTCTGTGTTCATCCGATTCGCAGATGGAAGAAAAATAGGGTTTTCTTCCGTCTGCAGAATCGGATTATTCCGGAGGTGGACGAGATCGGGTGTCAGTGGATATTTTGCAAAGGCAGAATGTTCTCCTGTAGTGCAGAAAAGGAGCATGGAAAATGCCTTTCCCACACGTTTTAGCGTGACATGTTATAATTACCTGCTCTGTGCAGTGAATTTGCAGCCCCGATCCTCCTCTTCTCGAGTCCCTCTTTGCATCTCCTGGCCCCCCTCCTGTTGAGTGCCCTCACATCAAACAGCTTGCTATGGGGGGCACCCGAGCTAAGTCACTGCTCTGTTTGTCCATTCAGACATGGAGCTGCTGCCCGGGCCCGCCTCCTTGATCTCCTAATTGGTTGACTGACAGCAGAAGCCAATGGTGTCGCGCTGCTATCTCAGCCAATAAGGAGGGGAGTCCCGGGGAGCCGAGACACTCCTACAACAATTCTGGACGTAGGTGGCCACAGTATAATCTAATGTATCAAAATCTATGTTGTTCTTTTTCATTCGTTTAAACTGTATTACCTTAAAAGCTGACCAGGACAGTCAAAGATTTTTATGTGAAATATAAAGGGACCCTATAAAAATGTTGTACCAGGGTCCTGTGTCTTATATGTGGTAAATAGAAAACAGATAAATGCCACACCATTGAATCAAAATTAGGGTCTAATAATACCTCATCCTTTCCTTTTGGTTCTACAATATTTGAAATATTTTAAATAAGCTTAGGGAAAAAAATGAGACATCGGTTTTTTTTGTTAAGCAGGGGTGGCTAGTTTGTATTGTGGTAGTTCTTCCTTTGGTATTTTAATTCCCAATAGCTGGTACTTGTGTACACGTTTGGAAACACTTTTACCAGGACAGGAAAATAGGATAAGTTAGGGTGAACATAACCAACAATGACTAGGTGAAGAAAATAAAACCGTAGATGTAACAAATATAATTTCTGAATTAATGCAAATTTCAGTCTGAACAAAGATGAAATACAGTAGGATTGAAATCTACACAGTAGCAGACTAGAAGTCCCTTAGTGAATGTAGTCTTTTGTGCTGCAAGGTGCTGTGCTTGTGGCTCCAGACTTCGTTTATGCTATGCTAGTGACATGATACTCCCAGATGGAGTCAAGCTTTAAATCTGTCCTGGGAGATTTGCTTATGTGATAAGCATTCTTGGGTAAGATGAGGGACTAGTAGAATTTGGTAATACTGTGCTTGCAACAAACATGTAAAAGTATTATATATTGCCTATGATGTGACATTAAAGTGTACATTTTTATTTTTAGATTTGGCTTTTTTTTTTTTTTTTTACTGTATGCGTCCCTGCTAGGAAGATTCATCCTGTTTATTTGTCCTGCTGACCTCCTGTGATCAGGACTGAAAGTTATGCCGCGTACACACGATCATTTTTTGTGATGAAAAAAAACGTCGTTTTCTGTGAAGTAAAAAACTAAATTTTTGAAACGTCACTTTTCAAAGACGATGTTGCATACACACCATCGTTTTTTTCACAAAAAGCGAGGTTACGTTCACCACTCTTTTCCATTGAAGCTCGCTTCATAACTAGCTTCTGGGCATGCGCGGGTTGAAAAACATTGTTTTAAACAACGTTTTTGCTACACAAGGTGACTTTTTGTGAAACAAAAAACGACGTTTTGAAAAACGACACAAAAAATTCAAGCATGTTGGAATTTTTTTTTGGTCGTTTTTTTGAAGACATAAAACGACGTTTTGCCCACACACGATCAATTTAAATGACGTTTTTTAAAACGTCGTTTTATTTCATCACAAAAAACGACCGTGTGTACGCGGCATTAGGCGCAAGTCAAACTTGAGAAACCCTTATTCCGCGTACACACAATCAGTTCGTCTGATGAAAACGGTCTGATGGACTGATCGTGTGTGAGCCCCATCAGTTTTTTAACCATCAGTCAAAAAACTAGGAACTTTTTTTAAAATTATCTGATGGTTAAAAAACCATCGTCTGTGGGTATGTTCATCGGTTAAAAATCCACGCATGCTCAGAATCAAGTCGACGCATGCTCGGAAGCATTGAACTTCATTTTTTTCAGCACGTCGTTGTGTTTTACGTCACCGCGTTCTGACACAATTGGATTTTTAACCGATGGTATGTAAGCACGACTGATCATCAGTCAGCTTCTTTGGATATCTGATGAAAAAAGCCATCAGAGCGTTTTCATCAGGTGAACTGATCGTGTGTACAGGGCATTACAGTATGCTTGCTATGTGTTCCCATTCAGACAGTGTTCCCAAAAAATAATAAGACAAAATTCCTTACCAATTTAGCTGTTTTCTAAAAGCAGATTTATACATAGGATGCTATAAATAAGCTCCTAATACCTTGAATAATTGTTAATGTGCAGACAAGGGACAGACAGGGCCAATTAAAAAAAAAATGTACCCAAGCCTTGCAATTGTTAACCCTTTGTAAGGGAAAACAGTGTTTAAAGCATTTTTTTTCTGCCACTAAATACCTGATACAGCCCACTTCATGTTTTTTGTCTGGAAAAAAGGCTAGGCTTATGACATGCACAGCTCTCTCTATCTCTCTCTATCGCTCTTGTGAGAGTTTGCCGGGGGGGGGTGAGTCATAAGAGGGCCAATGAGAGCAGCAGAGCTAGAGGTGTGCCTCTGTGTGTTTTTGTATATCCATAAAGTGAACAGGCAGCAGCTTCAGCTGCCCACAGTTAAAATAATTGCAGCAAAACTTAGGCCCCTTTCACACTGAGGCGTATTTCAGGCGTATTAGCGCTAAAAATAACGCATAAATAATGCCTGAAATAACCCTGCCCCAGCATTCTCAATGTGAAAGCCCGTGGGAGGGAGGAAAAAATATCTCCTGCAAGCAGCATCTTTGGAGCAGTATAGGAGCGTGGTGTTTACCACTCCTTTACCGCTCCTTCCCATTGAAATCAACAGAGGCACATTGCGGGCAGTATTAAACCTTTTTTTACCCACTAGCGGGGGTTTAAACTGCACCTCTAGTGGCCGAATATCGCGGTATATCGGCACTAAAAATTGCACCACTATACCGCCACCGCACCACCCCTGCCCAGTGTGAAAGGGGCCTTAGTGGAGGGAGATTTCTGCAGCATATTATTTACACTCTTGGAAAGTCCTAAATTCAGAATTGTCAACAAAGCACAAAGTGAAATCTTCCAGATGGGGACACCTGTTTCAGTGACAACTAAGAGGGGATTTACTTTGGATAGCTTTGGATATACTTCCTAATAATGCTTGTTGTGTCTACAGTACAAGAAGTGAGAGGAAATCTCCCAAATGGGGCACAGATGGGTTAAAAACCCCATGGGGCTTTGGCCATACTTTAATTCACAAAATAATGTTTGCTGGACTGTTGATACAGTTTACAGCAAGTGCCTTGTCCACTGGGGTTTATGGTACTGCATGTTAGAGCAAATTGGTCTTCACTTTCTAAGGGGTTTTGCTTTCCTTTGGATGAACTGTGGAAGAATTGGAAGAATTGAACTCCTTTCAAAAAAAAAAACAACGTTTTCTTGGAGGCTTTAGTCAAAAAACTATGACTAAAATTAAATTGTAATGTGGCGTTAAAAAAAGGAACACTTCTGACAGCACAGGATCACATCTTCTTTAGAAGGTGAAACAGTTAACATATATGCATTTTCAAAGTATATTTTAGCTGCTTAAAGTGGAGTTCCACCCAAAAGTGGAATTTCTGCTTGTACGCTCCCCCCCCCTCTGATGCCACATTTGGCACCTTTCAGGGGGGATGCTGGAACAGGGACCATGTTTTGACAAGTCCCCTTCCCCACTCTGGAGACAGAGCCATGACCTGATCCTTCCAGAAGTTCAGCCTTGTTCCTCCTTCCCCCACCGTCAGGCCAATTAGAAAGTGCAGCACGCTTCGCACATGGGCAGTAGAAAAAAAAACAGCTGTGAAGCTGAAAGGCTTCTCTGCCGGGTTCCCTTACCAGGAATGGTAGCGACAGCACCTCGGATCGACTCCTGGGTGCTGTCGCTACCATTCCTGGTAAGGGAACCCGGCAGAGAGTGGGGAAGGGGACTTGTCAAAACATGGTCCCTTCACCAGCATCCCCCCTGAAAGGTGCCAAATGTGCCGACATCACGGGCTCCCTAGACAGGTAAGTGCCCTAATAATAAAAGTCAGTAGTTGCAGGATTTTTTTTTCACCTAGGCTGGACCTCCTCTTTAAGCTTGAACGGGACAACATGTACCACCAGTGTCCAAATGGACCTCTAAAATCGCTATATACAACTTAAATATAAAGGAGTATTTTATGGAGCTTGTTCAGGACTGCTGGTTCTCATTAGTGCAGGATATAAACATTCTTACTTCTATGGAGTAAGTAGCTCAATGTTCCGTAAACTCACAGAAGTCATGGAGCTTCTAATCTATAAAAGAAGATTCTGGATACATAGTTGTCTATTACATAGATGGTAAGGTTGAATATAGACACCAGTCCATCCAGTTCAACCTGGCTGTGTGTGTGTTTATTGTGAAATACAATTTTTGCATGTTTCCCACTATCCTTAAATAAGAAATCTCTTTTTCTATATACACATTTATAAAATACATAATGAAATGTAAATACATTTCAAAAAGGTACAGTTAAGTTCACCTAGCTCAGCCTTAGACTATGTCTGAAGATGATTGTTCAGTAACATGTGTCTTTAATCTGATTTTCTTGGCTCAACTGGCTTTTATTCAGTTTTATCCATATTATTCAATGATTGTGAATAAATACAGTATATTAAAATTGATGGATTTAAAATCCATATGAAATGCATCTTTTTTAGGTTACCATATTAACAAATACATCAAAAAGCTTAATAGATCTGCCAAGATGGAAGAGTGTAAAGGCAAGTAATAAATCATAACTTACTGTCACATGACATGTTACCAAGCAAGCATTGAATGACACGGTAAGGTTCAGAAGGACCACATTAGCCGGGTGTGGGATGTGAGTCAGGTTCCAAAGAAATAAGCAAGCAAATAACTTATAAAACTAATGTTTTTTTTTATTTTATTTATTTAATTATTTGTAGTTGGTGTATTTGAGTTACAGGGTCACTAAAGGAAACATTTTTTTTTGCTAAATAGCTTCCTTTACCTTACTGCAATCCTGGTTTTATGTCATCATTGTTCGTTTTTGCTTTGAAGTTGCTGTAATCCTTCTCTGATCTCCACACTTCCTGCTTGTCTGTTTCCTTATGAAAAAACTAATGGGAGCTTCTCTCTGTGGTCCCTGATCAAGGAGGTGTGATTACTGTGTGCCTAAAACCCCTCAGAACCAATCAGATTAATTTTAAAAACAAACACTGCCCTGTATTTGTTTGTTTTTGTTCTGTGTGTCTCTGTACTTCACAGAAACATAAAACTAGATTAAAAACAAAACTGAAACTGCAGGCACATTATATGATTGATGTTTATCTATTTTTAATAATTTTTAAAAGGAATCAGTTAACTATTATGTCTCTATACCCTGTAAACAGTCAGGCCGCGTACACACGACCGAGAAACTCGTCGGGCAAAACACACTGTTTTCCCCGTCGAGTTCCTTGTTCGGCTGTCAAAAAACTTGTCAAGCCAAATTTTTCCATTGCCCGTCGAGAAAATAGAGAACATGCTCTCTTTTTGGCTCGACAAGTTCCTCAACAGTTTTCTCGGCGAAAAGTGTACACATCGAGTTTCTTGCTGAATTCTGCCAAAGAAACCGGTTGTGTGTACGCGGCCTCATTTCAGCAAAAAAAAAATGTTTCCTTTACAACTCCTTTAAGTATATGCTTTTGATGAGAGTGCTACGTAACCCAACTACTGTATATTTGTACTGCTTTACTATTTTCAATTTGGAAATAGGAAGTGTGCAGCTTACAACACTCTATTTTGCAAATTTTTTCCAGGGGTACAGAGGTTCATTGTATTATATAGTAAATTCCTTCTTAGACAGCTGTCACCAGAACTATTGTGTCCCATTTGGGAGATCCCCTATAATCCTGTTTTGACGACTTAAAGGGGTTGTAAAGGTTAATTTTTTATTTTCTAAATAGGTTCCTTTAAGCTAGTGCATTGTTGGTTCACTTACCTTTTCCTTCGATTTCCCTTCTAAATGTTTTTGTTCTTTGTCTGAATTTCTCACTTCCTGTTTCTCTTCAGTAAAATTCACACCATCATACGAGCGGTGTTTAGTCAGCCAGAACAGCTTACTGAACAGCTTACTGAGGAGGAACAGGAAGTGAGAAATTCAGACAAAGACAACAAAGAAAAAAAACATTTAGAAGGGAAATCGAAGGAAAAGGTAAGTGAACCAACAATGCACTAGCTTAAAGGAACCTATTTAGAAAATAAAAATGAACCTTTACAACCCCTTTAAACTTTAACAACTAAAACAGAAGTCGATAAAACCTGACAGGAGTTCTAATTTTTGAATTTCTGTATGAATGTTCCTGCCTATTACTTTGTTAAAAATGATCAATAAAATGTATTATTTAAAAAAAAATGGCATTAGTTCTAACCACTCACCACTCTAAAACGAAAAAATAAATAAAAATGTTGTCATCACAAAATAACTTGCCAAACATCTCTTACTTCAGTCAAAGATTTTATAAAGGGGTAGAGCTTCTGTGTGGCTTTAACTGCTGCGTCCACATCGGGGAGATTATTTCCTACAATTCTGTCCTGACAGACATAACAGGGAGTAAGTAAAATTCTCCCAAGGAAAAGGAGAGATCCCACCCCTGACTCTAATCATTATAGGCAGTCTACCCTTTGAAAGATTTTCCCTCCCTCCCTGTAAAGTTTGTTCTTTTTTAACATTTAGCAGTCAGTTTGATAAAAGTGCTGGCAAAGTTTAGAAAATCATCTTTAATGGACTACAAATTAACTATAAAGGGCCAGATTCTCATATATTTTCGGCGGCGTAGCGTAAGCCATTTACACTACGCCGCCGCTGCGTGCTAGAGCAAGTTCTTTATTCTCAAAGCACTTGCTCCGTAGTTTGCGTTGGTGTCTCGTAAATCGGCAAGCGTAAACCCGCGCAATTCAAATGGGGCGGCTTGTATTTAAATTAAGCGTGCCCCCGCGTCGAACGAACTGCGCATGCGCCGGCCGGGGAAAAAGCCCAGTGCGCATGCTCCAGCTCACGTCGGGAAGCGTCGTTGAAACCGACGTCAAAACGACGTGAGCGTCATTTACGCAAGTCCCTATTCGCGAACGAGTTAGTAAAACGACGTAAGCGACGGAAAAAGCCGACGCTGACCCGACGCCATACTTAACATGGCGTCCGACGGGACACGACGGCATCCGACGGGACCTCGTAAGGTTACTCCACATAGAAGCTGGGGTAACCTTACGCGAACGAAAACGACGTACGCGACGACGGGGCGGCGTAAAAGCGATCGAGAATCGGCGTACTACTTCATTTGCATATGCAAATGAAAAAACAACGTAAAGGCCACCTAGTGGCCGGAGTTGTCATTACACCTACGATCCGAAAGTGTAATGCTTTTACACTTGTCGGATGTAGAAGCGTATCTATGCAAAAGTGATGCTAAGCATCAATCGCATAGATACGAGACAAAAAAAAAGGCGATACAACGGGGTATCTGAGATACTCCGTCGTAACGCCTCTGAGAATCTGGCCCAAAGTCTGCTAAATATTTGCCATGTGTATGGTTTACCTGGAGGTAATCAATTATTATTAACAAAGTTGGAGCTTCACTTTCTAATAATTAGCACAGGGCAGTTCTTGCTTACAAACAAAAATGAAGACATTGTGAGAAATAACACCCCTTGTATAAATTGTTGTACTTATTATAGAAAGATAACATTAAAGTCGATGTAAACTCTATGACTAAAATATCATATAAACATTCACATGTTGTCATTTCCAAAAAGAAATCCAATCTTTTTAGATGTCATTAAAATAGGAAGTAGTGATCCTGCCTCAAAGATCCTTGAACAGGCACGTCCATGTACAGGGTGAGAACTGGCTCCCTAATGGGCTTCTGCATTGTTACCCTGTGACATGACTTCTGGTAAAGGCTACAGGCACATTGCACTGGAATGGTCCAGAAGACTGATCTAAAGGAATGATGTGTAGCCGTTGCTCAGATACATGCATGTAGACAAGAAGCAGCTGAAATAAGAGTGATAGGAGTTCTAAATCCCTCTCCACTCTATTCAGAACAAAAAAAAAAGGCTTGCCTTTAGTTATACTTTAAGAAAACAAGAAAAACACTTGATCACTCTATGTGCCTGACCTATCGGTTAGATTTAAAGTGGTTGTAAACCTCAGACATTAAATATTAACACAACATATCCCTCTATAGTGTGTACTTAAGAGCATTACCTCTCATTTCTGTCTGCTGCTTTATCCCTCTGCTATCAGCATGAGTGAGGCCTCCTACACACGACCGTTTTCCTCGACAGAATCCATCAAGAAATTGGTGGCAGAGCTTTTTTGCAGAGGAAAACGGTTGTGTGTATGTTTTTCATCAAGAAAACTGTTGTGGAACTCGATGAGAAAAAAAGAGAACAAGTTCTCTTTTTCCTCGTCGGGAGTCTCAATTTCCTCGCCGTGTTCCTCGTCGAAAACCAGCCCGACGAGGAACACGGCGAGGAAATTGAGACTCCCGACGAGGAAAAAGAGAACTTGTCCCGACGTTCGTGTTTATGCTTAGAAACCTGCACATGCTCAGAAGGGAATCAAACTTCCCCTTTATAGTGCCGTCATACGTGTTGTACGCCACCGCGTTTGAGAACGACAAGATTTGGTCTTGACAGTGTGTACGCAAAGAAAGCTTGTCAAGATTCTCGACAAGCCTCACAAGGAACTCGTCGAGGGAAGCGTTGTTTCATTTACGACGAGTTCCTCGATCGTGTGTACGAGGCCTCACTTCTGACAAGTTTTCTAGACACCAAGAGAATATAGATGACAGGGGAGGGACCTCCAGCTGATTGACAGCCTCAACTCTGTTTCTGTGTTGTGTGTGAAAAGGGTGTGTCCCTTCCCTCCAATCGGCTTTTAGAGCTCTCCTCACTGAGCTGTGCAGAGTGTAACTTCAACTCTCTGCCTCTTTTCTTCAAAAACCTCAGAGAAGCTTTATAAGTTTTGGACTTTGAAAAGCTGTAGAGGAGAGCAGACAGTAGATAAACAGGTAGAATTTATATTTGTTTTGTCTCTGTGTATCATCTGAGGATATTCACTGCACTGGGTATATGGTAGGGTATACAACCACTTTAAGATGCAATACAATTGGAAAAACTATATTTTTTAGGGGAAAAAATGATGTTTAATGATTGTTCTTTAGCAAACGAAATGTCATCAAGTTCAGGATTAGATCCCTGTAACATGGTGCAAGAGGTGAACTTAACCTTTAATAGCATTAAAGTAGATGACACCTCGGCAGACAGAATTGTAATTCTCAATGGACTAGGAGTATGGTATTTAGCAACAGTTCATTGAATGTTCCTGCAGCTCTCCAACTGAAAGTCCATACTGAGGTACAGGCAGAGAGCTGGAGGAAGTGGAGCATGACAGTGGATCACAGCACAATGTTTTTCAGGCTCCTGTTAAAAAAAATCATAATGAATGCAAAAAAAAATACCTGCAGAAACTTACATTTATTTATTTATTTTTCAAAAGTGAACCTAGCCATTAACTATTTTTCTCCAAATGTTGTGGAGACAATTTTTGTCATGTAAAGTCCCATTCTATATATAGCTTATATGCCCAGGTCTGTTAACACTGAGGGAAAATGCCACCCACTAAGAACACACGACCAAGTAACTTACACCTTGACAAGTATGGTGAAAGTACAGACAATGTAGCAGTGCAAAAAAAAAAGTCCAAATGCTAATGTTATTTGGAAACATTAAAGCTCGTTTATGGGATTAAAATTCACTGCGCTGAGGGAAAATACACATTTCAGCCTGTCGGTTTAACTTAACACATGTAAATTGTTTATCTTAATGTAATTCTAGTTGCTCTGTTTAAAAAGCACTTGAAAGTGTTCCTGACCTTGAGATTGTTCTTAGTGCAATGGAATACAGACGTAGAATTGGCAAAAAGCTGAAAAATAAAGTTAACCAGAAACTCCTTGTGTAAAATGAAAACGTTTTATAGAGTAACATACTGTATATTATTTATGTTTCTTCCAGAATAGTTTTTGTACTTGTAAGTGCAAATTATATAGAAAAAGTTAAGATATACAAAAGAAATTCTTCACTGAGACAATTCACGTCTGTGGTTTAGAAAAAAATAATAAAATACTACAAAAGAAGAAAAAAAAACACACAAAAAAGACACTGCCAGAAAAGGTATTTTAAGGATCCTTTTCTTTATGAAACAAGTATAAGACTTAGGACTGAATTTATTTATTGAGGCTGATTTAATAGCTCTAATCTTTGTCTCATTGTCTGATCTTCCCACCTGGTTTGTCCCAAATGTATCCTGTATTCGGAAATTCTTTGAGTCTTTTTGACTGTCTTTGCTCACAGCTCCAGCTGTTACAGTATGTAATCCACCCAATGATGCCTGTTCTTTGAGCTCTGGTATACAGCTTAGGCTATGTGCTCCTTGAGTCCTCTTACAGAAAGTTTTTTTATAGCATTCTAAATGTTGTATTGGAAAAATGTCTAAAAGTTGAGTGTCCCTCTCAGGCCTTATTTGCAAAATTGGGGCTAATATCTAACTATATAGGAATTCATTAAACTATACAGTAGTTGCCAACATTTAAAAAAGAAAAATCCAGGGGCACCTTTTTTTATGTGTGCCCAGCAAGGCATTGTAGGCGAAGAATGCACTTTGATTAGGAGTGGGATATTCGTTTAACATGGGCATGATTCTACAGAAGACATATCATTAACTTATTGTACAATTTCGTTTTAAAAAAAGATTTATGATTACAAGGGCAGAAACACAGCTAACGAGCTACTATTTTTTTTACTATAGTTCTTTAAAGTGGTTGCAAACCAAAGTAGCCTCAGGTGAGAGGAGGCTCAGAGATGAACAAAATCCTCATACATAAGTACCTGTTTATCTGCAGTCATCTCTTATCCACATCTATTCAAAATGTACAGTTCACATGGCATGTCTGGTTGTCAGAAATCAGGGGGCAGAGATCTGATGTCAAACATTGCCCAACATAGAGCAGGAAGCTGATTGTAATCTGAGATGGGAGTGGACGGAATAGACACATCCCCCTCTAAACAATCTAATAAGGAAAGATGTACAGCTGAGGCTGTCAACCACAGGCTGTGTACTGGAGCTCCCATTCCCTGCCCTATTGGATCCCTTGGAGTAGGTATAAACTGTCAAAAGTGACTCATACAGATAGCATTTGGACTGAAGGAAGTACACACTATAAAAGGATATGCTTTGTTTATTTTTCATTTCAGAGGTCTGCAACTATTGTAAGGTTCCATGCACATTAAAAACGCTGCTACTACAGGAGTTTTGTGTTCTGCCTGTAGAAGCAGCTTAATGTTATCCTAGGTATCAATGCACATTATGACGATTACAGGCATATTTTGAGCTCAGAGGCATGAAAAAAAACATTCTGGTTTACATTTCTGATTGGAGATTTAAGGCCAAAAAATGCAAAACTCTCCTAAACTCGTTTTTTCGGCCAAGGGAGCTGGTATTTTTTTAGGCCCAGTGTGTATGGAGCCTTGTTCCCCATACACACGATCGGAAAAAGATGGATACAAATCAAGTCTTAAATTCCGACCATCAAGAACGCAGTGACGTACAAGACGTACGACGAGCCGAGATCAATAAAGTTCAATAGGCAGTTTGGCTCTTCTGCTTGATTCTGAGCATGCATGTTTTTTTTGCGTGTCGGAATTCCATACAGACGAGTGGAAAGAACTTTTTCCGTTGGAAAAATAGAGAACCTGCTCTCAATCTTTTGCTGGTGGAAATTCTAACAGAAAATGTTGGATGGAGCATACACATGGTCGGAATATCCAACCAAAAGCTCACTTTTTTCGATGGAAAATCCTATCGTGTGTACAGGGCATAAGGCTTTTTTAAGCTAGCTACAATTTTGAGTCTATACAGTCTATTTACAGTGTGGCAACCTAATGACTCTAGCGGAGAATACAGTGATACCCACCAATTAACAGCGAACACATTTGACATAAAACATTTAAAGAACATCATATGCCACTGACCTCTCTGCTCATGGGGCTTATTGATAGCCTACCAGAGAGGTCCCAGGCCCCCTGCTGAGTCGAAGGGGCCTGGGTCCAGTATCAGAGTACTGCCAGAATCCCTCCAATGGAGACTCTGGCCACACAGACCACATAAGGGCTTATGTATAAAACATTTGCTAACAATTTATTTTATTATGTCTGTCATTTCTACAGTCCACTTTTTCCAAATAGACTGTAACAAGGATGTTAAATGATTGCTTTGGGTAACAGACAGAGCACATGTACCGCAATCAGAAGCATTGGCATTCCATTAACGCACAGGTGATAGTCGATGCCCAAGGCCTCATATGGCACGTCCGTGCCAAACACCCAGGGTCCAGCCATGACAGCTACATATACAATCAATACCCTCTTGTATTCCCCAAACTTCGTGTGCCAGATCATCGGTGCATGTTGCATGCTGCACAACTTCGCAGTAAGAAAGGGCCTGCAGATTGACCTACGTGATGACCTGACCCCAGAACCAGACAATCCCCCCCTAACCGAGGGTCCCCCGTCTTCTGAGGGAAGAGCAGCCAGGAGACAGCTCACATTGGGCATCTTTGCACGTTAAACACACACATTAATCATGGCACAGTGAGAATGCATGCATGCACACCACTGTGGTCCCTAGCACACACACACCACATCCACATCAAATTGGATTGGCACCAGTCCACCATGCAGGACTTGTGAGCAGCAACGCCACGCCAAGGCTCCAATTATGTCACTGTACATTCATACACCATTCACACGGACCTGGGGATCACTTCTCCCTGGTCCTGGGGAACCCTTCTCCACCAAAATTGAGGGTGACACCCCTTTTCCGGCAGGAATGTCACCCCCACATTCAAACAGCATTCACAACCCCAAAAAAAAAATGACCAGCAAAATCAAAAAATTTCCAGCAAAAAAAAAAAAAATCAAAAGAGGGGAAAAAAAAATTATTGCCCTTTACGTGAGCAACGCCTGGAATGCCCCCGGCCACGGCCCCAGCTCCTCAGGGGAGACTCATGGGGGAGGGGGAAAACCGGGGAAGGAGGAGCAGCCCCTGATCTCTGCCCACCTGGTGGCCTGCCCTCCAAGGCCACGGCTATTCTGTCCAGGGCAGCACCAAGTGTTGCCGTGTTGGCCTGGATAGCCTGGGTAAGGGCCCTCACATCCTGCCCAACGCCTGCTGATGTAGTCTGCAGGTCGTTTAGGCAGGTTGTGAAAGCCCGGGAGTGGGAGTCCAGGTTCCCCAGCGTATCCTTGATGGAGGACAGGCTCTCCCTCATCCGCACCAATGTCTGGCTGACCTGTCCCAGATGGCAGGTCTGAAGGGCCTGGTCCCTTCTCAGAGTGGCGGGCAGGAGATCGGCCACCCCCCTGGTGTTCTGGGACGAAATCCTGCCTCCAGCTGATGCTTGTGGTCGGGAGAAGGGGAGGCCCTTAGGAGGGGAGCCATGTTGGGGGAGGAGGGGGGGGGCTCCCCCTTAGGGAGGGCTGCCTGCTGCCAGCCAGAGGGGAAGAGTCCTCAAAAACCAAAAGTCCAGTGCCTGACATGGACTCCTCCTCCTCATGATTCTCCTCCTCCTCTTGAACCTCCTCCGCGGACTCCGGCCTTGTTGGGGGGGCCTCATTAGGCTGCTGTCCTGGGGATGGTGCGGTCAGGCCAGATGGCCCTGCACCCTCCTGCACATCTGTGGATGACACAAAACATTCACAGGTTGGAGGATCCACACACTTGCCACATATTCCCTTTCACCCCCTCCCCCACACATGCTACACACCTGATATTAAAAAAAATACTTACCTGGCACCACGGGCTCCGGACTTGAGTCAAAGCCGGGCAGGCCCTCAACTTCATGCCGATGAAAGGTCAGGGCCACCGCACGCTCCTCCGCTGTCAGCCTAATACGGCATGGTGGGCCCCCTCCTGTGCCCCTGGCATGGTCATGCATTTTGGACAGCTTCTGTTTGACCAGACGCCGGAGGTCATTAATTTTTTTGTCAATCCCAGACCGGGTCCGTGTCTCCCCCTCCCCCTGCTGAATTGACCTGCTCAGTGATGAGGTCCAAAATCTCCCTCCTCCTGGCCGGGGTGGTGTTGGCACTGTCTGGGCCGTGGAGGAAACGCCCATAATCGCTAATGGCCCGGGCAAGAATTCTTTTTTCCCCCACAGTAAAATTGAGCTTTCGCTTTCTCTCTGTCATACTTCCAAAAAAACTCACTCCCAGTCAACAAAAATCAGTCACAAAAACAAGCACAACCAATCAAGCAAGAACACACACAAAGAGAAAACTAACACCCAAAAAATCACACAAGCACTCAGCAAGAAACAGCCACAAAAACAAACAGCAAAAAATCAGCAAGAAAACAAACGAACAGAAATATATCAAACAAACAGTCTCTCAAACACTTATCAAAAAACACTTTCAAAGATCTACTAACAAACACTTGATCACACAGAACACTAATCTGACAACTACAAAACACAACGCAACGAACAACAGGACAAAAGCACTTGGTTAAATGGGAAGGGACAAAGGGATGTACTTTTGCAATGCAAGTGCGTTTGTGTGTGTCTATTTATGCTGTTTGCGTAGTTCACAAAGTTGCCCTAGTCCATTTCCAATTTCACTGATTGCGCCGCTCCCGAGTT
This sequence comes from Rana kukunoris, assembly GCA_029574335.1. Taxonomy (NCBI): domain Eukaryota; kingdom Metazoa; phylum Chordata; class Amphibia; order Anura; family Ranidae; genus Rana; species Rana kukunoris. The sequence continues at coordinate 511,230,565 of CM056050.1, forward strand.
GTGAGCATGCGCACAGCGGAGCTGACCATGGTCTCCTTCAAGCGCGCATGCGCGAGCCGGCCGGCCCTTCATTTACATGGGGTCACGGCTCATTTCAATGTAACACGCCCACGTCCTTCCCAATTTGTATTACTCCGCCTTACGCCTCTGAAATAACGTTACGCATGCACAATTTTCTGCGCAAAAGCTACGATAATAGGGTGATTACGTGGCAAAATTGCGCAAGTCTAACGTAAAGGCGGTGCGCTACGCCGGTCCAATAATGCGCAGATGTACGTGAATCTGGGCCTTTGTATTTTAAGTCTTCTCCAAGGACACTACTGGGCTGACAAAGTACATAATCTCCTGATATTACTACTCAGACATCCATGGCACATGGCAGTTCCACCATGGCATGCTTTCTGAACTGGATTGTAAAATGTTTTGTGGTCTGACACCAGAGGTCTTTCAGATAAAAAGGACAACTGAACTGTATATTGATTAAAGCCCTTGGGCATATTTTTGTCCCAATCCTGTACTATAAGTTAAGAGGTAAAAAATGTCCACGAAAACCTGTTCATGGTTATATGTCCTCCTGTCAGGATTGCTGGTATAGGACACTGCTAAGTGTCATGCAGTAAAGCCGCGTACACACGATCGGTTCAAACCCATGAAAACGGACTGAAGTTCACTTTCATCGGTCCAAACCGATTGTGTGTAGGCTCCATCGGTCCATTTCCTTCGGTCCAAAAACAGATGGCTTGCTTTAAAATCGAACAGATGGACGGCTAACCGATAGGTCGAAACCAATCGTTAGTACGCATGAGCATCGGTTAAAAATCCACACATGCTCAGAATCAAGTCGACGCATGCTTGGAAGCATTCAACTTTGTTTTTTTCATCACGTCGTGTTTTACGTCACCGCATTCTGACACGATCGGTTCATGAACCGATGGTGTGTAAGCACATCAGTCCATCAGTCAGCTTCATCGGTGAACCATCTCATCAGATGGACCGATCGTGTGTACAAGGCTTAAGAGGATCTATTTTGCTTTGTTAATTTAAGGCCTTCATTAAAGGGAGAAATTTTGATGAAACTTATTTCTCTGCAAAGTTAGCAAATTTTCTATCTATGAGATTTTACCAACATCTGAATTCTCAATTTTTAAGGGTGTTCTGTGATTTTTTTTTTTCTGCTATCTTTGTGTTCCATCTGTGAAGAAATTAAAATATTGAGGCTGATGAGGGTGGCTTTTTTTTTAGCACAAGAACAGGTCAAGAATAGTTAAAAAAAAGATTGTGTAACCATCCAGAGTTATTTAAAATGCACTGTACAGTAAAGCTACCTGAATTCTACCTTATCCATTGAATCTAATAAATCACGAAAATGTTCTGAGATCTCAAGAAAATGTAAATTCTAAATTTCCCTCATCCCTCATGACCAGCATATGGCATGCCAGGAAACCAGTCCACTCAGTAAACAGTATACTTTGCCAAAAGGGTTCCTTTATGGTTGAAGAAGTGCTTAAAAAAAATCAAGATATCAAAATCTTTCCACTATTGCCAATGGCAAACCACTGTTCATACCAAAAATCTCAGTTTGCTACTTTTAAAGCATTCCAACTGTTAATAACCAACAGTGGATTCATTGAGCAACAAGCAATTGCTTTATATGTTATATGTAAAACCTTTATCGTCTTCTCAATATTTGGCATATGGGCTCCATTAACATTTTAGCTGCATGTTACATTTCAGCATCTCATAAAAGTACATTACAGCCCTAGATAATGCATAAACCTTACCTGTGTTTTGGCTCTCAGGGGTGAAATAGCTTCTGCAAGAAAATATGAATATGTCCCTTTTCATGGAAAATATATTTTAGTCTTTAACTAATCCGTGAAAACCTGTTGTTCACATGATACCATTTTTTTGCAAATTATATATATATATTTTTTACTATCTATTAAATATTAAAAAAAAGATAAACTTCTGGTACACATTGTATATGTGGTCGGATTCTTGTAGTTTCAGCTGTGCCTTCTCCAGGCGATTCTCCAACATACGTAGATTCTGTTGAGGAGTTTCCTCCTGTTCTGTGACTTCATTCTGCTCTACTTGCACAGAACTGTCTTCTTTCCCAGGCTTAGCTTCTTCCCCTTCGGCTTTCTGCTTGTACTCTGCCTCCAGTTGCTCTAGTCTCTTACTCCGAACCTCAGTCTGGTGGTGCAAGGCGTTAAGACGCTTGAATTTGTCACAGAGTTTCTGATCCATCACCTGGATGGCAGCATGGCCACTCTTGTTCCTCATAGCAGCTTTTTCCACAGAATGGCTCTGAAAGGCCTCCTTGATCACCTTCTCATCACCCGCAAGCACATCAGCCAGCTTGTTATGCATCTTCTTGTTTTCTTGGCGCAGGAACTGTATGGTTTCCCAGTTCTTCTGAATCTGCGCACTGGAGCTCTCCTCGTAAGCTTTGTGATCACCATCCAGCAATTGAATTTTCTTCTGTAGCTCCACAATCTGCTCATGTATGGGAGGTTTCACTCCGGATAGGGATGCAGAGGTCGGCATGGCTGCCTTTATAAGAGGTTCTTCTCTCCTGTCTCAGTCCAGCCAGCTCCTATCTGAAAGTCTGACTTTTCAATCACAGTTGGAGAACGAAATACTTCGCCAGAGACAAGAAATTAAGGAACTTCAGATGATGAACAAGGAGGCAGTGACATCCCGGGAAATGGCCCGAACAGAACTTCAGCTGCAGGAGGAGGAGTTTCACCTTATTTGCCGAGAAAGATCGCAGGGCTCAGCGCGTATCGTTGCCAGGAGAGGACGTGCCTGTGGAAACGCAACTGGTGGCAAGTGGACAGGAGGAGGAAAAAGCGATCCGCACTTATCAGGAAGCTTTTCAGAAGATCAAGGAGGCCACCGGGGTGACTGACACACAGGAAGTGGTCAGGCGTTTTGTAGCGCAGGGAGAGACTTATCGACACCTGGAGGAACTGAAGAGCGAGAATGAGAAGACCCTGGTGAGGCTGAAGGAAGAAAAGGAGAGGCTGCAGGACATCTTCCAAGAGCTCAAATACTCAGGAGAGGCCAAGCTATCCAGTGGCCAGCAGGTACTGGAAGAGCTTCAAAGCCACCTTCAGAAGGAGGAGAAGAGACGAGACAAGTGTAAGGAGGATCTGGAGAGAATGTCCAAAATTCTGAGCACTGCAAAGTCAGGAATGGAGCATCTGGCCACCAAAGTCCAGCACATCAAGGTGTCCAGGAGTCATTTCCCCGCCAGGGACCTGTCTCCTCGGTCCGATGAGTATACACTGGACCTCCTGGAAACCACAGAGAAGAAGCTGCAGAAACTCTTAGAAGAGCTGGATGGCCAGAATGTCGTAGCTGTCCTCAAACAGATGGAAGAAGAGGAGTTCCAGGCCAAGATAGAGGGAAAACTTCCAGCCTACAACGTGCGTATCTCACTTCCAGCTCCCACTAAGCAGGATTCCTTTGAAGACGAAGAAGACAGTGGAGAGGATGAAGGTGATGTAGTGACCAGAGCTGCACTGAAGAGACAATCTCAACAGATTATAGAATCCAAGACCAAGAGAAAATCACGCCCCAAGAAGAAAAAGGGGAAGCAATAAAGATAACAACAAAACAGAAAAAAAAAAAAAGATAAAAAAAAAGATCACATCAGATTTTAATGACAACAAGATTTTGTCAGTCAAAAGATTAACATTATACACGGTTCCTGGAATAGCTTTTTAGAACTTAAAAAATAATTGAAAATAATATAAATATATATAAAATAAATGTATATAAATATATATAAAATAATTGAAAAAATCTAACATACTTAATGTGGTTCTAAAGGCTCAAGTTGTTTTTACCTTCATGCATTTTATGCTACAGTGCGCCCAGCCCCCCTACACCCCCCTAATATTTACCAGAGCCTCCTCTCCATCCAGCGATGTGCATGAGAGCCTCGGCTCTCCGGGGACTCTCGCTCCTCATTGGTGGAGCAGGCAGCAGGGAGAGGACTCTCCCCCTTCATTGGCTAAGAGAGCAGCATTCGCGCCCACTGCTATCAATTACAGCCAGTGAGCAAATGAGGAGGTAGAGGGGGTGAGCCTGCTTGGATGTCCTCAAAGCAAGCTGCTTGCTGTGGGGGCACTTAGCAGGAAGGAGGGTCCAAGAGTGCCGATAGGGGATCTGAGAAGAGGATCAGGGCTGTTCTGTGCAAAACCACTGCACAGAGCAGGTGAGTATAACATGTATGTTATTTAAAAAAAAATATATATTTTCTACCTTTAATCTCGCTTTCACAAAAGTGCCAACTAAGTGTACATATTGTTTCTGAACAGTAATAACAAAAGAGGAGCAGACGATAAAGTACTACATACAAACTGAAAATGTAAAAAAAAATATAAAAAGGGAGTGAAGGAGGGAAAGTGAATCAGAGTTTTCAACTCTGATTTGGTCCATTGTTATCATCCCCAATGAACCAGTACTAACTTTAAAGAATATAGGGAAGTGACACTATTTAAACTGAGGTCAGTCTACCTAATGTAATATTTAAAAATATTCCAAAATGTGTACATCTTTATTGATCATAAAGTTACAAATTCTTTCTTTACTTTGTGAAAGTACAGATTGTTTTTTCCACAAAAGTCTGTTCTCCAGACAGAAAGAGAAAAAGCAATTGCTTTAAAATAGAGATACAGTATATGGAGATTATCCACCTGATTATAGAACATTCCAAGGAATAAACCCGTATGTATATAGTGCACAGCTTTTCCAATGTCTACTCAATCCATCTGTGTTCAAACGTATAGCAACATGTGTACATAAAATTAAATAAACTGATAGCAGTAAAGTCTCTTTTCAATTCAGTGTCCTTTAAAATATCATATTATATGCAAATAAATAGTCTCTGAAAAATCCTGTTGTTATTCACCCAACATGCCTTTAAAACTGCCTGTGCTTGTGACCACCACCAGTTGTACATATATGGTCAAACAAAGTTCTTTGTCCTTCTCCAATGACCTATTTACACTCCATGGGTCCCAGGGTCTCTCATTTTTACTCAGAAATATCAAAACAATTGTCTGCAAAAATTAGGAACACTTCCCCTTTAAAAGCACTCTCCAATCGTTTCCACCTGCTCAGCAACACATATAATAGGAAGGAAAAAAACTGTTAATCGCTTTATCCTTTACACCATTTATTCTTGCATATCCATATTTAATAATCACACTGACATTTGTGAGGTGCTCAGTCGCACCAAGCTCATCAGGATTACTGCTCCGTACATCGTGCCCCAATGCGTTTCGTCACATGGACATGTGACTTGCTAAGGGACATCTCTGGATATTTGTATTACTTCATATAGCAAGCTTTACAGTATGTCAAGATTAAGTCCGCAAAATTCTAAGCATATCACTACCAAATTGGCTGCCCTGGAAACAACCTAAAATATGTAAGTATTGCATGGACTCTGCAGGTTGGATCAAGATACCAAACAAAATGTACTGATTCTAATGCTGTGACAAGGGATGAGTGGAGTGATTTTGATGAAATTGATTTTACTGTGCATGACAAGCAGGTTGAGCTAAGATGCAACCACGTTTATCTGAAATCTTTCTTCTTTGCAATTTCAACACCCCACAAATAAGGCGGTTAGTCAGGTTGTTTCTTGCTAGTTATAAAGGCTGGTTGGTGGTAAACTGAATCTGAAATGTCTCAGATGAATATTTTTAACACAGGTCTAAAGCCATGTACACATGGGCCGAATATTAGGGAGGGGCACAGACGATCGCGGTACTAGGAACTAGCGTGGACCTAGTTATTTCTATGAGAAGTGCCGGCAGGGCTTGTGTGAATTGGAGAGGTGATGCCGTCCCCCTATCAGAACACAATAGCTCAGCGAGGGAGATCATTGTACTAACATTGGATAGTTAGTACACGATCTCCTCTCAAGCTCTTCCATTTTCAACCCAGCGGGCTGAACAAAAAAAAACTGATAGTGTGTACTAGACTTAAGTCAAAGTTTTTGGTAGATAATGCCAAGTTGAAGTTATATATTTTTCAGGGACATACATTTCACTGCAAAAGCTAAAAGCAGGTGTGAAAAAAAGTAAGAATTCTTTTAAAAATATATATTTGAACTGTTTATTTTTTACAATTTACAAAATGCAAACAACAAATGCAACAAGCAGCAAAATGTGAACAGAGGAAAAATCTAAATCAAATCAATATTTGCTGTGACTATTCTTTGACTTCAAACCAGCACCAGTTCTTACACTTGCACACTTTGTACACTTGCACAAAGACAGGGATTTTCTAGGATTAGAGTCAGGTGTATCAATAACCAGTTATACCAAGCAGATGCTAAAGTTTATCAATTTCATATATAGGTTTAAACACAGTCATTAAATTAAACACAAACAGCTGTGTAGGAGGCTTAAAACTGGATGGGGAACAGCCAAACCCTGCTACTAAAATAAGGTTGTGGATGACAGTTTTATGACACAGGTCATACACCATGGCAAGACGCAGCACAGCAATAAGACACAAGGAAGTTATACTGCATCAGCAAGGTCTTTTCCAGGCAAAGATTTCAAAGCAGACTGGGGTTTCAAGATGTGCTGTTCAAGCTCTTTTAAAGAAGCACAAAAAAACGGGCAATGTTGAGGACCGTAGACGCAGTGGTCAGCCAAGGAAACGTAACCACTTTGGAAGAAGTTTCACCCCCTTCCTGACCGGAGCATTTTTTGTGAATTGGCACTGTGTCGCTTTAGCTGTCAATTGCGCGGTCGTGCGACATTATACCCAAAAAATATTGACATCCTTTTTTCCCATAAATAGAGCTTTCTTTTGGTGGTAATTGATTACCCCTGCGGGTTTTTTTTTTGTGCAATAAACAAAAAAAGAGCGAATTTTCTTTTGCTATAATAAATATCCCCAAAAATATATATAAAAAACATTTTTTTTTTCTCAGTTTAGGCCGATATGTATTCTTATACATATTTTTGGTCCAAAAAAAATCACAATTAGCGTACATTAATTGGTTTGCGCAAAAGTTATAGTATCTACAAAATAGGGGATAGATTTATGGCATTCTTCTTCTTATTATTTTTTTTACTAGTAATGGCGGCGATCTTTTATCGGGACTGCAACATTATGGCAGACACATTGGACACTTTTGACTCTGGCAGGAAAGGGGTTAAACACTAGGGGGCGATCAAGGGATTAAGTGTGTTCTAGGGAGTGGTTCTAACTGTGAGGGGATGGGCTACCACTGACATGACAGCTATCACTGCTCCCTATGACAAGGAGCAGTAGATCCCTGTCTTGTCACTAGGCAGAACAGGGAAATGCCTTGTTTACATAGGCATCTCCCTGTTCTGCTTCTCTGTCTCACGATCGTGGGTTGCCGGCGAACATCAAGCTTTCGGGACGTCCGCATGCGAGCCACATCTGTAAATGTGTGTGTGGCGGTCGGCAAGCAGTTAAAGAGTAACTCTGGATGATCTATGTATATTGCAAGGAATTTTACTTTGTTGCAGATTCCTCCATTTGGTTATTCTGAAAAAATCCCTGTGTGTCTGTCGGTGTCCATGTGTTAAGATAATCTAATGGGAGTAGTTTCTTAATTATCAACCAGCTGCTGCGCCTGCAAATCTCTAATGAGGTAAATTGCTGGGTCTGCATCCCTACAGGCCCCTTTCACATGGGGCAGATCCACTCAGAGGACTCTGCTAGGTCAGCGGGTGATCGCTCCGTTGATCCCTGATGAGCAGGTGAATGACAGGTCTGTCTCTGCTCACTGTGAAGAGACAGACCTGTCAGAGCCCTGCTGTTCTCTATTGGAAGATCAGATAAAAACGGACAGCATGTCTGTTTTCATCCGAACCCATTTGATCTGCTGGATGGATGGCGAACGTACCGCCATCTGTCTGTTTTCAGCAGATCTTTTCGGATTGGATGGCAGGCGTGTGTCAACGGACACATCCGCCGGACCATACAAGTCAATGAGTGGCCCACTCAGATCCACTTGAAAAACAAACATGCAGATCTCTACGGGCCGATTGTGTAAAAGGGGCCCTAGATGTGATTTCCTATTGGGAGTATCTCACCAAAAATTACATTTTTGCTCCAGGGAATGCCAAAAAATCTGACTTGCATCTTAGTGCAGATTTCTGGGAAAATCAGTGCGCCGAATCACACAAGCAGTAAATGATGTTTCTGTGGGGCGTTCTGTACACATTCTGTGTATAGAACACCTCCAGGTTGCCATATTGCATTGCATTTTACTGAAAATTACAGAGCTGCAGATTGAAAAGGAAAGGTTGCAATTGTATATGCTATGCTATATTTTTCTTTATTTGCAATTTTTTTCCCCTCGTTAAAGTGGAGTTACCCTTCAGTACAGCAGATGAAATCTATACATCATGGATACTTCCCTTCAACATCGGTAGATGTCCAGCAGTGCCATCAGCACAGAACTGGCAGAAACCAGTGGGACCCATATACCTCTGTAATGGAAACAAGGCTAAGCAACTCAACTATGCATGAAAACAAAGGTACTGGGGTGCAGAAAAAGGGCAGTGAGTGCTCTGGACTGATGAGTCAAAATTTGAAGTAGTTGGTTGTTGCAGGAGGCAGTTTATTTTACCCAAGGGCTGGACAGCAATACAATATCTGAAGGAAACAGTGAAGCATAATGGAAGTTCCTTGCATGTTTGGGGCTGCATTTCTGCAAATAATGCATCAATGTGTCCTCAATGCTGAGAAATACAGGCAGATACTTACCCATCATTCCAAACCATCATGGAGGCTTGTGACTGGCCCCAAATGTATTCTGCAGCAGGACAATTACATCAAGCATGCAGCCAAAGTCATTACAAACTATCTTCAGCATGAACAAGAACGAGTCCTGGAAGTGATGGTTTGGCCCCCTCAGAGACCCGATCTCAAAATCATTGAGTCTATCTAAATTACATCAAGAGACAAAAGGATTTGAGGCAGCCTACATCCACAGAATGAACCATGTAGAAGATGAAGATGTTTATAACAACATACCTGCCAAGTTTCTTTAAAAACTGTGTGGAAGTGTACATAAAAGAATTGATGCTGTTTTGAAGGCAACGGGTTGTTACACCAAATATTAATTTGATTTGGATTTGACTTCTTTTACTTTCCATTTTGTTAATTGATACAAATAAACTCTTAACACTTCTATTTTTGAAATATTTTTAATTTACAGCAATTTGTTCAACCTGCCTAAAACTTTTGCATTGTAGCGTACATGACAACTAACCTGCATTGCAGAACATGCAGCATGTGCAGTAAACTTGGTATAGCAGTAGCCACAGTAGAGCAGATCTTGCACCAGGAAGCCTCAAGAGATATGATAATCTAGTAGATATTTTAACTCACTAGCTTTCTCCCAAAATTGGAGAATCACAGTTTAAAGTGGAGGTTCCGCCGATTCTTTTTTTTTTAAATCAGCAGCTACAAATACGGCAGCTGCTGACTTTTAAAAAATGAACACTTACCGGTCCAGCAGGCCTGCAATGTCAGCAGCCGAGGCTGAGCAATCGTGCGGTCCTCGGCTGCTTCTGCCGCCATCCTCGGTGAGGGAATCAGGAAGTGGAGCCTGACGGCTTCACTGCCCGATTCCCTACTGCGCATGTGCGGGGACCGCGGTGCGCCGTCACTGGTCCCCGCCCTCTCATAGGAACAGTGTTTCCCAGAAGACAGTGGGGGAGTGACATCACAGGCTGGATTCCCCGGAAGTGGTGCAAATACCTGTCTCAGACAGGTATCTGCACCCCTCTCCCCCCTGAAAGGTGCCAAATGTGTCACCGGAGGGGGGGGGAGGGATCCAAAAAGCGGAGGTTCACTTTTTGTGTGAACCTCCGCTTTAAAGCCCAACTCCATTCTACCCCCATCCCTGAGTTCTTTTACTCAATTTCTAGATGCCCACCATATGTGATTTTTGCTTTATAATGCTTACTTTTTTCAGATGTCATCAGTCACGTGATGCTGAGGAGTCCTCTTTCTATTTGCCTTTTCTTCAGCTTCTTGATAATATTGAGAGCTCCACCAAAAAAAAATACCTTAGTGCCATTCAGGGGGATTATCAACAACAAAGAAATCAAGGGCATTTTTTTAGGAATGGGTCAGTCCAGAAAAAGAAGTATACACGCAGAAGGTGGGAAGAGGGTCCATGGACCCCCAAAAGAATGAGGATGTAGTCAATAATGGGATATATCATTTAAGTTATGTTGTCTAATCAGTAGCCTAGATTAGTTATTAAAATACCACTATGTAAAATACTTGACCTATTTGATGTAAATTAGAGATGCAAGGATGAGCTCTTCCTATTGGCTGTCCTGAAACAAAAAAGTGGATTCCAAGGCCCCGGCATTCTATATGGTCTCATATTGTCTTTGCTCCAAAAAGACCTACAAAAGATTACTAATACCCCAAGGAAGACACAAAACAATATTGCTTTAAAATACTATTTTGCAGCAGACCATGAAATTACTAAACTGAGCCTATTTAGTTAAAGTCTTAGGATCAGCCAATACAATGGCCTATGTACATTCAGGTTAAACAAGGAACATATGCATAATATGACTTGGATGTTTATATAAGCATTTCCAAATTGAAATACCTTCCCTGAGTAGGTGGAAATATTTACAGCTCTAATTTATCCAAATCCCTCAGGGCACTATTGTTTTAGGTTGAAGAAAAGATCCAGCTTTGTAATACTCAGCACTTGAGTAAACATTTGTGACCATCTCCCTGGAGCTTCAGAACAACCAGGAAATCAAAAACCAAAATAAAAGACTACATTTTCAGCAAATCAATTATAGGAGACCTCCGAGTTTAGAGATGTCTTCCAGATCTCCCCAATTTAAAGGGAAACTATAGTAGATTCCCAATTTACATTTACATTTTGTATTTTGTATTTTTTCCTCACATGTTTCTGACATGACGTTCACATTTTTCTTGCTTATTGTTGCATCAAACTATTTCAGATTTGTAGATTCACTCTTCAGAGCAGACCCCAAATTACAGACCCCCAATGGATTGCCCATAGTGTCCCCAGGTGTTTCCTAACTTTCCAAACAAAGGGCCAGTTTACTATCCTTCAGACTTTAGGAGGGCCAGGCTGCGACCAGGGAAAGTAGAAAATGCCCCAGCGTCAGTGGGGTAAACAATGCCATGGGTTGGGGGGTCAATGCCAGTAGGTAAATTCCATAGCACCTGTATTCAGTAGGAAAGCGTTGGTGTCAGTGGGAGGAAACGTGCCCCATTGATGGTGTCAGTGAAAGGAATTGTGCCCCATCATTAGCATCAGTGGGAGCAATAGTGCCCCAATGTTGGTGTCAGTGGGAGGCATTGTGCCTCATATCAGTGGGAGGAATGGTGCCTTGTTGTTGGTGTCAGTGGAAGGAATAGTGCCTTATATCAGTAGGTGGAACAGTGCCCTAAGGGCCATATAAAGGCAAGCAAAGGGCCACATCTGACCCGCGGGTTGCAGTTTGGAGACCACTGACATACACTATTTACTATACTGTCTAAATGATAATTTTCAACAATCATATTAGCAATGAGTATGACAAAAGATGTCTTGTTTTACTTTTACATATGGATAGCTAGAACCAGAACAGGTAAAAGAAATTGTAAACATTTTTGGGATGGTGTTATCATATTAACTTGGCAAAATGGCAAATCACAAACACACAAGCTAGTTCTAAGTGCTCTTTAGCATGTGCAGAGGCGTTGCTATAGGGGTGTGGGGCGGGGTGTGGCCGGCACAAGGTGACACCCGCCAGAGGGACGACACCGGGGCCACCGCACCGCTAAACACGTACTGTACTGCTTGTCGAGGAGTGGTGCAAGCAGGGCACCCAGCCGTGCGGGGAGGCTGCCTGTAACATTCCTCAGTCAGGCTAGCTATCCCCGAGTGAGCCGGAGTTGGTGGGCGGAGCTGGGGGTGTGGCTGCCTCCTCCTACAGACACCTTTACTATGGATGATGCCGCAGCTGAAGCAGATAGAGGCGAGGACCCAGCAGTCCCGCCCACAAGCACGGTTCTTCATCTGCAGGCATGCTTGTAAGTTACTCTGCAGTGTTACTACATAGGAGTTCCAAGGTGCCCTGTACCACCCCAGCCTTCCCTGTGCCACCCCAAACAAGCCCTTGCCACCCCAGCCTGACCTTTGCCACCCTAAACAGCCCTCTGCCACCCCAGCCTACCTTGTGCGACCCCAGCCTGCCCTGTACCACCCCAGCCTACCCTGTGTGACCCCAAAAAGCCCTGTGCCACCTCAGCCTGCCCTGTACCACCTCAAACAGCCCTGTTCCACCCCATACAGTATTGTGGCCCCCAGCCTGAACTGTACAACCTCAGCCTGCCCTTTGTCAACTCAAACAGCCCTGTGCCACCCCAGCCTGCCCTGTGCTACCCCAGCTTGCCCTGTGCGACTCCAAACAGCCCTGTGCCACCCTAAACAGCCCTGTGCCCCCCAGACTGCCCCGTACCACCCCAAACAGCCCTGTGCCACACAAAACAGCCCTGTGCCACCTCAGCCTGCCCTGTGCCACCCTAACTTCCCCTATACCACTCCAACCTGCCCTATGCTACCCCAACCTGCCCTGTACCACCGTAACTTGCCCCATAGCACCCCAACCTGCCCTATGCCACCCTAACTTTCCCTATACCACCCCAACCTACCCTGTACCACCCCAACATGCCCTATACCACCTTACCCTGCCCTATACCACCCCAACCTGCCACTATACCACTCTATACTACCCTAACTTGCCACTATACCGCCCCCAAACTAGAATTTACAGGGGCTGGTTTGGGTGCGCCCCGTGACCGTGCACTGCCTGCATGGTGCTGGGCAGCCTAGAAATAGGGGGTGACACCAACCCTAGTGACGCCACTGAGCATGTGCGTCAATATTCTGCATTTACATGGCATTTAAAGCGGAACTCCACTCAAATGGGGAAGTTGTGCTTTAAGGACTCATCCCCAGCTCCTCTTGAAGAATTGTCACGGTTAAGAAACAGGGGTGTGGGGGGTTGGCCTTTAGCAGGTACTCGATTTTGACAGGTACTCGCTCCCACTTCCGTAACGGAAGTTATCCTCCCTCCCCCTGCAGCCTTCTGGGACACTAACAGGTCCTAAAAGACTGCATCCACCTTTCACGATGCGCAGCACTGCTCGCACATGCACAGTGGGTGCCCCGCTGTGAAGCGGCAAAGCCGGGTGCCCATAGTGAAGATGCCAGCACCAAGGAATGAAGATAGCGGGTGAGACCGACTGGGGTGAGCACACCGCTTGATTATGAGATAGGTGAGTGGCTGTTTTTTAAAAGTTAGCAGCCACAGTTTTTATAGCTGCTGACTTATTTTTTCACTGGTGTCTGGAACTCCCCTTTGAGCAGTGTTTTTAAAGCCTCATAACTGCTCTTTAATGTCTGCCCTGAATATTACAACGGACACTATACAGTGCAATACACACGCAGTTTCATTATGTTAAAAATTTAGCAGCATGTCCCTTTTAGGAGGCATCACTGCTTATCATCCTCCTCCATTCATTTTACTGGAAGCGCAACATAACCACACCTTTACTGCACCTATAGCATTTACGGTGCGATAGTGAAGCATTCATTCAATGTTAGCTGGGTGCTGGGGGAATGACAGTGAGGACCAATAGATGTGGTGGACGACTAACAAACCTTAATGGAGCAGATGAAAGACACATCGGCCTGGAATCAGAAAGGACTTACGCCGACGTATCTCCGCGTAAGTCTGCGGATGCGCCATCGTATCTATGCGCCTTATTCTTGAAATTAGATAGGCCTGAATTTTGGCTTAATCTGATCGACGTAAGTCTCCTACGACGTCGGATCTTGGGCGCATATTTACGCTGGCCGCAAGGGGCGCTTCCATAGATTTACGCATCGAATATGTAAATGAGCAAGATACGCCCATTCACGAACGTACTTGCTCCCGTTGCTGTAATCTACGCCGTTTACGTAAGGCTTACGTCCGGCGTAAAGTTACCCCTGCTATATGAGGCGCAGGTAATGCAAAAGTATGGGCCAGGGAACAATGCCGTCAAATTGTACGGCGCGTACGCCGTTTACATAGTACTACGTGAATAGGGCTGTGCGTAGGTTATGTTCACGTCGTAGGTGTATCTTAGGCAGCTATTTTGATGTAACTGTGAGCATGAGCACTGGGATGCGTCCAAGGGGCGACGCATGCGCAGTTCGTTTTTTGAAGCTCACCCCATCAATTGCATGGGGTCACGCTTCATTATAATATATCACGCCCACTTCCACCTACTTTGACATACGTCGGCTTACGCCGACAACTATATGCTACGCCGGCACAACATTAAGCGCATATTCTTTGAGCATAGCATGCTTGCCTCTTAACGTTGTGCCGGCGTAGCGTAAAGACGATGCGCTACGCTGGCATAAATATACGCTGCTCTACGTGAATCTATATTTACCTCCCTTCAACATCGGAAGCAGTCTAGCAGTGTCATCAGCACAAAATCCAGGTACACCCATCTTCTGCCAAGAGAAGTCTGGCCAGAAATGGTCTTCATGGAAGCCGAGAGCGTACACATGGCCGAGGTCCTCGCTGGAATGCAGCTTCCAGCGAGGTTCTCGCTGGTTTCCAGCGAGAACCTCGGTCGTGTGTATGCCGCCTGTGGTGGAAACAAGGCTTAGCAACTCAGCTATGCACAAATACATAGGAACTGGAGTGCAGAAAATGGCAGCAGGATTGTTGAGTCAAAGTTTGAAATATTTGGCTGTAGCAGGAGGCAGTTTGTTCACTGAAGAGCTGTACAAAAATGAGTGTCTACAGGCAACGTGAAGAATGGTGGAGGTTCCTTGTAAGTTTGGGGCTGCATTTCTGCAAATACAGTTGGAGATTTGGCCAGGATCAATGGTGTACTCAATACTAAGAAATACAGACAAATACTTACCCATCATGCATACCATCTGGGAGGCATGTGATTTTCACCAAATGTATTCTGCAGCAGGACAATGACCCCAAACATGCAGCAAATGTCATTAAGAACACTAGCTTTATTACACAGAAGAACAAGGCGTCATAATGGTTTGGCCCCCAGTCTTAACATCAGCACTAATCTCAACATCATCAAGTTTGTCTGGGATTACATGCAGAGACAGAAGGATTTGAAGCAGCCTACAGCAACAGAAGGTCTCCAAGATGTCTGGAACAAACTACCTGTTGAGTTCCTTCAAAAACTGTGTGCAAGTGTACTTGGAAAAAATTATGCTATTTTGAAGGGCAGTCATAACAAATGGATTTCTCTTCTGTTCATTTACTTTCCATTTTGTTAATTGATAAAAATATACTATTAACATTATTTTTTTTTCTGGAAGCATTCCTCACATACAGCATTTTTTTTTACACCTGCCTAAACATTTGCACAGTAGTTTATATAAGAGAAAATAACTCTTATAGTGCTTACTAAACTGTTTTATAGTAATTCTTAAACTAGGTGATCTAGATAACCTCAAGATCAAAAGAATTGGAGATCTGAGTTTGATCAGGAAAGGGATTACCAATTGCCACCCCTCCAAAGTATATTTACTGCAGCAGCTGCAGACTCACCGATGTGCTGGTACTGATGCACCCCCTGTCCAGTGGACACAGCAGATCATGGTGAGCAGCTGGGGTATCATGTGATTGTTATAATTGGTCATAGCAATCTCATGATTAGAATGCTTACAAAACAGTCATGAATGGCTTCCATTCATGACTGTTTTGCCTACTATTGTGATGCTGTGATTGGCCCACAGCTATCACATGGTACCTGGGCCAATCACACCACCCGGGACCATGTGATTAGTTGTAGCCAATAACAGATCACAAACTCTCGTGAATGAAAGTCATTCATGACAACTAATTGTTATAAGCCATAATAGTGTGAAAAAAAAACCCTGCCAAAGCCAAAATACACCTCTGCTGCTGCTCCACACACACACACACACACCCAGGCTGCAGCCTGGGTGGAAAGAACCCTGATCACCTTACTCTCTCCAAATAAATAGACTCAGCTGCCAAAGAAACTCCTGCTGATTGGCAGAGAAAGCACATTCACTCATAACCTTAATTAACTGTAATCTATCATACTAATGCCAAAGGTAACAGTACCACCTATTGAAAAAAGAGAGAATCACAGTTTCACTCAAGCTTAGGCGAAAACCATTTGATCAAGCTACAAATTAGCCAGGCTAGTTACTACCTAGTACAACGAAATTTACTAGCAGCCCTGTTTAGGGTACTACATAGGTAACCTGGTCCCATCCTCAACTACCAAGCACTCCACCCATGCCAGATTATAAAAAGGTACAGACTCCACCCACAACTACACCCAGGGGAGGTATCCCTCCAAAGGGGTTATTAACACCTGCTTACAACTGCATCCTTATATGCAGTTACTGTTTAGGTATTGAAGTAGCCATGGCAGCTTTGGCTGCCTGAATACAATAGTTAGTAGTAGAGGTTTCTCCATCCACACTGTTAGATTTTCTCTCCTCCAGACCACAGGCTGAATAAGAGAAAATGTAAACATTAACATGAATACACTTAACATGAAAGTTTACAGTATATACTGTATGTTGAGAGGTTTACTTCAATCTGATTCGTGTCATTCATTTTATTGTTGAGAAAACCTATCCTAACATCCTTTGTTAGTGATGGTGATGGCTGTTTAAGAGATACAAGGAAACTTTGCACAATGAGAACACAGACATTAAAAAAACCTGACAGAGATTGAATTCCATTCTCACTCTATCCAAAATGTTTCTTGGAGCTGGTTCTACATGTAGCACCATGAGTCAAAATAAAGGATTTAATATAAAGTCTGTCACTAAACACATGCAAGATTACATTTCACCACTTACTACCATTCAAATACTACAGCTGACACATTTTAATCCAGCTTTTAGGCATATTTCTAATGTGAGTTTGCAATAAAGCTGGCCTGAAAGTAATTTTCTTATACAGAGAAAGGGGATTAAAGAAATATAGGCCAGATTATTCCTACCAAAAAGTCAATGAGATTATTAGTGGGTCAGCTCATCTCTCTCTATTATGTTATACAATTAGGTTTCAGTATAAGTCAGCCTTTAGCAGACACAAAGAGAATCCAACAATGATGTATATGTGAAGCACTGCAGCTAGAAAGAGTCTGTCAGTTTGGAAGTCATAAGGGAACAATGTAGATCTGGGGAAGCAATCAGCAGAGGTTGAGATTAAGTCCATGGTTATTATTAGCATATTGCGGCTGTATAATTACATGATACTGATAGGAAATACTTATGCATTATAAAAACAATTTTTTACTGTAGTGTTTCAGCTAATTTAGCACAGCTTTATTGTACATGTACAGACAATTGTTTTTGTCAGGTACTAGCAATGTTAGCAGTAGGGATGAGCTTCGAGTTCGAGTCAAACTCATGTTCGACTCGAACATTGCCTGTTCGCCTGTTCGGCGAACAACGAACAATTAGGGGTGTCCGCGGCAAATTCGAAAAGACACGGAACACCCTGTTAAAGTCTATGGGAGAGATCTAAAGTGCTAATTTTAAAGGCTAATATGCAAGTTATTGTCATAAAAAGTGTTTGGGGACCTGGGTCCTGACCCAGGGGACATGTATCAATGCAAAAAAAGTTTTAAAAACAGCCGTTTTTTCAGGAGCAGTGATATTAATAATGCTAAATGTGAAACAATAAAAGTGAAATATTCCTTTAAATTTCATACCTAGGGGGGGTGTAAAGTCAGCATGCGAAAAAGCGCATGTTTCCCATACATAGAACTGTCCCTGCACAAAGTGTCATTGATGAAAGAAAAAAAGTAATTTAAAACCGGCTTTGCGGCTATAATGAATCGTCGGCTCTGGCAATTCAGAGAGAATTCATTCATAAAAAATAAAAAATAAAGCGTGGGGGTCCCCCCAAATTCCATTTCCAGGCCCTTCAGGGGAACCCCGTCGTCAATTAAAAAAGAAATGACGTGGGGTTTAGTGATGAGCAGAATACGCCATATTCGATTTCGCGATATTTCGCGAATATTTCGAAGAATATTCGTTAATATCGAATATTCGCTATATTTTATAAAAAAAAAAATAGCGAAATTTCGCATATGCGAAAGCGAAAATGATTGCGAAATTTCGCTATTTTTTTTTGGATAAAATATCACGAATATTCGAGATTTACGAATATTCGCTATATTTTATAAAAAAAAAAAAAAAAATTGCGAAATTTCGCTATTGCGAAATTTATTGCGAAATGTATTGCGAAATTTGAAAAATACGAATATTCGAAATAGCGAATATTCGCCGCGATATTCGAGTTATTCGCGAATACTCGAATATGCAATATTCGTAGCGAATATTCACAATGCGAATATTCGTGAGCAACACTAGTGGGGTTTCCCTCAAATATCCATTCCAGATCCTTTAGGTCTGATGTGGATTTTAAGGGGAACTCCACCCCAAATTTAAAAAAAAATGGTGTAGAGTTCCCCCAAAAATCCACACCAGACCTCTTATCCGAGCATGTTAGCCTGGCCGGCCGCAGAAAAGAGGGGGGGACAGAGTGCGGCCCACCCTCTCCTGAACCGCACCAGGCCACATGCCCTCAACATGGGGAGGATGTCCCCATGTTGATGGGGACAAGGGCCTCATCCCCACAATTCTTGCCCGGTGGTTGTGGGGGTCTGCGGGTGGGGGGCTTATCAGAATCTGGAAGAACCCTTAAACAAAGGGGACCCCCAGATCCTGGCCCCCCTATGTGAATTGGTAATGGGGTACACTGTACCCCTACCATTTAATGAAGGAAGTGTAAATAGTTTAAAAAAAACACACAGACACCGTAGAAAAAAGTCCTTTATTAATAAAAAATAAATTAAAAAAATCCAGCGGTGGTAATCCACTCTCGATGCGGCTCCCCGCTCCAACATTGTCTTCTATCCAGCGACGGATGATCTCTCCAGCAACGGGTGATCGGTCCAGCGATCCTCCTGGGTCTGTTACCATAGCGTTTCTCTTCATTCAGATGGTGACGTATAGTGCGAGTTGACACAGTTGTACCCTGTGCCTGAAGGTCAGCTTTAATTTGTCTGGAAGTTGATGGAGGTTCTTTATCCACCATTCAAACAATCCTTCATTGCAATCTTTGATCAATTTTTCTCTTTTGTCTACGTCCAGGGAGATTAGCTACAGTGCCATGGGATGTAAATTTCTTAACAATGTTGCGCACAGTGAACACAGAAACAACAAGATCTACTTTTCCATAGTTTTTGTTCTCAAATCCTCAGACAATTCTGTGATGCTCTTTCGCTTCTCCATGCTTCATGTGGCACACATAGACACAAAACAGAAAGGTTGAGTAAAATTTTCACTATTTTAACTGGTTGCCAGTGTGATTTCTATATTGCCAATACCTATTAATTGATACAGGTGAGTTAAATTTCAAATTACAGGAGCATCACAAACTTGGAATGCAATTATTTGTTACAGTTTTGAGAAGGTGCCAATAAATTTGTCCAGTCTATTTTTTGGAGTTTTGCGTGGAATGTGTCAGATTTGGATTTATGTTTCTCACAAGGAGACAGCCTCTCCAAGCCTCCTCCCTACCCAGGCATATTCCATTCCTGCGTGTGATTTGTTAGATTTGGATCTCCTGGCTGTTTCCGTATGTGCTTATAAATTATCAAACATACTGGGTCTCCTTCTCTCCCCCTATGGTTAAGCCTCTGTCCCTGCACGGTGTCAATACCTCGGATTAAGGTCCCACACCCAATTTGGGTCTGGAATACACTGGTGTCCTGATTTACTGGCAGGACTTGAGATTATTTCCTCCCCATTCGGGGTGGCAGAGGTGGCTATCTACTACTGGTCTTAGTCCAACCCCTGAGGAAGCCTGTAATAGGCGAAATATATTGGGTGATACCATCCTAACCGACCAGCTATTTACTCCTATTGGGATCTCCAGCGACCCGGATATTTCATGTTTGATACAATATATATGTTTTTAAGCTTTGTGTCATGTGATGTACCAATTTCTCATGACATTTTAATAAATTATTAGAATTAATCTGTTATATTTAGAACATATTCTATGTAGCACCATTACAATTCCATTGCCTTCTCTGTTTTCATTTATGTTTCTCCAGTTTCTTGTGCCATACCCAATGCAAACAAATGAATGAAAAAAAAGAATGCCTAAACAGTTGTAATTTTCCGGGATCACATAAAATCCCAATAAAATACATTTATGTTTTTGGTTGTAACATGACAAAATGTGGAAAATTTCAAGGGGTATAAATACTTTTTCAAGGTAATGTATATTATTTATACCTAAGAATTACAAATGTGTAAATTCTGTTCTTATAGATGCATGTGTAATAATGTCAAATTGCATGGAATCTTCATTTTCACACTCATGCATCAGAACTTTTTGTAAAAACATTAGCTGGAGTATAAAGCCCCGTGCACACACAGGACAACCAAACATCTGATTTTTGTGGCATGCTAATCTCATGTTGAAAGTGAAGAGGTTACTAACAATACAAACATTTTTGTACAACAGAATACAATGTCAGAAGTGACATAATCTGTTGAATAGATTTGTATGTAATCTTTCATCTCTGAGCATGTGTAGACTTGCTCTTACGATTTTCTTTTGCTCTTACGAAAAAGAGAAATTGGCTGACCGTATTAACGATCCGAAAATCGTCAGACAGCTCGCCGTACTAATTTTCCCATCTGATTTTCATTTTGTTTGTATGGGCCTTAAGGAACATACAGCAATATTTACACCTGTCCAGAAGATGTCTATTTAAAGCGTATGTAAACATCAAAACACAAATGTAATATATTGCCACTTGCCAGTCTTTAGATGTCTTAGCTCCATTTGTTTTCTTTATTCAGGCTAAGAACATGTTCAGCAAGTACAGAAAATGCCCCTTGATCTTGCCAGAAATACAGCATCCTTGTCACTTCCTGTAAACTAATACTCCCATCAATCAACCATGTAAATGGGGATGAACAAAGGCAGATATGTTTGAAGTCTGGCCTGTGTGACAACCATGGCTGTCCCCCTATGGCCACTTACCATGGAGGAATAAGTGTAGCTACAAAAGGACATAAAATGTGGATTACCAGGTAAAAATAAAGGCAAAAAATCCTTTAAAAAAATTATGCTAGCTCTACATTTAAGGATTGGTACAATAAATTATATTGATTTTACAATTTAGAAAAAGCAGCAGATCTGAGACCTCTTTACTACTATTTACAATATGAAATCCCTATGAGGGCAAAACTAGGGACTTCAGTGAGAAGTCTTAATACCGCAATCCCAAAGATATTGTTTTTCTTTTGTTGGTGACCTGGAAATGCCTCATTAAAATTTAAGAGGCTTCTCAGGGATAAAATATTGTTTAATTTTTTGCTGTGCTCAGCAATTCTTCTAGCATCTCTAAATGTACGAGCAAAGGACAGAAAAGTGGGAATAACAGTATAGATAAAAGCGAATACCTAGCCAAATCCCCTGAATTACGCTAAAGATGGAGTGCAGACACTGAAAAGTGTTCTCAAAAGAAATCCAATCTGCTTGAAAATTGAAACTAGTTTCATTTGGAAGTTATTCCTTGATCAAGGACAAAGCTGTAAAATTGTCAATACTCCTCTGTATGTGTGGCTGAGAATGCTTTTTTTTTTTCCATCCAGACCCCCAAGAGGCTGCATTCCACTGGCATTCACTCACTGCTGACACTTAAAGCCATCATTTTTCTCCCTAGACTAAGTGGTGATTTATGCCTATAATTACTACATTATCCCGGGACAACCTAAGAGGCTTTAACAAGCACAAAAATGACAGTATCCTGGGGTCACTAGCAGAATTGTATTAAATAAATTGAACTATTTGTCAACTTTATGTAAATAGATGTTAATTAATTTAAATTTATGTCCATTATTTAAAACATTGCACTTAATACAGATGTAGGCTTAATTAACTGTTTTCATATACTAGTGCTATTTACTTAAAGAATGTTTAATCAATCATTATGCTACTTAGATACTCTCGATTATTTTGAATCTGACATGAGTTCATACGTGTTACATAATGTTTACCTCTGGGTAGTGAAATCGAAAAAATTATAATTTAGCTTAATGAATACAATTTCTGACTTCCTAGCAAGTTTATGAAAGCCAGAAAAGTTTAAATATGTATAATATATATAGATATATACTGTATTTATCGGCTTATAACAAACGCTTTTTTCCCCTGAAAATTGGGGCAAAGCAGGGGTGCGTGTTATACGCCAACAGCGTGCCTTACCGAGCCGCCATCTCCTATCCACTCGGCTCCTCGGCTCTCACGTCACACACACACAGTCCCGCCTGCACCACCAGCATTGGACCAGTGTTCTGCCTATCACAGTAGCTGGTCCAATGCCAATGGCGGTGACGGGATTGTGTGTGTGTGTCTAACATGAGAGCTGAGTGGAGAGGAGATGGCGGCTTGGGGATTTCCTTATTCAGGCTGCTGGTGAGGGAGATGGTGAGGCTGCAAATGAAGGCTGTATTGGGGACAATAATCAGGCTGCATTGAGGACTTTATTTGGGCTGCATTGAGTACAATAATCAGGCTGCATTGATCAGGCTGCATTGATGCATTGATCAGGCTGCATTGAGGACTTTATTTGGGCTGCACTGAGGATATTAATCAGGCTGCAGATGGACATTAATGGGCACTGACCCTTAATTTGCTTCAAATTTGTTAATTTTAAAAATATGTTTTTTTTTGCTGAAACTTTCCTCCTAAAATTAGGGTGCGTGTTATACGCAGGTGCTAGTTATACGGCGATAAATACAGTATTTATATATATAGCTATATCTATATATAAAGATATATATTACAATTTTATATATATATAAATAAATAAAAAGTAGATCACTTTTGTTCATGAATTTTACCCAACTTGCTCAATGAGCAATATTAAGAATTTCAGCTTAAGTGAAACTTGAGAGAACTTCGAGGCAAAATTACTGCACTAATTCCCAATAATGACTGCTTGGATAAGAGCAAAAATCCATGCCAGGTGACAACATTTTGTGTCTCTGTGTACAAGCCTTCATTAGTCAATTGTTCTTCCATTTCAATATTTCCCTAGTTATTCTACTCTTGTACTTTTGCCATCGTTTATTGACTGGGGCATGGAGTGTGGCGGGTAGTGAAGTTTGCAAACTTTGCTTCCACAAGCAGCACTACGTATTACTGTACTTATTACTGTACTTACAGGTGATGTTGTGTACATGATCTGTTATACTTTAAATTTATATATGTCCTATTATTACCCTATTTTAGCCCTAACTAAATGATACAGCATGGACATTCTCTGACAAAGTAGGTTGTGGGAGATACAAAATACCTTTAGCGAAAGATAATTTGCTTTGCAGCCAAGTGTAAGATCTACAATGGAAATTTAATCATCTACAGAAACAGAGAAAATTACACTTGGCAGTGAGATATAGATTGAAACCAACCACAGGCATCCACAGATGGGATGTCTCCATGTTTGGCCTATAAGGTTAGGTTACAAAGTATAGCATTGTACTTCCATCTCTGGAAATGTATCCATTACTACAACAGGTAAACATTCTGTAAAACACACTCTTACCTTCAGAAATTATACAGTTGATTTACTAAAGGCAACAAAGCTATTCACTTTGCAAGGGAATTTTCTCTTAGCTTAGTGATTGTGGTTAAAATTCACTTTTAACCACTTCCTACCCGCCATATAACAGAATGTCGTGCGTAAAGTGCTTAAGTTATCCTGACTGAATGTCATATGATGTCCAGCAAGATAAACATCGCTCGCACGCTCGCGAGGGGCATGCAGCGTGGCATTCAGTGGTGTGGTGTGTCAGTCTGACACACCCCAACTCCGATTGTGGTAATGAGCATATGACGTAGGCTCTTTACCACATGATCAGCTGTGACCAATCACAGCATGTAACCAGTAAGTTGTGCCAGTAAACGGCTTTCCTCGGTTCACACTGACATGATAGCTGATCGGTGGCCTATGCCTGTTTTAACCTACATTACAGTGCTCATAGAAATGTGCACAATCATACCCAAGCTTCTAAAATTCTAGATGTAGGTATGCAGCTGTCTACCTTTAGGGTAGACTAGCTCAGAAGGGCTAGGGAGACATTTGTTAGTTTTGTTAAAGGTACAGTTGATCATATGTGCAAATGTTACAACATATATCATCAGATCATATTTAGGCTAGAATGATTACTGTATGAAGTTTACACATCTTTCATATGAATATGATTTCTTGATTATGCTGGATAACCTGTGGTTGCAACTTGAATTCTAGTCATTGTCACCTTTAGCATGGCACACAACTAGCCAGTGGGGGGATATTGCTTTGTATCCAATACATACAGAAAATGTAAAAATATACATTTGGCCCCTGTAGACCAACTGCTGGCACAACACCTTCCCCCTTCCCCCTGCCTTAATCTTTTTTATGTGCCTCCTATACTGATCATCCATTACATTACAACCACCCACCATAGCCTGTCAAGGCATGTAGGGCCGGTGCTACCAGTAGGCAAACTAGGCACCCACCTAGGGCGCACTGCTGCCTAGGGTGCCCTTGCCACTGGCGTTCCTACTCTCTTCTCTCTGCAGCAAGCAACTAAGTCTTAGCATCAGTGGGCAGCCGCCGCTCCATGCGCATATAATGTCAGAGGCGCGGCAGAGCACTGTGTCTGTGTCCCGAATGAATATAAGCAAGCACACATTCATTGATGAGCACTGGTAGGCTGTATTGATGGGCACTGGTAGGCTGCATTTATGGGCGCTAGTAGGGTGCATTGATGTGCACTGGTAGGCTGCATTTGATGGGTGCTGGGGAGGCTGCATTAATGAGCACTGGTGAGGTTGCATTGATGGACACTGGTGACGCTGCATTGATGGGTGCTGGTAGGCTACATTGATGGTCGCTGGTAGGCTGCATTAATAGGTTATGGTGAGGCTGCATTTGATGGGTGCTGGTGAGGCTGCATTGATGGGTGCTGGTGAGGCTGCATTTGATGGGTGCTGGTGAGGCTGCATTTGATGGGCGCTGGTGAGGCTCAATTTGATGGCCGCTGGTGAGGCTCAATTTGATGGGCGCTTCATTTAAAAGGTGGGGTATACATGGACAGGGCAAAGGGGGTGGAGTCAGTGGTGGAGGGGCAAAATTAGGTTTTGCCAAAGGTGTCAAATATCCTTGCACCACGCCTGGAGGCATGGACTTCACAAGACTTCTGAAGTCTCAGCAACTCAGCAACTAAACTGTCAGTTTCAGATCTTTTATGTCCTGTAAGTTGCAAGGTGGGTCCTCCTTGGATCGAACTTGTTTCTCCGGCACACAAACAAACAAGTGGCCACCAGTGCATAGGAGGAATCCCTTCAGTTCTCCCTTATAGAGGAGTTTATCTCCAGTGGTTGAGACACAGGTTCTTTCATTCTATTAAAAGGTTAGGACCCCCTAATTCGGGGGACTTTTTTGCAGTAAGTGGGCTTAGCACTATATGACCATATAGTCTGAGCAAACCCCCGCATTTTTAAATATGTTCAGGTGTTTTTAACTAGCCTTGCAGGAAATATTTAATTTTTGCATGTGTGCGCTATAATCTGTTTTGTTTCTCCAGCACATCTCACAGATGCTTTATTGGACTGAGAATTTGGAGGCGAATCAATATCTCAAATGCATTAGTGTGTTCCTCAAACTGTTCTTAAATTCATCATCTTCTTCCATTGCTCTATGGTCCAGTTATGATGCTCATGTGCTCTTTGTAGGTGCTTTTGACTGTGCACATGGGTTGCAGCTACAAGCCCAATATGGGGCAAACTGTGATGTATTGTGTCTTCTGGTACCTTACTATAAGAGCCAGCATTACCTTTTCAGCAATTTGGGCTACAGTAGCTTTTCTATTGGATAAGCCTATACAGCAGTGTTGCCAACCTACTAAATTGAAATTTACTGGCATGACACCGGAATTTTACTGGCACAATCACGTTTTTTACTGGCATTTCACAAGAGTTACTAAATTACATTTTTAGGTGCAAATTTCAGTATTTAGGCTACAAACACGTACGCTAGGAAAATGGCAATGTGATTTAAGGTAGATATTAAGGTAAAAAAAAAACATATTTTAGCTATTTTCGATATATAATAAGGGAAAATTATTCAGTCACATCACCCCCTGCCTTCACCCCCCTCTGCAGTGCCACAATCTCCCCCTGCCTCCAATATACTTCTGCCTCCAATCTCCCTCTGCCTCCAATCTCCCCCAGGCCCCCTGCCTCCAATCACCCCCTGCCTCCATCACACTCTGCGGTGCCACCAACAACCCCTGTCTCCATCCCCCACCCTCTGCGGTGCCACCATCCCCCTCTGCGGTGCCACCAACACCCCCTGCCTCCAATCACCCCCTGCCACTAACACCCCCTGCCTCCAATCTCCCCCTGCCTCCATTCCCCCCTGCCTCCATCCCTCTCTGCAGTGCCACTGCAACCACCATCACCCCCTGCCTCCAATCTCCATGCACAGTTCCAAGCTGAACCGATCTCTGCTATTTTTACTGCCACATTCCCGCAACTACGGACATTTACGAACGGGGGAAAAAAGTGCCCGTTTTCACAAACTGTTTAAAAATACGGACAGTTGGCAACACTGCTATACAGAGTCCAGCCTTCACTCCCCACATGCATCAATAAGCATTGGCCATCCATGACCCTGTCGCTGGTTTTCCTGGACCACTTTTGGTTGGTCTTGATCACTGCAGACTGGGAACATCCTACAAGACCGGCAGTCTTAGAGATGCTCAGACCCAGTTGTCAAGCCATTACAATTTGGCCCTTGGCAAAGTCACTCAAATCCTTTTGCCAAACATTTACCTATTTTTTCTGCTTTCAACACATCAACTTCAGTGACAACATGTTCACTTTGTGCCTAATATATTGCACCTATTTTCAGATGCCATTGTAAACTGATATACAGCATTATATACTTTAACGGTCGGGGGTCATATTGCTATGGCTGATTGGTCTATATGTTTTTTTTTATAACAGTAAGTTATTGTTAGTAGGTAGCTGTGAACTCAATGCAGTTTCTTTAACCGGACTTTATGAGTGAAATCTCCTCCACCAATCAGCAAGCACCTTTCAGATTGTAAACTGCCAACTTTGCAAATCCTCAAACCAGCTGGTGCAAGGAGCTGAGATAATTAAACTTCAGGAAAAATGTAACTGTTAATGGGTTATATTTACTGATTTAACATTTTTTTCTGTATATAATATGTTGTTTTTTAGCTAAATAAAGTACTTTTTTGTGTTTTTTTTAGATACATATGTGGATTAGATGTATATTCAACATGTGTGCAAATTTTTTGGTAAAATAAAACAAGTCAGAAACAGATTTTAAGTGAGGAACATTAACAAAGCAAGATCTTATTTTCCTTATTGTGGTTTTCTGAATTTTGTTTATTGTTAAGTGGTTTACTAAAAATAAGACATGTGTTTGCAATATGTCTTAGTAACCTAGTTTCCAAAGCCAAAAACAATTTTGTTTTACAATGTGTCTGCTTCTTACCAAAATCTTCTATTTTCACAGTTCCATACTTTGATTTTTACATCTTTTTCCCATAGGGATGACATGGAAAGACCAATTTATATGTCAGAAGGGAGAAGTGAAGAAAAATAATTGTTTTATCTGACCTCTGGGAAGATACTACATAGAATGAATGTCTGTGTTTCTCTTTGTTCATTTTTATACTTGTGTTATCAAATGAGCATTGCTGAGTATTAGCTGTGAATTAAAGCTCTGAATAAAGACCCTGAACGTTTTCCAATTACTTAATCTGAGGGTGCAATAAAACAAATCAGTGTGGAGGTAAAATAATAACACAGAAGAAGAACATGGTTGCTCCATCTGTGTCTTCTAAGGCCGCGTACACACAATCAAATCTATCTGCTGGAAACGGTCGGCTCGACCGTCCCAGCAGACAGATTCGACCGTGTGTACGGGCGAGCCGACGGATTTGGCCAGCCGACAGATTTCAAAGCATGCTTTGAAATCTTTCGGCTGGGAACCCGTCTGCCCAACATGTCTGCTGGTTAGTACGCTAACCAGCAGACATGTCTTCTCGCACACGCGCAGAATGGTTTCGACGCATGCGCGGAAGTGTTTTACTTCCTGGTGCGGTGACGTGGCGGCGTCAACGTCACAGCCACATCACCGCGCCGTCTGGCGGCGGGAATTTTGGTTTGATCGTGCGTACACGATCAAACCAATATGTCCCCAGCAGACAGATTTGTTCAAATCGGTCGGCCCGACCGATTTGAATAAATCTGTCTGCTCGTGTGTACGCGGCCTAAGACTTACTGCATTTTCCCCTCTAGTTTTTTTCTCTTCTTTCCTTCTTTGCTCTTCACCTAACTCCAGCTTTCTCTCACAGGTCCGAATTAACTTTTATCTTTACTAATAGATGTGCCTACTGTGAGCTCTGCATAAACTGTATGTAGTATCAGCTACAAATAGTATACATCTCTTTACTCTGGTAGCAGTATTTGGTTCGTGGAATGAAAATTGAGTTGGGCTGAGCGCTTCCTTTGATTGACTGAGGTGGAGAGTCAGGAGGATGAAATCACGATCTCAGCCAACCAGAGGAATATTTGTACTAATTTAGAAAATACAAAGCTTCCTGTGAATGGCTAAACAGTGTTCAGCTCAAATCAATTTTGTTCTGGAATCAGGATGGAAAGTTCCCATCTCACTGCCAAAACACAGCACTGTATAAAGTATGTAGCTGATGCTAGTCTATACAGAGCTCTCAGCGGGAAAATCTGTTTGTAAAGGAAATAGTTCATTTGGACCAGTTTGGTCCAAATGATGTCATCTAAGGGCCAACCTACTGTTCATAGCCTATTCTGCACTCAATCAGGCAGGCCCTCACACTACATGGTTGTTGGTTAAACTAAGACAAAAATTTAGGTAATTAGGTCTTATAGAGTTGTATAGGGGTTTACTACACAGGTGCGTCAAAGAGGGAAAAAACTTTTGGAATGGGATGTAAACAATCCCCAGAATCTGCAGCTATTGACTCAATGGGGGGGGGCAGCTTTAAAGTCCATGTATTCTTTAATTAAAGACTTGAAAAACAATAAAAACACAGATTGCGAAAGTTAGAGTTTTCACTTCTGCTGGTTACACTGGGCCAGGCTGCAGGAAAACATTGCAGTCTATATAGAGAAGTGAGTGAAAGGGTGAGCTGACCTGGGATCAGACTACATACAGCTGGTTTGTTGAAAGTCTCGTTTTCTTTCTATTCTATTCAGGAAGGAAATTGAAGAAATATTTTTGTTTCAGCCAGAAATCTTTTATACTCACTGTAATCCAAGTTTACATCTACTATTATTTGACACCTATTACTAAATAAACAACCATTGATAACCTGGTTAACAATTAATTTAAAAAAAACAATACAATTGTTGGCTAATTTAGTCCAATTTAGTCTAATTTAGTTGGCTAATTTAGTCAGTACAATTGTAAGATAATTGTTAAATCCACATTTAATCCACTGAACCTGTATGGCAATCAGTTAATTCAACACTCCTTATAACAAGTCTAGTCTTGAAGGAGAATAGTGGTTGCAGAAGAAAGCAGTAAATCTAAATGATTTTTCCCTCTTAGATTAAGTGGCGGAAATACCAAATTTCACCAAACTGTGCAACAGTTACCTGACATCTTTGGGAATCAGTTTTTTCACAATGTACCCATTCCCCGTTAGTTATTATGACTCAATTTCTATCATCTGAAAGCAACCAAATACAAATATTGCAGATTACAATAACTAAGTCCTTTGTGTTGGGGTGGAAATGGCAAATATTTTAAATCTAGCTCATAAAAATACAGTAGAATTCAGTACGTTTAACTAATACACATTAGAAATCAAATAACTAGCATGCATACATTTGCGAAATAATGATTTTTAACATGTTCCCAGCATGTAAAAAAGCCTTCCAACTGCAGACTGATTTATGCGGAACCATAATATGTAATGCAGAGGAAAATGTATTCCATGTTTCTGCCCTTCATTATCCTTTGGCATCATAAATGCAAAGTAAGGCAATGATTATATTGTACTACCGGGGAGGTTATGAATGTTTTATCAGCCACAACACAGATGGCTGAGTCCGAAGATGTCCAGATTTGATTTTGCTGTTGAATGCCTCTCCAAAAATGCTTTCATAATACAAATTGCTTAGGACAAAGGCAAAACAAAAACATAAGAGAAAAAAATGGGCAGAATCATAAACCAGAGGAGGGCTGACATCAGCAACACTTCAAGGCCAATTGACCTCATGACTATGAAGTCAAAAAGTAAACAGACTCTACATACCAGAAACACAGTTTTAGTTTAAGCAGTCTTGTGGACCATGCCTAAACAATTTATTTCTATTGAATTTCCTTTAAAAAGAGTAACATTAGAACGTATCTTATACTGTCAAAAGCCATTACACAAATGTGGTCTTTACTTCACCAACCACCAACCACCATGTAGCGCTTTCTCTTAATTAGTGATTTCAGCAAGAACAGGCCATAATGAAAGTAACTGCATGAGTAGCTGCATGGTGAACAGCTCAGGAAGTGATAGGATTAAATTAAATCTATAGCTTCTGTATTGTTTTTTGGGGAATACCTGTGTATGTGGGTAGCGACCTAATGGCTGTAAGGTAGAATCAAAGCCAAGGATGCAGCATCTAAAACAACAGAATTCAAAAACCAATGACAACCATACAGTAGCTCTGCAAGATTGGAGCAACCTTAAACCAGAATGTTAAGGATTACTAATCTTCTTTGGAAGGGAGCATGTAGCTTTTTCTTTTTTTTTTTGTTGCATACAGATTTTTAAAGAAGACTTAAACCTTCAAAACAGTGCTATGTCCCATACCCCAAATGACTACTTGTTCACAAGCAAGCTATCGCTTGTGAGACGCGTCTACCATTGCCTGTATTTGTCTGACCATTTTGACAATAAAGATGACATCAGGATAAGTTGGAGATCCAGTGTGCAACCAATTTCTTGTTTTATTTGTTTTCCACGGTGGTGAGCGGAGGTCTGCACCTGTGATCTACCTTGCACCCGATTCTGCCAGGAGAGGTGTGCTTCTCCTTATTCTTTGCTAAAATGAATACTACCACAGCAATAAATACTATGGGCCAGATTCACAGAGCGATTACGCCTGCGTAACAGAAGATGCACGGCGTAAGTCTAAATGTGCGCGTGTGTTTCGATGCACGGCATCCCCAGAACGAGATACGCAAGAAATCTACTTTTTTTTTGTCCAGCGTAATTTCGTTAGACAGGCGCATCCATCCGCGCAAAACTGCGCTAGACAGACCATTGATTTGCTAGTCAAATATGCTAATGAGGGACTTACGGGGATCCACAAAAGAACGTTGGGGCAGCGCAGGCTACGCAGTGTGCGCAACAGCAAAATGTCCTGTCTAAAATTAGACCATATAAAAGCTGGTCTAAAATTAGAAAAATCGTCTACATGTCAGAGAAAGCAACACTGTTAGTGAGGAGCTGAGCAGTCACACGTGTTGCACAACAATCTGTATGCCAACATGCCAGTGGCATCCATGCTCATAGCTATACTACTGACTTTAGATGAGCAAAGAAGGAGGAGGGCACTGAGGAGGGCACTGAGGAGGGCACTGAGGAGGGCATGGGATTTTTTTTTTTTGTTTGTTTTTTTAACTTTTTATTTGCTTATATAAACTTTACAATTTAATCTAATCTAATACAATATTCTTATCTGATACAAGCCCCTCAATCTTCACTCTTCACGGGAGAGGATATACTGCACATGCATAGACATCTATGGCATGAGTGATTCTGAGGTGTCTCGCATCTTCAGATTCACCCCTCATGCCATCATGGAATTAACTACAAGCTTGCAGGAGGACATCACCAGCCCAACACATGACACTACCCATGACACTCTCATGCCAGCTCACATTATGCATCTTTGCACGTTAAACACACACATTAATCATGGCACAATGAGAATGCATGCATGCACACCACTGTGGTCCCTAGCACACACACCCCACATCCTCATCACATTGGATTGGCACAAGCCACCACAAATGAGGGTGACACCCCTTTTCCAGCAGGAATGTCACCTCCACATTCCCAAATCATATACAAACAGAACCAAAAAAAAAAAAAAAATGACCAGCAAAAAAAAAATAAGCCCAGCAAAAATATAATTTTACAAAAAAAACAACAAAGAAAACACATAAAAGACAAAAATCACTCTGCAAAACAGTCCCCTCAATATTAATATATATCTCAAAGACACGTCACAAACAAACAAATAAACGCTAACAAACAACAGAACAAAAGGACCTTGCTGTATAGGGAGGGATACAAAGGGATGTACTTTTGCAAAGGAAGTGCGTTTGTGTCTGTCTATCTATGCTGTCTGCGTAGTTCTCTAATTTGCCCTAGTCTACTTCCAATTTCACTGATTGCGCCGTTCCCGAGTTGTGAGCATGCGCACAGAGGTGCTGACCATGGTCTCCTTCAAGCGCGCATGCGCGAGCCGGCCGGCCCTTCATTTGCATGGGGTCACGGCTCATTTCAATGTAACACGCCCACGTCCTTCCCAATTTGTATTAATCCGCCTTACGCCTCTGAAATAACGTTACGCATGCGCAAATTTCTGTGTAAAAGCAACAAGAATAGGGTGATTGCGCGGCTACATTGCACAAGTCTAACGTAAAGGCGGTGCGCTACGCCGGTCCAATAATGCGCAGATGTACCTGAATCTGGCCCCATATTTTCAAATACATATATAGTAATACATACAGTATATAGTATACCAGGAATAGATACTATTAGAGCAATACAAGCACAGCCAATCAAATACAAAAAATACAAATCTATGCCACATTACATAATAATATGAATAAAACATTTTGGTGCTAACATAAAATGTGCAAACATTTTAGTGTTAACAAAATTACTGTGAAATGTGTATGTCAACATCACATTCTTACATACAAAATACATATGTACACATCTCTTGGACACAGTAAAACAATTTTGTGAACAGAACTCTGTTATACATAATTCCCTGTAATCAAAACAATCCTCGTGTTAAATGTCCTAAGAGGAAAAAAACTAATTTAATTGAGTACATATTTTTAATCTTCAGTACCAGTATCACTTAGGCCGCGTACACGAGATCGAACATGTCCGCTGAAACTAGTCCGCAGACCAGTTTCAGCGGACATGTTCGATCGTGTGTACGGCCTATCGGACTGTTTTCCAGCAGACAAAAGTTTCCAAACATGCTTAGAAACCTGTCCGCTGGAAACCTGTCCGTCAGACATGTTCGATGGTTAGTACACGAAATCATCGGACCAAAATCCCGCGCATGCTCAGAATCAAGTCGACGCATGCTTGGAAGCATTGAACTTCGTTTTTTAATCACGTCGTTGTGTTCTACGTCACCGCGTTCTGGTCCGAGGGTCCGATGGTGTGTACGCACATAAGACCAACAGACCACTTCAGCCTTGTCCGATGAAAACAGTCCGTCGGACATGTTTCCTCAGACATGTCTGATCGTGTGTACAGGGCCTTATAGATCCACCCTTACCATTTTAAATGCACATTTACAACCCAATCGGTATGCACATGTATGCACAAATGTACACACACATACTGGACCATGCATGTCTATTGACAAGCTGAAATAGAAAAACTGTGGAACCATACAGAAATCTAACCATTTTACATTTTAAGCTTTACAGCTTTCCAGATTTTATAAGAGGCTTTTTTTGGACTCACAAGTTAACAGAGGGTGATAGTTTCTATGGTTCCTGAGATGCATATCATCCAACAATGATGAGAGTTTCTCCTGAGTTTTAATTGTCAGAGAGGGCAGTAAATTTCAGCAAAGCTTCTAGACCCAGGAGATCAATAAGTGCATTCATCATAGAAAAATTACACTGTAGTAAAGGATAAAATTGGAGGCTTTTCATTGTTATCTCTCTGGGATTGTAGTATGAGGCACTGTATATTTTTAGTTTTCGTTTCCTAATTTTACAAGCAACAGTATCTTTCCTAAAATCCCCATTTACCAAAATGAGATTAGCAATGTTGTAATTGAATTTTAAGGGAAGATAAGAAGATATTTTTGTGGATGCAAAAGTCCATTAAAAACCTGTTTCTGATCACAAATATGTTATATTTGACACTGTCCATTTTTTTATTTTTATTTTTAACAAGATAATTGTGTCTTGACTTAGGCCGCGTACACACGATAGGTTAAACCGATGAGAGCGGTCTGATGGACCATTTTCATGGGACCAAACCGATCGTGTGTGGGCGCCATCGGTTAGTTATCCATGGGTTAAAAAAAGCCAACTTGTTTTAAATTTAACCGATGGATTCCTAACCGATAGGTCAAAACCGATCGTTAGTAGGCACGACCATCGGTTAAAAATCCATGCATGCTCAGAATCAAGTCGACGCATGCTTGGAAGAATTGAACTTCATTTTTTTCAGCACGTCATTGTGTTTTACGTCACCGCATTCTGACATGATCGTTTTTTAACCGATGGTGTGTAGGCACAACAGACCATCAGCCAGTTTCATCGGTTAACCGATGAAAACGGTCCATCAGACCGTTCTCATCGGATGGACTGATCGTGTGTACGCGGCTAAAGCCACAGACTGTAGCTTCCATTTGCAAGCTGCAAATGCTGCAGTTCCTACAACAAATTGCCATCTTTGACTCCTAGATAATAGATAATAAAGTCTTGTTAGTCAAAGAAGAAGATTTTGTAAAATGGTATCTAGAAGTAACCTTCTGCCTTTCTATAAAAGTCCATAGTCTCACCAGAAGACTAGCATGAGACTGATGCCGCGTACACACAATCGGATTTTCCGTCGGAAAAACCTTTGATGGTTTTTCCGACTGAATTCCGCTCAAGCCTGTCTTGCATACACACGGTCACACAAAAGTTCTCTGAAGTTTTGACCGTCAAAAACGCGGTGACATACAACACTACAATGAGCCGAAAAAATGAAGTGAAATTAAAATGCTTCCGAGCATGCGGCAAATTGTTTCCGAGCATGCGCTGGAATTTCGCACGTCGGAATTGCTACATTGCTACAGAGGACTTTTTTCCGTCTGAAAATTTGAGAACCAGCTCTCAATCTTTTGTTGGCGGAAATTCCGACAGCAAAAGTCCGATGGAGCATATACACGGTCGGAATTTCGCTGTCGGAAAATCCGATCGTGTGTACGCAGCATTATACTATGAGTATACTTATATACAGTCTATTCATCTGAAAGAGTCTTAAATATCTTGGTAATATAGGGAAACCAGAGCATTACTTCAATATTTTAAAGCCCAAAATTGTTCATTGCAATAGAAAATCAATCAATAAATAGGTGGGTGTCTGAACTTAAAATGGGCTTTGGTATAAGTAGTAAAAAGTAACGAGAACACTAAAAATACTAAAGCATCTTTTCTTTCTGTGGCCGTTATCAAGGGTCCCACTCTCCCTGTTGGATTTTTTATTTATTTGATTATGAAGAGTGCACAGAAGGTGCTGGAACACCCAAACATGAAACTGAGTTGAGAATTGTGGCAGCAAAACTGGAAGCATATATACGTCCCCTTTAAGAGCCCAGTCATGGGTCGCGAGTGCGCCGCCGCGGGTGTCCCACGATCCGGTCACAGGAGCTGAAGAACAGTGAGAGGTGTGTGTAAACAAACTTTCCCCATTCTTCTCTGTGGCAATGTCAGTGATCATCTGTTCCCTGATATAGGGAACGATGATCACTGACGTCACACATCCAGCCCCACCCCCCCCTACAGTTAGAAACACACATGAGGTCACACGTAACCACTACAGCGCCTCCTAGTGGTTAACCCCTTCACTACCATTGTCATTTTCACAGTAACAGTGCATTTTTTAGCACTTTTTGCTGTAAAAATGACAATTGTCCCAAAAATGTGTCAAAAGTGTCCGATGTGTCCGCCATAATGTCCCAATCACGAAAAAATCGCTGATTTAAAAATGCCATAAAACTATCTCCTATTTTGTAAACGCTATAAATTTTGCGCAAACCAATCGATAAACGCTTATTGCAAAAATTTTTTACCAAAAATAGGTAGAAGAATACCTATCGGCCTAAACTGAGGAAAAAAATGTTTTTTTATATTTTTTGGGGGGATATTTATTATAGCAAAAAGTAAAAAATATTGAATTTTTTTCAAAATTGTCGCAAAAAATAAAAACGCAGAGGTGATCAAATACCACCAAAAGAAAGCTCTATTCGTGGGAAAAAAAGGACCCCAATTTTGTTTAGGAGCCACATCGCAGGACCAAGCAGTTAAAGCGACGCAGTGCCGAATCGCAAAAAGGGGCAAGGTCCTTAACCTGCATATTGGTCTGGGTCTTAACCGGTTAAAGACATACACATGCCCAGGTATAAAAAAAAAACACAAGGGGGCACTTCCATCTAGCGCTTTATTGAAAATAATAAAAGACAATAAAAATGCACTCACTAGTTAAAAGTGGATCAAGGCTTGTCATAAACCAAAATAGACCCCCAAAGCATGTGGCTGGCTGAAACAGAGTTCTTGGTGGAATTACAGCTGTCAGGCTTCAGGCTGGAACATAAGCAACATCAGCGTCTGGAAGTAGCAAGATGGCTGCAGCTCCAAACAGCACCTCAGTTGGCTGGATGATGGTGACAGGAAGTAGAGGGGGTGTGGCTACATGTTTCATGGCCGAAAGGAGCATCCTTTAGAAAAAAATATGGTGATATGGTGCTGTTTGGAGCCATTTATGTTCCAGCCTGAAGCGTGGCAGCTGTACTTCCACCAATAACTCCGCTCCAGCCACATGTCTGCAGAGCTCTTTGGTGGTCTATATGGGTTTATGACAAGCTTTGATCCACTTTTAACTCGTGAGTGCATTTTTATTGTCTACACCTAGGTGGAGGCACCCTCTTGTGTTTGTTTTTATATGTGCATTAGGATCTTAAGACGTAATCTAAGAGGAGCTGCATCCACGTGGTGTTCCCTAGCAGTCTCCTAAACCTTGGGGTTATGGCAGCTAACTGTTGCCATAACCCTGGTATTAAATGTCAAAGTAATGACGTTTATATACTGTGGGTGGTCGGCAAGTGGACGGTTGGGTTCTAGTCAGAGCAATAGCATATTCATTTTCTTTAGTAACATGCCCAGCTATACTTATCTATATAACTAGGCCTTCAAATTTAAGAAACATTTATTTGAAGACACAAGCACAGACTTATTTTTTATTTTTTTTGGAAGGGTGTCTAACCAAATTCAATGGAAACCATATATTTATCCTTGATAAATCTATTGCAGGTTTGAAAACAGGGGACTTTGACAAATGACCCTCTGCATAGATGTAATGGTTGAACCCTGAAATGCTGAATCACTTACAGTAACACAGTGGGTGACGATGGAAAATAGGAAATGTGAGTCTGGTGTTCAGGTATGAATGTATGCAGCTTGTATTTAACAAAGTCATTGCAGAGTAATTGTTTGCAGACCCCACCCAGATGCAAAAGAGTTCACATATGGGCCATTTTTTTTTTTTTTGCTTTGAAAGTTTAAAAGCTCGGCTAAATTGAAATTAACGCAAATAATCATAACTTGAAGAACTAATGTGTTTCTTATCATATGTACTCTGTATTAATAGTAGGTCCAAAGCTTTCAGTATATAAACTGATGTATAAATGCAAAAAAAAAATAACAAAAAAACAATCACCTGAAAGTCAAATGCTGCAAACAACTTTTTTTTGCTGTGGGTAGAGCAAGGTACATGCAATGCACAGCTTTGAGCAGTAGGGTAAGGAAGGGCAACAACAAATCTCTAAAAGTACAGTTTTTAGATAATTTTTCTTATTTTAACAATAATTTGATATTGTTGTGTTTAGAAGAGAGTTATGTGACTCCAGTCTGCCATGTTCTAGCTCACTCAGCTCTATCAGTGAATTTGTAAACAATCATTGTGCAAGTATACTGGGACATATACTGTAGTAAAAAAAAAAAATCTCTCTGCAACCTTAAGCAAACCTATACTTTGCCCACTTAGCAGCATTAACTTACATTCCATTTTCTTTCACTAGCAGCTGAGAGCTGAATGAAAATGTGGTGCTTCTGGGTATAAAGAATTATGTGACTGACTCATGTGACCGCTTTGTGTGAGCTATGACTCTGGCAACTTGCAGCTTACTTTTCTTTCACTTTCAGCGGTTAAGAGTGGTCAGAGTAAGAAGGTAAGTATATGTCTGTGGAGTGAAGTGAATCTGCTGCTTTGCCCTGTACAAATTTACTTTGAGGCTGGGTTTACACTTGTACAACAAACATCCCAACATTGGGGGCTCATGTCGCATGACGTGTGAAAATCAATGTTTCCTTATGATTGTTTTGATTGGTCAAAGAACAAGTCATACTATCTCAAAGTTAGAGAAAAATGTTATCTTGTTCATTCAAGTCGGATGGAAGTAGGACTGAAAGTAGGACCAATGTAGGACAGATGTAGCAGGGAAAGGTAGGATGACAGTAGTACAACAGTCGTGTAGTACCAGTAATACATTGCTACTTTGTATTTGTGTGCAGGTACCAAATTTAAAATGTTTGTAACCTTTAAAAAAAGTGCCACTGCCAGCCCCTCTCTTCTATGCAGCCATAACACACTGTGCAAATGTTTGAAAACAAAGCATGTAAATATCTTTTTCAGATCTCTTCAGGCTGATCACGTGACTCCTGGGCGTTCTCCTACTCCATCTATGGGCTACAGTGGGAGGGACCAAGATCTCCCTCTGACATTAGCTAGGAGGTCACGTGACCAGCTGTGCTGGCTTCTCAGCCTCTCCTGCTGTAGCCCTTTGATGGGGAAGGAGAGCGGCTGGTAGTCACGTGACCAGCCTGAAGAGATCTTAAAAAAAAATATTTACAGACTTTGTTTTCCACAAACACTTACACAGTGTGTTATGGCTGCATAAAAGAGGGGTTGGCAGTGACAACAGTTTACTTTGCTACTAATAGCGGCAGGAGGCAGGAGTGGGAGCCGAGATGGCACACACACACACACACACACACAGGAGCTGACAGGTAGAGAGGGAGGGGAAGAGAGGAGAGCTGCGGATGACAGAGTCACATAAACTGACCATGGTAATCAGGGCTCAGCAGCCTTAAATTACCATGGTCAGTACATAGAGGGGGGCACAGGAACTGACACAAGCACTATGCTGTTTAATCTGCTATAAGGGAACAGAACCTTTTTTTTAGGGTTACAACCATTTGAAGAACCATACATTCTAATTAATATTTAAGATGTGAAGTGTAGCATTAAGGACAAAAAAGTAATTTCTGATATATAAAGATTGATTTTTTTTCTGATTGGACAAGAGACAGGACACACGTGTGGAAAACCTGGATGTATTCAACAATGTAACAGAACAGGTTTTAATACACCAACTGAGATTGTACACACACCAAACAAGAAATGCATGTGACATCTTCTGCCATTTTGTCTTATTGTGATCACCTGATCTACTGCATTTATTGTATAAATTTCAAGAATAGCATCTTTCACATCTTTTTACCAAAGATTTGGGGCCAAAGCAAATAGGAAACCCAGCAGACTGGCTGAAACGTTTTGCTGTAAATCATTAAACTGGAAGAAAGTCCATAGATTCATATAACTCTTCTTCCCTGAGGCAAGAAGAGTTATATAAGAAACAAACAAAACTCAAGCATACAAAATGCTGCTGCGGAATATTCTGTACTCTTTCTGTAGCTGTTCTGGCACCCAGGCCAAATCTAAATGCAGATCTGTTTTCAGCAAGGGGCAAGAGAAGATAAACATAGTTTGTCAATTACCCTCACTTGAGAGCCACTTGTGATGCATCCCTTCAGTGCCCTGATCCAAATGATTTTTGGGACCTATGCCCTTCTCTCCATCTCCTCTGGGGCCAAAGATTTCTCAACAGACCTCCACGAGTTTGGAAACTTTTACAGGGCCATGGAAGTACAAATAAACACATCCCAGAAATCACAGTGATTCTGATTCCAAGCAGAGGAATGGATCAACAGGGCCGCATGAGTGTAATTTTACAAGCTACATTCATTATTTAAATGTATCCAAACACAAGAACTGTATTGTTTTGCAGATTATCTATCCTTAGTTGTGGTGGCTGCATCATTTTTTTTTATTATTTACATGTGGTGATCCTGCTATTAACATACTTTGTGTCCAAGGGTGGCAATGCAAAGATTTTGGAGCACTGCTCAAACACTATAAGCCTCTCCCTACAGTCCAAAGCAAAATGTTTAAAGCTCATCCAGGCTAGCAGAAGCAAATCAGACAGAAGGTAGAAATGCCACACACCGGAGCCCTGCCACCATACAGACATGTGAAGATAAGGCTTCAGCCTTAGCTCCTTCTGACTACACTCATAGAGATCTCTATGGAGGAGGAGTGTAGTCAGGAGGATCTAATGCAGGGTATACACTATATGTTTTTTTTGTCATTCAAACCAGCTTATAGATCTCCCCTACTGAACTCTGATGGGAGACTGCTCACCAACCAGAACACACTGATCAGCACTTGCAGCCATTGGCTGCATGCAGGGCCATTGATATACTTGACAAGGCCCCTTTGACCCCATCCTCAACCATGCCCATGGCCCCTCCCCAGACCCTGCCTTGAAACAAAGTGCAGGTTTGTCTTCAAGTCATATCTTCACCTACCTACCTCCAATCTGATTCAAATCACTAAACAAAATTAGAAGGGATCTGTGAACGGTTTGGATTGGTGGGCAGTTGAGTGTAAATAAAAGCTGGTTTGTTAACACCAGCTACCCTTAAAGCAGAGTGGGCTGTGTGTCTGTGTCTGGTCTACATAAGCTGAGTGGACACGGACCTGTCGCCTGCCATAAATGGACAGATCGCCCACTGAGAAAGCAGATTCCACTAAAAAGAAGTACAAATGGGCCAGTTGTACTGCCTTATCAGTGTCCTGGCTGCAAGCGCTGATCAGGTGCTGGTTATCCAGCATACCTGCTTTGTAGAAGCCGGTTGTGAGACTGGAGTCAGGCAGGGAGCTATACACACAGCTGGTTCCTGTCCTCCCGACCATTGTTGGCTGATTTACGGCCTGTGTGTACCCAGCATTAGGCTGAAGCTTTATCATCATCACCTGTCTGTATAGTGTCTGGGCTCCGGGATGCGGCATTTCAACCTCCTGTCTAAGGTGGCAATCCTCATTCACTGTACTACTGTACTGTATCTATGGAAGAGCACCATTGCCACTGTAGGGTGTTTTTCATTCGGATTTTGACTACAGAACACCTTTGCCTTTCCTACTCTTCATAGCAATATAGTTTACAGAAGTGAACTTGGCAGAAAGTTACAAGCTTACAACATTTTTATTTATTTTTTGCACTTATTTAAGAGATATAACACAACCTTTTATAAATCGTATGTTACACAGATCAACGGGGAGAAAATAAATCAAATTCAATGCTAAAGTTTACATTCTGTACATGTTGTTTTTTCAGATTTAAAAATAATCACTAGTATTATTCAATAAGAATAAAAGGAGAAATGATAATGAGCAAAATGTAGTAACACTTTGTAACACACAGCAGTCTCAACTATGACAGATGATTGCAATAAGCTTTATCATTGTACATTAAAAGTTCATATAGTTAAAGCTAAAGTTGTTGATTTTGTCTCACAAAATTGATCACCTAGTACTTTGCCGCCATGGAAACATTAGATTGTTCTAAAAATACATTTTTGCTTAAAATTGATTACCAAATAACTTTGGTCATATATTTTACGCAAATTAAGCCTTTTAAACTTTGGTCATATGTTAATTGATTCATTCATGTATGTTATAACTATAAAAATAAAGTCCTAATGTTCACTTGCAGCTTTGGATAACAATGATTTAGTGTGAGAAAAATCAGTGAAATAACTTTGCATAGCAGCCATATTCTGGTGAATTCCAAGCATTCTGAACCGAGAACATGATCCAGGTTCAGTTCATAGAGATAACATTATGGTGGTCTAATGGAAGGTGTGTTTTGACTAAGCATGCAGTCCCTCAGAGCCCTGAGCATTATACATAAAGAAAACACATACTGTACTAACAGAGAACATTTCCTGAGCTTTCTGCTCGGTGCTCAATCACTTGCAATGTATAAAAAAGCCAAATATCCCTCACAATAAAATAGTTGAGGGGATTGGGCTTCCCAATGCTCTAAGCTAG
Source organism: Rana kukunoris (assembly GCA_029574335.1). Taxonomy (NCBI): domain Eukaryota; kingdom Metazoa; phylum Chordata; class Amphibia; order Anura; family Ranidae; genus Rana; species Rana kukunoris. The sequence goes on from CM056050.1 coordinate 511,273,031, forward strand.
ACTGTAGGTCTGGTCAGCATCAATCAGTCTCATTGAATTCGGCAGCTACTTCTTGTTTCTTTCATCATTAATATGGGTAAACTGTCTGAAGACCGGGTCATAAAATGTGCAATCTGAAACATGTTTTTAAAAACACATATTAAAATAACTTCATGGGAAACATTGGTGCTGTTGTTTTAAGAATTAATTAAGGGGAACCTGTCAATTTAAAGCCCAACTGAACTTTCAGCCTAAATCATCTAAACTCATTTCATGCCTTGCAGTTTATAATTAAAAAAGCAGCCACAGATGAAGTAGAAATGTCTGTCTCCTGCCATCATGCAGCAAAGAAGGACCCTTGCAATCTGTGTAAAAGCAGTATTCTATTTGAAGAGGTGGTGCCTATATTTCAAAGTCTTTACCAAGCAACTATACACCTGTTATTTTATAGTTGGGAAGATACTGAAGAGTTTAATAAAAGACAACATAGATGAGTTCTTGCTGAAAAAAATATATTTTAACCACTTGACCACTGGGCACTTAAACCCCCTTAATAACCAGACCAATTTTCAGCTTTCGGTGCTCTCACATTTTGAATGACAATAACTCAGTCATACAACACTGTAGCCAAATGAAATTTTTGTCCTTTTTTTCCCACAAATAGAGCTTTCTTTTGGTGGTATTTGATCACCTCTGTGGTTTTTATTTTTTTGCTATAAATGAAAAAAGAACGAAAGGTTTGTAAAAATATGAATTTTTCTTCATTTCTATCATAACATTTTGTAAAAAAGAAAATTTTCCTCATAAATTTGGCCTAAAATGTATGCTGCTACATATTTTTGGTAAAAAAAAAAAATGCACGCCAGGTTTGTTTACACACGTGATCGCGCCGTCTTTGGACGGCGCGATCACGTGGTAAGGAGCCACCGCCATTGGCTCCTTACCGCGATCATCGATGCTGCGGGTCCCGTGGACCCGATGAGCACCGGTGATCGCGTGCGGTCAGGCGCGCACACCTGACTCTAACAGAGGACGTCCATGGACGTCCTGTTAGAGTACAGGAACTGCCTTATAGACGTATTTCGTCTATAGGGTGGTGACTAAGTGGTTAAGTAACAGACAGCATTGATTCATGAAAGATAGAAGTTGTCAGACATATCTGATTTATTTTTATCAGCAGGTAAGTAAAACCTTAGACAACAGAGTGGCTGTGGACGTAGTGTTCTTGGATTTTGCAAAAGCATTTGACACCATTCCCCACACACAGCTAATATGTTAGGTCAAGTCTACATGCTTGGAAAAATCTGTTTATAAATGGATAGAAAACTGTCTAAAAGAGAGTGGTGGTTAATGATTCTTACTCTGAATGGTCTAGTTGTTAGTGGTGTACCCCAAGTTTCAGTGTTGGGACTCTTAAGCCTCGTACACACGATCGGATATCTGATGGAATCTAATCCGATGGATTTTTTCGTTGAATATCCGAGCCAAAACGCGGTGACGTAAAGCACTACGACGTGCTGAGAAAAATTAAGTTCAATGCTTCCGAGCATGCGTCGACTTGATTCTGAGCATGTGTGGATTTTTGACCGATGGACTTCCACACAGACGATCGTTTTTTATCCATAGGAGAAATTTAAAACATGTTCGATTTTTTTTCACCAATGGAAAACAAACCGATGGGGCCCATCCACGATCAGTTTGTCCAATGAAAACAGTCCATCGGTCTGTTTTTATCAGACAAACCGATCGCGTGTACAGGGCTTTACTTTTTAATATCTTTATAATAGATATGAGGTCTGAGATTAACAGTACAATTGCAGACACCAAGCTATGCAGTGGAATATCATCCTTACAGGATGTCTCCAACTTACAAGCCGATCTCAATGTATTGTTTAATTGGGCAACTATGTGGCATATTAGGTTTAATATTGATAAATGTAAAGTAAGGCACTTGGGGGCTAATAATATGCATGCATCATACATATTGGGGGGGGGGGGTACAACTGGGGAAATTATTGGTGGAGAAGGATCCTGTCTTGTATTAAGAGAGGTATAGACTCCAGAGACAGAGACATCAGAAAGATCCTCTCACTACCTGTTGAGTGTACAGGACAGGATGTAAAGAGAATTTTCCCCAGAGACAGATGGCAAAAACCCGGCATTGGTTTGAACCCCCCTACTATAGATTTAGGCTTTATATACTATAGGCTTTAGATATACTTTAAGACATACGATTTTGAGCATCCTTTTAACATATTATTAACGTATTTAGGTATTTCAAATTAGGATCTTTAAAATCCTATAATATTATCTAAGAAATAAGACAGCGTAAAGGCTGAGTGGGAAAGACCAGCATGTCCACACAAAGCATGTGGATCACAATTTCCTACTTTCCCCGTCTCATATTCCCTGAGCATTTCCACTCTCAGCTCACAGCATAAATCTGCAGAGGGGCATGTACGATCTTTTTTTCTTCTTTAAGTAGAGCAAATGAGGATATAGTAAAGTATCCAAGTAATTTTACCAGAACTTAAGTCTTATCTTCCCTGAGCTGATCAAATAAAGCAGAGAACAGGATGCATACCTGGGGAAAACAGGGCTATAAATACAGATACAGATGTTGCAGCTGCCAGGAAGTTATGTTCTAATTTCACTTTGGAGAGACACGGCATGTTATTTCAATCAAGGTAAATAAAGGCAAAATACTAGCAATAATCTTAAATGTGTACAGCTGTAGTTACTTGATAAGATTAGCTTGAACCATGAGTTACAGTAGGGTCAACACCTCCCTTTTACGTTTATAGGCATCTGTGTAACAAGAGTCGTATATATAAAGGACTAAATTTAAGAATATTTAGGTGAATATCAACTACTCCAGTCTGGTGCTTAAAAAAAAAAACAGCAGCACACTGTACAGTGAGGCCTCGTACACACGATCAAATCTGTCTTCTGGAAACGGTCTGCTAGACCGTTTCAGCAGACAGATTCGATCGTGTGTACGGGCAAACAGACGGATTTGGCCACCCGACAGATTTCAAAGCATGCTTTGAAATCTGTCGGCTGGGAACCCGTCCACCCGACATGTCTGCTGGTTAGTACGCTAACCAGCAGACATGTCTTCTCGCACACGCGCCAAATGAGTTTGACGCATGCGCGGAAGTGTTTTACTTCCTGGTGCGGTGACGTGGCGGCGTCAACATCACCGCCACGTCACCGACACGTCAGCGCGCTGTCTGCTGGCGGGGATTTTGGTTTGCTCGTGTGTACACGCGAGCAAACCAAAATGCCAGCAGACAGATTTGTTCAAATCGGTCGGACAGACCGTTTTGAACAAATCTATTTACTCGTGTGTACGAGGACTAAAACCTTGGTTTGAGAGTAACTTGGTCTGAGAACATTTTGCAAGACAAGCAACATTTTTAAATACCTTTTGGCTTGATATACAAGCGATGACTTGATATACAACATTTAGCAACTCACATGGTTGATGATTAAAACAGGCACATCTAAGTATGCAGGCATCTGGGGGAAGTGATCCACATAGACCACCCTCCTCACCTCCATTGACGTTGTCCCTTCCACTCTGCTCTACACGAGTGGTTCAAGCCCCACTTTTATATCTCTCTACTGCAGGGTAGTCTTCCCGGTCACGACTGCAGACAGCTTTCCCCCGGATGCATACATACTTAGATGTGCCTCTTTTAACCACTTCCCCACCGAGCCATTGTAAAATGACGTCGGTGGGGACCTTTCGTCCTTCAGACTGGATGTCATATGACATCCTCGCATTTTCCGGCCATTTATTGGCTACACAACCTATCACATTGCTATAATCTCTTTATATGGACTATAAAGTGAAAGACTTAAATGGTATTGGAACAAATCATTTGAGTTTTAATTATTTCTTATGGGGAAATTTGCTTTGATATACAAGTGCTTTCACACGTGAGGGCACACATGGGGGCTCGGTTCTGAACCAGGGTGTGCGCACACATTGCAGCTTGGCCCTGCCCCCCCTCTCCTTCCCTCGTTACAGGATTTTACTGACAGCCGCATGGGCCAATGACTTCCACTGCTGCCAAGTCTCCTGTCAGAAGAGAGAGGGGAGAAGAACTGCTGCAGATGGAACAATGCTGGGTCGAGTTTAGACTCAGGTAAGTGTTTAAGGGGGGGGGGGGCTGCGAGGAGCAGCTTTTGAAAGTTTTTTTTATCTTAATGCAGAGAATTCATGAAGGTGAAAAAACCTTTTGCCTTTATAACCACTTTAATGTTTTTGTTCAGGTTCTGTGTCAAAACCAAAACCTTGTTCAAGCACAAATTTATCTTTATCTTCCAATGGCAATCCTGGGTTGGCCATTTCAATCACCACACCAATTTTGCAGGTATAGGCTACTCATCATCAAGAAGAGCAGGGCTTTTTTTCTGGGGGAACTTGGTGGAACTCAGTTCCACCACCTTTGGCTCAGACCCTGTGGTGCCCGCTCACCACAATCACTTGTGAACACAGAAGTCTGGTTTCTGTGTTTACAAGTGACTGCTTTGTAACCCCCTGAACTCTGCACACTGTATGTAATGCAATTCTGATATTTAATGCCCCTTTAAGACCCTTCTACTGTTTGTGAAATCTGAACGGGTCGTGGTTGAGTTCCTGCACCTATTTTCTGAGAAAAAAAGCTCTGAAGAAGAGTCATTGACTCAGACATTACTGAAGACACTACATTGGCATGAGAGCCAGGCAAATGTATTTTCAGAAGAAAAGGTCAGCGGTGACACATATTTGTTTTAGCTAACATACACTATATTACCAAAAGTTTTGGGATGCCTTCCTTTACACGCACATGAACTTTAATGGCATCCCAGTCTTAGTCAGTAGGGTTCAATATTGTGTTGGCTCACCATGTGCAGTTATAACCGCTTCAACTCTTCTAGGAAAACTGTCCACAAGGTTTAGGAGTGTGTCTATGGGAATGTGTGCCCTTTCTTCCAGAAGCACATTCATGAGGCCAGGCACTGATGTAATTGATCCCAAAGGTGTGCAATCTGGTGCAGGTCAGTCAAGTTCCTCCACCCCAAACTCGCTTATCCATGTTTTTATGGACCTTGCTTTGTGCATGTTGGAACAGGAAGGGGCCATCCTCAAACTATTCCCACAAAGTTGGGACGCCTTAAGAGTTCCCTTTACTGGAACTAAGGGGACAAGCGCAACCCTTAAAAAACAACCCCATACCATAATCCTCCCTCCACCAAACGATTTAGACCAGTGCAAAAAGCAAATTACATAAAGACACTGGAATTGCAGTAAAAAGGAAATACACTATATTGTCAAAAGTGTTGGGACACCTGCCTTTACACGCACAAGAACGTTAATGACATCCCAGTCTTAGTCCGTAGGGTTCAATATTGACTTGGCCCACCCTTTGCAGCTATAACAGCTTTTACTCTTTGTACACAAAGTAAGGTCCATAAACACATGGATGAGCGATTTTGGGGTGGTGGATATTGACTGGCCTCAACCCAATAGAACACCTTTGGGATGAATTAGAGCAGAGACTGCGAGCCAGGCCTTTTCGTCCACATCAGTGCTTGACCTCACAGCTGCGCTTCTGTAAGAATGGTCAAACATTCCCATAGACACACTCCTAAACCTTGTGGACAGCCTTCACAGAAGAGTTGAAGCTGTTATAGCTGCAAAGGGTGGGCCAACTCAATATTGTACCCTACGGACTAAGACTGGGTTGCCAATAAAGTCCATGTGCGTGTAAAGGCAGGCGTCCCAATCTTTTTGGTAATATAGTGTATTTCAGTACAGGTTTCTTATAAAATACACATAAAACTGAGCCCTTCATCTGTTCCTGTAATAAAGGCTTGCTAATTTCTGCCAATACAAATGAAACATAATGAGTGATGGATTTATACGGCTGCTTTTCCTGTGTATTTGCAAGGGAAACAGTATGTACCAAATGTTACTCTATCTCTCAAATGCATTTCCATACACTGCACATATTCCCTGGAACAGAGTGTCAATGAAAAAATGAGGGGCTTTACACTGCAAATGGAATGGAAATATATTTGGCATAATCTAATAACCTGAACTATTATTCCTGTGTGAGCTGTCACACATCACTACTGCATTCAATCACATAAAACTGGGGGGAAATAATCTGTTCATACTTGGAACAGTTTGTTCTTGATGTATATGCAGACATGAAGATTTTTCTGGCATTGTATTCATATAACAATAACACAAGCTGCACTGTTAATGCATATAAAACTACTAAAATATTTGGTGTGAATAAACCGATTAGTTTATAGAAATGCATAAAAGGAACTTATCATTTTTACTTATTAATGCAAAATATGCCTTTTAAACTATTTATAGTGATTGATTATATTTTTTTTACATCATAAAGCAGACTTTACATGAAAATGCTAAGTCTGTTTATATGCAGTTCCCATCCCTATGTAAAAACATTACAAGAAAAAAGTAAAAACATTGTGTACACACAATCGTTTTTTTCGCGGGAAAAGCGTTGGATGATTTTTCCGACAGAATTCCACTCATGCTTGGCTTGCATACACACGGTCACAAAAAAGATCTCTGAACTTTCGTCTGTCAAGAACACAGTGACGTACAACACAACGTCGAGCTGAGAAAATAAAGTTCAATGCTTCCAAGCATGCGTCGAATAGTTTCTGAGCATGCATCAGAATTTTGAGCGGCGGAGTTGCTACAGACGATCGGATCGAATTTCTGAAAATTTGAGAATTAGCTTTCAATCTTTTGTAGGTGAAAATTCCGACAGCAAAAGTCCGATGGAGTATACACACAGTCGGAATTTCCGTTCAAAAGCTTACATCGGACTTTTGCTGTCAGAATTTTTGATCGTGTGTACGGGGCATAAGGGAGAGATAAAACTCCTGCCAGGGTTTTTCTAGCCATCCAAGTCCCATTGTGGAGATTTCCCTTCATTCTCTGTACCATAGACCAAACAAGATTTTATAGAAAATCCCCCCAAACTAAGGAAATCCCTGGATGACAACAGGGTCACCAGAACTAGTGTTCCTATTGGAGGTTTTCTCCTATATTGGGGAAAACCAAAAATGTTTCACATATGGTGATAATGGTAAACATGACAAATAGAGGGAATGAATCTCCCTATTGCAGGCACAGATAGCAATAAAAACTCGACAAGGGTACTAATCCCTGTCCACTCTATCCTAAGCTGAAAATAAAGTTTTGCCTTTAGCTATACTTTAATGTACTTCTAAAATTAAGACTGAAAAATTACACTAACAAACACTTTATTGTACAAAAATATCAAAATATCAAATAATATTTGATAATAATATCATAAATAATATCAAAAACCCACGTCAAATGACAGAGGAACAGTGCAGCTGTTGTTCTAAATGGACGTCATATTACATCGCCCCAAAACGGCCGCTCGCGGGGGCATGCAGCGTGGCAATCATGGCCACGCCATGTTCCTAGGACATTGGGTGACCCCGATCTCTGTAAACAACCGATGACGCGGCTCTTTAACCATGTGATCGGTAATGTAAATGTGGAAGTGCCAGTACTTGTCTCCCATCGCCTCACACTGACAGAGTGTGTGGTGAGGACAGTCGATCAGTGCCATCTCCTCACAGGGAACACCCAGAAGGGTTATCAGGGCACTGATCTTCAGTGTACTGCTTACAGTAAAGCCCCCAGTGTCACCAATCAGTGCCCATCAGTGCCATCAATTAGTACCCATCAGTGACTCCAATCAGTGCCCATCAGTGATGCCAATCAGTGTCCAATAGTGATGCCAGTTAGTGTTGCCCATCAATGCCCATCAGTGCCACCTATCCGTGCCACCTATCAGTGCCCACTTCTAAATTCTATGCTCTGGTACTTATACCAATGTAACTATGCATAAACCATGTTTGTTACTGATGTAATATTGGTGAGGGGGACACACTAGACACCTTTGCTCTATATGCTGGGTGTTCAGTGTGCCTCTGTGCCTTTAAGGATTATTGGGCTACCTCCAGGCCCACCTGAAGACCCTATCTATCTATTAGAATACATGTGGTTCCACTGTGGAGACTTTTTTAGAAATGTACAGGAGTTAGGGCTGCAGGGGGCCGTGAGGAGGCTATGCAGCTTACGCATGCTTTTGCAAATGTGTGCTAACAAAACCCCTGTTTTTAACGCACATTGGTAAGCAGACTGGTTGGTGTGTTGAGTTAGGAATTTCTCTGGTTTTGTCTTGCATGTGTTGCCCTCCCATGCGCTCCTTGCTGTGAAGACCAGTTATAGGTGGGGCAGGAGCCATTTTGTTTGTTACTTGTGTATAAACCATACATGTGGGATCCTTATAGAAGCTAGAAATCACTGTAGTAGGCACCACTACAACAGTGATCTCCACTTGCTTCCAGATCCCATCCTGAGCAACCCTGGAACCTGCAAGCTATTTCCATTTTCTTTACCTTAAGTTCATATAACATAGAGAGTTCAGTCAGTCTTCAAAATTGGTCACCTATCAGGTATTACACTGCATTGCTATAAAACAATTTCCATGTAGCACACCTGTCACCTCTTTCAATGTACACAGCCATCAAAACTTGCTTATAAACTTAGAACAAGATCGGTACTGTAAATTGTACTTGTCTGACCAGCACTTGAGGGTTTACTGATACCGGCTTGCCTTTCCTCTATGCCAAAGATGCAGGACTCTGTATATTTCATAAGCACTTAATTGCACTTGAAGTGATACTGTATATAATGCTGCCACAAACTTCAAGGCATTGGGTGGTGAAACTTCTCGTAGGTTCTGGTGTAGTCACTGGGCCTTAGCGTGGGATTGTGGGAAAGCTAAGGATCCCAAATCTCGCAAGAAGATGCTCAAGCCCTGTGCCGTTACACAAAAATTAATTTCAATTTTCTTTTCTTCCCAATAATTTTTTTGCTAAATTTACATCATAAAAAATTAATTATAACAATATGCAAGAGTACTGATAATGACCTTACTTAATAAATCTTACCTTGCAAATTTTGAAATCATAAAACTATACTTAAAGGAATATAGACTTTCACTATTACATCACAATGATTATTATGCCGCTATACCAGTACAGTGAGTAGTGAGTAAACAAAAGAGATGCTCCAGCACACCTTAGGTCTCCCAGAATCTCCCAGGTAGGCTTGTAATGTCATCTTTGTCTAGGCGCCATGGACAGAACCTACAATCTAAGGTACTGTAAGTATGTTTTCCTTTTTTACATTTAATGTTTGATTTTTTTTGAAAATATTCACCTTAAAGAAGTGCATTTTGTTTTTTGATGCAAAGTAAACTTACATGCCGCGTACACACAATCCGAATTTCCGACAAGAAAAGTTTGATGTCAGCTTTTGGTCGGAAATTCCGACCATGCATAGGCCCCACCTGACTTTTTCTGTCGGAATTTCTAACAGAAAAGAGCTGGTGCTCAATTTTTTAGACGGGAAAAGTTCTTGTCAGAAAATACAATCGCCTGTATGTAATTCCAACCCACAAAAATCCTACACATGCTCGGAATCATTAAACTTAATTTTTCTCGGCTCGTTGTAGTGTTGTATGTGACCGCGTTCTTGACGTTCGCAATTTCCGACAACATTTGTGTGACACAAGTTTGAGCCAGCATTCCGTCGGAAAAAAAATCTACAGTTTTCTTGTCGGAAATTCGGATCGTGCGTACGCGGCATAATGCAGCGTACAAACGAAGATTTTTAATGGTCTAGAAAAAACAAAGTTTTTTTCAATCCGATTATTGTTAAGCCGGCTTTGCCTACACACGATCGTGAAATAAAAATGCTCTAGCAAAGCGCGGGGACATACAAAACCTACGACGGCACTATAAAGGGGAAATACCACCCTTGGGGCTGATTTTGTGTTAGTAAAAGTTTGGTGAGAGACGATTCATGCTTTTCAGTCTGTTACAGCATTATAAATGTGCTATCTTCATTATGAACGCTAGTTTTACCAGAACAAGTGCTCCCGTCTCATAACTTGCTTCTGAGCATGCGCGTTATTTTCACATTGTTAAAGCCCACACACGACCATTTTTTACAACGTTAAAAAAGGACACTGTTCAAAACGACAACATTAAAAATGACGTGAAAATTTAGAGCATGTTCTAAATTTTTAATGCCCATTTTTAACGTTGCGAAAAATGCTCTGGAGCCTGCACACGATAATTTTTAATGACATAAAAAAAAAATTCACATCGCGAAAAATGCGTCATTAGGCTCATATCCAGGAGCATTGGTTAACTGTGAATCTTGTTTTCACATTTTTACACATTTATGCAGGCTGTGTTTGCTATTATTACTCTACTGAATGTGTGTTTATTGTTGTACTATTATGTACAGTACGACACATGTTGGAGCATGAAAAAAAAGCTTACAATGCACAGAATCATGTGACAATCAGGTTCAGATTCCAAAAGCCCAGTAAGTAGCTGAAACTAGCTACAAGTTATTTAACCACTTGCTTACTGGGCACATACACCCCCCTCCTGCCCAGGTGAAATTTCAGCTTCCGGCACTGCGTCGCTTTAACTGACAATTGCGCGGTCGTGCGACGTGGCTCTCAAAGAAATTTAACGTCCTTTTTTCCCCACAAGTAGAGCTTTCTTTTGGTGGTATTTGATCGCCTGTGCGGTTTTTATTTTTTGCGCTATAAACAAAAAAGAGCGACAATTTTGAAGAAAAATACAATATTTTTTACTTGTTGCTATAATAAATATCCCAATTTAAAAAAAAAAACACATTTTTTTTCTCAGTTTAGGGCGATACGTATTCTACATATTTTTGGTAAAAAAAAATAAAACAATCGCAATAAGCGACTGGTTTACGCAAAAGTTATAGCGCTTACAAAATAGGGGAGAGAATTATTATTTTTTATTATTTTGTTTTTACTACAAATGGCGGCGATCTGCAAATTTTATTGGTACTGTGATGTTATGGCGGACACATCGGACACTTTTGACACATTTTTGGCGCCATTCAAATTTATACTGCGATCAGTGCTATAACAATGCACTAATTACAGTATAAATGTGACTGGCATTGAAGGGGTTAACACTAGGGGGTGAGGAAGGGGTTAAATGTGTATCCTAGGTGTGTTCTAACTGTGGGGGGAGGGGGGATGACTGAGGGGGTGACCGATCTGTGTCCCTATGTACAAGGAACACAGATCGGTCTCCTCCTCTCCAGAGGCAGGACGCTGTCTCTGTGTAAAACGGCAATGAGAGATGATCTATGAGATCATCTCTCATTCGCCCACAGATCGCATCGCAAACGGCCACTCTGACTGGCAGTTCGCCGCGATCTGTGATTGGCCATGTCCAAGGGACACGGACAACACAGGGCTTCCCGCAGCGCGCTCTACAGCGCGCGCTGGGAACGCCCAAAGGGGCGGCCGTCAAAAGACGACATGTTGGATATTCAGACCCGCGCTGTTGCCGTCATTTGATGGTAGCGCGGGTCTGAAGTAGTTAAAGCAGACCTTCATTCCAAAACCCAGAAGGATGCAACAGCAGGTCACAAAGCATCTGGTCTGGTGGCGCATAACACACAACAGCTCTGGTGGTGCATCATCAGAGGCCAAAAGCAAGATATTGAAAGAGACAGCTAGCTCCCGATGACAAAGAAGAGAGGGTGACAGCATGGGATCCAGCACATAGCACCGGAGGCGAGGGAGAGTTCAGAAGGACAATGTCAGATTCACTGAGCAGGTGAATACGCTTATTCAGGATAAAAGGATAGGACAGCTGAAAAAAAAACAGCAAGACTCCGGCTTCAACAATGTTGCACTAAGTTTACTTGCTGTCTCATGTTGCTCTTTAACTGAATTACATTTTGCTGTGCATGGTAACAAAAGATCAGCTCAGATTTATGTTGAGTCGTAATACTCCAGTTACTATGAATAAGGAGATGTCTAATAGAGGACTGAGGAGGCATCTGTTGTAGTCCTACTAGTTTTACACGTTCTCCAGCATATTGACTGTGTCACAAGGAACATCAAGACAATAAAAGTAACACAGCTAGCCTCATGCAGATGGTCAGATATGCAGAATTAATAGCATAAACTCTGGTTCCAGAATCACATAAAAAGTGCTTGCTGGAATTCATTATGTTCTGATACATTAGACAAGAGGAAATGTGTCCTCTGGTGAAATGAAAGACTTCCTGGAACCCCTTGTGCGCTCCTATAGAAGACAAAAGAAGCAAGAAAGAAAGCATTAGACGATCGACAGCCTTAATAAATGATGTGTTGGCATCTTCCTTCTACCAGAATGTGGATTAACAACAGCTGTATTACACTAACGTCTATTTGTATACTAATCTGAAACAACTGTTTTGTAGTTGAAGACAGAAATTGTGTAAATGTGAGTTCATTTTATTCCTAATTGTTCATCTCAGCCAATTCTCAGCAAAATAAACTGGATGAAAAAAATGAAAAGTCTGTTTAATGTAGGATCATTCTTGCTGTAGAAGGGAAGAAAACGTGAAATTGTATCAAACAATATGGACCAAATAAACTAAGACTGACGATTGTTGAGGAATGTCAATTGTCTCTTATGTCACAATATAGTTCATGTAGCGCACAGGTGTCAAACACAAGGCCCGCGGGCCGATTTCGGCCCTCCACGCCATTTAATGTGGCCCTTACACCCCCACTTGTCTCCGCCCCTACCTGGTCTCAGCAGTCAGCAGCAGAGAGGGGGTGCACTGATGTAAGGGATAGTGGGGGGGATGCTCGACTTCTGATGGTGGGGGGCTCTTGACATCTGATGAAGGGGGGTGAGGTGCTGATACAACCGGCCCTTTAAGGGGAACCATAATGCCTATATGGCCCACAAGGAAATGGAGTTCGAATTTTTCATAATATGAATAGTTCATCTTTGCAGTTGTTTCTGCAAGGGTTCCTTTGTATACAATCCAAAATAGATTTATTTTTTATTTTAGATAGCGAATGTAGAGAAGGGTTAAAACTGTCTTTGTTTTTTCCTATATATATATATATATATATATATATATATATATATATATATATATATATATATATATATATATATAAATATATAAATATATGTATATATATATTAATTAATTTTTTGACCATTGGGGAGATTTAATTTTACTTCCTGTCTTGTACACACTACAAAAAGTGAGAGAAAATCTCTCAGAAGTAAGTCCTCGGTCAGTAAAAAAGGAAAAAAACATCCCTATTAGCAGATTTCACCTCTATTCCTCTTTTGGCAACAACTCCAAACTTTGGATTTTCTCCCTCACTTTCTGCCCTAGTGATAGTGGCAGTAGTGTATTTAGGTTGTCTGCTGCCCTAGGCCTGACTAAATATGTGCACCCCCTAATTTAAATATGACCCCCCCTTCCTATCAAGACCACATAGGGTTGCCACCTCATCCCTTTAAAACCGAACACTTATGAATTACACAGGTTCTGTGGCTAATTTAATGCAGGTAAAGCACCAATTGAGTTTAATTACCACCTTAGTCAGCCACAGAGCCTGTGTAATTATTATGTGTTCGTTTTTAAAGGGATGAGGTGGCAACCCTAAGACCACAATCCTTTCTGTTTAAGACCCATCCTGAAATTTTCAAGTTGGGACACTAGTTCTTAGGGCCTGGGTAGGGGGCAATGGATTCGCAAAGATTTCCTCTCACTTCCTGTTTGGCTATGGGGCAGGAAGTGGAAGGAAATCTCTGCATTGGGACAGGGATGGTTAAAAATAAACTGACAGGGGCTATAACCCTCCCTTCCTTCAAATGAAAAAAAAAGTGTTGCCTATAGTTCTCATTTAAGCACAAATTTCTGATAATTTTATGGAGAGGACTAAGAAGACATAACCATGCCAATGATGCAGCAGAAAACATATAGCACAGTGAGGAAGGTTTGTGGTCCAGGCTGATAGGACAGTAAAAATTAGAAGCAGCTTGCGTTACATTAACAGTGTAGGACAAGTCGCCAGGGACTCTTTCAATGCTGCCCCCTGCAAAGTGTTCGTCTAGGCCAGGATACAGCACTGGATAGTGGTTCCCAGGAAAATAGATAAGGTGAAGTTCCCAAGTTATGACTGTAGACTCACTTTAAGTTATGTATTAAGCCCAAAAAAATCTTTCAAATAACATGTGCCTACTGAAGCCTACTGTAGTGATCAATTGTCTAAAGGTAAAATAATAATTTAACATTTGTGCATGTTTAATAGCAATACTTGTGATACTAAATTTTAAATTCAGAGTTCACTTCTCTCTCTCCTGTGTTTGCTAAGCTGCTTTCTCTCATTTTGGCTTGATATACATTTTGGGTTGACCATGAGTTTGGCTAAAACCTGAGCTGCAGCTGGAAATCATTCATTTAGTGGTGGTATTACTTACTACTATTACTGGCACTAAATTAAGCTTCTGGCGGGCTGTCTGCTGGCTTGTTTCAAATTATAAACATGTTGGCAGACATCCGAGGTGAAGTCATCGACCAAATATGGTCATGACCATATTTGTTCAATGACATCAGCTGGCCGGTTTACAGCCTACTGGCCAGGGAGCTGTCATTTGCATCGAGAGTCAGGTGGGAGAGGATTGTCAGCGTGGTTCATGTTTGCATGGGCAGGTAATTGGGATGTCATTCGTCATGAATGATTATGGATCTACTTTGTGGGACAAGTTTAATATATATATATATATATATATATATATATATATATATATATATATACTTTGTAAAACATTTTTTTGTGAATAAACAACAAAGAGAATAAGCCTCGTCCCCTGAACATTGTGACATGGTGCATTGCCAGTGAATTTCCCCTGGCAAGGTACAGCTCCCTTAAAGGCGTTTCAGTTGTGTATTTATTGACTTTTTGCCTGGAGTTCAGCTCATTCATTGCAATCTGTATACATATTTTCATTTGTACTAGACTTAGTCCCTGTTTATATAATGTATGCACATTGTGGGTGCATGTGGTTGCTGTGCAGGAGACAAAGTCCTGCTACCTTCATTTTCGATATAATACCTTCAAAATTCATGTTATATAGCGTTCAGTGATACCATGTGTACATTATCAGTCATTATACAGAAGATACAGTATTTTAAAATTATTTTTATAAATTATGAGTTTGAATGTTTATGTCCATTGCAGACACCAGAGATGCCACTCTATCATTGATACCATTGGCCTAACGAAAACTTCCTTGTCTCAAGATCCCTCATGCTAAAGTTTGATGTGTTCAGAGGGTACCCACAGACTGCTCAACAAGATAAAATTAGCTTGATTGTTCAGTGATTATTTCTACTATGTAGGGCTTTTTTTCTTAGAGGATAGGTGCAGGTACTCCTTCCTTGTCTCCACCCCCTACCCACTTCCGAACACCGCCGCTTGGTTCCACCCCTTACCCACCTCCCCGTATCGCCCCTTTTAGAGATTACAGAATCAAGTATAATTTTGTGATATTTAGTCATTTGTATGGAATTTGTTAATGATAACAAGAAAAACAGTAAAATAGATCCCCTGCAGTCAGCAACAATAGACCCCCTTACTCAACAACAATAGACACCCCACAATAAAATACATATCCCCCCGCCCCACAGTAGATCCATCCCAGAAAACATGGTCTGTCTAGCATAGATCCCTCACCAGCATCAACAGAGTCCCCAGAGCAACAATAGATCCCCCAACAGCTAGCTTCAATAGACCATCTAGCACAGTTCAGCACCTCTTGCCATTACATACATTCAGTGCTGGAGGTGCCTATTGCATTACCCTGCATTTCCTCTGAAAAAAAAATGGCCTGCTTCTATGACATTTTAAGAACCACTGAAACTTGTTCATTTGGATGCATTTTTTAAATAAGGAATTGTATGTGTATACAACTTACATATAATGGATCAGGAATGGTATATTATGCATGTAATGCACAAAGCTCCCTTGAATAATGTCAGTTGCATACATATCCCAACAGATTAACATCTCTGTATCCATATAATGAATCACAAATGCTGTAATATGTATTTCATGCTGCTAAGACAATGTACAAATTGAATCTGGCATTTTTTGCTCTCTCTTTGCAATAAAATTATGCCAAATCATATCTTAATGAGTTGGAAAAGGATGTGAGCATCATCAATCTTGAACATCACCAAGATTTAAAATGAAACACACATGCTGGATTGAAATACAGCCATTTGCCAATAGTGTAAGAACAGCTCGTAAAATACACATTTAGTCAGATGCAAGCAATGAAGAGGTAATGAAATGTTCTATGTTTCTTCTGTACCTACCAATGATAACCATTATCTCACCCAAAAACCATGTTACAGGACACACCAGCACTGATGTCCTCACCAAGGTTGAGCATGGAGTCATTTTACCTCAGAATCCTCTGAAGCTCCCTCTATAGTTTTTTTTCCCATAAGAGGGTCATCTTGTCCTTGCTTATCTACTTTTGGAATATTGACATTTCTATTTGGTGTTTTCTCTCTAATAATGGGTTTATCTGGTTTGTTACATCACTGCATTGTTTTTCTATTACCCTCAGCTGTTTACAATTTAGTTAAATAGTTTGTAAGTAATACTTTTTAAAATTTAAAATGTGCAATATGTTTTCCCAATTAAAGCAATTAAAAAAAAAAATCAGAGTGATATCACTGCTTTGTGCTGCCCATTGAGGACTGCAATGGAGAAGAGGATAGAAATAGGGCACAAGGTGGCACAAGTACCAAAGAGGAATGGCCAATTCAACTCTTCTTAAAATGTTAGTTACCAGGCTGTTAGTGGGATCTTTAAAAGTTTGCTTTGAGTGAAATGTTACTGTATATAAGAGACCTTTCTTTCCTCTAGTTCTGAGAATACCAATTCAAGTAAATCTAAACCCAAAACTTTTTAACTCCAATACAACTCAAGCTGACTGGTATGATTGGATGAAGGGCTAGATTCAGCAAGGAGTTACTACGGCGTATCTCCAGATATGCCGTCGTAACTCTGAGTGAGTTACGCATAGATTTGTGTTAGATCCGACCGCCGTAAGTCACTTACGCCGTCGTATCTTAGTTGCATATTTACACTGGCCACTAGGCGGCGTTTCAGTAGATTTACGCGTCGAATATGCAAATGAGCTAGATACGCCGATTCACGAATGTAGTTGCGCCGTTTACATTAGAGTTACACCCGACGTAAAGTTACCCCTGCTATAGTGAGGCGCAGCCAATGTTAAGTATGGACGTCGGCACAGCGTCGCATTGTACGTCGTTTACGCCGTTTGCGTAAGTCGAATCAGAAGTTCACGTACTTTATATTGACTATTTGCGACGTGATTTGTAGCATGCGCACTGGAATACGTTCACGGCTGGCGCATGCGCAGGTGTTCGGCGCATCGTTTACAGCGGGTCGCAATTAGTTTACATACAACACGCCCCCTACCTGCCCTATTTGAATTACGCGGGGATACGCCAGTCCATTTACGCTACGCCGCCGCAACTTACGGAGCAAGTGCTTTGTGAATACAGCACTTGCCTGTAAAAGTTGCGGAGGCTTAGCGTAAATCGGATACGCTATGCTCACACAAAGATACGCTCTCCATCCTGAATCTAGCCCTAATCTAGACATCTAATATTTATTATGAAACTCTCCTCTCCAATATACATTTTGGAATGAAGTCACAACCATTTTATCCAATGTATTGGCTTACACACTTCCTTCAGACCCTGAAGTATGTGTTTTGGCCTCCTGGATTCTGGGAAAAAAAACTAATAGATTTTTTTTTTGGGGGGGGGGGGATACAGCATTTACAATAAAGCTCACCACACACGTTACAATCTTTGTACAATCAACTATATATATGTAGCGCACCGGTGTAATTAGAGCCTTCAGGTCATTGGTGCAAAAAAACATGAAGGGCCCCCCTGAGTCCTGGCAGAGGCCCTTCCCTTAGAGCCTGGTGGCAAAATTCCAGGGCCCAGTTGCAAGTGCGACCTTTGTGACCCTGGTAATTCCCCCACTGGTGTTAGTCGTTTTTTTATTTTTTATTATTATTATTTTTAACCATTGTTTTAGGAGCCCCTTTGGGACACTTTGGTGAAATATTACGGGTCTAAACAGACCTCTGATGTTACACCTTTGAGGCAGATAAAGGAGATTGAGGACACAGCCCTCGATTTCCTTCTCTGCAGTCTCAGCTTCACAGAACAAATGAACAGAAATGGCTTTGTACAGAGCTTCCCATTCATTCACAAACTTAAGGCCCGTACACACGGTCGGACATCCAACACAATTTTCCTTGGATTTTTGTCCTAATTGATTTGTCTGGTCACACCCATAGCATACACACAGTCAGACTTTTCTGCAAACTTTTCTAAAACTTTCCCATCATCACGTGTTTTTTCTGTTCTTGTCTGATCTTCTTTACCGCCACCCTTTGGTTAACTTCTGCTATTGTTGGTTGATTTTAACATTGGTTCTGAGAATGCATATTTGCACTTTGTACAAAAGTTGGTTGGATTGCTGTACACACGGTCACACAAGACACCATCAGACTTTTGTTGCCGAAAAGTTGGTCCGTTCGCAGACCCAACTTTTTGTCGGATGAAACCAGAAAAAGTTGGTCCGATGGAGCGTACACACGATTGGACAAATTTAAAAAGTTGCAGATTTTGAAGTTGGTTGGCCAAAAGTCTGACCGTGTGTACGGGGCTTAAGGCTTAATAAACACAGTCACAACACAAACACAGTTAGCCTAGAGTCTTAGACTAAAGCTGAGAACTTGATTATCTCCACACAGCATCTTAGCAGGCTGCTCATTTGGGCACAGCCCCTCAGACAGGGGTCTCCTCTGGCAGGGCTCACCCTTGATCCCACAACCTTCTGCTTTGGTGCTTCAGACTATTTAGGGCTCTCCAACCACCTTTTTGGACACCCAGCGTTTGGCGGGGTCTCATAAATGTTCAAGATGCTCTCTCATTCTTCCTCCTACTGTAATTGTAGAATCTTTCAGAATGCAGGAGGAAGCAAGCAGACCAGCAACCTGTGTAACACTGAGCAGGCTAGAGCAATTAACCCCTGCTCCACTGGTTACAGAGAAGCTGAACTAAATGTACCTAGAAACCTGCAATAACTAGGAGGGTGCTACATTTATATTTATCAAAATTATGTAATATGAGGACTAGTGTTGCTCATGAATATTCGCATTGCGAATATTAGTTACGAATATTGCATATTCGAGTATTCGCGAATAAATCGAATATCGCGGTGAATATTCGCTAATGCGAATATTCGTATTTTTTCAAATTTATTTTTAAAACAGATCACATCCTAGTGATCTCCATCGATGTCTAAAAGCATTGCTGGTATGATTAGAGACCCTGGGCCGAGTAGCTGAGGCGATCCTTTTATGTTGCCGAAAATTCGCAATGCGAATATTCGTATTACGAATATTCGCGAATACTTTCTCTGCCCTTCTGTGTTTTGTGTATAAAAAAAAAAAAAATAGCTTTAGTTTAGTCATATAAGTTTGTGTAAGTAGAGTTAGTGTTTAGTGCATATTAGTTTAGTAATCCAGGAAATGATCTCCGTTTTCGCGTGTTGACGAGAATTTCGCAATCAATTTCGCATTCGCATTAGCGAAATTTCGCATTCGCATTAGCGAAATTTCGCATTCGCATTAGCGAAATTTAGCAAAAATATTTTTTTGATAAAATATCACGAATATTTCGCGAATATTCTTCTATATATTCGTGAAATATCGCGAAATCGAATATGGCGTATTCCGCTCATCACTAATGAGGACTACCCAATCTATTGAATCATTCTGTATCTAATCAGGCAGGCCCTTGTACTACAAAGTTGGTAGATCTAACTGAGATTGCAAAATCAAAATTGTAACCTTTCTGGTAAGCTTTAGTGTTTGCTGCTTGGACCACAGACCCCTTTTTATTCTGCAAAATAATGTAGTAAACTAAGTAGTCTTAGAGCCCATTCACGCAAAGGCGGCACGACTTTGGGGGAGACTCGGCACGGCGACTTGAAGATAACTTCAGAGGCGACTTGCAAAATGACTTCTGTATAGAAGTCAATGCAGGTCACCCCCAAAGTCGTACAAGAACCTTTTTCTAAGTCAGAGCGACTTGCATCGCTCCTATTAGAACGTTCTATTGAACAAAGCGGGAATGCGACTTGTCAGGCGGCTGTCGCCCCTAAAGAGTCTCCCCTGTGTAAATGGGCTCTTATTTAAAATAGTTATTTTTAAGTATAAGAAACACAGTGATATGTTTTTGAAACTTAAAGTGGAGTCATTATTTTAGAATGTTGTATGCAGTAATGACATGATGAAGGTTAATTCTGCTTAAAGCATAACATTTGGCAAACATAAAAACACAGAAGTAAAAGAAAAAACATATACAGTATGTAAACTGTTTAACATAGAAAAAGATTTCTATTAATGTCCAGCCAGCTTTGTGATTCACACATGTCTGCTACATCACATAGTTCACGTAATGATCCTTTCATGGCTGCATATTGCTCACAGACGTCTATCTCGCTCACTGATTCTGAGCACTGCTGTGCCTAGGTGCTATGTGTTGTGGTATGGTCACTCTGCAGCTGCACAAATGGTTTCAAACAGAAAAATTTAAATCTAGACACCAGGCAAACAGCTAAATACACAGTTTAAATGCTTATATAAGAGCTGTTTTACCTGCTAAACGATATATTTGTTTGTCCATTTGTTCCTGAGATTATTACAGTCAACACAGCTCAGCCAGAGACCTGGCAGTTAAAGGGGTTGTAAAGGTTTGTTTTTTATTTTTTAAGTAGGTTCCTTTAAGTTAGTGCATTGTTGGTTTACTTACCTTTTCCTTCGATTTCCCTTCTAAATGTTTTTTTTCCTTTGTTTTGTTTGTCTGAATTTCTCACTTCCTGTTTCTCCTCAGTAAGCTGTTCTGGCTGACTAACCCCCAGCCAGATGTTGGGGGCAAGCTTACTGAAGAGTATCAGGGAGTGAGAAATTTAGACAAAAACATTTAGAAGGGAAATCAAATGAAAAGGTAAGTGAACCAACAATACACTAGCTTAAATGAACCTATTTAGAGAATAAAAAACAAACCTTTACAACCCCTTTAAGTAATTCCTACAGGTCTTGTTTCTCCCCCAGCCAGGCTGGACAGTGAACAAAATGAAAACATTACAGCTTCCATTAAAGTGCTCCTCTCAGGAGCATTTGGTCCTGATGGAAGCAGTGTACTAGCTCTTTGTAAATTTAAAAATTACTTAATTGACATACTCACAAACTGAATTGTAAGGCCCCTTCCACAAGAGGTGGACTCTGTTGCTACAGAGTCCGCCTCCTCCAGCCAGCTCAGCGGAAGATCAGTGCATTGATGTCCGCTGAGCTGGCAGATGACCAGCTCCTCTCTGCTCACTGAGCGGGGAGGGGCTAGTCGGGAGCCGCTGTTTCCTATGGAGCGATCTGATAAAAACAGACAGCATGCCCGTTTTCATCAGATCTCACCTGATCCAATCCGCCATGGATGGATGCGGACGTATCCCCATACGTTTGTTTTTAGCGGATTGGAGTGGATGCCAGCGGCCATGTCTCCACTGACATCCAGCGCTCCATAGAGATGCATGAAACGGCCGTTCAGGTACGCCGTCAAAACTGACAGGCGGACCTAAACGGTCCATCCGTGTGAAAGGAGCCTAAGAAGTCTCCCCTGGAAGCAAGCTCTGTAAAGGCAGAGTGCAGGTGTTTTAGCTACAGATATATCCTCAGATGGTCTCACTGAAGGCAGATAGACAAAAAGATAGAGGACCAGGGCACTACATAAGGTGTTTCAAGGAATCATACTTGAGGAGAGGCCAAGGCAAAATAACAAGATAGTCAAACATCTGAAGCAAGGTGCTAGAACTGACACAAAGGTGAAGTCTGGAACTAAGCAGAGGTCAAAGCAGGTGGTGGCTGAATGAGTGCCATGCAGGAAGACAAGGTCAGTAACAGAGGTCAATGTGGAAAAATGGAGTGCACCCACAGAGCCACAACCCCCATCGCGTTCTCCATTCCACCAACCAAAAACTACTCCAGATACCCAAGGCCAGATACAAGTCTTAAGGAGAACGAAGATATGCAGTCCAAGGACCTAGACTGTAGAAGGCTAGCTAGCATCCAAATGGAAGTGAATCACCAGGCCTTCAGGAATAAACTCAAAACCCATCTATTCTGAAGGCAAAATACAGTAGGGATTGATTACCTAGCGCCCTGAGGCAATTCAGTTTGCATGTGCTGCGCTATATAAGTTTCTCACTCACTCACTCACTCACTCACTCACTCACTCACAGAGCGATTTCCCACACTCTATAATAGAAAGTGGGATTGATTTACTAAAACTAGAGAGTGCAAAATCTGGTGCAGATCTGCTTAGACACCAATCAGCTTCCAGTTTTTTTCATCAAAGCTTGATTGAACAAGGTGAAGTTAGAATCTTAGTGGCTACCATGCACAGCTGCACCAGACTTTGCACTCTCCAGTTAGTAAATCAACAGTGTTACTTAGAAGCAACAGGTCTTTAAAAAAAATACTCATTCAATAATGCACCACGTTCCCTCATAAACACGTGTGTGAGCATCTGGAGATACTCTAAAATCATTCATAGCAACCATGGACAGTAGGAATGACTCACATAAAATGTGTTAAAATTAGACAATAGGGTTGATTTACTAAAACTGGAGAGTACAAAATCTGGTGTAACTGTGGATGGTAGCCAATCAGCTTCTATCTTAAGCTGACAAAAACCTGGAAGCTCATTTATTTCTATGCAGAGCTGCACCAAATTTTGCACTCTCCAGTTTTAGTAAATCAACCTCACTAGATTTTGTACATTTTTAGGGTGACCAATTCTGCAACAGATTTGAACAGCCACAGCAGAGGCTAAATCTGGCACATAACAGCGAAGAACAGCAGAATTGTAGAGTAGCATGAAATGAAGGCTGACTTTCTGGTCCAGTGATTCAATATATGAGTAGAATTCTATTGGCCTTAAAAGTTGGAAACAACCTGTGCACATACCTGTCAGAAATGTCTAACACAGGCATCCAACACAGGTTTAAACAGATCAGTGGGCTGCATTTAAGGAAACAGGCACAAAGTTTGGTGAGAAATATATATATTTATTAAGGATAAGGCACACGTGCAAACCAAACAACAGCAAACCCCAAAACACCAAATCTGACTAATATATACAAAAAACAAGAGCATATATACATAAACAAGCAGGGATGAGAGACAAGGGGGAACAGTCAGCCAGATGAAGGAAGCCGTGGCAAGGGGAAGCTAGAATCGGGGGACGCGACTCCGGGACTGGGTACAAGGTACAGGAAACAGAGTCCAGGACATGGCAGGAAGCAGATCAGGAACATATACAGGGAACAGATCAGGTCAGGCAGGAACAAGGTTAGCAGAGAGGATACTGAAGCACTGAACCTCAGTGAAGGGCGGGCTTATATACTCCCAGCAGGCTCATATCAAGTGCCGCTTGATTAGTGAAGAGTCCATCTACTGGGAGACACCTGTTGGTGGCTACCAGAATTGCACCCTTAGTTGCTGGAGGTAATAGTGCCACCAGCAGGTGACCAAAGCCACAACATGGATCATGACAATACCATTTGCTGCCTGAGACGGTCTAAATGGCCTTTCTAACCTATATAACTAGCTTGTAATTTCAAATATTATGATGCCCAAATAGCCACCAGTATTCGAAGGGTACATAGGCAACAAGCTCAACTTCCCACAATTGTATTACTTGAGAAAATATTATTTAGAGTAGGCAGTCATGGTCAAGTGACTTGCAAACAACATACTTGGTGCATCACAATTGTGTGTCATCTTCTTTTCTAATATGCTCCACAAAACAAAAAAAAGTAATGAGAACCACAGAGAAACCTGGATCTACTGCCTAAGAAATTGATACCATAGCATGATCAGCTTAGAATGTTCTTTCTTTTGTCATTACATCAACACCTAGGTGAGTGAAATGCAAGTAGAAAACAAACGGGAACATGTTTTTCAGTAGAACCTTCTTAATGAGTCCCAGAGAGCTTTCTTTTCTAAAGGTTACAATATCCAAAATAGACGGGAAAAAAAGTCACCGCTCCAGGTGAGCCTTGTTGACCATCAGGAACATTCGGATTACCAAGGTGCTGGCGATGCACGTAGCAATAGCAAACAAGAAGAAGAGGATGGACAGCCGCACTCCGGAAAACTTCAAAAAGTAGTCTTTATTTGTCAAACTGGAACATGCAAACTCACTGCAACAACAGAACAGGACAACCAACGCGTTTCGCACTTAACTAGTGCTTAGTCATGGCTCAGCACTAGTTAAGTACGAAACACGTCCGTTGTCCTGTTCTGTTTTTGCAGTAAGTTTGCATGTTCCAGTTTGACAAATAAAGACTACTTTTTGAAGTTTTCCCGGAGTGCGGCTGTCTATCCTCTTCCTCTTGTTTGCTTTTCTAAAGGTTAATGACCGAATTATCTAATCAGAATATTAGATTAGATTGATTTCCCTGGAAATCACTCTGTATTTTAAAGGTTATTCCCAAAACATTAATCAAAGTATAGAAAAAAGTACATCTTATTATACATGAAACAAATCCACTTTGCAAGCACTATAATAGCTATACACTTTTCTTTTTAGCAAACATGCTATAAATGTTCAGTCTATCAAAGCCATAGACACATCTAGGTCAAGTTAGTATCTATCTCCACATGAAGTATGTTTCTACCTGAATCGCTTGTCTAGACATGACATCATGTTAAGGTATGCCTTATATTTTGTGGTACACAAAGTTTATAGTGCCCAGAAATTGTAATTGCCATTGTCAGTAAAATAGAGAGACTTCTAAAGCAGCTGCTTTAGGTAATCGTTTGAGCCCGCTTTTGTCTGTCATGTGAAAAGGGTTGAACAAATGTAAAATTTAACTTAAAATAAATAGTGTTTACTCCTAACATATAGGATGAGTAATGTAATGCTTGAAAATCGGTCTGTTCTCCAGATGAAGCTATCAAACCAAGTTAACCACTTCAGCCCCGGACCATTTTGCTGTCCAATGACCAGAGCACTTTTTGTGATTCGGCACTGCATCGCTTTAACTGACAATTGCGCGGTCGTGCGATGTGGCCCCCAAACAAAATTGGCGTCCTTTTTTTCCCACAAATAGAGCTTTCTTTTGGTGGTATTTGATCATCTCTGCGGTTTTTATTTTTTGCGCTATAAACAAAAATAGAGTGACAATTTTGAAAAAAATTCAATATTTTTTACTTTTTGCTATAATAAATATCCCCCAAAAATATATAAAAAACATATTTTTTCCTCAGTTTAGGCCGAAACGTATTCTTCTACATATTTTTTGTTAAAAAAAATCGCAATAAGCGTTTATTGATTGGTTTGCGCAAAAGTTCTAACGTTTACAAAATAGGGGGTCGTTTTCTGGCATTTTTATTAATATTTTTTTTTTACTAGTAATGACAGCGATCAGCATTTTTTTTCAGTACTGCGACATTATGGCGGACACTTCGGACACCTTTGACACATTTTTGGGGCCATTGGCATTTTTATAGCGATCAATGCTATAAAAATGCATTGTATTACTATAAAAATGCCATTGGCAGTGAAGGGGTTAACACTAGGGGGCAGGGAAGGGGTTAAGTGTGTTCCTGGTGTGTTCTAACTGTATGGGGGGGTGGCCTCACTAGGGGAAATCACTTATCTTCTGTCCATACATTGTATGAATAGAAAATCAGCGTTTCCCCCGCTGACAGGAACGAGAGCTTTGTGTTTACACACAAACCTCCCGTTCCCCGCTCTGTAACGAGCAATCGCGGGTGCCCGGCGGCGATCGTACCCGCCAGGCACGCGCGCAGGACTCGGGGGCGAGCGGGGACTCCCTAGCGGCTGCGAAAGAGCGGACATATAGCTACGGGCTCTCGCCCAGCAGAGCCACCGTCCCGCTGTAATATGACGGCGGGCGGTCGGCATCTAGTTAATGCTATACAGAAAACACAAGTAAAGATTTATAATACTTGAGCAAAAAAATAAATACAAATATTTTGTTCTTGTAGCCTGCCAGTAAACCAGCTGGTAAACCTGCATAACTCTTCAACGTTAGAGATGAGCAAGATTAGAAGTTTTTAATGTTATGCAATTTCAGCAAAAAATCTGATAATTTCGGCAAATGTTTGTCATTTTGGTTAAATGTATAGAAATCATTAAAGAAGGTGAATTTAATGAGGTTTTCAAGGATACAATAGGCTTTAAGGCCTGTTTCACATGGGCTTCATATTGTATAAGCGCAGTGTGAACAGCAAGCTTTAATAAAAATGTCAGCAAGCTTTAAGCAGCTGTTTCTAAGTCTTTAAAGCACCCTTCAGCTCCTGTGTGGAAATGTTATACACAGATCTTAATAGGAGTGCCTATGTCACTTTAAACAAGCTGTTAGCAGGTTTCGGCAGGCTTTCAGCAAGCTTCAAGTAGTGCTGAAGCCTGTTAGCAGTTTAACCACTTTAAGGACCGGCCCCTTTATATATACGTCGGCAGAATGGCACGGACAAGCTAAGGCACATACAGGTACGTCGCCTTTTGGATGCTGCCGTGTGGTTGCGCGCGCTGGCGCACTCGCGACCCTGCCGCGTTCCCCGTGAGTATGTGTAGAAGAATACGTATCGGCCTAAACTGAGGAAAAAAAACGTTTTTTTATATATTTTTTGGGGGATATTTATTATAGCAAAAAGTATTTATTTATCTATTTTTGTTTATAGCGCAAAAAAAAAAACGCAGAGGTGATCAAATAACACCAAAAGAAAGCTCTATTTGTGGGAAAAATAGGACGTCAATTTTGGTTGGGAGCCACGTCGCACAGCCGTGCATTTGTCAGTTAAAGTGACGCAGTGGCGAATCGCAAAAAGGGGCCTGGTCCTTTAGCAACAAAATGGTCCAGGGCTGAAGTGGTTAAAGTGACACATGAGCACTCCCATTAAAATCTGTGTTGAACATTTACAAATTGGAGCTGAAGGGTGCTTTAAGAGCCCTTTGTAAAAATATGCTCTAATACAAGCTGAAGCCTGTGTGAACCAGGCCTAAAAGGCTTCTGGGTTACAGAAACGTCTTTTTACCCCCAGCAAAGCCAGCTAGACCCGGAAGTAAGGGGAGAGAAGTCTGCAGACATGGACAGTGCTGGATCGAATGAGGGCTCAGGTAAGTATAGAGGAGGGGTGTGAGGGGGTGGGGATGCTGACACCTAAGCCTTATTTAACCTTAAAAAAAGAATGCATTAAAGTAGAAACATGTTTAGGCTTTATAACCACTTTAACTTACTGTCCTGGAAACACAGCGAGGAAGTACAAGGAAATCTTGCCAAGTTGAGAGTTGTCACTGGAACAGCTCTCCATTGCTAAATGCCCCCTCTACTCCTTTTACAACTGTAAAATATTGAACTGTACTTGGCTGTCTTCAGGTAATAATAGTGCTGTTCCTCACAAAGGGAATAGTATTTATCCTCTCTGTTCACATTTGAAATAATTTTGTGCTTTTTTCTGATTATATTTTACTTGTTTTATTACCATACATAATACAGGATATATTAATTTTCACATCATCTAAAACCCTTTATTGTGCCAGGTCTTCTTTCTTATTAAAGTACACCTTTTGGCTTTTAACTACACCATTTTATGAAAGGAAGATGCACAGCCAAGGTTAGTAATTATTAGGTGTGTCAATACCTCACAGTTATGGTTTTAAATATCTTCCGCTCTTTTTGCTTAGTGCTTTTATGTGAAGTAATTCGTAGATACAAAGGTCAACATGCTTGATTGTGGGTGACGGGGTAAGATGAGTGCAAGGGCGTAACACTGACTCAATCGGTTTGTGAGTCCTTAGAGGACCTGTTTTATCTGTACTTTATCATGTTTCCTCATTCGCATGATGCTTTGCTTATTTTCATCTCTGCTTCTAAGTTACAGAGATATGAACAAAGCATTTACAAAA
The DNA here is from genome assembly GCA_029574335.1 of Rana kukunoris. Taxonomy (NCBI): domain Eukaryota; kingdom Metazoa; phylum Chordata; class Amphibia; order Anura; family Ranidae; genus Rana; species Rana kukunoris. Next base: position 511,301,079 of record CM056050.1, read on the forward strand.
TAACGTCTACATCAGATAAACTCTAAATCCAGTTAACAAAACACCTATACAGAATTATTCCACTTCATTATCTAATGGTCCATATAAGACTGCCAACTCATCACTTTTATTGCTGATGTACAAAAGCGAAAACGTTTCTTTGGGTAACTTACCTTACCTTAACCTACCTTATTTACCTTTAAAGTATATGTAAACCCAATTGCTAAAATTTCATATAAGCTTTAATATGTTGATGTAACTTCAAAAGTCATTCACAACATTTTGCAGTACTCAGCTTTTATAAAAATAATACCATGTTATCCTGCCATGAAGCTCCTTGTTTAGGCACATCCTGTAGATAGAGTGACAGCCCTATTCCCTGCCACTTAATTGTTCTCTTGCACCTTGCCACATTGGCTTCCAGGACCCCAAATATACGTTTTAACACATGTACAGGTATGATCCACTGTTGTCAACATCAGGAAACCCACCCTGAGAAATACCATGCAGCAATCACTAGTATTTAGAATGGCCATAAACCTCTGGAATGAAAAATTAACAAAGCATATAAAAAATTTGAAAATGCTGCAGTGAGCTAGGCTGTGACATGAAATCACACTAGATAAAATGATGGGATGTTCACTTAGACCCCTTTAACACTGAGCCACCCATAGCGTTGGCGGTAGACATGTGCATTCGTTTTCGTTAGAATGCATTTTCGTCCGAAAATCTGTTTTTTTTCGTTATCGTTTTAACAAACGATAACGAAAGCGCAAGAAACGAAAACCGAAAGATCCGACATAAAAAATGCTTTATTTTCGTTGCGGTAATAATTCGATACAGAGAGATTCGAAATTATAGGGAAAAGATTCGACATCATAGAGAAAAGATTCAACATTATAGAGAAAGGATTCGACATTATAGAGAAAAGATTCGACATTATAGAGAAAAGATTCGACACTATAGAAATATTAGATTCGACATTACAGAGAATAGATTTCGATTTATGAGACGTAAAGATTCGACGTTCTGGCGAATATTCTTTTGACCATTCACCAGCAACCAAAAAGATTCGACGTTCCGTTGAATATTCTTTTGACTATTTGACAGAAACCAAGTATTATTGGATTTTCGGACGAAAGCTATTCCCCAACGAAAAACGAAATAAATCAAAACGATTTTTGGGAGTAACTAAATAAATTTATTTTCCAAACGAAAACGAAAAAACGAAACAAAATTTTCCAGTCTGCACATGTCTAGTTGGCGGTAAAATGTCACAAAACCTTTTGTGTATGATGGAAAGCCAAAGAGGCCTTGGAGAAATCGCATCATACAAGTTATATGTCACTAAGCAGTCAGATTCAGATAAATTAGTGCAATGTAAAGTTGATGCACAACAATATTCCTTTTCCCAACACAAGAACACCTTTTTTGCGACAGAGCCTGAGACATATGCATTAAAATGGTGTAGAAGCTTAGCAGTATAAAGACAGGTGTAGGAGGTACCTCCCTTGCCGGCATACATACTTTCTTTCTCTGCAAAAAACAACCACATAATCCTTTTGCAATGCTACAGGCGGTAATAATTCGATACAGAGAGATTCGAAATTATAGGGAAAAGATTCGACATCATAGAGAAAAGATTCAACATTATAGAGAAAGGATTCGACATTATAGAGAAAAGATTCGACATTATAGAGAAAAGATTCGACACTATAGAAATATTAGATTCGACATTACAGAGAATAGATTTCGATTTATGAGACGTAAAGATTCGACGTTCTGGCGAATATTCTTTTGACCATTCACCAGCAACCAAAAAGATTCGACGTTCCGTTGAATATTCTTTTGACTATTTGACAGAAACCAAGTATTATTGGATTTTCGGACGAAAGCTATTCCCCAACGAAAAACGGAATAAATCAAAACGATTTTTGGGAGTAACTAAATACATTTATTTTCCAAACGAAAACGAAAAAACGAAACAAAATTTTCCAGTCTGCACATGTCTAGTTGGCGGTAAAATGTCACAAAACCTTTTGTGTATGATGGAAAGCCAAAGAGGCCTTGGAGAAATCGCATCATACAAGTTATATGTCACTAAGCAGTCAGATTCAGATAAATTAGTGCAATGTAAAGTTGATGCACAACAATATTCCTTTTCCCAACACAAGAACACCTTTTTTGCGACAGAGCCTGAGACATATGCATGAGTATGGTGTAGAAGCTTAGCAGTATAAAGACAGGTGTAGGAGGTACCTCCCTTGCCGGCATACATACTTTCTTTCTCTGCAAAAAACAACCACATAATCCTTTTGCAATGCTACAGGCAGTGACCTGTACAGCTGATACTATGGCAAATGTAAGTGTTCTTTTCCCACCTGCCCTACTTATCATGCATGGTCTGATGAACATTTTACAGACTGCTCCCTTTCTCGTATAGAAATCTACTTCTATGTTACAATTTCACATAAAGCCCATACATTAACAAAAATTTGGCACCCTAGTACAAATGTACATAAGAACCACTAAGGCCTCATACACACGATAGGATAGCCAGAGGACAACTGTCTGATGGACCGTTTTCATTGGTCAAAACCGATTGTGTGTGGGCCCCATAGGTTATTTAACCTTAGGTTAAAAAATAGGAACTTGTTTTAAAATTATCTGATGGATAAAAAAACTAAAATTAAAAACCTAAAATTAAAATTAAAAATAACCTATTGTTTCCTAACCGATAGGTCAAAAACGATCGTTAGTAGGCACGACCATCGGTTAAAAATCCAAGAATGCTCAGAATCAAGTCAACGCATGCTTGGAAGCATTGAACTTCATTTTTTTCAGCACGTCGTTGTGTTTTACGTCACCGCACTCTGATACGATCGTTTTTTTAACTGATGGTGTGAAGGCACATCAGACTATCATTCAGCTTCATCGGTTAACCTATGACAACGGTCCTTCAGACCGTTCTCATCGGATGGACTGATCGTGTGTACAAGGCTTGAAAGTTGCCTTTTCCGCAAGCTTTACTTGCTGTAGTTATATTTGCCATACAGATTGAAACAACCGATAGAACAACTGTGTGCTTAGATTCCACCCTCCTTTACTAGCTCTGTTGCCCTGAAACAATGAGTGTACATACAAACCGGTAACCTAAAGTATATAGTGAAAATATCAACATATTTTCTATGTATAAGCATCTTCTGTGGAAAGAGAAAGCTTATAGCATTAAATTACAATAGAATGACTCCATAAATTATACTATGGAGTATAATAAGAAACCAGTTTAGCTCCTCCATAAATATTTTTTTTTCATTTTTTTAGTTTATTATGTTATTAATATTATTATTATTATACAGGATTTTTATAGCGTCAGCAGTTTCAACATAAAGGCAGACAGTACAGTTACAGCCCACAATTCAATACAGGAAAGAGCTAATGGAGAAAATAAAAGTACCGTTGTTAGATAGAGACATAATAAGCTTCTTTAAAGAGAAGGATTTCCAGGGAATCCCTTATGCCTTGTACACACGACGGGGTTTTCCGACGGGAAAACTGTGAGGAGATCTTTTGTCTGGGAATCCTGGCCGTGTGTATGCTCCCTCGCAGTTTTTTCGGCGGGAAAAATGCCAAAATCCGCCAGCAAAAAATTGAGAACCAGCTTTTTTTTTCACGTCAGGATTCCCGAGCGTGTGTACGAGGCATAGGAATCAATAGAGTTGAAGACAGTTGGACAGATTGAGGCTCTGGAGAAGTCCTGGAGACAAGCATAGGAGTAGGTAACAAGAGAGCTAGAAAGCAGGAGGTCTTGGGAGAAGCAAAGAAAACAATTTGGTTGGTATTTTAAGACAAGATTATTGACATAGTTGGGGGCTGAGTTGTGAATGGATTTGTAAGTACTTTGGATTTGAACAGTGATTGGATGTGGGGCTTAAAGGAGAGTTCAGAGCCTAGCATCATGCATTTTACCCTGGCATGTGATGACAGACTGATATTTGTGCCATCGATCTCAACAGAGAAGTAAGGAAAAGGAGGATATGGGGGAGGAAACATTATGTGCTCGGTTTTGGCCAGATTATGTGTAAGAGGAAGTGATGGGACGTCCAAACTAGTATGTCTGTCAGTAAGTTAGTGATGCGTGAGGAGACTGATACAGTGAGCTAAGAGGTATAAAGATTTGGGTGTTGTCAGCAAAGAAATGATACAGCTGACCAGTGAAGGAGGTTTAGACCAAGAATAAGAGAGGTCCAAGGACAGAACCTTACAGGACCCTGATGGAAAAAGAAGGGAGAAGGAGGAAGAATTGTAAGTGACACTGAAGGTGCAGTGGGATAGGTAAGATGAGAACCAAGAATACAGTCACGGAAATCAAATGAAAGGAGTTTTTTTAGGAGGAGGGGTGGTCAACTGTGTCAAAAGCAGCAGAAATGTTCAAGAGTAAGAGCAAAGAATAGTGACCATTGGTTTTAGCTTGCAGGGCACCCATTAAAAAAGGATGAGGGGAGAGGTACACAGAATTTTGGGAGACACAGGTTGGGTGGGATAGGTAAGATGTGAATGAACAAATAGTAAAGGCAAAGAGACCAAAATAATGTTTGTTTTTTTGAGGAGGAGGAGCAGGTGGTCAGCTATATCAAAGGCACCAGAGAGGTCCAAAAGTACAGAATAGTGACAATTGGTTTTAGCTGCTAGTAAATTGTTTTTTTTTTTACCTTTATGAATAACAATATATAAGCCTTTAAAGTGAAATATTTCTTGAGCAATGAGGGAAAAAAGTGAAAGTATTATTGTGGCATAGATAGATTTATATCTTAAAGTGGATTTTTTTTAATGTCACAATGTAGAGTATAAGATTTCCTATCATCTTGCCACACCGAGTTAATCCAGCTCTGAGCAATCCTCTTTTATAGTTCAGTGAAAATGAACAGACTTCCAGATAAAAACCTGTCTAAATAAAAAGTCCTTTCCTCCTTCCTTGCTTTGAGTGACAGGTTATTTACATATCTAGCTTAGACATGTTTATCATATGTTATGTTATGTTTATCATAAAATGTGGTGATCCACAGTTCATTGTAAATTACCAGGATGTGTTATGTGGGGGGTGGATTTCTCACTTTTTATACTGTGGATCACCTCATATTAAAGCAAGGAGGGAGGAAAGGACTTTTTATTTAGACAGGTTTTTATCTACATTGTGACATTAAAAAAAAAAAAAAAACATTTGGGTTTACATCCACTTTAAGCTTAAACAGCATCATGTGCCTGTCAATTAAAATCTTATAGGAAGCAACACATCAGATGTAATGAACTCAACATCATGTTGTAGTTGTAATTGGCACATACGGTAATTGCAGCTAGTGGACAAGTGGGAGGTGCTTATCCCCTACTGGCACTCGATAAATCCCAACCAAAATAATTCTCAATCCTCTCCAATGGTTCGTCCAAAAATAGCGCCTTCCTCCAATAATTACTATAATCACAATAATGTTGGAGTATTCTCATTAAAAATAAAAATAAAGACATTTGGTAATCTATCACCTCATAAATTAGCAAGTGGAAGACATTTCTCCAACTTTATGGATTTCTGCCACCAACATCAAGATCATAAATGAAACGTGGCCAACAAACTGTTTCAAGTATAAATAGATGAAATATGAACATCTAATATCTAAACCACTTTGAGCTAGAACCAGTTGCCCGGGTGATTCCCTTGGCTGCTACTAAGGAAATAAGCCAGAAATGTGTTACCGAAAATAGGATGTCATTATAAAACACTGATGTCACATTCTAATGCCGCGTACACACGATCATTTTTTGTGATGAAAAAAACGACGTTTTCTGTGAAGTAAAAAATGACGTTTTTGAAACGTCACTTTTCAAAGACGATGTTGCCTACACACCATCGTTTTTTTCACAAAAAGCGAGGTTACGTTCACCACTCTTTTCCATTGAAGCTTGCTTCATAACTAGCTTCTGGGCATGCGCGGGTTGAAAAACGTCGTTTTAAACTACGTTTTTGCTACACACGGTGACTTTTTGTGAAACAAAAAACGACGTTTTGAAAAACGACACAAAAAATTCAAGCATGTTGGAATTTTTTTTTGGTCGTTTTTTGGAAGACAAAAAATGACGTTTTGCCCACACACGATCAATTTAAATGACGTTTTAAAAAACAACGTTTTTTTTCATCACAAAAAACGACCGTGTGTACGCGGCGTAAGGCCAAAAATTCTAATTTGTTGCTATTCACAGAAAGTTTCACTATCTGCCAATTAGTGTTAAAGATGATTAACAGTTAGGCCACTTTCATACTAGGGCGGTGGGTGCGTTGTATTTTTAGCGGTATAGCCGCGGTGCTCATTTATTTCAATGAGCAGAAGTGGTGGAGGAGCGGTAAGATGCTGCTAGCAGGACTTTTTTTACGATCCTGCTAGCGCACTGATCCAGTGTGATAGCCCTCTTTCAGGGCGCTTTGCAGGTGCTATTTTTAACATTATAGCGCCTGCAAAGCAACTCAGTGTGAAAGGGGTCTTAGTGTCACAATTATCACCTTATTATTTGCCACGGGCCAGCCTGATACAGATCCCACCCTTGATTTCAGAATGCAGAATGGGCCTTACTTGTCGAGGGTTTCTAAAATTCTGTTTGAAGTTCATTGCACCTGAAATTAGCAATGAACCCTGCTGAAGTCTATGGTAGATGTTTTCTTTTGGTAAGTTCTGGTCATTTATAGGGCTAATAAGCAAATTGCTGTCAACAGACAAAACAATCTGTGTAGTGCCATGGGGAACATGTACCAAAAAAATTAAAAACACACAGTGGGGAGAGGGTCTTGTCATACAGTTTCAAGGGCAACATTAAAAACACAGAGATCCTAAAAAGACATGATAGGAGATGCTTTAAAGCTACATGTGGTATTATGGCACACTATGATTTTCATTGACAATCTCTGACAGTATGGTGGTAGTGCATATTTGACTGTGGAATTGATTCTTTACATTTGCAATCAGCTTGGCTTACATGCAGCAGTACTTCAGTCTAAACAATTGCAGTTTGAACAAAGCAATTAAAAAAATGGTGTGGAACACCATTTAAATTTTCAAACACACCCTCATCCAACCTGTATGGCCAGCAAAGGGAGGGCAGTGAGCATGCAGGCCAGTCCTTGAAAAGCACCATGTCCTTGTATTGGGGGAATAAGGACATTTTCCCCACCTTCAGTGTCCCAAAAAGGAGGTGCAGAGCCCCCATATTTCATCAATGACACCATCTGGGATTTCTAGCTATCTATTTACATTAGAACAGTGAGAGATTGTCATGTAGCAATGGGAGTGTGTGCTAAAAACATTGGCAGGTGTTATATCAGTGTGATTTACAAGGAATGCATTACTGGATGCCATGATTTATGTCGAGCACATCACTAGACATTGTGATTGACCTAAATGTTGATGTTTTACTGCAAGAATTAAGTTACTGTAGAGGATATACAGTACAACACTGTAAAATTGGCCAGCAGTTCACTACAAGAACTAGGAGACTGCAGATAACACAGCAGTGTAAATCTATCCAGAAGCAGGATCATTTTTAATAGAAATGTTCGGCATTAATTTACAAGAGACAAAGGGGTTGATTTACTAAAGATGAATAGACTGTTCACTTTGCAGGGGATTTTTTGTGGTGAAATTTCACTTCACCAGAAAGCGATAGGAATTCCCACATTTTAACTGGTCAAATAGACAGGAGGTTGGGGGGGAACCTTTTAATAGGTAAACCTATTTTGGTGACAACTAGACATTTTTTTTATTTAGTTTTGTTTTTTCGTTTTCGTTTGGAAAATAAATTTATTTAGTTACTCCCGAAAATCGTTTTGATTTATTTCGGTTTTCGTTGGGGAATAGCTTTCGTCCGAAAATCAAATAATACTTGGTTTCTGTTCAAATGGTTAAAAGAATATTCGACGGAACGTTGAATCTTTATGTCGAATCGTACATTTCCGTTCGAACATTCCGCCTACAAGAATTCTAATGTTGTATGACTAGTAATAATGTTGAATCTATTCTCTATAATGTCGAATCTATTTTCTCATAGATCGAAATCTATTCTCTGTAATGTCGAATCTATTATTTCTATAGTGTCGAATCTTTTCTCTATAATGTCGAATCTTTTCCCTATAATGTCGAATCTCTCTATATCGAATTTTTACCGTAACGAAAACGAAAATAAAGCATTTTTTATGTCGGATCTTTTGGTTTTCGTTTCTTGCACTTTCGTTATCGTTTGTTAAGACAATAATGAAAAAAACAGATTTTTGGACTAAAATGCATTCTAACGAAAACTAATGCACATGTCTAGTGACAACTAAAAGGGCATATCCCCTAACAGATGTCTCCTCTTACTGCTGGAACTGTTTGACAGGAACAGAAGGGTACAAGAGACAAAAAAAGGTCCTATGCCCATGGAGCTTAATCATGGGAATTTCCCTGCATAGGAAATTGTTTGTCTGGTGTATCATTGAAGCTGAGAGGAGCTCATGGGCGTCCACTCCATAGGGCAAGGGGGGTCAATTGCCCCCCCCCCCCCCGGAAGTCAGAGTGGACTGCACTACACACACCATATCTTATTAAAAATTATTATTTTTAATAATGTGGAATACTTTCTATGTAGAACCTGAAAAGTCCCAGTATATTCCTGACATTGTTATGAGTATAAAGAGACATACAAAATACAGCCCACCTCCAGGAAAGGGAAAATTCCACCCTTGCACTGCTGGGGGGGAATTACCACTTGTACTTCTATGTTTCCATGTTCCAGCCAGCCGCACTGCTCCCCTCCTCAACCCAAAGCCTCAGCATCATTGCATACCATACAGGAACATTAAACCTGTATGGTACAATGAGGATGATGGAGTGCTGCCACAGCCTGTCACAACTTTCACAGAAGCTGCAGGGGACCAGTCACAGAGATTGAGGGAATCAGCAAAAGTTCGGTACATAGAGAGTATATTTGTTTCAATTTACCAAGTTTATTATGCCCAAGAGAAAGGAACTGGAGAATTAACACTTAGTCTCTTTCTATTTTTCAAAAGTGAGCTATCAGAGGTCAGTTTAGTCCCCTGATATTTCACCAAAGCCCCCCAACAAGACTGTTAAAAAATGTAAAAATAAATACATTTGTAAAAAAAAAAAAAAAAACTGACTGACACCGTCCACTGCCCTTCTAACACCGCCCACTGCCTACTGACACCATCCATCCTATTTGGCTGCTAGGGGAGGGGGGTTAAATGTGACTGTGTATTGCCGCTGCCGAAGCGCCCCCCCCTGAAAATATTTCAGCGGACGCCAATGGATGAGCTCTGCCCTTGTCAGCACTTGCAGTGGTGTACTACAGAGGAGAACCTGGCTGGGGCATAAGCGGCACCCTCATTTGTTTTCTGGTCACAAGAAGACAAGGGTAATCTCTCTGAAGGGGGGGGGGGGGCAAAAAACAACAACAATCATTAAAGCTTTTAACCATTCACATCTCTATCCAAAGGTTAAAAAAAAGTCTTGGCTTTACATAGTCTTTACTTTTAGTAAAATATTAGCTATTTTGAACCTGCTTGGTGATAGAGATGCAGTTATCCTTTAATGAGGTCTATGTATGATTTAATAAAAGGAATATAAGGGATTACCTCCAGTTTTATTCATTACAAACTTTAATTTGGTGTATTTTACAAAGTGATGCTATTCAGGACTACCCGAATCTGCCACACGTGTTGGTAAACTTACTGAAATGGCTGGAAAGGATTTTTAAATCTGGCGCAGGCCATTTTAAATGGCTAGAGTACCAGAAATGTGTCATGGGGGATTTATTAATTTCCCTTGATTGTCTGCTGTCAAGAGCTATACAGTCTTATTCAGTGAAGAGTTGTATCCTGAAAGGCTAATCTTATGTGAAGTATCCTTAACAACCACACAGAATTCCTACTGTACTGGTCTGATTACAACAAACTAGATACTAAATGCCATAGGTTACTGCATATATAATGTAGCACTTAAGAATATGAACTTACTATTAAATAAGACTGACAAAATTAGATATATACCCATGGAGAAAAATACATATATATATATATTGATATAAATCTATATATCTATAAGGCCGCGTACACACGATTGGTCAAAACAGATGAAAACAGACTGAAGGTCTGAAGGTCCATTTCATCGGTCCAAACCGATCATGTGTGGGCCCCATCGGTCAGTTATCCTTCGGTCAAAAAAAAAAGAACTTGCTTTAAAATTTAACCGATGGACGCATAACCGATAGGTCAAAACCGATCGTTAGTATGCAAAAGCATCGGTTAAAAAGCCGGGCATGCTCAGAATCAAGTCGACGCATGCTTGGAAGCATTGAGCTTCATTTTTTTCAGCACGTCGTTGTGTTTTACGTCACCGCGTTCTGATATGATCGTTTTTTTTTTTAACCGATGGTGTGTAGGCACATCAGACCATCAGTCAGCTTCATCGGTTAACCAATGAGAACGGTCCTTCGGACCGTTCTCATCGGATGGACTGATCGTGTGTACGCGGCCTTAGAGCTGCACGATTAATTGTTAAAAAATGGTGATCTCGATTCAACCCCCCCTCACGATCTTAATTCGGCATTTCCTTGATTCTATGTACCAAGTGCAGAGTTGTTCTTTGCTCAGTGCTGTCAAAAAAAAAGCCGGCAAATATTTATCAACAATCCTTAGTGCTGGGAGATAACTATAAACAAAGTATAATTGCATTCTTTTATATCACAAGTGTCAAACACAAGGCCGCAGGCCGAATCCGGCCCTCCAGGCCATTTCATGTGGCCCTCACACCTCTCCTGCAGCTGCAGGAGAGCTCCAACCCTCCTCTGGTCCTCCTCCAGATTCCTACTTTCTGCTTTGTCAACCAATGAATCCAGCTTCTTTCCAGCAGCAGCATAAAGAGCAGCATAAGGAAAGGGGGTGCACTGTGATGTAAGGGAGAGTAATGCCCTGTGCACACGATCAGTTCATCTGATGAAAACGGTCTGATGGATTTTTTCATCAGATATCCGATGAAGCTGACTTATGATCAGTCGTGCCTATACACCATCAGTTAACAAAATGTTTGTGTGAGAACGCGGTGATGTAAAACACAACGATGTGCTAAGAAAAATTAAGTTCAATGCTTCCGAGCATGCGTGGATTTGATTCTGAGCATGGGTGGATTTTTAACCGATGGACATACCCACAAACGATCGTTTTTTTCTATAGGTTTCTTAACCATCAGATCATTTTAAAACAAGTTCCTAGTTTTTTGACTGATGGATAAAAAAACGATGGGGCCCACACGCGATCGGTTTGTCTGATGAAAACGGTCCATCAGACTGTTTTCATCAGACAAACTGATCGTGTGTACGCGGCATAAGAGGCTCAACTTCTAAAGGTGGGGTGGCTCTTGACATCTAATGTAAAGGGGAGGGGGTGCACTGGACATCTAATCTTACAGATACAACCGGCCCTTTTGAGGACAATCATAATGCTGATGCGACCCACAATGAAATTGAGTTTGACATAAAATTCAATAGGGAGACCATCCGATCCTGGTGACTTCCCCAATGAAAAGGAACCGATGACAGAAAGGACCTCCACCGATGTTATAGGACGCACAAGCATCTCTCTCAAATTATCAGTTAGCAATGCCAACGCGACTGAGTCCAGCAGCTCCGCTAACGTAGTTGGCAGAAAACTAGAAGGCAACTGAGATGTATATAATGTCTGATAGAATTGTCGAAAGGTTTCTAAGATTTTGGGGTGTGTACGAACCGTATCTCAGACATTTATCTGGTGTGAACTAGCACTAAGGCCTCGTACACACGAGTAAATAGATTTGTTCAAATCTGTCTGTCCGACAGATTTGAACAAATCTGTCTGCTGGGATTTTGGTTTGCTCGCGTGTACACACGAGCAAACCAAAATCCCCGCTAGCAGACAGCGCGCTGACGTGTCGGTGACGTGGCGGTGACGTTGACGCCGCCACGTCACCGCACCAGGATGTAAAACACTTCCGCGCATGCGTCGAAACCATTCGGCGCGTGTGCGAGAAGACATATCTGCTGGTTAGCATACTAACCAGCAGACATGTCGGGTGGACGGGTTCCCAGCTGACAGATTTCAAAGCATGCTTTGAAATCTGTCGGGTGGCCAAATCCGTCTGTTAGCCCGTACACACGATCGAATCTGTCTGCTGAAACAGTCTAGCAGACCGTTTCCAGCAGACAGATTTGATCGTGTGTACAAGGCCTTAAAGATTTTCCTTTAGCATCTGGTGAAAATTGTTAAATTTTTTGTTTACATCAATTTATTTTCCAGTAGGTCATAGGACAAATCAAAGGGTGAATATATCCACCAGGCATACAGACAGCAATTAAAAAAAAACTTTAAAGGGCTTTTTTTAACCCTTGACTATTAAAAATGTTTTGTCTATACATACAGTTTTAAGATGATGCTTGTATGAACTAGCAATCTATTAAGTACCTTTTCTAGCAGATTTGCCTTGGTCCTAAATTGAGGACGACCTGGCTTTAGAACAATAACCATCTTTGGTCTGACCCTTCCAACCTTCCCCATTTTGCTATTTTTTTGGGGAGGCTGCCTATCAAAGTGATGAGCCAATAGCAAATCAGGGGGAGTTGGAAGAGGTGGACAGCAAGAAACAAGTGCCTTTTTAGGGGCATGGGTCAAACTACCAAATATGGTGACGGGGTGCAGACACCTTCAAGTGTCATCTTAAGCTATTTAAAATGCCTTCAGGTCCCCTTTAAGGCATTTAAGTTTTAAAACTAATCTCAAAATCAACTGCTGTTAGTAATAATTATTTCTGCTGCACTTAATTAAAGACCGTATTCTAAACATATGTGGTTATTTATTTTTATTTTTTTTCTTATGAAAAGGCAAATTAAGTTTAAAGGGGGGAAGAAAGTTATTTAAAATACTTACAGATGTTAACATTTTCTAAAAACAATTCATCAATCACTAAGCAAGCAGAATTGCAATGTTTTTTACAAGTCTCCATTTTTTAGCTATACCACACTATGAATATACCCTTTATTCAGGATAGTACATGAATTAGGAACACATTGATCTCTTGGTCAATACTAGTATAAATAATGAATAAAATCAATGGGCCAGATCCACAAAGGAATTACGCCGGTGTATCTACAGATACACCGGCGTGATTCGAATTTCCCACCGGCGTGTCATTGTTTTCTATCCAGAAAACAAGATACGCCGGACTTACGCTAAGATACGACTTGCATACGTTTCTTACACCGTCGTATCTTGGATGCATATTTACGCTGGACGCTAGGGGCGCATCCGTGTTAAATATGCAAATGAGGTAGATACGGCGATCCACGAACGTACGTACGCCCGGCGCAGTGTGTTTATGTCGTTTGCGTATGCGTCTGTACGGCGTAAAGATAAAGCTGCTATAGTGAGGCGCAGCCAATGTTAAGTATGGACGTCGGGACCGCGTCGTATTGGACGTCGTTTACGTCATTTGCGTAACTCGTTCGCGAATAGGGAATTGCGTATATTATGTACACGTCGTTTTCATTGACTATTTTCGACATGATTTCACGCATGCGCACTAGGGTACGTCCACGGCCGGCGCATGCGCAGTGTAAAAAAAGCGTTGTTTGCGTCGGTTCATTCATAATTATAATAAACCTCGCCCCCCACTAGTTAATTTGAATTACACCCGCGTACGCCGGCCCATTTACGCTACGCCACCGTAAGCTACAGCGGAATTTTATTGAGGATTCGTAATACGCCGCTGTGGCTTACAGCGGCGTAGTGTAAATGGGATACGCCGCACGGGCGTCCCATCTTTGTGGATCTGGCCCAATGTCTTAAGAGATAATACATTGTTAGTTATTATTAATTATATTGTTATTAACCACTTAAGGACCGCCTACTGCACATTTACGTCGGCAGAATGGCACGGCTGGGCACATCAACGTATATATACGTTGGTTTTAGTACCCAGCCGTGGGTCGCGGGCGCGCGCCCGCGACCCGGTCCGAACCTCCAGGACCGGGACCGCGGGATTCGCGGACCCGATCGCCGCTGCAGTGCGGCGATCCGTCCCTGGAGCGGAAGAACGGGGAGAGCCGTGTGTACACACGGCTTCCCCGTGCTTCTCTGTGGCCGGAGCATCGATCGCGTCATCCCTGTAATAGGGGGACGCGATCGATGACGTCACACCTACAGCCACACCCCCCTACAGTTGTAAACACACACATTAGGGCACACATTCCCTACAGCGCCACCTGTGGTTAACTCCCAAACTGCAACTGTCATTTCCACAGTAAACAATGCAATTTAAATGCATTTTTTGCTGTGAAAAAGACAATTGTCCCAAAAATGTGTCAAAATTGTCCGAAGTGTCCGCCATATTGTCGCAGTCACGAAAAAAATCGCTGATCGCCGCTATTAGTAGTAAAAAAAAAAAAATTAATAAAAATGCAATAAAACTATCCCTTATTTTGTAAACGCTATAAATTTTGCGAAAACCAACCGATAAACGCTTATTGCAATTTTTTTTACCAAAAATATGTAGAAGAATACGTATCGGCCTAAACTGAGGAAAAAAAATGTTTTTTTATATATTTTTGGGGGATATTTATTATAGCAAAAAGTAAAAAATATTGCATTTTTTTTTAAATTGTCGCTCTATTTTTGTTTATAGCGCAAAAAATAAAAACCGCAGAGGTGATCAAATACCACCAAAAGAAAGCTCTATTTGTGGGAAAAAAAGGACGCAAATTTTGTTTGGGAGCCACGTCGCACGACCGCGCAATTGTCTGTTAAAGCGACGCAGTGCCGAATCGCAAAAACCCCTTGGGTCATTTGCCAGCGTATTGGTCCGGGTCTTAAGTGGTTAATGCCTATGCTTACTAAGTATCAGAACAATATAATTCAATAATTGCAATCATCATTAAATAAAACAAGCCTATTAAAAAAATAATAATATGCCACCTATTTTTAAGTGGGACTCAGCATGATATATTACATTCTAAAGCAATAACCTGCAATAAAGCAGAACAATTAACATTCTATTACCGTTTAAAAGCTGAATTTCACACTGATACAGTATAAAAACACAAATGAATACAGTTATGTAACAAATCATATTTATTTTTAATGCAACTGGCATAAGTACCTGACTTGATATCAGCTTCTTGTATTTTCCTGCATACTGGAACTGAGACAAAGAGGGAGCGACAGCACTATGGTACAATCTGTTGCACTGCAGGTGTTAACTATACAAATCCTGAAAGGGCTGGTTCACACCACAATCTCTGCATTTCAGATGTGTTTCTGCATTTGCATTTTTGATGCGTTCCGATGCATGTTTGGTGTGTTTTTTTTCAAGATGCATTTAATGCAGAAACAATGTAGCATGTTCTAATTTTGTTGAACTGTCTGCACTAGTTTGAACAAGGGCCATTGGAATACATGGAAAACACTGTGCATCAATCTGTTGCAGATTAAAAACACACTGGAGTTCATCTGATATGAACCAACCCTTATTAGGCCCATTTCACACTAAGGCGGTGGGTGTGTCAGCGGTAAAGCGATGTGCTTTACCATCAATTTTGCGGGCCTATTCGTTTAAACCCCCACTAGCGGCTGAAAAGGGTTAAAACCACCCGCAAAGCGCCTCTGCTGGCGGTATAGCGTCGGTGCCCATTCATTTCTTTTTTGTTTACAAGTGCCCATTCATTTTAATGGGCAGGAGAAGTGGAGGAGCGGTATACACACCACTCCTTCACTGCTCCAAAGATGCTGCTAGCAGGACTTTTTTTAGTGTCCTGCCAGCGCACTGCTCCAGTGTGAGGAGAGGCTCTTTCAGGTCGCTTTGCAGGCGCTATTTTTAACGTTATAGGACCTGCAAAGCGCCTCAGTGTGAAAGGGGTCTTAAGCAGGACATAATAGAATTATAAACTCATCATTTTACTAGTTCCTCCTTCACTGTCCTTTCACAGTCTGGGAGGAAGGAGGCAACCTATTGGAACGAAAAACTGGAGTACAAAAAAAGTTTACCAATGTGGCTCTGCTGTCTAATAAATAAACCTGGTTAACCACTTAAGACCCGGACCAATACGCTGGTAAATGACCCAAGGTGTTTTTGCGATTCGGCACTGCATCGCTTTAACAGACAATTGCGCGGTCGTGCGACGTGGCTCCCAAACAAAATTTGCGTCCTTTTCTTCCCACAAATAGAGCTTTCTTTTGGTGGTATTTGATCACCTCTGCGATTTTTATTTTTTGCGCTATATACAAAAATAGAGCGACATTTTTGAAAAAAAAAACCACTATTTTTTACTTTTTGTTAAAAAAAAATCAAATAAACGAAATTTTAGTCAAACATTTAGGCCAAAATTTATTTAGCCACATGTCTTTAGTAAAAAAAAAATCGCGATTAAAAAAAAATAGCTACCTAGCGGGAACAGCGACACTAATACAGCGATCAGAAAAATGATCGCTTAGTGACGCTGGCAATAGGGAGTGAAAGGGTTAACTAGGGCGGTGATCAGGGGGTTAAAACTTTATTAGGGGGGGTGGGGGGGCTATTCTGAACCTAACACTAACTGTTTTTTCACTGCCTGTCACACTGACACTAAATGCAGTGATTAGATCACTGCATTCAGTGACACTGTGACAGGGGGGGTGGGGGGGCAGATCGCAAGGGGTTAAGTATGCCTATGTGTGTGTATGTCAGTGTAGTGTTGGTGCAGGACTTACTGTGAGGTGTTTCTCCCATCGCAGCGGTTGGAAATACCGCTGCGATGGGAGATTACATCACTTCCCCCTTCCTGTGTTTACACAGGAGGAGGAAGTGACACAAAGGGGGAGCGCGCGCATTGGCTGGGAACGATCGCGGGGGGGCGGGTAAACACTGACATCCGCCCGCTCGTCCCGGATCGCTCCCGGAGCCAGGGGGACCCCCGCACGCCGCGGAGGGGGTCCCGATGGGACCCCCGAACCGCACTCAGGCGGGGACGTAAATTTACGCCCTTGTGCCTGTACGAGCCATGTTGTGGCCGTATATGTGCGTGCGGGGGTCCTTAAGTGGTTAAAGAAAATGCAAAAAAATAAAAAATTTAATTTTCTAAACTTAAACTTCAGTAATTATTCAGTAATCCTGACACATGTAGTCAGTAATGGAAGGGAAAATTAAACATGGTTGGCATAGATTTACCTCTGCCGCATTGTTTAAATGCCCATTAAAATAAAGTTCAGATTAAAAGGTTTTTTTCAGCTAATGGTAACGTGAGTCTAAACATCAAAGATGCTTTCAACAAAATGTTATCCCAGGTATCAATGGTCTGCAGCACTGGGTCTGAAGTCACAATAATGTGTACAGCATTCAGCAATATGCATAGGAGGACCAGTGGCTCTGTGGAACTCCACCTGGTGGCTGTTCTAGAAACAACACCCAGCTTGCTGCACAGAATTTTCTTCATCTTATCACTGAAGTCTGTAGCTTTGATTACTAGTGAGACCGATTGCCAAAAAGAGGCAGGTAATTAAATGTATAACTGATACCTGCCTTTTATTTCAACGGGTAACCAAATCATTAGTGAATGTCAAATTCCAGAGCTAGCAAAGATTTTTGGCTATATCTGACATGTACAGCTGTGGCCAAAAGTTTTGAGAATGGCACAAATATAATATTTTCACAAAGTCTGCTCCTTCAGTGTTTTTGGATATTTTTGTTAGATGTTACTATAATATACTGAAGTATAATTCCAAGCTTTCCAGAAGTGTCAAAGGCTTTTATTGACAATGATATTAAGTTTGTGCAATGAGTCAACATTTTCAGAGTTGACCCTTCTTTTTCAAGACCTCTGTCATTCACCCTGGCATGCTGGCAATCAACTTGTGGGCCACATCCTGACTGATGGCAGCCCATTCTTGCAGAATCAATGCTTGAAGTTTGTCAGAATTTGTGTTGTTTTTTTGTTCACCTGCCTCTTAGGCCTCGTACACACGAGGGGATATGTCCGCTGAAAACGGTCCGATGGACCGTTTCAGCAGACATCTCCGCTCGTGTGTATGGGCTAGCGGACAGATTTCTCCACCCGACAGATTTCAAAGCATGCTTTGAAATCTATCCGGTGGAATCTGTCCGCCCGACATGTCTGCTGGTTAGTACACTTACCAGCAGACATGTCGTCCCCCTCCACCGCCGCGCCGCCGCCGAATGGATTCGGCGCATGCGCAGAAGTGTTTAACTTCCTGGTGCGGTGACGTGGCGGCGACGTGGCGGCGCTAACGTCACCGCCGCGTCACCGCCACGTCACCGCGCCGTCCGCGGACCGTTTTCATCGGATATGTCCGATCGTGTGTACGAGGCCTTAAGGATTGACCACAAGTTCTCAATGGGATTAAAGTCTAGAGAGTTTCCTGGCCATGGACCCAAAATTTGATGTTTTGTTCCCTAAGTCACTTAGTTATCTCCTTATCCTTATGGCAAGGTGCTCCATCATGCTGGAAAAGGCATTGTTCCTCACCAGACTGTTCTTGGATGGTTGGGAGAAGTTTCTCTCGGAGGAAGTTTTTGTCCCATTCTTTATTCATGGCTGTGTTCTTGGGAAAATCTGTGAGTGAGCTCACTCCCTTGGCTGAGAAGCAACCTCACACATGAATGGTCTCAGAATGCTTTACTGTTGGCATGACATATGACTGGTGGTAGTGCTCACCTTTTCTTCTCCGGACAAGGGTTTTTCCAGATGCTCCAAACAATTGGAAAGGGATTTATCAGAGAAAATTACTTTACCCCAGTCCTCGGCAGTCCAATCCCTGAACCTTTTTCAGAATATCAGTCTGTCCCTGATGTTTTTCCTGGAGAGAAGTTGCTTCTTTGCTGCCCTTCTTGAAACCAGGCCATCCTCCAAAAGTCTTTGCCTCACTGTGCAAGCAGATGCACTCACACCTGCCTGCTGCCATTCCTGAGCAAGCTCTGCATTGGTGGTGCCCTGACCCCGCAGCTGAATCACAGTGGAGATGGTCTTGGCACTTGCTGGACTTTCTTAGGCGCCCTGAATCCTTCTTCACAAATGCAGTGGAAAGTTTTTTTTTTTATGGGATTAAGTTCATTTTAATGGCAAAGAGGGACTTTGCAATTAATTGCAATTCATCTGATCACACTTCATAATATTCTGGAGTATATGTAAATTGCTATCATAAACACTGAAGCAGCGGACTTTGTGAAAATTAATATTTGTGTCATTCTCAAAACTTTTGGCCACAACTGTAGTTATATCTGTTCAGAATTTAGAATTCAGATTTCTTTTATTGGATAATTAATAATTGGAGCATTATTACAGATATTTGCATGTTGTGATCCCTCTAGCCTGCTATCAGTTATATGTACAGGGCCGATCCGCCCTATAGGCTCACTATGCAAGCCGCTTAGGGCCCCGCCAAGCTGCAGAGGGCCCCTCAAACTACTAGAGGCCCCACCCAGAAGTCATTTTTGGCCCCTCACCCGGCTTCTCAACTCGCTGGCTGCATGGAAGAAGAGGTAAGAAGTTAGCACCCCCCGCTTCTCACCTTAATGTAAGATGTAATTTCCCGACAGCCTTTCTCCCCCCACTTCTCAATTTTAATGTGACATGTTATTTTCGGCAGCCCCCCCGCTTCTCAACTTTAATGTGACATGTCATTTTGCTTAGGGCCCCAAAGAGGTCAGGATCGGCACTGTATATGTAGTAATATTGCTACAATTGCAGAAACTTATTGTAGCACACTAAACTAATTGTGTTGCATTGCCATTCATGTTGAATGGCACCCCAACACACATGTGTTTTAATTTTCCAGCATACAGAAACTGTGCGCTGAATTGAAAAATAAATTAAAGCTATTTTACCACAGCAAATGTTAACACAAAGTATGGAGTCTCTGACCTTATGATATATGACAGTGTGTGTACAACATACTGTACACACCCTCTGTCTATAACTCAGGCTCCCTGTGCTATGAGTAGTATAATTATATTAAAAGAGGCACAATAAATTGGAAATAAAAATAGGAAATAAAATTAGATTTCCATGGTGGCTAGCAAAGCAACTTGTTTAATGACTTACCTGTTTAATGACCACTCAGACTTATGACCAGATCTCCCACCCTAACGACCCGCTATACATCATTGTATTGAACAGTACAGTACAGAATTTGTGTTTCTGTTCTGCATTTTTGCAAATTAAAACAACATTAATAAGCTGAGGTTTTGTGTTTAGACCTTTTTTTCTCAATACAATACAGTACAGTAATCAAGAATGCTTAAAATATTGATTACTTGTGGCTCCTTGTTTAACGACCAATTTGCTTAACGACCTGGTCCTTGAAATGGAACCCGGTTATTAAGTGTATAGCTAAACAAAAAATTCCCATCCCTTGAAACACTTTATTGTAAAGTATGTTGCATGTGATGCTCAAATCTTTATTAAACTAGCTGAAAGTACATGAGAGATAAAATGCGGGCCTATGATTTGCACATGCAATTTTTAAGCAGATTGATTGTTCTAATCATCGCTGCTGGGGGTGAACTGAAGATTGGTCAGAAACATATTACCTAACTTTTAAAAAGTGAAATACTTTTATGATGGACCTTTGTAGAATATATTTTTAAATCTTTCTAGTATGATAATTGGTCAAGCTGTTATTATTCTGATGGTGTCTAAAAAGCTGTATGAAAGTGTTTTTTAAATATATACAATTGAATACATAAGAAATACTTTATTAATAGGTAATTTTCTCCTAAAAGTTTTCTAATGAACGATCAGCTAGTAGTGGTTAATCATGTTAAACTGCACTTGTAACAAGTTCTGTAGTAGTAAGGGGTTAGTTCACCTTTCAAATAAACATTATATGGGCCCAAGTACTGTAGATTCTAATTTGTTATGCTATTGAGTTAAAATTGTCTTCATTCCCACAGCCTACAGTACCTTCAGCTTTCACAATGTCCAGTCATAAAAGTTGCCACCAAAAGAACTGCCACCGCTCTAGAATTAAACAAGGATGGGCTGAATGCTGAGGCTCCCAGTATGCATTGAGCACCATTACCTCCTACCTAGTAAGTGGGCACTATGCTCCCTCTCCCGTAGTTACAGCAGTGCTGAGGTCACAGGAGGAGGATTCACTAAACATAAGGAGTGGGAAGCACACATCCAATCGTCTTTTGCAGAATTGGAGGAAGTGACAGAACCAGCCAGAACAGGGGCTTTTGAAGGGGACTGCGGGTGGCCTCTTGCCTATGGACTATGAGCCCTGGCTTTTAAGGGAACACTACTCTTTGGGAGTTGTATGCCTGGGGGACCGTTGGGGTTGTCTTGTTTCTGATTCAAGTCAATGTCTCCCCAAAACACACAGACTCTGGGAATATAGACCCAGGATCCATATTTAGGGCCTAGATGTCCATTACCAGCAATGACTCGTTTAGACTGTGAGACTCAGAGCAGATGTTAAAATAATCAGCTCAAGCAACCTGATGCTGGGGGTCTCTTGCTATAGTCCAGTGTTTCTCAATTCCAGTCCTCACGCCCCCCCAACAGGTCAGGTTTTCAGGATTTCCATTATTTTGCACAGGTGATTTGATCAGTTTCACTGCCTTCGTAATTCCCACAGCCTTTTCATCTGAGGGAAATCCTGAAAACATGACCTGTTGGGGGGGCATGAGGACTGGAATTGAGAAACACTGCTATAGTCTGTTTATTAAGGTATAATGTGTTTTTATTTTAAGTATGTCTCTCCTGTTGTTAATTGTTAATTGGGTCTGTTAATTGTGTCACCTGTTGTTTCTGTCTGTCTGCTCATCAATGTGTTTATACTTATTAGTTTTTCCCGGTTTGTTTATATATGGGTATTGCGTGATTTTACTTTCCCTTGCATTTTCCCTTAACCAACATGGCGCGCGTGTGGCCGTTTGAGACTCACATTCAGGTCAATCCCGCCCCCATTACGTTTATATGCAGTGAAGCAGAACGTTTTCCTCATCCCGTGTTCAAGTCCCATTAGTGACAAAACGTTGGGAGGCGGCGTTCTGACGTCACCGCATCACGTGTACAGGACCCGAAAGAGACGGGCACACGTTCTGCTAGCTGGCCGGCTCGTAATTTTTAATGCTGTTTATCACCTTACTAAATGTAAGTGTACATCTGTTTTTACCTTAATAAATTTGTGTTTTGGTTTTACGCTATGTGAGTCTCTCCTGTCTCCATATGCCCACTATTGTGTATTGGTAACCTCTGAGGACTCTCCATGCCATCGAGGATATCCGCGATTTAGGTGGATTGATGTTGATTTGTTCCCTGCATTATCTGATTTCTTGTTGGGATCAGAGGCTCTGGTAAGGGTCAGTGTTTTGCGTTGGTGGAGGTTCTTTGTCTTGTTTCAGCCATCACATTGTCTTGTCAAGCAATCACATATGAGGAATCACCATGTTCATATTGTATGCTCTGGACTTTTTTCAGTCATCCCTTTGCCCCATTTGTATGAGACATCACCAGTGGTCTACTTTGAGCAAGTGCTTGGACTTTCATATGTTTCACACACTTTTCACTATTTGGGTGGTTTATATTTCTCACCATTTAGGTACATTTATCCCATTTATGTTTCTGATGAGACATAATCACTCATTTACTCAGCGCGACTCCCTTTTCTGTATTATGTATTTTTATGTTGTATAAAATGTTTGAGTTGCAGCGTTCATTCACATTTTTTTGTATGGTATGCGCATTATTTCCACTTTTCTCCGATAATGTGATCAGGCTCACCTGATCTGGTGTGGTATATAAATTCTGTGTGAGTTTTAAAAAAACAGTTTGCATGTACAAACAATTGTCAGCTAGTCTTGTATACTCAACTATAATATCTGGTTCCTACTGTATGGCCAGACTGGAGAAAGCTGTATACTGACTGAAGCACAGAAGCTGGGTGCAGGACGGTACTGTCACAGAGGAAGTGTTGTTTGATCCCCGAGCAGTGACCTACAGTCCCTGATCATGTTGCCAAAGCTGGAAATATAGCTCTGTGGGCACATCTTTTGAAAACAGACATATTGGGGGAGAGGTAATAAAACTGGTGCACACAAAATCTGGTGAAGCTCTGCTTACTAACCAGTGAGCTTCTAGGTCTCATTGCCAAAGCTTAATTGAACAAGCTGAAGTTAGAAGCTGATTGGCTACCATACACAGCTGCACCAGATTCTGTATGCACCAGTTTTAGAAAATCTCCCCCATTATATCTGAATGGAGCACACATTTTCAAAAAAGATTATTTTGTATATGTTAATTGAGATATATAGTAGGTTAAATTGCTCCAGAGATTAATTTTTATGTCCCGAAGATGAACACAGTCTTTAAAAAAGTTTTACTAGCCTTGGTTGGGTACCTCAGGCTCGGGTCCTTTGTCTCTAGTCAAAAAATCAATGAAAAGAATTCATGGACAGCCGCACACCAAAATAAACCTAAAAAAGTTAGCCTTTATTGGTGTAAAAAGGATAAAAAGCACTACAAAACACAGCACAGCAAGCAGTGGGGTAAAAAACTAATGCGTTTCACACAAACAATCAGTGCTTAGTGACTAAGCACTGATTGTTTGTGCGAAACGTGTCCATGAAATGCGTCCATTTGTGCGGCTGTCCATGAATTCTTTTCATTGATTTTTTGCCTTGTGCATTGCCAGCACCCACTGTCTTTGAGGAGGACATTGATTGCTTATTGTATTTGCCTGGAGCGGTGGGCTCTTTTTCTTCCTTTGTCTCTAGTAATGGAGAAATTGCTAGGATAGTTCAGAATAGATCATTCCTATGTAGTCCTACAGATGTAGTATTTTCTGGTGACAGTGGACATGCTTTCTGAGAGTGGTATCCCTTGTAATGACAGATTCTGTATCGTGGGAGGTCCAATGTTGGGGGATCAGCCTTCACCCATGCGGCTTGCATATCACTTTTTAGTCTATACTGTTACATACTCCATATCATCTACTATTAGTACTCTGATATAGTGCCCTATTTAAAGCTTGCTCGGCACACCAACTTTTTCTCTTTTTTACAAGTATAGACAATTTGTTGGGTTCTAAGCCGCCCTTGTTTTGAGGCCTCGGGGCTGGGGAGGGGGTGGGAGGGTTAAAGACATAACTCTTCTACTTGCATGTAGCTTTTTTGCGGGTTGTTTGATTTTTTTTTCTTTTTTTTTTTTTTGTAAAAGTGGTGTACACTTTGTGAACAAAAAAAGGTCTGTTTGAAAAAAATATATATATTTTTTCCACTCATCCAATTATTAGTAGAGTCATCGGTTCAAGTGAGTGTCAGGAACTTACCCCAGCATTTATAGCCATACATACTCAGCCACCCTAATACATACATACTCAGCCACCCTAATCCAATTCCTCTGATTTCAAACTTGATTTTGAAATAAAATTTAAGAAAAAGGAACTAACCAATCAGGTACAAGAGTTACGAGAAGTATTTCAGCTATAAACGTGACTTCCTTTCCACAAGCAGATTAGGATGAGTATGTTGTATAAGGCCAACACCATAGGGACCTTTCTTAACATTTCCATCTGGCATGCTCTGAAGCAATAATGACTTACAATCTTTTTTCTCTTACTAGGTTGTGTAAACAGATATGTTGTTACTAAGGACTGCAATTTTCAAAGTGATAAAAAATGGAAACAAATATAAATGTTCTAATGGAATTTCTCTGTATCTCTGTCCAAACGATTACAAATGCAATATTGCTCTAATCACTGTAGACGCACAACAGTGTTTATGTTCTGCTCAGTGGTTACATGGCATAGATTGGAAAAGATGTTCACTCCAAGACAGATCCGAAGACTTAGCATTGCCACAATCTCACTCTTGGGCTGTAAGAAATATTAGTGTAATAGAAAAGACATTAGGAACATATTCATAAACAACAAGGCTCTGGCGTGTGTAGAGCTATTGCAGTTGCATCAGAAAATAAATTGTAATTACATTTATGATGGTGATTAGTAAGACTTTGTTTAATCCTGACCATATGGTTGTTTTTATTTTATTGGTTGATATTAAATTAAGCATATGTAGAGATCAAAGCAGACTGTGCGGTACTTGCAAGAAGATGCAAACATGCCGATACCAAGGATTACGAAAATACAATTGATCTTAGTTTAGTCATGACAATGTCACAGCTGACAACATTCTCTAGAACTCTGCTCTTTCTTTTAATTCTCTAGCAGATTTGTCAGTGAGCAATATCTATATAGCAGCCCTGCTACAAAACAGATCTCCCAGGATACAGACAATGAATAGCAAATGCTGTATATCTTATGGCTTTTTAACTGTATATGTCACTCGAGCCAACTCAAGGGGAAAGGAACTGAGGCAGATGGTATGAAGAAGCAATGTGGGCAAATATAAAAACATCCTAGGTCTGGGGTAGGCAACCCCGGAGGTGTGGAAATCTAAACAATGTGGAAGAAAATAAAGATCACCAGGGTGCAGCATGCTTTTTCTTTTACAGGAAATAACCCAGCAAGGCCCTATTTAAAAGTAAGGAACATTAGGAAGTAAACTTAGAAAAATATACAGAGGTGCATGGGTCAGAAGTGTGTTATGTATAGTGTGCAAGTGTCAGGAGTATGGAACATACAAGGTGCAAGTGTCAGGAATGTGTTATGTACAAAGTACAGGGATCAGGAGTATGCAACATACAAGGTGCATGTGTTAGGAGTGTGTTATGTACAGAGTACAGGGGTTAGGAGTATGTAATATACAGGGTACAGGATCAGGCATGGGTCATGTACAGAGTGCAGGGGTCATGAGTATGTAACATACAGAGTGCAGGTGTCAGAAATGTGTTATGTACAAAGTACAGAGGCCAGGAGTATGTAACATACAGAGTGCAGGTGTCAGGAATGTGATATGTACAGAGTTCAGGGGTCAGGAGTATGTAATATACAGGGTGCAGGAGTCAGGCATGGGTTATGTACCGCGTGCAGGGGTCAGGAGTATGTAACATACAGAGTGCAGGTGTCAGGAATGTGTTATGTACAAAGTGCAAGGGTCAGGAGTATGTAACATACAGAGTGAAGAGGTAAGGAGTGTTTTATGTACAGAGTATATGGGTCCGGAGTATTTTATGTATACAGTGTGCGTGTTATGCACAGAATGCAGAGGTCAGGAGTATGTTATGTAACGCATACAGAGATCAGGAGTGATTACACCCTAGTGCACGGCATCTCCTGTGATTCATTTAATCTCATTTATACATATCACATGAGTGCTATCTATGAGGCATTTTTATTATTATTTTTATTGTTTATTTATACTCAAAGGGGGTACAGGTAATACTTTGCATATCATCCATTGCATGCATACATGGTCCATTTCTCATTAACTCTCAATTTTAACCGAGTATTCACATTTCCCTTTTCATATACAAATTAGACTTTATGGGCCAGATCCACATACATTTTTTTTTTTTTTCTATTGAAAAGCCTGTGGCGTGCAAAACACAACCCAAAAACTTTACCCGGTGCAGGAAAAAATGTGCACACACATAAAGAGTGAAACACAAAAAACTGCGACGGGTGCCATCGTCAATGGTCCTCCGAAGAGGACCCAGCTCTGATCCCCCGGGGGGGTGAGGCTCCTGGCAGGGAAAAGAGTATAGGAGTCCAAGCAGCCGAAACCACTAGGACCCCACTAAGGCCCATGCAGCCGAAACCACATGGCCTAACATCCTCGGAGGGACTGCCAAAACAGAACCCTCCTCGGTGAGGCTCCCCCGAAGGGAGACCCCATGAGAGCAGGTGAACTAAGCCAGAAGGCCATGTCCACCTACTGGAAAAAATTGGGGGAATCTCGCGCCAAAATACAATGGGGGGGGGGGGGGATAATACAAATGTGAACTAAAAGCTGCTCCCTAAATAATACAGAATGCTGGATTATACGTGTGAACAAGTGAAGAAAAAAGGGGCGCTATCTGCTAATATATTGAACGTTAAGTATACAACATATAAGTGAGCAATATAAGTGAAAATCGTGACACAACAATATGAACATATGAATGACAAAAAAGTGAATACAATATTGGTGCAAATAACAATAGACAATTGATGTCTAAACAGAGTCCATCAAAAATTAAGATGTGCAATGATGTGCTGAAAAACTATTGTGATCTTAAAAGGTGCTCTGTGTTAGATCTTCCAAGTATAGTAGTCCACCTACACCAAAATACCACCGCAAGTGAAGATAGATGGCTCCTTACCCGATGGTGTTGACCTATTAATTAAAATAAGGTCAAATGAGCTCGAGTATCAGCTACTATCCGTGGGGGACTCGATCACAGACCCAGTTGGTAATATATTTCATAGAAGGAGAGAAACAGCTTCCATAGTATAAAACCTTTTATTGTAATAAAATGCTATAAATAACACAGCCAATTGGCCTCTTACTTGGAATGGTGCCCGTGTTCCCGGCACTGAGGCTGTAGATATGAAGGGATATGGAGAGAGAGGTAAGGTGAGCTGGTGAAGCCGGCGTGC
The DNA here is from genome assembly GCA_029574335.1 of Rana kukunoris. Lineage (NCBI taxonomy): Eukaryota > Metazoa > Chordata > Amphibia > Anura > Ranidae > Rana > Rana kukunoris. Next base: position 511,328,653 of record CM056050.1, read on the forward strand.
GTTCCACCGCCGTCAGCTTGAGAACCAGGAAACCGGAAGTGGCTAGTAGTGCGTGCCCAGGTACCGCCTCGCACTACTAGCCACTTCCGGTTTCCTGGTTCTCAAGCTGACGGCGGTGGAACGCACGCCGGCTTCACCAGCTCACCTTACCTCTCTCTCCATATCCCTTCATATCTACAGCCTCAGTGCCGGGAACACGGGCACCATTCCAAGTAAGAGGCCAATTGGCTGTGTTATTTATAGCATTTTATTACAATAAAAGGTTTTATACTATGGAAGCTGTTTCTCTCCTTCTATGAAATATATTACCAACTGGGTCTGTGATCGAGTCCCCCACGGATAGTAGCTGATACTCGAGCTCATTTGACCTTATTTTAATTAATAGGTCAACACCATCGGGTAAGGAGCCATCTATCTTCACTTGCGGTGGTATTTTGGTGTAGGTGGACTACTATACTTGGAAGATCTAACACAGAGCACCTTTTAAGATCACAATAGTTTTTCAGCACATCATTGCACATCTTAATTTTTGATGGACTCTGTTTAGACATCAATTGTCTATTGTTATTTGCACCAATATTGTATTCACTTTTTTGTCATTCATATGTTCATATTGTTGTGTCACGATTTTCACTTATATTGCTCACTTATATGTTGTATACTTAACGTTCAATATATTACCATGTCCACCTACTCCCAAGACTTTCAGAGTCAGGCCCGAGGAACAGCACCCTACTCGCCACACTAAAGTGCAAGCACCAACAAAAAAAGTGACAAAACAAGACAGACAGGGGGTAAAATAAAAAAGAAAGTGGGGGAAAAGGAAGGTGGGAATGGTGAGTGGAAAGTGGCCACCGTGCAATACGATGGCCGGCCCTCCGGCCAGGAACAAAAAATCCTCTGGTCCTAGCCAAAAGGCTCGGCCCTAGAGGCAGGTGTCAAAAAGGTGTATGTGGAGATCAGTGACCTAAGGTGCCACACGTTGAGTGCCCCTCAAACACTCAGTGCAATGTATGGCACCCCTGGACTGCCACTCCAGGGGCACTATCTCCACAGGCTTTTCAACGGACCCTGACCCCCGGTCCGGACCGGCAGCACCCTTCCCAGCCAGGAAGGTAGGAGAAGAGGTTGGGGAGAGCCAGCCGCAGCCGACTACTACCCACAACCCCCATCTCTCCCACCTAATTACATTCGGGAAGTACTACCCGCCTCTCCCCGAAAGGATTAGCAAAGGTTCCCTCTCCGAACAACTGACTGGGGCAGACACCACCGGATCCAGGCCAAAGGCCAGGGTCCCGGCCCTTCTGCTTCGACCTCATGCCTCTCTGCCCCGACCAGATCCACATACATGTACCGCTGGCGTAGCGTAACTTAGTTACACTACCCTGCTGTAAGTTACAGCAGCGTATCCATATCCTCAAAGAATATCCTCTGTAACTTACAGCGGCGTAGTGTAAGTGTTGCGGCGTAAGGCTGCGCAATTCAAATAAGTTGGATGTGGGCGTGATGTCATGTAAATCAACATGACCCCACATATTTGACTTTTTTTTTGAACGACGCATGCGCCGTCAATGGAGATATCCCAGTGCGCATGCACGAAATCACATTGCAAAACATCAATGAAAATGATGTGAATGTAACTTACGCAAATCCCTATTCGCGAACGGTTTACGCAAACAACGGAAAAATCAACGACGTCCCGATGTCCATACTTAACATTATGTACGTCTCTATACAGCAGGGGTAACATTACGCCGGACCTACGCTTACGCAAATGACGTAAAAACACTGCGCCGGGCGTACGTACGTTCGTGGATCGGCGTATCTACCTCATTTGCATATTCGACGTGGAAGCGCCCCTAGCATCCAGCATAAATAGGACACTTTAGGACGACGGCGTAGGACGGCGTATCTACGCAAAAAAACTGTGTATCTTGTTTTGTGGATACAAAACAATGATACGCCGGCGCAGATTTGAAATTACGCCGGCGGATCTGTAGATCTGCCGCCCTAATTGTTTGTGGATCTAGCCCTATGTACTCATGTATATTTACTTCCAAATCCATGAGGCTTTATTTGGATAACTCTTCAGAAGGCAATTTTCAGGGGAGGAGGCATGCTTCTTCACCACCTGTTTTAACCCCTTAAACCCTGCATGGTACAGTACAACCAGGTGCATTACACACAGTAGTGGGGCTCCCCCATGAAGGGGTCACATTGGATGGGCAGAACTTTTCCCCCAGATGGGACAGCAGGAATATTTTTCTGCAGCATCTGAACACCCCCATCCGCTGCCTTTTCAGCTTGGGGGGAGGGGGATGGTTGGCAGTGGTAAAAATGCAGCTCAGCCAAGCATTCTTACCACCTCACCCACCCCCCAGCCACGAAGCCTATAGGAAGTATATAGTAACTGAGTAAAGTTCAGAAGGCAGGTCCCTATGCTTGCTTGCCGTCTAGACACGTTAAAGAGCAACAATGACAAAAATCACAATAAATCTCTTTATGCCTAGCTGGTCTTATTTTGACCACGAAGCCTTCAAACCACCCTCCGGATAAAGACTAATACAAGAAAAACATCAGCAAAAGACTCTTGAATTATGAAGAAAGGAAGCATATTATTCTCTTTAAGTGACTTTCCACAGAAAACAAAATACCATAAGCCTATTGTATTATATCAAACTACAGGAATTATTAAATGGCCTGGCTGATCATATTACAACATGAATTTAAAAAGATCTTTCACCATGTCAGCAGACATCAGGCTTAATGAAATCCAGGTTTTCCTAACAATGTTGTCACTGACAACCAACAGGAATTACCTCGCATCATCCCGAGAACCTGACTATATATTACAGCATGTCAGGGAGAGCCTGCGGTTGTCATGGTAAAACGTTGATCAAACGTGAGTTAAACATCTTGGCAGCTGCATTATCAGAGAATTTTTATGCCATGACCCACTGTGTCATACTGCAAGGAATGTGCTTTCTAGAAAGCATTAACACTTTTAAATACATTATAGCTGTGCCGTGTTGATGAGTTCACTTGTTCTGCACATTTCTTTCAAACTTTCTCATGACTCAGACTCTTAAATGCGCATTGTTTCGGGTATTTTTTTTCTGTTTTGGCTTTTCTTGGGTACCTAATCTTTTGTAGTCATACAGGTTTCATGTTTTGGCTCGCAAAGCTAATGCAAGATTTGGCCATCTAGCATGCACCTGTAAATCCAGCTATAAAGCTGCTAAAACCATATACGACTTCTTTCATGTACTATGTTTTATAATATAAAAAAATATATTGGGAATACATATATTTATCATACATACAGTATAAAGGGATTTTAAAGTATTTAACTTTTTAGTTCATAGAATTCTAGACATAAGCAGATTGAGAGAAGATAGGCTTATAGGCAGGTCTTTTCAGTTAACTGGACACTGCCAAAAAAAAAAAAAAGCTTCAACTTCAAAATCCTCAATTCTTAGCTAGTGTGTTTAGGTGTTGGATGTCTCCTTTCCACTGAGTGAGGATTTTATTCATGATGTGTGTTTGTGTGATTTTTGTATCCTTGGCTCTTTTGTAGCCATTCATGCTAAGGAAAAGCGTGAGGCCTCGTACACACGACCGTTTTCCTCGACAGAATCCATCAAGAAACTTGGTGGCAGAGCTTTTTTGCCGAGGAAAACAGTCATGTGTATGCTTTTCATCAAGAAAACTGACGTGGAACTCAACGAGGAAAAAAGAGAACAAGTTCTCTTTTTCCTCTTCGGGAGTCTCAATTTCCTCGTCGTGTTCCTCGTCGGGCTGGTTTTCCACGAGAAACACATTCGTGTGTATGCTTACAAACCCGCGCACCTTCAGTAAAAGTAGCGTTTGTCACTCTGTAACAGACTGAAAAGTGCAAATCGTCTCTCACCAAACTTTTATTTAACACGCAGTGACATGAGATTAGCAAAAGCAGCCCCAAGGGTTGTGTCAGTGGAATCGAACTTCCCCTGCCATCTATGTGTTGTACGTCACCGCTTTTGAGAACAAGGAGATTTGGTCTTGACTGTCTGTACTCAAAGACAGCTTGTCGATTTTCTCAACAAGCCTAACAAGGAACTCGTCGAGGAAAACAATGTGTCTTTTCCGACGAGTTTCTCGGTCGTGTGTACGAGGCCTAAGACAAAAGAATAAGGCATTAGAAGAAAAAAGTAAAAGTTACTCTAGTCCTAACACCAGGGCTCAAGTCCTGCGGAAACGCGTAGGAACGGAGTTCCTGCACTTTTTTTTACAGCAGGAACTCTTTCCTTAGCAGGACTAGAGCAGCCAAAAGCAGCTGAGCCGCCCGAGCCAATCCTTCACTAAGCGGCGATGCCCAGCTCGAGTCACTGTCAGGGGCAGGCGAACCTTAGTAATACTTTATGTTACTGGCCGCTTCCTGTATATGGATTCATCGGGTAGTGTGCGGGTATTCCGTCACTTCCTCGATACCGCAGTGTCTCCTGGGAGCTTGTGTCATTGTTCCCAGGAGACATTGCGGAGGTCTGCTGCGAGTTATAGCAGGATTTAGAAACAACTTGCTTCTTTCTAAATCCTGCGATAACTCGCGGCAGACCTCCGCAATGTCTCCTGGGAACAATGACAAAATCTCACAGGAGACATTGCAGCATTGAGAAAGTGACGGAATACCCGCACATTACCCGATGAATCTATATACAGGAAGCGGCCAGTAACAATGGGTTACTAAGGTACAGTGGTTTGAAAAAAAAAACATGTGGTTTAGTAATTATGCATATGAGCGTATCATTTTTTTATTTTTTTTTGGTGGGGGAGTGGATCTGGATATTACCTGTAGGTGGGAGAAATGCTGGCAAACCCAAACAATGCAAGAAATTGCTTCAGAACAGTACAGGAATAACTTCTTAACTTCTCAGCTTTTCTGGGATCCTGGGAGAAAGCTCAGTAATGTAAATCTTGCACAGGACTCTAACAAGCATGGTGAACTCTTTTCAGTGATATATCACTGGATCAGGGGGACAGGCCGGTATAAGACTGAGGGGGGTCAACAATATAAGTTTACCAACGCCAAAGGTGATAAATGTCCTATTGGTAAGCTATGACAAAAATGGTGTCGGTATGTAAATAATGCACCACATCCCTTAAGCTACCATGTGGATCCAAATTGTAGAACAAAGTAAGGGACTTTAGAGAGACGCTAACACTTTCCAGAAAAAAAGTATACACAAAACAATATAGTTCATTGTGCATTATTAAAAAAAGTTTAGACCTCTCTTCCGGAAAATGATACCCTTCCTTTCCTTGCTGAATGGGAAAAAGTCTTTACCTGATCTAAACACCGGTGATCTTGCGAGCGACCATACACAAATTGTAAGTTCTAATATAATCAGCTGCTAGCAATGATCACATCCCAGAAGGCTGTGCATTCAGTATAAAAGTAAAAGAAAAAAGTGCTGCACTAAAAAATATGCCTTTGTGTTTTTTTACATATATATAAACACGCTAGACTATGTCTGTAGAACACCACATAAGAAATAATATAATGACACCACTAACTTAAATTATTGTAACTCTGTGTTTAATTATAGTGCAGCATGTGAACTATTAATTAATTTGTTTCTCTACTTATACATATATCCACACTCTATTAATTGCCTATATAAGATCACATGCATAAAGTGCTAATTAGTGCTGCAACTTAAAGGGGTTGTAAAGGTTTGTTTTTTATTTTCTAAATAGGTTCCTTTAAGCCAGTGCATTGTTGGTTGACTTACCTTTTCCTTCGATTTCCCTTCTAAATGTTTATTTCCTTTGTCTGAATTTCTTACTTCCTGTTTCTCCTCTGTAAACTTCACATCATCATCCGAGCGGTGTTTAGTCAGCCAGAACAGCTTACAGAACAGCTTACTGAGGAGGAACAGGAAGTGAGAAATTCAGACAAAGAAGACAAAGAAAAAAACATTTAGAAGGGAAATCCAAGGAAAGGGGTACGTGAACCAACAATGCACTAGCTTAAAGGAACCTATTTAGAAAATAAAAAACAAACCTTTACAACCCCTTTAATGCCAATTAAAGTGATTCTGTGTGACAAATAAAAATGATATGCATTAATGCTCAAATAACAACATCTGTCATAAAATACATCCAATATAATTGTGCTCAAAATATTCACAAATGTGTTCCGATGCACTACAAAAGTGCAATGTACAAAGTGCTGTTTTGCTTAATTCACAAACTGCCATGCATAATTAATACAGTTCATTCACAGTGTCCTTGTGTCCACTCTAGTGCTCCCCCCCTCTATATATGCACTCACCGTAGGACCAGGCTAACTGTAAGGTTAGTCGGGTCCATAACCGCTGGTAAGAGTATTTATTCCCTTCATTTTGTCCAAGTGTTGGAAACAATCCTGAATGACCATTTATGACAGCATATCGCTTCCTGCTTTTCAAGACACCTGTGATTATATTTCATCCAGTGTATACCTTCTAGGAGTACATGGACTATATGTCCTTATCTGTATATGGATTACATAAGTGTCTATTGCAATAATCTTTAGACTGTTATTTTCCACTTATCGTCACCCGCCGAGGTGGATCATTGCATCACTGGTTCAGTGTGCCACTTATATATATCTTTTGTGTGTTTTGGACTTATCACGCAACCTTGGACATTCAAGGATCACTGTTTATTTAGGGTGTTCCCTTCTTACATGTGTTGTAATTTATACATATTTATTTCACACTTTTCATATATTTGGGTTGACACTATTCACTCATTATTTCATCAGTGCTACACTTTATATTATATGTTTTGTTTACAATTTTGTCTTATTGTTGTGTCAGCAGCTTATTTTTTCATTTATTTTGGTTGGCGCAGTATATTACTCCTTCTCTTTTTACTTTTAGTCTTTACCTGAACAAAGAGAATTCATTATTTTTGTTTACACACAATTCCTCTATCTCTCCGAGGCTACAACAATCGGGCTACAAGCTCATTACCCAGTGGTATAGAGTCCCAAAGAGATTACACTGCATATTCCCAGTCTCCACTGTTTGAGGAGTGGCACAGTTAGTGGTTCAACATTCCACATTTTTTGTACATGTTCATGGATCCACCACCATCTGGCGAGATGTCTGAGCCTTTATTTGTGATCTTACTGATCTGCTCCTAGAACAGAACCCAGCTGCATGCATCCCACAGCTCAGCTTGCTGTCCAAACAAAAAGTTTATCACTACCTAACGAGACATCTTCTCAACATGGCCAGTGCATGTATACTGGCACAATAGAAATCTCTGTCCCCTCCCATGGTGTCTCAGTGGATAATTTGGTGAATGATATATTGCACATGGAGGACCTTACCTCATCCATGAAGATTCAAACAGCCTGTCTACACAAGATGTGATTTTAGTGGACTTGGTTTACCTTCTCTGAGGGATACCGGGAGCACCTATTCTTGTGTAAGCAAAAATAGGATAGCTTTGAGTAGGACTGTTTGCTTCCTACCCACCCTCCCCTAATGCCCCCCTTTTTACTATTTCTTCCCCTACTTTACTCTGCTCCACTTTGTGCTCCTGTAGCTCCTTTATTTTCTCTTATGCCTCTTTCACCAAACAGTACCTCCTGCTCTCCCAAACCTTTCCATCAGATCGGGAGCTAATACCAGCCCTGTTACCTTAAGCATTGTACACAAGATGTTGAGGTGAAATCCAAAGGAATGACTGTTTATTAAACAGAAATACAGGTTTTTATACACTTTAAAAGTTGGTCAGTCACCACATGAACAATAAAACCAAATATTACCTAAAAAATCACAAAATGGTTTAGATAACAAGGTAGAGTTGACACAAGATTAATCCCATCATACAGTAGGATCCACCAAGAGTTAGTCACATTAGCCAACAGACAGAAACACTAGGTGACTCAATTAACAATGGGAATGCACACCTAGGAGGCACACAATGGGATAGACCTATTTAACAATAAATACATAACAATTGTGTTCATATACTGGGGTATATATAGTTATTATAGCAATAGTCTAGATAAATGTTACAGCAAACTACAGCTAAAGGGGCCCCTGAGCCTAATCCCTATGCAGTGTCATTCTTGGTCCTGAAGACCTGAACAAAATATCAGCAATGATAGGGAAATCCTCCAACCATTGTCCAACTGACCTGGAATGCAGCTTTGCACCAGCAGAAACTGTGGTGTGATACTGGAACTCAGAGTCAGCCTATCTACTCTGTACCTTACTCCCTAGTAGCTTCTAATCTGTAACACAACTGGACCTCTAACTACCAAGTGGCCATTGGATGCCTAACATGGCCTATGCTGTTTAATGCTCTCAGGGCTAAAACTAGCCATATGATCACAGACCAGAAGGGACAAGGTTAAAGTGGAACTACAGGGAAATATTATCAGATTTTTTTTTCACCATTTTCCCATTGCAGAGATTTCCCTTCACTAATTTTTCCATAGCCAAACACTAGGTGAACAGAAATCCCTACTGTAACGGTCACCACCGTTTACGACCTTCCATCCACCCACAACAAGCTTATCCGACACTCCACAATCCAGCAGACATGATCCATTCCATTTCCCATAATCAAGACGAGACACAAGCTCTGTATTTGTTTCCAAATGAATGAACGCTTTATTGGTTTCTTACCTTGCTTATATATATGGTACAGCATGTTAAAGTTAATCACAGGACAATGCAATCTCCACCCCCCTATTCATACACTGGGGCTAATTATCTAGACATTTCGGCACTGATGTATTTAGCATGACTTCTACTACCTCAGAGAGAATGACATTCCTGTAGATAATGACATCAAAACAAAATACTGTCACACAATTATTTCCCTTCAAACCATATCTTTAGACAGACGGCTATCTCTAAAGGGAAGGTTCTTACACCTGGGCATCAATAGACTTTAAACCGTGTTATCAGACAATTGAAAGGTCTAGCAGCAGACCTGAATTAACACTTTTATACAATGGACAATGTAATGTCTAGGAGTAGATGCAATTAACACCTTTCAAAAGCATGTGTGCCCACATTGAATAGCCAACAACTTGTGATATCTCAAGACATCCTGCAAACATGAATTATTATTAATGTCCCATCTCATGTAATACATGAATTATGATTTTATTAGCCGCCCTACGCCCAAAAGGGCACAGGGTGGACTTAGACCCAGGAGTTATTAGTGCCGCTGGCACATGAGTATCTCTCATCCTTTCAACGTCTCTGGTTGTCATGGTTCATTCCGTTACACCTACAAATTAAGGGAATTCCTTGGGGTCCACTAAGTTACTAGAACTAGTGTCCCCATTGGAAAACTTCCCCTCTATTACTTTTCTGGGCACAACTCAAAATTTGGGATTTTATTTTACTTTCACTTTCAATGAAAATGATAAACAGGACAAATAGAGAAGATGAATCTCTGTAATGGAGGCACAGACAGCAATGGCAAAAAGACAGGCATTCTAGTACCCTTCCACTCCTATCGGAAACTTAAAAAAATAAAAAACGTGTTTGCCTTTAGTTATACTTTAACTAAAATAACAAGAGCTGCATATAAACCCTAGTGCAACAAAAAGGTTCACCTACCAACATACAGCAAGGTGACCACTATACAAACGCACTGTATCACAGACTTAAGCCTCATACACACGATCAGTTCATCCGATAACGGTCCGAAGGTCAGTTCTCATCAGTTAACCGATGAAGCTGACTGATGGTCTGATGTGCCTACACACCATCGGTTAATTAACCGATCGTATCAGAACGCGGTGACGTAAAACACAGCGACATGCTGAAAAAAATGAAGTTCAATGCTTCCAAGCATGCGTCGACTTGATTCTGAGAATGCGTGGATTTTTAACCGATGGTCGTGCTTACTAATGATCGGTTAGACGTCCATCGGTTACATTTTAAAGCAAGTTGGCTTTTTTTAACCAAAGGTTAATTAACCTATGGGGCCTACACACGATCGGTATTGACCGATGAAAATGGTCCATCAGATCGTTGTCCTCTGGTTAACCGATCGTGTGTACGTGGCCTAAGTTATCTGGTATAGAGCAGGTACAATAACAACAATGGGCCGGATATACTTCTGTCAGCAGTCTTTGGATTTATACACCCAGACGCTAAGGCCATTAACAATAAACTACTAAACATAGGAGCACTTGCCTAATAAACCCTGCTTCTAGTCTGGTGTCAGCAACAGCTCTTCCATGGCAGGACATGTGTCTCAGACTTTCTCTCTCTCTTCACTTCTTTTGGTGTTTTTAACTCAACAACCCAGAGACAGGAAGCAGCACAGCTATTTACAAATACAGACAGGAGAGGACAGCTGAACCCTACACAATACATTCATTTTGTGGGTTTTTTTTTCTTTTTATGAAAGATTGTCTATACCCCCCTACAAAGAATAGAAAATAACAAATGTACATTTCCTTTGAGCAGAACATGTGTGCTTAACATTTTTAGATACTGCTTAGACTGTGGATGTTTATTTTGCATAAAAAAACGAAAAAACTACAATAAAACATTCAATAATGTTACAATTGCATTTAAAAATATAGAAAAGTTCAGAGCATCTCCTAACCTAATTGTGAAATGTACATACATACAAAGCATTATGAAAAACCCATGCTCAGAGTGTAATCTGTTGATAAACCATCTGATGCTATACATCACTTTCATCAAAGGGCCAGGTGACAACTAATTCGTAATGTTTATCCTGCAGACGCTCTCAAGTAGAGTTGCATAAAACATTCCCCACACATGGTTGTGTTTAGGTGGGTCATTTTACTTGTTGGATTGACTCTTATCATCAGCAGCTGATATTGCTCACCATCCAATGGAATTTAACTAGCCTAGCAGTAAATGATTTTATGAATAGATCGATAATCTTTTCCTGTAGAGAAGTGTTTACAAAATATGATTGATGATTTTTAGTAATAAAAGAAAACTGTGCAAGATGTGCAAAAATTTGCTTAACTATTCACAATTCCTATTACAAAGTATAAATAAAAAGTGTATAGGTTACTTGTAAATTTCTCACAATTGCTAAGAAAAGAGTTATATGGCTTTTGAGAAATCTCCCCCACGTTGTTCAGTATAACAAAATATGCACAGCAAACCTGTGTCTTGTCCACACACATTTCATATTCCCTAAGCCATTATGCAAGCAAGAATCCTTGCATGAACAATTTTCTTTCCGTACACCCACACACCCACACCAGACGCATGATTTAAGGTAGCTTGCCACCACCTGCAGTTTGTCAACTGATTTGTGTGCTAGGAAACCATAAACACACACAGATCAATGTCTGACAGATACAATAGTTTCAACACACAAAATCTGCATGGAATTAGCAGCCGCACAACGCAATTTCATACAAATTATAGTTCAATCCCAAGCAAAAAATGTATTTCAAAATTGCATTGTGTGCCAATTATCTTACTCCTCAGTCTTGAGTCCGAACATCTCTTCCTAAACCATCCTGCAGTGTATTGCATAAAAGTCAGTGTCCTCAAGGAGAAAAAGTAATTTCCTTCACTGGGGACCAGGCATTTTTCCCCGCTAATTATCTTTTCAGGCATTGGTCCACTCACTGCCCCCATGAGTACTCCTGCCTCTTGAGCATTTGAGAGAGAACCTGACCACTGGAAGTGTTGCCTCCACCAATAGGATGAAATAGTCATGCAGGCAGGAAGTAAAAAAGAGAGGATTGTCATGTGACTATGGCTTTGGTTAAGTAAAATAGTCATTTGGATAGATTTTTTCATACCAGCTAATACCCACCAGTTTGTTAAAAGGATAAATTCACCTTTGAATTTTTTTTTTTACTAATGCAAATTTTTTCAGGTAAATAATGTGGATTATTTTTAAAAATATTTGAAAAGGCCTACAGAGCATTGCACTTGCAAATCAGCAGATCATGGATGCCATGACAAGCTCCTGCAGAGTCTCAGGATAGCCCTCTGCTTGTACCTCATACGGGCAGACAGTTTCTTTAGAGGAGGAGGATGAATAGACTGGAAGGATGCATGTGAAGGAACACCTTGGCACCCTGCTTGGCTGCCTCCTGCTCTCCCAAACCTTTCCAGCAGATAAATACAGGTTTTTATACACTTTAAAAGTTGGTCAGTCACCACATGAACAATAAAACCAAATATTACCTAAAACATCACAAAATGGTTTGGATAACAAGGTAGAGTTCACACAAGACTAATTCCATCATACAGTAGGTTCCTCCAAGAGTTAGTCACATTAGCCAACAAAGAGAAACAATAGGTGACTCAATTAACAATGGGAATGCACACCTAGGAGGCACACAATGGGATAGACCTATTTAACAATAAATACATAACAAACAGTGATCCCACCCCAACTCAGACTATTTGGCAACAGTCTACAACAGTCTAGGAGACAAACTCATACAATGTTCCAGAAGGTCTGAAAAGGTGGAATTTATTTATCTTCATAGGATATTATTATTATAATTCAGGTACTTATATAGCACCGTCAATTTACGCTATATAAATATGTAAATATTTCTGTCCCAAGTGAAGGAGCCTCTCCAGCCCAGTCTGCAGGGCCACCATATTTCCTCTAATCATTAACCTGTACAAAGATTAATATTACGCCTTTGCATCCACTCCAGAAGGGAATATTTATTGTCCTCAGATAAATGATCCTAGCCTCGCTCTCAGCGTTCATTACATTGTTGTCCATCATTAGAGAATGAACTGCTCTCTCCTTGGACCATAATCAGTGTGTAGGAGGCTTACCCTAAGTCCTCTCCAAAAGCCCCTGTCTTGGTTGGGTCTGTCACAATGCATACCAGTGCTCTCGCAGCTCTCGCTGATGGCATTTGTAGACATTCATTCACTGGAACTGTAAATGAATGAAGTGACCAGGTGGGCAGAGCCATACATGGCTGCGCTGTTTTCAAATAGTGACAGCGGGTAAAGAAAATATCCTCAGTCGCTGTCAGGGGGAGCGGGGGTAGGGGGAGAGGCTGCAGATGGATGCTGAAACATGTTACATCTTCCACCCTAAAAAGGGGTGGCAAATGTAGCATGTTCCAAAAGTGAACTTATCCTTTAACAGTGAGCTTATGATTGAGCTTACAGGCACCATTCTAGTATTATAAAGCAACAATTTCTCTAGAAATAAGAATTCTTAGCTTAAAGGAGAAGTATTGGCAAACCTTTTTATCATCCTACTTCTCCTATGGATCACAGGAATGCTGCAACCGTTACACATTTTCAGCCAACAGTTACTCAGCCTCGACTCAACTTTTCACCCGAGACTCACCCAGGAGCTGTGACCAGCAGCTGGCTCAGTCTTTCAGCGAGCTGCTGGGAGACTGAACCACCTGCTACTGCCCCCTCCACAGCCTGGTGTTCCAGTGAGCGCTGGAGGGGCAAAGCAGAATGCAATCAACTGACAATAATTTTTTTGGAAACTCGAACTTCTGTTTTAATAAACAGAAAGCCGCATATTAAAGGGGTTTTTTAAGACAAAAATATTTTCCTCTTAAATTAAAGTCTGACAGTAGCTGATAAACTAAAAAGTAATGTTTTGCATTATAACTAGTTAGATACCTGTTGAAATCGAGCTGTTTTATTCACCTCAGCCACTCCTGAATCGTTATTCTCACTGACTTCCTGGTTTGCGGTGCACATTTATTCTCGCTACATCACGGCCTAATGGGAACTACAGTTCCCATTAGGCTTAGCCTCCTTGCCTGTGAGGAATAAGAGAGCATCTTCACGCAGGGCTGTAGTCATAGGGAGGGGGTGAGCACATTCTGCTTTCCACAATGCAAAACGGCTTAGATGCTGGTGGAAAGCAAGAAGAGGAGAGACAGAAATTGGCATTTTCAAACCCGGATTACTGTATTTTGGAGGTCAAAAGGAAAAAAAAGGTAAGTGAAATTTAAATGCTCTAGCTTACAGCAATCAATTGATCTAATAAAAACGAACCTTTAGTGTTCCTTTAATTTAATATTGTATAACCTTAGACGGGAAGTGCATAGAAATATGAACAGAAGTAAAATGACAAAAAGATTAAAAATAAAAATGACTTGTAGAAATGTGGATATTTGACATAAAAAAAAAATAGAAGAAAAACATAAAAAAAACGTTACCTTTGGGCATTATGGTTTATACTGTCATTGGGGTGTACACTTTGGAAATTTTGTAGCAATTGTTGATCATTTAAAATATGTTTAATAATTCTGTCCGCTTTTATTGAGAACTTATTTTGATAATTTTCAAAAACTGGCTTTATGATGGCCCATTGCTAAAAATTTACAACCTTAAACTGTGATTGTTGTACTTTTAGAAGAATAATTTTTGACCCCTATGATATTGTTGGAAGTTTGATAATAAAGGAATGTGCTGTTTGGTGATAAAGCAATAAAGCTGTTGCTCTTTCAAATCAAAAGGAATCAGCTAAGCTGGTCTTGGAATGAAAAGGTGATTAAAGTGGAAATGAACCACCAGTAAAATGAAAAAAAAAAAAAAAAACTTTTGGCCTCCCCAGGAGCACTTTTGCCATGATGTGCATGTAAGTACAGCATAAGTGAACATGATGGCACACTCACCATGCAAAGCAAGCCCCTCTGATGCTGTGATGTCGCTTCTGCCCTCCATCTTTAGAACTTCATCCTCTCCTGGTCTTTATTGTGGGTTTGGAGTCTCTGGTCATCCTGATTGGTTGGATTGGGATGATGTATCTCCCATACATACGCACAGGAGTTACTTCATCCCAGCACAAATGAGCTGTGCACATGTGTCTTAATGTATAGCAAGAAAAAAAACTGACTAGTAGGTGGATTATATCTTCAAAGTGTTAGATAATGCCTTGGAATCCTAAAGAAAAGTATTAAATCTGTGGTCAGCTACATGGAAATACCATCACACTGATATAGCCCTAATAGCACCCAATCAGAAATTAGCTGTAATTTTTCTGATCACTTGGCCATCCAAAGTAGCAGAAATTATATTTCCCCTACTCTCTCTGCCTTACCCTAGGTCCAAACAAAATGCACTGCTCTTTTGCAGATGTACGATGGTGCCATTAATACATTGGGAAACACACATTTCTCAACCAAATAAGGCATTGTATTGAACAAGAAAATGCATTTCCTGAGGAAAATACGTGGGAATGCTGAATAGCTGAATTGCTAAGCCCGCACAAATCCCATTCACCATAACCACTATACTATCTTTAGGACATACAAGCAGTGTTCCTTCAGTACTTATAAAGCCTCTCTTTAATCATTAAAGGTGTTGTAAAGGTAAAATCATTTTCCCTAAATAACTTCCTTTACCTTTGTGCAGTCCTCCTTTACTTACCTCATCCTTTGATTTTGCTTTTAAATGTCCTTATTTCTTCTAAAAAATCCTCACTTCCTGTTCTTCTGTCTGTAACTCCACACAGTGATGCAAGGCTTTTTCCCTGGTGTGGAGAAAGCCTCTTGAGGGGGGAGGGGGTGACCAGGATGCCCACTAACACACAGCTCCTTTCTCTATCTGCAAAGTACAGAGCGTCCTGACTTCCTGGTCGCCCCTCCCCCCTCAAGAGGTTTTCTCCCCTCCCCCCAGGTGAGTGAGGGGGATAATTGCACTGAGGTAAAGAAAGCTATTAAGGGAAAGAATTACCATTACAAACGCTTTTTATCTACACACAAAATAAGTGAAATAACCCTTCAAACAAACCTTAATAAATCCACAACCGTACATGCGATCGATACAGCGACTTCACCGTATAAAAGACAAGACCCTTGTGAACGCATCGATATGAAATTTATGTTGATAAACTTAAAAATGTGGCCATGTCAGCGATTTAGAAAAGAGTATCTTTGTGTGTCTTACTAACAAATTTTAAAAGTCGGTTATAATGAAGGTCTATGGGGAAAAATTTGGAACTCTTGTCCTTTAGAAGCTCCAGCAACGAAAAGTAAAATGCGCATCACAAAACTGATCACATTGCCTGAAAGCAGACAAAAATACCTTCCATTTGATATATAAATTGTGTATGACAAGTAGATCTTGTGGGCGTGAGAGCAATTTGTTCCCCCTTTTTTATAGATAATACGATTCTTTTCAAAACTCACACTGTAAAGGTCACATGACTCACTCTAGCAGCCTTTCATAGACACGCAGTGTAATCGATAAAATTTTCTGAAAAAATCACTAAACGTAAATTGCTTTTTCACAAAAACTATAAAAGATTTCAATCTGAAAAGTCATAGCCGGATAGCTGAATATTTTGTGACCGTGGTAAAGTTTGTTTGGTGTCTGTCAGTGAAAGTATGAAGGAGGAGTTACATTTTGAATCACGTACGTTTTTAAGCAGGAATAAGCATGTTCTCATTGACTTCAATGTTAAAAAAAGCGACTAAAAGCTTAATATTTTAAAAAATATAAATAGCACAAAAAAACTTGAAGAAGTCCCATCGTTAGCTGAATGAGATGAACATTTTAAAAGATGAATGGTCTCAATCGCTGAAAGTATGGCGAAGTTACGCAGAGCCAAAAAACGTACGGAATAAAGGATAAAATTAACTAGAAAATGCATTTCCTGAGGAAAATACATGGGAATGCTGAATAGCTGAATTGCTAAGCCCGCACAAATCCCATTCACCATAACCGCTATACTATCTTTAGGACATACAAGCAGGGTTCCTTCAGTACTTATAAAGCCTCTCTTTAATCATTAAAGGTGTTGTAAAGGTAAAATCATTTTCCCTAAATAACTTCCTTTACCTTAGTGCAGTCCTCCTTTACTTACCTCATCCTTTGATTTTGCTTTTAAATGTCCTTATTTCTTCTGAGAAATCCTCACTTCCTGTTCTTCTGTCTGTAACTCCACACAGTAGAGCAAGGCTTTTTCCCTGGTGTGGAGAAAGCCTCTTGAGGGGGGAGGGGGTGAGCAGGACGCCCACTAACACACAGCTCCTTTCTCTATCTGCAAAGTACAGAGCGTCCTGACTTCCTGGTCGCCCCTCCCCCCTCAAGAGGTTTTCTCCCCCTCCCCCCAGGTGAGTGAGGGGGATAATTGCACTGAGGTAAAGGAAGCTATTTAGGGAAAGAATTACCATTACAAACGCTTTTTATCTACACACAAAATAAGTGAAATAACCCTTCAAACAAACCTTAATAAATCCACAACCGTACATGCGATCGATACAGCGACTTCACCGTATAAAAGACAAGACCCTTGTGAACGCATCGATATGAAATTTATGTTGATAAACTTAAAAATGTGGCCATGTCAGCGATTTAGAAAAGAGTATCTTTGTGTGTCTTACTAACAAATTTTAAAAGCGCGTTATAATGAAGGTCTATGGGGAAAAATTTGGAACTCTTGTCCTTTAGAAGCTCCAGCAACGAAAAGTAAAATGCGCATCACAAAACTGATCACATTGCCTGAAAGCAGACAAAAATACCTTCCATTTGATATATAAATTGTGTATGACAAGTAGATCTTGTGGGCGTGAGAGCAATTTGTTCCCCCTTTTTTATAGATAATACGATTCTTTTCAAAACTCACACTGTAAAGGTCACATGACTCACTCTAGCAGCCTTTCATAGACACGCAGTGTAATCGATAAAATTTTCTGAAAAAATCACTAAACGTAAATTGCTTTTTCACAAAAACTATAAAAGATTTCAATCTGAAAAGTCATAGCCGGATAGCTGAATATTTTGTGACCGTGGTAAAGTTTGTTTGGTGTCTGTCAGTGAAAGTATGAAGGAGGAGTTACATTTTGAATCACGTACGTTTTTAAGCAGGAATAAGCATGTTCTCATTGACTTCAATGTTAAAAAAAGCGACTAAAAGCTTAATATTTTAAAAAATATAAATAGCACAAAAAAACTTGAAGAAGTCCCATCGTTAGCTGAATGAGATGAACATTTTAAAAGATGAATGGTCTCAATCGCTGAAAGTATGGCGAAGTTACGCAGAGCCAAAAAACGTACGGAATAAAGGATAAAATTAACTAGAAAATGCATTTCCTGAGGAAAATACATGGGAATGCTGAATAGCTGAATTGCTAAGCCCGCACAAATCCCATTCACCATAACCGCTATACTATCTTTAGGACATACAAGCAGGGTTCCTTCAGTACTTATAAAGCCTCTCTTTAATCATTAAAGGTGTTGTAAAGGTAAAATCATTTTCCCTAAATAACTTCCTTTACCTTAGTGCAGTCCTCCTTTACTTACCTCATCCTTTGATTTTGCTTTTAAATGTCCTTATTTCTTCTGAGAAATCCTCACTTCCTGTTCTTCTGTCTGTAACTCCACACAGTAGAGCAAGGCTTTTTCCCTGGTGTGGAGAAAGCCTCTTGAGGGGGGAGGGGGTGAGCAGGACGCCCACTAACACACAGCTCCTTTCTCTATCTGCAAAGTACAGAGCGTCCTGACTTCCTGGTCGCCCCTCCCCCCTCAAGAGGTTTTCTCCCCTCCCCCCAGGTGAGTGAGGGGGATAATTGCACTGAGGTAAAGGAAGCTATTTAGGGAAAGAATTACCATTACAAACGCTTTTTATCTACACACAAAATAAGTGAAATAACCCTTCAAACAAACCTTAATAAATCCACAACCGTACATGCGATCGATACAGCGACTTCACCGTATAAAAGACAAGACCCTTGTGAACGCATCGATATGAAATTTATGTTGATAAACTTAAAAATGTGGCCATGTCAGCGATTTAGAAAAGAGTATCTTTGTGTGTCTTACTAACAAATTTTAAAAGCGCGTTATAATGAAGGTCTATGGGGAAAAATTTGGAACTCTTGTCCTTTAGAAGCTCCAGCTACGAAAAGTAAAATGCGCATCACAAAACTGATCACATTGCCTGAAAGCAGACAAAAATACCTACAATTTGATATATAAATTGTGTATGACAAGTAGATCTTGTGGGCGTGAGAGCAATTTGTTCCCCCTTTTTTATAGATAATCCGAGTCTTTTCAAAACTCACACTCTAAAGGTCACATGACACACTCTAAGCCAGGTCCATAGACAAGCAGTGTAATCGATAAAATTTTCTGAAAAAATCACTAAACGTAAATTGCTTTTTCACAAAAACTATAAAAGATTTCAATCTGAAAAGTCATAGCCGGATAGCTGAATATTTTGTGACCGTGGTAAACTTTGTTTGGTGTCTGTCAGTGAAAGTATGAAGGAGGAGATACATTTTGAATCGGGTACGTTTTTAAGAAGGAATAAGCATGTTCTCATTGACTTCAATGTTAAAAAAAAGCGACTAAAAGCTTAATATTTTAAAAAATATAAATAGCACAAAAAAACTTGAAGAAGTCCCATCGTTAGCTGAATGAGATGAACATTTTAAAAGTTGAATGGTCTCAATCGCTGAAAGTATGGCGAAGTTACGCAGAGCCAAAAAACGTACGGAATAATAAAATTAAGACATAAGAAGAATAATAAAAAACGAATAACAATACTGGGAATGCTTATTAAAGCATTCCCACTAATAGGAACTAGAAAATGCATTTCCTGAGGAAAATACGTGGGAATGCTGAATTGCTAAGCCCGCTCAAATGCCATTCACCATAACCACTACACTATCTTTAGGACATACAAGCAGTGTTCCTTCAGTACTTATAAAGCCTCTCTGATCATTAAAGGTGTTGTAAAGGTAAAATCGTTTTCCCTAAATAACTTCCTTTACCTTTGTGCAGTCCTCCTTTACTTACCTCATCCTTTGATTTTGCTTTTAAATGTCCTTATTTCTTCTGAGAAATCCTCACTTACTGTTCTTCTGTCTGTAACTCCACACAGTAATACAAGGCTTTTTCCCTGGTGTGGAGAAAGCCTCTTGAGGGGGGAGGGGGTGAGCAGGACGCCCACTAACACACAGCTCCTTTCTCTATCTGCAAAGTACAGAGCGTCCTGACTTCCTGGTCGCCCCTCCCCCCTCAAGAGGTTTTCTCCCCTCCCCCAGGTGTGTGAGGGGGATAATTGCACTGAGGTAAAGAAAGCTATTTAGGGAAAGAATTACCATTACAAACGCTTTTTATCTACACACAAAATAAGTGAAATAACCCTTCAAACAAACCTTAATAAATCCACAACCGTACATGCGATCGATACAGCGACTTCACCGTATAAAAGACAAGACCCTTGTGAACGCATCGATATGAAATTGATGTTGATAAACTTAAAAATGTGGCCATGTCAGCGATTTAGAAAAGAGTATCTTTGTGTGTCTTACTAACAAATTTTAAAAGCGCGTTATAATGAAGGTCTATGGGGAAAAATTTGGAACTCTTGTCCTTTAGAAGCTCCAGCTACGAAAAGTAAAATGCGCATCACAAAACTGATCACATTGCCTGAAAGCAGACAAAAATACCTACAATTTGATATATAAATTGTGTATGACAAGTAGATCTTGTGGGCGTGAGAGCAATTTGTTCCCCCTTTTTTATAGATAATCCGAGTCTTTTCAAAACTCACACTCTAAAGGTCACATGACACACTCTAAGCCAGGTCCATAGACAAGCAGTGTAATCGATAAAATTTTCTGAAAAAATCACTAAACGTAAATTGCTTTTTCACAAAAACTATAAAAGATTTCAATCTGAAAAGTCATAGCCGGATAGCTGAATATTTTGTGACCGTGGTAAACTTTGTTTGGTGTCTGTCAGTGAAAGTATGAAGGAGGAGATACATTTTGAATCGGGTACGTTTTTAAGAAGGAATAAGCATGTTCTCATTGACTTCAATGTTAAAAAAAAGCGACTAAAAGCTTAATATTTTAAAAAATATAAATAGCACAAAAAAACTTGAAGAAGTCCCATCGTTAGCTGAATGAGATGAACATTTTAAAAGTTGAATGGTCTCAATCGCTGAAAGTATGGCGAAGTTACGCAGAGCCAAAAAACGTACGGAATAATAAAATTAAGACATAAGAAGAATAATAAAAAACGAATAACAATACTGGGAATGCTTATTAAAGCATTCCCACTAATAGGAACTAGAAAATGCATTTCCTGAGGAAAATACGTGGGAATGCTGAATTGCTAAGCCCGCTCAAATGCCATTCACCATAACCACTACACTATCTTTAGGACATACAAGCAGTGTTCCTTCAGTACTTATAAAGCCTCTCTGATCATTAAAGGTGTTGTAAAGGTAAAATCGTTTTCCCTAAATAACTTCCTTTACCTTTGTGCAGTCCTCCTTTACTTACCTCATCCTTTGATTTTGCTTTTAAATGTCCTTATTTCTTCTGAGAAATCCTCACTTACTGTTCTTCTGTCTGTAACTCCACACAGTAATACAAGGCTTTTTCCCTGGTGTGGAGAAAGCCTCTTGAGGGGGGAGGGGGTGAGCAGGACGCCCACTAACACACAGCTCCTTTCTCTATCTGCAAAGTACAGAGCGTCCTGACTTCCTGGTCGCCCCTCCCCCCTCAAGAGGTTTTCTCCCCTCCCCCAGGTGTGTGAGGGGGATAATTGCACTGAGGTAAAGAAAGCTATTTAGGGAAAGAATTACCATTACAAACGCTTTTTATCTACACACAAAATAAGTGAAATAACCCTTCAAACAAACCTTAATAAATCCACAACCGTACATGCGATCGATACAGCGACTTCACCGTATAAAAGACAAGACCCTTGTGAACGCATCGATATGAAATTGATGTTGATAAACTTAAAAATGTGGCCATGTCAGCGATTTAGAAAAGAGTATCTTTGTGTGTCTTACTAACAAATTTTAAAAGCGCGTTATAATGAAGGTCTATGGGGAAAAATTTGGAACTCTTGTCCTTTAGAAGCTTCAGCAACGAAAAGTAAAATGCGCATCACAAAACTGATCACATCGCCTGAAAGCAGACAAAAATACCTTCCATTTGATATATAAATTGTGTATGACAAGTAGATCTTGTGGGCGTGAGAGCAATTTGTTCCCCCTTTTTTATAGATAATACGATTCTTTTCAAAACTCACACTCTAAAGGTCACATGACACACTCTAAGCCAGGTCCATAGACACGCAGTGTAATCGATAACATTTTCTGAAAAAATCACTAAACGTAAATTGCTTTTTCACAAAAACTATAAAAGATTTCAATCTGAAAAGTCATAGCCGGATAGCTGAATATTTTGTGACCGTGGTAAACTTTGTTTGGTGTCTGTCAGTGAAAGTATGAAGGAGGAGATACATTTTGAATCGGGTACGTTTTTAAGCAGGAATAAGCATGTTCTCATTGACTTCAATGTTAAAAAAAAGCGACTAAAAGCTTAATATTTTAAAAAGTATAAATAGCACAAAAAAACTTGAAGAAGTCCCATCGTTAGCTGAATGAGATGAACATTTTAAAAGTTGAATGGTCTCAATCGCTGAAAGTATGGCGAAGTTACGCAGAGCCAAAAAACGTACGGAATAATAAGAATAATAAAAAACGAATAACAATACTGGGAATGCTTATTAAAGCATTCCCACTAATAATAAAAAACGAATAACAATACTGGGAATGCTTATTAAAGCATTCCCACTAATTACCTGTTTTAATACTCTAAATGCCAGACTCTACAACGACTGTGAGCATTGTGTTGTGCGCAGTTGTGGGTCAGTTGCAGAGCAGCCCTATTCACTTGAATGAGTCAAGCTCAGAGGGTGGTAGTGCCTGCTGAATGTGACAGGGGATATAATTCATGTTGTGGCAATGGAATTTGTACACTACCCACCACTGCCTTTCCCGCTAAAGGTGGATTGCTTTAGGGCACTAAAAACCTAACTCGACCATGTGGTTTCACTGCCCCTCAACCGCTAGTGTAAACAAGTCCTTTAGGCCATGCTTGCAAACACATTTAGGAAGCATATCCCAGCTCTATCCTAAAAACTGTACTTTTTGTAGCTTATCCTTCACAGTTAAGGCCTTTGTTATCGAGTGCCCCTCCCTTTAGATTGTAAGCTCCCATTAGCAGGGCCCTCCTAACCCTCTTGTATTGAATTGTATATTAACTGTACTATCTCCCTTATTTTGTAAAGTGTTGTGCACACTGTTGGTTCAATATACATACATATGTATATCCTGTATAATAGTAATAATAATTTCCAACTGGTTCAAAGTTAATATAATATAAAATGTGATCCACTAAATCCAGATAGCATTATCTTATTATATTGTACAGAAAAAAGAGAGGAAAAAAAAAGACAGATTCTGGAAGGCCTATTAAATGAGCACAAGCAAAGTATGCTTCTAATCCTTGTGACAGCAGAAAGGAATAACTTTACGCCGGACGTAACCCTTATGCAAATCGCTTAAAACATGCGCCGGGCGCAAGTATGTTTGTGAATCGACATATCTTACTCATTTGCATATTTAACATGGGTACGCCAAATGCATCCAGCGTAATTATGCGCCCACAATACGCCGGCGTAGGCAAGTTACATCGGGCGGCTGAAGCCAAATTTTTCAACGTATCTAGCTTGGGGAATCGGCGCAGAAATACGACGGCGCACATTTGTACTTACGACGGCGTATCTATAGATGCATCGGCGTAAGTCTTACATGAATCCGGGCCATAGTGTTTATGCGATGCTAAGCATCTGAACATGTTTTATTTTGTTTGCATTATTATTCCACTGCATAAAAAATATACCAACAATGATGTTAGGTTACATGTGTCCTATTCAGATCCTTAATGGATTTGAAACTTGAAATAAGAACATTTTGCCAATTAACTTTGTTAAAACCTGTAAAAGCCATTCTTCAGAGACCTGAGTATACAAACAATCGCTCATCGTAGTTTTCCTTACACAATGCACTAAGACTGCCCTTAGAAAAAAAGCTTCAGATATATCCGTATTTCCTGAAACTGTACGCTATGGATAATACCTTGATACTTTCATAACCTAGATTATGTTGACTTGGATTGAGCTCTATGTATTCCTAAATACACCAGAATGTAATTCTCATAGGGCCATGCTCAAATGACAGAGGCCTGCAGGCAAAAACCTTTGGCGTTTTCTAACGACACACCCTATCTATCTCTTTAAATAATATCATCCTTCAGCTTTGATAGTTCTGTCAAGTAATAGAATAAGCTTTTAAATAAACATCTAGAAATACATTTGTACTGTCCATGGAAGAAAGTAGATGACATAAAAAACTGTGCTGGATAAAAGTCACAACTTAAAGTGAGATGCAAGGCAAACAGCAACATCATATATGGATCCATAGGGCAACACTTATAGCCTCCTCTGAAAATCCTCTATATTTTGAACTACTAAGCAGCACTCCAAGACCTGCCTGATTGCCCCACTATCCTGATAGAATCCCCAAAACCCTACCTCCCTCTATGCACCACCAACCCTAAAAGTTGACTTCTCACACTATTATACTCTACAGTATGTGTGCAGTATGTCTATAGAAGATTACATTAAATCAAGTGATGCTGTGCTACTATACATAAAATAATGTCTGTTAGCTGGCTCTCTGCTCTGTTGTCCACTGTGTAACCGTCAAGAACCTGACACCAGAAGATGAATGCAGCTTATATGGTTACCAATGTAGGAGAACCTTAAAGGCATCTATCCCTATATACTGTATACCTAAATATACCGGAGCATTGGGAGATATTCTTAGAGGGTCCCTAGGTGACAGAGGAAATTGGAGGACCAGCATTACTGGTGGATAATTTTTATATACTACCTTACAAGTGTATTGGAAGCGTGAGCTTTAACCTTTGTAATTTTTGACATAAGTGAGCTCTGCCTTATGGTACATTGGCAACTTGAAGGTCCAGAGCAGAGGTTTACCTTCTGCTGTAATAACTTACTTTCACAAGCAATTGATCAGCACAAGATAAGAAATGGCCAACAAAGGTTTGGTGTAATACTAGTGTATGTGGGCATTTTAAAGTTTAGCTATAACTAAAAACAGAAGAATTAGCACAAGGGACATAACTTATTTGTTGACTGTCAGAAACGCTCATCAACTCTCAGCTAGACTATGTGCACCCTTTCCTGCCTGATCCGCCGCTCATAGAAACTGTACCTCAGATGTTTTGGAACCACATTTCCCATGATGCTCATGCACTCTGCAGTGGAGTTGAGCATCATGGGAAATATAATTCCTAAACATCTGGTGTGCCAAAGCTCGCCATCAATGTTCTATGTATTGGAGGACAGGAGGGCGATTGACAACTCCACCCCCTCTATTCAAAGATCCAGTGCCATTCATAGAAGCTTCTAAGAATGCCAAATCGGGCAGGAAAGTGCAGTCATAATCAAGCTCTCCAAATGACAGCTTCTGAGCTTCTGACACTAGTAGTATTAACTCCCTTTGCACTGGAAATGTATGGCTGTGTGTGTGTGTGTGTGGGGGGGGGGGTTGGACACAGCAACAGAAAGAATCTGAACAAGAGACATATCATCCTAACTGTAAGCTATGTCCCTTTTTAGCTAAACCTAGGTGATATACATACCTCCCAACGTTTTGAGATAGGCATGATGGACACCTTCTAACAAAAGTATGTAAGCATAAGACACACACCCCTTCTACACCCCCATAACAACTTCCTGCCCGGCCTGTAGCAGAATGACGGCTCAGCGGTGGTTGCGTTATCTTGACTGGACATCATATTATGTCCAGCAGGATAAGCCGCCATTGCATGCAGCACAGCGATCGGAGGTGTGGTGTGTCACTCTGACATACCGCAACTTGATCTAGGTAAAGAGCCTCTGGCTGTGACCAATCAGCTGTGACCGAGGCTGTCAGTACCTCATCATCTGTGCTGCCTATCAGTGCCATCTATTAGTGCCCATCAGTGCCATCTATTAGTGTGAATCAGTGCCACCTATCAGTGCGCATCAGTGCTGCCTATCAGTGCCTATCAGTGCTGCGTATCAGTGCTGTCTAACGGTGCCAATTAGTGCTGCATATCAGTGCCGCCTATTGGTGCCTATCAGTGTTGCATATTAGTGCCTCCTCATCAGTGCCTTTTTATCAGGGCCTATGAGTGCCACCTCATCAGTGCCCGTCAGTAAAAGAGAAAACTAAATTGTATAACAGAAACAAAGAAAAACATATTTTTTTCAAAAAAAATGGTCTTTTACAGTTTGTTTAGCAACAAATAAAAACCCCAGTGGTGATCAAATACCACCACAAGAAAGCTCTATTTGGAAGAAAATGATAAAAATGTAGTTTATGTCCAGTGTTGCACGACTGTGTCAAACTGTGACAGTGCTGAAAGCTGAAAATTGTCCTTGGCAGGAAGGGGGTAAAGTGCCCAGTATTGAAGTGGTTAAACGAAAATTGTACAAAAAAAATTAGTTAAACCCATAAGAGCTTTTTTACCACTACTATTCTTTTATACTGTAGTGGCTTTTGAAATTTCCAAATGCAGCAATTTAGAAATTAGATGAAAGGTTTAGCACTGAGTAACACTTTTTAAATGATAAAAAGTGTATTTTTTATACAACTTTATAGATCAGACCAAAATGAGGGACAAATGAGGAGGAAAGAGGCACAGAGGGACTTTGTTCCAAATTGGGGATAGTCCCTCAAAATCAGGGACAGTTGGTAGCAGGGGTGGACTGACCATTGAGGCGCTCGGGCACTGCCCGAGGGCCCCATGTCACTAGGGGGCCCCATCAGGGTTGCCAGGCTCAGTAAAACCAGGGACAGTATGTAAAAATCTGTGTTTTTTTTTACATCTGTCCCTGATATGTCTGAAACCGACATGCTTTTGATATGAAAATCCAGAGATTTTAGCTGCCCCGCCTCTGCACTGCCTCCTGGTGTGGTGGCCATCTGTAAGCCCAGGGGCCCCATAATCTTCTACTGCCCGGGAGCCCCATGAGTTGTCAGTCCGCCCCTGGTTGGTAGTTATGTATATATACCACTAAATCCCAGGGATGTAGGGCAGTTAGCCATCCATAAGGAGGTTGCATTTGGGGACATTTCATTTTCAGAGGTTTTCTAAATTTATAAAGGGATTGTATCACAAAGCAATTTTAGATACGAGTATATTCTTAATTTTTACAAAAAGGTGAAACAAACAAAGTAAACAAAAAATACAAGTGTTCATCGACAGAATACTGATTGACAATTATAATGCAAGCATTACCGGTAAGTCAAAAATGCTTCCTAAAATCAATTTTTAAGTATTTTACATATCTTACAGGCAGTGCTGGGACAAGGTCATCTGGTGCCCAGGGCAAAAATGAAAAACTGCGCCCCCTCCCCCCTGCTTTTCACAGAGGGGGGGGGGTCAGTTTTTCATCTTTGCCCTGGGCACCAGAAAAAAAAGCTGCTACAGCATCTACAGACTATGGGATCAATACTAGTGCATCAGTGACAGTGCATTAACCCCCTTCCTGCTGCATATTACCAATACCATTGCTAATTAAGCAAACTCCTGTCCCCTACAGCTCATCTCTGTATCCCCCGTCCACCTCTGTACCACCATTCATGGCTATACCCCCCCATCCACATTCGCCTCTGTACCCCCTGTCCACCTCTGTACCCCTCCATCCACATTCGCCTCTGTACCTCCATCCACATTCACCTCTGTACCCCCCTGTCCATTTCTGTATCCCCTGTCTACATTCACCTCTGTATCCCCTGTCTACATTCACCTCTGTACCCCCTGTCCCCCCTGTCCACCTCTTTACCCCCTGTCCATTTCTGTACCCCCTGTCCACATTCACCTCTGTACACCCTGTCCCCCCTTCCACCTCTGTACCCCCTGTCCATCTCTGTACTCCCTGTCCCCCCTGCCCCCCCTCACCTCTGTACCCCCTGTCCCCCCTGTCCACCTCTGTAACCCCATCCACCTCTGTACCCCCCGTCCACCTCTATAGCCCCCACCCCCATCCACCTCTGTACCCTACATCCACATTTACCTCTATACCCCCCATCCACTTCTGTACCCCCATCCACCTCTGTACCCCCCCATCCACATCTGTACCCATCATACACCTCTGTACCCCCCATCCACATTTACCTCTGTACCCCCCATCCACCTCTGTATCCCCCATCCACATTTGTACCCATCATCCACCTCTGTACCCCACATCCACATTTACCTCTGTACCGCCCATCCACCTCTGTACCCCCCATCCACATCTGTACCCATCATCCACCTCTGTACCCCCCATCCACCTCTGTACCCCCATCCACCTCTGTACCCATCATCCACCTCTGTACCCATCATCCACATTTACCTCTGTACCCCCCATCCACCTCTGTACCCCCCATCCACATCTGTACCCATCATCCACCTCTGTACCCCCCATCCACCTCTGTACCCCCATCCACCTCTGTACCCATCATCCACCTCTGTACCCATCATCCACATTTACCTCTGTACCCCCCATCCACATCTGTACCCATCATCCACCTCTGTACCCCCATCCACATTTACCTCTGTACCCCCCATCCACATCTGTACCCATCATCCACCTCTGTACCCCCATCCACATTTACCTCTGTACCCCCCATCCACATCTGTACCCCCCCATCCACCTCTGTACCCCCCATCCACATCTGTACCCATCATCCACCTCTGTACCCCCATTCACATTTACCTCTGTAGCCCCTGTCCACCTCTATAGCCCCCTCCCATCCACCTCTGTACCCTCCATCCACGTTTGTACCCCCATCCATGTTCACCTCTGTATCCCGATTTCTCTTCACATATCTCCATGGTTCTTTCTGTCATGAGGTGAGATTGAGAACTTATTCATCACAGTGGACCCAGCGGTGCATTACAGTGCAGTCTCCGGCTATCAGACCCAGCACACAGTCACAACAATTCACTCGGCTGTGTGCTACATGGGTCTGTCAGGCGGGGATAGGGCGGGAGGAACACAGAGTGCTGCTCTGCTTCGTTGCCTCCGGTCCCCAGATTCGTGAAGAGGGAGAAGCGGGACAGTCAGGAGGGGTGGGCGGGCGGCCTCAAGCACATGAAAGCCTGCAGCTGTCCCGCTCTCCTGTTATAATGTGGCCACTGCTTGGATGGCGGGGGGGATCGGCTGCTCGATTGAGTAGCATGACGGCCCTGAATGCACCCCCCTTCCTCCAGTAAATGGTCTCGCCCAGGGCATCCGACCACTCTGCCCACCCCTTGTACCGGCCCTGCTTACAGGCAGCAAGAGAACATTAAAACCACAAGACATCAGTTCCCTTTCACCGTTACATGAGACTGTGTATTTTACTTTACATCAAGCCTGTAATTCATTTCTGCTGTCAGTGCTGGTAAAGCATGGGGCTGTGTTCAATAGAAGTGGCCCTCAGACCGTATAACAGTGCCCTATGGGATAAATAAAAGATTAGGCTAGACAGGAAGAGCCTCGTAATGTTATATAAATAATGTACAGTGACCATGCTGAAATTCACCAAACACAGGAATTGACTGCTGTGGTGATTGAACTGTGAGATAAAAGTGTGAATTCTTCCTAATAAAAGCATTTCAACATCAGGCAAATTTTGTATAAATTAACACACCCATGTGAATTAAAGGGGAAAAGAAATTGAAATAATAAATCAATCCCAGGATAGTTACAATACAAGTGTGCAGTGAATGTCCTGTCAAAGCTTCGGCTGGTCTTTTATATGAGAAACGTAAATGTGTCATTATATTTTACGTATCCCCTGTTATACTTTAATTTTTTTATAATAAATTACATTGCGGCACAGTAAGTGATGTGCTCTAAGAACACGTACTACAGGAAATAATGATGATGACTGTCTATTTCAACAGGCCTGTAAAATGTAAAACCTAAAAGAAAATAAACTTTTAATATGAAAAACATTTCTGACCTTATTTAAGAATTTGTCTTTGTTTTGGTTTTAACTTAAAGCGGAGTTCCACCCAGGAAAACAACATTTGCCCATTTTGTTTAAAAAAATTAAATAAAAAAAAATCTGAAAAAAAAAAAAAATACTCACCCGAAATACCTGTTGCTATGCGGAAGTCCGTAATCTGCCTCTTCCACACCGCGGTGTCCTTTCTTCTGCTTCTTCTGCTTGTGAATGGGGCGCGCTGCTTTCTGGGAACTGTGTGTGTTCTCAGAGAGCAGCGCACCCATTCACAAGCCAGCGTGAGACTCACGCAGGCGCAGTAGGAAATGGGCAGTGAAGCCGTACGGCTTCACTGCCTGTTTCCCATAGTGTGGATTGCGGCGCGGGACCCGGAGCGATCGTGGGATCGGCATCGGGGGGGCCATTAGCGTGGGCAAGTAGGACAAGCTAAGTGTCCTTATTTAAAGTCAGCAGCTACACTGTTAGTAGCTGCTGACTTTAAAAAAAAAAAAAATCACGGCTGGAACACCCCTTTAACTGTTTTCTGCACATATACATTGTGGTTCTGGCTCCTGCACATATACGTCAGCAGAATGGCACGGCTGCGCAAAGTAAGTATATTTACGTTACTTTGAATCTTGCGCTGTGCGGGCGAGTGCGCGCTGCCAGCGGAGCGTGCGCACCCCTGCCGCGAGCCATGTGACCATGCCCGTGGAACCCGCAGACTCGATGACCGCTGGTGTCCCGTGATCGGGTCACAGAGCGGCAGAACGGGGAGAGGCCAGTGTAAACAAGGCATCTCCCTGTTCTGCCTAGTGACAGGACACTGATCGTCTGCTCCCTCATCTGGAGCAGCAATCAGTGTCATGTCACAGTAAGCCCTGCCCCCACACAGTTAGAACACATCCCTAGGACACACTTAACCCCTTCCCCGCCCCTTCTGGTTAACTCCTTCGCAGCCAGTCACATTTATACATTAATCAGTGCATTTTTATAGCAAAGGTGTCGTCAAAAGTGTTCGATGTGTCCGCCATAATTTCGCAGTCATGATAAAAACCACTGATCGCCGCCATTACTAAAAAAAAAATCTTAATAAAAATGCCATAAAACTATCCCCTATTTTGTATGCTATAACTTTTGTGCAAACCGATCAGTAAACGCTTATTGCGTCTTTTTTTACCAAAACTATGTAGAAGAATACCTATCGGCCTAAACTGAAGAAAAAAATATTTTTTTATATATTTTTGGGGGATATTTATTATAGAAAAAGTAAAAAATATAGTTATGCTAGCAGCATAAGGATTAAAAATAATTAATGTTGACTGAAGGGTTTAGTTCCCCTCTAATGTGGAACTAATTCAATCGATTTAAGTTTCAAAAAACAGTTACATTCCTGGCATGTGCTGGGAATCGAACGCTTATTTGTTGTGCTCTCAACCTAACTTGTCTTATGCCTTTTACACCCGACTGCCCGCAAAAAAATTGAAACCAGCTCTCTTTTTTCTCATTGTGTTTTCCGTCAGTTTTTTTCTCGTTGTGAAAAACATTTGGGTGTATGCTTTTCCGAGGGAGAAAAAAACGTGCATGCTCGAAATCAAGTATGCAGCCCAAAAGCAGCCCAAAGGGTGGCGCTATTTGAAAGGAACTTCCCCTTTACAGTTCCGTTGTATGTGTTGTACATCACTACGCTTTGGTTGGACGTTTTTTTGCATGAACGTGTGTATGCAAGTCAGGCTGGAGAGGAATCACGTCGGGAAAAACTTTGTTTTTTTTCTGCCGAGAAAAATAGTTGTGTGTGCGAGGCAAAATCATAAAATAACTGGTGTCATAACTGATCATATGTGCAGCATCATGGGCAGTTGAACAGAGGCCAAGATGGCAGCTTTCTTGGCTGAAAATGATAGTAAGGTTTAGTTCCGCTTTAAATGTAGTAACTCATAGCAACCAATAGTAATTCACTCTGATTTAGTCAGACCAGTGGATTCTGACTGGCAGCTGTGGGTTAGTGAACTTAAAGTATATATATAAATCCTGTACAGTTCACAACACTCACAAGAACACTGCTCTACCTCTAAACCATTAGAACGGCAAGCTGGGATGTCGGACTCACAGCAGGGCTTCTGTCAGCCCACTAACATCAGTCCAAAAGCATCGAAGGCTGGAGACCAGATGTAACCAACCAATTCATAAGGCCGGAATCACACTTGTGCAGTGCGAATTTCAGCTCTCTTATCTCTGCAGATAGATTACAGAAGTGTTCAGCAGATTAGCAACGTTATAGCTGCAAATTTGGAGACCTGGGGGAAGTTACAGGGGAGAGGAGAGTGGGGGAGAAGTGTATTGAGCTGAATGAGAGAAATTCCTGAAGAGAAATGAACACATCTGCGAATCAGCTGCGTACCCATAGAAGATAATGGGCCTGAATTTGCACCTGAGCCGCACCACAAGGCATAAAATCAGCACACGTTGCATCGCACATATGTGAACCAGCCTCATTGAAAACAATGTATTTAGAAATGTTCTGCATATTAGATGCGGTTTAAGCCGCAACCAATTCACATAGGTGTGAATCAGGCCTAAAAAAAATCTAAAAACCCAGTATACCAGCAAAACCTAACATGTTTTGACTTCAAAAGCCTTAAAGCCTTTCTTGGTTTTGGATAGAGTGGGGAGGGATTAGAATGCCTGTCAGGTTTGTATTGCTGTCTGTGCTCCTGTTAGGAAGATGCACCCTATCTATTTGTCATGTTTACTGTTTTCACCAAATGTGAACGTGAAAGTAAATCCCAAATTTTGGGTTGCCCCCAGAACTCTGAGGCTAGGTTCACACTATTGTGAATTGGAGGTAGGTTTCCCCGCCTTCAATTTCACATGACAGGATATTGTGACTGGCTCTTTATAGAGCCGGTTCACACATCTCTGGAGCGGCTCCGGAGCGTCTTTTGGTCCGCTTTCATGTTGAATTCAGTCAAAAATTCAGACTGAAATCAGACCTAAAGCGGTGAACAGGGATGCACCGGACCCTTGCTTTGAGCCTTCCGTGTGGCAGTGTGAACCCAGCCTCATACAGGAGAAATGTTCGAATTGAAACAATAGTTCTGGTAACAACCAGGGATTCCCTCATTTACAGGGATTTTGTCTAACTTCCTGTCTTGGTAATGGAATAGGAAGTGAAGGAAAATGTCCCCAAACAGACACACTTGGCAAAAAAGAGGGGGGTTATAAACCTCCCTTATTCCATCCAAAGTGAAAAAAAAAAAGATGTTTTGCCTTGAATTTTACTTTTATCATGGCTATATAATTATAATTATGTTTTTTTAATGCCAAAAACTGATGACATTTGTTTCTGTACTGGAATTGTTTGGTTTTTAATTAAAGGAGATATATGGTCACAGCGTACACTTTCATTTTATAAAATCAGCATTGTAATAGCAATACAGTTATTTTAGACAATCCAATATATGCTTATTTGAAAAATCTTCTTTCATGTTGTAAGTTCTGCCTGTCTGCTGGCCATCTCTCCAGGATTACCTGCATGATTTGAAGCTTCTCCTCTGCTATTTACTTTCCATGTCTAAGGACTTTATATCCCATGGTACCTAGCTGTCTTAAAGCTGTGATCCCTGTACTGACTCCACCTCCTGCAACTCATCCTCTCAGCACCTCTGTAGCTCAGAAGGCAGGATCTGTGTAATGTGTGTACAGTGTGTACAGCAGTACTTACTCACAGGGCATAGTGAATATGTGTCACACGCGGGCTGAATGTCACGTCTCCCCCTAGTGTAACATGCAGGGGGTCTTGAACTATTAGGGGGTGTCTGTGTAATGTAAAGGGGTCCAGAAGTGCAGGGTGCTATGTAATGTAAAGGGGTCCAGAGGTGCAGGTTGCTGTGCAATGTAAAAGGATCCAGAGGTGCAGCATGTCATGTCTCTCCCTAGTGTAACATGCAGGGGTCTTGAACTATTAGGGGGTGTATGTGTAATGTAAATGGGTCCAGAGGTGCAGTGCTATGTAATGTAAAGAGGTCCAGAGGTGCAAGGTGATGTGTAATGTAAAGGGGTTCAGCGGTGCAGGGTGCTATGTAATGTAAAGAGGTCCAGAGGTGTAGGGGGCTGTGTAATGTAAAATGGTCCAGAGGTGCAAGGTGCTGTGTAATGTAAAGGGGTCCAGAAGTACAGGGTGCTGTGTAATGTAAAGGGGTCCAGAGGTACAGGGTGCTGTGTAATGTAGAGTGTTCCAGAGGTGCAGGGTGATGTGTAATGTAAAAGGGTCCAGAGGTGCAGGGTGCTATGTAATGTAAAGAGGTCCAGAGGTGTACGGGGCTGTGTAATGTAAAGGTGTCCAGAGGTGCAGGGTGCTGTGTAATGTAAAGGGGTCCAGAGGTGCAGGGTGCTATGTAATGTAAAGAGGTCCAGAGGTGTAGGGGGCTGTGTAATGTAAAAGGGTTCAGAGGTGCAAGGTGCTGTGTAATGTAAAGGGGTCCAGAAGTACAGGGTGCTGTGTAATGTAAAGGGGTCCAGAGGTACACGGTGCTGTGTAATGTAGAGTGTTCCAGAGGTGCACGGTGCTGTGTAATGTAAAGGGGTCCAGAGGTGCAGGGTGCTGTGTAATGCAAATGGGTCCAGAGGTGTAAGGTGCTGTGTAATGTAAAGGGGTCCAGAGGTGCCGTGTGCAGTGTACTGTAAAGGGGTTTGGAGGTGCAGAGTGCTGTGTAATGTAATGGGGTCCAGAGGCACAGTGCTATGTAATGTAAAGGGGACCTGGGTGCTGTGTAATGTAAAGGGGTCCTGAGGTGCAAGGTGCTGTGTAATGTAAAGAGGTCCAGAAGTGCAGGGTGCTGTGTAATGTAAAGGGGTCCAGAGGTACAGGGTGTTGTGTAATGTAGAGTGTTCCAGAGGTGCAGGGTGCTGTGTAATGTAAAAGGGTCCAGAGGTGTAAGGTGATGTGTAATGTAAAGGGGTCCAGAGGTGCAGGGTGCTATGTAATGTAAAGAGGTCCAGAGGTGTAGGGGGCTGTGTAATGTAAAGGGGTCCAGAGGTGCAGGGTGCTGTGTAATGTAAAGGGGTCCAGAGGTGCAGGGTGCTGTGTAATGTAAAGGGGTCCAGAGGTGCAGGGTGCTGTGTAATGTAAAGGGGTCCAGAGGTGCAGGGTGCTGTGTAATGTAAAGGGGCCCAGAGGTGCCGTGTGCAATGTAATGTAAAGGGGTTCAGAGGTGCAGAGTGCTGTGTAATGTAAAGGGGTCCAGAGGCAAGGTGCTATGTAATGTAAAGGGGTCCAGGGTGCTGTGTAATGTAAAGGGGTCCAGAGGTGCAAGGTGCTGTGTAATGTAAAGGGGTCCACAGGTGCAGGGTGCTTTGTGTAATGTAAAGTGGTCCACAGGTGCAAGGTGTTGTGTAATGTAAAGGGGTCCAGAGGTACAAGGTGCTGACAGTTGACTTGAACAACTTCAGCGCTTCTCCTGTAAACTTTGATGATGAATTTTCCCAGCTCCACAGTGTCTGCAGCCACTGAGGTCAGTGAGGGCTTTGTTTTAAAACTATTTACTGCTTGCTAGGAATGTATGGGTACTTAAATGTCCATGGCCAAAGGTTCACATAAAAATAAGACTAAACTCTCATAAAATAATATTTTGTTTTGAACTGTATTTTAGGTAAAACGGATTGCATTAATTAACACAATATTGTGTTGATATATTTCTCTCCCTATACTTTGATATCTTGTAGATTTTTTTTATGAACTACCTTTGAACAAGTTCTTGCTCCAGTAGCCACCAAATGTCACAGTTTTACTGTGGCTACCACAATGCAACATGCTACTGTACTGTTTGTTATATGGCTGCATGTAGTACAACTTGGAATGTGCAGGAAATGTAACAACGCTGCAGTTAAATAGTAAAGGGTAAAGCAGCTCATAGATGACTAAATTTTCTTTCCTTCCACCATGAGTGGAAGGGAAAAAAATTACTTGATTCCCCCATCAACACAGTCAGGCCCCTTTCACACTGAGGCACTTCTAAACTGTCAGTAAAACACTGAGCGCTTTTGAAGAGCTTTCCATTTACCCTTAAAGAAGGGTGTTTTTTCACCGCCAGCGCACTGCCCCAGTCTGAAAGCATTTATTGATTTTAATGGAAATAGTTTAGAGTAAAAGCATCTGAAAAGCAGCTCAGTGTTAAAGGGGTCTCAGTGTTGATGAGGGAATGCCTCCTGATGTGCTATTGTGTTCTGCTGGTGGGAGTGGGGAGCCTTCCTGGCCAGCAGAACATAATGATTACTGCTAGCAGCTATATAAGTAAACCAATGCCAAAATTCTGACATGTACCTAAGTCTATCAATAGATCTACTTGGGTAAAATCCACCTGTCCATTCATGGATCGAATCACATCTGGCCCCTGCTGAACTGATCGAATTTCCATTCATGTATGGCCCTCTTAAGAATTGTCACTGTAGATAAGGAATGCCGCGTACACATGATCGAAAGTTCCGACAAGAAAACCATGGATTTTTTTCCTACGGAATTCTGGCTCAAACATGTGTTGCATACAAACGGTCACACCACATTCCAACTGTCAAGAACGTGATGACATACAACACTACGACGAGCCGAGGAAAATGGAGTTCAATGCTTTTGAGCATGTGTCGACTTGTTTCCGAGGATGCGTAGGATTTTTGTGTGTCGGAATTGCATACAAGAACTTTTCCCATCGGAAAATTTGCGAACCAGCTCTCAAATTTTTCTTGGCGGAAATCCCAACAGAAAAATTCTGTGGAAGCCTACACACGGTCGGAATTTCCGACCAAAGGCTCACATCGGACTTTTCTTGTCGGAATTTCCAATCATATATACGTGGCAGAAGAGTCTGTGGATACACCCAGCTGGTAGGATCTCCAGGGATTGTTTTTGATTTAAGTGTTTTGGATTTTATACACTCTAATATTCTATAAACTGATCTTATTTTGTTGAACAGCTCACAACAAGTGACAACATAAGTACATATCAAACATTAAAGGGGAGGTTCCCCTAAAAATAAACTTTTAACATTGCATTTATCCTCTTAATCACATCTAGAATCGGCTGGTATTTAAAAAAAATCCGTCCGTACATACCATTTTCTTCATGTAGTCTCACCTCCGCTTCCGGGTATGATGGTCGGGGATGGGCGTGCCTACTTGATTGACAGGCATCCGACCGACACATACAGCGCGTCACGAGATGCCGAAAAAAGCCGAGCGACGTTGCGCAGGCGTCGTATAGAGCCGCACCGACGTTCGGCTTTTTCCGGCATCTCGTGACGCGCTGTATGCGTCGATCGGATGCCTGTCCCCGACTATCATACCGGAAGCGGCGGTGAGACTACATGAAGAAAATGGTATGTACGGATGGATTTTTTTTTAAATACCAGCCGATTCTAGATGTGATTAAGAGGATAAATGCAATGTTAAAAGTTTATTTTTAGGGGAACCTCCCCTTTAAGGTTTATTTGATAGTATATTAAATGTAAACCATTAGTCTCGTTCACCTGATCCTTCAGCGAGCTCCACATTCTCTGTTTTATATAATGTGTGTAGTAGCATCATACAGGGTCTAGCAATGTTCCCCGCTGTACAAGAGTTAAATTCCTTAGTTACCTTTTAATGAAAACAGTGTGGAGCCAGAGGCTCTAAGTAGATGCCTAGCAGCTGGTGGTGGTTAAGAAGTTACCTTTCTCAAGCTAAATCTATTAAGAAGGGTCAAGATGTTTGATGGTGCACAGAGTTTAACAATTGTTCCATTCTTCAATCATCTGTAGGGTCATTGTGCAGGGTGAAACAATTTCCAGTATCTAAAAAGTCTGGATCGAAAATTTTACTATGTTGGACAGAGCTGCTTCTAGGTCTCAAGGCTGAATACAACTCATGCTGGGACCCTTATTGCCACCACTCACAGAAGTCTAAAACCCTTGGCATCTGTTTACTGTATACGTGAAAAATATCTGTTCAAGCAGGTGCTGATTGATTACCTATCTGTGATGAAATTGATTTTTTTGTTCTTACTATATTTTGTAAGCAGTTTAAAATGCAACTGTATTAGTTCAGTAAAGTCATTTTGTGACTTGATTATTTTTAAATATAATGCTAAACCAGTCAAATCATGACTTCCCCATGGGTGGTGCATCCAAACTTTGATTTCTTCAACTGATACAGTTGGCAAAATCTTTACACGTTCGGTAATGTTGAATACCTGGTTCCCCACTGCACTAAATGGTTCCTGCAGCCAGCTCCCATGCCACTGCTTTGTAGACATGTGCAGACTGGAATATTTTGTTTCGTTTTTTTGTTTTCGTTTGGAAAATAAATGCATTTAGTTACTACCGAAAATCATTTTGATTTATTTCGTTTTTCGTTGGGGGATAGCTTTCGCCTGAAAATCCAATAACACTTGGTTTCTGTCGAATGGTCAAAAGAATATTCGACGGAACGTCAAATCTTTACGTGGAATCGTACATTTCCGTTCGAATATTCGGCCTACAAGAATTCTAATGTTGTATGACTAGTAATAATGTCAAATCTATTCTCTATAATGTCGAATCTATTTTCTCATAAATCGAAATCTAATCTCTGTAATGTCGAATCTATTTTTTCTATAGTGTCGAATCTTTTCTCTATAATGTTGAATCTTTTCCCTATAATGTCGAATGTTTTCCCTATACTGTCAATTCTTTTCCCTATAATGTCGAATCTTTTCCCTATACTGTCGAATCTTTTCCCTATACTGTAGAATCTTTTCCCTATAATGTCGAATCTTTTCCCTATAATGTCGAATCTCTCTATATCGAGTTTTTACCTCAACGAAAACGAAAATAAAGCATTTTTTATGTCTGATCTTTCGGTTTTCGTTTCTTGCGCTTTCGTTATCGTTTGTTAAAACGATAACGAAAAAAACAGATTTTCGGACGAAAATGCATTGTAACGAAAACGAATGCACATGTCTACTGCTTTGTTCTGTAGTGATGTAGGACTGGTAGGTGAAACTGTAGCTGTAAGAGGGGATGCAGGCATCCAGCACTTCTTGGGTGTACAGTGCTCAGAATAGAACTTGTTCCTGCTGGCTATTTTAATACAGGAAGTTTATCTCGATGTGTGGCATTCCTGTTGCTGATACAATTGATTGCTTCAAAGTAAAGC
This sequence comes from Rana kukunoris, assembly GCA_029574335.1. NCBI lineage: Eukaryota > Metazoa > Chordata > Amphibia > Anura > Ranidae > Rana > Rana kukunoris. The sequence goes on from CM056050.1 coordinate 511,367,641, forward strand.
TGCGTACACACGATCAGACATTCCGACAACAAAACTGTGGATTTTTTTCTTACGGATTTTGGCTCAAACTTGTCTTGCATAAACACGGTCACATAAATGTTGTTGGAAATTCCGAACATAAAGAACACGGTGACATACAACATGTACAACAAGCCGAGAAAAATGAAGTTCAATAGCCAGTGCTGGATTCCGAGCATGCATGGATTTTTGCGCCTTGGAATTGGTAACACATGATCGGAATTTCCGACCTTTTGAACTAAAGAACTTTTGCGGTTGGAAAATTTGAGAACCAGCTCTCAAATATTTGTTGTTGGAAATTCCGACAGCAAATGTTCGATGGAGCATATACACGGTCAAATTTTCCGACAACAAGCTCACATCGAACATTTGTTGTCAGATATTCAGATCGTGTGTACGCGGCATAACTCCACTTTTGTTGAGAAAAAAACATTCTCCTCTGGGTGATCTATGTACATTGCAGGGATTTAAACAAACCTTGTTGCAGATTGTTTGTCTGTATCCATGTGCCAAGTGAATCTGTATGGGAGAAATCTCATAATTATCAATCAGCTGCTGAACTAGCAGGGATCTAATGAGGAAAGTGGTAGGGTCTGCATCCCTTTAGATGTGATTTCCCTTTGAAAGTATCTCACCAAAAATAATTTTTTTGTTGCAGGGGATGGAAAAAAACGGACTTGTATCTTAGTGCAGACTTCTGGGAAAATCAGTATGCCAATCACACAAGCAGGAAATTTAATTTTTAGGAGGTGTTCTGTACACTGTACAGAATGTTTCCAGGTAGTTATATTGCATTGTATTTTATAGAAAATTACAGTGCAGCAGTTCGAAAAGGAAAGGTCATTTTTATTAACATTCGGTTACAATATGACTTGAATTGCAATTGTACACGCTATATTATTATTATTATTATTATTTTGCTATTATTGTATTTATCGGCGTATACCGCACACTTTTTTCCCCTCAAAATAAGGGGAAAATCGTGGGTGCGCGATATACGACGATACCCGCTTCCCGCGCTCAGTTTGAACTGAGCCGCTGACATATACCGAGTGCAGCACACTCGGGTACATTCGGCCAGGCTCGGCTTCGCTCTTGCTCACGCATAAACGTCACAGAGCGTGAGCACGAGCGAAGCCGAGCCTGGCCGAATGTACCCGAGTGTACTGCACTTGGTATATGTCGGTGGAGGCGTTCAAACTGAGAGCGGGAAGCGGGGATTCGACTTGAGGCACGCGCTGGAGAAGACGGGAGGACACCACTGATGCCGAAGACGGATGCCAGACCGGACAAGGCTGCCGATGGACGCCCCTAAGACACCAAAACTGTAAGTACTAAATGTACTAAAATGTTTTTTTTTTACAGGTCCACATTAGGGGTGCGCGCTATACGCAGGAGCGCGCAATACCCCGATTAATGCGGTATTTCCCCAGGAGAGTGGAGTTCTCTTTTTAGTGGAGATGGGCCAAGGCGAGCCAGCCCCTGACATTTAATTGTGAAAAGTGAAGTATGATCTCACCTAGAGTGGCATGTGAAATATTTGACAAAAAAATTCTCTTCTTTGGTACCCTTTGATCTGTAAATATGCCACTAAAAGTGTTTTGTTATAAATATCTGATTGATAAGTTCAGGAAATACCTATTGATCTCGTGAGCTGTTAAAGTGGTACTAAAGGTGCTGCTATCAATCTATCCAATGAAGATCCGAGAAGCCATGGGGAGAAGGATGCGGGATCGCACCCACTAAAGTTCAGGGCTAAGGTAAGTAAAACTGGGTCTCGGGGGTCCGGACAGTGCACGGTGTTTTTTCACCTTAATGCATAGGATGCATTAAGGTGAAAAAACACAAGGCTTTACAACCCCTTTAACCTTCTGTGGTAACTCATATCAGTTACTTGGTTCTCTGTGGCCTAAAAAAACATGTCCATCTATTTTATGAACAAAGGGAGCAGGGTTCTGTAGTCCTATCCTGTTTTTGTTGTCCTGATAATCAAGAACAAGTGAGCGTTGTCCTCTTAGGACTGGAAGTACGCTACTGGCAAAATACTTGAAGAAGTTTTTGTGTTCAGTTGCATTTAATCCACAACATTTTTATCTGGGTGCCCAAGGGTGCATGAGTCTTTTTAGGGATGTAGTAACACTCCTATTATTTCTTCACAGCATCTGTATTACTATGAAGAATTTTTACACTTTATGTTTGAGTGTAAAACAAGGCCTTTTCTGTCTTCATTCCAACAGGGTAGCAATAAAAAGACTTCAGGGACTGTCACCTAGCATCATTAATTATTCAAATTTTTCTCTGATAAGCAACTTTCTACAGGTGCAGCAAATGGCTTGGAGACAATAACAGATCCCTGATGTGTAATTTATTAATTTGCACATTACCATTCTTTCTAAAACATATGTAACAAGGTAGTCATTTTGAACTGTCTGGGAGCAATGCCGGATTCCCCTGTAGGCACATTTATAACCAGATGTGTCCATTGTTTTAGTTTCCAATCCCAATGTTGTAGTTCAGGTAAGAAAGGAAAATAAACATTTTGATTGGTGTCAGGTATGTGAAGCAGGTCTCCAAGGTCTGTTACAGATGTCATATATCTACATGGAGGTACTGAATAGTTGTTATGTGGAAAAGATCTGCTTATCAAATTAGTCTGGAAGTTGTGACATCAAATGGTTCAGGGAATCTGCTATCAATAGCATTTATAGGCCAATTAATTGTACCATGTCAACAGCTTACTAAAAAGCTTTCTGACTTTGTTTAAGGCTTGTATAGACATCTCTTAGATTCCATCATTAGCAATTTATTAGTCCTCAGTGGAACCATTTTACATCTGTCCAGCCACCATGTGTGGTCCAGACAGAACTCAAAATAAGAAATCTTAAAGGAAGAAAACTTTCACCTTTTTGCAGAATTTTATGTACATTTTTCAGCACTACAAGAATGATAACTTTTTGGGTTGTCTGCTCAAGCATTGAACTACCTAAATTTATAGATACTAGAAACATGTTATACCAGGCTATATATTTACAATAATGTGAAATTGTACTTGTTTAATCAATTAAAAGGTAAAATTTAATGAATGTATTTAATGCACTTTTTTTCTAAAATGTTCTCTTAAACAGTATTATGGAAGCAAATGATTATAACTGCAAAAGTGTTACCATTCATAAACAGGCTTGTTCAGGCTTAATGTTTTTGTTCTCAGAGTGATTTATAACACACCGGTATGCCTAACTGCCTAGCCAGAAACTCTTTTGACATAATACATTTTTTAAAGTGTCGTGTCTCTCATATACTGTAGCTGATTCAACTGATCTGTTCTGGTCCAGGGAGAAGCAGAAGAATCTCATCAGGAGGTAGCGAAAGAGATGATGGTGGTGAGAGATAGAGTGGAAACTATTATAGAGCAGGGGTACAGGAGGCAGAGCAAGAGCAGGTCACCATTAGTCAGCATATAGGGGGGTTCCAAGCCATTCCAAAAAGTTACCAGTCCTTTAGGGGACCAACCTGTACATAGGTCAATCCAGAGGCATATTGCCTAAATACAGATAGGTTTGCCATCCAGACCCAAGTTGTACAGATAGTGGATTGAAACCCTCTTCTACATCATCCCCCTGTTCTACCGTTGCAAAAAGTCATAAGTGATCAGGAGTGCCCACATTGTAGGGCCCAACCAAACTTTTGGGGTCCAAGTCAAATGGGGGCTCTGGTCACCTGGCATGGGTGCTGTAGAGCAGTTTGCTCTTCTTTGCAAGGATGACAACTTCACTCCGTGACCATCACCACTCCTGAGATGACCAGGGTTATACTTTGTACACCACAACACCCACTGACTAATATCCACCCACCTATTTATATGTAGTCCTACCATAAGGGACAGAGTTTGAGGAATTCTTTCCTGGTGAGGTACAAGGAGGAGCCTGAACTAAGGTAAACACATTAACCCCTTAATACAACAGCCTTTTATGAACCACTGGAAGACAGGAAAGGAGTTTATCATGGGCCATGTGCAGAATAGCCACTTACTGTGGTCCAAAAAGAGTGTAAAAGAGTAAGAATGGATAGTTAATACAGAAGGGGTTTGGAGGAAAGAAACAACATGTAGCTGACTGTATTAGGGAATAAAGAGATTAATCAGGACTTTGGGGACAGAAGTTAAGGCAGATATCTGGGTGGGACGCAGGTAGTGAAGACGCTGATCATGGAAAGAGATAGAGGAAATATAGTGGGAGCCCATTTAGATAAATGACAGAGAAAGAGAGTGGCAGGGGATGCCGGAACAGAAGCATCTGATTGTGAAACAGGGAAGGAGGTGGGGCAAAGTGGTAGAAGTTCATGCAATAGGGTCCGGAAAAAGGTAATTTATTATTTATACTCATTTGGGAAAAAGACATTAGAGAGGCAAAAGAGCCAGAGCACCACAAAAATACCCAAAAGATTCAGTACTGTGAAGTATACCAGATTCTACCTCATGTATGCTCTTACACCAAACAGTGGAAAGCTTTCATATTCACATGGGTAATAGAGAAAGTTAATTTGTCCTACATATATTATATACACATTAGAAGGCATATAAAGTAAAAATCGAGAATTTTTCCTAATATAATAAATATTGGAACAAAGACGATACACAGGGGAAATAAGAGAAAGCATTTCTTTATTAAAATGAACAACATGGCAAAGGTGTCAGGGCAAGAATAGTAAAAAGATTAAAATGAACTTGGAGCTGGTACAAGGGAAAGTGGGGGGATCATAAAACCAAATCTATAGGGTCTACAGTTTAACCAAGAATGTAGAATATGAATGTACTGGGGCATCACTTCTGAAATCCCCTTTCACTTTCAAGAAAAAGCTGTTGTCTTTTTAATGGAGATTGCTTTTTTTTAAATTGACATACTGTATATACAATTCAGTATAACGACAAATAAAAAAGCTCAATTAGATGCTCTATGGAGATTTGAAATGGCCAGGTGGTTTTCCACTATCATATCACTGTGTCTGTCCATGACTCTTTGCGGGGCTCTTTTTGCAGAGCTATGCCATAAAATAACTTTTATTTATTTTTTGATACCATTTATATTCTTAAATCTCCTTTGAACCATGAGCATTTTTTGAACCTGACTGCTGATAATGCAATGAAGATTCATTATTCAACAAGACGATAATAAAAGGAAATGCCCATGTCATGTAATCATTTGAGTTGTACTACTGAGTATAACAGTACTAATAAGTTTATTCAATAAGGGAGCTATTCAACACAAGAGTGTTTTATTTTTCAAAGTCTGTCAGATAAGAACTGGCTGGGCTAATAACTACCCTTAGTCAGATTCTTAAATTCTGACAGCATGAAAGAAAGAAGAACATCTGTCCACACTCTACTGGGTTATTATTGCTGTCTTTGTCCCTTTTGGAATCATTCTGTCCAGGAACATAATATAAAGTGAGTACAAATCTTACCTTTGACAGCTATCACAGATCAACTGCCCCCATTGATGACTGTAAAACGTAGGTTTGCCATCACTGTTTTTTGTCAGTGACAATGGTAGCAATAAGAATTAGTTAGGTCAGATCTACCCAGAAAGAGAACAGAAAGTGATAAAACCTGAACACATTTATAACCTTTCCCCACTCTAAGGCTGGGTGGAGCTACAGTACTTTAACATAAATTGATAAATTAACTTGATTGCACAACATGGTACCAATCTGATTTTGGTAAACTGAAACTTCATAGCATGCTATGGCAGCTGACCTTTGTACAATAATCTTGCACGGTTTTATATAAACCCATAGATAAAGGCAATTTATAAGGATCTAAAAAAACAACTTTTAGACTTTAGACATCTAGATTTTCCAGCACCTGGTACTTGGAAAGTAAGAATACCATAAGACAAAGACTTATGCTGCGTACACACGATCTGGCTTTTGCCCGGCCAAATCTCATCGGAATTCCGACGGAATTCCATCTGAAAAAATAGAACATGTTCTATATCTAAACTCCAATGGAATTCATCAGAATTTTCGATGAAAAAACTCAGATGGGGCTACACGCTATCGGAATATCCGATGGAAAAAGTCCATCTGACTTTTTCCATCGGAAATTCCGATTATGTGTACATGGCATTAGAATCAGATCATTTAACTGCTTGCTATGTTAACATTTTAAGGTAGCTTTTGATCTTCTTTAAGCCAGAACATGATGGAGTCACGGCTACTTATAATGACAACTTAACCAAAAAATGAGATCAAGCTAAGTAATACATATAAATAACTAGAAATGCTGATTAAGCATGTGCACAGGTAAATAATTCCAACATATATAAGTCCATCAACATATGGAAGAGTTCATGGTCCAGTGATCCCACAGGTGCCAATAAATCAAAATGGAAAAGTGTAGTATAGATGAAACCTCCACCGAAATCATATGAAGCCTCTTACCAAAAAGACATGAAATATAAGCATGATACGGTCTGTGATGCTCGATAATGGTCAAAGGGGAGGTCCAATATATACAGCCTGGTTATCAGATATAAGGTATCTCCCGATGGGTCATCCACAGGCACATAAAAAACAAAGGCCTCACATAGCATAAAACCTTCATTTATTGAAATAAAAAAGTCGACTTGCACTTACATCAAAGTGAAGAAATCATCGCGTAAAACATATCAGCCGGCCGGCTTTGTTCCAAGTTAGACAGGCGTAATTGCTCTGTGAATCTGGGCCATGGTATCCAGCTACAGTTGTATGTTTATTTTCTAACATGCCTAACCATTTATTTTATGTTTTTAAATGTATTTTAAATGTTTAAACTAAAGTCTCCTTTTAAAGGGTCAAAAATGTTTTTTTTTATCTTGCAATGTGTCTCTACAGACACATACATACATACAGACCAAAATGCACCAGTGTGGCAGAAAAACAGGTAAGGGTTTGATACAAAAGAACAATAGTGTGTAGATGTAGTTAAATATGACTAACAAATATCCAGGCCATAAGCTAAGGCTATTGCGGTTATTTTTGACATCAAGGAATGTAAGACATAAGATCATTTGTTTTAACACTTGTGGGATGAAGCAGCTCTGATGATTTCACAAGACCTATAAGAGAGAAACTTGTGGCTTTTTTTACCACTAGAATAATACAACTTAATCATAGATTTGAACACAGTACAGCTCACTGCTGAGCACAGCTCACCTGGAAAAAGTGAATTTGTCCTGCAGATTAGGTTTTGCCATTTTATTTGACAATTCCAGTAAAAAGTAATGATCCGGAGAAATGTTTAGATTTTCCATTTTATGAGATGTGTAACATTTGCTGGGAAAGTGAGATTTAACTACTTTGAACTGGATAGAGCAAGTTACATGCAAGTTATGTTTCTCTGAGTACTAGACTTCAAGCATATTCCCATGCTTATAAATACAGTATCACTGTTGTAGCATCCTTAGCTTAAAAGATGATTGAAAAATGATTTTTAAAATCATTAATATATATATATATATATATATATATATATATATATATATATATATATATAAATATATATATATATATATATATATATATATATATATATATATATATATATATATATATATATATTGGAGGTGCGCATCTTCACTGGTCTCATGATTTGATTACAATTATATGGTCAATGATTTGATTCGATTCCCTGCATGAATGTAAACATCCTTTGTGATAGTAATAGGTGGTGACAGGTACACTTTATGGAGAGATCGGGGTTTTAAAAGACACCCAATCCCTCCTTTTCACAAAGTATTCAGATTTCTGAAAACAGCGATTCTGAATACTGTAATTTTTTTTAAATTCGGCTCCATTGGCAGCCGTGTTTACATTCAGGAGATTGGCAGGAAGCCATTTATGGCTTCCTGCCAGTCTCTCTCTTGGCGCCGGAGGTGGCGCATCGCGGATTGGGTCTTCCGGTGGGACGGAAGGTCCGGTAAGAGCAGCGGAGGTGGCGGGGGGGGTGTCCCCTTCCGCTCCTCCAGGATTATCACCGGAAAGCCAATCGCCCACTGTAAAAACTGATACTGGGGTGGTGCCTGCAGCTGCCCCCTGCAGCTAACCCCCGAAAGCCGAGGATGCATATGTGCGTACGCTCGGCAGCAAGGTGTTTAATTGTCATTCTAATAGTATCTGTAATAACAATAATAATAAATACCAGAACCATGTACCCTTACTCCCTACATGAAGGTTTATCATAGCCTGATCTGATACTACTCAAACATTAAAATAAATGCTTTTTCCTGTGCAGACCTATGTCATAATTTATCAATGACACATATTGCCGTGCTGACATACAATATGCCAAGAAATCCATGCCAAAATGTTAGTCTGAATACTGATGTGAAGAAAGAGACTACAGACAGGACACCAGTGTCTCTTACTAGCACCAGATGTATACTCTAGTTTTATGAATCTAACATTTGGAAGCATTCATCCAGGCATAATTACTTCACACCCAATATAAATGCAGCCATCACAAACACCCTTTCCTAAGTAACAGTGTGTCAGATAAAGCCTACAAAAGAGAAGCCTGGCAAACGTTTGTAAACCTTTGTTTGGATTTAAAATAAAACAAAATGATAATAATTCCAGTGATAAAAATAGTAATAGAAAATGACATAAACTGCACATAGATATAAGATATAAACATGCATGCATGCTGAACAGCATAGTTATTATAAATACAGTATATACAGTAAGCAAAGCTACAACAAAGAAACTAAACCAATAAATATGTATACACTTTGATTTGATTACAAAAATGACATTCATAGTAAAGAAAAGAAGATAGCAATGCACCACTAGCACATAATGAGGGGTGCCTATTTTTTACACTAAGGGCCAGATTCTCAAAAGAGATCCGATGGTGTATCTCAAGATACACCGTCGTATCTCTGTTTTTTGGCCCGGGTATCTATGCGTGTGATTCCTAGAATCACTTACGCATAGATACGGCGTAGATCCAACAGGTGTAAGACACTTACACCGTCGGATCTTAGAGATGTAATTCTTCTCTGGTCGCTAGGTGGCGTTTACGTTGTTTTCTCATTAGACTATGCAAATGAGCCTGATATGCCGATTCCCCGAACGTTTTTGCGCGTCCTCGTCGTCGTTTACGTCATTTCCGTAAGCGTAAGGTTACCCCTGCTATATGAGGGGTAACCTTACGTCAGTCCGCCGTATGCCATGTTAAGTATGGCGTCGGGACAGCGTCGTCTTTTTCCGTCGTTTACGACGTTTTACTAAGTCGTTCGCGACTAGGGCTTTACGTCAATGACGCTCACGTCGGCTTCATTGACGTTTTCCGTCGTGAGCTGGAGCATGCGCACTGGGCTATTTGTACGGCCGGCGCATGCGCAGTTCGTTCGGCGTGGGGGCGCGCTTAATTTAAATACAAGCCGCTCCCTTTGATTTACGCGGCCTTACGCTGGGCCATTTACACTACGCCGCCGCAAATTACGGAGCAAGTGCTTGGAGAATACGGCACTTGTTCCAGTAAGTTGCGGCGTCATAGTGTAAATGGTTTAAACTACGCCGCCGCGGATTCTACGTGAATCTGGCCCTAGGTGTTTACAAGTTAAAATCATTTATTTTTTGCTTGAAAATTACTTGGAACCTCCAATCATTATATATACTATATATATATATATATATATATATATATATATATATATATATATATTTTTTTTTTATTATATTTCTAGAGAATTTCTAGAGAATAAATGGCAGTCATTGCAATACTTTTTGTTACACCTTATGCAATTTTTGGGGAAAAAATACACTTTTTTGAAATAAACAAAAAGAAAACAGTAAAGTTGGCCCAATTGTTCTATATTGTGAAAGATAATGTTACGCAAGTAAATTGATACCCAACATGTCATCTTTCAAAATTGTGCTTGCTCGTGGAATGGCGACACACTTTGACACTTAAAAATCTCCATAGGTTACGTTTAAAAATTTCTACAGGTTACCAGTTTTGAGTTACAGAGGAGGTCCTTTGTGGCGACACCTCACATTTACACTTAAATGCAATAAATAAACAATGGCCCAGATTCATAGAGCAATTACACCTGTCTAACTGGTGTTAGACAGGAGTAATTTCAAATTTCGCGCGCCGTATCACTAGTTTGAATCCTCAAACCATGATACGGCGGCTTCGGGCTTCGATCCGAGAGGCTTACGTCTTCGTAAGCCTTCGGATCTACGCTGCGATATTTTTGCGGCCGCTGGGGGGAGTTTGTGTCGTTTTGATGCGTCGGGATATGCAAATGAGTTTTTACGGCGATCCACGAAGATACGAGCGGTATTCGCAATCGCTTACGTCTTTTTTTTTTTTACGTACTGTTAGACCAGCTTTTTGCTGGTCTAACGGTGCGTAGCCCATGTTAAGTATGGCCGTCGTTCCCGCGTCGAATTAAAATTTTTTTTTTTTTTACGTAACTCGTTCGGGAATAGAAATGTCCATAAACGACGCTACTCAAACAACGAATGACGTAACGACGTGATTTCGCGCAATGCATGCGCAGTTTGATCGCCGCGGGAACGCGTAGATGGATTGCGACGGGAGAAATACACTACGCCGCCGTCGTTTACTGGACAAAATCTACCTGGATTCCACGTAGAGCCAGGTAAAAAACGGCGGCGTAGTGTATATCTGATACGCTACGATAATCTAATTCTCTCTGAATCTGGGCCAATGTCTTTTTTTTTCAATTTTTTTTTTTCCTTTAAAGCGGTTGGGCGGAAGTGAAAGATAAGTACAAATACTTTCCCTATGCCTTGCTTCCCTGGCAGCAGGCCCTCTCCTCCACTGTCTGAAGCTGGCAGAATGTGGGTGGGCCCTCGCTGTCCCCCCATATAATGCAGAACTGCTGATCCTGCATTGTACATGAAGATGTTAGAGTACATTTCTGCACTGCATGTACATTTCCCTGTGTCTAATACTTTTAAAGACTTTTCAAATACACAAAATACTAGGGGTGCAACGGATCAAAAAACTCACGGTTCAGATCGTTCCTCGGATCAGCAGTCACGAATCGGATCATTTTTCGGATCAGCAAAAAAAATAAAAAAATCTCCCCCACTGTAATATCCACATCTACCACTGGCCCTGGTTGTTTTGAAGGCAATATGGCCATAACTCCATCGTGTGTACTTATTTATCCTTTAAAGTGGATTTCCTGCTTAACCCTTACTACTCTTAAAAAAGCCCCCCCTATAACCCATCCCTCATCCTAGCACCTATGCTTATTAATCTTTTAAAAATGATGTATATACTTACCTATTTTCAGCCTATTCTGGTCCAGCCTGATCTCCCCTGTGTCAGCCAGCAGCAGCTGAAAAATAGAGGAGAGAGTGCTCTGACGATGGCTGGGTATGACTGAGTAGTGATGTCACCCATACGTTCTCATGGCCTTTCTGTTGTCACCGCTACCTCCTCTCCCCTGCAGCTGCACTGGATGATACAGGGGAGTGAGATCACATGAATGGACAGGAGCAGGCTGAAAATAGGTAGGTATATACAGTGTGATCATTCTTACACAGGTTAGTAAGTATAGGTGTTAGGAGGGGGAAAGGGACAATTTTAAGAGTAGCTAGGGTTTACCTGAAATTTCACTTCATTATGTGCAATAACATAACAATTAGGAAGGTTTGAAAATAGGTCAACGCCAAGCAAAATTTACAACATTAGCTACTTGTATCTGTGGATCTACCAATCGTTTTCACATACAATCCCCGTCGAGCTTGAATTGCTTTGGTTTAGTTTAATGTGAATTTATTTGTACAACTGGCTAGAGCTATTCACCACAAATCATTTTTCAGGCTTGCAATTAAAAAAAAACTGTTCTAGACACCTAGGGGAAGTGTTTATGTGAAACTTATTGGTCCCCAAATGATTGTTACTGTTCTGGACAAAAACACTAATATATTTCACTCATTTGTATAATTAGTTATTGGCTGTAGAAATAGGCCTACTTTGTAAATCATTTATTGCATCTCTGAGTATTCCAGTTATAAACCGAAATGGGTTTGCTTTGGCAATTAATGTGTTTTAAACATGAACTGAAATGCATTTTAAATCTAATGCCGATTTCTCGATTGGTGAGAGAAGACTGGAAAGTAATTGTAACGGTCACCACCGTTTACGACCTTCTATCAACCCAAGACAGCTTATCCGACACACCGACAAACCAGCAGACATGATCCATATCAATTCCCCAGAAAATGAGACTCGCAGCTCTATCCTCTAGTTTCAAAATGAATAAACACACTCTTTAATGGTTAGCTCTCTTATATACAGTACAAAGCATGTTTCAGTAATCACAGGAACAATCAAACTCTCCACCCCCAACTTTACACCATGGGGGGCTTCAATCACATTCTTTTAGATAATGACATCCAGTTGAGCTAATCATTAGTCCCCCCAGACGTCCCGTCTCCGCAATATGAGGAGGTAATTACTACAGCTTGACAAGTCACATTACTTTACTAAACATAATTGACATGCTAATTCCCTAACCCTGAAAGGAGACATCTGACCTTTAGACTGCTAACTCACAACACATATCTATCATCAATAGACTTTTCACAGTGTTAGCATCACACAATTAGTTCCCCTCAATCCACATCTTAGACAGACCTACTGTCTCAGACAAAAAGGTATTCACACCTAAACATCAATGGGCTTTAAACAGTGTTATCACACAATGGAAAGGTCTTAGGAGCAGACCTGAATTAACACCTCTACAGCCTTACACAATGGACAATGGAATATCTTAGGCCTCGTACACACGATCAAATCTGTCTGCTGGAAACGGTCTGCTAGACCGTCCCAGCAGACAGATTCGATCGTGTGTATGGGCGAGCCGACGGATTTGGCCACCCGACAGATTTCAAAGCATGCTTTGAAATCTATCGGGTGGGAATCCGTCCGCCCGACATGTCTGCTGGTAAGTACACTTACCAGCAGACATGTCGTCTCGTACCGCCGCCGAATGGATTCGGCGCATGCGCGGAAGTGTTTTACTTCCTGGTGCGGTGACGTGGCGGCGTCAACGTCACCGACACGTCAGCGCGCCGTCTGCTGGCGGGGATTTTGATTTGCTCGTGTGTACACGCGAGCAAACCAAAGTCCTATCAGACAGATTTGTTCAAATCGGTCGGTCCGACCGATTTGAACAAATAGATTGCCTCGTGTGTACGAGGCCTTAGGAGTCTATTGACCTGGTTTGGGTCAACATTAACCAACAACTTGTAATATCTCAATATCCTGCAATATATGAATTATTATTTATCAGCCACCCTATGCCCAAAAGGGGCACAGGGTGACCTTAGACCCAAGAGTCCTTAGTGCCGCTGGCACAGGAGTATCCTCCATTCCTCAAAAGTCTTTGGGCATCATGGGTCATCCCGTTACAGTAATTAACTTTTTAAACACTGTTTTATATATATAGAATTTTAATTCATTTGAAAGACGTATAAACAGCTATTTCAATATTACTGGGTTAGCTAGGTTCCATCCTAAGACTAGCGATGATGGGCTATTGTTTGATTCAGAACTGCTTCTCTACTCATACAAGTTTATAGGAATTCAAAGCAACTAAAGCAGGTCAGAAAAAGGTTAAAGGCTTGTTAAAACTGCGTCTGCTCAAATGTGTTTCATATACTATATATATATATATATATATATATATATATATATATATATATACATATATATATATATATACAGTATATACGTATCTAAATTGGACATGTGACCAAATGTATAGTTAATTTAATCTAATTGACAAATTAAGTGAATTTAATCAAAAAACATGTCTAACATATGTGGTTAGATGAGGTGCTCATAAGTATATCTAAGTGAGTGAAGGTAAAGACCAAAAATAATTTAAATACATAAATTCTATAATGTGATAATAAATATTAAATCATTGTGCATGTGAATAAAAAATGTATGAAGATATACAAAAATATTTAGAAACATATATAAAACTATATAGAAATACATAAAATTATATAAAAAAAAATTGTGTCACATGTACATTTTTCCCAGGTGACCATGGATGAAAACACATGCAATGTGCATGTAAAATGCATTATGCATATTATTATTAGTATTATTAATAATAATACATTTTAACGTAATGCATTAAAAAACTGCTAAAAAAATTAAGTGCACTGGTTTGAATGGGCTCCTAAACACTGTGGGGTAGATTTACTAAAACTGGAGCACTCAGAATCTGGTGCAGCTGTGCATGGTAATCAATCAGCTTCTAACCTCAGTTAAGCTTTGGCAATACAAGCCTATAGAGTGCTGGACCCAGCACTACCAAATCCACTAAAGTCACATATAGGGGGGGGTTCCCCCCTTTGAGGTTACAAGTCACCTGCAATATTGTATAATCACCTAAAAAAAAAACAGTGTCTTTCACTAAATGAAGGGATTTTATCCATGCAGGAAATGTAGTTTGTGAGTATAATTGCCTTAAAAGCAGAAAATATACATCATCTCACTCCGCCTCCAAGTCCTAGGATATAAAATCTTTTTCAACCTGTACATCTAAGAATGTTGTATATCTAATAACATGCCTGTGTGACCTCTATTATGTTGGCTGTACTGTTTGTACTTTCCATATAAGAATGAAGAAACATATTGCCAACATTCGGAAGGGTTTTCCTAACCACAGCTTGTCGAAACATTAGGACTGGTGCTATAATACAAACCCCAATGGAACATCTTTTATGGCTATTAATCAATTCAGACACAATTGGAGGAGGAGTCACATTAGGAGGGAAATCTTAAGGCTAGAAATTAGGTGGATCTATTGGATGAGATCTTTTAAGCCCCACAGTCTCAATATACAGTGGGATATACGGTAAATATCTTCATAAATAATGGTTAACATTTTTTTTCCTTCTGTGTCATGTAATGGTTGCTTAAACTGTTTATAGACATATATATTTGAAACCAGCTTATATTTAGTGTGGATTTGATCACCTTTTAAGGATTTAGAAATAAGATGTATTATATAAATATATTTTATTCAATATCAACTGAATTCTTTATAGTGTTCTGTTATTGTAATGATTTGTTTCAACCACAAGATGGCGTCAATCATGTTCTAATACCGGCATTGGCAACTATGATTCATATTGGTTTTTTTTTAAAAGCCCTATAAGATTCGGCTAATAATTTTTATTTATTTTGGAGATTCTTATCTTTGTTTCTAGCTGGCTGCCTTCTTTTTATATTGTTTGGGGCAACTGTATTTTTGTATAGCCAAAATCTCTGTGTACAGGGCCAGACATGGTGTCACTTATGATTTCTGACTGTGTAACCATTTCCAGTGATTGGAGCATAATAGGTGTGGAGCTAGCTCAAATCTGGCTCTCACCGTATATAAAGGTATTGTACACATGAGAGACTACGCCCCTGATGACATCTTTATGCTGAAACGTGTCAGGTGACACGTGTTAGTGACTTGCTGCACACTGAAGTCGCTCATCGTGTTGGTTGGAAACATTCCCATGTAACATAGAGTGATATGCATTTTTTTATACAACATTTGGTTACTGGTGGATTCTAAGGCCGCGTACACACGATCAGACATGTACGATGAAACTGGTCCGCAGACCGGTTTCATCGGACCAGTTCGATGGTGTGTACGCCCTATCGGACCGTTTTCCATCGGACCAAAGTTTTAAAACATAATTTAAAACCTGTCTGATGGAACATGTCCGTCGGACAGGTTCGATGGTTAGTACACAAAAGCATCGGACCAAAAACCCGCGCATGCTCAGAATCAAGTCGACGCATGCTTGGAAGCATTGAACTTTGTTTTTTCATCACGTCGTTGTGTTCTGCGTCACCGCGTTCTGGTCTGAACGGATTTTGGTCCGATGGTGTGTACGCACATCAGACCATCAGACAAGTTCAGAGTTGTGAACTGTGCTAGCTGCTTGTGTGTAAATACTACTATAGTAAGCATGGGTGAAGTTTACTCTTATACGCTTTAACTTTCTGGCATAACAGCTAAAACAATGTGAGCACTTTGTACAGGGAAGAAAAGAAGAATTTATTACTATATAATTTGTAGGTACTTCCCGACAATGAAATTTGGTCCCTACACTGGTGTGTTTTGACATACGATTTTTCATATCAAATCGCATGTCCAAATGGCAGTATTTGCTGCAAATTTCCCGCAATGGCACCGTCCTAATCGGTGCGACGCCGCATCTGAGAGGCTGCACCGATTTCAAAAAGTAGTTTCTGTACTACTTTTTGCGATTTTGGCCCGCGATTTACATTGACATCTGTGCAGAAACCTGTACAGATACCTCTATAATCGCGGCCGACATCAGGACTGCCAGCGGGAGTGAAATCATGCGAGTTCAGCTGAACTTGCACTGCTTCACTCCCGCAGCCCAGTGTGAACCTGGGCTTAAACTGATATAGAACATCATCAAATCTAGTAACTGGAGAGCAGCTATATATAAAATTGTTGTTTTTGGGTATAGATACGCTTTAAATGATGCTTCAACTACTCCATATCAAATTGTGGGTATAGTTAACTCATACAAAACTTCTTAGTAAAACCAGGGGGATATTTTTGTTGTTGTGCCAGTTGTGAAAAGAGCCTGTGTTTCCAGGGAAAAAGAGGGTAGATACTGTAGGTATAGTCAACTGACATGTACTGTATGCCCTCAAGTACATTATATGTTAGGCATTTTTATTGCAAAGATAATAATAGTTATTAATATTATTATAATACAGGATTGATATAGCGCCAATAGTTTGCACAGCGCTTTACAACATGACAATAATGTCACAAAATGTTGTCTACAGCATCTCAATGCCAACAACAGTAGTTTTGAGAAATCTAATCTGACCATCTCACCTATATAAGCTTGTTGGACATTTAATTCCAAAACCCAAAAATATGGAATTTCCCTCCCAGCACCCCCAAGGAAAACTTTGGTAGGGCTGACACCATTGGCAGGGTTTTCAGTACAGCACAGGAACCAGTGTCAGCTCACCACAGGAAGTTAGAAGCTCAATGAATTTTTGGCAGATCAACAGGTATTTTACTGTCCATGCAGTATTTTAAATAGACAAAATATTTGGAATTGTGCAAGTATTTCAGAATAAAAATGAAATCAGTAAAACCGGACTTTTAGGCATACATGTATTATTTTATTTAAATAATTTAGTTTAATAAATATTAGTAAAATATATCAGGCTTAAAAAATATAGCCTAAACTACCAGTAAATTAAACTAATAGTCAACCCTCTTAACAAAAGTATGTTTATAATACAGGCAGTGATAAGATGAACCAGATAGATGGGTAGAGAGTGTGGAGACAGCATCATTTTTTACTGCACAATTTTATTAGCATTTTGAGATACATAGACATGTCAGAACATTCAAATTTACAGCCATGCTCTACCTTAGAGACTCAAAGCAGCAACACAATAAGCATGCTTGATGGCTGCCAAACTCACAAGGATTGGCAATCTTTAAATAGCACTTAAGAGGAAAACTTGGAAGACAAGAGTGTAAAACCAAAAGCAGTAAGTCATAAAATTTTAAGCTATGGCTTATGATGGCAACCTTGTTCCAACATACAATGGGCACATGTTATTTTCTAATTCAATAAAACAGATGGAGTGTAATATATAGACTGGGAAAGAAGAATTAAAATGTTGGTCTGTTTACAAAAACTTCTGTTTAATAGCAAGCAAATGCTACTACTGTTAGCTGGAACATTTCAAATGGATTCAATACAAGTCAAATCCGTTTCGAGAGACAGATGTTCTGAATGATGACCGGTGAGTTTTTAATGAACTTATATACAATAAAATGTAACTTTGGTTGGGTTTTTAGTAATTAATGAAGTTTACATACAGTATAGTATAAACACAATCTTGTGACCTTTATTTTTGTCTCTCTATTTCCATTTTTAAACAAGCCTCCAAGGTAATGCATTGTTTCTAACTAATCTAATTAAAATAAATAAAGACAAAACTTTTTATTTTTTATTTTTTTTGTTGGGAAGGGTTAGAATCTCTGCTGGGTTTTGTCTGGGTACCTGTTTGGGAAATGTACCCTTAATTCCAATCTACTTGATGGGTTTAAGACAAAAGAATAAATGACAGGAAATCTCTGCAACAAGGAGGTAGACAGCATTTAGAACTTGCTTCGGTTTCCAACCCTTCCCCACTATTTACAAAACTAAAATTAAATACAGTTTTTGCTGGAGCTGGCCTTTAATATTAGAGAGTAAAAATGCTCACAAGGCAGAAACAGGGTTGTGGCATTTGGTAAAAGGTAGGAATAATTAGGTATCCTGTCTCTTAAAGAGAAACTGTGTCCTAAATCTAAAAGGGAGCACAGTACAACACTCATCATTTTCATACTGTAATTAATCCAAGGGCCTGCTTTCTAGGTCGGGATGTTGCTAGGTGGTTAAAAGACCATTGGCTTCAGCCCCAGGGTAAATTTGATAACCCCTCTTACATTTCAAAGTAAGTCCAAGCCAAGTTCTACCCAATGCCCCCCTCACCCTGCCAAATGCCCCACTATAAAATGAACCGATTATGACACCAAATCTTGGAATTGTTATTAAAGCGGAGCTCCACTATGATTTTTATTTTTTTTCCAAAAATCTAAAAAAAAATTAAAAAAAATTAAATGGAAAAAAAAATACTCACCCTAAATAGGCTGTTGCTATGCGGAAGTCCCGAATCTGCCCTCATGATCCGCGGTGTGGTTTTCTTCCTCCTCTTCTCGGTGTCTTCTTGTGAATAGGCCGCGCTGCATTCTGGGAACTGTGTGTATCCCAGAAAGCAGCCGGACCATTCACAAAGCGCCGCGCTGCTCGCACATGCGCAGTAGGAAACGGGCAGTGAAGCCGCACGGCTTCACTGCCTGTTTCCCTGACTGTGGATGGCGGTGCCGGGATCGAGGATCGGCATCGGCGGGGGACGTCAGCGCGGGCGCCTAGGACAGGTAAGTGTCCTTATTCAAAGTCAGCAGCTACACTGTTAGTATCTGCCGACTTTGAAAAAAAATGCGGGTGGAGCTCCGCTTTAATTAGCAATTAATTCAGAGTATTATATAAACCTATTTACCTATAAAACAGTAGAAAACCTCAGTGATTCTATTCTTTGTTAAAGTGGAGTTCCAGCCATTTCTGTGTTTATTAAAAGTCAGAAGCTACAAAAAGTGCAGCTGCTGACTCCCTCTGTTCACCACAGCGGCAGCATCAATACTGGAGGCACCCAGCTCTGACAGCTTGTGGCTTCAAAGCCAGGTGTGCACTGAGCATGAGTCATGCTGCACGTCCTGAATGGCTGGGCAATCTTCTGGGTCCTGTAATGTGTCCCAGAAGATTGCAAGGAGGGAGGGAGGGGCCCCCTAAGTGGCACAAGCAGAACTGGGAGCTGGGTACCTGTCAAAACTAGTTACCCACCCCCCCTAAAAAAATGACATGCCAAATGAGCAGTTGGACAGGATTCTGTAAAGCGGAAGTTTCACTTTTCGGAAAAACACCGCTTTCATAAATTCTTTATTTACAAGAATCGACATTGCATTACAGAAAATGTGTGACAAGTTGATACCAGTTTTTACAGTATAGTACATAACAGATAAAAGAAAGTTACACGGCATTACGACCAAATCAGCATCACTTAGCAAAAAAATAAGATATGTAGAAAGTTAAAAAGGAGCTCCACCCACATACACCCAGACTGATGTATGTAAAGTGGACTATGTTTACAGAAGTCCGGCACAGACTCTGCGCCATAATGACTGCTCAATAAAAAACGGAATCACTTGCCGCCTGGTATGGATTACAGATAAAAAATTGCTAATATTATCATGACCTTGTCAATTCCATAGATTCATATAGCCAATATGAATCAAATGCATTGGCAAGGTATTGATAGAATCAGCAATTTTTTATCTGCAATCCATGAAAGTAAAAAATAAAAAAAAAACACGTTGGCTGCAAAATATTACTATATGGTGAATACGCCGGCAGTTGTACTTACGATGTTTGCTTTAAACTACATGAAACATCCAATAGGCATTTAGAGAGGAAATAATATGGTCCCACCATGTTTGCTTACTCTTTGATTCATTCTCTGGCATCTCTGCTCTGCAAATACAGCCTAGATTCACCATTTATCATCTATAAAAATAAATACCAGGAGCAGGAGCAATACGCCAGCTTAGCATTACCCGTGCACTCATGCAGCCTGATCAGACAGCAGTACCAGGAAAGGAGAGGTGCCCACCGGTTCACACAGAGCAGGATCTCCCACTCACCCGTCGTTATGATGAACATCACACATCCCAGCATTGGACCAGTGTGACGTCTATCATAGGATCTGGGTCCAGGAGTTTTTTTTTATGTCACTCGCCCATGCCGGGAATGTGGGAAATTGATCCCTGCTCTCTGTGTAAACCTGCAGCGCTTGCCTACCCCCTTCCCTTCACACTGAGAGGCAGCCCAGCATGCTCCCACCCCCCACCCAGGATAGGCCCAAAATTGGCGCCAGCCAGCCAATTCCCCCGAGTTCCCGGCCAACCCCAGGCCTTGGGACTCTGGGCTAATGTTTATTTTTGGGAGCCCACTCGGGACTATAACCCCGGTCAGCCCCCCTTACTAACTCTGCTGTCGCTAGGTATGGCATAGGCCAGGGGTCTGTAACCTTTAAGACAAAAAGTGCCACTTGGACCTGTTTCCGAAGAAAAAAAAAAGGATGGGAGCCGCAAAACCATTGCGACATTTAAAACAAATATAACACTGCATATATTGTTTCTTACCTTAATGCTATATACAGGATCGTGCAGTCAGCTGTCAATCTGAAGAAAAAAAAAGGACTGTGGAGGTGGAATCTTATCTGATATTGTACAGTATGGCATGTGGAGGTGGAATCTTATCTGATATTGTACAGTATGGCATGTGGAGGTGGAATCTTATCTGATATTGTACAGTATGGCATGTGGAGGTGGAATCTTAGCTGATATTGTACAGTATGGCATGTGGAGGTGGAATCTCATCTGATAGTGAGCCAGACTCGCAGGCGGGCGGAAGACTCCAGGCGCGTGCATGTGCCAGCAGCAGCGCGGCCACCCACGATCAGGACAGGCCAGCTCTGTGGCCACATGACCCAATCACAGGCCGGCTCAGGCCACATGACCCCCGTAATACAAGAGCCGCGGCAAAGATTCAAAAGAGCCGCATGCTGCTCCGGAGCCACATGTTGCCGACACCAGGCCTTTATTACTGGGTTCTGGGGCTGACAATGACATTGATGGAAATAATAATATGATAAAAGAGACAGGAGGGATCAGGGCAGAAGCAATAAAAACAGAAGCTGGTCACTCGTTACATGACAGAGGAGCCAAGCTTCAGAGCTTTCCAGGTGCTCTTCTGAAAAATGGGAACATATATTTTGGGGTGTGTGTCAGTTTATTTTGATGTCACAAGTTAAAATTTAGCAAATGTGTGTAGCTTTGCATGCTTGTCTGCATAGCAGGTATCTACATGTGCCGCCAGCAAATTTTGTGAAGTCAAATCTAAAGGCGCTCTTTTGGAAATTTTAACCAGATTTTGCACTCTCATGTTGTGTACATCTCCTGCTCTCCCCCCCCCCCCAGAGATATTGTATGAGTCAGTGAGTCTGCTCATAGCTCCTAGTGACTGATAGGGAGGCATAGGGGGACCACAGTACAACCATGCAAGCTCTTGTCAAAAATTGCATAAAACAGCCCTCAGATTTTGGAGGACTCTGGAGATGAAATGAAAACTAGTGCAAAAACCTAGGGGCAGATTCACAGAGAAATGGATTATCGTAGCGTATCAGAAATACACTACGCCACCGTTTTTTACCTTGCTCTACGTGGAATTCAGGTAGATTTTCTACGGTAAACGACGGCGGCGTAGTGTATTTCTCCCGTCGCAATCCATCTGCGCGAGTAGGGGGCGTGAAACATTTAAATTAGGCGCGTTCCCGCGGCGATCGATCTGCGCATGCTCCGTTCGCAAATTTCCCACCGTGCATTGCGCGAAATCACGTCGTGACGTCATTCGTTGTTTATGTAGCGTACTTTACGGGCGATCCACGTCCCGACGAGTTACGTAAACAAAAAAAAAAATTAAATAAATTCGAAGCGGGAACGACGGCCATACTTAACATGGGCTACGTAAAGTTAGAGCAGCAAAAAGCTGCTCTAACATTACGTATAAAAAAATAGACGAAAACGATTGCGACGCTCGCTCGTTTGTTCGTGAATCCCCGTAAAAACACATTTGCATATCCCGACGCATTAAAACGACGCGAACTCCTCCCAGCGGCCGCAAATAGATGGCAGCGTAGATCCGAAGGCTTACGAAGACGTAAGCCTCTCGGATCGAAGCCCGAAGCCGCCGTATCATGGTTTGAGAATTCAAACTAGTGATACGCCGCGGGAAATTTGAAATTACTCCTGTCTAACCCCAGTTAGACAGGCGTAATTGTTTTGTGAATCTGCCCCCTAGTGTGAACCAAAGTCCACCTAAACATAATGACAGGCCACATGTTTGCTGTAAAGGTGGTTTTAATTTGTGAATAACAAAATTCACATTAACATAAATCAAAACAAACTAAAATTCACTCCAGTCCTCTCTCTCCCACACCAATTAGCAAACTGTATTAAAGGGTCACTAAAGGAAAAAAAAAATTGCTGAAATGACTGTTTACAAGGTATAGAGACATAAAAGTTAACTGATTCATTTTCAAAATGATTAAAAATAGATAAAAATCAATCATATAATGTGCCTGCAGGTTAGTTTCACTTTTGAACTGGCTTCATGTTTCTGCAAAGTAGAAATAGACACACAGAACAAAAACAAACAAATCCAGGGCAGTGTTTTGTTTTTAAAATGAATCTGATTGGTTCTGGGAAGTTTTAGACACACAGTAATGACAGCTTAAACCATCGTGAGAAAGCTCCCAGTATGGTGGTTATAAGGAAACAGACAAGCAGGAAGTGTGGAGAACAGAGCAGGATTACAGCAACTTCAAAGCAAAAACGAACAATAAGGACATGAAACCAGTACTGCAGTAAGGTAACGGAAGCTATTTAGCTAAAAAAAAATTCCTTTAGTGATCCTTTAAGTGCACAGATACCAGAATAGAACTGAACAGAGTACACACAATATTAATAACCTGGAAAATTCAAGTTTTAACCAAGGTTGCCAAACACAGTCAAGGTTGGAAAGGCTTAGCTTAGATAAACAATATTATATTACTAAAAAGCATCATCTGAATAAAGATTTTGAGAACTGGTCCTTGAGGAACCCTTAAAAAAAACAAAACAAAAAAAAACTTTCCAGGAATATAACAGTAGTAGTCTAAACATGAATCATGGATGTGTCTCTGGAACAGATGAGCCGATAAATATTTAAGACATACTTGAGCGGTACAAAGTGCCTTTAATCCCAATTTGAAGGAAATATATGTATGCCTTTGCAACCTATCATTTATAACAGCTTGACAAGACCAATATATATGAAAGCAAGTAGCATTATCAATTTCCAACCTTTTACAAAGTTGGAAAAAAGGCTTGTTTTATGAAGTTGACATGGTGTGCATGGTAAATACAGCACACATGGACTAAGACCACATTTTTTTTAAGTTCCTTAAGGAGGAGCTTCACTCCAACATTAATCCACCCTGCCCCTCTTCCACGCCAAACGTCCACCATGGAAAGGGGTGCACCAAAGGTACACTACTTTTAATGATTACTATATTTGTAGGTGGAATAGCTACCAGTGCATCAAAAATATCGAAAATATAGCAAGAAAATTAACTTTAACTCAAGCGAATATTTTTAAAATCCAAAGAGCAGTTTATGATAATACTGTGGATAGTTTTACAACTGAATAATTATTGTATTTTACAATCAAAATCTCAACTGAACTAAATGCATTCTAGGTGCATCAAAACAAAATGTGTGCAAAGTTTTACAGCTGGAATTCTTAAGAAAGCAGTGACAGACTAAGTATAAAAGCCTTTCCCCTGACACCATGCTGTAGAAAAGGACCCTTGCTCTCTGTGTTGAATCAGTGGTCCCTATGTATGTCCAATACACCCTCTGCTTAAAGGGGTTGTAAAGGTTTGTCTTTTATTCACTAAATTGGTTCCTTTAAGCTAGTGCATTGTTGGTTCACTTACCTTTTCCTTTGATTTCCCTTCTAAATGTTTTTTTTTCTTTGTTTGAATTTCTCACTTCCTGTTTCTCCTCAGTAAGCTTTCCACCATCATCAGAGCGGTGGAAAGTCATTTAGAACAGCTTACTGAACACCTTACCGAGGAGGAACAGGAAGTGAGAAATTCAGACAAAGAAAACAAAGAAAAAAAACATTTAGAAGGGAAATGGAAGGAAAAGGTAAGTGAACCAACAATGCACTAGCTTAAAGGAACCTATTTAGAAGATAAAAAACAAACCTTTACATCCCCTTTAAGGGGCGTGATTTTTGCTCATTGCAGAGGTATAGGTCTCATTCAGCAGGGAAAGGATGTGGGGGGGGTTGGTGTTGGACTTCTGCGAAGAAACCACTGCTTCTACAGAGAGCAAATGTCCTGCCAGCAAGGGACAGGCTTTCTACTTTGGCTGTGGCTGCTTTCTAAAGTGAAAAACTTTAATATTTTTCTTGGAATATAATTCAACTGATTTATTTAAACTGAAAGTTCAACTCGGCTTTAATTAGAGACTTGGAGACATAGAGACCTAGAGACATGCTAAAATGGAAAACGGGAAATGTAAATACATATAACAGCACAGAGTGAAGACTCTGTGTTAAAAAGTGTGATTCCTAATACTGTTCATGGTTTTAGTACTACTTATTTTATGGTAAATTTAGCAGCACGAGACACCAGACTTTCTATAAGTGAAATCATTATTTACATATGAAAGCATTAACATGTCCAAGGGGAAATATCTTCTCCTTCAAAATCTCATAATCTTCATGAAGTACTGGCATAGCCTCTTATGTTACACAGCCAATGTGTAACAGATCTCTGTTGTCCATTATGTCATCTATGGACCCTTCTTTTCAAGTAAATCTTACGCAGCAGGGTAAATCAGTTTTATTGTGTTGTCTGAACACTTGGTAACCCATTAAACATGGAAGAATGTAAATATTTTAAAAGTAAAGGAAACCTTGTAAGTAGAATTGGTACCAAGATTAACATACAGAAAACATGTTACTTTCAAGATAATATAACATTTATTTATAGCTGTAGGTCTCAAGTGTATTATATACCCTTTTATGACGCTGGAGGAATGCCAAGTGTCCTTAAAGGTGTGTACTTTTATTTTCAATATCCTCTAACTGTATATATGGTATGTCTAGGAGATATTAGGTTTGGAACAGGTAAGATATCTTCTGTAAAAAATCTTTAAACTGTAAATCTGAGTTTAATTCTAAAATCAGAAGTGCCCCAGGAGTGTATATATGTATCATTGGTAATGAACTGAGACCTTTTAATATTTATAGCAAGCCTTAAAAAAAAAAACAAAAAAAAAAACTCCATACAAAAGTACTGTTTAGAAATGGGGTTATGGGGTCAGCCACTTACCCCAAGTAATGGCTTGATATACTGATGTGAAGTAATGATGTGATTTATAGTGATGAGCGGAATACGCCATATTTGATTTCGCGATATTTCACGAATATATAGAAGAATATTCGCGAAATATTTGTTAATATCGAATATTCGTGTTATTTTTAAAAAAAATATATTTTGTGAAATTTCGATGCGAATTGATTGCGACATTCTCGTCAACACGCAAAAACGGAGATCATTTCCTGGATTACTAAACTAATATGCACTAAACACTAACTCTACTTACACAAACTTATATGACTAAACTAAAGCAAATTATTATTTTTTTATACACAAAACACAGAAGGGCAGAGAAAGTATTCGCGAATATTCGTAATACGAATATTCGCATTGCGAATATTCGGCAACATAAAAGGATCGCCTCAGCTACTCGGCCCAGGGTCTCTAATCATACCAGCAATGCTTTTAGACGTCGATGGAGATCACTAGGATGTGATCTGTTTTAAAAATAAATTTGAAAAAATACGAATATTCGCAATAGCGAATATTCACCGCAATATTCGAGTTATTCGCGAATACTCGAATATGCAATATTCGTAACGAATATTCGCAATGCGAATATTTGTGAGCAACACTAGTGATTTATTGATGTTAAAGCAGTATTAACCCCAAATGCAAACATTTACTACTTCTTACATGTGATGGCTGCATTCGTTTTATTATTTTATATTTTATTACAGGTACTTTTATAGCATTGAAAATTTAAGCAGAGCTTTACATATATATGATTAATTCACATCAGTCCTTGCCTTTAATAAGCTTACAATCTAAGGTCCCTAAATCACATTCATACATACACACAGAGCTTTTTTTCAACGGGAACGTGGGGAACGCAATTCTTGGCACCTTCAGCACTGAATGTATGTAATGGCAAGGTGTGCTGGGGTGTGCTGAAGGGTCCATGGCTGCTTATTGTTTTTGAGGATCTATTTTTGCATGTCAGTTTATTGTTGCTGGGGGAGGTCTATTATTGTTACTGGTGGGGATCTATTGTTGTTGGGGGATGGGCTTATTTTTCTGGGGGGGTGTCAGGACCTTTTTTATTGCCTAGGTCACTTGCTGGTGACACTGACATTTTCAGCACCAAAGGGTGTAGTTCTGGTGGCCACCAGCGGGTGTCTCCCAGCAGATGAACAAACAGGTATTTAGGTTGCACCTGATATGGACTGCTGGGAGTATATAAGCCCATCCTTCACTGAGGCTCAGGGCTTCAGTATTTTTCCTGCAAAACGTGGCCCTGCCTGAGTCTGATCCGTTCCAGTTCCTAGAACCCTAATCCAGAGACCTGTTCCCCTGGAACCTGTTTCCTGCTGCCACTACTGGTTTACTGCTCCCCTTGTCTCTTGCCTCTGCCTGTCTTCTCATGTGTCTCCCCCCACTTGTATTTTATTAGTTAGTTAGGTTATTACTTGGGTTTTCTTGTTACATTCACATTTCACTTACTGTACTTGTTGTTTACTTACTGGTGTTGGTATTGCATGTGTGTCATTTTCCTAATAAACATATTTTTTACTTATTCATCTGGTCCTGATTCCTTAAGGTGCAGCTGAACTGACCTGATCACCCTTGCTGGATGCCTGCTTATGGTATTCCTGGCATTGG
This sequence comes from Rana kukunoris, assembly GCA_029574335.1. Taxonomy (NCBI): domain Eukaryota; kingdom Metazoa; phylum Chordata; class Amphibia; order Anura; family Ranidae; genus Rana; species Rana kukunoris. Next base: position 511,394,966 of record CM056050.1, read on the forward strand.
GTCAATTGTTGCTGGAAGATATCTACTGTTGAGGGAGGGGTCTATTGTTGATTACTGCTGAGGGGCATATATTCTTGCTGGGGTGCATCAAATTTTGTGTGGCAGTCTATTATTGCTGGGGAAGTCTATTGTTGATGGAGGGGGGATTTATTGTTGCTGGTTGGGCTTGTCTTGCTGGCAGGTCAACTGTTGCTGGAAGGGATCTACTGTTGAGAGAGGGGTCTATTGTTGCTGGCTTCTGGAGAGTCTATTGATGCAGGGCTGGCTGATGGGAAATCTTTTGTTGCTGCCGGGGGCAATTGTTGCTGGAGGAATCCATTGTTGCTATGAAGCGTATATTGTTACTGGCTGCAGGGGATCTACTTTACTACTTTTCTTGTTGTTATTAACAAATTCCATACATATGATTTATCACCGCAAAATTATACTTGGTTCTGTATTCTTTAAAGGGGGCGATACTGGGAGGTGGATAGGTGGTGGAACCAAGGGCTGGTGCTTAGAGGTGGGTAGGGAGAAGAGACAAGAAGACTTAGACCTAGAAAAAAGCCATGCATACACATACTAGGGCCACTTTACCTACCAGCATGTCTTTGGTGCATGGTAGGAAACCCACACAGGCAGAACATGCAAACTACATGCAGGTACTGTAGTATTAGTTATTTAACCACTTAAGGACCGCCTACTGCACATTTACGTCAGCAGAATGGCACGGCTGGGCACATCTACGTATATATACGTTGATTTTAGTACCCAGCCGTGGGTCGCGGGCGCGCGCCCGTGACCCGGTCCGAAGCTCCAGGATCGGGACCGCGGGATTCGTCCCTGGAGCGGAAGAACGGGGAGAGCCGTGTGTACACACGGCTTCCCCGTGCTTCTCTGTGGCTGTAGCATCGATCGCGTCATCCCTGTAATAGGGGGACGCGATCGATGATGTCACACCTACAGCCACACCCCCCTACAGTTGTAAACACACACATTAGGTCACACATCCCCTACAGCGCCACCTGTGGTTAACTGCATTTTTTGCTGTGAAAATGACAATTGTCCCAAAAATGTGTCAATTGTCCGAAGTGTCCGCCATATTGTCGCAGTCATGAAAAAAATCGCTGATCGTCGCTATTAGTAGTAAAAAAAGAAAATTAATAAAAATGCAATAAAACTATCCCTTATTTTGTAAACGCTATAAATTTTGCGAAAACCAACCGATAAACGCTTATTGCGATTTTTTTTACCAAAAATACGTAGAAGAATACGTATCAGCCTAAACTGAGGAAAAAAAAATTTTTTTTATATATTTTTGGGGGATTTTTATTATAGCAAAAAGTAAAAAATATTGCATTTTTTTTTAAATTGTCGCTCTATTTTTGTTTATAGCGCAAAAAATAAAAACCGCAGAGGTGATCAAATACCACCAAAAGAAAGCTCTATTTCTGGGAAAAAAAGGACGCCAATTTTGTTTGGGAGCCACGTCGCACGACCACGCAATTGTCAGTTAAAACGACGCAGTGCCGAATCGCAAAAAGGGGCAAGGTCCTTTACCTGCATTTTGGTCCGGGTCTTAAGTGGTTAAATAACAATCCTACTGCTGCCAGGTGGAAATGCTGACCATTTAGCCACTATGCTGTGTTTCTGTTGTGTTTCACATACAGTAGATGTAGCTGTTAGAGGGTTGAGACAAACCAGGTACCAATGACAAGGGAGCTAAAATTTGTTAGTAGGAGTTCAGCTTCATTTTGTTAGTGAATCGAAATATGCTAGTATATCTAGCACCCCCCCCCCTCCCAGACTGACAATGCCGCTGTTCAAAGATTCTCTGTTGTTCCTTCATCAAGAGCTTAGGCACTCTAATACAGGAGGTGTGTTACTAGCTGAAACACCAGGTGAAAACAGAGGAAAAAAAACAAAAAATAAAACAAATGCAGCCAACGCAGGTAATCCCTGGTAAAATGAAATATATTGGATGAATGAAGTTGTTCTAAATTACTTCAAAAAACACCAGAAGCAGAATCCAGCGGGAAATATAACATTCATCATTGTTATTTGTACACTAGGCAGAGGCGTCGTTAGGCCCTGGCTAGGGGGGCTGGAGCCCCGAATGTGCCTCCGAAAAGCCCCGAGTCTCAAAATAGCACCGCAGGAAGCGATCTGATCCGCCGATTAACAGGTCCCGCCTTCTGGAGCCTGCAGATGATGGACGTCCCAGTGGTCCAATGTTCCACCGTGGGATGTGTGACGCCCATCATACGTGCCGCCGGCTCCAGAAGGCGGGATTGTATGGAGAAAAACCAGGACGGCCGCACTCCAAAAAATGTTCCTTTATAATAAAACAGATCACAACATCAACATGTCACAGCAAAAAACAGAAAAGAGCTGACGCGTTTCACACCAAAATACAGTGCTTATTTATAGCTATGAGCTATAAATGTATGATGTATGTGTGCTATTATATGGCGTTTTATTGTGACTAGATTACTATACTTAATCTAATCACAATAATACGCCATATAATAGCACACATACATATCATATCATATTATATCCAGGGTTTAGTACAATGTAGAGATCATATGATAGATAGTAATAGTAAATTTACATATAACTCCATAATAATAACCCACCACACGGTATTACAACCAGAATCATACAATCACATAATCCCAACCTGAGAACGATCCGGCACATTACAGGCAATGATCATGTTACATTGTATGACATTGTATGTAATAATAATCCTCCAATGACAGATCTCTATGTACAGTGTGATCTCTATCTATGTACAGTGTGTAATGTGTGTTCTCTCTCTATCACTCACCTCCTCTCCAGGAGAAGTGTCCACTCTGAGCTCTCCGCTGTGTGGATTGCTGTTGACACATCCCTCATCTTCAACTTGTATGGTTCATAGTTGATTGTGTATGTATGTAGGTCAGGTCAGTGTATGTAGGACAGGTCAGTGTATGTAGGACAGGTCAGTGTATGTAGGACAGGTCAGTGTATGTAGGACACACACACACACACACACCAGGGTATGTGTGTCAGGTAGGTCACCCCGCGCCACTCCACTGACCGCGCCCGAACCCCCCCAGGTGCCGGCTTGACTTCAGGCTGAAGCCCCTGGTCTTTTTGGCACCTAGCAACGGCCCTGACACTAGGGTTAAAAAAGTTAATACAACATCCACCGAAAATTAAAGAAAGTTTTGAACCGAGGAAAAGATAAAATATGAAAAATCAACATATATTTTTAGAATGACAGCTGTCATGAATGTGCATTGCTCTTACAAGAAAATTATGCTTCCACAAATTTTCACAATCATTTTATTAAAAATGGCCTTCAATATGCAACTGTGATTATATTAATGAAGGAAGAATCCTATTCTGTATTTTTTTTTTTTTAAATAGTAAGGTATTTTTCTTTTCAAAACAAAGGAAGATAATAATTTGCACTAAGTTTGCTGAAATCATTGCAATGTATATACAGTATATCACCTGTAGATTTTTCTTTCCTATCTTAATGAACCTTGATGTACTGTAGCGATATGCTGACTTACCTTTAACAGGCTGGGTACACATTTTTTTCTTTCCAGGCAAGGTGTTCTAATATTCACAATAAATGTGTGAACGTAGCTCTAGATGGAACAACTTACTGAACTTCATGGAACCTTGATCGTGTGCAATCAGATATAATTAACTACTTTATTGATACAATAACCTAAGTTAAACAAATCACTACATAGCATAAAATCGTGTGCTTGTGAAAAAAATTCTGGTAAATAAAAAGTATCTTCACCTTCAACTAGCCTGACAATATAATGATCTCTGATCACCACATATATACAGTATATTGGATTTAATAACCTCTAATTAGTAAGCCAAAATTACAGAACCCACAATAACCCTCAGCAACCAATCAGAGATAACTGCCCATTATTTTTATAAACTTAAAGCAGAATTATAGTTTTTTTGGACCTCCCCTGACTTAAAAGCTACATAACACTCTGAGTTCATTTTACCATCCAGCAACTGACTAAAACTACGTTGGTGGGACACGTGTTTTCTACATTTAGACAGAGAACTGATAGCTCATCTTTCAGACTCATTTTAGTCCTCTTTCACACTTATACGACTTGTCCCACGATTTTGGACTGCAAAATCGTATGACAAGTCATTCTCCATTATTTTCAATGACTACCATTGACACTGGCACGACTTTAAGTAGTGCCTACTTCAAAGTAGTCCTTGCACTACTTTGATCCGATTTTGATGCCACTTACACAGGCATTCATTGAAATCGCAGTAAAATCGTGGAAGGTGTCTTAGGTTCCCATATATTTCTTGATTTTAGCTGAAAGCTTCAGCAATAGTATTTAAAAATGGAAAACTAAAACTGAGAAAAGAGTTACCCTATCATAGGATGCAATATTTTGAATATGGAGCTTAATTTTGTATGGCATATCAGCTGTATTTTATGTTTTATTTTGTTTGTCAAATAATTTTCAAATTCATGTTCTATGGCATCCACAAAATACTTCTTTAAAGTGCCCTTTACAACAAATATCAAAAATTAAAAAAATTGATATATGTCGCCCTCTTGTGGCCTAGTGTAGTGTATAGTTTTGGCTCAGTGTCTAGTGGTGAGATCTCTGTGTTGGGGTTTACAAGCCTGCATACCTGCTGTATTCATTTCAGGGGTCTCAGTCTCCCTTTTATTTATTTAATTACTTTAATTATGACGAAAGCAGCAGAAAAGATGAACTAAATAAACGTGGAAGAAATTACCCAGTTTTGACACAATGTGATTGGGGGGGGGGGGGGGGTCTTTTGTTTGCCCCTATAATTCTGCAGAGCATTAGCACTGCAGTCAGCTACAGTAGAGTAAGGAATCGGGGCTATGGGAAAATATGTAATCTCTTACTGACTGTTTGTATTTTAGGTGACGCTTTTTGATTCAATTTATGTCCTTAATTGTATTAGGACACCCTTACCACCCAGTATAATTTCAGCATCTGGGGCCCCACTTTAATTATTTCACCAGGACCCAAATTTGCCAAAAAACAGCCTCAACAGTTGGAGTTCCCAAGAGACGGAAGAAAATAATGGGTGACATGGCTTACTAGACTCCATGTACAGCACACTTAGATAGGCTGACCCACTAATTTCCAAAACCATTTCCCAACTATTTTAAGATCAATTCAGAAATAATGTATTTATAAAAAAAATACACCAGGAAAACCAAATATGGTTAAAATAGCTAAATTTTCAAAATTAAAAACATTATTTGTCGAAATATGATAAGTTAATATATGACATCCTGTTAATATGATTAAAATTGGAGAAGGAAATATGGACTTTTGAGGTGCCAACACAACAATATATATAAAAATATATTTTTCTTGTAACAACATTCATAAAATCACAGTTTTAAAAAATACATTTTGATACACTTTGTACATAGCGAACCTTCCTTTAGATGCCTCTTGTGACACCAACTCATGATTATCCATAATATATATAGAGTTCTTAATTCACTAGGTGTCCATCATGGGCATTGGGCAGGCAGTTGTTCAATTCCTCAACATGTTTCGCAGGAATGACTCACCTCTACAGGAGGCGAGGGGGCGAGTCACAAAAGTATGCCACCAACCAAAGGGGGACACAAAACGCTGACTAAATGTTTGTGTCAAAAGCACCCATTTTCATCTGCCCTACCACCTAGTGGTGAAAGCTTGTAATGTAGCTAATGCAGTCAGGGAGTTCAGACACCCAAACAATGTAAATAACAACACATCTCATAAAATAGAAACAAAACGTGTACAGTATCTTACCTTCTTCACAGTTACTTCCAGTAAACCCCGGGCAGCATCTCCACTCCATAGTGGTGACAGTACGATACGACATTTTATACACAGGTCTCAGAAGAGTCCTATAACTAAAAGAAACACAAATACAAGTATATGTGAAGACACAATCAATCACAATATGAAATGAAAACACCCTTTATAATATGCAAATGATATAGCATTCCTTAAAAAAAGCATCTGGTACTTTTTTTTTTACTTTTATTCAGTGGTCATATGACGGTAGCTGTTTTGCTCATAATTTCTTGAGCGCAGGGGGCTTGGCTATATTGATAGAGGATGGCCAATTGTATATTGTAAAAGTGGTGGAGAAATGTATTCCCCGTCTTCATAATTTCCATTCCACGGCCCCTGTTAATCAAGCAGATCGGATCTGGGAGACTAACTATGGATCTACAGGCATGTTGTGTAAAGGTACAGCATCCTGAAGCTCATATTAGAAGCTGCACCACACCAGCACAGATCTACTTGCATGATGACCATCATCAGATTGGGAAGGGAAACAGGTAATGGAAAAGGACTGGCAGAACCACCAGGTATTAGCTGCTGAACAAGAAGGCAAAGTTATTTCCCAATTAAATAGAACCACGGTGAATGAGAAATTGTCAGCTATCTCATCTGACAATCTGGATCCCTTGGCTCTCATTCTCTCAACCTAACCGAAGACCGCTAACTCTTTGAGCTGAAAACATACTCACCCGGTCTGTGGTGGAGAGGTAATTTAACATCCTTACCCCCATCCTTCACCCTTGCTTTCCTTACCCCTTTACTCCCTTTTATTCCATTGTTTCTTCTTTTTTTCTGACTAATTTACTACTCTATCCTCTACACCCCCATAGCTCAAGTCCTGGAATAGGCCACAATAACAAATATTCAGTTGCCACTTATAAAAACAATTGGACAAGAAAGAGAAGGCAAATGTGCAAGATGTATTATTGACAGAAGAATGGGTAATGGTTGATTAGTAATGGGTGTTATATACACCATATTAAATTGTTGCTATAGGAAAAGCACATGATGCCAATCTAAAGTAACACTGGTTGTGGTATCTGCAAACCCATAAGATTATGACACAATAGCTAGTCAGTTTGATAATCAGTACACTAAAACTCAAGCGAATCCAGACAGCCCCTCTTAGGTCTTGTTTATATAAGTGAAAAAAATCAGCCACTTGCTTTGCATTATTGAAGCTTTCCAAATGCTTTGCAAATCCAGTGGCTGCTCTATAATATAAAGGTGAACTGACTAATACACAAGTAAAATTCAGACTGCCAAGCCAGGTTCAGAAAGTACTAAATACATCCAGGGGTGGACTGACAACCCATGGGGCCCCCGGGCAATAGAAGATTATGGGGCCCCTGGGCTTACAGATGGCCACCACACCAGGTGGCAGTACAGAGGCAGGGCAGCTAAAATCTCAGGATTTTCACATCAAAAGCATGTCAGTTTCAGACATATCAGGGACAGATGTAAAAAAAAACACAAATTTTTACATAATGTCCCTGGTTTTAATGAGCCTGACAACCCTGATGGCGCCCCCTAGTGGCATGGGGCCCTCGGGCAGTGCCTGAGTGACTCAATGGTCAGTCCGCCCCTGAATACATCTATTTAGAATGACAACCAGGCAACTAGCTGACTGTCAGCCTGTATAGCTCTTCTACTCTCTCTCTCTCTCTCTCTCTCTCTCTCTTTCTCTCTCTCTCTCTCTCTCTCTCTCTCTCTCTCTCTCTCTCTCTCATATAAATGTACAGTTTTCAAGCCCCCTTCACTCTTTCAATTTTTTTTATGTTGCAGCCTGATACTACAGTTATTTAAAGTGGTTGTAAAAGCTTAAGGTTTTTTACCTTCATGCATGGAAAAACCTTCTGTGTGCAGCAGCCCCCCCGCCTTTCTCATTACTTACCTGAGCCCCATCTCAATCCAGTGATGTGCACAAAAGCAGTCGCTCTCCCAGGTTTCTTCCTCCTCACTGAAACAGCAGTCAATCACACTCGGTGAGACAAAAAGGAGAGAACAGGGGTCGGATTGAGCCACGCTCCATGTGTGAATGGACAGGGTGCAAGCTGCTTGCTATGTGGGCACTCGGTAGGAGGGAGGGGCCAGGAGTACCAACAGCAAACCCGAGAAGAGGCGGATTGGGGCTGTTCTGTGCAAAACTATTGCACAGAACCGGTTAAGTATAACATGTTTATTATTTAACAACAACAACAAAAATCTGCCTTTAATATCACTTTAAGCAAACTTTTTTCTCATTAATCTACACTTAATACCCCATAATGACAAAGTGAAAACAGAATAAATGTCTGTGAATTTATTAAAAACTAAAAAATGTAATATCACATGTACTTAAGTATTCAGACCCCTTACTCAGTACTTTGTTGAAGCACCTTTGGCAGCAATTACAGCCTCAAGTATTTTTGGGTATGATGCAACAAGCTTTACACACACACACATGGATTGGGGGATTTTCTGACATTCTTCTTTGCGAATCCTCTCAAGCTAAGTCAGGATGGGTGGGGGCCGTCGGTGGACAGCCATTTTCAGGTCTCATCAGAGATGTTCAATAGTGTTCATGTCGTGGTTTTGGCCACTCTAAAGCCCTGTACGCATGATCGGTTTGTCCGATGAAAACAGATCGATGGACTGTTTTCATCAGACAAACCGATCGTGTGTGGGCCCCATCGGTTTGTTTTCCAAAAATAGAGCATGTTTTAAATTTTTCCTATGGATAATAAAACTATAGAAAAAAACGATCGTCTGTGTGGAAGTCCACGCATGCTCAGAATAAAGTCGACGCATGCTCGGAAGCATTGAACTTCATTTTGTTCAGCACATCGTAGTGTTTTACGTCACCGCGTTTTGGCACGGTCGGATTTTTGACTGATGGTGTGTAGGCAAGACTGATGAAAGTCAGCTTCATCGGATATCCAACGAAAAAATCCATCGGATTAGATTCCATCAGATATCTGATCGTGTGTACAGGGCTTAAGACATTCACAGACGTGTCCCTAACCTACTCATGTGATGTCTTGGCCGTGTGCTTAGGATTGTTGTCATGTTGGAAGGTGAACCTTCAGCCTAGTCTGCGGTCCTGAGCACTGTGGAACAGGCTTTAATTGAGGATATCTCTGTACTGTAATTTTTATTCATCTTTCCCTCAATCCTGACCAGTCTCCCAGTTCCTGCTGCTGAAAATCACCCCCACAGAAGGATGCTGCCACCACTCTGCTTTACTGTTGGGATGGTATTGGGCAGGTTATGAGCGACACCTGGTTTCCTCCAGACATAACATTTAGAATTGAGGCCAGATTGTTTATTCTTGGTTTCATCAGACCAGAGAATCTTGTTCCTGAGGCCGCTTACACATGATCAGTCTAAATCGATGAAAATGGCTAAAGTCCAGTTTCATCGGTCCAAACCGACCGTGTGTATGGCCCATCGGTCTGTTGTCCTTCGGACCAAAGTTTTAAAACCTGCTTTAAAAATGGGATGCCTGACCATTGGTCCAAACTGATCGTTAGTAAGCAAAAGCACTGATTCAAAAACCCGCGCATGCTCAGAATCAAGTTGACGCATGCTTGGAAGCATTGAACTTCGTTTTTTCAGCACACTGTAGTGTTTTACGTCACCGTGTTCTGACACAATCGGTTTTTGAACTGATGGTGTGTACGCACATCAGACCATCAGGCCACTTCAGCAATGATCCGATGAAAACGGTCCGTCGGACCATTCTCATCAGGTTGGAACGATCGTGTGTACGCGGCCTTACAGTCTGAGAGTCCTTCATGTGCATTTTTTAAACTTCTTTGTTTTGCACTGAGAAGAAGCTTCCATCTAGCCACTCTACCATAAAGCCTGGATCAGTGGAAGGCTACAGTGATGGTTGTACCATCTCCACACAGGATCTCTGAAGTTCAGTCAGACTGACCTTTCTTACTAAGTTTTCCCTTTTTCATACATTTGCAAACTTTTCTAAAATTCTGTCTTCATGTTGTCTTTATGGGGTTATTAGTGTAGGTTAATGAGAAAAACAGTTAAACAACTGTAGTATCAGGCTGCTACAAAATAAATACTTTATGAATGCACTATAATACAACTTATTATCAATTATTTTTCATTTTTTCTAATGAATTTCTTTTATAAAAGAAACCTTTAATTATTCTTTAAAAACCTCTTAAGGCTGGGTTCACACCACGATTTTCTATACAGTTTTTGGATACAGTTTTTTTTTTTTTAAATGTATTCTAAAAAACGGACCCAACCGTACTCAACCGTATGCTATACGGTTGCATCCGTTTTTTAAACGGAATTATTTTTTTTTATTTTTTTTTCAATAAAGTTTCAGTTGTTCAATTGAAATTTCAAGGGAAGCAAGGTTAAAAACCGTATAGAAAAAAACGGACAGAACCGCAACGACATACAGTTCTCATAGAGTCCTATGTTAAAATAACCGTATACGGTTGAAATACGGTTTTTGAACCGGACCAAAAACCGTGGTAGACCACATTTTTTTTCCAGGAATTTTTTTTAAAAAACCGTATGGTTTGAAAACCGGATACAACCGTATGATTTATGGCAAATACGGTTTTTAATGTAAAGTCTATGGCCACGGTTTTCTGTACGGTTGCATACGTTTTTTTTTTTTAAAACGTATCCAAAAACTGTATAGAAAATCGTAGTGTGAACCCAGCCTAATTTTAGCTTTTTTCACAAAGACTGCATAACATAAAAGGTACTTATTTGAAACCACAGAAATGTTTTTTATCCTTTGTTTTGTGAAATCATCTGAATCTGAGAATAAAGATGTCTAAAAGTTTCTATGCATAATTTAAGGCAAATACGTATTTATACAAATACACTTTGATACAAATGTGTGCCTTTTGATGTCTGGATACTGTTCAAGTTACTACAAAGACTGAATGTGTCTGTCTCTCTGGCCATAGATACGCATGGGTGGATTACAATTAATTTGTAAGGAGTGTGAAAGTATCACTGTCAAATGAGAAGGAGACGCCTACCTACTGTACGTGACAGATCATACCACTATCCAATTTATGTACAAATAAATTACACTATGGACCTCAATTAATACATTGTATTGCCTTACGTCACTACCTGTCTCATCTGTATGCATCAAGGCAAATCTACTGTTGGATGAAAAATATGCAGTGGAAGGAATGGTCGCACTACAATGTATCCAACAAAGTGCAAAGCTGTACACTGTGACTCCACTCTCATTGATGCCTTTTACCCAAAATATATAATTAATATATATATATATATATAATATATAATTAAGCCCATTCCAGGCAAAAGGCTTTTAGAGAGGGTGGGATTGTACTGGGTTGTGTCTTGTACATCTTTGCTGGATAAAATGTACTCCTATACACCTGGATGACATCCTTTTGGATTAAACATGTCAGGTGGAGCTACAGTCATGACATAATCATGCCCACCGTGGTGCTGATGAGACAAAAGGAATTGATTCCCCCTGGTTGGGACTTTAGAGGCCAAACAACGTTTAAGTATAAAAACGTAGGCCCAGATTCACAGAGCGATTACGCCTGCGCAACAGGAGATGCGCGTGCGTAAGTCGAAATGTGCGCGTGCGTTTTGTTGCGCGGCATCCCCAGAACGAGATACGCAAAAAATGCGCTAGACACACCATTGATTTGCTAGTCAAATATGCTAATGAGGGACTTACGGGGATCCACAAAACAACGTTGGGGCAGCGCAGGCTACGCGGTGTGCGCAACAGCAAAATGTCCTGTCTAAAATTAGAGCTTATAAAAGCAGGTCTAAAAAAAGAAAAATAGTCTACTTGTTAGATAAAGCAACACTGTTAGTGAGGAGCTCAGCAGTCACACGTGTTGCTCAACAATCTGTATGCCAACATGCCAGGGGCATCGTCGCACATAGCTATACTACTGACTTTAGATGAACAAAGAAGGATGAGGGCACGGAGGATGGCACGGAGGATGGCACGGGAGAGGATATACCGTACCCACATAGACCTGTTTGGCATGAGTGATTCTGAGGTGTTTCGCATCTTCAGATTCACCCCTCATGTCATCCTGGAATTAACCACAACCTTGCAGGAGGACATCACCAGCCCAACACACCGCTCACATGCAGTGCAGCCACTGGTCAAGGTCATGGCAACACTCCATTTCCTTGCCAGTGGCTCTTTTCAGCATACAAGTGGAGTGGTGGCTGGGATGTCACAGTCCTCCATGAGCAGATGTGTGCACCAGGTTGTCCCTGCAATCCTCAGACGCATGGCCAACCAATTCATCAAACCCACAACTGAGGAGCTGCAGCTGAAGGCAATGACAGATTTCTACAGAATTGCCAGATTCCCACGCACTGTGGGGGCCATTGTTTGCACACATGTGGCACTCCAGCCCCCCCAGGAGACAGAGCACATGTACCGCAATCGGAAGCATTGGCATTCCATCAATGTACAGGTGATAGTCGATGCCCAAGGCCTCATATGGCACGTCCGTGCCAAACACCCAGGGTCCAGCCATGACAGCTACATATACAATCAATGCCACATCCGATTGGAATTCGATCAGAACGTGTATGGGGACACCTGGCTGGTTGGTGAGTGACATGGGTGGCAGGCATGACTATCCCCTCCCATGATGCACATCACAAGGGGCACATGCATGACTAACATCCTCCTGTCTTTTCCCTTACAGGTGACTCTGCATATCCACTGGGACCCCATCTCATGACTACTATCCGGAACCCCCAAACCCCAGGAGAGGAAAGATACAATCAAGCACATGCCCAAACACGAGCAGTGGTGGAGCGCACCTTTGGCCTCCTAAAGTCACGTTTCCGATGCCTGGATAAGTCTGGGGGTACCCTCTTGTATTCCCCAAACTTCGTGTGCCAGATCATCGGTGCATGTTGCATGCTGCACAACTTTGCAGAAAGAAAGGGCCTGCAGATTGACCTACGTGATGACCTGACCCCTGAACCAGACAATCCCCCCCTAACCGAGGCTACCCCGTCTTCTGAGGGAAGAGCAGCCAGGAGACAGCTCACATTGGGCATCTTTGCACGTTAAACATACACATTAATCATGGCACAATGAGAATGCATGCATGCACACCACTGTGGTCCCTAGCACACACACCCCACATCCACATCAAATAGGATTGGCACCAGTCCACCATGCTGGACTTGTGAGCAGCAACGCCACGCCAAGGCTCCAATTATGTCACTGAACATTCATACACCAATCACACGGACCTGGGGATCACTTCTCCCTGGTCCTGGGGAACCCTTCTCCACCAAAATAGAGGGTGACACCCCTTTTCCGGCAGGAATGTCACCCCCACATTCACACAGCATTCACAACACAAAAAAAAAAAATGACCAGCAAAAGCAAAAAATTTCCAGCAAAAAAAAATAAAAAAAAAAAAATAAAAAAAATTTGAAAAAAAAAAAAAATGGGGGAAAAACAAATTACTGCCCTCTGCGTGAGCCACACCTGGGGCGCCCCCGGCCATGGCCCCGGCTTCTCAGGGGAGACTCATGGGGAAGGGGTAAAACCGGGGAAGGAGGATCAGCCCCTGATCTCTGCCCACCTGGTGGCCTGCCCTCCAAGGCCACGGCAATTCTGTCCAGGGCAGCACCAAGTGTTGCCGTGTTGGCCTAGATAGCCAGGGTAAGGGCCCTCACATCCTGCCCAACGCCTGCTGATGTCGTCTGCAGTTCGTTTAGGCAGGTTGTGAAAGCCCGGGAGTGGGAGTCCAGGTTCCCCAGCGTATCCTTGATGGAGGACAGGCTCTCCTCCATCCGCACCAATGTCTGGCTGACCTGTCCCAGATGGCGGGTCTGGAGGAACTGGTCCCTTCTCAGGGTGGCGGACAGAAGATCGGCCAACCCCATGGTGGTCTGGGATGACATCCTGCCTCCAGCTGATGCTTGTGGCCGGGGAGAAGGGGAGGCCCTTGTGAGGGGAGCCATGTTGGGGGAGGAGGGGGGGGGCTCCCCCTTAGGGAGGCCTGCCTGCTGCCAGCCAGAGGGGAGGAGTCCTCAAAACCCAAATGTCCAGTGCCTGACATGGACTCCTCCTCCTCATGGGACTCCTCCTCCTCATGATTCTCCTGTTGAACCTCCTCTGCGGACATCCTGCACATCTGTGGATGACACAAAACATTCACAGGTTGGAGGATCCACACACTTGCCACATATTCCCTTTCACCCCCTCCCCCACACATGCTACACACCTGATATTAAAAAATAAATAGAGCTGTTACTGATCAAAATGTTTGTGTTCGATTAATCGTTTTTTATTTTAATCGATTAATCGACTAATTTCGATTAAATATAACACACATACAGATCCAACTATTTTTAGCTGATCTCCTTGCAGGCTGATTTCCAGTGCAGCTACCAACCACTGGAAAAATGGATAGCAGGATACAAAAAACACACAGGCAGCGCTCGATGGGAATCACATTAAAACTAGGGCTGTGCAAATTAACTTTTAATTGATCGATTAATCTTTAATTTTTTTGATCGATCAAAATCTTTATGATCGATTAAAATTCTTTTGATTGGTACTCACCTCTCCGCTGGCTTCTGGGCCTTCAGGGAGTTCCGTCGGAGTTCAGGTGACCTCACGGACACCGGCGGGGCTTGCCGTGTCCATCTGAAGGGCTCCTTTGCTGTGCCTTCATATCTGCATGCCGGCGGGACCTTACTATCTGCCACACGCAAGGGCTGTTACACTTCCCTCTATCACTTCCCTCTATCAACCTGGGATTCTACAACCATCCACTGGGAGTTGTGATAGTTCCCTTCACGGGACATCTACATGCCGACGGACTGATGTTAACCCCTCCTCATCTGGATTCAGCAGTAGTATCGTTGTACACATTTTTATACCAGTATCATACTTAGCTACATGTTTTTATGACTGCTTTTGTTACCGTTTGGTATTACTCGCACCATTTTTACAGTTTATGTAGCTACATCGATTTTATCTCCAGTGCAATATTTATTATGTTACCTACTTGAAGACTATAAAAGTTTTAATGCTATTCCCATCAAGCGCTGCCTTTGTGTGTTTTTTTTTATCCCACTATCCATGTTTCCAGTTGTTGGTAGCTGCACTGGGAATCTGTATGTGCGTTGTAATTAATCGAAATTAGTCGATTAATCGATAAAAAAAAAAAAAGATTAATCGAACACAAAAATTTTGATCAGTAACAGCCCTAATTAAAACTTTTATAGTCTTCAAGTAGGTAACAAAATAAATACTGCACTGGATATAAAAATAGACGTAGCTACATAAACTGTAAAAATGGTGCGAGTAATACCAAACGGTAGCAAAAGCAGTCATAAAAACATGTAGCCAACAGTGGCGGCTGGTGAAGTTTTAGGATGGGGGGGCGCACGACCCCGCCCCTCCACGATTGACTCCTCCCACTTCTTGTAAACCACACCCCTTATATAATCCACCTACTTTGTCCGCTGTATCTGTATTCTGCAACCTGTAAATAGCACATATCTGCACCCTGTACATAGCACATATCTGCACCCTGTACATAGCACATATCTGCACCCTGTACATAGCACATATCTGCACCCTGTACATAGCACATATCTACAACCTGTAAATAGCACATATCTGCACCCTGTACATAGCACATATCTGCACCCTGTACATAGCACATATCTACAACCTGTAAATAGCACATATCTGCACCCTGTACATAGCACATATCTACAACCTGTAAATAGCACATATCTGCACCCTGTACATAGCACATATCTGCACCCTGTAAATAGCACATATCTACACCCTGTACATAGCACATATCTACACCCTGTAAATAGCACATATCTACACCCTGTACATAGCACATATCTACACCCTGTACATAGCACATATCTGCACCCTGTAAATAGCACATATCTGCACCCTGTACATAGCACATATCTGCACCCTGTAAATAGCACATATCTACACCCTGTAAATAGCACATATCTGCACCCTGTACATAGCACATATCTGCACCCTGTAAATAGCACATATCTACACCCTGTACATAGCACATATCTGCACCCTGTACATAGCACATATCTACAACCTGTAAATAGCACATATCTGCACCCTGTACATAGCACATATCTACACCCTGTAAATAGCACATATCTACACCCTGTACATAGCACATATCTACACCCTGTACATAGCACATATCTACACCCCGTACATAGCACATATCTACACCCTGTACATAGCACATATCTACACCCTGTACATAGCACATATCTACACCCTGTGCATAGCACATATCTGCACCCTGTACATAGCACATATCTGCACCCTGTACATAGCACATATCTGCACCCTGTACATAGCACATATCTACAACCTGTAAATAGCACATATCTGCATTCTGCAACCTGTACATAGCACATATCAGCAACCTGTACATAGCACATATCAGCATTCTGCACCCCCCCCCCCCCAAATCAGGTCAGCTACAGTGCTACACTATACACATGTCAGGGGGGTGATGGACACAGCAATCAACCCCCCCCCCCCCAGACTAACACAGGGTGGCAGGGCAGACAGACACACTCCTCCAGGCTCCAGTACAACACTACTACAAGTCCCAGCATTAAAAAAACAAGGCATGACCACTCATCCTCCTTGTAGATCTCCATCTTCTCCTGGGGCTCAGGTGCATGCTATCCACCATCTTTGTCCAGTTTTTCTCACTGCTGGTAATTGTAGTCCCATAGATGGTGGATTGCATGCACCTGAGCCCCAGGAGAAGATGGAGAACTACAAGTCCCAACATGTTATAATATAAGGCTCCTAGGTGGATGGGTGTCCAATGCAACCAAGCACACATGTATGCAGTTCAAGGCAAATAAGCATATATCTATTACATGATCAGATTAGGTGACTCACCCTAATGAAGGGGAATCTCCGGAGGACTTATATTGAATCTGTCATTTTACAAGGCCATGTGTGGATCAACATACCAGAAAGACAATTTCCCAAACAAGTGGGCAGATTCCCAAAAGATTGGTATACAGTGACCCCAGACAGTATGCTATCAAAATACATAGGATTAATTGTACGTAAAACAGATTGAAAAAAGGCAAAACCAGTCCATTTAAAACCTCCAAACACCACAAAAATCAATGTTGTCATTATGTAATTTAAAATTTAACACATACAGAGCCCAAGCACAAACTCCTATGAGCGGGTGGGGGGAGGATCAGATAACACCACATAAATACCCTTTTCCCTTCAGATTGATAATTCTTTAAGTGGGCGATCCACTGCCCATGTGTGGTGTTATCTGATCCTGCCCCCCCACCCCTGGGGATTGATAGGTGCATGCAATCCACACCCATCCACCTCAGAGCCTTATTGTATGTATAACCTGCTGGGACTTGTAGTTCTCCATCTTCTCCTGGGGCTCATGGAGAAGATTGAGATTGGAGAACTACAAGTCCCAGCAGGTTATACATACAATAACAGGCTCTGAGGTGGATGGGTGTAGATTGCATGCACCTACCAATCCGGGGGGGGGGGGGGCAGGATCAGATAGAGTTATCTGATCCGCCCCCCCCCTCTGGATTGATAGGTGCATGCAATCTACACCCATCCACCTCAGAGCCTTATTGTATGTATAACATGCTGGGACTTGTAGTTCTCCATCTTCTCCTGGGGCTCATGGAGAAGATGGAGATTGGAGAACTACAAGTCCCAGCAGTCTAACTACAATAACAGGCTCCGAGGTGGATGGGTGTGGATTGCATGCACCTATCAATCCGGGGGGGGCAGGATCAGATAGTGTTATCTGATCCTGCCCCCCCCCCCTCCGGATTGATAGGTGCATGCAATCCACACCCATCCACCTCAGAGCCTTATTGTATGTATAACCTGCTGGGACTTGTAGTTCTCCAATCTCCATCTTCTCCATGAGCCCCAGGAGAAGATGGAGAACTACAAGTCCCAGCAGTCTAAATACAATGACAGGCTCTGAGGTGGATGGGTGGGGATCAGGCTGATGACCTAATGGGGCGATCAATCAAAGAAAATACAAAAAATAATCATGTGGCTTCACTTGGCTGGCTTACCTTACCAGCGCCAGCTCCGCTCGGGCAGTGTAAACTTCAGAAAGCCTGCAGCCTGACGTCACTTCCGGTTTGCGAAATGCCACCGGAAGTCAAAGTAGTAATGCTCCTGGCACCCATAGAGAGGAACGGGAAGCATATCAGCGCTTTCCAATGCGCCCATAGGAAATCTAGAAGCCCGCAAATGAAGCGCCATGTCTAGATTGCAGTGACACGGCGCTTCATAGGGCAGTGGTGGCCGGCGCTCAATCAGAGTGCATTAAATAAATATTTTTTTTTTTTTTTAGTGTATTTCTTAAAGGGGCCAAAAAAAAAAAAAAAGATTTTTTATTTTTTTTTTTCCTACAGGAGGGGAGGGGGGCGGCGCCCGGGCGCCCCTATGGGCGGGCCGCCACTGGTAGCCAAGTATGATACTGGTATAAAAATTTGTACAACGATGCCACTGCTGAATCCAGATGAGGAGAGGTTAACATCAGTCCGTTTGGCATGTAGAAGTCCCATGATGGGAACTATCACAACTCCCAGTGGATGGTTGTAGAATCCCAGGTTGATAGAGGGAAGTGTAACAGCCCTTGTGTGTGGCAGATAGTAAGGTCCCACCGGCATGCACATATGAAGGCACAGCAAAGAAGTCCTTCAGATGGACATGGCAAGCCCCGCCGGTGTCTGTGACGTTACCGGATCCTCGACGGAACTCCCTAAAGGCCCAGAAGCTGGCGGAGAGGTGAGTACCAATCAAAAGAATTGTAATCGATCAAAAAGATTTTGATTGATTAAAAAAATTTAAGATTAAACGATTAATTAAAAGTTAATTTGCACAGCCCTAATATATATATATTGTCTCATTTTGTTGTGTACACTTTGCTGTGATCGTTTGGGGTGTGACTGTATTCTATTGTTCTGTTGTGGCTGTCTACCTTAAATTATATGGGATGTGTAAGTGTGTTTGCTGTGAGGAAAGAGAGAGGGGGATTCCTCCAGAAACTCCCCTGCTGGTAAGACTGTTTACTGATGAGAAGTTTAAAAACACCTGACCTGTGTGTCTATTGTCATTGGACAGTTTAACCCATCCTGAATCCAAGGATGGGGGGAAGTGCCTTGGAGTTGGATATCTGTGTACACGTGTTATAATAAATCATTTTCATGTTGTTGTTCACCCTACACTGTGTTACGGTTGGTGACTGGGTGGGCTAAGCGGTCTTGGATAGTGCTGGTTCTGGACAGAGGAAGCATTTACGGCGGACATAGTTCTGTTGAGGATGAGGGTTCATCACAGGCTCCTATGCTGCAATGCACCCATCTATTGGGGAGGATAACCTTGTAGGCTTTTGTGAGCAGCTTTGTTTTTACTTTTCCAATAAAAGTACATTTTATTGCTGAAACTGTTTCACCAGTGAAATCACGCTAATGCTATAAAATATGGTACAGCCTTATTCAAGTATTCATAGCCAGTAAGTAATATTCTTTAAAAAATGTAATAAAAATTGATCTAGAAACCCAACTGGTCATTCTAGATACATTTAGGTTTAGTGCACATTGGCTTTAAGTTAGCTTCGGACTTATGCTTGTTGAGTAAGTTTAAAGACTTGTTAACACCACACATAGGGGTCAATGTGTATTAAATGCACCAGAACAAACTTGTGTTATTGGGCCTTCAAGGTCCTGGAATTTTGTGTCTGAACTTTGAAATAGATCTTATAAAGCAACGTGCACACTGGCATAATTGCTTTATTCCTTTATACAAGTGAATGTGAAAGCGGGGAAAAAGCATCTTAAATGAATTTAATTATATTCCAAAATAATCTCAGATGTATACTGTTAGTTTATACTGACATGCAGCAATCATTCTCATACAGTGTATATTATACTGTGATTAGTACAGTAGTTCTGGCATTACATGGTATTATGTTTGATACTTGCAAAATGAAATGTTCTTTCTAGTGGAACTACAGGGTTAATGTAATTTCCTGTCTCTGTGTTTCTGCCACTTTCAAATAAAACAAGAAGGGCTTTGCTATGTGTCCAACCCCATCTTAAAGGGGTTGTAAAGGTTTGTCTTTTATTTTCTAAATTGGTTCCTTTAAGCTAGTGCATTGTTGGTTCACCAACTTTTTCTTTTGATTTTCCTTCTAAAAAATTGTTTTCTTTGTTTGAATTTCTCACTTCCTTTCTAGAAGGGAAATCAAAGGAAAAGGTAAGTGAACCAACAATGCACTAGCTTAAAGTAACCTATTTAGAAAATAAATAGAACCTTTACAACCCGTTTAACTGGTGAGGCAGCCCATAGATGAGCACATTTTTTTCATTAAAAAACTGACTCGATTTCTTTATCTACATCCTTGAGCTATTGTATTCTAACAGCAGGGAGGCTTCCCCATCCTCAGAACACACTAATCAGCATTGCCGGCTACTGCCGCTGGCGCTGATCAAGCCAGGAAAATCCAACAGGGCGGTTGTACATCAGAAGTAAATCAGTAGATAGACTTCTGTACAACCTCCCTGTCAATACATGGATCCAAACTCAGCTGGTCCCTGTAGAACAGGCCGATATTCATCCACATATGGCTGGCATAAGATTAGTATCTGCAGCAGTTTTCTAACACAAGCCATTTTTCCTTTATACATGTTGTGCTTGACTTGACATTCAAGCCCACAAACACGCTTATTTATATATTTAACAGATTTTTATAACTCATTATTGTACTACATCTGAATTTCAGGTAATAAATCATGTTTAAGTGGTTGAGGACAAGATTGGTTAATTATGCTATAAATGTTTGGTTAGACCTTAGGTGTCCATGCATGGCCTAATATTAGAATGGGATAATTCAAACATCACCTTAGTTGAATGGGCTATTACTCGGCCTCATAGGAGTTAATAAGGGCATGATGACTTAAAAGCAAAAAAAGGATATATGTCACTACCAGTTGCTAATGTTGACATTTCTGTCATTTTCAGTATGGGCAGTCTTATGCTGTCACTTCTCTCATCTGTGAGCAATAAGACACATTTTCTGGTGGATTGATAATATGCAATTTACTGTCCACAGAGTATTTCCAATAACTCAAAACATATTACAATCGCTGTTCAAGCACAGATTGATTTATTAGCATTAAGCTAGTGCAGTCCCACCCCAATTTAACATATCTTTACAATGAAGGGAATCCAACCATTCTACATTGCCAGCCAATTTATACTGTAATTTGCAGTGGTGCTGAATCAACCGGGATGAGTGACGTTACTTGTTGTTTCATTTATTTTAGAAAGTTTGTAGATTTCAATCTAGACTGCTCAATACTCCGGCCTCCAGGAAGGAGAGCTTTAATGACTTTGAATAGGTTAAAGTGTAGGAATGCTAAGAAGGGTAAGAGATCAAAATATTTAAAGAGTAACTCCCCTTTTGTTGAGAAAAAAAAATCCGTATGCTTGAATATGTCAAATTGCAATGTGGATCTGTATGGGACTGAATTTTTATTGAGGAAAGTTGCAGTGTCAGCAACCCTTTAAATGTGATTAACTCTTTGGGAGAAATTTTAGTTGCAGAGGATGCCTAAAAGCTGCCTTCTATCTTAGTACAGACTTCTGGGAAAATCAGTGAGCCAATCCCACAAGCAGGAAATTACATTTCTGGGGAAGTTCTTAACACCAACTGTGTACAGAAGGACTTTAGGTTGCCCAATTGCATTGAATTTGACAGCTCTGGGGATTGAAAAGGAAAGGTATTTTTAATACTATTCAATTACAATATGGCTTGTGTAGCAATTGTATATTCTATCTTTTTTTTATTTAGTTGTAGCGGATGGTTGCTGCTAGTTACTATCATCCACCATATCACCCTGCTGCGAGACCTTTATATATCACTCTCAGAGACAATGAACAGTTATTTGCTTTGTTTTGTTTTTGTTAGTTATCCATCGGTTAAAAAAAAAGCCAACTTGTTTTAAATTTGGATGGATGGATTCCTAACCGATAGGTCAAAACCGATCGTTAGTAGGCAAGACCATCGGTTAAAAATCCATGCATGCTCAGAATCAAGTCGACGCATGTCGTTGTGTTTTACGTCAACGCGTTCTGACCCGATCGTTTTTTTAACCAATGGTGTGTAGGCGCGATGGACTATCAGTCAGCTCCAACAGTTAACCGATGGAAACAGTCCATCAGACCGTTCTCATCGGATAGACTGATCGTGTGTACGCGGCATTAGTCTTTCTGCCTAATCATCTTCATCTTTACACCAAGGATTTATCTGAATAGCCCTAGATCCTTGCTGACTTGCTGAACTGATAATAGGCTAGAGGCCTGCAGTACCCCTTCTTGCGGCCTAGTAGTTTAGCAGCTTGATTTTGTTGGTGGATTATTGATCCCAGCTAGACAAACTTGTAAAGCCTGTGCCCGCAACCTACATCGATTTCACACAAAACCCCACAGTCTCTCCTCTGGCCTTGCACCCAGCTCCCCTGGAATGTCTCCTCCAGATATCTACTGTGTTTTACTCACGACATTCTCCTTCCATGGTGAAGAACTTAACCGAAAATGCGTTCCAATTACTTCTCCAGCCCCCCTGTTACAGGACACCTTTTCCATGACCGTGTAAGGACGAGGCTCCCTCCCAGCTCCCGGGCTCCTCCTCCAGGGCACGCCCCCTCCCCACAGATGGGGATGGGCATCCTGCTGTAATCTGGCACTCCATTCTTCACGTCTCCCTGCCCCTCTTCCAGAACATTCTGGGTAGGCGCTAGAGAACCGAAGCACAGGTGGTCACACCCACTGCAACACTACCCACTCCCTGTCCCAGATCAAAACAAACAGGCATAGCCTGAAGCTTAGGCCTGCCTAAATTCACCTGCCTGGGAGCTACCACACAAAAATCCTCACCTATGGTAGAGGGTGCTACATAGTATTTTTTACATTAGTCTATGGGTTCACATACTTTTTCCACCTGCACTGTGAACGTTTACATGGTGTGTTCAATAAAAACATGGTAACATTTAATTATTTGTGTGTTATTAGTTTAAGCAGACTGTGATTGTCTATTGTTGTGACTAAGATGAAGATCAGATCACATTTTATGATCAATTTGTGTAGAAATTAGGGCTATTACTGATTACAAATTTTGTGTTTGATGATTTTTTTTTTTAATTGATTAATCGACTAATTTTGATTAATTATAACACACTTACAGATCCAACTACTTTTAGCTGATCTGCTTGCTGATCTGCTTGCAGGCCAATTCCCAGTGCAGCTACCAACCACTGGAAAAATGGATAGCAGGATACAAAAAACACACAAAGGAAGCGCTCCATTGGGAATAGCATTAAAACTTTTATAGTCTTCAAGTAGGTAAAAAAAATATATATTGCACTGAAGATAATATTGATGTAGCTACATAAACTGTAAAAATGGTGTGAGTAATACTAAACGGTAGCAAAAGCAGTCATAAAAACATGCTAAGTATGATACTGGTAAAAAAAAAATGTGTACAACGATACCACTGCTGAATCCAGATGAGGAGGGGTTAACAGCAGTCCGTCGGCATGTAGATGTCCCATGAAGGGAACTATCACAACTCCCAGTGGATGGCTGTAGAATTCCAGGTTGATAGAGGGAAGTGATAGAGGGAAGTGCAACAGCCTTTGCGTGTGGCAGATAGTAAGGTCCCGCCGGCATGCAGATATGAAGGCACAGCAAAGGAGCCTTTCAGATGGACATGGCAAGCCCCGCTGGTGTCCGTGACATCACCGGATCTCCGACGGAACTCCCTGAAGGCCCGGAAGCCGGCGGAGAGGTGCGTACCAATCAAAAGATCGATCAAAAACATTTTGATATATGACAAAAAAAATTCAAGATTAATCGATGAATCAATAGTTAATTTCAACAGTCCTAGTAGAAATCCATATTCTCTCTCTCTCTCTCTCTCTCTCTCTCTCTCTCTCTCTCTCTTGTATATAATGTGTATATTTCTGGTTACAGTACAGGCAGGGTCTTTACAAAGTAGTTTAAGCGATCCAGACACTGGTGGCGAGAGAAGAGGAAGCAGGGAGTGACAGAACCATCATTCTAATGAAGTGCCATCACAATTCAGTCCAACACAGTGCTCATGGCTCCTATATCAGATATGATAAAGGAGGATAACTGTCATTGAATTGTTAGTTGACCGGCATTGCAAATAAGTAGTGATTCACAAAAGTATGGTAGAATCAAGAGATAATGCAATAACTAATGACTGCAACATGTGGAAAGCAACATTTCACTGCTCTAATGCTTTTTGATGAATCATGAGAAGCATCCTACACCGCAGAGTCCAACAGCGTACATAAAAGTAAGCATGTATGACTTAAGTATTCAATGTGTGCAGTGCTGCTGACTCCACAGCTGGATTTATATTCCTTTGTTGTGTCCACAATTAGTGCTTCACTCTCCAGCATATGGCACTGATCAGATTATTGCGCAAGGAGCCATAATAAAAACAATAAGGCTGGTGACGGGAAACAGCTGAATACATGGCCCAATAGCAACAGCTACATCTGTTTGCGAAAAAATATTCTGTTATCAAATTGATGCTATCCTGGCAGAAGAGTCATCAGCGGCTTGGCCGATAGAAGTGTGAGCAAGCACTTGTACAGGATGACAACAATTTAAAACCTACTGAATTTGGAAAAATTTGGAATAAAAGGTTAAATTGTTGATAGAAGATTTTTGCACAATATAACCAGTGTATCTAAAGCCAAAAGGTTATTTTAGTATTGGATAGAGTGGTGGGGGATTATTACCCCTGGCGTTTTTTGTTTTTTTATCTATCTATCTCCCTTTTAGGGCGCTACACTCTCTATTGGTTTTGATGACTGCTGTCGCTGGGAATAAATGTGGGGAAAACATGAGCAAAGGGGAGATCTTCCAATGGGGACACCTATGCCGATGACAACTGTCTAAGAGAGATTTTCGCTGTCCTCTTTTGTCTCTACAGGGTGAGGAGTGAAGGGAAATATCCTCAATGTGAAACAAATAGAAAAAATTACAGAGGTCTTCGGCATTCCCTACTCTACCAAAAAAAAAGCTATGCTTTAACTGCTTGTCTACCATCCGCCGTCAAATAACGGCGGGAGGAAGACCCTCTTGTTGTGGGCGGATGTCATATGACGTCACACCTTCTTAAGCCACTAGTGGGCCCGCCTGCCGCGTCACTGGGGACCCGATGCACGTGCCCATTGGCCGCAATGGTCGCCGGGCACCCACGATTGCCCAGTAACTGATCAAGACTGTGGATCTGTGTGTTTTCCTGTCAGGGAGAGGAGACCGATGGTGTGTCCCTTGTACATAGGGACAACCATCGGTCACCTCCCCCAGTCAGTCCCCTCCCCCCACAGTAAGAATCATCCCCCCAGTGAACACAATAATCCCTTGATCGCCCCCTAGTGTTAACCCCTTCCCTGCCGTTCACATTTATACAGTAATCAATGCATTTTTATAGCAGGGATCGCTGTATAAATGTGAATGGTCCCAAAAATGTGTCAAAAGTGTCCGCCGCAATATCGCAGACACGATAAAAATCGCTGATTGCCACCATTACTAGTAAAAAATAAATAAAAAAAATAATAATAAAAATGCTATATATCTGTCCCCTATTTTGTAGCTGCTATAACTTTTGTGCAAATCAATATGCACTTATTGCAGAGTACATATAAGCCTAAACTGAGGAATTAAAAAAAAAAAAATGGATATTTATTAAAAGAAAAAGTAAAAAATGTTGTGTTTTTTATTTCAAACTTGGCCCTCTTCTTTTTTTTATAGTGCAAGAAATTAAAAAACGCAGAGGTGATAAAATACCACCAAAAGAAAGCTCTATTTTTGGGGAAAAAAATATAAAAATTTAAAATTTGGGTACAGTGTTGCACGACTGCACAATTGTCATTCAAAATGTGACAGTGCTGAAAGCTGAAAAATGGCGTGAGCAGGAAGGGAGTGAAAGTGCCCTGTAGGCAGGTGGTTAACGCACAATGATTTTTTTTTGTTTTCTAAACGTGTTAATATTTCTAATAATTTTAGGAGAACAAACGGAAACCTGTGCTTTACTTATGAGTCTGCTGTGTAGTAACATGAAAGGGTTTTTTACTCTGATAATCTCGTTTTAAGCACATGAAGGACCCCTACTGCTGCGCTTTACTTCACTTTGAAATAACCTTAAAAATAAATGAGCTGAATTTAGAGAAAATGTTGCAATTAATGATGACACTACAATGCCAAATTCCATAACCAAGGGCAATCTAAATGGGGCAGAAATAAATAGGTGTTAGGTCATTCATACTGTCAGCAGTGACTAATGCACACCTGTGCAGCATAATACACAATTACACATTTACCATGAAAGTAGCACGGCTTGTGGGCATTAGGTAGCAGCAGGTTCTGTGCTTGATGGGAACCTTGGTGGTGCCAGGTAACAGTCACCCAGACTGACTTGTTTTAATGAGGAATAAAAATGTGCCAACTATAGTAACCTGCTGCAAAACATTGCAGATGATCCAAATTTCTCTTTTACTGATCTGTTTTACTAAACTAATAAACTGTTGTTGGATTGTCAACTCAAAAGAGAATTTGGACTTGTAACACTATCTGACTATCGATCAGATCCACCTAGATAAATGTTCCTGAATTGAGTCAAAGGAACCCTGTGAAAGGTATACAGATTAAATGTTTATTTACTTTAGAATACAGCCTAAGCAGAAAAGCCTGTTCACTACCAGCATGGTGCAGATGCTGTTGCTCTCTGTGGAAACAGGGGTCTCTCTGATGCCCCCAACCCCCCCCCCCGCTACATCAGACCTATATGTTCCCTGCTGATTGCAGAAAGACTGGTGCTTCCACACACACTCCACAACACAACATGCTGGAAGGGAAGGGGCTTTTCTACTCAGGATGTGGTTGCTTTAAAAAAAAAATAATGATCTGTAAACATCTTTTGTTTGGATGTACCTGGAATGTGTTTATCTGATTTTATCTGAAAATCTAGTCCAGAGCACACTTGTTTGGTTATTTTATCACTCCATTCATCACATCCAGTTAACAGGTAATGTATCAGGCAGTGGTAATCACTAAATGAAATGAAATGCCAGAAGTCCAGGGTTTTGCTAGAATATGAGATCACAGCTTTGTATTTCAGCATAGTGCTTTAAATAAAAGATAGAGGCGCTTAAAGGCTCACCATGGGTGATATAATTATTACAGTAATCTGTCTTCTTACAGAGAGCTAAAGAGAAAAAAAAATTACAAAAGATGAAAAGTTCCAAGATTTTTTATTTTAAATGATTACTATAGCAAAAAAATAAATAAATCTTCTTTTAAGTATATATAGTAATGCCTGTAATGGTCATATTAGTATTAGAGCTGACCGATTCTAGGGAAAATGAGAATCGTGAATTGCTTAGAACAAAGATCACGATTCTTTAAAATGGTAAACCTTTATACCTGTATTTTATTAATTTAATTATTTTTATTTTATCTTCTATTTTTTCACAGCTGAGATGGGAAGAGTACAGCTCATCGCTTTCACTATGAACTATGAACATAGGCGGCAGGGACAGGAGACAGAGACGCGAGGAAAGAGCCAAACAGAGAGAGGTATGTGGGGAGGACGGATGGCTGCACACCTTAACTGTATGTTCTGGTGTTGTGCCGAGAATGGTTCCCCATCGGAATTGGTTCCCCCTACCTCTCTTCTCCGATCGGAACTCCGCCTCTCCAGCCCTCTGCATTGTCGCTCCCTCCTACCATACCCATGAATGCTAATCATCGTAATACCACCCCGACTCTCCAGCCCTCTGCTTTGCCCCTCCTCCCACAAATTCTAATGCTCCTAATACCGCCCCCATTCTCGTCACAACACAAGCCACTGAAATTGTCTCCGCTCTGCTTCCACTCATAGCCGCCTTCTCCTAACCCCTTGCTAGACATAACACATCCCAGCATTGGACTCATGTTCTGTCTATCACAGCGCAGGGGGTTAGGAGAAGGTGGGGCTGTGAGTGCGAGCAGAGCGGAGACAGTTTTAATGTGTGTTTTACCGCTCTGACGATCCGTTGCACCACTAGTTACGTGGAACCGGTGGGGAGACACGAATATCGCAGGTCATCCAGCCTGGAGATCGTGGGGGTGGGGGAGAATCGAGATTGCGATTTTATCTCGATTAATCGTGCAGCTCTAATTAGTATATTAAATCATTTTATTCTCTACATTCAAATAGGCAAATGGCGTTTTCAGGAGAACAGCAATGGCAGCCTTTATAAGGCTTACACAATGAGTTACATGGATAGTTATTAAAGGGAAACATTAATATGGAAATATTGGATTCAAAAAGGTTAAACAGCATAAACAAGGTCACCAGTTTTTAGAGGAAGGGTAATTCTTAGATGTTTAAAAACTTCATAGTACCTGACAAGATTAGTGCATGGGCCTGGCCATCTGCAACTCTGGTAAACTCTCTGGACCACCGTCTCTGATCCATTCTGTACTTGACAAGTAACTGTTTTAGTTGCTGTGAATTGACACCAATTCCTAGAGGAGAAGAAACAATAATACAAATCAGTCAGTACATCAAGCAAAACAAAATTATGACATTTTTGGGCTTTTTTTACACTTCACTTAAAATTGAGTCCCTAAATTTCTGCCACAACCATAAAAAATCCATGCAAATCTTAAATCAGGACTAAATGGAATGTTTTTCATTTTGGATAGAGAAAGGGAGAGGTAAAGCCCCTGTCATTTGTTGTTTTTCTAGGGGGGGGCGGGATATGTGTTCCATTGGGGAGATTTCCCTTCACCTTCTCCCCCATAGACCAAAACAGGGAATGAAAAGAGATCTCTGCAATGTGAGGAAATGCCACGGTGTCTCCACGCTCATCAGAACTAATGTGCTCTTTGGAAGATTTCCCCTCTATTACTGTTCTGCGGACAATCCAAAGTTTGATATTTTATTTTACTTTAACTTTTAATGATAATGATTAGCAGGATGGGGCGAGGAGATCAATAAAAGATGGACTTGTGTTCTAACCCCTCTTCACTTTGTCCAAAACAAAAAAATGCTTTGCCATCAGTTACATTTTATATTTTAAACCTTGGGATTGTTAAAAAAAATAAACAATTTCTGTGATTCACCCTTGCACTGCAAGAGTTAAAGAGTTATTATCTCAAGGAGTGGTGAGAATGTGACCATAGCTAAAAAAAAACTTTAGAGAGGTGGCAGTGCTAAACCAGTCACACAGATGGTGCGAGCCTGCTGGTAAGTTGTATTCCTTATTCCTGTACCCCTACACCTAATGACCATTTAACACTTACAGTGTGGGGGCTTCCACAATGCCTCTTCTTGAAGCATTGTACATGGCAAAAACTCCTCATTATGTCCCATGGAAGAGATATCCCCTCATGCTTCCCACTCATTAAGACACAACAGGAAAAAAGAGAAAATCTCAGATTTGATCGTGTGTACGGGCGAGCCGACGGATTTGGCCAGCCAACAGATTTGAAAGCATGCTTTTAAATCTGTTGGCTGGGAACCCGTCCGCCCGACATGTCTGCTGGTTAGTACGCTAACCAGCAGACATGTCTTCTCGCACACGTGTCGAATGGTTTCGATGCATGCGCGGAAGTGTTTTTCTTCCCGGTGCGGTGATGTGGCGGTGTCAACGTCACCGCCACGTCAGCGCGCCGTCTGCCGGCGGGAATTTTGGTTTGATCGTGTGACACGATCAAACCAATACGTCCCCAGCAGACAGATTTGTTCAAATCGGTCTGTCCGACCGATTTGAACAAATCTGTCTGCTCGTGTGTGGGGCCTTAGACAGTTGTCACCAGAACTGATGTCACCATTGCAAGATTTATGTTTATTTACTCCAAATTATTGATTTTGATTTCACTTGCCCTCTCTCAGTCACAATGGCACAATTTGGAAAAATAAAGAGAGTAAATCTCCCTAATGCCGCGTACACACAATCGTTTTTCATGACGAGTGCCAAAAGTGCATTTTTTTTTAATTGGTTGTGAAAAATGGTCGTGTGGAGGCTCCAGACCATTTTTTTCGGCGAGAAAAATAGCCATAAAAAATTTAGAACCTGCTCGTAAAAAACGGTTGTGTGTAGGCTTTAACGATGGGGAACAAAACGCACATGCTCAAAAGCAAGTTATGAGAAGGGAAATTTGCATAATCAGCCCACAGGGTGGCACTATTGAATGGAACTTCCCCTTTATAATGCTCAAGCATTTTTTATCACGATCGTGTGTATGCAAGGCAGGCTTAAGAGGAATCACGTCGAGAAAAACATAGTTTTTTTTCCATTACATGAATAACAGTGTGTACGTGGCACAACAGGGACAGACAATATTTAAAAAATGACAGGTTCTAACCAGTTTATCCAACACTTAAAAAATATTTTGGTATTGGACACATTTTAACAAAGCCAACACATTGTGGTAAGATATAAAGTATCTATCTAAACAATCCATTTCATTTACATCCAATAAGGGTAGACTCTGGGCCAGATTCTCAGAGGCGTTATGACGGAGTATCTCAGATACCCCGTCGTATCGCCTTTTTTTTTGTCTCGTATCTATGCGTGTGATGCTGAGCATCACTTTTGCATAGATACGCTTCTACATCCGACAAGTGTAAAAGCATTACACTTTCGGATCGTAGGTGTAATGACAACTCCGGCCACTAGGTTGCCTTTACGTTGTTTTTTCATTTGCATATGCAAATGAAGTAGTACGCCGATTCTCGATCGCTTTTACGCCGCCCCGTCGTCGCGTACGTCGTTTTCGTTCGCGTAAGGTTACCCCAGCTTCTATGTGGAGTAACCTTACGAGGTCCCGTCGGATGCCGTCGTGTCCCGTCGGACGCCATGTTAAGTATGGCGTCGGGTCAGCGTCGGCTTTTTCCGTCGCTTACGTCGTTTTACTAACTCGTTCGCGAATAGGGACTTGCGTAAATGACGCTCACGTCGTTTTGACGTCGGTTTCAACGACGCTTCCCGACGTGAGCTGGAGCATGCGCACTGGGCTTTTTCCCCGGCCGGCGCATGCGCAGTTCGTTCGACGCGGGGGCGCGCTTAATTTAAATACAAGCCGCCCCATTTGAATTGCGCGGGTTTACGCTTGGCGATTTACGAGACGCCAACGCAAACTACGGAGCAAGTGCTTTGAGAATAAAGCACTTGCTCTAGCACGCAGCGGCGGCGTAGTGTAAATGGCTTACGCTACGCCGCCGAAAATATATGAGAATCTGGCCCTCTATTGGTAAATCTAAAGGAGGATAGACAATGAGATGGTACTGTGTGTGGCCAATTCTTATTCCTATGCTAGACTTCCTAAACTATAAAATACCAAAAAATTCAAACGTGAAAACTAGTGATGAGCGGAATACGCCATATTCGATTTCGCGATATTTCGCAAATATTTCGAAGAATATTCGCGAATATTCGTTAATATCGAATATTCGTGATATTTAAAAAAAAAAAAAAAAATTGCGAATTTTCGCCAATGCGAATTTTCGCTAATGCGAAATTTCGCGATTTTTTTTTTTTATAAAATATCACGAATATTCGATATTTACGAATATTCGCTATATTTTATAAAAAAAAAAAAAAAAATTGCGAAATGTCGCTATTGCGAAATTTCGCTATTGCGAAATTCGCGAATGCGATTTTTTATTGCGAAATTTATTGCAGCGGCGGCGTAGTGTAAATGGCTTACGCTACGCCACCGAAAATATATGAGAATCTGGCCCTCTATTGGTAAATCTAAAGGAGGATAGACAATGAGATGGTACTGTGTGTGGCCAATTCTTATTCCTATGCTAGACTTCCTAAACTATAAAATACCAAAAAATTCAAACGTGAAAACTAGTGATGAGCGGAATACGCCATATTCGATTTCGCGATATTTCGCGAATATTTCGAAGAATATTCGCGAATATTCGTTAATATCGAATATTCGTGATATTTAAAAAAAAAAAAAAAAAAAAAAATTGCGAATTTTCGCCAATGCGAATTTTCGCTAATGCGAAATGTCGCGATTTTTTTTTTTTATAAAATATCACGAATATTCGATATTTACGAATATTCGCTATATTTTATAAAAAAAATTGCGAAATGTCGCTATTGCGAAATTTCACTATTGCGAAATTTGCGAATTTTATTGCGAAATTTATTGCGAAATTTGAAAAATACGAATATTCGAAATAGCGAATATTCGCCGCGATATTCGAGATATTCGCGAATACTCGAATATGCAATATTCGTAGCGAATATTCGCAATGCGAATATTCGTGAGCAACACTAGTGAAAACAAGTTCCTTTTGAATAACCTTGGGGGATGAATAGGTACCAATATCTTCCTGAAACATTTATGTGAAGCTTTATAAGTCAAAGGTTGATCAAAACTTAGTTTTCAGAGCCTTGTCTGTTAGGTCACAATCACACTTCTGTGCACATATTGTCATGTTATCAACTTATCATGCATGTTAAAGCATAGTAAATTGACTGTGTATGAAAGATGCAATAGCAACTCAAGACATAAACATGAACAAAACAAACACACCTGAACCTCAGGTGGAAAAATATAGGGCAAGAATTTATTTATGGTCTATGGGCGTGCATTGAAATCATAATAAAAAAAATTGAGCACACTCTTTATAATAAGAATTAACGTATCAAAAACACTTGTAGATGGACCCTTAACGTGTGAAAATGTTTACTCAACACAGATGGAGACAAGTATTAGCATTCAGTGTTTTCCCAGGACTAAAGGAATTCCCAGGCACAAGACACATACATGAACAAAAGAAATGCACCTGAGCCTTAGCTGAAAAAAAATAAGGCAGGTGTGTATCTTTGGTCCATGCGCGTGAATTAAAATCCTATTAAAAATCGTTGACCCTGCTCTACATAACATGTGTCAACGTGAACAAAAACACTTGTGGATGAGCCCTTAAAGTGTGGAAATGTGTACTCACAGATGGAGGCAAGTGTTAGCATTTAGTGTGTAGTCAGGACTTAAGGAATCCTTTAGGTACTAGAAAACCCCTTTGTATACACCTAAAAAGTATGTGAAAGCACAAACACCATATTATAATAAAGTCCAACTAGGATGATCATTTTTGGTTATAGGTATACCACAAAATAGTGCTAATACCATTATATCAAGGGTCTGTTGCCATTTGCTACAGAGTAACTATACTACTTTGAAAAATAGGAATCAAACAGACTTAAGAAGAAATAATGTTCGATATTTAAAACAAATCATATAGCATAATCATAGCAGTGGTTCTCATCTCCTGTCCTCAGCACCCACTAACAGGCCAGATTTTCAAGATAATTGAAATATATCACAGGTGATAGAATTTGCTGCTTAGTAATTGCAGTATTCTAGTCTGCTTCTCCCCAAGAGTATACAGAAGTTGGGAACCATTGCTGTAGAGGTTCAGACAGATACATATTGAACGCACGGTTAGAGGCCGTAGATAGTCAGACTATAGGCAGCTGAAAGCCACATATGGCTCACTGGTTGGGGCCACCAATTTGTTTCCTATATATATATGGGGAGTATTAAAAATGTTCACTGTAGTCTAGTACAACTGAAAAGAGGTGTGGACTTAATTTTAAACTACCCTTACAGGATAAACGTACATTGAAATACCATACAACAAATCTTTAACAAATACATTCTACTTTGTTTCCACGCTAGTGTCTATGAACTGTGCACTAGCGGTAATGAAAGGTGATAACATTATATGTCATGGAATCTCCCACACACTGAGTGACTCACACTCTACATGTGAAATATATGAATGAATGCGATGATCAATATACTGTGAAATGTTCAGAATGTGCAGTGGAACTGAAGCCATCTGTTAAGAAAACTGGAAAAGCTCAAAGAGATAAAAAGATTAGGCAACATCATTTGTGGGGAAACATATGCATAGCACTATGACACCAGAAGAGCTGCCCTGCAGTGTTCGGTTCAGTTCATTCTGCCCTTGACAGACACTCAGTATACTCAGCAAACCATGCCTAAATTCTACAGAAAGTCAATTAGAAAACGTTGGCTGCATGGATTTTGTTTTATATTGAGTTATGGTTCTATGGGCACCTCTTACCAGTACTATTCTACTACAGCACACATGGATACCGCATCTTTGGCTTTATATATACAGTTATCCTTAGCAATAAAACAGTCAGTTAACCCAAAACTGATATTTATTGATGTTGGAAAGTTAAACCACTGACAATTTCTCTGAAAACCTACTGGATAATCACAGTATTACTCCATGCCAACCACTGTGTAGCCAATGCAATGTCCAGAGGATTATTCTCCTCATAACTGTCAGGGAAATGGCCGTGGTGTGGGCAATTCCGC
This sequence comes from Rana kukunoris, assembly GCA_029574335.1. Lineage (NCBI taxonomy): Eukaryota > Metazoa > Chordata > Amphibia > Anura > Ranidae > Rana > Rana kukunoris. The sequence goes on from CM056050.1 coordinate 511,429,343, forward strand.
CAGTAACCATCATGGTTGCGCCAGTCATGTTCCTGTGTGCATGCACGCACACAGATGCGCGACGGCCAGGATACACCAGCCTGTGAGCACTGTGGCTCGCGCATGCCGTGACAATTGTAGGCGCATCCCACTGGTCTATTTAAACTTGTCACTGACAATTCAAGTTTGCTGTATTATCATCAGCTTCCTGTGTCTCCTGTATCCTGTGTATCCTGAATCTCTGGCTTGACCTTGGGCTTATGTCTTGATTTATGCACCCAGGCGCCTGTGATCCTATGATCGGCCCTGAACAGGATCACAGGCGCCTGGGTGCATAAATATTTCTGGCGCCCCCACATGGGCGTGGTCATTTTACTAACTCCTCCCTTTACAAATGTTTCGATGGCAATGACTCAACCACAGATCCTTACATAATCTCTTAACAATAAACAAAATACAGGAATAGAAGCAAAGTACTTTATTGGGACCTGGAGGGGGACCTCTGTGATGGGCACAGAGAGGGATTCTGTTAGAGAGTTTGTTAGATGTTCAGCGCCCCCACCTCTGCAGGCGCCTGGGTGCAATGCACCCTGTGCACCCTGCCTAGGATCGGCCCTGATCCTGTTTATCTCCTTGTATTTGACCCTGGCTTGGCTGACTGCTCCATTATCTTCTGCCCTCTGTGTATGACCTGGCTTGTTCCTGTTTCCACTCTGGACTGATTCCTGTGTATGACCCTTGGCCTGGCTACGAACTCTGTACTTGATTAACCTGCAGTCCTCTAACCGGAATTCTTCCTTGCATGGCCACGGATCCCACTCATCCAGCGCACCCCAGCTACCTTCTGCTAGCATCTACCCAGTCAGCAGCAGTACCGGCAATCCATGCACCTTTGGGCACAGCACTCCCTGTCTCTATTTCAGGGGTATGGTGCCATCAGCTGCAAGGGGCACCCTCTCAGAAATCTGGCCTCACATCAGAGACTTAACAATAACACTGCAGAGAGAGCTTTGTCATTGGAGAAGAGACCAGTCACATATTTTGACAGAAGCTCCTTCTTCTAGCTTTTTTCCCTTTCAAAAATGTTAGATGTGCCCCATTGGCTTCAGAGTGCCATTAGAAAGCAGCAATATGAATAAGATTCTATCAGTGAGATCACTGTGCTTGCACTCCACCTCCCTGGTGCAACAAAAAGTGCTGCAGCACAAAAAGGTTAACAGGAACAAAATCAAACATTGAAGCAGGGTGATATCACTTTTGGGGTATCCATAGCTCACAAAAAAACATGCATTAATTCAGCCCACCAGACTCCACCTTGCCTAGATGAGATATACAAAATCCAGCAGATCACTGTCCAACCAGACCTTCATCAAATACATATTGATATAATTTACCTACTTAACGCTATCATTAAAACTTAAAGTGGATGTAAACACACTCTCATCCTTTATAAACTACTGCCATAGTGCTGATCTATACGGATATACATGCCTCCTGCATGTATCCTTACCTGTCAAATGTCTCCCCTCTGTCTGTTATAAGAACTGAAAAACTGAAGATTCTGTGGGCGGATCTGTTGTCTGGAACTCGGTGGGTGGAGTCATGATGTCAGTAGACTCCCCACCCACCTCTACACTCCCCTCTTTCAACATGCATTTTCTCCTATGCATTCCTTACACTAAATTCTGCTATGATCACTAACATCCAGTCAAAATCCAGAAAAGTAACCACATGACTTCTGAAAAGGAGTGGGGGTAGGAATTAAAAAATAATGCCTGTCTCAAGCTAGTGCATGAGATATGTAAAAAAAAAAAAAAACTGTCATTCACAGCAAGGGGGAAGAGCGGACAAAAGTTTTCTCCTGTTGGTCTGTTTATCTGACTGAAAAAAGAAAAGAGGATTGCACAGAGCTGGATTAACTCTGTGTGGCAAGACTGGGCACAGATGATAGGAAATATTATACTATATATTCAGGTTTACATCCACTTTAATATATTGTGAGATCACACTTCCTGAACATCTGCAGTTCTTAGGAGATCCCCATTCTAACAAAGATTTCTTATAGGATTTCCATTCCTTATTATGTGCGCACGGATTAGATAAGGCATGCATATAGTATAGTATCATATTTCATATATAAAAAGACAGTAACATAAGAATAAGATTCACGATCTTACTAGATTATTAAAAAATTGATGTACACAAAGAGAGGACAACAGATACTGTACTTACAGCAAAGTGTCAGTTACAAAAACTCTGGAGCATGTGTGTAATTACACTGGCCACTTCCTTCCAGAGAAATGTAATCAGTTAAGCTATGCACAGCTGCAGTTAGTTTACTGAGCGATCTGCTTTATACAAGGCTTATGGGAAAAACGTAAACTAGAAACTGTGTCAGGTTTTACTTCTGTGCGGCCTCTAAAAAAGAGGCAACTGATAGACAATGGAGGTTACAGACCTTTCAGATGTCTGCTGAGCACCCCAAGGGTCAGATTATCCTATGATAGTTGCTGGGCTTTGGTTGGCTATATTTGATTACACAGGAAACCAAAAAGACAGAATAGCAAAGATGCCAAAGAAGAAAATAAAGGATAATGATAAAGTCTGGCAAGCCAGACAAGCATTTCTCCCGCAATGCAAAAAAGATAATATGTTACATACATTACATTGTAAGATATGCGCTTGTCATGCTTGCCTTTGCTTGTAAGTGCAATTTTTTTTTAATGCTGTGGATTTCGGCGAATGCTGAAAGCTCAAAGCTTCAGCATGTTCTTTGTTTTTAATTTAGCGGTTTATGAACTTTTTCCCTGAGTACTGGGAATTGCTGCAGGGCATTTCAGCTTACACTTGGAATACATGCCTGGAGTTGGTTTCATGAGAAAGACTAAGCTTCTTTATGGGCATTTACGGATTTCTTTAACTCTTAATATGACCGATATTGAATAATGATTCTGCGTGCCATATATATGACTTAGTTCCTTTCAGGCCACAATTCTAAAATTAGCAATTAAACTACATATTGCAATCAAACCAGACCTGATAGTAGTGAATTGATTGTATTGTTTGCCCTGGCATATTTCTGATAAGTAATAAACCCAAAACCAATTACCACAACCAAAAAGTAAATAAAACACAATAAAATAGTGCACCAGACAACACTGGAGTTGCCAGGTAACACTTAATAAGTAATTTCAGAATACTCAGTAGTCACAATTAGCCAGATTCAGGTAGATGGGCGCATCTTTGTGCCGGCGTTGCACAGCTCATATGCGCTACGCCGACAAAACCTAGAGAGGCAAGTACAGTATTCATAAAGAATTTGCTCCCAGCGTTGTGCCGATGTAACGTAAATTTGAAGGCGTAAGACGGCGTAAGTGTAAGTGGGTGTGACCTTATGATAATGATGGCCTGAGCGTGGAGAAGTGGCTTACGCCCGGCCTATCCTCACAACTATGCCAGCCCAACTTCCTGAATGAATGAATGAATGAATGAAAACTTGTAAAGCGCGGCACATGCGAACTGAATCGCCTCTGGGCGCTTGTTGTTCCTGTCTCCTTTGATCTCAAAAGAGAAAAGTCTTGACCTTTTTCCTAAATGCTAGGTGGTTCTCCTCCAACCGGATGTTGGTTGGTAAAGCGTTCCATAGTCTGGGACCTTGGATCGCGAATCTTCTTTCTCCTTTGGACTTGAAGTTGGCTTTCGGAACCTGGAGCAGGTTCTGATTCGTGGATCGCAAAACGCGATTGGGATTATGCGCTTTTATTATTTCGCATAAATAAAGGGGGGCATTCCCATAGACACATCTATGCGTAAGACAGAGAGCTTTAAAAGCAATTCTGTCTTTAACTGGCAGCCAGTGAAGGGCTCTCAGTGAAGGTGAGATGGATTCCCAGGGTTTTTTCCCAGTCACAAGTCTGGCGGCCGTATTCTGAACGACTTGCAGACGAGCGATTTGGTACTTGGGGAGGCCGAGGTAAAGGGCGTTTGCATAATCCAGCCTGGAGTTTACAATAGCTCCCACCACGACCGCTAAATCTTCTTTGGAGATGAACGGAGTGAGTCTGCGTAGTAGGCGCAGTAGATGGTGAGATCCGCTGACTACTGACCCTATTTGAGCGTCCATTGTCATAAAGGAGTCAAAAATGACCCCTAGGCTTTTGACTTTGGCACTAGGGGTGATGATTCTGCCCAAAATAGGCGGGGGGGTCCACGCTGTTGAAAGTTGATTCCTGCGCTTGGCGTGAAACAGAAGAAGTTCTGTTTTTGCTCCATTGAGTTTAAGGTAACTCTTTGTCATCCAGTCCTCTATCAAAGAGAGACATGTCTCTAGATTGAGGTGGTGATCCTGTCTGTTGCAGATACGGAAATACAGTTGCGTATCATCTGCATATGAGTGGTAGAGCAGTTTTTGGCTGCTGATAATCTCAAAAAGAGGACGAAGATAAATGTTAAACAGCACTGGTGACAGAGGCGATCCTTGAGGGACTCCGCATGTTACTGTGCGTTTTTCAGACGTAAAAGGTCCTAACTTCACTGTTTGCGATCGGTTTTCCAAAAAAGAGGAGAACCAAGATAAATCGCTTTCTGCGACTCTGGCTACTTCAGCAAGCCGAGTCAGTAACAGATTGTGGTCTACAGTGTCGAAAGCTGCACTTAGGTCCAACAGAACCAGGAGACAAGATTCTCCTTCGTCTGCGGCCTTGAGAACATCGTCCCATACTTTCAGCAATGCTGTTTCCGTCCCATGTCCGGGACGGAAGCCTGATTGCAATGGGTCAAGTAGCTTGTAGGTATCTAGATGCAGTTGCAGCTGTTTTACCACTACTTTTTCCATTATCTTAGAGAGTACGTTGAGGCTTGTTATGGGACGGCGTGGAGTGGGTCCTTGGGGTCCAGGGAGGGTTTCTTCAGGATGGGTTGGATTATACCTTCTTTCAACTGTGAGGGCACTATGCCCTCCAAGAAAGACTGGTTGATAAGCTGCGTGATGGGAGGAGCCAGGATGTAGGCGCATTCCTTCAGCAGTTTTGTGGGGATAATGTCATTTGGCGCTGTGCCATTGCGCAGAGTACAAATGACATTCTTAGTGGTCTCGATGGAGATGGGTTCCAGGGTGAACTTACCTGGGATACGCTGTCCCACCGGCTTACGCCGAGCGCATAAATACGCTTAGACATGCGCCCGTCCGACACAAAAGTACATCCTGCTCCCCCCCCCCCAAGCAAGGTGCTTTTTGCTGTGCGATGGCTGCTGTAGTTTCAGTAAAGGAGAAGAGGAAGAGGAATTTCTCGCCAGAGGAGACGGCAGTCCTCATCTCTGCCATTGAGAGGTATGACGTCTTCCTCCATGGAGCCCAGAGTCGCGATACCAGCCGGGCCAGGAAACAGGTCATCCTGGAGACCATCGCCACTAAAGTTAATTCCCTTGGCAATGAGACCCGGACAGCCAAGGACATTAATAAAAAAAAATAATGACCTGAGGCACAAGGTTCGGGAAAAGGTGGCCACTATCAGGAAGCACCAGAGGGGCACGGTTGGTGGACCACCATGTAAAGTGAGTTTGACGGAGGAGGAGAAGGTGATCGCCCGGTGTCTGGAGAGGGAGCAGTTGGAGGGCGTGGAAGGCTTTGATTCCCTTGATGATGCCTCGAGGACAGGTAAGTGTTTTTTATCTCCCATCTGGTGTGTAGCATTTGAGGGGGTGGAAGGGGACATGTGACAAGTGTGTGGGTCCACCAACATGTGAATGCTTTGTGTCATCCACGGATGTGCAGGAGGGAGCGGGTCCATCTGCTGCCGGTGGCCATCCCACGCCATCATCCCTGGAACATCCTCAGCCTGACCCCCTAGGAAGCCAAGATCCAGCGGTGGAGGGGAGTGGCCACACCTCTCCTCTGGATGTGGTTGAGGAGGAGACTGTGAACCTCGTGCAGGCTTGCCTCTATTTCGAGGAGTCCTCTGTGTTGCCTGGGCCCTCTCCCACCTCCCCCCCATCAGGGGAAGCTTCTCTGGATCAGCCACCAGCAGGGGAAGCCCCTCAAGGGCCTCAACATACAGCTGGTCCCAAGCATCTTCTGCCCCCAGGAAGGCGACACGGAAGACCAGGGGTATTCCTGATTCCGTGCAGGAACAAATAGCAAGGGACCAGGCTCGGCAGACCCGGCATATGGGGGAAATAGCCGAGCACCTGCACCGGCTGGCAGACAGCCTGGCCTCCTTGGCACAGATTCCTGATGGCCTGCAGGATATCAGTGCTAACTGTGCCGCAGTAGTCACCAGCCAGGGAGAGCTGCAGGCCACCACAGAAAACCTTGTGGCAGAGGTTCAGACCCTTACTGGGGCAGTCCAGGCCAACGCGGCTGCCATCCAGGAGGAGGGGAGGCAGAGGCAGCGCAACCAGTGGCACAACATCACCCACCAGCTGAAGATGCAGGCCCAGACCAATCGCTTCCTCAGCCGCATTGCCGTGGCCTTGAAGGGCAGGCAGCCATCACCTGCCAGGAGTGGCAGACCTGGGGATGAGATACCTCCAGATGCCCCACCCCCCCACCCGAGGCTCCCCCCAGGCAGCTGAGGAGCCAGAGAGGTGGCACCAGGAGCAGCCCACGTTAGGGCAAATGAGTGCCGTTTTTTTTTGGTTATGCTCACAGTATGAGCTTATTTATGTTTTTTATGTGCTCAGGATATGAGTTATTTTATTTTAGATATGCTCAGATCATGAGTCTTTTTTTTGTTTTATGACTGCACACGGTCAGTAGTGCAGACTACAGTGTGACTGGGGTGTGAATGTGGGGGTGACACCCCTGCCAGTAAGGGGTGTCACCCTGGGTCGTCGGGGAGAAGTTATCCCCACGACCGTGTGAATGTGGTATGAATGGACAGCAACATAATTGGGGCCTTGACGCGGCGTTGCTGCTCCCAAGTCCTGCATGGTGGACTTGGGCTAATCCAATGTGAGGTAGATGTGGTGTGTGTGAGCTAGGGACCACATGCGTGCATTGTCCGTGTGCCATGGTGAATGTGTGTGTTTAACGTCCAAAGATGCCTACCGCGAGGCATCTCCTGACTGCTCTCCCTCAGCAGATGGGGTAGCCTCAGTTAGGGGGGGACTGTGTGGTTCGGGGGTCAGGTCATCATATATGTCAATCTGCAGGCCCATTCTCACGGCGTAGTTGTGCAGCATGAATGAATGAATGAATGAATGAATGAAAACTTATATAGCGCGGCACATGCGAACTGAATCGCCTCTGGGCGCTTGTTGTTCCTGTCTCCTTTGGTATCAAAAGAGATGAGTCTTGATCTTTCTCCTGAATGCTAGGTAGTTCTCCTCCAACCAAATACTGGTTGGCAAAGCGTTCCATAGTCTGGGACCTTGGACCGCGAATCTTCTATCTCCTTTTGGATTTGTATCCGGCTTTCGGTATCTGCAGGAGATTTTGATCAGTGGATCGCAGAACGCGATTGGGGTTATGGGCTTTTATTTTTTTTTCCCATGGATACATCTATGCGTTAGACAGAGTGCTTTAAAAATGATTCTGTCTTTTACTGGCAGCCAGTAAAGGGATCTCAGTGAAGGTGAGATTGATTCCCAGGGTTTTTTCCCAGTCACAAGTCTAGCGGCCGTATTTTGAACGACTTGTAGACGAGCGATTTGGTACTTAGGGAGTCCGAGGTAAAGGGCATTTGCATAGTCCAATCTGGAGTTAACAACTGCTCCCACCACGACCGCTATGTCTTCTTTGGGGATAAAAGGGATAAGCCTGCGTAGTAGGCGCAGCAGATGGTGAGATCCGCTGACTACTGACCCTATTTGTGCGTCCATAGTCATGTAGGAGTCGAAAATGACCCCGAGGCTTTTGACTTTGGCGCTAGGGGTGATGATTTTGCCCAGAATGGGCGGGGGTGTCCAAGTTGTTGCAGGTAGATTCTTACGTTTGGCGTGAAACAGAAGGAGTTCTGTTTTCGCTCCGTTGAGTTTTAGATAACTCTTTGTCATCCAGTTCTCTATCAGAGAACGATGATCTGCCACACAAAGTTTGGGGAATACAACAGGGTCCCCCCGGACTTATCCAGGCATCGGAAACAGGACTTCAGGAGGCCAAATGTGCGCTCCACCACTGCACGGGTACTTATGTGTGCATCATTGTATCTTCTCTCTCCTCTGGTTTGGGGATCCCTGAATGGAGTCAGGAGATGGGGCCCAAGTGCATATGCTGAGTCACCTGGAAGGGAAAAGACAGGAGGATGTTAGTCATGCATGTGCCCCTCGTGATGTCTGCATCATGGGGTCAGACAGTCATGCCTGACACCCATGTCACTCACCAACCAGCCAGCTGTCCCTGTACATGTTCTGTTCGAATTCTGTTGCGATGTTGCTTTGACGGTATATGTAGCTGTCATGGCTGGACCCTGGGTGTTTGGCACAGACGTGCCATATGAGGCATTGGGCATCGGCTATCACCTGTACGTTGATGGAATGCCACTGCTTCCGATTGCAGTATATGTGCTCTGTGCCACGGGGTGGGGGGGGGGTGTAGTGCCACATGTGTGCAATCAATGGCCCCGATGGTGCATGGGAATCCGGCAATTCTGTAGAAATCCTGCATTGCCTTGTGCCGCAGATGCTTATTGGTGGGTCTGATCATGTGGTGGGACATGCGTCTGAGGATTGCGGGGACAACCTGGTGCACACATCTGCTCATGGTGGATTGTGACATCCCAGCCACGACTCCACTTGTACGCTGAAAAGATCCACTGGCGAGGAAATGCAGTGTTGCCAGTACCTTGACCAGTGGCTGCACTGCATGTGCGCATTTTGTCTTGCTGGTGATGTCATCATGCAGGGCTGTGGCTATTTCCAGGATGGCATCAGGGCTGAATCTGAAGATGCGATACACCTCCGAATCCCCCATGCCAAAGACGTCCATGCGAGTACGGTATATCCTTTCCCGTGCCCTCCTACGTGTCGGTGGACACATTAGTAGTGCTAGGACTACGGCTGCCCCTGGCATGTTGGCAGACAGATGTGTTGTCCTGCAAGTGGGGTTGCTCAGCTTGCTCAGCTCATCCGTAACGGTGCTGCTGTAGCTGCTCTCCAGCTGACCTGTGCACGTCTGGTGCAGAGATAAACCAGCTTTTTGGTGGAATAACTTTACGTGAATTGCCGTATCTCCCTCATTTGCATATTTGAATAGGAAATCAATGGGAGCGCCAGATGCGTCCAGCGTAAATATGCGCCCACGATATGCCGGCGAGGAAAGTTACGTCGGTCGGAGGAAGCCTACTTGCAGGCGTATCTCGTTCTGAATCTGGCTAAATGTATATAACAATAATTAGTGCAGTGCAATTTAAATAATGAATACTCAAATTTCTGTAAAATACAATATAGATCATAAAAAAAAATCAAATGTGCAAATTAACTAAATAATACATGGAATATGTGTATTAATTCCAAATATATAACAAATAACAAGAAAGTCTGAATAGTAATTCACAGTCCATGGGGGTTATTTACGAAAGGCAAATCCACTTTGCACTACAAATGCAAACTACAAGTGCAAAGTGCACTTGAAATTGCACTGAAAGTGCACTTGGAAGTGCAGTCGCTGTAAACCTGAGGTGTTGATCTGAAATGAGTGGAAGCTCTGCTGGTTTTATCATCCAATCATGTGCAAGCTAAACTGCTGTTTTTTTTATTCTCCTTGCATGTCCCCCACGAATCTACAGTGACTACACTTCCAAATACACTTTCAGTGCAATTTCAAGTGCATTTTGCACTTGTAGTTTGCACTTGTAGTGCAACGTGAATTTTCCTTCAGTAAATAACCCCCCATATTCCCATCGCACACATTCCTGGAATAAGCTCTTAAGGTACTGGGTGCTGTAGCGACCAGTAGCTGGAGACTGGAACCTATACGATATGTAGATATTCGCCAGCACCCCATGGATTATCGGTTTATGGTACAATGTTTTTATTGACATAAAGGTAAAAAAAAAGAAACCAGATAACAAATTCCCACGCAGGGGATATGGGCATGGAGCATAAGACAGAAGATCATGTAAAGATACAAAATAAAACATAAAGCGTGTTGTAAAGGTATAAATTATAGACTAAGTCTGAGGCCGCGTACACACGATCAGACCGCTCCGATGAAACTGGTCTGCAGACCAGTTTCATCGGACCAATTCGATGGTGTGTACGGCCTATCGGACCGTTGTCCGTCGGACCAAAGTTTTAAAACTTGCTTTAAAATCTGTCTGACCAAAGCATCGGACCAAAAACCTGTGCATGCTCAGAATCAAGTCGACGCATGCTTGGAAGCATTGAACTTCGTTTTTTCAGCACGTCGTGTTCTACGTCCCCGCGTTCTGGTCTGATCGGATTTTTGGTCCGATGGTGTGTACACATCAGACCATCAGACCACTTCAGCCTGGTCCGATGAAAACGGTCTGTCGGACCAGTTTTATCGGACCGGTCTGATCGTGTGTATGTGGCCTGACCCTCAGGCCAAGCCTATAGACCCAGGGGCTAAGGTAGGTAAGGGGGAGCCGAGCTTGCCGCAATAATGGGCGGAAAAAAGAGAACAAAACAAAAAAATGCCAAAAAGAAAGGGGGGACACAAAAAAACACATATATACACTGTGACAGGAAGTCAGGTAAATCTGTTGGTGTTGTCACAGACGGGAGATACATTTCTGCCTTGTTTAGACAATACACCAATTACTATTAGGCAGCGTACACACGATCATACCGGTCCGATGAAACTGGCCTTAAGGCCAGTTTCATCGGACCAAATGGATCGTGTGTACGGCCCATCGGACCGTTGTCCATCGGACCAAAGTTTCAAAACTTGTTTAAAATCGGTCCGATGGACGCCTGACCATCGAACCAAAACGATAATTTGTACGCAAAAGCATCAGACCAAAAAGCCGCGCATGCTCAGAATCAAGTGGACGCATGCATGGAAGCATTGAACTTAGTTTTTTCAGCATGTCATTGTGTTCTATGTCACCGCGTTCTGACCCGATCAGATTTTGGACTGATGGTGTGTACGCACATCAGACCATCAGGCCACTTCAGCGGTGACCCAATAAAAACGCTCCGTCAGACTATTCTCATTGAACCGGTCTGATGGTGTGTATGCGGCCTTAGGTGTCGGCTGCAGAAATAGCCAGAAAGGTTTAGGGCGTTGGAAAACTTCAGCTGTTCAGAATGAGGCAAATAAGGCCTCTATAAGTCATCCAAAGGATGACTACTGATTGCTGCATCCTGAGGCTTTTTGAGTTAAGGAGAGAAGTGAGAAAGTCTTCTGAAGAGATGAGGTGGTTGGTGATTTTTCTGTGTGATAAAAATCAAAAAGACTATTGTTTCTCTGCTGTATGACCAGCAGTGTCTTCCCAGCAGTAGGCTGTGCCAGACTCCATAGATAGGTTCCTGTGTGGTGAAGGTAGACACCCCAAGTGGCCAGGGTTTATTTTATGTTTTGTTTTGTTTATGCTGTTTGGATGCTTGCACTTGTTTCCAGCAATATGGAAGAATAAACCAAACTCTTTGTTTTCAACCGTCTTAGGCTGCCTCTCTGTATAGTTCAGTGTGTAGTGAACCCATCCAGGGGGTCACACCCCCCCCCCCCCCCGCTACCGAGCTAACTCCTTACAGCACGTACACACAAACAATGAGGGGGAAGGGATAGGGGAGTGGAGAGCAAAGCGGTGGGCAAGAGGTCCAGAAATAGAATGAGTAAGAGGGGGGGGGGGGGTTGAGACAAAGAGAAAGAGGGAAGGAAAAGGAAAGGTCACTCAGGCCAGGGATAGGGTCACATTTTTATGGGAGTCCCAGACTGGTCAGGTGCAAAGTGGGGATTGCATAGGACCACCATGGGGCCCATACCTTAATGAATGTGGCATGGAAGAAGTGGAGGATACTGGACATTTTTTCATGAATCATGAGGGTCGTCAAGGTATTTTTAACATCCAGAAACGAAACAGCCGGTTTTTTCCAGGTCCTTTCTATTGTGCATTTATCTGCGATAAATAGGTATGAGGCTAGTTTCTGTTGGTGAGAGAAGAGGCCTGGGATCGGGCAATAAAGCAATGCAAATTTGGGGTGCTTGTAAAAGGGTACGTGAAAGAGGGAAGATAGGAGACTGAAGACCCTTGACCAGAATCCCACAAGACTGGGGCAAGACCACCATATATGTATTGCATCTCCTCGCTGACCGCACCCCTGGACGCATGATGGGTTTGATTTGGCGATGCGGGCTGTGAACCAGTACCAGCATAGGAGAACTGTATAGGCTGCCTTCAAGGTGGCTTTGTAAAAAGAGCATTTCACTATGCTGGACACGGCCTTACTCCAGTCTGCAAGATCTATGGGGGACAAGTCACGTTCCCAGTGAAGCACATAGAAGAGGGTAGTGGAGGTGCTGCTGGCAGTGAGTGAGGAGTAGATCATGGAGATTTGGGCATCTTGGTAGTATTTCGCAATGTCTGGAAAGCCCAGCCCGCCCCATAACCTATGAGCATATAGAGTAGATCGGGAGACCCTGGGAGGTTTATTTGTCCAGATGAAGGTGAGGAGTCTGTTCTGGAGTAAATAGAAAGCAGGGACCCAGACAGGAAGAGTCCAAAAATAGTAAAGAATCTTTGGGAGGATGGTCACCTCGACTGCATAAATACGGCCAATCTAGGATAGGGTGGGAAATCGCCATGACGCCATGAGAGCTGTGATAGTACACAAGAGAGGATAAAAGTTGTCAGAAAAAATGAAAGCGTAGGAGGGGGTCAATTGGATTCCCAAGTAGTCCAAAAAGTGGCCAGACCAGCGATACGGGAAGGAAGATTGGTGAGTAATTCTGGGAGAGTAATTGTCTTGTGTGGGTTAATTTGGAGACCGGAAATGGCAGCAAGGTGGGCCAGAAGGGCCTGGAGGTTGGTTAGGTTAATGATAGGGTTGGTGAGGGTCAGAAGGGCATCCGCGGATCATCAATTTCATTCAAATAGTTCTTTATTAAAGAAAGATCACATCACCCCAAACGGTGTAGTGCAATGCTTTGGAGCCACACAGGACCCCTTCATCAGGCATGTGATAAGTGGCAGTGCAAAGTGTTGTGCAGAAGTATTTAAGTGAACATCCATCAATCAGAACCAGAGATTAAATATCTCCTTCCATCCCATGACAGCACATGACGTCATCAGTCCTGCCCAAAATAATATATAAATGTCACATATCTATATATAATATACAGTATTTCTGCTGAGCTATTTTAGCTTAGGCTGGGAAACATTGCAATATGGCTGTCCTGGGACTAATTACATAATTGTACAAATTGCACATGTACAATACATTGTAACCAGGAGCATCTGCTCGCAAGGCGTCCCTGGCTGGCACCTAGTAGCAAATCAGTCTACCCGGCTCTTTGCTTGGCAACCAGCACTGACGATATGAGTCTCTCGATCGGGCAGATGCTCCTGACTACAATGTAATGTACATGTGCAATTTGTACAATTATGTTATTAGTCCCAGCACTGCCAGACTGCAATGTTTCCATTCCCAGCCTTAGCTTAGTTAGTTTAGCAGATATACATGATATATTTACATATGTGACATTTATGTATTGTTTTTGGCAGGACTGATGACGTCATGTCCTGTCATTGGATGGGAGGGGCTATTTACTTTCTCCGAAATTTTGCACTACACCGTTTTGTGATTTGATCTTTCTTTAATAAAGAACTGTTTGAATGAATATAATCCCGTCACCTCTGTGACAATGTGAACTAAATAATAATAGGATTTGCTTTGTGTCTCCACCACACATGCAAACTGGCCGCTCACCACACCGCTGTGACTCCTGAATTACCAGGAAGATTACAACACACTTTGTCCCCTTCAGGGATAGTTACTCCAAATACCACATAGTATATCTTCACTCTTGCCCACATACAGTATAGGCACACAAATCCTCACACTCAACAGGTGTACATATGGAAGCAAACAGAAAGCACACAACACCTTGTGTTCTTTGTTTTAAAGGATTTAATATATTTAAAAAATGGGTGTTGCTCTTACAAATAGATCTCCTGGTTGGACAGATGTGCACAGTCCTTATGAATTGGGTGTTTGCAATAGTTCAGGGCTCTTCCCTTCCTAAGGATTCTTTTTATGTCATACTGTACTGTATATATATATATACAGTACAGACCAAAAGTTTGGACACTTCTTCTCGTTCAAAGAGTTTTCTTTATTTTCATGACTATGAAAATTGTAGAGTCACACTGAAGGCATCAAAACTATGAATTAACACATGTGGAATTATATACATCAGCCCTCAAAATTTCCACTCGCCTACTAGCATTTGGCGAGTGGATTTAAGCTGGGGGCGAGTGATGACAGGGCTGCATGACCAATCTACCTGCAATCTGTGCCTACACTTAGAGTCCCGATGAGATTGGCGGCCGAAGAGGAAAGGTGCATGCTCGGGAAAAGTAGTCTGGTGAGCCGTGCACAGGCAGAGCAATACACAGATGCTCTCCTTACAATTCTCATTAAGCCATGGGACCTTCTCTCCTCACTGCTAGCCTGAATAAAAGGGGGAAGTGGGGACATGCAAGCGTGGAGCCGCACACACAGTCTTCTGATGATGAGATGAATAGGAGAGGGGGAGAGAGAGAGAGAGAGTTGCAGAGGAGACAGCAAGAGAATGGGGAAGAGACACAGTTCTAGTGCCCTGTCCCTCTGGTCTGCCCCCAGTGCCCTGTCCTATTTTGTTAAAGTTGTTGTTGGTAATATTTAATTTTGTAACTTAATTCTGCATAAAACATTTAACAGTGTCATTCCATGAGATAATCTACGAGGGCGTGTTTACGGGTGCAATTAGGCGCAGGGCTGTGTGTGAATTAGGTGGGGCAACTGGTGGCGAGTAACTCTTGAGGCCTGGCTAGTAGCTCAGGACTTGAAATTTTGAGCCCTGATATACATAACAAAAAAGTGTGAAACAACTGAAAATATATGTCATATTCTAGGTTCTTCAAAGTAGCCATCTTTTGCAGCAGACACATCTCTAGAACAACTGTTAAGAGGAGACTGTGTGAATCAGGCCTTCGTGGTAGAATATCTGCTTGGAAACCACTGCTAAATAAAGGCAACAAGCAGAAGAGACTTGTTTGGGCTAAAGAACACAAGGAATGGACATTAGACCAGTGGAAATCTGTGCTTTGGTCTGATGAGTCCAAACTTGAGATCTTTGGTTCCAACCACCATGTCTTTGTGTGACGCAGAAAAGGTGAACGGATGGACTCTACATGCCTGGTTCCCATCGTGAAGCATGGAGGAGGAGGTGTGATGGTGTGGTGGTGCTTTGCTGGTGACACTGTTGGGGATTTATTCAAAATTGAAGGCATACTGAACCAGCATGGCTACCACAGCATCTTGCAGCAGCATGCTATTCCATCCGGTTTGCGTTTAGTTGGACCATCATTTATTTTTCAACAGGACAATGACCCCAAACACACCTCCAGGCTGTGTAAGAACTATCTGACCAAGAAGGAGAGTGATGGGGTGCTGCACCAGATGACCTGGCCACCACAGTCACCAGACCTGAACCCAATCAAGATGGTTTGGGGTGAGCTGGACCGCAGAGTGAAGGCAAAAGGGCCAACAAGTGCTAAGCATCTCTGGGAACTCCTTCAAGACTGTTGGAAGACCATTTCAGGTGACTACCTCTTGGAGCTCATCAAGAGAATGCCAAGAGTGTGCCAAGCAGTAATCAAAGCAAAAGGTGGCTACTTTGAATAACCTAGAATATGACATATTTTCAGTTGTTTCACACTTTTTTGTTATGTATATAATTCCACATGTGTTAATTCATAGTTTTGATGCCTTCAGTGTGAATCTACAATTTTCATAGTCATGAAAATAAAGAAAACTCTTTGAATGAGAAGGTGTGTTCAAACTTTTTGGTCTGTACTGTGTGTATATATATATATATATATATATATATATATATATATATATATATTGAATCGTATTGACCTTGACTTAAAGTGCTAATAAAGGTTAGTTTAAAAAATAAATAACAAACATGTCATACTGTCATACTTACCTCCATTGTGCAGTTTGTTTTGCACAGTATGGTCCAGAACGCTTTCTCTGGGGTCCCACGGCGGCTCTCTCGGCTCCTTCCCACTTCAGATAAACTCCTATGGAAAGCTCTCTCTCAAGGGGGTTACCTTGTGGGGGTGCTCCCGAGTCCTGCGTTTGGCGTCCGTGTCATTAGATTTGATTGACAGCAGCGGGAGCCAATGGCTGTGCTGCTATCAATTTTACCAATGAAGAGCCGAGAAGCCCAGAGAAACATCAAGCGTGTTCTCGACGTGGGACATTCCAGGGCTCAGGTAAGTAAAATGGGGGGGCTGGAGGTCCGGTAATAGTCAGATGTTTTACAACATGAGGGTTTACAACCCCTTTAATTGGCTTCTTACAAACAAAGGTATGACCCATGAAGCATGTATGTAAATATAGTGGAATTAACACATTCTCCAGTGACACAAGGACAAATGTTTGAAGCTGGCATTCTTTGTTAAAATCCTGTAGCTGGCTGGTCTTTAAGATTGTTTACACATGACATCTGAGGAAAATAGCCTCACAAGAGAAACAACATTACCTTTCAATTATTTATAGCTTATTAGCAACACTACTGACAGCGGCTGCCCAGGGGATGTAGGCAAATTGTGTTTGACCACAGGGAATATTACAAAGCTTTAATCCACGGGATGGCATTTTCTTTAGGCCTAAACCTTTTAGCTGTGTAAACAACTGTACCAAATTATCTTTTTGTTTTCACAAGGATAATGGATTGTATGTTACAGTTGGTTGAGATCAGCATTTGGGGCATCGAAACGGTAGGACTGTTTTGACAGACAGACAGATTTCCATGAGTTTTTGTACAAGTGCTCTTTAACCGAGGCTATCAATTTCCATGTTATATAGTGAAGGAATGTCAGACACTCAGAGGTCACCAAATTCTAATGGGAAAAGAGGCCAAGCTGCCTCTTGTAAATTGAACCATGCCCCCCTTCTATATAAATAGCTTTCTTATTTTTAGCCAATTTTTGGAATTTAATATTTCGTTCTATTGACTCCATAATAACATAAATGAAAGCGCGCATTACAACACATCAAACAAACCTTAGATGCAGAGGGCACTTTGTACTATTCTATGCATTCCAATAACTTAATATTCTTTGTATGTTTGAGCTCAGGTTCATGTGCAGAAGCAAGCATAGCTGAGCTGCAGCTGTTCGCTGAGTTTATTGAACACCATGAGGAGAAAGCACATCTGTGTACATGGGAGCTAGGTGTCAGCATCAAAGTCAAAAAGACAAGTAGCACAAGTTCAGCTGCTCCTGCAATTGATACACAGGACACACAGTTGGTCGCGGAGTTGCTTTAGGCTACTTTTGAGACAAATTAATCTGCTTCTGAGATGCATAACGCTGCTTTTGCATTCACATGGACTTATTTGGAAGGCAAGGAAACTCAGGTGCAAACAAAAAAGATGCCCAGAATAATCAGTCTGCTAACTACTCTTCACCGAGGCCAATTCAGACATTTCTACAAATGTAAAAATCATAATTTTTCTGCAAGAAAATTACTCAGAACCCCCAAACATATATATATATATATATATATATATATATATATATATAAATATTTTATTATACCTCTTCATGTGACCACACTGAAGACATAACACTTTGCTACAATGTAAAGTAGGGAGTGTACAACTTGTATAACAGTGTAAATTTGCTGTCCCCTCAAAATTAAAGGGGTTGTAAAGGTAAAACATTGTTTTACCTTAATGCATCCTATGCATTAACGTAAAAAAACATCTGACAGCACCGCCCCCCCGAGCCCCCGTTTTACTTATGTAACCGTTCAAAATTCCCGGGCGCGTCCATGTCATCCTGTTCGGTTCCCAGCCCGGCCGTTAATTGACTAGGCTGGGCGGATTGATAGCAGCGCAGCCATTGGCTGGCGCTGCTGTCAATCACAGCGGATGACGCAGCACGCCGGGGGCGGGATGAGTGATACAGTTGGCGTCGCTGTATCACGGGAGCACGCTGGAAAAAGCTTTCCACCATGCGAGCTCGCTCGCATGAAGGTAGAAAGCTTTTGCGAGGAGGAGCCGAGACAGCCGCCGTGGGACCCCAGAAGACAGCGTTCGGGAAACACTGTGTGCAAAACGAGCTGCACAGTGGAGGTAAGTATAACATGTTTGTAATTAAAACATAGCCATTAAAGGGTTTCTAAAGGAAAAACATTTTTATCTTAATATCTTCCTGTAGTCCTCTTCCACTCCTCCATGATGACAACACAGAGCTGGTGGATGTTAGAGACCTTGCGATCCTCTACCTTCCATTTGAGGATACCCCACAGATGCTTAATAGTGTATAGGTCTGGAGATATGCTTGGCCAGTCCATCACCTTTAACCTCAGCTTCTTTAGCAAGGCAGTGGTCATCTTGGAGGTATGTTGAAATACTGCCCTGCGGCTCAGTCTCCAAAGGGAGGGGATCATGCTCTGCTTCAGTATATCACAGTACATGTTGGCATTGATGGTTCCCTCAATGAACTGTAGCTCCCCAGTGCCAGCAGCACTCATGCAGCCCCAGACCATGACACTCCCAGCACCATGCTTGATTGTAGGCAAGACACACTTGTCTTTGTACTCCTCACCTGGTTGCTGCCACACACGCTTGACACCATCTGAACTAAATAAGTCTACTGTATCTTGGTTTCATCAGACCACGGGACGTGGTTCCAGTAATCCATGTCCTTAGTCTACTTGTTTTCCGCAAAGAGTTTGAGGACTTTCTTGTGCATCATCTTTAGAAGAGGTTTCCGTCTGGGACGACCAATTTGATGCAGTGTGTGGCGTGTGGTGTATGGTCTGTGCACTGCAGGCTGACCCCCAACCCCTTCAACCTCTGCAGCAATGCTGACAGCACTCATACGTCTGTTTCCCGAACACAACCTATGGATATGACGCTGAGCACGTGTACTCAACTTCTTTGGTCGACCATGGCGAGGTACTTTCTGAATGGAGCCTGTCCTGTAAAACCGCTGTATGGTCTGGACCACCGTGCTGCAGCTCAGTTTCAGGGTCTTGCCAATCTTCTAATAACCTAGACCATCTTTAAGTCGAGCAACAATTCTTTTTTTCTGATCCTCAGAGAGTTCTTTGCCATGAGGTGGCATGTTGAACTTCCAGTGTTCAGTGTGAGAGAGTGAGAGCGTTAACACCAAATTTAACACACCCACCTTTTCACACCTGAGACCTTTTAACACTAACAAGTCACATGACACCGGGGAGGGAAAATGGCTAATTGGGCCAAATTTGGACATTTTCACTTAGGGGTGTACTCACTTACAGTGTACATTTACACTGTATACAAGCTGTACACTCATTGTAACAAAGTGCAATTTCTTCAGTGCTGTCGCATGAAAAGATATAATAAAATATTTACAAAAAATGTGAAGGGTGTACTCACTTTTGTGAAATACTGTGTGTGTGTATATATATATATATATATATATATATATATATATATGTATATATATATATATATATATATATATATATATATATATATATATATAATTTATTTATTTATTTATTTAATCAGAGACCCTAGAGAATTTTTCAAACGCATTTTTATTCTTTTTTTCTTTTATTTTTTTTATTACAATAAGTATTATTATTTTACTGTCCCTTTCATTTTTTTCTTCAGGAACTATACTCTGGTAC
This sequence comes from Rana kukunoris, assembly GCA_029574335.1. Lineage (NCBI taxonomy): Eukaryota > Metazoa > Chordata > Amphibia > Anura > Ranidae > Rana > Rana kukunoris. The sequence goes on from CM056050.1 coordinate 511,449,128, forward strand.
AGTACATTTAAAAAATGATATAGCAAGTAAGCTGTATTTTTTTTTTAAAACACGCTATTCATAGCTCTATCAAGGACAAATAAAACACACATGTAAATCTTAAAATTACCCTTAAAAAATGTATTCAATGATATGATATGATAGAAAACAAAAACTATGATCACAATATTGGAAAGGCAGATTGTAAAGGATCAGATTATAACAAATACGGATAGAAAAATTATTATATTTCCAGCAATCTGAGGTCAATAGTATAGCCTGATTGTCACCTTCGATTACTGCTTTGGTGTAAGATGAAAGCATTACTAGAAAGAATAGTTCCCTGAGTTGTTTTCCATTTCTGCCCAATAAGCCAGTCACTTCTACTACAGTTACACCAGGTTGTCCACCTTCAGACATATTTTATTAGTTTGCATATGCCCCGCAGCCACTATAATCAAATGCAATGGTTTTTCTTCTTTTGGTTTTACCTTTTAGTTTATTTTTCAAAGCCTTTCTGTCATCTGGCAAAGATGTTTATTCTAGTCAACCTTTAATACCACATAGGTCAGCTTTTCACATTCTATACAATTTAAACAGTCTTGACTCACATCAAAAGAGATTCAACAAAAATATCTCTTCTTAGATTGTAGACGATGGAAAAGTGCAGCAATAGGTGAAGCAGGCACCTCATTAGAAGGTTGTTTACAGCTGCCAAGTAAACCATTACTTTTCTAAATTAGAAGATATTTATGTCATCACTTCCATTACAAATCCAAAAAGAAGCATTAAAGGGGTTGTAAAGGTTATTTTTTTATTTTCTAAATGGGTTCCTTTAAGTGCATTGTTGGTTCACTTACATTTTCCTTTGATTTTCCATCTAAATGTTTTTTTTCTTTGTTTTCTTTGTCTGAATTTCTCACTTCCTGTTCCTCCTCAGTAAGCTGTTCTGGCTGACTAACCCCCAGCCAGAGCAGCTCGGATGATGAGGGCAAGCTTACTGAGGAGAAACAGGAAGTGAGAAATTCAGACAAAGAAAAAAAACATTTAGGAAAATCGAAGGAAAGGGTAAGTGAACCAACAATGCACTAGCTAAAAACGTAAAAAATAAAAAACAAACCTTTACAGCCCCTTTAAATCGGTGTTCCGGCCCCCCCAAAACAATAATTATTTTAATAATAGGACACTTACCTGTCCTGGAGTCCCTTGATTTCGGAACCGCAGCTGATGTTTCCGTCAGCTGTCGGGTGCTGCCACCACCATAACAGGTAAGGGAACCCAGCAGTGTAGCCTTTAGGCTTCACGCCGGGAACCCTACTGCGCATGTGCGAGGCCCCGCTCCTCTCTCCTATTGGCCCGGCTGCCGGGGGAGGAGGAGGGAGCCCCATGGTGACATCACAGCCCGCCACCCAGACTCCCTGAAGTGGAAAAGGATACCTGTCAAAGACAGGTATCCTGTCCCCCCTCCCCTCCGAAAGGTGTCAATTGTGGCACCGGAGGGGGGGGGGAATCAGATAAGCGAAAGTTACACTTTAGGGTGGAACTCTGCTTTAAGTCATTGTTTAAAACAATGGGAAGCGTCATGCAAAATATTCCTACATACCAATGTGGTCAACAGAGTGCAACTTCAGAGTTACAGACATTGAGCAGGGTGGGAATGATACATGTAAGGCCTCGTACACACGATCAAATCTGTCCGCTGGAAACGGTCTGCTGGACCGTTTCAGCAGACAGATTTGATCGTGTGTACGGCCGAGCCGACGGATTTGGCCACCCGACAGATTTCAAAGCATGCTTTGAAATCTATCGGGTGGGAATCCGTCCGCCCGACATGTCTGCTGGTTAGTACACTTACCAGCAGACATGTCGTCCCGCACCGCCGCCGCACCGCCGCCAAATGGATTTGGCGCATGCGCGGAAGTGTTTTACTTCCTGGTGCGGTGACGTGGCGGCGTCAACGTCACCGCCACGTCACCGACACGTCAGCGTGCCGTCTGCTGGCGGGGATTTTGGTTTGCTCGTGTGTACACGCGAGCAAACCAAAATCCCAGCAGACAGATTTGTTCAAATCTGTCGGACAGACAGATTTGAACAAATCTGTCTGCTCGTGTGTACGAGGCCTAAGAGAAAATTTCAGCTGAGAAAGTTCAGGTCCCTTTCCATGTTTGACTGTACTTTATGCTTTGGACCTGAAATAAAAATCGTTTGGCAGATAAGACAGCTCTCTTTAAGTATCTGATTTGTGTATTTACAGTAGTTGTTTGCCTGGAGTTCAGGTTTAAAAAAATGTGGAATACTTTATAAAATGGGTGTATGTTTGTAAGAATATAAAATACAATACAGTGAACAAAGTAAATAGAGTATTGTAAAAACTGAAAGTATGTGCATAGTGTTTGTGTATGGCTCCCAGAAGAAAGGGAGGCCTGAGATTTACAACTGGCATCCAAAACTGCATCACACATCAAATTTTACACAACCGTCTTCTGGTCAATGCTGTTGATGAAGTAAGAGCAACAGCCGCCTGACCTCTACTTTATGATTTAGACCAGTTAGTCAAAGTCTGGGAATTTAGAATGTTATCTGACAAAGGTTATAGGGCCAATAGCACAAAGTGGTAAGTTGATCCAGAAAGTGCTTCTAACTTCTTCTCAGCATGGCCTATAAAAAAGGAGCATCTTTAATAGAAATGATCAAAGTGGAGAGTCATCTTCAAGAAAAGTAAACTAAAATCCTTCGCAATGGTTAGATAGAGTGCCTGAAACTTTTTAGTCACAAGGAAATGTTTGTCCGGTTGTTTCCAATCCTTGTAAATAAAATATCCTAGTGGGTATTTAAATTTAAACTGAAACATACATTACGATGAGAAAGAAAAGAGTTTACTTCTGTGTCGGAAAAAAATCTGCTGACTGAAAATCATCTTGCATGATTACCTCCTCCTTATGGGAAGGGAGAGACTCAGGAGAGTTAGACATCTCAATGTCAGAACCTGCAGGGGAATATGGCCGAAGGTGTTTCATCCCTTGTGATCAGGGAGAGCAATACGTAGCCTTAAAGGAGTTGTAAAGGCAGAAGGTTTTTTTTATCTGAATGTCTTAATGCATTCTATGCATTAAGATAAAAAACCTTTTGTGTGTCGTAGACACCCTAATTACTTACCTGAGCCACATCTCTCTCCAACGGTGTCAACGAATGTCTAAGCTGTCTGGGACACTCCTTCTGATTGGCTGAGACACAGCAGCGGTGCCATTGGCTCCCGCGGCAATCAGAGTCAGTCAACCAATCAGGGGAGAGAGGGGGCGGGCTGGGTCGGGACCCGGTGTCTAAATGGACACATTGAGCTGTAACTTGGCTCCAGTGCCCCCATAGGAAGCTGCTGACTGTGGGGGCACTCGATAGGAGGGAGGGGCCTGGAGCAGCAAAGAGGAACAGAGAAGAGGAGGATCCGGGCTGCTCCGTGCAAACCCAACTGCACAGAGGAGGTAAGTATAACATGTTTGTTATTTTTTATTATTATTATTTAAAGGAGACTTTACAAAAACTTTAACTGAGACAAAGTCTTGCATAACAGAATAAATGTCATAATTTGTAAAATATTGAGAAGCATCCAAAGAAGGAAAGGGGAGTTCATAAAAAATAGCTTTCGGTGCTCCTGACTAGAAGGTTCAAGCACAGGGCCTTCTGTTTGGAGCTATACATTATCCAAGAACAAAAAGGATGTCTACCTTTAAGAAAAGTAGCTACAAGAACACTAAGGAATACTCATGGACCTAAGCTAAACAAGAGCAGCAAAGATACTGTGACCTCTGGTTAATGCAGGAAGCCCTAGAAAAGAACTAGGTAGGTTTATAAATGATAGACGCTGTTTAAAAGTGTTCTGCGCATCCCCATGCAGACAGTCCTAGTCATGTAAACTGGGATTCAGTGGCTGCACTTACACTGTCTGTGTTTGGGGCCATGCACCCACAATGGGTCTTGATCATGATCACTGATATAGCCAATCACAGTAAACACTAGTGGTAGAGCCCACCCATCTACTGTTTTTTCCCCTGTAAGGAGACAAAAATAAATTTTATCTTTTTCTCCTCACTAGAAGAAAAGTTTTTTATAAACAAAATAGTCTGTTAAAAAAATTAAATTATGTAAAATAGTTATATAAGGACTTCATCCAGGTTAGTGTAAAGCCCTGTACACACGATCGGATATCTGATGGAATCTAATCCGATGGATTTTTTCGTCAGATATCCGATGAAGCTGACTTTCATCAGTCTTGCCTACACACCATCGGTCACAAATCTGTCCGTGTCCAAACGTGGTGACGTAAAAACACTACAACGTGCTGAGAAAAATGAAGTTCAATGCTTCCAAACATGCGTCCACTAGATTCTAAGCATGCGTGGACTTTTGACCGATGGACTTCCGCACAGACGATCGTTTTTTCTATTGTTTTTTTATCCATAGGACCGATGGAAAACAAACCGATGGGGCCCACACACGATCCGTTTTCATCAAACAAACCGATCGTGTGCACAGGGCTTTACTGTTAGTTTTAGCATTAGGGTCATTGTTAGTGTCGGTGTGTTTTTGAAAAAAGTGTTACATTTAGCGTCAGTGTCAATGTGTTTGGGTAGGATCAAAAAATTAAAATGCACACTGTTGCTTTTGTTTTGATGTTTTTGAAAATAAAAAAATCAGGAGATATCAGTTAACATCTACCACCATAAAGGACCCAATTTGAGAAATGTTGCAACAGTAACTGAAAACAGGTTGAGAACTGCTGTGCTACAGTAGGACTAGAAGTGAGCTAGGACTACAGCACAACCCCCTATATCCATAACATAAGAGGAGAGGTTCTGCAGTCTGCATAATAACATTTTAAAAAATGATGCAGAATGCACAAGACAGCATAAGATCTCTGGCAGAAACCGACAGTTCATTGTGATGCTGCGTACACACAACCGTTTTTCATGTCATGGAAAAAAACAAAGTTTTTCTCGATGTGATTCTTGTCAAGCCGGCCTTGCATACACACGATCGTAAAAAAAAAATGCTCTAGCAAAGCGCGGTGACGTACAACACGTACAACGGCATTATAAAGGGGAAGTTCCATTCGAATGTTGTGCCACCCTTTGGGCTGATAATGCAAATTTCCCTTCTCATAACTTGCCTCTGAGCATGCGCATTTTTCTCCCCGTCGTTAGAGCCTGCATACGACTGTTTTTCAGAACGACGAGAAAAAGAGCAGGTTCTAAATTTTTAATGGCCATTTTTCTCGTGAAAAATGCTCTGGGGCCCACACACGATAATTGTTAATGACCAATTAAAAAATTTAAAAAATTGCATTTTTCTCGTCACGAAAAACGGTCGTGTGTACGCGCCATTAGAGTTTACATAGATAAGGTGGAAGTGGACAATGTGATTTCTTAGCATTATCAGAAAACTCAAATCCACTTCTTGATCTATTTACTGTGAAATTACAGATGATTTCCCATTATACCTTGCAGAAGAAAGACCTACAACAGCGTATTCAATGAGCTATTGTGATTTTTACAGTTTGCATAGCTACATGCAGTCGCCTGCATTTTACCTGGCTGTTATTAAAGGACCATTCTAAGCTGCTGATTTATTTATTTGTATTTTTGTACAACAGACATACCAGAAGGAAATGCTTATCCAAACAGTGATTTCAAATCTTCGTAGTTTGAAACAGATTTCTTAAAGTGTACCCTACCTATGTGTTTACAGACGCAATAAATCATTATATAGTTGTCAGGAAAATCAAGTTTAATATACCAAAGAAAATATAACCCAAACAAAACGAATAGCTATTATACTTGCACAAGGCTTTGTCAGCTACTATTTGCATTAGCTTCTATAGAGGAACATGATAAATGTGTTTTCTTGTGGAATTTAGGAGTTAGAGAAACTAATGAGTATTGCTCTCAATTAGTGATTGACAATGTACACTGACAAAGTGAGCTATAGTACGGAAACAAATGCAGTGCATGAATTTAAAGGCACATTCCATTGGCATTCCGTGAATGGCCAAGAAAAGATCTTCAAACCAAAAACCCGATATACCCACAGGTTAATTGTCTCCTGTCTAGTATATGTATGTATGCATGTGAAGTAGGGACCTGCTCCTTGATGCAGAGATTGATGTAAATGTATAGTATATGTAAAGTGCTGTGTAAATTGTTGGAGCTAAATAAATACCTGTACCAACAAATAAATGAGGAATCCAACCATTTGCGGCACTGTGAAAAAAACATCAGCTTTTGCTATGAACTATTTTGTGATGCCTTCAAATGAGAATTTTTTTAAGCATACACAGACCCACAGGGTGTTCCTGGGTTCTCTCCATGCATTTCTGGCCCATTTGTGTAAGGCAATATTTTGTGGCCATTGGCCCTTTTGCAAATTAACCACTTTACATCCTGGCAATTAACAAAAGACGGCCACAAGGTGGCTCTCAATTGCTGGGAGGACGTCTATGGACTGGGGGGCGCGCGAGCATGACTGAAGTGACGATGCGCGTGCCTGACATCCGCGATGTCCGCCACGTGCCCGCGATCGGGGGATACACAGACAAGGACGTGGATCTGTGTGTGTAAACACACAGATCCATGTCCTGTCAGGGAGAGGAGACTGATGCTGTGTCCCTTGTACATAGGGACACAGATCAGTCACCTCCCCCAGTCAGTCCCCTTCCCCCACAGTTAGAAACACTATGCAGGGCACACATTTAACCCCTTCCTCGCCCCTAGTGTTAAACCCTTCCTTTCCAGTCATATATATACAGTAAGTGAAAAGTGTAGCGCTAGTACAGGAATCCCCTACAGGGTATCCCCATGTGGTATAAGAAGTAGGTATTCAGACCATACTAATCAAGGAAACTTTAGAAGTGAAAAAATTCAATTTCAAAATTAATAACCTTTGGGTGGCCTCTATGTTTGTCCTTAAGACTCTTGAGTATTCAAACCCATTAATCAGGACAGGTAATAGGAAGGCAACCACTATAGGTAAGTGACAAAATCAGTGATCAGTGACTTGATATAAGTAAGTGACAGAGTCTTACAAACTGTGAGCAAATAATAGCACAAAAAACAAATCATGTAACTTGTGACAAAACCATGCGATATGAGAGTATCTAATGGCACAAAGTCCACTGGGGTCATCAGACCTGTGAGAATTTCAGTCCCAACATTTAATAGGAGTGACACACATGTCTTCCTTTAGGGTCAACTTGAATGCAGTATATGGTTCAGGAAGTAGTCTTCACACTTTACACAAATACAAGTGGATGGGTACCCTTACCGGATAAGATGGACCCTCATCTCACCATATGGCGGGGGGTCTTACGAGCTTTCATAGACCGATGGTCTAGTCCGGATAACACCAGGATTGTAGTCCTAGGTATGGGCGATTCCCAAGGTACGTCTGTGTCCACAGGTTAGAAATTCACACTTGGATCGTGCACAGCAGTAGCTCTCAATCGCAAAAAAGACGGGATAAAAAAGAAAAAAAGCTCCTCATAGCGTAAAAATGTAAAGTTTTAATTAAAAACAATCCAAAATGTTACACACAATGTGATAGGAACCATAAAAAAAGGGAATTTAAAAAACCACACGTGTAAAGAATTATAACAAATAAAAATAAAAATAAAGGAAACAGCAGCAGTTCTCCCCCTCGGGTTGCTGACTCTATGTCAATCTCTACTGCATTTTTGAAACACTCTTGTCCTTCCATCAAGGGGGAGAACTGCTGCTGTTTCCTTTATTTTTATTTTTATTTGTTATAATTCTTTACACGTGTGGTTTTTTAAATTCCCTTTTTTGGATTGTTTTTAATTAAAACTTTACATTAAAACTTTACATTTTTACGCTATGAGGAGCTTTTTTTCTTTTTTATCCCGTCTTTTTTGCGATTGAGAGCTACTGCTGTGCACGATCCAAGGGTGAGATGAGGGTCCATCTTATCCGGTAAGGGTACCCATCCACTTGTATTTGTGTAAAGTGTGAAGACTACTTCCTGAACCATATACTGCATTCAAGTTGACCCTAAAGGAAGACATGTGTGTCACTCCTATTAAATGTTGGGACTGAAATTCTCACAGGTCTGATGACCCCAGTGGACTTTGTGCCATTAGATACTCTCATATCGCATGGTTTTGTCACAAGTTACATGATTTGTTTTTTGTGCTATTATTTGCTCACAGTTTGTAAGACTCTGTCACTTACTTATATCAAGTCACTGATCACTGATTTTGTCACTTACCTATAGTGGTTGCCTTCCTATTACCTGTCCTGATTAATGGGTTTGAATACTCAAGAGTCTTAAGGACAAACATAGAGGCCACCCAAAGGTTATTAATTTTGAAATTGAATTTTTTCACTTCTAAAGTTTCCTTGATTAGTATGGTCTGAATACCTACTTCTTATACCACATGGGGATACCCTGTAAGGGATTCCTGTACTAGCGCTACACTTTTCACTTATTTTTACCACAAATATCCATTTTGTTGTGTTAGCTGCTTGATTTCTATTTTTTGTTTTAGTTAGCGCAATATATCACTACACTATATATATACAGTAACCAGTGCATATTTATCGCTGTATAAATGTGAATGGTCTCGAAAATGTGTCAAAAGTGTCCAATGTGTCTGCCGTAATGTCGCAGTCCCAATAAAAATCGCAGATCGCTGTCATTAGTAGTAAAAAAAAAATCATAAAAAAAAATCTTAATTCGGTTCCCTATTTTGTAGGCGTTAAAACTTTTGCGCAAACCAGTCGCTTATTGCGATTTTTTATTTAGAATACGTATCGGCCTAGACTGAGAAAATAAATATATATTTTTAAAAAATATTGTGTTTCTTTTTCAAAAATTACGCTTTTTTTTGTTTATAGCGCAAAAAATAAAAACTGCAGAGGTGATCAAATACCACCAAAAGAAAGCTCTATTTGTGGGGGAAAAAAGGATGTCAATTTTGTTTGGGAGCCAGGTCGCAAGACCGTGCAATTGTCAATTAAAGTGACGCAGTGTCGGAAGCCGAAATTTCGCCTAGGCAGGAATGGGGTATATGTGCCCAGTAAGCAAGTGGTTAAACACTTGGAAGTGCAGTCACTGTAGATCTGAGGAGGACATGCACAAAGTATAAAAAACAGCATTTTAGCTTGCACATGATTGGATGATAAAATCAACAAAGCTTCCCCTCATTTCAGATCAACCCTTAAGATTTACAGCGACTGCACTTCCAAGTGCACTTTCAGTGCAATTTCAAGTGCCCTTTGCACTTGTAGTTTTCACTTGCTGTGCAAATTGGATTTGCCTTTGTGTAAATAACCTCCATTGTATTTGGTCTACATACTCTACTGTTATTTTGATTATTTAGGCGTGCTCCACTTGATATTCCCTGATGAAGATTGTTCAAAACTGAAACACGTTGGAAAGATTGACGGCAACACAAATTTATACTTCTGTATGATGTTTGTTATTCTCATTCCCTGTTATGAGGAAAGTTTTTTCATACGTATAGCGCTACCCCCGAAGAAGCTACTTAAGTTAGTTCAGTCCGTTACTCTGCATCTCAACCCTAATAACAGCCTCAGCCCCCTCTAGCACACCTGGCAATAGTGTAAGTGCAATGACCAATGAGGAACCCACACTTTATAATAAAACACAGAAGTTGTCTTTACTGCAATATTTCTGTGAAAGAATAACAGACAGTAACAGTATATATTCAAGTAATCAACTAGAGAGCAACAACTGAGATTTAAGAGCAATATAGCTCTCAATCTTATTTAAAACTGCTTTCAGGGCACTCAAAACCTGAGAATGTCCCCAAGAGCAGAGGCACACTTTTTTTTTTTTTTTTAACAAACAGGTTGGTCTTTATTGAGAAGACATCCAAAATACAAATAACATGTGTACATAGCTCAGAGAGAATAGTACATGAATCGTCACTAAAACAAACAGAGATTCAGCGTTCACCACAGTCCAGTAACAGGCCAAAAACAACAACCCACCCACCATCAAAGAACACATAGCAGATAAGGTTTACATTAGAACTGTTGTGTCCATGGGAGCCAGACTCTGTCAAATTTTTGGGGCAGCCCCTATTGATGTAAGTCAGTTTATACATTGGTAACTGCGCATTCACAGAAGAGTCCCAAGCCTCTACAGTTGGAGGGCGGGGGGAGGACCACTTCTTAAGAATCTCTTTTTTAGCATAGAACATAAGCATGGAGACAAGTATCTTTGTGTAGCGAGGACGCTGGTCATCTTCATGAATCCCCAGTAGGGCCAGCTCAGGGGATACCGGAATGGACAGCGAGAGACGGATATTGACACTCTCAAACACCTGCCCCCAGAATGTCACTATCAGTGGGCAGGTCCAGAACATATGTAGAAACGTTCCCTCTGGGGATCGACAGCGAGGACAACCCAGGGACCTATCAGGGTAAATTTGGTGCAGCCTCTGGGGTGTATAGTAGACGAAATCAGTATCTTAGCCCCATCCTCAAAGCACCCCACCCAATCCTCTCTATCAAGACCAGGGATATCAGTGAGCCACCTGTCCCAGAGGGCACTCATCTTGGGAGAATCCACCTCCAACAGGGCCATATAAAGCGTGGACATCGTTTTCTAAAAAGATTCCTGAGCCAGTAGCTCCTCAATGGGATCAGTCTCAAATGTGATAGTCTGTGGGAACTGTGTCCTAGCTGCGTGCCTCAGCTGATAAAATCTAAATAGCATGTGCCCCGGAAGTCCATACTTGACAGTTAACTCTTGGAAGGGCATTAGTGACCCCGAGGCACACTTTAATGGTAAATAAAGCACAATATGACACTATAAATTAGATTGGTTACCTTTACTCAGATTGGTTCTATGAGTCTAGGCAGGAGGAGAGCAGAGGAAGGACTCCCTTTGTGTCAGGCCTCTCTCGACTGTCCCCTGACACCACCGGTCCAACTTTAAACACTTCATTCAAGTCAACAAGTAATGGCTTAACTTTCTAGATAAACTGTCCCACACATCCAATGCATATGCAGAACCCTGAAGATGTGTGGGTGTATCGGTATGGTGCTAGTAGCCTTAGTCCTTTTAAAGAAAAGATAAGATATGGTGTCTTCAGCTAGCCACTTTCTTTGGTGCACTTAAACTCCTGTATAGCAGGTCCAAACAACACAACTGGCCTAGCTCATCAAGTGAAATAGGCAGGATCCTCCACAGCCAGGTGAGAGGACAATGATGTCTGTATACAGTGTCCCAGAAATGGATAACCTTATCCCTTATCCCTGTGGCACTACAAGTGTCAGCAAGATGACTACCAGCAACGATGTCTGTATACAGTGTTCATACTCCTATGGTGCAGTGTCTCTGTTCCCTGCAGATAGGCAAACTGCCCTCTCACCCAAACAAGGCCCAAGTGAATGTCCTGGAACAGCAGGCTTTCTTGGTGACACGACTAATCTCCTCACACTGAAATGCTTCACCGTCGGTGCAGGTGCACCTTGATATGCACCTGGAATCCCCCTCTCTCAGGCTGGATGTCCTGACTGGCAGTGGAGGCCTGAATTGCGCAGGCAGATCTGAGAGCCAGCATCTCTCCTACGGGTCTGATCTCTCTCCCTGCCTCATCGTGACTGACCTTCCCTCAGGACCCAAAATCCTCAGCTCCTTTTTGTGCAGAGCATCCAGGGCTTTGTAGGTTCTCTCTGTATACCAGTCTTTGAGGCCATTTTGTGAGGGAACTGCATGTCCCAGAGTTCATTGCAGCTCTTCCTGTAGTTCAGTACAGTTTCCCTGATTGGCTACTGTAACTGTGTCTTTAGACAGCTTTCTTCTCCTTCCCCTGCCAATAGGGGCACAAGGGAGGCTAGAGAATGAACAGCTCTGTGTGTGCAAGCACATATTTCATTAGACTCAGTCAGTGAAACAGGGAGAAGGAGGGAGGGCGTAAAAAGCTTATGCAGACACTGACAGGTGCTTTCTCCCTAACTCAAGCTGTAAAGCCTGTGTACATTGCTTCGGCCAGCTTCGTAGGGGCGCAGGAGAAATGATACACCCGCTCCACACAGTATTTAGGGATGGAGCAGCTCTTAATCCATTAAAGATAATTACCCTAATCGGCAAGAATCTTTTGGGATAAGCCAATAATGGCACCAATACCTGACGCATCTGCACTAGCAGCAGAAAGGCAATAGCATTGTGTCACCTCTATGCATTTGCTGTAGTATCTATGTGTAGCGCCCCTGTACTTACAAGTACGGATGCTGTTTAAATTTAGAGGGGGATGAGAGAATTACTTAGCTCTCTTCCATGTGTTTTATGTTAATTTAGACGCTGTGCTGTACTGTCGTTTCATTCTGTGTTCCAAAGATGCCTTTCCTTCTCGGAACGACAGGTGGCAGAAGTGGGAGCGCCTTCTTGCCAGCAGCCAATCACAGGAGGTTTTCCCTCGTGTGGCATGCTGGGGGAGGGTGCTTCTTTAGGGCGCCATTTTGGCGTGGGGAGTTTGAGGTTGGATCCAGGTGCGGCACCCACATTTAGGGTGTGCGCACATCACGAGCCCCGGCCATATGGCCTACCAGGCCGGGGGGGAACATGCTACGCAGAGTTCCTGACTCTGGGCCCTCATGGCCCGGAGCAACTAAAGCTGCAGAGGGGCCCCAGTGACTTACTGGGTCCCCACTTCTATGAGAAGATCCCAAGCGAGTTGTGCTGTTCGGTGGGGAGTCAGTCTGAGGAGAGCCTGGAGGCAGGCGATCCAATAGGGCCTAGACAAGCCATCGGGGATCAAGGTGACCGGATATTGGGAGTTTGTTTTATGGCAACCTGTCAGTCGATCACCTAAAATCAAGGACTACCTGAAGATAATTCAGGCAATTACTTTACTGGGAAGGAATCGCTCCATCAAGTTGCATTCCAGAGCAAGGGCCTGTAGCAGGGGTACCACTCCTATTCTATTGAGCCAAGTCTGTGGCAGAGGCTTGTTTTCCTTCTCAGAGTTCCGAGTGATACTCCGGCTGCCAGTTCTGTGAGAGAGACTGTCCGGGGTACACTACACCCACTCCGGCTGGAGTGGCGACGAAGCAAAGGTATCGTTAAAGCAGGACTGCTTCTGTACATAGTTAAGGCCTGAATCTGCAGCTTCTTCTTTCACCATCTTTCCTCTATTCACCTGAAGTTACCTGTTGCCGTGTTGGGCGCAAGAATAAAAGCACAGAAAACGATACCTTGCTGTTTGGACATTCTATCATTACTCGCACCATCTACTTTTCATCATACTCCGAGACATGCTACAAAGGTGACACGCTGATCCCAAATCTAACCAGCGGCTCCTGCAGGGGTAGTGCTACATATGTTTAAATGAACAACGTAGACAAGCAATATCCACAACAGCCTTGACTAAACAAGCTGAGGTTAGAAGCTGATTGGCTACCATGCACAGCTGCACCAGATTTTGCACTTTCCAGCTTTAGTAAATCAAAACACTGTCTGTTCTGCGATAAATAACCACGATTTCTCACAATCTGTTGTAAAATGCTTACAGTTCTGCTTTTAGTCTAGGTGGTGTAGGAAAAGGCTGTAATACCTCGTTTCTCACTTCCCCAGCCGAGGCCCGAAGGCACTCTTCTCTCTCCAATTATCTGGATTGTGACTTGGCCCTTGGCCTCCTATAACCATAACAATATGCATGCCAATGTATTGATTGGATGAAATGCTTTAGGAAAATGTTCTGCAGGCTGAAGCAGCCTGCAGGAGATCTGTGCCATACAGTACTTTGACATCCAAAAAAATCTTCATAACTTTTTATTCCAATGAAGGAAGCCATCTCAAACTGTGCCACTAATATATACCAGCTTATTTAATGTGTAGTCCAAAGATGCACAAATCAGTTTCTTGTTATCTTTTCATGAAACTGCATTGGAAGGGGGGGACATTTGAATACATGTGCAGCCAATGTACTTCCAATATAGTTCTGCCTTATATGTTGCCCAACATCTGTAGAATAGAAACAGATGCATCTCCCAGTTTATTCATAACACATCCAGATGAGATTATGTCACTATCAGGCTCAATTGCTGATGTACTGGATTAACAGTTACTAGCCTAGGCCATGAAACACGTATGCCGCGTAATTCATGTCATGGAAAAAAAAACATCGTTTTTTTCAATGTGATTCCTCTCAAGCCTGCCTTGCATACACTCGATTGTGAAAAAAATGCTTGAGCAAAGCACGGTGACGTACAACACGTACGACAACACATACAACAGCACTATAAAGGAGAAGTTCCATTCGAATGGCGCCACCCTTTGTGCAGCTTTTCCTGATTTTGCGTTACCGTGTGTTAGTAAAAGTTTGGTGAGAGACGATTTGCGCTTTTCAGTCTTCGTGTTTTTCAGTCTGTTACATCGTAACGAATGTGCTATCTCCATTACGAATGCTGGTTTTACCAGAATGAGCGCTCCTGTCTCATAACTTGCTTCTGTGCATGCACGTTTTTTCCCCCTCGTTAAATTGTACACACGACCGTTTTTCACAACGTGAAATAGAACGACGTGAAAAACGTGAAGAAAAAAATAGAGCAGGTTTCTAAATTTTTAATGGCCATTTTTCTCGTCGAGAAAAATGCTCTGGAGCATACACACGACCGTTTTTCACGACCAATTTAAAAATTGCATTTTTCTCGTCATGAAAAATGGTCGTGTGTACATGGCATAAGGTTGGCCATATAATGATAACAAATGTTTGATCAGCCAGCGGGCTGATCGAAATAGACTGAATATATTGATCCATCCAAATATTCAAGGGGGATGGTGCAATCCTCCCCGATCCACTATTGTATTCTGACAGCGGGGCTCCTCTGCTGCCAGAATAAACTGATCAGCGCTGCAGCTGATTGGCTGTGAATACTGCCCTGCAGGCTTCTATTACTTTAGATCCCAGACAATGTATTCTTGGTATCCTAGATGCTATAATCCCAGATAAGTATGCCAAATAGGCAACCTCTAGGGCCCTTTTTCAGGCTTGTAGGCTCATTTTATTACACTGGACCCCTCAGTCTCCCCCTACGTCACAGATATGGCTGACAAAGATGGGCTTGATGATGCGATTAGAAAAGCTGATCTATCAGCAGAGAGGTAGCTCCTCCAAATTTGAGAAGGTGTCGGTTGGCTGTTCCTGGTTTGACCCCAGCAGACTTAGTGATGGACAGGCTATTGCTGTGAAAACATTATAATGCATTTGGCTATGTTTACTATAGAAAAATGTGTGCTCCTGATCTATAAATATTTCGAAAATATATATCCGTTTTGTTATGGTATCCCCGGTGTTCGTTTTGCGCATAAGTGCCAGCTGCAGCCCAGAATGGAGAATGTTAAATTATATGGGAATAATATTTTAGTGCTGTTATGATGGAATGTTTTCTGTTTTGAACTATATGTATCTGTACTGTATGGTTGTATGACTTTGCGACATCTCAATAAATCTTTACCTGCATTAAAAAAAATATATATAACTAAAGACTTCCAATGGTATGAACAAGATAAAGTAATACAATTTCCCCCTCCAAGAAAAAGTAATACAATTTCCCCCTCCACTCTCAATCTGACTCTTCCCACTGTAACCTGAACACTGGGTGCTTGGGCTGAATGGAGTACCAGGGGCTGGGGTCTGCGCTCCAAACATACTGCTGGAGAATAGGGATGAGCATGAGTTTGACTCGAACATTGATTGTTCTTCCGTTCGCCAAATAGTGAACAATCTGGGATGTGTGCGGCAAATTTGAAACCCGCGAAACACCCTTTAAAAGTCTATGGGAGAAATCAAAAGTGCTCATTTTAAAGGTTGTCATAAAAAGTGTTTGGGGACCTGGGTCCTGCCCAAGGGACATGTATCAATGCAAAAAAAAGTTTTAAAAACTGAAGTTTTTTTGGGAGCAGTGATTTTAATAATGCTTAAAGTGAAACAATAAAAATGAAATATTCCTTTAAAAATTTGTACCTAAGGGGTGTCTATAATATGCCTTTAAAGTAGCGCATGTTTCCAGTGTTTATATTAGTCCCTGCACAAAATGACATTTCTAAAGGAAAAAAAGTAATTTAAAACTACTCGGTATGGGTTCCCTTCCCCCCAGGTCCATTACCAGGCCCTTTGGGTCTGCTATGAATATTAAGGAGAACCCCAAACCAAAAAAAAAATAGGTGGGGGTCACCCCAAGTTCCATATCAGGCCCTTGAGGTCTGGTATGGATATTAAGGGGAAATGTTTATTTTTTAATGGCGTTTGGGTCCCCCTCAAAATCCATACCCAGAAAAGACGAGACGAGAGAGTACCAGGCCACATGCCCTCAACATGGGGAGGATGTCCCCATGTTGATAGGGACAAGGGCCTCATACCCACAACCCTTGCCTGGTGGTTGTAATCTGGAAGCCCCCTTTAACAAAGGGGACCCCCAGATCCCGGCCCCCCTATGTGAATTGGTAAGGGGTACATTGTGCCCAACCATTTCACAAAAAAATGTTAAAAACCACAGTACATCCTCCCCATGTTGAGGGAATGTGGCCTGGTAGGGTTCAGGAGGGGGGTGCTCTCTCGTCCCCCCCCCCTCTTTTCCTGTGGCCTGCCAGGTTGCATGCTTGGATCCCTGATATGGAACTTAGGGGGACCCATGCAATTTTTTTTTATTTTGGTTTAGAGTTACTATTAAGGCCGCGTACACATGACCTGCAGACCAGTTTCATCGGACCAATTTGATGGTGTGTACGGCCTATCGGACCGTTGTCCGTCAGACCAAAGTTTTAAAACTTGCTTTAAAATCTGTCTGACGGACACCTGTCCGTCGGACAGATTAGATGGTTAGTACGCAAAAGCATCGGACCAAAAACCTACGCATGCTCAGAATCAAGTCGACGCATTCTTGGAAGCATTGAACTTCTGTTTTTTCAGCACGGCGTTGTGTTCTACGTCACCGCGTTCTGGTCTGATCGGATTTTTGGTCCGATGGTGTGTACACACATCAGACCATCAGACCACTTCAGCCTGGTCCGATGAAACGGTCCGTCGGACCAGTTTCATCGGACCGGTTTGATCGTGTGTACATGGCCTAATATTCACACCAGAACCAAGGGGCCTGGTAATGGACTGGGGGTGAACCCATGCCATTTTTTTTTTCAATTACTTTTATCTGCATTGCCAGGACCCGACAATTCATTAAAGCCGCAAGTAGTTTTATATTACTTTTTTTTCTTTAGAAATGTAATTTTGTGCAGGAACTGTTATAAACACAGGAAACACGCTCCACTTTATAGGCATACTATAGACACCTCCCAGGTATAAAATTTAAAGGAATATTTCACTTTTATTGTTTCACTTTAAGCATTATTAAAATCACTGCTCCCAAAAAAAAACTGTTTTTATTTTATTTTTTTGCATTGATACATGGGGCAGGACCCGGGTCCCTAAACACTTTTTATTAAAATAACTTGTATATTAACCTTTAAAACAAGCACTTTTGATTTTTCATGTTCATGTCCCATAGACTTTAACGGTGTTTCGCGTGTTCAAACAAATTTTTTGCCTGTTCGCACGTTCTGGCAGTATCCACCTGAAGACCTGAACGTCCTCTAATGCATTTCACCTAATAGGCCTTAGTCATAGAGATGGGGACTGCCATTGTGTTTTTTTTTTTAATAAACTTAGATTATAGGGATGTCATCAGTGTGAATTCATTTTTATTTACTTACAATTGTATATTTAACAGATAAAAAGGGAACAAATAAAAAAAGTTAATTATTCAGGTTTACAGGTCCTTTAAGAAAATGCTGGGTAAGGCTATATATAACCCGATCAGCAATTTTTTATTACTGTCTGTGACCTTCCTGTCTGGTTAAATCGAAAGTAGATAAGGGGAAATCTCTTGCGCATAGCAGTAAAAACCTGACAGGGGTTCTTTTCATCGCCCATTTGACTCCAATAAATTATTTTGGCTATAGATGCACTTTAATGCCGCCTACTCACAAGAAGAACAGAAAAAAAACGAAAATACATAATTTTGTCGTTCAGTTAAAAAGAAAATATGTTTTGCATAACAAATAAAAACAGAGCGCAGATGTGCTTTAAAATGAATGACTTGTAAAACAGCTAATTTGATAAAATCCTTTTATTTCACGCAGGAAAAAAACATGTACTGGGGTTTTCAACAGTTGTCATTTTTTAAGCTTTCTGTTCTTTCCCCAAAAAACACATTGAAACTGTACAAAGCTATCAGTGCTGCTGTGCACATTGAGGTAGTAAATAATCTATTAATAAATCCGCCATGGCATGTTGACAGCATTTCTGCTTTGAGGCTCTAGGGTGTCCGGAGGGATGCCAGCACAGCTGTGCCCCAGATCCAAACAGGCGACAGGTAAAAAGCTTCTTTTCAGTGACTGCTGTTTATTTAAGGAGGAACATGGATGCTTTTTTGTAAGTGATCTGGCTAGTAGTGTTTAGGGGATTTCTTCCTTTCTTATTTAACTAACTAAAACTCGATGCAAAAAAAACAATAAACTAAAACTACCCAGGAAACATGCCAGCTGTGCTAAACTGAAGAGCATTTAAATACAAACTTGCCACTATTTCCTGAAACTTTTATCACAGGGTTTCTACATTGGACTGGAGCCTTAGCTCACAGGATCCCTTTTTTTTAAGAACTACAAAACCTGAGATGCTACAAACGCATGGCCTCTCTTTTCCCAGACTTAAAGTGGTAGAAAACCTCCTGCTCTCTAGCTCCCTTGTTACCTCCTCCCATGCTCACCTTCAGGACTTCTCCAGATGCTCTCTCATCCTCTGGAATTCCCTGCCCCAATATATCCTATCAGCCCCTATCCTGTCCATCTTTAGGAGTTCCCTGAAAACTCATTTATTCAGGGAAGCCTATCCCACACCCACCTAAAAACTTTTCCTGAGCCACCCCCATCAAATCATTCTCTGCAGCTATTACTTTTTGTACCACCAACCCTTCCTGTTCTACACCTTGTGTATTGAACTGTACTGTAATTGTGTTATCACCCTATACATTGTAAAGCGTTGCATAAACTGTTGGTGCTATATAAATCGTGTATAATAATAATAATAATAATAATAATAATAGTAAACTGCAAATAAAAAAAAGTTGTCCCCTGCAGGATTATGTCATAATGTGCAAGTATGCATCACATACTAGCACATTATGACCAACTTACCTTAAAACAAAGCCCTCCAGCAGCACGCTGTCATTGCTGATGGGGTTTCCATCTACCCCCAGTTTTCGTTAAGGCCGCGTACACACGATCGAATCTATCTGCTGGAAACAATCCGACGGACCGTTTCAGCAGACAAATTCGATCGTGTGTACGGGCGGACAGACAGGTTTTTCCAGCAGACAAATCTGTCTGCTGGGAACCCGTCCATCCGACATGTCTGCTGGTTAGTACGCTAACCAGCAGACATATCTGCCCGCACATGCGTCGAATGGATTCAACGCATGCGCGGAAGTGTTTTACTTCCTGGTGCGCTGTCTGCCGGCGGGGATTTTGGTTTGATCGTGTGTACACGTCCGATTTGATCGGATTTATTTGGTTGTGTGTACGCGGCCTAAGGCTTCTCAGGAGCCAGCCGTTTGAATGGCCGAGTATAATTTATTATCGCTGTTTTCCATCTGCTCTAAAATCACTTTTGACATAAAGGGACACTTTTGGTTGCTATGGACAATCTACATTTTGCAGGCACAAAAAAAATGTTTTTATTATATAAAAGTGCATGTAGGACACTGGGCAGACCACTAGGGACAAGGGGTGTGTGTATTTTTTACATACAGTACTGTAATCTATAAGATTACAGTGTACTGTATGTAATGTGTTTGTTTACTTTTTTGAATTTGGCGCCGGTCTCCGCCCCCGCGCGCCATTATGTCGCAGGGAACAGAGATCGGCGGCACACGGAGGCACTGTGTGAGTCGAGCGAGGACGCCACTCGCTCACACAGCGGGGATGCATCGCTGGATCCAGGGACAAGGTAAGTACAGAACCCTGCCTGGATAAAAGGTAAGCCAGCGCGTGCTGCAGGCTCTGAACATACACCCCGAGCGTGATTTCGGGGTTACCGATTTTTACATTGAAAATCCACCCCGAGTCACGCTCGGGGATACCGCTAGGAGGGTTAAAAACCAGTGATTAAATACCACCAAAAGAAAGCTCTATTTGTGGGAATTAAATGATAAAAATTTAATTTGAGTACAGCGTTGCATGACTGTGCAAATATCATTCAAAGTGTGAAAGCTGAAAATTGGCCTAGGCAGGAAGGGGGTGAAATTGAAGCGGTTATGGTTACTTTGCTACCTCAGCTAGAGATATCTCTGTAATTCTTATCTAAACCAGAAAATAATATTGTCTCTCAGGATTGGATATTACCTATTCTGCATGGTGTAGATGGGCATCAGCAGTTAGTAACAGGGGTGTGGTATATTATGAAGCTGCTAGTTGCTAGTTTTTCCACCGAAAGGAAAGTGGGTAAAACATCAACCAAGTTATTTCAAGTGATTTTAACAGTTCCCTGTTTTCATCCACTTTAATTTGCATTCATAAGTGAACTGTAACCTATATTTTGTCAGTAATATTTCCTCTAGCTCAAGTGAATGGTGTAACATATTCCTATTAGTCATTTATGAGTTGACACTTATGCTATGGAACCAAGATGGGTTTGTCAAAGTCTAGAGATGTTTATAGCCAATGTTATTGGGCACAGTCAAATAGGCTAAGGTGTCAAAATTAAAGAATACAACATACATCTAACACTGTGGACTGTAATATTCCATACATGTGACTAGCAGACTGAAAAAAGAACTATTCATTTTTAAGTGTTTGTTGCCCTAACAATTTTTTTTTTATCCTGTTCCTTTAACCTTCCTGGCAGTATGATTATGTCTGATTTATGAATGTCAAAACAGTACATTGTTTTGCTTTGAAATTTGGCGCTTTTTATATTGTAGGTCTGTAAGGCTGCATTCACACTTGGGCGACCTAATCGCGGCGTTTTGTCCCGCGATTTGCGGCGAGGCGTCTTGTGCCGCGATTTGCGGTGACAAAACGCCGCGGTTTCAGCCCCCATTTTTTTTTCAGGTACACATGTCTATGCCGAACGCCAAAGCCGCCGGAAAAAAAATCTCCGGGACTTGTTTTGAGCTTCAGGCGTCTGGAGTTTCGGCGTTTGACGTGGAGATGTGAACCATCTCCATAGAGGGGAATGTTAAATTTCCCCTCTGGCGTATGCGGCGTCCAGCGTCAGGCGTATATACGCCTAGATGTGAATGGAGCCTAATTCTTAGGAATAATTTACTTAAATCTATCCAAACAAAGAGTTTAGTAGACATCCCGGGTATGATAAAGTTTGAAACACAAAATCATAAATTATAATATAATAAATAACTATAAATAATTATAAAAAAAAATATATATAATAATAATAATAAATTATATTCAATAATGTAATCAAATCAAAAACACAGAAATTTGCTCAGTCGCAGAATCGTCGCTGTCGTCACTTTCAGTGTCTTGTGAATTTCTCCACGAATCACTATCGCTCAATTCTGCAAGTGATTCTAATTCACTATGGCTATTTTCTAGCTGGTCTAAAACCACTTTTGATGTAGAGGGACGCTTTTTAATTGCCATCTACAATCTCAAATTTACAGGCAGAAAGAACAGTATATATAATATATAAGTGCAGGCAGGGAACTGGACAAATCGCTAGGGAAAAAACTGATGTGAAATGATTTGATACAGTAATGTAATCTACAGATTACAATGCATTATGTGTGTGTATGTGTTTTGTACTTTTTTTAATTTCCCGCCAGGCTCTATGCCGCCAATGCGTCACAACGCACGCAGTGAACGAAGCCCAGAACAGTGCTACATCGGGTGGAGGATACAGCAAGAGGACATCACAGGATCCTGGGGACAAGGTAAGTAACCCGTACCAGGATACTGCTATGCAATCCAGAGTGTGGCTCGGGGTTACCGCTTTTGGTAATGAAAATTAACCCCGAGCCACACTCAGGAATACCGCTAAGGAGGTTAAAGTATGAATACCAGTACAATGCCTGTGCATTCAAACATATACGATGCAGAAAGAGCCAATACAAGTGTGTACAAATTAAACCATTTTAACCTTATGAATAGGATGTGAGTAGGGATCAAATGGAAGGAATAATGGCTTAAGCCTCGTACACACAACCGGAAAGCTGCCATGAGAGCGTTTGGTAAAACCGGTCGTGTGTATGCTTCATGGCAGTTTTCCCGACAGGAAAACTGACAAAAAAAAATAGAGAACCTGCTCTCTATTTTCCCGTCTGGATTCCCATCTGACTTTTTCCCGTCGAGAAAACCGGTCGTGTGTATGCTTCATGGCAGTTTTCCCGACAGGAAAACTGACAAAAAAAATAGAGAACATGCTCTCTATTTTCCCATCTGGATTCCCGTCTGACTTTTTCCCGTCGAGAAAACCGGTTGTGTGTATGCTTTTCCAAGGGTAAAAAAACGCAGAATCAAGTATGAGACGGGAGTGCTCCTTCTGGTAAAACTAATGGAGATAGCACATTCCTCACGCTGCAAATTATTATTAAGCGCAAATCTTCTCTCACCAAACTTTTACTAACACGCGATAACACGAGATCAGCAAAAGCAGCCCAAAGGGTGGCGCCATTGGAATGGAACTTCCCCTTTATAGTGCCGTCGTACTTGTTATATGTCACCGCGCTTTGGATTGGCGGGATTTTGTATCACAGTTCTGTTGAATTAAGGGCTTGTTCACACCAGAAGCATTGGGGCTATGCTCGCAGCTATTTCCAGTGCAGCCACAAGGCATAGGCAATGCACAAAATGTGAATGTCAGTTCACACCATAACATAACTGGGGTGCGCATAGAAAGAGAAGTGCTGCATGCAGTACTTATTTCAGCACAGTGGGCACGAACCACTGCATTACAATGCCGCTGTAGTACAGAACTGTACTGAAGTGTCACCTCAATAAAGTTCTATGAAAAAACAATCAGTGCATCAGCACTGTGTCCATGAACCAGTGGTGTAAATGAGCCTTTAGGGGTTAAAGTGGACCTATACTAACTTTTTCTTCTGTTAAGAATATTGCAGCCCCCCCCCCCCCCACACCACCACATGTAATCACGTATACATTTTTGAATTACCTTTTTTGTGGAGCGCAGCCCATGCTTCTTTATTTGTTACCTAGGCGAGAATGATGTCCCCAGCTTCCCAAAGCCTCCTGAGATACTCACACCATGCATGCCAGGAAGCTTCAGGCCAATCTAGAAAATACTACACATACACCAGAGCACATCATCAGGTGGCAGCTACAGAAACCCAGAAGAGACAACCAACTTCCGATGACATAAAGAAAGAAGAGGACTCGTGGTGTGGCATCAGATTACAGCACAGTAATGCTAGATTCACTGAACGTGAGAGTTAGACCGACCCTACACATTTCCTGCTGAACCATCCAAGATTGGAATCATTATTGGACAGGCTGAATGTACCAAGTAGATTGATCGATCAATCAACTTGGGTACAAGCAGCCTGATGGATTCCATTGCGATTATCGCAAGTGGCTGCTGTAGCCGCTAGCAATAATCACTGTCTTACCCTGGCAGGGGGAATGTCATAATTTAGCTCATATGCACCTGAATTACCACCCAATGATTTCATGAGTTTGTTATCACCTATGTATGATGGACTTAAAGATTACTGTTTGAAAATGTTAGGCTAACAATACCAGTCATAACTAATCTAGTTGTTTACTTAGTAGAGGCACCATCTTATGTAGCCAAACAAATAATGTCTGATGCTAGAGTGCATATTCCTACAAGACTGAAAAATCCAAGACAGAATTAACAAACCAGTCCTTATATGCCTTCTACCAATTAATAGCACACATATGGAAAGTGATGTTAAAGGGCTTGTCCATCCAAAACAGGTATTACATGTATACTGCAGTTAAGTAATTGTCTGACATCTAATTTCTCTTCTACCTACCATGGATTTGTTCCTACTTCTGTTTCATTCTACTCATTATAAAATAAAATAAAAACAACAAGAAGAGTTGAACTTGAGAGTAGTGCACAGAGAGTATCTGTGACATAAAAATAAACTATTAGATGGTTGCATTCTTCTGCATGGGGTTGATTTACTAAAACTAGAGAGTGCAAAATCTGGAGCAGCTGTGCATGGTAGTCAATCAGCTTCCAACTAATGGCCCATACACACGATCCGAATATCGGACGAAAACGATCGTCCGATGATGGATCGTACGATTTTCGGATCGTGTGTACACTACTTTCGACAGCCGATCACGACCGTTCATCCGAATAAATTCGATCGGACAAGCGCGAAAATTTTTCTCGTCCGATCGTCCGATTTTCGTTTAGTCAGTACAGCCGTCGTCCGATAATACAATACAAATACATTTCAACACGTGACATCACTTCCGATCGTTTTTTTCTATCGTACGATAATTTTCGTGAGTTTAAAAACCTATTTATTTTACTCGCGATTATTAAGCGAAAAAAGTCGTACGATCCGTCGGCCGATATTCGGATTGTGTGTATGGGCCATTAAGCTTGATCAATTAAGCTTTGGCTGGTTGGGTTTCTATGTAGCGCTGCACCAGATTTTGCACTCTTTAGTAAATCAACCCCTACATATCATTTCTGGGTGGACTAAATACATTTTAGAAAAAAAATGTTAAGCTTTAGATTTATTGAACAATGAGTTAGAACTTCTGACACAGTGTTGTTTATGTGCCTATTGGAGAGATAGTCACCAGCCCCTTCCACATTGAACTATTGTCCCTACTTACAGGCCCTTCTGAAGGCTGTATATCAATGCCTAGTGCTATGCTTTTCCAATACATTCTTCAAACTTCAAATTGGTTTAGTTTGGCATATTGTAACCATGACATAAGCTTGTGTTTCCTTACCAGGACTCTGTTAGGAGAACAAGTATCAGTTCCTTTGCACTTTGTTAGCATAAACAGAACAGCTATGAAATTGATGATAGTATCTTTGCTTTCCCTTCCAAAGTCATGTTTGCTCAGGATATAGGCACACTGTAGCCAAGCAAGAGATTCAGATTCCTAGTTAAAAAAATTAGGGTTCTGCTGCATTCTTCGAGGATGAGGAGTCACAGGCAATAGTTTAAGCTCATAAAACGCATTGGAAAGTCAAACATTTAATTTAATATAGGTGTTTGTTGAGTGACAGGCTATGACTCATAACCATTTATGTTTTAGGCATGTGACTCCGAGGTGGCATTCTAACACTATGATGTGTAAAAAGTGTGACACATGCAGGGTGCCATATATTGGACCACACTGAGAAGCAGATTTGGGGCCAGCTATATATTAACTTTAGTGTTGTTATACCATAGCTAAGATTATGCCACTGTAAAATACTACCTACTTTTCTAGGCAATATGAGCAAGGTACTTGAATTATATGTACATAATCAAATTACAGCGTTTATCTCTGTTGTATAGGTTGAAAATGAATAGAAGACTTTGGGTATTATGGACAACATGGGTGATGTACTTTTCTTGTAGCAGAATTAAGCCACAGCCAATAAATTGTAAAAAAAAGAAGCCCCCACAAACTTTATGCCACCATAAAGTATAAGTATGAACTGCATATTATACTTCAAAGCAATTTACATAAAGCCTGGTGGGTGTTGAAATTAATCCAATCAAATGTTAAAATTAATTAAAATAATCAAGAGGACTAATATAAGGCAAACATGTTTAAGTTAAAACTCCAAAAACTGTGCACAACAATTATGTCAAAAGTATGTGTACAGCAGCATTCATAAATATCTGAATGCAAAATATCTTCCAATATATAAACTTAGTAATGTTGTGCTGTACCTTTCAAATATAAATACATTTACAACTTATACAGTTACTATAAAGTGCGTGCAATAAATCATGTGAAGTCACCAAAGGCGAATCCGGGAAATCATAAATAACACAAGACCATTGATTCCACTCACTCACCTAATGTGAGTAGACAACACTCAAATCCTTCCATGTGAATTCTTCTGGTTACTCCTCCACCACAAATGGCAGCAACATTTCAAAAAAAATTCAGTTGCAGTAAGTTCTCCTTAACCACTTAACCCCCCGGACCATATTGCTGCCCAATGACCAGAGCACTTTTTGTTTTTTCGTTAAAAAAAAATCGCAATTAGCGTTTATTGATTAGTTTGTTATAGCGTTTGCAAAATAGGGGGTAGTTTTATGGCATTTTTATAAAAAAAAAATTTGTTACTAGTAATGGCGGCGATCAGCGTTTTTTTTTCGGTACTGCGATATTATGGCGGACACTTTTGACACATTTTTGGGACCATTGGCATTTTTATAGCGATCAGTGCTATAAAAATGCATTGAATTAATATAAAAATGCCATTGGCAGTGAAGGGGTTAACACTATGGGGCAGGGAAGGGGTTAAGTGTGTTCCTGGGTGTGTTCTAACTGTATGGGGGGGTGGACTCACTAGGGGAAATCATTGATCTTCTGTTCATACATTGTATGAACAGAAGATCAGCGTTTCCCCACTGACAGGACCGGGAGCTTTGTGTTTACACACATAGCTCCCGGTCCTCGCTCTGTACCGAGCGATCGCGCGCACCCGGCACTCGGGGGCAAGCGGGGCGCGCAGCGTGGGCCACCGGCGGTGCGCGCACGCCCCCTAGTGGCCTTTAAAGAGCCGATGTAGAGCTACGGGCTCTCGCCCAGGCGTGCCGACCTGCCGCAGTAAAATGACGGTGGCTGGTCGGCAAGAAGTTAAAGTGGATTTCCAGGCTGTATGAAAATAAATCCTGTAGCTGCTGACTTTTAATAAAAGGACACTTACCTGCCCTAGGATCCAGCGCTGTCCTCATCCGGGCTGGTTCTTCATTCGTCTTTGAGTCCCCTGTGCTGATAAGTTTACTGAGGGAAGCTGGCTGTGACTCCTTGCGGTTTTACAGCTGGCTTCCCCTGCACATGCCACGAGCCATACTGTGCTTTGTGAATGGTCATGCAGCCTTTTGGGACCTCTACTCTCACACTTTGAATAACAATTGCACAGTCATGCAACACTTTACCCAAACTAAATTTGTATAATTTTGTTTAACCTCCCTGGCGGTATGATTCTTTCAGATTTTAGGTGCTAAAAGCGGTACCATTTTTTGCAAGGGAATTTGGCGTTTTATACTGTAGGCTTGTAATTCTTAGGAATAACTCACTGAAATCTATCCAAACAAGAGTCTAATAGGCATCCTGGGTATGATTTTTTTTTTTTTCTTATTAAAAATTATAATATAATAAATAATTATAAAAAATTATAACAAATAATAATATAATTATAGTAAAAATTATTCAATAATGTAATCAAATCAAAATCACTGAAATTTGCTCAGTTGCAGAATTTTTGCTGTCATTATTTTTTTTTTTTTATGACGAATTTCCCCATAAATCGCTATCGCTAAATTCTGCAAGTGATTCTGATTTATTATCGCTGTTTTTTAGCTGCTCTAAAACAATTTTTGCCATAAAGGGACACTTTTGGTTGCTATGGGCAATCTACAGTTTGCAGGGAGAAAGAACAGTTTTTATTATATAAAAGGACATGTAGTGTACAGGGCAGACCACTAGGGACATGGGGGGTGTGTATTTTTTACATACAGTACTGTAATCTATAAGATTACAGTGTACTATATGTATAGTGTTTGTTTACTTTTTTAAATTTGGCGCCGTTCCCCCCCCTACGTCGCGACGCTCGCAGGGAAGGGAATCGGCGGAACACACAGCATCAGGCGGACATCCGCCCGCCGTGCACTGCGGGGATTCATCGCTGGATCGCAAAGAAAAGGTAAGTAAACTTTTTTCTGCATCCAGCGAGGCAAGTCCGTGTGTGGCACGGGGTTACCGATCGTAGCTTTAAAATCTCACCCCGTGCCACACACGGGAAGACCGCCAGGGAGGTTAAACAACTAGAGCTTTCTTTTGGTGGTATTTAACCACTTAAGGACCGCCGCATGTACATTTACGTCGGCAGAATGGCACCGACAGGCACATCAACGTATATATACGCTGGTGCCTTGGGGGGGATCGGGGGTCCGATCAGACCCCCCCCCCGTACATGCGGCGGTCCGCACGGCTGCAGGAGCGATCTGACAAGAGGGGGCGGCTATTCGTTTTTGTTCGCCCCCTCCGGATCGCTCTCAGCCAATGCGCGTGCTCCCCCTGCAGTGCACTTCTTCCTCCTGTGTAAACACAGGAAGGAGGAAGCGACGTGATCTCTCCCTCTGTGTTTTTTTCAACCACCGCTGAGGAGAGATCACCACACAAGTAAGTCTGCACAACACTACACTGCACCTACACTACACAAAAAACACATTTAACCCCCGCGATCGCCCCCCCCTCCCCCTGTCACAGTGTCACTGAATGCAGTAATCATACATGTATGATTACTGTATTTAGTGTCAGTGTGACAGGCAGTGTAAAAGTCAGTTAGTGTTAGGTTCTAGCCCTGTACCCCCCCCTAATAAAGTTTTAACCCCTTGATCACTGCCCTAGTTAACCCTTTCACTCCCTATTGCCAGCGTCACTAAGCGATCATTTTTCTGATCGCTGTATTAGTGTCGCTGTTCCCGCTAGGTAGCTAATTTTTTTTTTATTGCGATTTTTTTTTTACTAAAGACATGTGGCTAAATAAATTTTGGCCTAAATGTTTGACTAAAATTTAGTTTATTTGATTTTTCTTATAACAAAAAGTAAAAAATATTGATTTTTTTCAAAAATGTCGCTCTATTTTTGTATATAGCGCAAAAAATAAAAATCGCAGAGGCGATCAAATACCACCAAAAGAAAGCTCTATTTGTGGGAAGAAAAGGACGTGAATTTTGTTTGGGAGCCACGTCGCACGACCGCGCAATTGTCTGTTAAAGCGACGCAGTGCCGAATCGCAAAAACCCCTTTGGTCATTTGGCAGCATATTGGTCCGGGTCTTAAGTGGTTAATCACCACTATGTTTTTTCATTTTTCACTAAATAATTTTAAAGAAGACAGAAAAAAAAATACTCATTCACATGGGGGGGAGGAATCTGGGGGCCCCTTTGTCTAGATTCTGATAAGCCCCCTTCCTGCAGATAGGGTTGTGAGGAAAATGCCCTTGTCCCCATGAACATGAAGTGAACCTTGTTCAAAAAATGTGTAGAGGCAGGGAGCCATGGCAGAAGAGCAGAGCTTTGTTTGCACAAAACCACAAAATAACTGAAGCAGAATGTGCTTACACTGAAGGTTATCAGGTACAACAGTGAGTAGCACAGTGGTGACTTGACCAAATTTCACTCTGAATTTCTAAATCTAGCAGTCAGAGGCAGGAAGGAAAAATCTAAGGAAATAATTGAAAATGTCCTATTATTTCTTACGGTAATTTTCCTTTCCTGATGGACTTCATGGCAGCAAATGCATGGGTTTAACCCACCTCCTCTCCTCCCCTATAGGACCCCACACCCATACATTTTGGTTACTCAAGACATTGGGAGGGAACACCTGCTGCCATGCAGTCCATCAGAAAAGGTAAATGATGGAAAGTATTAGATAAGAAATTTTCTGTTTTTCTGATTGACTCAATGGTAGCATGGGAAATAACTAGCCATTTAATTTTTCAACAGACAGGACTTTTAAACCAAGCTTAACAGAGGATAAAAAAGCAGGCTCTACACAATAATGAGCCATAAATGTGTTGATCGAGGACCGCAAATCCGCCTTACAGATCACATCAGGAGCCACATGCTGCAAAGCTGCCCAAGACGTAGATACTCTGCTGGTTGAGTGTGTGGTCACTGTCTCTGGAGGAGCCAAGTCCTTGGCCCTGGAAGCCTGTTAAATAGCCTGAACAATCATCGTAGATGAGATTTGATTCCCTTTATTAGAACAAACAAACAAAGCCTTAAGTAAGCTGTGGCTTGTAGTTACAACATATCTAGAGGATGTATAGTGGTACTCTCAGGCACTTTAAAGATTGGCAGATCAATTTCTTGGTTCTCATGAAAGACTGATGTTACCTTGGGATTTGATCATCGGTATCAGCGCCACTCTGGGATCTAGGAAGAACGTTAGGAAAGATTCTATGACCAAGGGCCCCAATTTCCGAGACTCTTTTCGCTAACATGATGGCCACAAAAAAGGTGGACTTGATGGAGAGGTCCTTAAGAAGATGGACCAAACACACTCTGCTCCAGATCCTGTTAGGTAATTGATGACGAAAGGATGATCCCATTTGAGAAATCTCAGCTTTCTTTGAGTTCTAAGCCTAGCAGCTTGTCCTGACATCATAAGAGTTGAGATGACTACTGAGGAGCAGTGAAGGGCCTCCAGCCTCCCTCTCTCAAAAACCAGACCATCAGATGTAGCAGTGCTGGGCATGACTGTAGAACTTAACCCTGTGAGAGAAGGTCCAGCCTGAGAGGTAGGGGTACTGGGTCCCGATAGCTGAGCTGCACCAGCAAGGGGAACCATGGCCTGCTTGCGCAATACAGAATCACTGCCACTATTTCCGCATTTTCTGGCCTTATGCCGCTAGACACGATCACTTTTTGTGATGAAAAAAAAAGTTTCAAAAAACGTCACTTAAAATGATCGTGTGTGGGCAAAACGTTGTTTTATGTCTTCTGAAAAACGTCCAAAAAAAATTTGAACATGCTTGAATTTTTTATGTCGTTTTTCAGAATGTCGTTTCTTGTGTCATAAAAAATGATCGTGTGTGGGCAAAACAACATTTAAAATGACGTTTTTAAACCCGCGCATGCTCAGAAGCAAGTTATGAGACGGGGCTTCAATGGAACAGAGTGCCGTCGAACGTGTCTTACGCAACCGCAAGAGCATTTTCAGAAAACGATGGTGTGTAGGCAACGTAGTTTTTTAAAATGAAGTTTGAAAAACGTTGTTTTGTTTCGTGAGATAAAACAACATTTTTTTTTCATCACAAAAAGTGATCTTGTGTACGCGGCATAAGTTTTCATAGGAACCTGAGGATGACTGGAACTGCAGGAAATGCATAAGCCCTGCGAAATTTCCAATGATCCATCAGGGCATACACCATTAAGGTCTGGAGATACTGGCCCCTTATATAATACCTCTTGAGCTGCTTGCTGCATGAAGTGGCAAACATATCGACTTATAGATTGACTCTCAGGGACAGAATCCATCTGAAGACCCCCACATGGAGAGAACACTTATTGTTCTCCAATTGGACACTGGAAAGAACGTCTGCTTGAATGTTCTGGACTTTGGGAACATAAACCTTTAATAAATTGGCTAGATTCAAAAAGACTTGCTCTCTGGGATCTGAGTCCCACAATCTCAGCAGGCTCCTCCCTCAGATTGGCCTGTATTATGGTGGATGCAGTGACTGGAGGAGGATTCAGAGCTTCTCCTGTGATGCCCAGATCTTGATGGTGACCTATGGCATCTAGATCTGGAAGAGGAGTGATAGTCTTGCGATCTCGGAAGATCTCTATCATCTTGTGCCATGTATTGTCGACCCGACCTGTAAGGTCTATCAAAAACAAAATAGAGTAGAAAAGAAAGGGTTAAAACCTATAAGAGTGCCCAGATAAGCTAAGAAAGAAAAGGGTTAAACACACTCTCTCATACCTGCTATGCAAGGGCTGGCCACAAGGGGCAGTGACACACCCATAGTGTGGTAACTGCACAGTAAACCAACCTGCACCAGGGGATAGAGCCATAGAACAAAATAAGGATGCACCAGGACCACAGACAAGCAGCACACAAGGGGTTACTGCAGAGCACATACCTATGACAATTGCACACAGTGCCTGGGGAAACTGCCAGAAGCTGCCCATAGGGAATGTTAACAGCACTGACAGCCATTGATGCATGTGCTGATTGAAGCAGCAGTTGGTAGCGGCCATAGTTGATTGAAATTTAGATGGTTCATGATAAACCAGTCAAATTATTTATCGATTTATCGATTTATGTATAGTAAGCTTTAAACTGATACATTTATTAATCCTCGCAAAGCTGAGATAACATTTCTCCATGCGCAAATGAGACCCTGCGTGTTGTTTTACAAAGTATCACTAATGTAATCTTTGCCCTAGGCCCACTTATGTGCTTGTGTCCTTTCACACCTTACCATTGAAATAGAAAAATGTATAGATCTTTATACCTTTTAACACTCATTTGACAACCACTTGAAATCATTTCAATGAACCTGGAGGCTAGGATCAATGCTCCCACAAACTCTTCAGGCATTTTTATTTAGAGTAGTTAAAAGTGTTAAGTTCCATTCCATGGTAAGTTATTGAAATCTTTTCCTGCCGTAATGATCGGTGTGGAACAGGGGTGATATCTTTAAATTTTTCAAAACAATGGATAAGTTATTCACACCTGAAAAGTTGAATGCATTTATCTGGACACTGCCTAGACAACCTTCTATTCAACGTAATTAGGTCTGGAGGCGAATACTAGAAACACAATCTTGTCCCTTTCTCTTTGCTACTCCTAACACTTGTCTAAAGTTTCAGATTCCATGCCATGCAAAGTTCATCTTTTCATGGTTAATTAAACAGTAAGAATACGAAGAGGTGAATGAGGTAAAAAGATCTTCGTGCTACATGTTTTATCTTGTCTTTTGAAACACATAAAAATGTGCTTGTAATGCATTATATTTTTCAGTTCTGTATCTAACCATCAAAAACCTTACAAATGGATTGTAAA
The DNA here is from genome assembly GCA_029574335.1 of Rana kukunoris. Classification (NCBI taxonomy): domain Eukaryota; kingdom Metazoa; phylum Chordata; class Amphibia; order Anura; family Ranidae; genus Rana; species Rana kukunoris. The sequence continues at coordinate 511,481,921 of CM056050.1, forward strand.
CTATTTATCTGAAGTTAGCACAAACTTTTACTGAAAAATATGAATATTTCATTAATTATAAAATTACATAGTGTTTACTTCAATAAGCTTTACTAAACCTGGCCATTTTCATCCTGTTTAGCAGGAGCCAGCAGAATTTCGATGCATCTATGGGAAGGCTGGGTGTACTGAATGCGATCTATGGATCTGCTTTAATACAACCAGGCTGTCAAGTTTTTTTTGTTCGATCACTGCCAGTGGCTATAGCAGTGATCATTATATTTTGACAGCTGGGAAACCTCCCACTGTCAGACTACAATAACTCCATGGGAGTTATATGTATAATTCCAACAGTCAGTGTTGATGGAGGAATTAAGCAATTTTCTTTCCTTCAACCGGCCTAATGCCTAGAACACACGGGCCAAATGTCGGGAGACATCAGGTGGTTCACCGGCCGACATTTGGTCCATGTGTATGTCAGCCGGTCTGATAGAAAGAGGCTTTTTTTTAGCATTATTTTTTCTCATTGTTGAAGGCGTCTGAGGCCAAAGCATTTTACTAAATAATTATTACCTAATGGAAATCTAGTTACTAGGGAAAAATAACACAACATATTATTTTTTTAGGAGCTCCCACTGAAGTCCATTGGGGCCAAAAATGCTTGAAGCTTGTTGCTCACTAGAAGCGTATGTACTTTTTTGAGCTACAAGCTTCAAGTTGCAAATCACAATACATACTGGTGTGAACAGTCACAACTAAAAACCCTGGGATTTTGGGTTGTTGAGCATTTTGGAGCTTCAAGCACCAGGAAGCTGAAAAAAACCCACTGATTTAACTGTTTGCCAGGCATGCCTTTAATGTTACCTGTTACAATTAAAGGAGTAAAGGTAAAAAAAAAAAAACATTTTGTCATACATACATACATATGGCCAAATCTAGCAGATCTGAGTTCTTGCTTGTGTGGCTAAACCAAAAAAAAGGCATAGCGATGATCATACACAGATGCAGTCATTATGCAACTCAATTTTCTATCCCTATTTATCAATAATCCAGCATATAGCACGCAGGTGCATAGTCACTTCCTATTCATACATGGGCTCATTATCTTACTATTAGGTCCAACATGACCAAATGTGAGTGTATGTAATTTAATACAAAGGCAGACAGTCATAAAACATATTTAATATTACCATTTAACTAGGATAATCCCCTGATCTCCAGAATGGTCTTTTACTTCCTCTCTTTAAACACCTGCCTGTCAAATTTCAAAATGAAACATTTTGGTGCTCACATGTCTACTCATGTCGACTTCATTGCTTCCTCAAAAAATGTGATCCAACTTGTTTTGCAGATGTATGTATGTAGATCCTATAATGAAGCTTGAGATACTTTTTCCTCAAAGAGTTTATCTTGATAGTTTTCACTGCAATTGACAACGATTTCCTGTTGGACGCATTCCACTAATATGCTTTATAGAGTCACAGAAGGCAGAGTGATCAAAGGACATACTGACATCTAGCGATTTCATCCTATCAGTCACTCTGTGTTTTAGGTTAAAAAAAATGCCAAATTGTTTATTGGTGAAAGGTGCTAAGTGTACATCCAGCACATTCTTGTGCGGCTAAGGATAACAGAACTATTTCTAGGACGAGGCAGCCAGTGTGAATCCTGATGTAGGAGGATTGGTGCAGACACAGCTGTACACCGCCTTGACTGGCCAAGAAACTATAAAGGACAAAACAGCGCAGTTTGTTTCTTTCCTTATGTATAATAATAGACACAAGATCTACTACTTCCACCTACTGGGTCTATTCATCAGTTTTAGGAAATGAAACAAGAACTACACTGAAAATGTGCAGTATACATTATAGGGAGGAAAAGAAAGAGTCTGCAATGGACTAATGGACTTACAGTACATGTGCCTTTGTACCTGGCTAAGTGATTTACAACATGGTACAGATAGTTGATTGGTATCTTCAATTTTTATAATAAATGTAAGATCTGGCTTTGAAGACAACCCAGACACAAATGCTTTGTTATCTGTATATGCAACTGAACTTTTCCTAACATGATTTTGTGATAACATGTTTCCTTTAGTTGAAATGTTTTATTTCTTTTGTACTCATTACTCATTGTTTTAGAGAACCAGTCCCAATTGGGCATAAGCATGAACCTCAACTCCAGGAGCCATGTGTATTGCATGCGTAGTCCTGCTTGGCACAATGTAAGTATGTATATGTCCAGGGGCGGACTGACAACTCATTGGGGCCCTTGGGCAATAGAAGATTATGGGGCTCCCCGGGCTTACAGATGGCAACCACGCCAGGAGGCAGTGCAGAGGGAGGGCAGCTAAAATCTCAGGATTTTCACATTAAAAGCATGACAGTTTCGGACATATCAGGGACAGATGTAAAAAAAACAGATTTTTTCATACTGTCCCTGGTTTTATTGAGCCTGGCAACCCTGATGGGCCCCCTAGTTGCATGGGGCCCTCGGGCAGTGCCCGAGAGCCTCAATGGTCAGTCCGCCCCTGTATATATCATACCTGAGTGTCAGCGCTACTACAGTGATAGCCGCCCCCTGCTTGGGTCCTGTGCTAGTAACCCCTCTGCACACTGACTACTTTGTGTCACTTGCTCAACACTACCACTGTTCATAGAATGTCTTGTATTTGTAATAATGATTACAAGGCGTAAGCTCTAACGAGCAGGGCCCTCTGATTCCTCCTATATTGTATTGTAATTGTACTGTTTTCCTATAAATTGCTGCACAAACTGTTGGTGCTATATAAATCCTGTATAATGATTATAATAATAATTTAATAATTGGAAGCAGTAGATAGAAAGGGTGGTGGTGACACAATCTCCTCTGACTATTACTATGATTTTCAGCTTCCCTAGCAGCCCATCAGGTGTGAGATATGCATACTTACATTGTGCCAAACTTGACCAATGTAAGTATATGTTACAGATAATTCCTTAAGCTCAGCTTAAAAGTGTTAATATTTCACAAACTAACCCCAAAAACCTTTAAGGCCTCGTACACACGATCGGACATATCCGATGAAAACGGTCCGCGGACCATTTCCATCGGATATGTCCGATCGGGAGTTTGATCCGATGGCGTGCACACACCATCGGATCAAATTCCCCGCCGCCGGACGGCGCGGTGACGTGGCGGTGACGCGACGGTGACGTTGACGCTGCCACGTCACCGCCACGTCACCGCACCAGGAAGTTAAACACTTCCGCGCATGCGCCGAATCCATTCGGCGGCGGCGGTGGGGGGCGACATGTCTGCTGGTAAGTGTACTAACCAGCAGACATGTCGGGCGGACAGATTCCCACCGGATAGATTTCAAAGCATGCTTTGAAATCTGTCGGGTGGAGAAATCTGTCCGCTAGCCCATACACACGAGCGGAGATGTCTGCTGAAACGGTCCATCGGACCGTTTTCAGCGGACATATCCCCTCGTGTGTACGAGGCCTTAGAGATGTATATATATATATATATTTATTTTATTTTAGCTAAAGTGACAGGGCCAGATTCAGATACAATTACATTGGCGCAGAGTATCAGAGATACACTACGCCACCGTATTTTACCTGGCTATACGCCGAATTCTGGTAGATTTTGTCCCTTACGGTATGGCGGCGTAGTGTATTTCTCGCCGCGTAATTGAAATACGCGATTAGGGGGCGTGAAGCATTTAAATTAGGCGCGTCCCCACGGCAATCGAACTGTGCAGAAATTTCCCGCCGTGCATTGCGCGAAATGACGTCGTTACGTCATTTTTTGTTTGAGTAGCGTAGTTTATGGACATTCCTATTCCCGGACGAGTTACGTAAAAAATAAAAAAACACGTTGACATTCGATGCGGAAACGACGGCCATCACTTAACATGGGCTGTCTAATATTAGACTGGCAAAAAGCTGGTATAATTTTACGCAGCAAAAAGATGACTAAAGATGCCGTAAGGGATTGCGATTGACGTTCGTAATTTTGTGGATCGTCGGCAAAAGCTCATTTGCATACCCCGATGCGGAAAATGACGGGAACTCCACCCAGCGGCCGCACATTTATTGCAGCGTAGATCCAAAGGCGTACAAACACGTAAGCCAGTCGGATTGAAGCCCGAAGCCGTATTTTCATGGTTTGAGGTTTCAAAGTAGTGAAAAAACGTGCGTAATTTGAAAGTACTCCAGTCTAACGCGAGTTAGACAGGAGTAAGGGCTCTGTGAATCTGGCCCTCAGTGTCTACATAAGGTCCTCCCCTCCTCCAGTAAGGTATAGTCCCTGATCTGCACACACTTATTACCTCCCCACTGCACCCTGGGTAAGTTATAGTGTCAGAGTTCATTTGAGTGGATGATGTCCTTGCTCCTCCCTAAGACCCCTTTCACACTCAATCGTTTTTAAAGCATTTTAGCATTAAAAATAGCGCTCTCTAACGCTCATAAAAAACTCTCCATGCATCTCAATGGACCCTTTCACACTGAGTCCTGCAAGCAGCATCTTTGGAGCAGCTTTTGAGCGCTAAAAAAAAAACGCTCCAAAAACGCCCCTCTCCATTGAAATGAATTTAAAGCGCTGTAAAAATGCCTTACCCTTTCACACTGAGGCGTTGAACTAGCGGGGCGTTGAGAAAAGTCCTGCAAGCAGCATCTTTGGAGCAGCTTTTGAGCACTAAATAAAAACGCTCCAAAAACGCCCCTCTCCATTGAAATGAATTGAAAGCGCTGTAAAAATGCCTTACACTTTCACACTGAGGCGTTGAACTAGCGGGGCGTTGAGAAAAGTCCTGCAAGCAGCATCTTTGGAGCAGTTTTTGAGCACTAAAAAAAATGCTCCAAAAACGCCCCTCTCCATTGAAATGAATTGAAAAGTGCTGTAAAAACACCTTACCCTTTCACACCGAGGCACTGCAAAAATGCCCTAAAACTTAAGGGTCTTAGCAGTGCTTTACCAGCATATTGGGATTGCAGATGAGGCTTTGCTAAAATAACGCTCTAATAACGCTGTAATAATGCTGGAATAACGCTGTAATAACGCTCAAATAACGCTCGAAAAACGCCCCAGTATGAAAGGAGCCAAAGTCTCAGTGTTTGGGTCTGGCACTGGCCACAGGCTGGCTCACTGGCACATGGGAAGATCACATACTTGCTGATACATAGGGGGAACAAGAGCAACTGAGCAACGGCACGGATGGGTGAGTAGATTAGGCTGGGGTTCTCGGCTATCTTGAGACACTGTCACTCTGCCCTAAATACCCTATTACCCTATTACCCTATTATTTACCCTATATACCCTATTATTTATTCATCTGAGGATGACTCTGAGTTTATCTATTGCTAAACAAAAACTCCGTTTATTCAGCTTTTCAAATGAGCTTTAGTTGATAGTGAATAGTTTTGATCCCCTGTCTGGTAATTCATGATAGGGCAAAGTAGAGGAACCCTTCAAATAGTTTTCAGATATCAGGGAATCCCTGCTAGAACCAATTGCATGGGGGGAGGGGGGTTCATGGAAAACATGCCTGTTAAGCTGACCATGGATGGAACAAAATTGAAACAGTTTAGCAGACACTAGCCACATTTTGGTCTATGTGGACATCCCTGTTCAAGAGAAGTCAATCTAATGGGAATGTTGGAAACCTTTTTCTGGAGAGTCTCACTATCAGAAGTCAATGTCTCATTGGGGAGCTAGCTAAAGGAGAAAAAAAAGGACCCATCTATGACCAGCTTAACATTGGTGTGCAGTGACCATTACATACAGACAGATAAAAAGATAATTTATGTCATTCAGCTGACTCTACTCTAGGTACAGTAGGTGACCGTGCGATTGTGCAAAAAAACTGCTCTGTATCGGCAAGATAGCCCCCCTGTGAGCTCCGTTGCGTGAGCCAGTGCCGAGCTCAGTCGCTCATTTTCTTTCCCTCTGGATTCCGTGCCCTTTGGCTTATGACGCTGCATCTCGTTCCCAGCAAACGCGAGAATTACAGGCTTTCAGTGCCAAGCACCAGCGCAATGAGATCGTGCTAAAAATACAATCTCGCGGTCACCTACTGTACTCTAAGCAACCTCTGAAGGAACGCCAATGAAAAATACTGACAAAACTGAAACCGGTTATGCCGCGTACATGGGCGTCCGCTGAAATTTTTTCAGAGGGGGGCGCTTTGGCAGCGGTGATACACAGTCGCATTTAACACTACCTAAAACGCTAACGGGGGTTAAAAGCACCCTGCTAGTGGCCGAATGGCGCAGCTAAAACGATGGTAAAGGGACACTTTTTAGTGGCGCTTTACCAATAATGCGGTCAGCTGGCAGTGTGAAATAGCTCTTGAGATAATTCAGCTTCACTCCATGCCCATATAAATATAGCCTAGAGAATGTACAGACCCCCCTTCAGCACAGACCCCTCCATTCAGCACAGATGGACCCCCCCCCTTCAGCACAGACCCCCCCATTCCGCACAGACCCCTCCATTCAGCACAGACCCCCCTTCAGCACAGACAGACCCAACTCCCCCCATTCAGTACCTCAGATCAGCCATCAGCGCGGCATAGGCACAGCAGGTTCCCTCCCCCTGTGTACACATAAACATCGGAGCGGCAGGCGGCTTCACTCTGCTCGCTGTGCCTGTCAGACAGCTCGCGGCCACTAGACTCTTCAACACCTTCTTGATTTTTCCAGGGGGGGTCAACTGCCCCCCCTTGCCCTATGGAGCGGATGCCCATGGCCGCGTACACACGATCTGGCTTTTGTCCAGCCAAATCACAACGGAATTCCGACAGAATTCCCTCGGAAAAAAATAGAACATGTTCTATATCTAAACTCTGATGGAATTCATCAGAATTTCCGATTAAAAAACTCAGATGGGGCTAAACAAATTAGGAAGATTCAATGGAAAAAGTCCATCAGACTTTTTCCAAAAGAAATTCAGATCCTGTGTACGGGGTATTAGTTGTCTTTGAATGAAATCTTAAATTTAAAGGCTTCTGTTGTTTTTTTTTCTCAAATATAATTTTTATTGCATAACACCAAGGGAAGAGGTCCCAACATTACAGTCAGTATAATCACATTGAACTGGTTACAGGCACGTCAATAGCACATTTCACATAACTGGATCTTGCACAACTGTACAATATCAAATAGAGGCAAATAAACATCTAGAGGTGGTGCACCATCCAGGGAACTGGAGTTTACCATCTTAGAGGAGATGTCTAAAGGTACAGGTCCCCTCCACTTCCTTTTCACTTTTCCTTATAGAACAGGCAAAGTATAGATAGAAAAAAAAAGAAAGAGAATGGAAAGGAATAGGGGGGAGTAGACACACAGGGGAGGGGGGGCCAATCCAGGGAGTGGGAGTCGGAGCGGGAAGCGACTACTGCGTCAAGTGGCAGTCCACAGCCGAGTCACTGCCGCAGAAGGGCCATCTCTTTATCAGAAAAAATAAATACGTTCCAAATGTTCCAGGTCTCCGAGTATTTCTCACGACTATGCTGCGCAGTGAGGACCAAATCCTCCATCTTTTTTTATCTCCTCCAACTTCCTCAGCCAGCATGAAATAGTCGGGGGGGCTGCTGTTTCCAGAGCAGAGGGATGAAAAGCTTCTGTTGTTAACCACTTTAAAAAATGCTAGCTGCCTGGCTATCATGCTGATCGCATAACTTAATTAAAGCCACAGCTCTGTATAAATGTCTGCTTTAATGACTCAGAGGCCTCGTACACACGACCGAGAAAATCATCGTAAAAAAAACATCGTTTTCCTCGACGAGTTTCTTGTCAGGCTTGTCGAGAATCTTGTCAAGCTTTCTTTGTGTACACACTGTCAAGACAAAATCTCGTCGTTCTCAAACGCGGTGACGTACAACACGTACGACGACACTATAAAGGGGAGGTTTGATTCCACTGGTTTGATTCCATCTTGCCTATTTCATCACCAGCCTCATTGTCCCTCCCCAATGTGCACATTACACCATGTTTACTGATATATAGCCTATTTGAGGCACATCCAGTTATAAACCTTACCCACGCCCCATACTGTACTCGACATACACTTCTTTACTGTTCTACTGTTTGAGCACATATGGTTCTATAAGTGTTATCAGGTAGCGCCATTACCCCATTTTTTACATTATCTACTCGCACCTACCTCCTCATCGAGGGGTTAGGTTTTAGGGGGGCAGCAACCTATTATCTTTAGTTCTAGCGCAGGTTCTCACTTTACATATCTTGATTCCACTGGCGCCACCCTTGGGGCTGCTTTTACTAATCTCATGTTACTGCGTGTTAAGTAAAAGTTTGGTGAGAGACGATTCGCGCTTTTCAGTCTGTTACAGCGTCACAAATGTGCTATCTCCATTACAAACGCTACTTTTATCGAAGGTGCGCTCCCGTCTCATACTTTATTCTGAGCATGCACAGGTTTCTAAGCACACACACAAACGTGTTTCTCGTCGTAAACCAGCCCGACGAGAAACACGACGAGGAAATTGATACTCCCGACGAGGAAAACGAGAACTTTTTCTCGTCGAGTTCCACGACAGTTTCTCGATGAAAAACAGACACATGACCGTTTTCCTTGGCAGAAAAGCTCTACCACCAAGTTTCTTGATGGATTTTGTAGAGGAAAACGGTCGTGTGTACGAGGCCAGACATTTCTAAAAAAACTCCAACAATGTGACAATCGGACAATTAGCATTTTTAAATCAGGAGATCTCCGTTCTTTCTCCATACAGGTTTTGTTTTAAATGGAAAGACTAAAACGGTGTGCTAGGATATGTAGTTCCCCAGTTGGAGCTACAGTAGATAGCTTCAAATGTCCCATGACTGACATAAAGCTATGATGTTTTATTACTATGAATAAAAATGGTCAATTGTTCTTTTGACAGTCAGCTATTAAATCATTCCCCGTTTCCACCTCCTGCTGAGACAACCTGCTGACAGTGATCACCAGAAAGGAAGTGAAGAAAGTCAAAGAGGGAGAAAATGACACATCCCTCTCAGCCAAGGTGAATGGAGCTCTAAATACACAGGAAAACATTGGGGACTCTACAAAGACACTACAGCTGTGTTGCTTTGCTCTCTGATACAAAAAAAATCCTGCCTTAAACTTTCTAGCTAAGCATTTTTCAGAAATGAAATTGCTGCAAAGACCTGTCTGCTATTATTTCATGAAAACCCTAAGGGCGCCTTCAGATATGAACCTAAATATAATATAGCGTGCAGTGTGATCAAAGCCTGGCTGCACAGCAGGGTTCTAAAGCTGCTCTGAATGGTGGAAGTGCATGAGAAATGGGAATATGCAGCTGATGTTTGAAACTAAAGTAAAAGTGGTGAGGCTGAGCACAGCAGCCAATCAGATCCCTGAAAGCAGAACTAAACTCTCTCAACCAACATTCATTATTTTAAATCTATATGCTGCTAGTATTAGTAAATAGATAGGAAAGTATATTATATTTACTTGTTTTAACCTTTTTCCACATTTCTTCAGTTGCTTACTTGTTTCTGGCTCAGGCAAATGATGTCATACATCCCAGGAGTCTTCATGGGCATTTTTTCTTTCATTCATTCATTCGGGAAGGGGAGTATGGGCTTTCTCAGCTAAACATGCCCTCCTGACTACATATCTAAGCTAAGGATGGCTGGTTTCCAGGAAGTAAATGCTACATTAATTATCTGCCCTTACTATACAACCCTTATTGCCTAGGCCAGTGGTCTCCAAACTGCGACCCGAGGGCCAGATGCGGCCCTTTGCTTGCCTTTATCTGGCCCTTAAGGCACTATCCCTCCCACTGATACGAGACACTATTCTGCCATCTGACACCAACAATCGAGCACCATTTCTCCCACTGACACAACTAATAGAGCACTATTCCTCCCTATGATACCAGCAATGGGGCACTATTCCTCCCCCTAATACCAGATGTTTACTAACAATGATGCCAGGAAAATTTCCACTCCCGCTGGCCAAGGTCTGGCCCTCCAAGAGTCTGAAGCACAATAAACCGGCCCTTTGTTTAGAATGTTTGGAGACCCCTGGCCTAGGCAATGCCAGTGGAAGTGGAAGCGGGCACCTGCCAATACTAGATACCTGCTCCCTCCCTGAATATTAAACCTCCAATATTGTTAGAGGGTGGGGGGGACTTCAGATTTAGGGTGAAGCAAATATTGTCGTCTATATACAAGAGCCATGTGTATTATTAGTTGCATTTTGGTTTGCTTTGCGTATTTTCTTCCAGATCTATGCAATAATCCAGTGTGCAACTTTACCTCTGTGTAGGAGCTGTAATAATGACCAGTCACTGCTGCTTTCCGACCTTGTGCAGGGTAAAATATCTTGTATCAGCCCACCCCCCTCCCCTCCAGTAGTTTGATGCAGCTGCCTATAGTGAGTGGGGCTTAATGGGTCCCTCCCACAACTCTGCTCTCTGCACAAGTTATGTGTAGCATAGAGATGATGTCAACACAATTTTTTATATGGTAATATCTGGGTTTAAAAAAACATGGTGCATTTGGGGTTTATATCTTTTGTGGCTGTTGAGAAATATGTTTAAAGTGGAGCTAAAGGGTGAATTCATTGGCCAGCAGGGGATGACATCACACCTGTGCATGTGCAGGCGCTAGTCATCCCGTCACTCAGAGACCAGCCCATCACTGTAAGCTAAGCTGTGCACGCACAGCTCAGTTTAGAGCTCCGAAGGAGAAGGCAAGCAGGCAGGTAGGGGCATTTTATTGCATAAGTGACGTTGCAAATATCTTTTGAAATAATAGCTGCCTGCTTGCTGTTTCTTACAGTGGAATTTCAGTTCTGCTTTAAATAAATAAAAAAATTGCCTGGAGTTCGAGTGGCTGTAAAGGCAAAAGGTTTTATGCCTGAAGGTAAAAAAACTTTTGTATGCAGCAGCCCCCCCCTGCCCCCTCTCGATCCAGCGATGTCCAAGAGAACCTTGCCTCTCCAGGGACTCGCACTCCTGATTGGCTTTGGCAGCAGTGGTACTGCCAATCACAGTCAATGAGCCAATCAAGAGACGCTGGCAGAGCCAAGCTGCGGCACTGTGTGTAAATGGACACTCAGAGCAGCGGCTTGGCTCGGGTGCCCCCATAGCAAACTGCTTGCTGTGGGGACACCCGTTAGGAGGGAGGGGCCAGGAGTGCTGACCTGGGACCCGAGTAGAGGAGGATCTGGGCTTTAATATTACTTTAGGCAAACTAAATGCAACCATGAGTCCATCTTCATAAACCCTATGCACCTATGTACCTTTTACCCTGCAATGTAAAGCAACAAAGGATGGAAAGTATTCATGTACATAAACATAAGTAGCAGCTGCCCATGTTCGTGTGTACAAGCCATAATAACTAATTTCAGGTTTATAAAAGCTAAGACAGTTCATTTGACACAAAATTGAAAACAAATGCACAAGCCAAAAGTTAGACGGATGATAGTTTCTCCTTACTGCACTTTATACAACAAAAAAGAAACCTTCATTTTGTAAATATCTTATTTTTGCAACAATCTAAAACCAAAATGCTTACTAAACATTTCCATATTAGTATGAGAAAGGATAATATGATTTTATTTTTTTTCGATTTTTGCGTTTCATCGCTGATTGCCAAGTGTTTAGAAGGTGTCAGACAAGAACAGACCTCCACTCAGCTGTGCAAGCCCTCCGTAACCGCCAGACACCAAACAAACGTCATCCTGGCTGCTTGTCAAGAGACATCTGGTGGTGTCATGAGGGGACTCACTTGTGTACAGCACTTACTCGTCCAGGGACCTGAATGAGGAAATGACAAAATGAGCCTAAAGTGCTGCTGAGTTTTTAATGTGATGCCACCAGGGTGAGGACAACCAGACTCACTCCAGTTTTCCATAAAATGAACTTTAGAAGTATGCCACCAACACTTCAGAAATTATGTAAAAAAAAGACGGTAAATAAAAACTTGTTTTCTTCACAAAAGTCAATACAATCCCAGCTAAGATCTATTTAGCTAGAATAAAAATGCAAGCATTTGGTTGGTTGCTGTTGGGGACAGCTCTATTTTTAATTTCTTCAGTGGAACTAAACCCTGCTATCCTTTAATGCCAAAGAAGCTGCCATTTTGTCATCTGTTTGATCTGGAGTTGCCATGGTGCTGCATCATCATTTATAACCCCGGCCTTTTGATGACTTGATAGTTCAGTCAAGCACATTAGTAACTGTTTTTCAAGACATGCCCTAAATTAAACTGTTTGGGTAAACCATTAACTTGATGGGTTCAGTACTACTTTAAAGAGGTATTAAAACAAAAACAAAAACTTGTTATATTGCATCTAACCAATTCTTAGATGTGATGGCTGCATTTGTTTCCTTTTTTAGCCATTTTTTCTTTATTTTCACCTGGAAATCCAGCCAGTGTGGACTCTTCCACACAGGTGCCTAGGAAAGTGTGTGTGGGGAGGGGGGGTAAAAACCGACAGCGAGCTACGCAACGTTTTTACCATGTGTACAACTGAGACAGGGCTTTACACATGCCGCAGATACGATGCCCTGCTTTGCAGCCGTGGCATTGTTAACTTTTTAGTAAATCTGTTATTTTTCAACCTCCATTACAAACCAAGCTGTCTAGCAAAAGTGTCAGTTAGAGAGTTAAAAGATTAAATTTATTTTTAGAGGACAGACTGGAACAGACTTTTTAATTATAGATTAAACAGGAAATACACCCCAAAAATGTAATAAAAATAAACAAAGAACCCTGCAAGACAAAGGCATAATGAGCTAGTATGCATAGTATGCATAGCTAAAGCAACGACACGACGTGCCATTGCTTCAGTGCGCATGTGCCGATCTTTTCGGCACATGCAGACACAGGGGATATCTCCTAAACCAGGGGTGCCCAACCAGTGGCCCAGGGGCCACATGTGGCCCACGGAGACCTCTGATGTGGCCCACGACCTCCTGCTCTGGGATGGAATAGAATGGAAGACTGTTATCAAAGGTAAGTTTATTACTAAAATCACAGTGTATCTACGGGCATATCTGTTCTGCAGTGGTTACTGGGCTGCTTTCAAACTGATCCACAGGTGCAGCGCAGTGCACCTGCGTGTTACCTGCACTGAGTCAAAGGCCCCTTTTACACGGTCCGTCCGACCCAATTGGACCCTCCATTCACCTCTAAGGAGTGGCAGATGTAAATGGACTTGTGTCCGTTTACAAATGCCTAACCCCAATCCGATCTGCAAAAAAAAGTAGAGTGGGCTCTACAGAGTAGAGTGGGCTGCCATCCACCTACTCTGCTCATTGTGGCCCGCGACCGGTTACCAAGTCGCTTAGGTGGCTCTTGGTCTTCAAAAGGTTGGGCACCCCTGTCCTAAACCATGCAGGTTTAGGAGATATCCAGGGTAGCTACAGGTAAGCCTTAATATAGGCTTAGCTGTAGCACAAATTGTAATGGTTTACAACCACTTTAAGTAGAAGTGAGTTGTTAATAGGCCGAATAGTTCATTTTTAAAAACAATTTCAGGTTGACAAAGGAAAAAATAAATGTTTTTTTTTCTCAGCTCAATCTTAAACAAACTGTCAAACGATTAAATGGCTGGAGTCATAGCTGATCACATTTGCAGTTCCTTTGCAGTTGCTGATCAAACAGAAGCTAATGCCGCGTACACAGGCTCGGAATTTCCGACAACAAATGTTCGATGGGAGCTTGTTGTCAGAAATTCCGACCATGTGTAGTCAATTCTGACACACACAATTCCATGCATGCTCTGAATCAAGTACGAGACGGAAGCACTCGGTCTGGTAAAACTAGTGTTCGTAATGGAGATAGCACATTCGTCATGCTGTAACAGACTGAAAGGCTCGAGACTGAAATGCATGAATCGTCTCTCACCAAACTTCTACTAACACCACTGGTATTAAACTTTCCTAGTACCGTCGCACGTGTTGTACATCACCACGTTCTTGACGGTCGGAATTTCCGACAACATTTGAATATGTACACCACGCGTATTCATCTAGTTTTGTGGACGTCTCTACTTTAGATATTTTGAACATCCTCAAGTCGCTTAGAGCCTCGTCCTCATCATTTGATCCTTGCATTGCGCAACTGGTGAAGGACGCTGCAGAGACATTGGCCCCCTAAATTGCCGACATTGAAAATACTTCTTTCTCCACTGGAACAGTGCTGGGTATTCTGAAGCGGGCTGTGATTATCCCCCTGCTGAAGAAAGCTAACCTGGCACGCTGAGCAATAATCCTCCTATTTCAACTCTACCATTTCTGGCAAAAATTATGGAACGAGCCGCAGTGTGGCAAATTCAGCCCCATCTCGAGTCCAATTCCATTTTGGATGATTTCCAATCTGGATTCCGACCAGGAAGAGGTCCTGAAACCGCCTTGACCAAAGTCCAGGACGATCTCCTCTGGGCCCTGGACAGAAATGAGGCTTCGGCCTTGGTAATGCTGGATCTGTCGGCAGCATTTGATACCATCAATCATTCTAGACTACTTGATCGTTTAGGGACTGTGGCAGGCATTGATGGTACAGCATTGGCATTGATGACCTCATTCCTGCTGGACAGGGTTCAGAGAGTAAGGCTGGGACTGCACTCCTCTTCTGATAGTCCCCTGTCCTGTGGAGTCCCTCAAGGATCGGCCTTATCACCGCTCCTGTTTAACATATACATGAGGCCTCTGCTGTATATCATCCGCCACCACAACCTATCTTTTCATGTCTATGCTGACGACACCCAGCTCTACATTCCTCTGCCCAAGGATGGGGGGGCACAGATAACTCTGGCCACCTGCCTGGAGGATATTGAAGCCTGGATGGGGGCCAATTATCTTATGCTTAATGGCTCCAAAACTGAGTGCATGGTCTTATGCAATCAGTCATGGGCGGGCGGTTTCCCTACTTTCCCTACTTGGCCAGGCTCGTTTTCATCGGTCCCAGTACCAGTCACCCAGGTCAGGGATTTGGGTATCATCTTGGACGATAGATTAACGCTACGACCACAGGTAAACCAGGTGGTGAGTTCTTGTCACTTCCACTTAAAACTACTGAGGTCGACTTTTTGCTTCATTGAAGAATCGCACAAGATCTCTATGGTTAATGCCATTATTGGAAGTCAATTAGATTACTGTAACGCTTTGTACCTGGGTTTACCTAATAACATCATGCACAAACTACAGCTTATTCAGAATGCCGCTGCAAGGCTACTCACGGGTGTTGGTCGTCGTAACCACATCACGCCATCGCTGAGAGCCCTGCATTGGCTACCCGTGAAGCAATGGGTTCTGTTTAAGACTGGTTGCATGGTGCACAGGGCTACCCATGGCAAGGGGCCAGTGTACCTGCAGGATAAATTCACCAAATATGTGCCTAACCGTACTTTAAGGTCGGCTAATTCGGAAACTTTGGTGATCCCTACATTTCGAAAGAAAAAATGCGGAGGGAGGACGAGTGCGGTTCAGGGAGCACTGTTGGAACTCCCTGCCTCTAAAATTAAGACTTGAGAATGATATTTTTAAGTTCAGGAAGCTTCTAAAAACTGAGCTTTTTAGTCAAGCCTATGGAATCACATAGGTTTATAGTTTTTTGATCTGCTAACCATTTTAAAATTTGATCTGTTCCGCTGCCTGTGTGTTTTTTTTTTAGTTGTTGCTGTATTGTTGTTCTCGGCGCATCGAGGCCTACGGGTAACTGACTGTGTTTTGTACCATTTTGTACTTTTAAGAATTTTAATAAATAAATAAATAAATCTACCTCTGTAAGTGCATTACCAGATTTTATTAAACCTTTTTATCACAGTTTATACTATGGGATTCTTCAGCTTTTTCCTTTGAGATACCGTCTAGTGCTCAAACCAGTGTATAGAACCAGCTTTAGACACAAATCTTTCTGGGAGACTTTAACCACCCTGGGCTCAATTTGACTGTTCTGTTTGTGGTCACATCAGCGGGTAAGGAGACTACATCTTCAGCACTCGGGTGTTCTTTTTGGTGGAAGGAAGTGTGCTTTTTGATGGTCACCTATCTATCTATGAGAAGAGGTTCCTGGATTCATACACACTCACTTGTGTTTTATGGGACTTGTTCACTATTATATTTGGTTGGACTCTAGCAATCATCTATTTATTTATTAGTCTATTTGTACTATTATTTTTTTTACACATCTTTACACTTTATAGCTCTTTATTGGAGTTCTTTTAGGTGTTATTGATTTCTGGTGTTATCATTAACCATTTAAATATTGTTTTTGCGCTGTACTTTATATTTTAACACATCTTTTAAATTTGTATCTCCAATTTGTGGTACTGGCAGCATTTTGCTCAATAATATAATTTTTTTCTTTTATAGTTTAACGCAGTGTTTTTTCCAAAAACTTTTGGAAATCCTTTTTTTCTATTTCCCACTTTAAATAACACTACATTGATCCTCCATGTAAGCTGCCACATGTAAAGGGTCATTTTGTACTTTTCTTTTTTCGCCATTAATATTCTTCTCATTTCATAATTATTACATAAAATATTAGTGTTATGTAATGTAGAGGGGTATTAAAATATATCCTTTCTGGATGTCAAATACACTAGATACACCACATTCGTATTAAGGCTGCATTCACACCTAGGCGTATTTACGCCAGACACCCGATGCTATTGCAGCTGGAGGGGTGATTTTACATTGTTGTCTATGAAGATGGTTCACATCTCCATGCCGAACGCCGAAACGCTGTACGCTTGAAGTTCAAAACAAGTCCCGGACTCTTTTTTTCAGGCGGCTTCGGCGTTCAGCATAGACAACAATGTTTTGTAAAAAAAAAAGGTTAAAACGACCCGTTTTGTCGTGGAAAATACGCCGCGTTATAGTGTGAATGCAGCCTAAATCTACAAATAACTTATCATGTTTTGTCCACTGTAGCAATAACAATTTTAGCAGGGGTTCTCTGAGTCTGAACTTTTTTTTCAACTGCTCCTCCATGGCAAAAAGGTTAAGAAAGACGTCCATAGACTAAACATGCATTCATTTACAGTATTTGTTTATTTAGTGATTTCACATAAAAAAACTAAAGACAGACAATTATTAGAATACAAAGGAAGATAGAAGAAAGGAAACATGAACTAACACAATCCTTCTTACAGACAGAACACGCATTACACAGGAAAAGGCACAAATGCAAAACATGATTCTAAATTTAATTTGGAATGTAGCTAAAAGGGAAGTTCATAAAAGTTAAGATTATTTACTATGCTGTCAACCTTTTTTAAATGATTCATGAGTAATTCTAAATCTGTGTTTGGATTTATATTACATGACAAACTCTGAAGACATTACACAAATAATTTAGGCTGCTATCCCAAAGAGATGCCCAGACATGGGCGTTGCAAAAACAAACCCGAAATCTGTGTTTGGAATTACATGACGCTGCAAATTATGAAGACATTACAGTAATGATTTAAACCGATAGCCCAGATAGTTACAGTAAGAAATCCAGGCATGGTGCAATAACGTGTTACATTATTTCTTATTTCAAAATCGAATTAAAGAGGAGAGGCGACATAGGAATTGTGATGTGGTGTTTTTTTGTTTTTTTTTTAGGGAAACCTGAACAAGGAAAAAAACTAGGCTAACCATTGTTGAGCTTTGAGAAAACGCATTGGGGTTGATTAACTAAAACTGAAGAGTGCAAAATCTGGTACAGCTCTGCATATAAACCAATCAGTTTCCATTTTTTAATTTTTTTTGTCATAGCTTAGGAAAAAGCTGAAGTTAGAGCTGGATACTCTCTAGATTTAGCCCTTGTTCACACTGCCAAGGCATCAAAGTCGCTAGGCTTTGAATCTGACATCCCTGCGTGACTTCATCGCAGCTTGCATACGACTTCTTTAACCACTTGTTACCCGCCCACCGTCATATGACGACGGGCGGGTAACTCCATTGTCCTGACTGCACGTCATATGACGTGCAATCACAGAAAGCTGCTAGGGGCGCCGGCGGCGCGCGCTTACCCGTCGCATCACTGAGAACCCCGTGCGTGTGCCCGGCGGCCGCAATGGCCGCTGGGCACACGCGATTGCTGAGTAACTGAGCTGGGACGTGGAGCTCTGTGTGTAAACACAGAGCTCCACGTCCCCGTCAGGGAGAGAGGAGACCGATTGTGTCCCTTGTACATAGGGACACAATCGGTCACCTCCCCAGTCACCCCCCCCTCCCCCACAGTTAGAACACAAACTAGGAGAAACATTTAACCCCTTCCCCGCCCCCTAGTGGTTAACCCCTTCCCTGCCAGTTACATTTATACAGTTATCAATGCATATTTATAGCATTGTTCACTGTATAAATGTAAATGGTCCCAAAAATGTGTCAAAAGTGTCCGATGTGTCCGCTATAATGTCCCAGTCCCGAAAAAAAAATCGCAGATCACCGCCATTCCTAGTAAAAAAATAAATAAAAAAAAATCATAATTATGTCCCGTATTTTGTAGGCAATATAACTTTTGCGCAAACCAGTCACTATACGGTTATTGCGATTTTATTTTTTACATTTTTTTACCAAAAATATGTAGAAGAATATGTATCGGCCTAAACTGAGATAAAAATGTTTTTTTTTTTTTTTAAATGGGATATTTATTATAGCAAAAAGCAAAAAATATTGGGGCAGATTCACAAAACAATTACGCCTGTCTAACTGGTGTTAGACAGGAGTAATTTCAAATTTCCCGCGGCGTATCACTAGTTTGAATCCTCAAACCATGATACGGCGGCTTCGGGCTTCGATCCGAGAGGCTTACGTCTTCGTAAGCCTTCGGATCTACGCTGCCATCTATTTGCGGCCGCTGGGAGGAGTTCGTGTCGTTTTAATGCGTCGGGATATGCAAATGTGTTTTTACGGGGATTCACGAACAAACGAGCAATCGTTTTCGTCTATTTTTTTATACGTAATGTTAGAGCAGCTTTTTGCTGCTCTAACTTTACGTAGCCCATGTTAAGTATGGCCGTCGTTCCCGCTTCGAATTTATTTAAAAAAAAATTTTATTTACGTAACTCGTCGGGACGTGGATCGCCCGTAAAGTACGCTACATAAACAACGAATGACGTCACGACGTGATTTCGCGCAATGCACGGCGGGAAATTTGCGAACGGAGCATGCGCAGATCGATCGCCGCGGGAACGCGCCTAATTTAAATGTTTCACGCCCCCTACTCGTCTATATGGATTGCGACGGGAGAAATACACTACGCCGCCGTCGTTTACCGTAGAAAATCTACCTGAATTCCACGTAGAGCAAGGTAAAAAACGGCGGCGTAGTGTATTTCTGATACGCTACGATAATCCATTTCTCTGTGAATCTGCCCCATTGTGTCTTTTTTCAAAATTGTCGCTCTTTTTTTGCTTATAGCGCAAAAAATAAAAACCGCACAGGCGATTAAATACCACCAAAAGAAAGCTCTATTTATGGGGAAAAAAAGCACGTCAATTTTGTTTGGGAGCCACATCGCATGACCGCGCAATTGTCAGTTAAAGCGACGCAGTGCCGGAAGCTAAAACTTTGTCTGGGCAGGAAGGGGGTGTAGGTGCACAGTAGGCAAGTGGTTAATCTCTTCAACACTGGGCATTTTCACCCCCTTCCTCCCCAGGCCAATTTTCAGCTTTCAGTGCTGTAACATTTTGAATGACAATTGTGCGGTCATGCAACACTGTACCCATATGACATTTTGATAATTTTCTTCCCCATAAATAGAGCTTTCTTTTGGTGGTATTTGATCACCTCTACCGTTTTTATTTTTTGCGCTATAAATAAAAAAAGAGCGACAATTTTGAAGAAAAAAAAATATTTTTTTTACTTTTTTCTATAATAAATATACTATTAAGGAAAAAAAATGTCCTCAGTTTAGGCCAATATGTATTCTTCTACATATTTTTGGTTAAAAAATTGCAATAAGCGTATAATGTATGGTTTGCACAAAATTTACAGCGCCTACAAAATAGGGGATAAATGTATGGCATTTTTATTGTTATTTGTTTACTAGTAATGGCAGCGGTCTGTGATTTTTATCATGACTGTGACATTGCGGAGGACATATCAGACACTTTTGACACTATTTTGGGACCATTCACAATTATAAAACGATCAGTGCTATAAAAATGCACTGATTACTGTGTAAATGTGACTGGCAGGGAAGGGGTTAACACTAGTGGGCGATCAAGGTGTTAAATGTGTTACCTAGGGAGTGATTATAACTGGGGGGAGGGGACTCACAAGGGGAGGCGACCGATCGGTGTTCCTCTGTACTGGGAACACACGGATCGGTCTTCTCTCACCTGACAGGATTTGGATCTGAGTGTGACAGGCAATCACGTGTGCCCGGCAGACATCGTGGTGCCCGGCAGACATCGCGGCCGCCTGGAAAGCGCATCGGCTCCCGAGTAAAGCTGCGGGAGCAGGAACAAAAATTGTCTCTGGACAGTCGGACTCTGATCAAATTATAGCCTTTATTAAAATATGGACAGCACTACAAGACACAGCAAAATAAAATAGAACCCGACTCCTGACGCGTTTCACACTGAAACTAGTGCTTTCTCGCTCCCACTAAAGGCTTGGGAAGCCAAAGACATCATATGATGACAGCCTGGAGGGACAGAGGGTTCCTGCCGCCGTCATATGACAATGGGGCGGTAGGGAAGTGGTAACAGAATTCAATACAAATCATGTTGAAGTTGCACTAAAGTAGTGCAGGGGCCGTTTTCCAAGTCAGAGCGACTTGACCCACACCGATTAGAACGGTTCCATTGCCGTTAATGAGGCGCGACTTGTCACGTCGCGTGACTTAGAACTCTCAAGTTGCATAACAAGTGTGAACTTGGGCTTAGTAATTAACCCCATTGACTAGCTGTCATGTTGATCTTAATGCCCTGTACACATGAGCGGAATTTCCATCTGGATGGTTTTTCCGACAGAATTCTGCTAAAGCTTGGCCTGCATACACACGGTCACACAAATCATTAGTAAGACCTCACAATTGGGTGTATGAGATTGTACGATATTTTTTTTTTTTTTATGGTTAAACTGGATGGACTTGTGTCTTTTTTCAACCTGACTATGTAACTATGTAAGAACATACTACGTACTACGTACAACACTACGATGAGGTGAGAAAAAGAAGTTCAATGCTTCCGAGCATTGTTTCTAAGCATGCTTGTTTGTTTTTTTTTTCCGTTGGAATTCCATACAGACGAATGGATTTTACAATAGGAATTTTTTTTCTGTCTGAAAAATAATTCAGAACCTACTCTCAAATAGGGAGGAGCCGAACACCCAACGTTCGGTTCGCACCAGAACCTTCGAAAGGACCGAACGTTCGCTCGAACATTTAGAACCCCATTGATATCTATGGGACTCGAACCTGCTGGGTGTCTATAGTATGCCTGTGAAAACGTCTTTGAGAACCCGGGTCTTGCCCCATGGAACATGTATCAATGGAAAAAAAGTTTCAAAAACTAATTTTTTTCAGGACTCCTGAAAAAAAAACGACCGTTTTTAAAACGTTTTTTCTATAGATACATGTTCCCTCGGGCAAGACCCGGGTTCTCAAAGACGTTTTCACAGGCATACTATAGACACCCAGCAGGTACAATATTTAAAGTAATTTTTCCTTTTTTTTTTTATATAGCATTCATTCAAATCACTGCTCCTGAATCAGGAGCAGTGATTTAAATGATGCTTAAAAAATGTAAACACATCTTTAAATAGCACAATCACCTGCCTGCCAGTAAATTAGGAAGTATTCAGTGTATAAATATATGTACAACACCTGGGATGTATATATATCCTCTACACACTGTAACATTAACTGACTTGCCTGCCTGCTCTTTCTACTTGCAAAAAATTACACTCTCTCTGTCTCTCTCTGTTCTCTCTAACCACCGCTGCAACACACTACATAAGGCCAACCTGCAGGCGGCCTTTTATAGTGTGGGGCGTGTACTAAACCCCCTGAGCCATAATTGGCCAAAGCCAACCTGGCTTTGGCCAATTACGGCTCTCTGTACTGACGGCGCTGTGATTGGCCAAGCATGCGGGTCATAGTGCATGCTTGGCCAATCATAAGCCAGAAATGCCGCAGTGAATTATGGGCCGTGGCGCGTCACTTAAATTTGGCGCAAACGACCCGTTTTGTTCGTATTTCGACAAACGATTGAATATACGATGTTCGAGTCGAACATGAGTTCGACACGAATACGAAGCTCATCCCTACTCTCAAACTTTTGCTGACAGAAATTCTGACAGCAAAAGTCTGATGGAGCAACTTTTAAGTCAGAATAAATATGCAGATCAGCAAGACTGACCATTTCTCTGACTTTGGTTCCAGGTCAGTTACCTATAAAGTTTTAAGGACATGTGTAGTCTTTAATGCTTATATTTTGACTTCTTGTTTCCTACTCCCTTTTACTAATACAAAAGCAAATACAAGAATACAATGGCTGCAAGCAGTACACAGAATGAGGGATATGTTTAATGAGAAACAGCATATGCTGCAGCTTTTATCTATGAGTGAATGAATAACAAAGTCATGATTTTATAAGCTCCAGTATTCCTTTTTTTTATCTATAGCTTGAGGGAAATTTGGGCTTGAATCCAGGTGACAGTGAGCAGATCAGAGTCAAGAATGTGATGGCAGCTCTATTGTCAAGAAAAATTACTTCTTGTACTAGTGCTGGAGATATAAAGTGAAGTTAGCAAACCCACAAAGAAATGTCAAAACTCCTAAAGTCTGCAAAGGCGGAAATATGATATAGCACTTAGGAAGACTTCTTTAAGAGACTCACATATACTGGGCTTTTGACATTATAATATATAAATGTCAATCCTTTTTTTTTTTTTTACAAAGCTGATTCTGAAGTTAAGCAAATTAGTTCCCATGACTCATATCAGTCAGATCTCCCAACATCAGATATTTAAAAAAAATCCTCATCTGCTAATTGCTTTTGCTTATTTTGTGTTTTTTGTTAAGTGAATAAAAAAAAGAAGAAAAAAAAAGAAGAAAATACCACCTGTGCTATCTCGACAGCATCATGGGCCCCTGGGCAAAAGTAATGCCCCTACCAGAAAGACAGTGACTTGTGGGCACGGCGTGGCGCACTGGGCACGGCATTGCCAAGCAGTGGGTGTGGCTACATGATGCTACATACTCGGTGTGGCTTTTTAGTCTGATTAGAAAGTGTAGTCTGGATACATAGTTGTAAGCCATAAACCTCAAAAATTTGAAATAAATGCTTGAAATATATCACTGTGTGTAACGCATCTATACAAAATATATGAGTTTCATTTTTTTATTAAATTACTGAAATAAATGAACTCCTGAATTACTGAAATAAATTAACTCCTTAATGATATTCAAATTTTTCGAGATGCCCCTGTATATGAAAGCAAGCTGGCTGATCTACATGGATATCTTTTGACTTTTAGACCGCATTGAAAAATATGTTCTTATTTTGTTGCATGCAGCCCTTGAATGACTGACTATTTTGTATGCAAATGTGAACATAATTAGAAAAACGTGTAAACTCCGAAGTTTACTGTTGTCTTTATCTGATAAATGCAGACAATATTCTGTGTTTTTTCAAGCTTAAAGTAAGCAGAGTAATACATTTTTTTTCTACTTGGACATTGTACCACCATCAAAAATATTAATGGTGGCCTTCAAATTTAAAGCCAAGTAAATGGTTACCTGAATCTCATTTTCTTTTGGGGTCATTGACTTTTCTCCTCTTACCTTTTTCTTTTAGGGAACTCTGGTTTTAGAACTATGTGGAGTAGCTTTGGTGAGCAGTGAGCTGGCAATTGTCATGTTATGAGCAACAAGTGTCGGCAAATTCACAACAGGCACAAATCATGTTGAAATTGTTTCCCCGATGCTATTCACTACAGCAGACCCTTTTTCAATCGTTCTGTCATCACATCAGTTGATTCCCATTCTAACACTAAATCATCCATTGATGGGGCCTGGCCTGAGGCTCCAATGGTCTTTACGTGTTTTTGATTCTAAAGTTATTTTGGGTTTGTAAAAAATCAATGCATCCATCAATCTCAGAGCAGTCACATGCAAAGAACAGCTTAGGTGCTATGCTAAATTCCTTTAACCCACAACAGTATCGTTGACTAGTTACAATTACCACAGCCCACTATCAGTTTCAGACCGTTCCCATGCACATTTATTACATCTGATAAAATAATATACTAATTATGCTTCATTATCACTGGTTTCCTTCGTCAGCCTCCTTGTACAGTACAAAATTACTATGGTGACCTGCTGCTCTACTGGGAATGTATTTTGTTTAAGTTCATTATTTCTTTTATAATGCTAATGATGCTGCTGCAACTATAGGAAAAAATAAAAAATTACTTTCTTTACTTTGGTGCTGCAATTCCCCCCAAACATATTAATACATCTTCAACTTGATCAGCACCTCTGTTCACAGGAGGCTGTAAGTGCTACCTGAACTCCAAAGATAAACAAAAACATTCTCGTATGCCCAATGCCCACACTAAAATTTGCCCTGCGAAGAAAACTAAAAAAACAAATGGCAATTGCTCTTAACAAAGCATGTATATCTACACATTTATGTATCTGTTGAGGTCAAACAGAGAAGAAATGTGTGTTAAAGTTAATAACTTAAGTTTTTTCCCACGCAATAAAAAAAGTAAACCTATTAAAATATTAGTGCCAAAACATTCCCAAATATTACTGTTTTATTTCTCAAATCTGATATGTCCTAGATATGTAACCAAACCAAAGAATTAATTGACTGAGCTCCATTTGCAAATACCCAAACAGACATGTTTAATGTGTAATCACAACTAGATTTCATTAAATTCCTTTCGGCTCCATTAAATTCTGCAACATAAATGTAAAAACATGTATAATCATATTTAAGATAAACACTGGATGACCAATCACAAAAAAAATAGGTAAAACATGACTTGCTGCTCTATGATCATGCTGAGACTTCATCAATCTAAAGCAAGGCTCTATAGCATATCACACCAAGGAGATTCCATTTATATCACTATGGAGGTCCTTCATGTTAGATTTGGGTGCCTTCCAAAGCAGGAAAGATAAGAACAATAGTCTTCTTTTGTTATACTCAGCCACAGAAATAACACTGAAAACAGAGAGGAGGTTAAAGGACAGCAGGGCATGTGGTCTGCATTACTGTCCTCAGACATTTTTTTTTTAAACTATTTACTTTTCAAAAGTTTTTATTTGGCTTTTTCCCAGTCTCGAATAAATTGACCATATATTAAACAGGAACCTCCCAACACAGAAAAAAATGCAATACTGTCTGTTACCATATACAAAATATTATGAGAAAAAAATAAAATAGAGATAAATCATCAAAAGTAGACCAGAAAAACACATAAAAAATAAGCAAAACAATGGGAAGGCGTACAAAAGCAGAAGCATCTGAGGCCGTGTACACACGGCAGAGATCCTCGACGGGCAGAACACATCGTTCCGCCTGTCGAGGTTCTCTGCCGGCCGTCGAAATCGGCGACCCGCCCGTCGGGAATGGCAACCAGCCATTCATCCAGGCGGGCCGTCGAGCAAATAGAGAGCGTGCTCTCTATTTCTGCTCGACGGGCTTCCCGACGGGAAGCTCGCCGAGAGCGTACACACGGCCGAGGTCCTCGCTGGAATGCAGCTTCCAGCGAGGTTCTCGCTGGTTTCCAGCGAGAACCTCGGTCGTGTGTACGCCGCCTGACTAGCCAAAAATGTTTATAAAACCTTAACTGGATAGCATTTAGCTTGCTAAATAACTGGGCAATATAAGCAACAGCCTTTTTTTTGTTTTATTAAATAATATTTTCACATTTTTTTCATCCTACATTGCATCTTGATAACGCTGATCTCTTGCAGCCTCTGTCTAAATGTATAAACTTTATTGATAATTGCATGGCATTTCATATGGCAGGTTTCCTGATGGTGACAACAGTGGTAGGTCTCTTAAAGTATTCATAAAAAGCCCTTGTGATGGGATGACAATTCCAGAGCAGAACACATGGACAGAGCATTGTCACCCTAAAGTGCCTGACCAGACTTCTTTATGGCTGGATTAACAGGTATCATTGTAATGTAAGCTTTGGATTTATAAATATTGAAAATTACATTTGAAGTTAAAATGTCACAGCTTATATGAGGTTTTAGTGACTGGGTTAAATATACTTCACTTATTCATCATTTTGTTCATTAACATTTTTCAGGGGAAAAAACTCTAGTAAAGTACAGTTTGTAACAGAAATCATGAAAAATGTACAAGAGGCGTTACAACCTGTCAAGCGTAAGCATGGAAGGTGTTGGAAACAGAATTTGTGTGTCCACTGGACACACTCTATCTCAAAGGACCAACAGATCATGGTAAAATTCTATTGGAAGATATCAGGTGGCCCAGGGGTGGCAGATGGACAAATAGTTATCCATTTTGCCAGTCATTTTAGCTTCTATATTTTCCTTCGGCTGATGACAGGAGTTGACCCTCAACTTGGAGTTGACCCGGCTTATGACTGAGTTGACCCCCGACTTGGTTTAAGAAAAGAAGAGGGTAGGTGATTTTCAGACTTTGCCTATTGTTTGCTTGGCTGCTTTTAAAACATGCAGTAATCATTTGAATGAAAATGCCTGGAGGTTTGAGGTTTACCTGTGCATGTTGTGTTAAAAGTGATAGAACCATGGAGTCAGAGATCATCTGGAATAATTCTTCCCAGAAATGCATACTATAGGACAGGTCCACCACAAAGGTTCCCTCCTGTCTACACTGTCTGAAACATTGTGGTGAATAGATGGGTGCATAGTGAGCGATCCAGGACTGTACTAAATATTATTTCAGGACTTTATCACTGGTCTTGACTGCCAATACATTGCAAGAACAGGATTTGGATGCTTTGCATATTTGAGATCTTGCACATCCAATTTGAGCCCTAAATCTACTGACCATTTTGCATATTGCTAAGATCGTGGTATATAATAGAGTGATCATCCCCGATGCATGGGGTTCTGAATTACATCTCAAAGGAAGTAAAAACCAGGAAATTTTCTATAAGTTCACAAAGGGCTCAATCCCTTCTTTGGTATTCAGGGGATGTACCTAAAATCCTTAGAGACTGTAGTAGTATAAACACTCAAGAGAAATGTAGGCTTATGAGTAATGTTCATAAAGGGCTGGTAGGGGGCTTGGAGGTTTGCTGAATGTATAACAATGTTGCAGACTTGCATTGTTAGTTTAGTGACAAGGTTAGGCAGAAGGTGTCTATCAGCAGGCTGAGCCAGAAGAGGTTGTTAGCTCACAGAGTGTCACATTCTATGGCCTCAAGGCCTACCCAGAGGGGTGTCCTGTGTATGGCATGGAATTCGGGCCTCTTAGGTTTCGGAACGGTGTTAATACAGGTGTGTCCAAGTCCCCCCAAATGTTTGCTATGTGTGAGGGTCTCCCTGTTTGGGTGGGGTTTGGTATAGTGTCACAGAAACAGTGTGTTCTGGTGCTGAAGCAAAGGGACAGCTACAGGCAGCACTCAAAAATAGTATAACAGTTTAAACTGACCTCTCAGAGTGCCACTCTCCTCTATGGAGGATCGGATAACAAAGGATCGTAGAGTCCATTTTCATCCGATCTGTCAGATGAATGGAAAGTAGGGTTTCCATCCGTCACACTTTAGCAGATCAGAGTGGGTCAGATGTCAGCGGACATGTCACCACTGACATCCATCGCTCCATAGATCTGTATGGAGCGTCCGTTCAGGTCTGCCTATAAAACTGACAGGGGGACCTGAACGTCACTGAACAGTCCGCCCGTGTGAAAGGGGCCTTAAGAGGAACTAAAATGTTAAACAGCATTGTAACATTTCTCCTCTATGTCCTTCTCACCATATGGATATGCATCAGTAGAGACCTTTGATCAGAAACTTTGGTAGTTTTTGGATCTTCTGCTTTGTGAAGGCTATCAACATCTTGCATTACCTAGTAGCTGGTGGGTTGCCTGGTACCGCACATGAATTGGTTGCAGCTAAACATTATGTGAACCTGCCCATATCTACTGGGTGCTAGTGAAATGCATTTTGTATATCACATTTTCCAATTGATCAAGGTGTAGCGCCCCTGTACTTCCAAGTACGGACACTATTCAAAATTTAGAGGGGGATGAGCGACTTATTCAGCTCTCATCCATGTAATTGTGCTAGTTTAGTGCTGTGCTGTCCTGTTGTTTCATTCTGCGTTCCAATGATGCTTTTCCATCTTGGAATGACAGGTGGCATCAGTGGAGACCAGCGAGAGCGCCTTCTTGCCAGCAGCCAATTAGAGGGGTTTTTCCCTTGCGGGGCATGCTGGGGGAGGGTACTTCTGGAGGACGCCATCTTGGCATTAGGAGTTCGAGGTTGGACCGGGGTGCGGCACCCACCTTTGGGGTGTGCGCACATCACGGGCCCCGGCTAGATGGCCTACCAGGCCGGGGCGCACATGCTACGCGGAGTTCCTGCAAAGGGGCCCCAGTGACTTGCTGGGACCCTACTCCTAAAAGAAGATCCCATGTGAGTTGACCTAAAAGTCAATGATTACCTGAAGATAATTTGGACTAATGCTTACTGAGAAGGAGCTGTTTCCGTCAAGTCTAGAGCAAGAGCCTGTGGCAGAGGCACTACTCCTAAGTTCCATTGAGCCAAGCCTGTGGCAGAGGTATATTTTCCTTCTCAGGGTTCCGAGCAACATCTCGGCTGCCAGTTCTGTGAGAGAGACTGTCCGAGTGCGCTATACCCACCCAGGCTGGAGTGGCGACGTGTAAAAAGGGTATCATTGAAGCAGGACTGTTTCTGCGCAACTAAGGCCTGATTCTGCAACTTATTTTTTTCATTATCTTTCACCTGAAGTTACCTGTTGCCGTTTTGGCGTGAGAATAAAAGCACAGAAAACGACATCTCGCTGTTTGCATTCTATTATTGCTCACATCATCTACTTTCAACATACCCCTAGACATGCTACAAAAGGTAACACGCCGATCCCAAATCTAACCAGCGGGTAGCGCTACAAAGGCTTTCTGTAAGTTTACTTTTCTCAAAATTTTGTAGATGTGTACCACTGTAAATCAGCCATAACTTATAATGGTAGTAGAGGGAAGCTGGAGAATTTATTTTATCAAAGTAGAGTTTTCTAAACATCTTCTTTCTTTTCACCAACCTATGATAAACAATTTTCTACCCCACTTTTGACACCAAAAAATATTTTCCATTTGAAATTTGTACAAATTTGGCAAAATAAAAGGCAGCTATATTGGCCTTCTATATACAGTGCAGAAAATAAGTATTTGAACACCCTGCTATTTTGCAAGTTCTCCCACTTGGAAATCATGGAGGGGTCTGAAATTGTCATCGTAGGTGCATGTCCACTGTGAGAGACATAATCAAAAAAAAAAATTCCAGAAATCACAATGTATGATTTTTTAACTATTTATTTGTATGATACAGCTGCAAATAAGTATTTGGACACCTGTCTATCAGCTAGAATTCTGACCCTCAAAGACCTGTTAGTCTGCCTTTAAAATGTCCACCTCCACTCCATTTATTATCCTAAATTAGATGCACCTGTTTGAGGTCATTAGCTGCATAAAGACACCTGTCCACCCCATACAATCAGTAAGAATCCAACTACTAACATGGCCAAGACCAAAGAGCTGTCCAAAGACACTAGAGACAAAATTGTACACCTCCACAAGGCTGGAAAGGGCTAAGGGGAAATTGCCAAGCAGCTTGGTGAAAAAAAGGTCCACTGTTGGAGCAATCATTAGAAAATGGAAGAAGCTAAACATGACTGTCAATCTCCCTCGGACTGGGGCTCCATGCAAATTCTCACCTCGTGGGGTCTCAATGATCCTAAGAAAGGTGAGAAATCAGCCCAGGACTACACGGGAGGAGCTGGTCAATGACCTGAAAAGAGCTGGGACCACCGTTTCCAAGGTTACTGTTGGTAATACACTAAGACGTCATGGTTTAAAATCATGCATGGCACGGAAGGTTCCCCTGCTTAAACTAGCACATGTCAAGGCCCGTCTTACGTTTGCCAATGACCATTTGGATGATCCAGAGGAGTCACGTGAGAAAGTCATGTGGTCAGATGAGACCAAAATAGAACTTTTTGGTCATAATTCCACTAACCGTGTTTGGAGGAAGAAGAATGATGAGTACCATCCCAAGAACACCATCCCTACTGTGAAGCATGGGGGTGGTAGCATCATGCTTTGGGGGTGTTTTTCTGCACATGGGACAGGGCGACTGCACTGTATTAAGGAGAGGATGACTGGGGCCATGTATTGCGAGATTTTGGGCAACAACCTCCTTCCCTCAGTTAGAGCTTTGAAGATGGGTCGAGGCTGGGTCTTCCAACATGACAATGACCCGAAGCACACAGCCAGGATAACCAAGGAGTGGCTCTGTAAGAAGCATATCAAGGTTCTGGCGTGGTCTAGCCAGTCTCCAGACCTAAACCCAATAGAGAATCTTTGGAGGGAGCTCAAACTCTGTGTTTCTCAGCGACAGCCCAGAAACCTGACTGATCTAGAGAAGATCTGTGTGGAGGAGTGGGCCAAAATCCCTCCTCCAGTGTGTGCAAACCTACAAGAAACGTTTGACCTCTGTAATTGCAAACAAAGGCGGCTACTGTACCAAATATTAACATTGATTTTCTCAGGTGTTCAAATACTTATTTGCAGCTGTATCATACAAATACATAGTTAAAAAAATCATACATTGTGATTTCTGGAATTTTTTTTTTTGATTATGTCTCTCACAGTGGACATGCACCTACGATGACAATTTCAGACCCCTCAATGATTTCCAAGTGGGAGAACTTGCAAAATAGCAGGGTGTTCAAATACTTATTTTCTGCACTGTACATAGAAGCCATATAGATGTCTATGTGTCTGGATACAGAACAAAAAGAACTGTATAACATATACAGCTGGTTCGTTCACTTGCCACATCCCTCATTTTTCCTTTTTATCGCATGAAGTCTCTAGACTCATGACTGTGTGTTTTCTCATATGCTGAATAGACTCTTGATAATGTTAGAGGAGAAAAGTGAGCTGGCAGCTTGAACTGAGTCATTTCCTAATGCTGTCCAACACAGTACCAACTTCTTAGCAAAGCATTTATTTCCAATGACCGCATAATAAGGTCACTGCTGTGTTACCGCAACTGTCACTTCTATATAGTGGCGGTATATGTTTGTTTGACAAATGCTTCCCATAGCACTCTTCATAAATGACATAAACAATATATATGTGTACACTTACAGATGTGCAGGTCTGTTCGCTTGTCATGTAAGATTTATGTGCAGCGGTTATGTATATGGTGTGAATTTGACAATGAAAAGCAGAGCATAAAGTACTCATTTGGTCTATACAGTTCATTATCCTGTTTTGTACAGACCCTTGTAGCCACAATTCCCAATGCCACAGATAAACACAACTGTAGAAGGAATAATATGTGTTCAAGTCTGTTGTGCTTGGGTTTCCCTGGTTAAATTATATATATTGAATCATTAGTTTGAGCTGGTAAATTTAACTTAAAATGCAAACTCACCTTCAGTAACATGTTCTAAAAATCTCTCTATATCTTCTGAATAGTACATTGTGTGTTTTTTTTTTTTGGTGGGTTGTGGTCAGAATTCAAGTTCTCATAGCTAGCCACAGTTCCAAGTCAGTAATGCAGGAAGTGGATCACTCATATAGACAAGCCGAAGCCAAAGTCTGGAAAACGTTATTTATAGTATAAAAATTAATAAATAATAGGGAAGCTGACATTTACTTTTTAGACCAGCTGTAACTGGTTCAAAATTTTAAGGCAATGCAACCAATTCTATAGGGATCAGCAATAATTTTTATTCCCCTTAGAAAGGTGTAAAATCGTTTCATAACAGGTGTGGTCCGTGCCAATGTCATACAAAGTTCCAGCAGTTTGTAAATTCAGCAATAACTGCAGACCTATCATTTACTGACATTTGTGGTGTGACATCTACCTCCCTATGGACACCTTATAGAAATGAATGAATGAATGAATGAAAAACGTATAGAGCGCGGCACATGCGAACTGAATCGCCTCTGGGCGCTTGTTGTTCCTGTCTCCTTTGATATCAAAAGAGATGGGTCTTGATCTTTCTCCTGAATGCTAAGTGATTCGCCTCCAACCGAATGCTGGTTGGTAAAGCGTTCCATAGTCTGGGACCTTGGACGGCGAATCTTCTTTCTCCTTTGGACTTGTAGTTGGCTTTTGGGATCTGTAGTAGGTTCTGATTGGTGGATCGCAAGATGCGATTGGGATTGTGAGCTTTTATTTTATCGCATAGATATTGGGGGGCATTCCCATGGACACATCTATGCGTTAGACAGAGTGCTTTAAAAGCAATCCTGTCTTTAACTGGTAGCCAGTGAAGGGATCTCAGTGAAGGTGAGATTGATTCCCAGGGTTTTTTTCCAGTCACAAGTCTGGCGGCCGTATTTTGAACGACTTGCAGACGAGCGATTTGGTACTTGGGGAGTCCGAGGTAAAGGGCATTTGCATAGTCCAATCTGGAGTTGACAATTGCTCCCACCACGACCGCTAAGTCTTCTTTGGGGATGAAAGGGGTAAGTCTGCGTAGTAGGCGCAACAGATGGTGAGATCCGCTGACTACTGACCCTATTTGTGCGTCCATTGTCATAAAGGAGTCAAAGATGACCCCGAGACTTTTGACTTTGGCGCTAGGGGTGATGATTTTGCCCAGAATGGGCGGGGGTGTCCAGGTTGTTGCAGGTTGATTCCTTTGCTTGGCGTGAAACAGAAGAAGTTCTGTTTTCGCTCCATTGAGTTTAAGATAACTCTTTGTCATCCAGTCCTCTATCAAAGAGAGGCATGTCTCTAGATTGAGGTGGTGATCCTTTCTGTTGCAAATGCGGAAATAAAGTTGCGTGTCGTCTGCGTATGAGTGGTAGAGCAGGTTTTGGCTGTTGATAATCTCAAAAAGAGGACGAAGATAAATGTTAAACAGCACTGGTGACAGAGGCGATCCTTGAGGGACTCCGCATGTTACTGTGCGTTTCTCAGATGTGAAGGGTCCTAATTTCACTGTTTGCGATCGGTTTTCCAAAAAAGAGGAGAACCAAGATAAATCGCCTTCTGCGACTCTGGCTACTTCAGCAAGTCGCGTCAGTAACAGTTTGTGGTCTACAGTGTCGAAAGCTGCACTAAGGTCCAACAGAACTAGAAGACAAGATTCTCCCTCGTCTGCGGCCTCGAGAACATCGTCCCATACTTTGAGCAGCGCGGTTTCAGTCCCGTGTCCGGGACGGAACCCCGATTGCAATGGGTCGAGTAGTTTGTGGGTATCTAGATGCTGTTGCAGCTGTTGTACCACTACTTTCTCCATTACCTTTGAGAGTACATTGAGGCTTGTTATGGGACGGCGGTGGAGTGGGTCCTTGGGGTCCAGGGAGGGTTTCTTAAGGATGGGTTGGATTATACCCTCTTTCAACTGTGAGGGCACTATGCCCTCCAAGAAAGACTGGTTGATAAGCTGCGTGATGGGAGGAGCCAGGATGTAGGCGCATTCCTTCAGCAGTTTTGTGGGGATAATGTCATTTGGCGCTGTGCCATTACGCAAAGTATCAATGACATTCTTAGTGGCCTCGATGGAGATTGGTTCCAGGGTGAACTTACCTGATATAGGAGAATTACTATGGGTGTTATGTGAGAGGCTGCAGGGGGGGCTAAGGGGGGATTGTTTTGCTGAATGCTTTCACGGATTGCCTCAATTTTATTAATGAAGCAATCCGATAGTTCATTGCAAAATTCTTGTGTGTCTGTATTGGGGGCTTCAATACTTCCTGGTTTCATGGTCTGAGTGACCATCTTGAAGAGTTCGCGGGGGCGGTTTAAGGCGCTGTTGATAGCCTCTGAAAAATAATTTTTCTTGGCTTGGAAAATTCCTTTGTGGTATTTTCTTGTCGCCGCCTTGTAGATGGATAGGTTTAGCTCTGAAGCACTTCTTTTCCAGGCCGATTCGGCCCTTCTGCGTTCTTGCTTCAGTAACGACAGCTGGTTGTTAAACCAGCTGCGGTTGTTTTTCCGGATGCGGGTTTTGCGTTTCGGCGCTACCAAGTCGGCTGACTGTAGCATGGCCGAATTTATGGCCTCCAGCGTTTCAATGGCCGTTTGATGCGGCTGAATTGTTTCTATTTTTTCCCTTAAAGTGGTTTTGAAGAGTTCCGAGTGGAGCTTCTTCTGACATCTGGTCCAGTGTGTTGTCACTGGATTTGATGTTTTTGTTGCGGGGGGGATTGTGGAAATAATGAATTTAATTGCATGGTGGTCTGTCCATGGCAACTTTTCATTTTCCAAATTTTTTATTTCCAGAGCTTGTCTGAAAATAAGATCGAGTGTGTGACCTGAAGTATGTGTGGATCCACATACTAGTTGCTGTGACCCTAGATCCACCAGGTGGTTAATACAGGCATCGGCAATGGGGTCTTGTGCGGAATTGGCCCAGAGGTTGAAATCCCCAAGCAGCAAAAAATGTTTGCTGTTGAGGGTGTAAGTGGAGAAGAAATCCGTCCATGATGATAGCAGCTGCGATTTTGGGCCAGGAGGCCTATAGCAGAGCAGAATGTGGATGGTCTCCTTTGAATTTGTTTGCAGTTGTAGCGTAATGCCGCGTACACACGGTCGTTTTTTACGATAAAAAAAAACGACGTTTTGTGTGAAGTAAAAAACGACGTTTTTGAAACGTCACTTTTCAAAGACAATTTTGCATACACACCATCGTTTTTTTCACAAAAAGCGAGGTTACATTCACCACTCTTTTCCATTGAAGCTCGCTTCATAACTAGCTTCTGGGCATGCGCGGGTTGAAAAACGTCGTTTTAAAAGACGTTTTTGCTACACACGGTGACTTTTTGTGAAACAAAAAACGACGTTTTGAAAAACGACACAAAAAATTCAAGCATGTTGGAATTTTTTTTTGGTCGTTTTTTTGAAGACAAAAAACGACGTTTTGCCCACACACGATCAATTTAAATGACGTTTTAAAAAACGTCGTTTTTTTTCATCGCAAAAAACGACCGTGTGTACGCGGCATAAGGGTTTCCATGAATGGAAGAGGATTTTGAAGGACTGGTCTGGTGATTGCAAGCTGAGTTTTGCAAATTACCGCCAGGCCTCCTCCTCTCTGCCCTATTCTGTTTTCCGTTATAATACGGTAGTTTTCTGGCACCAATTCTCCTAGAATGGTGTTACAGTCGGCTGTAAGCCAGCTCTCTGTAATGAATAGGCAGTCTAGATCGTGTTGTAGAATGAAATCACGGATTTCAAGTCGGTGTTTTACTGCCGATCTTGTGTTGACCATAGCACATAAAATGTGCTTAGGCTGGGGTAAGCGGCTAAAATTTTTGATCGTCGATCGTCGATCGATCCTCAAAAGTTGCTAAATTCTTAGGGTCTTTTTGGTGCAGGCTGGCAGTATTGCGGCGAAACGCCTCAGATTCCAAATGGTTTCTGCGGAGTACCGCAAATTAGCCATGGTCGCCATTCACCGGGGGAAACGTTGTTTTTTATGGTGGCGATGGAGAGAGGATTCAGTGAATCCTCCCGGCTTGGTCCAGAGGAAGGCAAAAAACCCCTAACCGTGCTATGTCAATTTGCTTTGGTTGGGGAAAAAATTCCTTCCTGATCCCTGAAAGGCAATCGGGCGAACCCCTGGATCAAGTGCTGTTAAGTTTGTGAAAAAGAAGGGGGGTGGGGGGGGGAGAACTGACACTGCTGCTGGGGTGTACCAAGATGGCCGCCGACCAGGAGCAGGATATGGGACCCAGGCTGGTGTGTAGCCAGCTGGGTGGATAGGTGAGCAGGGGGGGGGGCTGATTGTTGAGGCCAGGGTGGATGAGTCCTACAGGGGCTGGGGGTGAGCTCCTAGGGGGTTACTGAGGGTGTTTTTGGCTGAGAGTGCGGCGCGCCGCTAGGCCGCAGATGAAGCCGCGGCCTTTCCTAAGGTGCGGCGGCCGCGAATCAGCAGAGGCTGGCGCGGTTCAGGGGGAAAAACGGGGAATCGCAGGGAATAGAGGCGGGGAGACGCCGGGGGAGGGTTGCTTGGCTGGTGGGTGGTAATGTGGGGTAAGGAGGGATAAAGAGGCCTCAGCGCTCAGCCGATCCTGCGGCTTATCCTGATAAGGACGGCCGTTGA
The DNA here is from genome assembly GCA_029574335.1 of Rana kukunoris. Taxonomy (NCBI): domain Eukaryota; kingdom Metazoa; phylum Chordata; class Amphibia; order Anura; family Ranidae; genus Rana; species Rana kukunoris. The sequence continues at coordinate 511,518,136 of CM056050.1, forward strand.
TCGGTTCCAGGGGAGGTGAATAGGTGAGAGAAAGTAGGGCCTACCTGGGGAGGATGCCTGGAGAAGGGGGGCTCAGGAGGAGAAGAAAGATTTGCTAGGGTGTCCCGGCGCAGAAGCTTGGTCAGGAGATGGAGCACGGTATGCACGGATTGCAGGGCTGGGAGGGACACTGCCTGTCTAGCTGGCTGCCTCCTACGCCTGCCTGGAGCTATGGCACACACGCTCCTACTCCTAGGAGACGTGCGCCGCTGTGAGCTCCTGTTGCTAATCCTCTGCCTCACTGCTGCCTCACTGGTGAAAGAGTCACTTTGGCCTTTCCTATTTCTAAATTCAGCTGTAAACTCTGTGTGAACCTTTACTTTACACATGTAGAGCAAAGTGACAGGTTCACTTTAATGCATCCTTCCCGGCAGTACATATTCACCTTTTCTTCATTCCCCCGCTGCTCTATTCAGCAAGAGGAGAAGTTTAACTGTGTAAGCCATGGCTGCTGAGAATCATAGACTCATTTATGAACAACTAATAAACCAATACTTTGCCCCCCCCAAAAAAAACACAAAAGCTGATTAAGTTGGAAATAGGGCAAAGCCACAGCTTTATTGAACTTTGCAAAAGTAACAACTTTCCAAGTGTACCAAACAACAATGCCAATCACAGTTATATTGTGAACACCCATAAACATAAACTCACACTGTCTAAGAGGCCACCATCAGTTCCAGACAGGCATTAGACTGACCCAGAACTTACCTTGAGGAAATAGCCCATAAACCAACATCAACTGCTGGCAAGGTCAGAACTGCCAATAAAGCTGTGACAAAATACCATAACGGGCGGGAGGGTGGTCAACTCTTGTGACAGCTGAATCTCCTTAGAGCAGTTGGACATGCCCCAGCATAGCCTTTTCCTAGAGTTCAGGCTCCACCCAGTCACATAAGGTCTTTGTAACCAATAATAAGGGAGCTACTTAAGAAGGGATAGACTCTGGAGAACTAATTGAGACTGGCATTAAATGGTGTTATGAGGAAACTAGAGAGCAGGGGGGCTTGGAAGTGGACATATATTTAGAGATGAGGTTGGTGATGTAGCTTTGGGGCAATTGTGGATGGCTTTACATATTGTTCTGAGGGAACAGAAGACCATGGAGGGATTGGCAGAAAGGGTTGGTAAGGGTTGGCCTATGTAAAGTCACAGCAAAAGGTAGCAACGGAGTGACTTAGTTGCTCAGTGGCTCTGTGGTGTCATTTGTTAGGAAGGAGCACATTTTTGAGGTGTTATGCAGCAAAATTTGGAGATAGACTAGATGAGGACCCAGAAAAAAAAAAACTAAAAACAAAATTACACATGGCACCCTGGCATGAGCAAAGGAACTACAATTTGTGCTTTTGATCAAGATGGAAATATTAGGAAAGGGGACATAGAATAGGGGGAGAGGTAAGGAAATATTGTCTTTAACCACTTGCTTACTGGGCACTTACACCCCCCTCCTGCCCAGGTGATATTTCAGCTTCCGGCACTGCGTCGCTTTAACTGACAATTGCGCGGTCGTGCGACGTGGCTCCCAAACAAAATTGACGTCCTTTTTTCCCCACAAGTAGAGCTTTCATTTGGTGGTATTTGATCACCTCTGCGGTTTTTATTTTTTGCGCTATAAACAAAAAAGAGCAACAATTTTGAAAAAAATACAATATTTTTTACTTGTTGCTATATCCCAATAAAAAAAAAAAACTTTTTTTTTCTCAGTTTAGGGTGATGTGTATTCTTCTACATATTTTTGGTAAAAAAAAAAAAAAAAATCGCAATAAGCGTATGGTTTGCGCAAAATGTATAGTGCCTACAAAATAGGGGACAGAATTATCATTTTTTATTATTTATTTTTTACTAGAAATGGCGGCGATCTGCGATTTTTATTGTGACTGTGACGTTATGGCGGACACATCGGACACTTTTGACACATTTTTGGCGTCATTCACATTTATACTGCGATTGGTGCTATAAATATGCACTAATTACAGTATAAATGTGACTGGCATTGAAGGGGTTAACACTAGGGGGTGAGGAAGGGGTTAAATGTATTCCCTGCATAGTGTTCTAACTGTGGGGGGAGGGGGGGTGACTGGGGAGGTGACCGATCTGTGTCTCTATGTACAAGAGACACAGATCCGTCTCCTGCTCTCCAGAGACAGGACGCTGTCTCTTTGTAAAACGGCAATGAGAGATGATCTATGAGATCATCTCTCATTGGCCGCACAGATCGCATTGCAAACGGCCACTCTGATTGGCTGTTCGCGGCGATCTGTGATTGGCTGTGTCCAAGGGACACGGGCAACACAGTGTTTCCCCGCAGCGCGCTCTGGAGCGCGCGCCGGGAAACAGCTAGTGACAAGCCGTCAATTGACGGCTTGTTGACAATTTAGATCTGCGCTAGAGCCGTCATTCGGCTGTAGCGCGGATCTCAAGTAGTTAAAAGACTGTGTTGGAGAAAGTGGTGTGACATTCATATTGATATATAAGTTAGTAAATTATTGATGTGTTAGTAGACTGAAGAGGTGAGCTGAGGAGAAGAAAAATGGATTTAGGTGTTACATTGCGTGAATCACATGCTCCTCCATACCCAGAAGTACGAGGAGTTTTGTAAGTTCTTGGAACCTGATGCATTGTGCTTTATGGGCAAAGCATAATTTTTCTTTAATAGCAAACCTAAGTTTAATCAGGTACTCGCCTAAGTCAATATTTACCCTGACCCAATCCTCAACTTAAGCCTCGTACACACCACTAGTCTTTTTTCACTCAACAAAAACTTACAGCTCAGGTCAGAGCTGCTGTACTAACAATTTGATATTAGTACAGTGATCTCCCCTGCTTTGCTATTGTGTTCTGATAGGGGGGCGGCCCCCTGTCAGAACACTCCAGTCAGTGCTCTCAGCCATTGGCTGGGAGCGCTGATTGGGAGCTGGTTGGCAGACCTTTTTAGTCATGAGCCTTCGACAGAAGCCTTCTGCCATACACACGGCTGAATGTCTGCCGGTTTCTATTGAACTGGCCAATGCCAGTTGACATTTGGTCTGTGTGTACTAGGCTTTACTCGTACACACGCATGGTTTTCTCGGCCAGAAACAGCAAGAAAACTGCCTGGAATCTCGACAAGAAAAATAGAGAACCTGCTCTCTATTTTCTTGTCAGGATTCTCAATTTTCTCATTGTGATTTTTGTTGGACTGTTTTACGACGAGAAAACCGGTTGTATGTATGCTTAAAAAAATGCCCATGCTCAGAATCAAGTAGGAGACAGGAGCGCTCCTTCTGGTAAAACCAGCGTTTGTAATGGAGATAGCACATTCGTCACGCTGTAACCGACTGAAAAGCACAAAGGCTGAAAAGCGTGAAACGTCTCTCACCAAACGTTTAGTAACACAAGATTAGCAAAAGAAGCCCAAGGGGTGGTGCCATTGGAATCAAACTTCCCCTTTATAGTGTCGGTGTATGTGTTGTACGTCACCGCGTTTTAAAACGACAAGATTTTGGATTGACAGTGTGTATGCAAGGAAAGCTAGACAAGAATCCCGTCAAGCTTGACAAGAATCCCGTCGAGAAAAACGATGTTTTTTTCCAATGGGATTCTCACCCGTGTGTACAGGGCTACAGTCCCAATGACTGTGCTGCCAAACTTGGAAAGCCTCCCTTTGCATAGCCAAGATGTGTGGTATAGCCCTGTATGCACTGCAAATTATTAAATCATGGTATACTGATGATGTCATCATGCTATAGCCACAGTGACTCCATTGCACTGCTGATGTCTGGATTATATACAAGGTATAGGGTACAGTTGTGGATAAACATCCTGCATTTTCACAGTCATGTGTGGTATGCAAAGTAATAAAATGCTCTTTACATACATCACCCTTACCACAATACTAGATCATTTTCTGATGGGCAGATAACATTACAAGCTTGCTTTATGAGGTAATGCCCCAGTGTAAACTTGTGGTCATGCCATTTGTTATCACACTAAATTCCAAAATCAATGATGTCACAAAATTGTCCAGGTTCTGTTTATTGAGAACATGCAGGCTGGTGGGATGGTCCAGACAAGTGCCATGGGTGGTTCTCATTGCACACCTGCAATGCATGTAATTGCCCAGTAATGTACTACATAACCAAAAACATACATAGTTTATCTAAAGGCCTATTCATTGAAACAAAATTAGACAAAAATATCCTATATGAGGTAACAGAGACATAAAAAAGTTACCGGTACATAAAAATGTTTTTTTTTTACAAAATGTGTTTGTAACATAAGGCCTACTCCTCCAAGATCCTACAGGAAAACAGTTTTATTTTCAGTGTCATAAGAAACGTTCAAGTGACTGTACAAGAGACCCCACCATTTGACATTGAAAACATGCAGTCTTACATATGTCAACATTACAAACATGACATCATTTCCTCTATTCTGCCCTTCCCACAGGAAATTCTTTATGGACTAAACAATTAAAGTCATTTCAAAAAGGTACCTTAGAGTCCCTATTGGCATAAGCAAACTTTCTAAACTGCAAATGACACTGAATATTGTGATCTCACTGTGATTCAATAAGTTATACGTAAGGGACTAAACATTACCATAAATCAGAACGGTCAGGTTTAACATTAAAACATGTGCTCTCTGCTATGTCCCCTGATATTTCAAAATGACTGCTATTTTTACTGATATCTACACTTTTACATGGTCTCTTAACCCACTTTATTGTTTTATAAACTAACCATTTTGTGCCTAGCAGTCAATGTTGCCTACATGTCTAAATTAGCAGCCTCATGCCTCATACACGATCACTTTTCGGCATGTAAAAAAACAATGTTTTTCGGCATCTAGAAAAACCGTAGTCTTTTCCAACTTCATTACAATCATTAAAACGACGTTGCCCACACACGATCGTTTAAAAAAAAATGCTCTAGCAAAGCGCGGTGACGTACAACGCGTACGACGGCACTATAAAGGGGAAGTTCCATGCGGATGACGCAACCCTTGGGGCTGCTTTAGCTGATTTTGTTTGTAAAAGACGATTCATGCTTTTATGTCTGTGATATATAGCGTGATGAATGTGCTTACTCCATTACGAACGCTAGTTTTACCATAACGAGCGCTCCCATCTCATAACTTGCTTCTGAGCATGAGCAGGTTTTTAATGTCGTTTTAGCCCACACACGATCATTTTTTACACCCCGAAAAACTACATTGTTTAAAACGTAGTTAAAAAATGCAGCATGTTCGAGGAAAAAAAATTGTCGTTTTTCAGAACCCAAAAAATTATGTGAAGCCCACACACGACATTTTTTAAAAACGTTGTTTTTTTTTTCATGCCGAAAAATGATCGTGTGTACGCGGCATCAGGCTCAGCCATTAATTCTATGTCTAATTTGTATAACTAAATATCTTATAAAGGCTTTTACTTGGTAAGGTTTTTTTTTTTTTACATTTAAATTGATTATGTGCTTTCATCTAATTACAGCATTAAAACATATGTCAGTGCAAGGCTTTTACTTGGTAAGCAGTTTTTTTTATATTATTCATTTAAATTGGAGAAGCCAAAGACCCAAGCCTGAGGGTCAGGAGGGCTCCATGTGGGAGCCTAAGCAGTAGTGCTGCCTAGATGAGGATTTCGAAAGGGGGTAAAGTTAAAAAACAATCAATACTCGCTTCCACCAAAATTAAAAAAAAAATGTAACTCAGACAGGAGGAGGGAGTGAACAAGTGGGTCTTCTCTTTTTGGATGAAATTCTGCTTTAAATGTCCCAATTTTCTTTTTCAGTATTCCTTTATATTAATTTAAGCCAGCATTTCACAGCAAATGAAATATGCATGAGAAGCATACTACTTTATTCTGTGGTATAAATGACATACATGTAGTTATATGTGGTGCACTTTAAAAAAAAAGTGTGTGTGCAGTGGTTTCCGAGCGCTAAAGGGTAATTGCAGGGTTTTATAAAACCAATAAAACTGGAAGTCAAAACACTAGTTTAAAACACACAATAAAGCGTGTCGGAACCCTTCGGGGTGAGACCGCGCTATATTAAGATACCTCTCAACTCTCAACTCAACAATTATAATGAATTAATTTAAATATTATTATTAAATTATACAGGAAGTAAAGTCTTCGGGGCAGATTCACAGAGAAATGGATTATCGTAGCGTAGCAGAAATACGCTACGCCGCCGTTTTTTACCTTGCTCTACGTGGAATTCAGGTAGATTTTCTACGGTAAACGACGGCGGCGTAGTGTATTTCTCCCGTCGCAATCCATATAGACGAGTAGGGGGCGTGAAACATTTAAATTAGGCGCGTTCCCGCGGCGATCGATCTGCGCATGCTCCGTTCGCAAATTTCCCGCCGTGCATTGCGCGAAATCACGTCGTGACGTCATTCGTTGTTTATGTAGCGTACTTTACGGGCGATCCACGTCCCGACGAGTTACGTAAATAAAAAAAAAAATTAAATAAATTCGAAGCGGGAACGACGGCCATACTTAACATGGGCTACGTAAAGTTAGAGCAGCAAAAAGCTGCTCTAACTTTACGTATAAAAAAATAGACGAAAACGACTGCGCCGCTCGCTCGTTTGTTCGTGAATCCCCGTAAAAACACATTAGCATATCCCAACGCATTAAAACGACGCGAACTCCTCCCAGCCGCCGCAAATAGATGGCAGCGTAGATCCGAAGGCTTACGAAGACGTAAGCCTCTCGGATCGAAGCCCGAAGCCGGCGTATCATGGTTTGAGAATTCAAACTAGTGATACGCCGCGGGAAATTTGAAATTACTCCTGTCTAACACCAGTTAGACAGGCGTAATTGTTTTGTGAATCTGCCCCTTCCTCTTTAATTGTATCTACAGATAAGCCTATAATAAGGCTTACATGTAGGTACTTTAAATATCTCCTAAACTTGCACCATTTTGGAGATATTTACTACATACGCTGACGTCATCAGCGCATGGGCATTGAAGGAACGGCTCACTCGTGATGTTTTTTCAGGACCCGTGCTGTGACCAGCGGCACCCACATTCACATGCAGGAATGGTGTCATCTTGGCTCTGGCCAATCACAGTGCCTGAAGCCTGGGAACCTGGAAGAAATTTCCGGAAAGATGTCGGCCGTGGGGACATCGTTCTAAGGTAAGTGTTTCATAATGAGCTGGTATACAATGCATACTAGCTCATTATGCCTTTGTCTTGCAGGTTGTTTGTTTTTTTAAGGTCTACTATGTTGGCAGATATACGCGTAGCTAAATCTTTCACTTGAAACACACATGCTCATGGGTACCACTATCTTGTATCCATGCAAGTGAGGGTGCTACACAAGTGTCCTTGAAGCTCCCCTCTTTTCCTGTTCTGGTAACTCAAACTTCTAATTTTCTCCTAACAATGGAGGCCCAAAGGTATAGAAGGATTGAATCACATCAGTGAGAATACAGACTGCACTAATTTTACTAATAGTAAAAGAAAACCAACATGCCAAACTGTTCATCCAGATGACAAAACTTACTAAAGTCCAACAAGAAACCATTGGCGTTTCAATAGAATGTTGTATGATAAAGCCTTGTGATTGATGGCGCAACTCTTTAGGGCAGAGTCAGGGTGACATCAAGGCCTCATCAGGAAGTAGCATGGGAGACTGGTGAGCTCTCAGCTGATGGGGATTTACTTTATGCAAGAGACTTGTTTTTACTTGTAAGTTTGGTTTTAGGGAATAAAACAGTGGACCTTTACATTATTACACTATGGTGGCCCTTTATTTGTAGTTCTGAGTATTGTGGTGTCTGACTTGTTCCATACAAAGATTTAAAGTGACCCACCCTTATTTTGCAGCAATGGAGGGGAAATAAGTTAAGCCCTATACACACGATCGGTCCATCCGATGAGAACGGTGCGACGGACCGTTTTCATCGGTTCACCGATGAAGCTCACTGATCGACTGATGTGCCTACACACCATCGATTCATGAACCGATCGTGTCAGAATGCGGTGACGTAAAACACAACGACGTGATAAAAAAAAAGAAGTTGAATGCGTCGACTTGATTCTGAGCATGCGTGGATTTTTAACCGATGCTCGTGCGTACTAACGATCGGTTTTGAATTTTAAAGCAAGCCATTTGTTTTTTGACCAAAGGATAACAGACCGATGGGGCCTACACACGATCGGTTTGGAACGATGAAAACGAACCTCAGTCCGTTTTCATCGGTTTGAACCAATCGTGTGTACGAGCCTTTATAGGTATCCAGAGCCATTGATTATATTCCCCATAAGGTGGGGAAAAGCGCTGAGTGACCTATATTGATTCATGGGTATGATTTTTGAGGAGAGGGCACATCTTGAACACGGTGGTGGCACATAAGCAAAATTGATCTGATTTACGGCACTTGGACTTTTGATTAAAGAAAAACTGTGCTTTGCATCGCTGGTTTTGTGGTCACATCATTGTCAACTTAGTGTGTTGTACATCACTGGGACTTTGGTCACAATATCTTTCGATAGCATGAAGAAATAATTGGGTTCACAGCACTGCCTTTTGCGCCTATTGCTTCCTAATAAGTGTATAATTTGATCATAGTTTTTCACAACACTGAAAATTTTTGTATTGTGTTATTTTGTTAAATACACACCAGCACTTCACTATTTTTGATTTATACTTTTTATAAAGGGAACTACAGAGATAATGTTTACAATCAAAACCTAATAGGCATGGACGTCCACTGAACTTTTTTCAGAGGGGGGGGGGGCATCATTTTAAGGTCATCAATGCTCGGTCCCTTTTCCCATTATCACATAAAACACAGGTTTGAGAAATCTGATGCAACTATCAAGCAACTAGCAACTTTGAATAACAATATCATAAAAAATGGAGGCCCTCCCAAGGAAATAACAACCCCCAGGATCAGTGCCAGTTTCTGCAATAACAATTTCCAGCATTGGTGTTAGTAGCAACAACAATAACCCCCCACATCGCTGCAGATTTCTAGAATAAAAACGTCAGCATCTGTACCAATGTCCATAATAATGACCCTCAGCACTGGTGTCAGTTTCCGCACTAAAAACTCCCAGCATTTGGTGTCATTTTCTGCAATAATTTCCCCCAGCAAAGATGGGAGGATATCAGGTTAGACACTTGCTAATGGCTCAGTCCCTAGGAAAAGTAATGGATAATGGCCAACAGGCCCTCGTACCAGACCTGGGGGAAACCGCAACAGTGATCCCTCTGGCTGGACGTTCGTAGCATGCCTGTACCCTGGCAGCTGCTTGGTCTTTCTCCCTCTCTGGTCATGCGGGTACAGCGGGGCTCCCTCTCTGGTAGTGTGGGTACAGCTGGGCTCTCTCTCTGGTGGTGCGGGTACAGCGTGACTCCCTCTCTGGTTGGTGCGGGTACAGCATGGCTCTCTGGTTGGTGCGGGTACAGCGTGGCTCTCTGGTTAGTGCGGATACAGTGTGGCTCTCTGGTTGGTGCGGATACAGCGTGGCTCTCTGGTTGGTGCGGGTACAGTGTGGCTCTCTGGTTAGTGTGGGTACAGCGTGGCTCTCTGGTTAGTGCGGGGACAGTGTGGCTCTCTGGTTGGTGCGGGTACAGCGTGGCTCTCTGGTTGTGCGGGCACACCATGGCTCTCTCTTTGGCTTCCCCCAGCATGAACACAGTATTCTCTTTTTTCCTTTTGTAACCCCCCCAGCAGAATGCTTGCATGCTGGGGGCTTTAGCATGGTGTCTGTGGATGCGATCACCCCCCTGCCCCTCTCTGTCAGCTGGAGCTAGAAGAGAGAGAGAGCGCCTCTAATTGGATTTGTCGTGCCACCGCCTTGCTTACTGCCTGCTGTTTTTCTCCTCAAGGATCATGGCACTGGTTTCTAGGGGGGGCAAGTGCCCTCCCTTGCCCTATGGAGCGGGCGCCCATGCTGACAGGGGTTCTTATAATCCTTTTCTCTATACATCCTAATTCTATTGAAAATTAAGAAAATATTTTTTGGGGCTTTAAAAAACTTTAATGATTGTTATTTCTCAAGATAAAAAAGCTAAAACTCAATTTTAGGATGTGAAATTTGAAAGGTTACTGAATGTCTCATTCCATATAGATCATACTACACAAACCTTTGTTGAACAAAGTCTGCACCATACAGAAAAAGCATTAGAAAAAGAGGAGACACAATCATTCATTGCCTGTCTGTGTTCCCTGTACTAAAGGATGTAAGTGTTGTTTCCCTGCTGTGGTATCTGGGAAGAGGTTGTAGGGTCAGAGGAAGGACAAAGAGCAAATAACACCTGTCAGAGGTAACAACTGGCCTAGGAACCATAGCGCTCCTAAAATGCCAGTTGTCCCTAATTTACACAGTTTTTAAAAAAAATATTTGCCAGCTGTGCCATTCTACTCACTTTGTTCAGATACATTTTTTCGTTTTGTTTAAGGCTTCATGCACACTGGTTTATGGTTACATAGTTACATAGGTAGTCAGGTTCAAAAAAACTAAAAAAAATATATACAATCCCATATACACAATCCTTCACCCACAGTTGGTCCAGAGGAAAGCAAAAAACCGCAGCAAAGCATGATCCAATTTGCTACAGCAGGGGAAATAATTCCTTCCTGATCCCCCGAGAAGCAATCAGAATTTCCCTGGATCAACGTTACCTATAAATGTTAGTACCCAGTTATATTATGTACATTTAGGAAAGAATCCAGGCCTTTTTTAAAGCGGTTGTATTTTTTTTTGTACACCTGTAAGGCAAAAGGCGTAATGATCTAGTATGCACCGCATACTAGCTCATTATGAAATACTTACCTTTGAATGAGGTGTCTGTATCTCAGCCGGTCCACCCAGAGAAAGATGACGTTTTGCCTCAGCATGCCTTCCAGGTATCGCAGCTCCAGCCCTGTGAGTGGCTGAAGCCGCAATGTCGTCACTCCCGCGCATGTGCGTGGGAGACCTCTTTCCGGCAAGATCCAGCACCTGCCAGGCTTACAGCATAGAATCCCACGATGCACATGCACCGCTGAAGTCAGCGGCTCATTGCAAGGGGAATATTTTAAAAACCGTACAGGTTTAGAAGATATTCTTTTTACCCACAGGTAAGAGAGTATAGACTTACCTACAGGTATAGACTTGCCTGTAGGTAGAAGTAAAGAAAATTACTATGCAACCACTTTAAAGCAATCTACTGAGTTTACCACCTCTGGAGGGAGTCTATTTTTTACATTGTCACATTTCTTACTGTAAAGAAACCTTTCTGTATTTGGAGATTAAATCTTTTTTCCTCTAGATATCAAGAGTGCCCCCTTGTCCTCTGTGATGATCTTAAAGTGAATAACTCAACACCAAATTCACTATATGGACCACTCATGTATTTGTATATGTGAATCATATCCCCCTTTAATCTCCTCCTCTCAAGTGGGAATAGATTCAGTTCCTCTTATGAGTTTGGTTGCCCCCTTTATGAGTTTGGTTGCCCTTCTCTGCACTTTCTCCAGTTCCCCGATATCCTTTTTGAGAACTGGTGGCCAAAACTGAACTGCATATTCCAGATGAGGCCTTATTAATGATTTCTACAGAAGCAGAATGATATCTCTATCTCTGGAGTTCATACCTCTCTTAATACAAGAAAGGAATTTGCTTGCTTTGGAAACCGCATTTTTGGCATTGCAAGCTATTATTGAGTTTATGATCTACCAAAACCTCCAGATCCTTCTTCAGTTGTAACGCGACCCCCAAAATGTATGATGCATGCCTATTCTTAGTCCCCCAGGTGCATAACCGTACATTTATCAACATTAAACCTTATTTGCCACTTAGTTGCCCAATTAGACAATGCATTGAGGTCGGATTGTAAATTGGCAACATCCTGAAAGGACGTTATTCCACTGCATAGCTTGGTGTCATCTGTAAAGACAGAAATGTTACTTTTAATCTCAGACCCAATATCATTTTTAAAGATATTAAACAGTAAGGGTCCCAGCACTGAACCTTGGGGTACACCACTGATAACCTTAGACCATTCAGAGTATGAATCGTAAACCACTACTCTCTGAATTCTGTTATTTAGTCAGTTTTCTATCCATTTACAAACTGATATTTCCAATCCTGTAGACTTTACCTTACAAATTAGCCGTGTGTGAGGAACTGTGTCAAACATGTTTGCAAAATCCAAGTACACCACGTCCACAGCCACCCTTCTTTCCAAGGACTGCCTGGAAACGACTGGAAACGACTCAGTGGGCCGTTACTTAAGTGCACATGCACTGATAACGTCAGCAGCAGGGTATATAGTAAATATCTCCTAAACGGTGCAAGTTTAGGAGATATTTACAGTACCTACAGGTAATCCTTATTATAGGCTTACCTGTAGGTACAAGTGGTGTAACCACATTAACCACTTGACCACTGGGCACTTAAACACCCTTCCTAACCAGACCAATTTTCAGCTTTCGGTGCTCTCACAATATGAATGACAATTACTCAGTCATACAACATTCTACCCATTTGAAATTTTTGTCCTTTTTTTCACACAAATAGAGCTTTCTTTTGGTGGTATTTGATCACCTCTGGGTTTTTTATTTTTTGCGCTATAAAAGAAAAACGACTGAAAATTCTGTAAAAAAAAAATAAAAAAATCTTGTTTCTGTCATATTAGCGGGTTATTTCTCACACACAGCATATGCATACCACAAATTACACCCCAAAACACATTCTGCTATTCCTCCCGAGTATGGCGATACCCCATTTGTGGGACTTTTACACAGCGTGGCCACATACAGAGGCCCAACATGCAGGGAACGCCATCAGGCGTTCTGGAACACCCAGACCAATTCTGACATTTCTCTCCTACATGGAAAAATCATCATTTATTTGCTAGAAAATTACATAGAACCCCAAAACATTATATATGCTTTTTTAGCAAAGACCCTAGAGAATACAATGGCGGCCGTTACAACTTTTTATCTCGCACGGTATTTTCGCAGAAATGTATTGAACGCGTGTTTTTTAAAAAACAGTTTTGTGCGTAAAACAAAACAGTAAAGTTAGCCCAATTTTTTTTCATAATGTGAAAGATGAAGTTACGCCGAGTAAATAGATACCCAACATGTCACCCTTCAAAATTGCGCACGCTCATGGAATGGCGCCAAACTTTGCTACCTAAAAATCCCCATAGGCGGTATTGCAGAGTATTGGGGTATTGCAAAGTATCATGCAGGGTATTGGGGTATTGCCGAGTACTGGGGTATTGCCGAGTATTGGGGTATTGCCGAGTATTGGGGTATTGCCGAGTATTGGGGTATCGCCGAGTATTGGGGTATTGCCGAGTACTGGGGTATTGCCGAGTACTGGGGTATCGTTGAGTACTGGAGTACTGGGGTATTGCCGAGTACTGGGGTATCGTTGAGTACTGGAGTATTGGGGTATTGCCGAGTATTGGGGTATTGCCGAGTATTGGGGTATTGCCGAGTATTGGGGTATTGCCGAGTATTGGGGTATTGTTGAGTACTGGGGTATTGTTGAGTACTGGGGTATTGTTGAGTACTGGGGTATCGTTGAGTACTGGAGTATTGGGGTATTGCCGAGTATTGGGGTATTGCCGAGTATTGGGGTATTGCCGAGTATTGGGGTATTGCCGAGTACTGGGGTATTGCCGAGTACTGGGGTATTGCCGAGTACTGGGGTATTGCCGAGTATTGGGGTATCGTTGAGTACTGGAGTACTGGGGTATTGTTGAGTACTGGGGTATTGTTGAGTACTGGGGTATTGTTGAGTACTGGGGTATTGTTGAGTACTGGGGTATTGCCGAGTACTGGGGTATTGCCGAGTACTGGGGTATTGCCGAGTACTGGGGTATTGTTGAGTATTGGGGTATTGCCGAGTACTGGGGTATTGCCGAGTACTGGGGTATTGCCGAGTACTGGGGTATTGCCGAGTATTGGGGTATTGCCGAGTATTGGGGTATCGTTGAGTACTGGAGTACTGGGGTATTGTTGAGTACTGGGGTATTGTTGAGTACTGGGGTATTGTTGAGTACTGGGGTATTGTTGGGTACTGGGGGATTGCTGAGTATTGTTGGGTACTGGGGATTGCAGGGTACTGGGGATTGCAGGGTACTGGGGGGATGGCAGAGCTGGGATGTTTTGAGGGATGGCTGGATCTGTGACTGCATTTGTCACAGATCCAGCCACAGCTCAGCTGCTGACACCCCGCCCCCCCCCCCTCTCCTCGCACACTGTACAGAGCGGAGAGGGAGGAGAGGGAGGAACCGGCGTCATCAAATGACGCCGGTTTGTTTACAAGTGATCGCGCCGTCATTTGACGGCGCGATCACGTGGTAAACGGCCGCGATCAGCGGCAATTTACCGTGATCCGTGATGCGCCGGGTCTTCTAGACCCGGCGAGCACGGACACTTTCGTGAGCGCGTCCCAGGGGACGCGCAATCGCGAAAGTGAAGGACGACGTCCCAGGGACGTCGTCCCGAGGTAACCCCGCCGCGCCGTAGCAGTAAAATGCCTATGGCGCGGTGGGCAAGTGGTTAAAATAGATCTCAACCCAATCCCCTAAATATTATACATTCTTTATTGTGTTAATGTCATTTAATATTTTAAAATCTGTAGCATTCATTAAAATAATAATTTGTTATTCTGTCAAGAAAGCCCTTGTTCGGGCACTTCCTTTTATGATGTGACAACTGCAAGTTGTGCTCCTTGGTTGCTTTCTCATATGCTCCTGGTTAAGCCTACAAACAGCTGTGCTGATACACATTGTGAAGGCATGGTCCATCTTTGTCACCCTTAGGAAAGGTGATCCAGTGCAATGATGTGCAGCCGCGGCCTGAGGCCTCGTACACACTAGGCAATAGATTTGTTCAAAACGGTCTGTCCGACTTTACACACGAGCAAACCAAAATCCCCGCCAGCAGACGGCGCGCTGACGTGTCGGTGACGTGGCGGTGACGTTGACGCCGCCACGTCACTGCACCAGGAAGTAAAACACTTCCGCGCATGCGCCGAATCCATTCGGCGCCGGTGCGAGACGACATCACAGCACAGTGATTGGACACAACAGGCGGGATTTATTCTTTCTCCAAACACAAGCAGGGGGCGGGATTGTGCTCCTCCAGGCATTCCCGGGCCAGGACAAGTACGGTCAGTGAGTAAAGCGGGGATGTGGCGTCCTTTTTTGGGGGCATCAGATTGGCACGGCGGGTGGCTGTGTCAGTTTTATTCCGGGACACTGTATTGTCCTTGAATGAATGTGCCTGGGACAGACCTGCAAAATGCGGGACTGTCCTGGGCAATCTGGAACACATGGTCACCCTAATAGCAACTGGCTGAAAAGTGCAGGAGGAGATCAGCAGCTCTAAGGTTCAAGAAGGATGGAAAAAAGTGTCAACAATATTGTATGAAACAAATGTAAACTGCTTATGAGACGCATCTTCAATGCCATCAAATTGGGGGTTACATTGAAAAATGTAAATCCCTATCTTCTAAGTTGGTTTTCAATGTTTTGTAGTGCTATCAGTGATTATTGCTTTCATAATAGACTTAAAATAAATATTTTATGATTACTTTTTTATATAAATATAATAGTGTAAATTATCACTATTGCCCTGTCACCATAATTTATGCTACAATACACAAAATGTTCTGTAGTTTTTATTAGCAGCCCTCATTCACTCTGATGATTGTAGCTCCTTCTAGAATTAGGTACATGTCACTGCACTTAGTAACTCAACATAGAGGATGCTCTAGAAAGTTTGAAAAATTATGGGACCCATGGTTGGGAACACCGGGGCTTGCCCTGGACGAACTAATCATGGACAGACTCTTTAGGCCGCGTACACACTATCGAACATGTCCGCTGAAACTGGTTCGCAGACCAGTTTCAGCGGACATGTTCGATCGCGTGTACGGCCTATCGGACCGTTTTCTAGCAGACAAAAGTTTCAAAACATGCTTTGAAACCTGTCCGCTGGAAACCTGTCCGTCGGACAGGTTCAATGGTTAGTACACAAAATCATGGGACCAAAAACCCGCGCATGCTCAGAATCAAGTCGACGCATGCTTGGAGGCATTGAACTTTGTTTCTTCATCACGTCATTGTGTTCTACGTCACTGCGTTCTGGTCCGAGGGGATTTTGATCCGATGGTGTGTACGCACATCAGACCAACAGACCACTTCAGCCTTGTCCGATGAAAACGGTCCGTCGGACATGTTTTATCGGACATGTCTGATCGTGTGTACGTGGCCTTAGACTAAATGTGGGCTAAATATGCTGTGTACGTAGTACTGACACTGGATTATGGTGGGAAAATTGACCTGGCAAGGAACTGAACCAGGGGGTAGGTGTGGTGGCCGACCACGGCTGTATGATCATTCATGATGGTGACTAGTGTATAAATGCATTGCTTGTTTTGTGTATGGTTTTGTACTTGTTTGCTATATTTGCTACAATTATGGTACTTTGGACTGTGTGTACTTAAAGGGTTTGTAAAGGATTTTTTTTTTTTATCTTAATAGCTTCCTTTACCTTAATGCAGTGCTGTTTTTATGTCCTCATTGTTCGTTTTTTGCTCTCAAGTTGCTGTAATCCTTCTCTGATCTCCACACTTCCTGGTTGTCTGTTTCCTGATTACCACAGTACTGAGAGCTTTCTTTCTGTGGTCACTAATCAAGGAGGTGTGATCACTGTGTGTCTAAAACCCCTCGGCACCAATCACTTTCGTTTTCCAAACCATCACTGCCCTGTATTTGCTCTGTGTCTCTGTACATCACAGAAGCATGAAACAGCATGCATAAACAAAACTGAAACTGCAGATAAATTATATGATTGATTTTTTATCAATTTTTTATCGTTTTTAAAAGGAATCAGTTAACTATTATGTCTCTATACCCTGTAAATAGTAATTTCAGCAAAAAAAAAAAAAATCCTTTACAACTCCTTTAATTCCAAATAAAAACTTCTGTTCTTGGACATAAAAAAAAAAAAAAGAATTAGGTACATGTGCTAAGTTAAAGAAGAGGTCTAGCCATTATGCCCTATGCCAGATCCTCATTTCATCTCCCATTTCAAAGAGAAATTCAAGTGGCAAAATATTAAACTCAAGTTAAGGTGTAATTGTAGCTAGACATATGCTTTATACATATATCCTACTACAAACATATCATATGGCATAAACATTCTTCCACTGGGGTACCCAATGTCATGTAGCCCTCCAAATTGATAGGACCCAGACCTAATACACCTATCAAAACCAGAATGCCCTGCCCTGTCTGGAACAACACTCCCCTCTACTGGCCCAAGAGAGAACTTCATGATGAAGGAAGTAATCCAGATGTGGAGTACTGCTTTCTCAGCAATGAATTTCGGACCGTGAAGTTCAAATGGGTTCATGATCTACATGATCACACCACTAAAATTATCTTGGGAATGACTGTCTGGTGAAACTTGAGAAATTCAGGATCGGGAGAGCCAAACAAGCTTGCTTACATGCAAATTAAAATAGCACGCCGCTTTGAAAACCCTGTGATTAGCCTATCATTGATTGCATGATTGTGTTAAAAGGCACCTTTACTCAAACCTTAGGTTGCACAATGAAAATATACACTCACATAAAGCATGAAGTAGAAACGTAATGTTAGTAAAACATGTCAAAAGTTGCCCATGTATCAGAATAAAGATTTCAGTTTTGTTTTTTTATTCATTTTTTTTTTGTAACTACAGCATACAATCTTTTATTCTATAATTAGATCATACAATAAAGGAATAAAAAAGTTAATATGAAGACTTATGCCCTGTACACACGATCATCCAAGAATCCATGAGAATGGTCTGATGGATTTTTCCATCAGTTAACCGATGAAGTTGACTAATGGTCAATCGTGCCTACACATCATCGGTTAAAAAAAACGATCGTGTCAGAACGCACTGACGTAAAACACTGAAAAAAATGAAGTTCAATGCTTCCGAGCATGCGTCGACTTGATTCTGAGCATGCGTGGACTTTTAACCGATGGACGTGCCTACAGACCGTTTTCATCGGTTTGACCAATCGTGTGTATGCGGCATTAGGCATTCTTGGTTGGCGTACTATTCTGTACATATTTTAAACGTTTTTCTTAGAATCTTTGTTTCCCTTTCCTATATGAATATATCTTTGAAGTATATTACATGAACATAACCATTCAAACTTATAGTAACAGGAAAGAATTGGCTGAAAGTTTTCAACCTGTCTAACCAACTTCTCTTTGAACTTTCTTATGCTTAGGATATTTATTGCATAGGGGTGTATTATGAAGTGACCCATGATGGAAAAAATTATTTATTTTTGTATTGAATGACAACTTCTTGCATTCATAAAAATGTATAGGTATAGGTCGGGTATAATTCATTATACAGACAGAAATAAGAAATGTTTAGATCATAGTTTAAACTATCAATAATGTAAGAAATGGGCAGTGGAGCTGTATATCAAACAGAAATAATAAAACAATTAAATACATTTTGAAATTAGATACTTTACTTAAAATATATATTTTTTTAATTTATATAACGCGCACAATGATAAAAACAGTAAATTATTCAAATGTTATTAAAAACAATACAATTTGGCATTCAGAACACTTGTACTTACCTGCGATTTGTGTAACTGGTACTTGCAGATGCTGCGTTTTGATCAGGATAGTTGTGCTGCAGAGTGGATGCTGGGAATTGGTACAAGAAGCCGGTGCTACAGGTAAATCCCAACAGGCTGGAGGACCAGAGCAAAACCAGAGGGAACTTCATTGTCATCAATGAGGGGACCATGCCAAGGTGAAGAGCCAATCCAGCAGCAAAGTAAAAGAATTTAAGGTACAAGAGCCCCAAAGTTTTGCAGAGCTGGACTGAGCACACAGGAACTGGCAGCTCAATACATTCTCTGAACTGAAGTCCTTTAAATTTGCTCCAGTCATTGAAAAAGTGGGCTGTAACACTATCACAGTGTATATTGCTAGCACCATCTAGTGGAGTGCCTGGATAAGACAGAACTCAGGATTAAAACCAGAGATCACTGTAATTAATGCTTAAAATAGCACTGCTAGGTTTAGGCTTGCCATGAAAACATGTGGAGTAAAACAAATGAAGTCAACATGACACTGCTAAAAAGGATCAGAAATACATAGTTAAAGTGACACTAAACTCTGGTTTAAAAAAAAAAAAAGATTCTATTCAACTAAGTATTCTTAAAATATACATTTATAAGATTGAGCAGCGCTAAATCAAAGATACACCGATGTGTGTGTATATATATATATATATATATATATATATATATATATTAAAAAATATCATAAATGTATATAAGGATATGGCACTTCCTCAAATAATCAAAGTGCAATATGTGCAATATCACAATAAAGGGATATCATTCCTAAAATGCATACACAGTAATCAATGAATGTGCAAAAATACTATAGAAAAAATAATTCAATATTAAAATAAATCCAGTGCATAAAGGTGCTTTTTCCAAACAAGAGAAATAATGTTCCCAAAAGTGCATAAAGAGAATCAATAAATGTGCAAATATAAAATATAAATCAATATTGCAATCAATATTAGTAATAAATCCGGTGCATATATACAGTATAGTCTTTTCAAATGTGTCAAAAAATGTGCACAGAAATGCATAAAGTGTTCAAGTGCAAAGAAAAAAAATTAGAGTGATGTGATCACACTTGTTCCCATCTTTCACAATGTGTGCCCCAGCCTCTCACCTCAAATGTGTAATCCTCAGTGGCACTCCCCACTCCTCTCCTCTCTAAGGGCATATTAAAGGCGCTATAGCCTTAAAAACAGAGCCCGTAATCCGCCCTTAAAGTACTGCTCTATTGTCTCCAGTGTAAAAGCCGAAAGTCCTGCTAGCCGGACCTTTAGAGAGGTGAAGGAGCGGTGTGTATACTGCTCCTCCACTGCTGCTGCCCATTGAAATCAATGGGACAGCACAGCTATACTGCCCACAATGCGCTGCTTCAGTAGCGCATTGTGGGCGGTTTTAACCCTTTCTCGGCCGCTAGCAGGGGTTAAATGTGCAATTAACGTGCACTGCTCAATCCAAACAAACTGAAGGGGGGAGGGTTCAGGAGCTTACAGTGGATTATGCAAGGAGGCAGAAAAACACAGCAAAAAATAGATGATTACGGGGCCATTAAAATGAAACTTCACAATAAAGCTCACTGGTTCACTCCCTCCTAGCCAGCTACTGTTTATTTGAAGGTGAGGGCGTGTCAGTACTGATTTTTATCCAACACTGGCATCTTCTCTCTGGGTTTCTGTAGGTGCTGGTCTCTGTCCACCTTGATTGGTGGATGTACAATGACTTTACTCTAGCGTATATGTGGCAGGTGCATGCAAATAGCAGTGGCCGCTCAGCCTGTACACAGTAACAATAGGCTGGCAGCAGCCGTCACTGTTCGAAGTTTATTGCGTCCAGGCTTAGGCACCTATTTCTAACCACAGGTAACCACTTGGTGTGCATTCCAACCACAATGATCCACTGATTCTTGCTTCTGAAATCCGGTGTATGTGGGTAAACACCTATGTGAAGCAGATTTATATATTTCTCTTCTAAGCCTCCTGTCAGCAGATGGGTCTTCAATGAAGGTGAGCAGTCCCATTTTTCATCCTTTCGTCGTGGCTATCCTTTGTTGGGGGTATTGTTTGGGGATGGACAATATGCTTAATTACTTTATTGGACTGGTTAGGTTTATGGTTATGAAATATTAAACTTTTGGTAGTTATATTTTTTAAAACAACATTTTTTAACCCCAATAAAGAGCCGCAGCCTAACATTTTCCAATATTTGTGTCTCGTTGTTTACTTTTATTTAGCTAATTTTGTTTCCAGGTTGGTGTCCGGGTACTTTATGTGCTTGGTAGTCCCATAAAACATATTGCATTTTAATAACTGTATGAAGTTAACTGTATGAAGTTAAAAGAGAAGTATGGCAAAAGCTTATTTCTGGGTCACAGGAGTGCACTTACTTGGTGCTCGCTGGGGGGATCCCGACAATAAACAGCAGATGGCTCAGCCTCTCAGCATGCCACTGATAGCCTGAGACAGCAGGCTCCCAAGCCTGAAGCTCTAGTGAGCGCTGGAGGGGCAGAACGGACAGTAAAGATCAAGAACTAAGCGATCAGCAGTCATATCTTCACTTAGTTCTTGGGCTTAAAGCCAGTGGGGGACTGATGCTGCCTGCAGCATGAAGGCAAGTATGTGTGTTTGTTTTTTTTTTTTTCGAATCCCACACTTCTCTTTTAAAACATGCAATGACAGTGTTCAGTACAGTAAAATTCATCATCCCCATCTTCTCTGCTGCATTTTCTGTTTTAATATTTTTAATAAATTCCAGTTTTAATTTTGAACAATACACAATATCCACAATTTAAATTGCATATAGAATAAGTTACTCTGTGTAACTGCACAAATACAAAGCGAAAGACATTACAACATTCCTCGCAATGGCAAAGGACTATTCCCTTTAAGATAACTGTTCTCAACACATATAGAATGAGAACACATATAGAATGAGATATAGAACCACAAACTATATAATCGATTCTTAATGAACCACAGTCTAATTTTGTAGTTTGTAAATAGGCAAACAAGCATAAATGTCCCGGGATGTCTTTCTATTGTACGATAGCAATGTGATTTGATGGGGTTCGGACTATGCCATACACCTCAGATGGTGCAAATCCTCTCAACTAGTGGCATAGGAATGCTCCAAACCCCGACAATAATGGAATCACGCAGTCCGAATCCCTCAATAACAAAAGCAAGAAGAAGAAAGTAAAAGTAGAAAAAAGGAGGGGGAAAGGGGAAGAGGAAAAGACTCCACGCTCTGGTCCATATCCACCAGGAGAGACCCTAGTTGGGTATAGTACGGGGATCATTAGTCAAATAACTATCAACAATCAACACCTTCAATTTATTCTGTATTTGAGTTGCTGTTACCTGTTCATTTAACAAAACCCAGGAAAGTTTGTGTTTAATCTGGTGATATGGTATTGCCATTGGAAGCTGACTTCCAATTTCTAGCTATAGTAATTTTGGCAGAGACAAATATGAAAGTAAGAAATCATCTTTGATTTTTCGAGGCCTCCTCCACCTTACATCCCAGCAATGCATGTTTTGTGGGGACTTTGTCAGATTAATAAGTAAGAGGAAAAATAAAATTATAAACTCTCCAAAACCTCTTTACTTTAGGTCATTGCCACCATATATGATAGGCCATCCGTTCCTGACCACATCCCCTGAAACACTTATGCCCTGTACACACGATCGATTTGTCTAATGAAAACGGACCAGTGGATTTTTTCATCAGATATCCGATGAAGCTGACTTTCATCAGTCTTGCCTACACACCATCGTAGCACGCGTAGATTTTTGACCGATGGATTTCCCCATCGGTTTTTTAACCATAAGAACAATTTAAAACAGGTTCTAATTTTTTTTTACCGATGGGAAAAAAAACTATGGGGCCCACACACGATCTGTTCGTCCTATGAAAACGGTCCATCGGTCTGTTTTCATCGGACAAACCGATCGTGTGTACAGGGTATTAGACTGTAAAGCTTCCGGAACATAAAGCTTCCGGAACATAAGTAGCCAACCTTGCCTGAATCATATACTATCTCAGCAGTACTTTATAGTTTGCCTCAATAATAGAAGTGTTTGTTTGTTTTTTAGCAAAAGTGACATACAAGTGTGCCGACATATTGGCACCATCTATCACACAGCTCTTAAACCAATCATTTAAGGAGGGCATGAAGCCCACCTTGCTGAAACAAGGGATAATAAAACCCATCCAAAAAAAAAACACCCTCGACCAAAAAGATCCAAATAACCGCAGACCAGTTCCAGCGGACATATCCGATCGTGTGTAAGGGCTAGCAGACAGGTTTCCAGCAGATAAAAGTTTTAAAGCATGCTTTAAAACTTGTCTGCTGGAAAGCAGTCTGTCGCATATGTCCGCTGGTTAGTACGCCTAACCAGCGAACCGAAATCTCCCGCTGACATTACAGTGCGAAACGCGTCAGTTTATACCCCACTGCCTGCTGTGATTTGTAGTACTGTTTCTTATTACTATTAGGCCCCATTACCACAAGCAAATGAATCTGTTCAAATCGGTCTGACAGACCGATTTGAACAGATCTGTCTGCTGGGCTGTTTTGGTTTGATCGCTACAAACCAAAACAGCCCGTACACACGATCGTACACACGATCAAACCAAGATCCCCGCCGGCAGACAGCGCGGTGACGTGGCAATGACGTTGCCGCCGCCACATCACTGCACCAGGAAGTAAAACACTTCCGCGCATGCGTCAAATCCATTCGACGCATGTGCGGGCAGATATGTCTGCTGGTTAGCGTACTAACCAGCAGACATATCGGTCCGACGGGTTCCCAGCAGACAGATTTTAAAGCAGGCTTTAAAATCTGTCTGCTAGAAAAATCCGTCTGCTCACCCGTACACACGATCGAATCTGTCTGTCTATCTGTCTGTCAGACCGTTTCCAGCAGATAGATTTGATCGTGTGTACGCGGCCTTAAAGGCGACCTTTTTAAGGATTTTTGAAATTGTGGCTGTCCAACCTTTTCTTCTCAAGTCCTTTTACCATTTCCTTTCGTAATTCAGACTCTTGGTTAAAGTGTTAAAGGGGAGAATAATACCCAAACAGAGGTCCTAATTCTGACTATACACATGTCAATAAATGAATAATTGTAAATTGAATGTAAATTGAATCATTTCAAATGATCTTTTGTTCAAAGATTGTTTTCGCCAGATCTATTTGATTTTCCACCAGGATCCTGTTACTTAAATGAAAAAGCAAAGCAATCATTATGTGATCTACAATGTCTGCCTTAGGCGGCGTACACACGAGGGGATATGTCCGCTGAAACCGGTCGGATGGACCGTTTCAGCAGACATCTCCGCTCGTGTGTACGGGCTAGCGGACAGATTTCTCCACCCGACAGATTTCAAAGCAAGCTTTGAAATCTGTCCGCTGCAAACCTGTCCGTCGGATATGTCCGCTGGTTAGTACACCAAACCATCGGACCAAAATCGCGCGCATGCTCAGACAAAAGTAGGGGACGGGAGCGCTCGTTCAGGTAAACCTCGTGTTTGTTTGTGAGTTGGCACATTCGTCATTGTAACTATCTATATTGTATCGTTTATTGCCTTTCTTCGTTCTCTTGCTATAATCAAGCTGTTCTATTGCTGATGCCATTTATATAGACTGAGTTGTCCCAATCTAGCAAAGTTTGATTGTAGTATATCGCGTTGTCTTTTTGTAATTATTTTTTTGCTGCATCTCCTAATTGTTTTGAGCTTTCCTCCACATGACTATAATTTTTTTTTTTGGATCTATTTTTTAAATGCATTTTTTAGGTTTTTTTCTACTTTTTTTTCAATGTTTTTTTTTTTATTTTTGGAACATTTTTTTCTATGCATTTTTTTGAATGTTTTGTACCTTTTTTTCAATGCATTTTTATTTTATTTTGTTAGATCATTTTTTTCTATGCATTTTTTTGGATGTTTTGTACCTTTTTTTCAATGCATTTTTATTTTATTTTGTTAGATCATTTTTTTCAATGCATTTTTTTGGATGTTTTGTACCTTTTTTTCAATGCATTTTTATTTTATTTTGTTAGATCATTTTTTTCAATGCATTTTTTTGGATGTTTTGTACCTTTTTTTCAATGCATTTTTATTTTATTTTGTTAGATCATTTTTTTCAATGCATTTTTTTGGATGTTTTGTACCTTTTTTTCAATGCATTTTTATTTTATTTTGTTTGATCATTTTTTTCAATGCATTTTTTTGGATGTTTTGTACCTTTTTTTCAATGCATTTTTATTTTATTTTGTTTGATCATTTTTTTCAATGCATTTTTTTGGATGTTTTGTACCTTTTTTTCAATGCATTTTTATTTTATTTTGTTTGATCTTTTTTTTCAATGCATTTTTTTGGATGTTTTGTACCTTTTTTTCAATGCATTTTTATTTTATTTTGTTAGATCATTTTTTTCAATGCATTTTTTTGGATGTTTTGTACCTTTTTTTCAATGCATTTTTATTTTATTTTGTTTGATCATTTTTTTCAATGCATTTTTTTGGATGTTTTGTACCTTTTTTTCAATGCATTTTTATTTTATTTTGTTTGATCATTTTTTTCAATGCATTTTTTTGGATGTTTTGTACCTTTTTTTCAATGCATTTTTATTTTATTTTGTTTGATCTTTTTTTTCAATGCATTTTTTTGGATGTTTTGTACCTTTTTTTTAATGCATTTTTATTTTATTTTGTTTGATCATTTTTTTCAATGCATTTTTTTTTTTTTTTTTTGATCTTTTTTTTCAATGCATTTTTTGTTTTTTGTTTTTTCCTTTTTTTCAATGCATTTTTTTGTTGTTTTTGTTGCTTTTTTTTCCATGGGTTACCAAGTTGTCACTCCAAACCTACCCCCCCACCCAGGAGTTTGTGTCCTTCCAAAATTCCACCTTGTAGTTTTAGTAGGTTTGTGGCATAATCACCACAGTAGAAAACACAATAGACAAGGTTTTAACGTAAATTCAAAAAGCCATTTATTTTGGCAAGAAAAAAAATTAAAATAAACATGATCTGCACCACTTGATCAGATAGCAACCTACATGCAGACTTGTGCATTCCACAAAACATGATGAAGGATAAAATGAACAATCTCAGGAGACACAAAACAAATCAAATCTGAATCAGCAGCAAATTAGCAAAGAAACCCAAGCTGTGGTACTCCAACAAGCTCACATTTTAGAATAATGAACTGGAAGGCAGGTAATCACCTTCTCTTCTTACTTCCAGCCTTCCTTCCTGGCTGCCTTGCAGCGAAACGTCCGCGGGCCCATCCATGGCCCCTTGCAGGTGCTGATGATGTGGCAGCAGGAGGCAAAAGATGGGGAGCAGGCTGGGCTGGGTCACTGAGGTCTGTGTCCCGGGTCAGCATGCCCCTGTGCATCCAAAAGATGACCTTATTTATTAAGTCCTTAGCCAGGTCCCTTTGATCCTCCTCCGCTCGGCTCAGTTCATGAGCCACAGAGGCACTGAAGGCTTCTGTGGGGTTGAGGGGGGCCCGCATTATTTCAGCAGCCTCCCTCATCATTTTGAGGCTCTCCTCCTCCATCTCCCTCATCCGCCTCTTTTGGCCTGGTCGCCTCATCTGGAGGGGAGGGACCTGGCTTATGGTGCTGAGCCTGGGGACATGCTGACTTCCACTCGGCCCAGCCTCCTCCTGGCTGCCACTCACCCCTTCCCCCTGGCTGACATGGTCCTGAGGAGCTGCCACCTCCTGACTGGCCTCTTCCTGTATCAAAAAAAGGGACATGTTGTAATATTTAGCTCAATCAAGCACACACACACATTATTTGGCTCTAGACTCTTTTTGTTTTCTTAATTTAAATAGACCTGCCTGTCCTTCAGACCCCTCAGTTGGCATCCCTGAGATCCCTAGTTTTTTGCACACGCCTTTTTTTGTTGGTCCAAACGTTAGAATTTTAACAATACTAACTCAAGAATCAAACCCAAATTAGAAGCAAATAAATATTTAGGAAACTACTATACCTCACTGAAGATCGCCAGATCTGGGTCCATGTCAGCCAGGCCCTCCTCTGGCTCTGCAGGGGCGTGGGGATCCTGGGAAGTTCCGCTGCAAGGAAGCGTGGGAGGAAGGCTGGAAGGAAGATTGGAAAGTGATGGCCGGCCCTCCAGTTCATCATCCAAAAATGCAAGCTCGCGGAAGTACCACAGCCTGGGCTCCTTTTGCGCATCTGCTGCTGATCCAGATCGTTTGGTTTTAACCTCTTTATATACCTTACGATAGGTGCTCCTGAGATTGCTCATTTTATCCTTCACCATGTTTGCTGTGCAGGATGGAACCCACGTCTGCATGTAGGTTGCTATCTCTTGTAGAGTGTCTGCTCGGAGATTTTTGTTTGGGTAGCCTGGGTGCCTGGTATCCCATAGATTAGGCTTTTCGCGATAACATTCGATTAATTTAAGAGTGTTGTCTTGGATAGCCAACTGGTCCATCTCTCTTTTTTTTTTATATGTTCAGATTAATGCTCTAGAATATACAAATAAAAATTAATTAAAACCCACAAGAAAAATGGCTCAGATTTATCATTTTCTGAATATGTATGTGTACAATCATTGTGGAACTAGTATACAAACACATTGGGGGTTATTTACTAAAGAAAAAATCACTTTAGCACTGCAAAAGCACTTGAAAGTACACTGCCTGAAAGTGCACTTGGAAATGCAATCGCTGTAGCCCCGAAGGGGACATGCAAGAAACAATATATATTCAATTTTAGCCTCCACCTGATTGGTTGATAAAATAAGCAGAGCTTCCCTTCATTTCAGATCTTCCCCTCCACATCTATGGAGAATGCCCTTCCAAGTGCACTTGCAGTGCAAACTGGATTTCCCTTTAGTAAATAACCCCCAATGTGTCCTGCTGATACAATGCTGGCCAGCTCCACTCCATTGTTGTGCAATTCATTTTTGGAACATGCAGACCCTTTGGTAACATGAAAATAAATACATGCCATCTCTTTAATCATCCACAATTTTTTTATTTTTCCAAAAATGAAGCCACTAGTTATTGTGTAGATATCATGCACCTCACACAGCATTGAGGAGCTAATACACAACCTAATTACCTCTGTCAAAACACTACAGAACAATACATGCATGATGTGAATCCACAAGACAAAAATAAAGAGGTAGAGCATTGTCATATATATATGTAGTGATGTGTTCAATCATTTTTGTCCAAAACTTGCATTGGTGGCCCCAAGCTAGCTAAATAGCGCAAACGCTCCTAACAACATTCCAAACCCCCACCCCCACATGGGGTTTAAAAGTTGAGACGCCTCTGCTGATCCCATGTTGTAATTTACCTTCGTGTCTGTAGCTCCTCGCGTACGCTCGAGTAATCTCTGCGTAACCGACGTAATCACGTCGATCTCCTTATATAGGCCGCGCAAAGCTATACCGCCGCCCTCTTTGTTCGCAATGTCTCCGCCCGTTTTTAACCCCCCCATTTCAACATCCAGGGCCTCATATTGCAAGTTACCGGCATATGTGTATGTCATCGTTTTAACGCGCGCGTAAGCTCCGCGTAAACACGATGTATTCATCCGCGCATGCGTGAAACGCCGCCTTCGTCCACGCCCATGACGGAACTTTTCCTCTTTTCCACGCCCCTTATCAGTGGGAAACGAAAAGATGGCCATGTCCCACGAGCGACCATTACCCGCTCATGAGGATCAGGAAGGGACACAACCAGGAACGTCACGCTCAAGGAGCAAACGGTACAAGGCCACAAATATGAGTTTGGAGGAGATGGTGGAGATGGTACACATCCTGCGCAGGAAGGATTATGATGGGGATTATGGCCCATACAGCACCCCGAACCGCCGTAAGGCCAAAATTATGGACAAGGTGGCGAAGAGGCTTACTGAGATCTTTGGGGTGAGCAGGTCCAAAGAGCAGCTACGCAAGCGCTGGTCCGATTTGAAGTTGCGTGAGCCACACCAGTTTCGGAAGATAA
Source organism: Rana kukunoris (assembly GCA_029574335.1). Taxonomy (NCBI): domain Eukaryota; kingdom Metazoa; phylum Chordata; class Amphibia; order Anura; family Ranidae; genus Rana; species Rana kukunoris. The sequence goes on from CM056050.1 coordinate 511,546,776, forward strand.
AGAAAATCCTGGATAAAAGTAGGTATTATTTTTGTGGGGGGGGGGGTGGTTTGCAATTGTGTGATATCATTGTTTGATATGTATATTTATGCATGTGCCTTGTTGGAATGGTTGTACTTTGGAATAATTATTTTTGGATATTTCCTGTAATATGAAAAAAAAACACACACACACCAAATAAGAAGTTATGCACGATCGTTCTTTAGAAACATCGTTCAATCACCTCGTTTCATCCACATACTATGTCCTAAGGAACAGCACACCAGGACATGGCTATTTGGCATTTATAGAGAAAAGTTATTACACATTTTGGATAAAATTATGTAGATTTCATAAATGATTTGAATGTGAAAAAACAAACAGGATTCATTCACATTCACACAGTGATAATAAGCAGCTGGATTCACATCTGGACTCAAGAGCACCTGTGTCTCCCCCATAATGAGATTCATTTTTAACAGTCTGTGACACCTAATTTTTAGGGAGGGGCATCCATGCAGGGGCAGACTGACCACTGAGGAAATCGGACACTGGCCGAGGGCCCCATGCCCCTAGGGGGCCCCATCAGAGATGCCAGGCTCTTTTCAACCAGGGACAGTATGTAATAATCTGCTAATTTAGCTCATCTGTCCCTGATATGTCCAAAGCCTACATGCTTTTGATGTGAAACTACTGACTGAGATTGTAGCTGCCCCGCCTCTATACTGCCACCTGGCTTAGTGGGCATTTGTAAGCCTGGGGGCCCCTAATATTCTATTGCCCGGGGGACCCATGAGTTGTCAGTCCGGCCCTGCTTCCATGTGTGTCCCTTCAATAAAAAGGGTCATTATCACAGCTTGGGAGAAGTCATTCGAAAAACAAAGGTTAATGTTTGGTGGCGGAAGACAATAATCCAAAGTTTATAACACACTTTGACACAATGATTATGATTTATTAATGCCCTCCTCAAATATCTGTGTGCTGATAAGTATACCTTTTGTTTTCGGATATTTCTAGGGGAAAGAACAGGACAGAAATTGGAGGACGCAAGGAGGCCCAAACTCTCTCATAAGAAAAAATCTAGCCATGTGGAGGAGGAGGACCAGGTAGAAGAAGGAGTGGTGGAAGGGAGAGATGAGGAAGACGCAAATGTGGAAGGAGTATTTAGTGAAGAAGAAGGAGTTGGTGAAGAAGAAGGAGTTGGTGAAGAAGAAGGAGTTGGTGAAGAAGAAGGAGTTGGTGAAGAAGAAGGAGTTGGTGAAGAAGAAGGAGTTGGTGAAGAAGAAGGAGTTGGTGAAGAAGAAGGAGTAGTTATTGAAGGAGTTGTTGTAGAAGAAGGAGTTGGTGAAGAAGAAGGAGTTGGTGAAGAAGAAGGAGTAGTTATTGAAGGAGTTGTTGTAGAAGAAGGAGGAGTTATTGAAGAAGGAGGAGTTATTGAAGAAGGAGGAGTTATTGAAGAAGGAGGAGTTATTGAAGAAGGAGGAGTTATTGAAGAAGGATTGATTGTGGAAGAAGGCGAAGTTGTGGATGATGGAGAGGTGGAGATTAGTAGCACAACAGGTCAGTGTCACCGCAGCTTCACACAGGGAGAAAGAGATGTAGATAGGCCTGCACATTACTAATGTATTTTTATTTTATTTTGTTATAGGGGATGAAGATGCTGCAAGCACATCCAGTAGTCCACCTTTTTCACGTGCAAGTGCACAAATTGTCATCCAACAAATTATGGAGTGTAGCACAGAGATGGATAATATGAGGCAAACAATGGTTGTAATTGAACAAAATTACAAAAATATTATTGATATGATGGGCCGTATCAAAGACTAAATCCCCCTGCCCGGCCCCCCCCCCATCACCCATCCGTCTTGCAAACAAAAAAAAATGTTTTAGAAAAATCTAAAGATGCACACACAGTGTGTCCACATGTGCTATCTGCCATCACAGGTTATGGATTGTCTTTGCTTTGTGGGTACACCCCCTTCCTCCCTTCTCAAGCAGGTAAGAGGGAAGGGTTTGCACCCACAAAACACATGCATTGATCACCCATGATGCCAGATAGCACATGTGGACATTTGATATAATCCTCATTTTTGGGCCCTCTCACTCACACACAAGAATGTGTGCATCTTCCAAGTTTGTTGTGTTCCGGGGTGACATTGGGAGACTGTTGTAGTAATGACCTTGTTGTACTTAGTATTTTTATTGGTTTTGAAAAATCTTTTATATTTTTTCTAAAAAAAATGTTTGGTATAATCCATATTTTTTAATTAAAAAAAAAAAAAAAAAAAAAGTTTTTACTCCAAAAATGTTACATGGTGGCAAACCCAAAAAATTATGATAAAAAATGTTGTACGCTAACATGAGTGGCTTGTTGTTTATATATGCTCAATACCCAGTTTGTAGATGAGTGACTTGTAACTACAGCCATAAACCCGGTTTTAAGTACACACTAGCGTTTAGTTCTTACCGCTGCAAATCACAATATCAGCCTCACTTCTGCGTAAACAAAAATTATTCTTCCAACACCAGCTTGTTCAGTTAAGCCAGATTTTATAAATGCTGGTATCTCATTGGTTTGTGTGCAGAAGTGACCCTTCTATTGTGGACTTAAAAGTGGGGTATGCCTGTAATGTCCAATTGTGGTTATTTACTAAAACATGACAACTACATTTGGCACTAGAAGTGCACTAGTTTCAGAACCAAGAAGACAGAGATAAATAGAAAAAGCAATAATGACAAACAACTGTATATAGAGTCCAATGGTCAAATTATTTATTATATTTTGTAATATTTCTTTCTTTTGGGGGCCGAATTAGAAAGAAATATGATCTGGCATAGCTATGGCCCCCCGGCCCATGAAGTACTCAACATATTTGTCGCGTACCTCACGAGCAGATTGGGTGGCCGAGCCAGCGCGACCAGTGTCCAGCCCAGGAAGGGTATCTGAGGGTAGTCCTGCCTCAGCACCGATGTTGGGTAGGTACGTCTGGGAATGCCTGCGTAAAAAATTATGCAATATGCAACAGGCAAAAACAATATGGTTCAATTTATATTCCGCCATATTTATCGCTGTCAGGAACAGGCGGAACCGGCTGGCGAGTATCCCAAAGGCATTCTCGACTACCCTCCGGGCCCTGGCTAGCCTAAAATTGAACACCCTCCTCTCCGGGGTAAGAGTCCTCTGGGGAAAAGGCCGCATGAGGTGAGGTCCAAGCCCGAAAGCTTCGTCCGCTAAAAAAACAAACGGAAGTCCTTCCACATTGTCTTCATCCGGTGGCAGTTCAAGACCACCAGTTTGTAGACGGTTGTAAAATTCAGTCCGCGCGAACACTCCCCCATCAGACAGCCGGCCGTTCTTCCCCACGTCCACATACAAAAATTCGTACTGTGCCGACACCACCGCCATCAACACGATACTATGAAAACCTTTGTAGTTAAAATAGTAGGACCCCGAACGGGGTGGTGGCACTATGCGGACGTGTTTCCCATCTATTGCTCCTCCGCAGTTCGGAAAATCACAACGCAGGGCAAATTGGGAAGCCACAGTCTGCCATTCCTGTGGCGTGGAGGGAAACTGTGGGGACAAAAAAAAAAAAAAAAAATAGTACTTAGGCACATAAACATTGCAAACACAATACAAAAACCATACTTGTGCACCATCACACAGTATTAACAATTTTATCTTATTATTGGGGTGGAGTTGTGGCCACTAAAAAATCCCACTTATTATCACACTCCCCACCCCTCTGATGGGGCAACATTTTAGGGGGGGTTGGGGTTGAACTACAATGCAGCAAAGACAAATATGCCACACACAACAAAAAAAAAAAGGCTAGGTGTGTTTGTCCCTAGGATAGCATGCTGGACAGGTTAATAGTCATGCAAGGAAAAAATATGTAGGTAGGCCAACAAAAAGAACATGGAAAGCTTAACAACATGCATGCATGGGGAGAAAAGGCAACATTCAACACTCAGCATGGAAAAAGCATGGTCATTATAGGGAACAAATGCCAAACCAAAAAAAAAAAATACCATTTATAAAGACAGAGAATGTGAGCTTCAGAAAAGAGGAAACTTACCTTCAGATACTCCTCCTGCATGACTTGTATGACAGCAGAACACGTCTCCGGTATGATGATCCCAAGCGCCTGGGGAGAGATGCCTGTTGAGAACTTGAGGTCCTGCAGGCTCCTCCCAGTCGCCAGGTACCGCAACGTGGCAATAAGCCTCTGCTCGGCCGTGATCGCTTGGCGCATCACAGTGTCCTGCCTCGTGATATAGGGGGACAGAAGATCCAGCAGACGGTTGAAAACGGGGTCCGTCATACGGAGAAAGTTCCTGAAGTCATCAGGATTATTCTCCTGGATTTCCTTAAGCAGAGGCATATGAGAGAATCGGTCACGCTGGCGCAACCAATTCTTGGCCCAGGAACTCCTCCTCCCCCTGTTCCTGGCCAAAGGTCTGGAATAATTATAACATCCAGAAGCAAGCTCATATCCAGCACGAACTCTAGCAAAGTTACGCTGCTGCTCCATAATGGCTTCAAACCGGCCGGCTGGTCAGTCAAGAACACACTCACAGAAAGCACCCCCTAATCCAGCAAGACCTGCAAAATACGCTCGACAAACAGATACCCGCGGACAGAACGCCACTGCAAAGCAGAAACGACCTGACAGCCAGCACTGACTGCCAAATACGCACCCACAAGCACACACTGAACCCGAGAATACGACCTGTAAAGCGCGGAGACCGAAAAGCGCGAATCGGCTCTAACCAAACCTTTGCTAACACGTTACTAGCAAAAGAGGAACAGAGGGCGGCGCCGTAAGCTTTGGTCTTCCCCTTTATAGTGACGTCGTACGTGGTTTACGTGCACGCGTTCTGGTCCGGGGAGATTTCTATCCGCTCGTGTGTACGCACAGCAGACCAACAGACAGATTTGCTGCGTCGGCTGGAAACGGTCGGGCCGACACATTTGAACAAATCTGTCCCCTCGTGTGTACGCGGCCTTAGATAAGACCAATGAACTCTATCAAATGCCTTCTCTGGATCCAAGAACAGGAGCAGAGAAGGCATTTTCTGGCGATTGGCATGGTAGATAATATTGACTAGTGGTCCAGTGGTGTCTGCAGTTTGGATGGAGCAGAGGAATCCATATTGACATCTGGAGTTATGTTCACCGCACCAAAGGAAGACCCCTTTTAGAACATTATAGATTTATATTAACAAATGTAATGGACATTAGGTGCATAGACATTGACTAGTGTATATATGGAATTGTTGGGAGAACACGCAAGGATGATGTAACGCCCAGCCGAATCAAAAATGCTGTGGTGTAACTGGAAAAGAAGAGTAGCTTTAATCGACATCAGTACGCCCCTTTTTTTGGAGGTAGCATTGGCTTCAAAAATGCGTAAGGATAAAGGGGAAGTTTTAAAACGCATCTTCTGCACGCAGAGGACATCACATTGGGTTTCAATGGCCAGTTTTCATAGGGAGACCCTTGGCATTAATGGTAAGAAATTGTATGACTATATTCAATGATGGGATACCTTTGCAGATAAAGCCGTTGAGGGAACTGTTATGCCGCGTACACACAACTGTTTTTAATGTCATGGAAAAAAACAAAGTTTTTCTCTACGTGATTCTTGTGAAGCCGAGCAAAGCGCGGTGACGTACAACACGTACGATGGCACTATTAAGGGGAAGTTCCATTCGAATGGCACCACCCTTTGGTCTGCTTTTGCTGATTTCGTGTTACCGCGTGTAAGTAAAAGTTTGGTGAGAGACGATTGACGTTTTTCAGTCTTCGTGCTTTTCAGTCTGTTACAGCTGTCAAATGTGCTATCTCCATTACGAAAGCTAGTTTTACCAAAACGAGCGCTCCCGTCTCATAACTTGCTTCTGAGCATTTTTTCCCATCGTTAAAGCGTACACGCGACCGTTTTTTACAATGAGAAAAATGACGACGTGAAAAACAACGAGAAAAAACAGAGCATGTTCTAAATATTTAATGCCCATTTTTCACATTGTGAAAAATGCTCTGGAGCCTACACAAGACCGTTTTTAACGAACAAGTAAAAAAAATCACGTCATGAAAAACGGTCATGTGTACGCAGCTTTAGGAGCATGATGTTGGTCACAGACGAGGTGATCAGGCTGCTTTTGGATAGATGAGAGAGCAAAAGTGGATATGCTCAATGGAGTATAAGTGTATGCTGGTTTCTCGTGAATCAGTTAGGCCAAAGTCCGTAACAAACAAAAGGAAAACAAGGAACAGTCAGGTCACCCAAAAGGAACTAGGTGTGTGACTTTAAAAAATAAAGCAAAAATACAGAAAACAAACTATGACCCAAGCATTCAAAAGTATTTACTTGGTTATGCAATGGGGGGGGGGGGAGTTCAAATATCTGAGACTATGCAATGAAACCACCAGAGACAGTTGTGGAACGAAAACCTCACTCAATGCTTGTGTAAAAATTGAGTGCGCTAAGAGAGTTGATTGTCAGGAGGTGGTCTGCAGTTTTCAGATGGTAGGTCTGGAGCTTCTGGGATTATACTTTAAGGGTGAAGATAATGCAGGCCCTCAGTCATGGTGGTCACTGTATATTTAGCGCCGTTATAGGTGATCAGAAGCTTTGAAAGATTTAATAGCCTATGTTGTGATTTCTCAACGCTTTGGTAACCGTGTTGAGCTCCTTACGCAATTGAAGAGTTTATTGCAATAGGTCTGCAAAAATTTGGAGGTGCGCATACGGATCAGGAAAAGAATGCACATGTCTAGACTTCTGCATAATTTGTTCTTTGACGTGGTAAGATTGTACAGTATGCGCAAAATCATGTCTCTTGGAATGGTATCAGGTAGAAATGATGGCCTTGGCAATCGGTGAATGCGGTCAATCACTAGTTCCACACCTTTGAGGTCAGGTAGTAGTAATTCCGCAATACCCCTAATTGTGATGTTTTTACGGCGTGACCTGTCCTCCAGGTCCACCAATTTCCATCTGATCAATGCCTGTTCCTTTAAATTATCTTCATGTGCATCAACCAACTAATTTACAGTTGCGCAAAACTCCCCAGCCTGGTTTTCGATATGGGAAACTCTGTTGGTGCCTGACTTGAGACAGATAGAGCTTTCTTTTGGTGATATTTAATCACTACTGGGTTTTGGACTTTTGCTACAAAAAAGAAGGGTCTTAGTTTCTGTTATAAAATTTGGTAAATAAGTAATTTTTCTCTTTCACTGATGTGCACTGATGGCCACTCATCAGTTGCACTGATGAGGCGGCACAGATGGGCACTGATTAGGCGGCACTGATGGGCACTGATGAGGAGGCACTGATGAGGCTGCACTTATAGGTGGCACTGATGGGCAGTGATAGGTGGAAATGATGTGCAATAATAGGTGGCACTGAAGAGCAATGATAGGTAGTACTGATGGGTACTGATAGGCAGCTAAAATGGGCACTGATAGGCATTACTGATAGGCACTGAAAAGCAACACTGATGGACATTGACAGGCAGCACTGATGGGCACTGGTTGGCAGCATTGGTGGGCACTGATTGACAGCACTAGTGGGCACTGATTGGCAGCACTATTGAGCACTTTTGGGGCTGCACTGATGATCAGTGCCCTGACTATAACTTTATATGTGTCCCCTGTTTTGCCAGTAATCGGCTCTCCTCTCGCGCTGTCAGCAAATCCTATTTACACTGATATCAGATGTGATTGGACACAGCTGATCACGTGGTGCTGTGTGATTGGCTCTGTAGTCTTTACCATGATCTGTGATCAGGACACAGCAATCAGGTGCCTGTGGATGCACACTGCAGGGGGCACGTGAGAAGCGCAATCACAGAAGGAATGCCATATGTGTGGCAGCGCTGTAGCCGTCATGAAGAGGTTAAGCTGGCCAGAAACCAATAGTACCAAAAACCAATGCCTGAATAGAATTCCAGATGTATTAAGCAGGTTTGTTTTGTGCTTTCTGAATTTTCCTGAACAAAACCACATTCCCATTTAGAATATCCCTCATTTCTTTGAGAAAATGTTTCCATCCTGCTCCTTCGAATTTTCTCATCCCTGTGGTAAAAAAAACTACTGTCGATTGTACACCACTAACCATTAGACAATCCAACAAATATTATGAAACAAAAAAAAACAAAAAAAAACAAAAAAAAAACTACTGATGTATGGCCAGCTTAAAGTGGTTATAAAGGCTAAACAGTACTGCTCTCTCTCTTCTCTCTGGGACTGAGATATTGGCTCCCGCTGCTATTAACAACCAAAAATCCAATGAAAAGGGAGCATGGGCAGTGTGAGCGGCACTGTGTGTACCAATAGATGCACACAGTGTAGCTTGGGATCGAGCCTAAACATATGCCACCACAGGTGGCCAAGAACCAAAAAGAGTTGGTGGGGGACACCAAAAGCAGAGGATCCAGGCCACCCTGTAAAATGGTAAGTAAATATAACTTGTTTGTTATTAAAAAAATACATACTTTAACGGGGTTGGTTCGTTTTACATTAAAGTAAAAATGTAATAGGTCATTCCTATTAAATATTTTAGATTGAAAAAAAAAATAGTATTTTGAATGGTTTGGCTGTAAATTTCATTCTGCCCTAATATTTCTCAATATGAAAGTACAAAAGAATAACATACCGCAGTCAATATTTAGTTAGTTCCTTTAAAAGAAGATGCAGCAACTCAGTTCATGTTGGCTACAGAACAGAGGTTGCTCTGGGACCATTTAGAGATAAAACTAACCTTAAGGTCTCTTCGAAGAGTAAAAATAAACAAACATATGGCATCTAAATTTAACAAGTTAAATATAAATGACAATCAAAACAAGCTCACTCCCTTCCTCTATTTGCCCAAGCATTTTATAGTATTTAGACTTTAATCTTAAGGGAAGGAAGTAGCTTGTTGGCACACAACAGTCAGATTCTAATTTAAGTGTCATTGTTGATATGACCTAATAGCTAACATTTGTACACAGTGATGCAAATAGGAATGGATTATAAAAATCAGTACTACATTCTCTTATTTTCTAACCAGAACACTGGTTGTACATTAGCTCTCTTAATATGTTTAGGGACAGCAAGCAACTTCCTCCCACTTTTTTTCCCCCATGCTTTGAAAGTTGTAACCAGAGGTGTATGCCAGTGTAAACATTGATTTGTTTTCATTCCGCTTGTCTGCATTCTACACTGAGTGGGGATAAGGGAATCTGAACCTGCAGCAAATCCAACTGCTTCGCTACGAGGTGGGATTCACCACAAGGTAGCGATATGTCTTACCCGGAAAGCTGATTCACTCTTTGAATTAGTTAAATGGTATCTTTACTTCCGGATCCTGAAGCAGGAATTTTTTTTCCCCTGGGGGAACTTCATTTCAACTCCCTGTGACACTTCTGAACTCATAAGTACTACTACTATACCTCTTATTAAAGGGTTTGTAAAGGATTTTTTTTTATCTTAATAGCTTCCTTTACCTTAATGCAGTGCTGGTTTCGTGTCCTCATTGTTTGTTTTTGCTCTCAAGTTGCTGTAATTCTTCTCTGATCTCCACACTTCCTGGTTGTCTGTTTCCTGATAACCACAGAACTGGGAGCTTTCTCTCTGTGGTCACTAATCAAGGAGGTGTGATTACTGTGTGTCTAAAACCCCACAGCACCAATCAGTTTCGTCTTCCAAACCGTTACTGCCCCGTATTGGCTCTGTGGCTCTGTAAAGCAGAGAGGCAGGAAACATTCAAAAACGGAACTAGAAACTACAGGTACATTATATGATTGATTTTTATCTATTTTTAATCATTTTTAAAAGGGAATTTTTATCTACAACTCCTTTAAGGCAGCACCAGATGAGCAAGTATTAGTAAACCATCTATGTCCCAGGGAATAAGAAACCTCTGCATCATTAAAAGCGGAATCCCAGTTGGATCCTTCTTGGTGACCTCAAGAGCGGTGGGCCTAACCATAATGTTTCTGCAAATATGAGATGACTAGTTTTTATCATTTGCAAATTATGCCAACTCTGCCTCATTTCTGGTGTTGCGACCCAGACCCAGATTAAAAAAGGCATCCCATAGCTGGCTGTCTGACATGGGAAATGGGGAAATGAAAGACTATATGCTATATGGATATATGCAGATGCCTTCTTTGTTCTCAGTCCTTGTCTGTAGACTGTTGTGCAGACTGTAAATGGGCAAAATGTAAATACAGCTATGTTTACCCTGTGAGGACAAATCAAAGAGGGGAAAGGCTGAAATAGGAGATTATAGTTGCAATATTGCTTGTTATTTCTGCATATATTAAAATAGCTAATGTGTTTAAAGGTATATTTATTTTTCATGCACAGATACAGTCCCTTAAAAAAGTATGCCCACCTTCCTGCCCCCAATATACTTACTGTATATTTGGTTTAAGAAGAAGTTTAAAAGCATAAACTTGTGCTATGCATTCCATGTGCTGCCAATCATATAGCAAATAATCATGGCATTATGCCTTAGGCCGCGTATACACGATCGGTTAAACCCATAAGAATGGTCTGATGGACCGTTTTCATCTGACCAAACCGATCGTGTGTGGGCGCCTTTGGTTATTTAACCATCGATAAAAAAAAAAAAAGCCAACTTGTTTTAAATTTAACCAATGGCACGACCATCGGTTAAAAATCCACGCATGCTCAGAATCAAGTCGACGCAAGCTTGGAAGCATTGAACTTTTTTTTGAGCATGTTGTTGTGTTTTACCTCACCGCGTTCTGACATGATCGTTTTTTTTTAACCCGATGGTGTGTAGGCACGACTGACTATCAGTCAGCTACATTGGTTAACCAGAGAAAGGGAGTCACCGCTCCAGGTGGGTCTACTATGCAATTGTGGACTATTAAGGATATCGAGGGTGCTGGCAATGCACTAGGCAGATTGTGGAAATTTCAAAAGAATGGACAGCCGCACTCCAAAAGAACTGTTGAGTTGTCTTTATTGATAAAAACAGTAAAAAATGCACCACAAAGACACAGCAAAAATGTTATGTTCGATGTTAGATTGGGCTTATTACCTCCAGTGATGCGGGGCCTCCATGGGAGCCAAGTTTTCACCCTCCCTAGCCAATCTCTACATGGGATGGTGGGAGAGGTCCCGCATCTTTGGATGTGATAGCCCCCGTCGCAACGACACTGTCGTTATATTGACGACCTATTATTCATTAGTTCTGATGAGTTTGCTAATCTTGACACCTGGTTATCGTATTTGAATGATAACAATTCGAACCTACGGTTCACAGGCAATTTACAGCCAATTACCATAGACTTTTTGGATGTCAAGCTTATTGGTACTAATGGATGCATAGTCACAGGACTACATAGAAAAAGCACAGCAGGAAATGTTCTCCTGTGAGCTGACTCGTCACACCCTCAACATACCATCAAAGGAATTCTCTTTGGCCAGTTCCCGAGACCTAAAGTCTATGCAGTGTAGCAAAAGATTTTACCAAAGAAGCGTCTGAAATGGCGTTGAGATTCAAAGCAAGGGGTTATCATGCTAAAACCATTAACAGGGTGTTATTAAAGATAGATCTCATCTCTAGATCTTCTTTGTTCTTTGTTTGTTAATACAAATCCGAGAAACCAATCTTCTTTCAACAAAACCATTCCAATTTTCTCTACTCCTTTCAGTTCAGAGTTTAACAGAATTAGACAGATTGTGACAAAATATCTTCCAGTTTTATACGATACAGCCTATCAATCCATTCTGTCTCAGGGTATCAAAACAATCAGTCGGGGAGCACCCAGGTTAGGGGGTATCTTGTCACCCAGTTTGTTTCAAACAAAGCCAGTAAATGAGAACTGGTTACAATTTAAAGGTACCTTCAGATGTGGCATTAAGGGGTGTAGATATTGTGGCCATATTAAAACAGGCCGGCACGTACATTCATGCTCTGGTGGAAAGGATTATGACATAAAACAGTTCATTAACTGTAATACTATGTTTTTGGTCTATGTGATTACCTGCAATCTATGCAACGTTCAGTACCTAGGTTGAACAATTAGGAGGTTAACGGACAGACTTAGGCCGCGAACACATGATCAAATTTATCTACTGGAAACGGTCCGACGGACCGTTTCAGCAGACAAATTTGATCGTGTGTACGGGCGGACAGACAGGTTTTTCCAGCAGACAAATTTTAAAGCATGCTTTAAAATCTGTCTGCTGGGAACCCGTCCGTCCGTCATGTCTGCTGGTTAGTACACTAACCAGCGGACCTATCTGCCCGAGCATGCGTCGAATGGATTCGACGCATGCGTGGAAATTTTTTACTTCCTGGTGCGGTGACGTGGTGGCCACGTCACCACGCTGTCTGCCGGCGGGATTTTGGTTTGATCGTGTGAACACGATCAAACCAATATATCCCAGCAGACAAATCCAATCAAAACGGTCTGTCAGACAGATTTGATCGGATTTATTTAGTCGTGTGTACGCGGCCTAAGTGACCATCTTTATGACATAGAGAAGGATCATAACACCAATGTAGCAAAACACTGGAATACTGTACACTCTAAAGACATTTCTAGTCTGTGTATACAGGGCATAGAAAAGATCACCTGTCCGGTTAGAGGAGGGGACAAATTTAGGCTATTATGCAAGCGTGAGGTTTTTTGGATATTCCATTTTAACACTAGAATACCCAGAGGGTTAAATTTTGAGTGGGACGTGTCTCACTATTATGATTGATATGTATGACCATATCCCTCGTATCCTGCATAACCCCCTCGTCATCACTACACAGTTTTTCATTTCCCCTTTTCTGCTTTCCATTCATTAAGTCGTGCTTCTTCTCCCCCTTTCCCTTGTCTGGGTTTAGATACTGTTTATAGGTCTATTTCTCCATGTTTGTCACCCGGTTTTGTTCTAGGTGTTGTTTATACTCGCCAGTCGCCATCTTTATTTAGCCACAGGTTTGGAATCAGATTAGTGTACTTATCACTTTTTTAGACATCGACAATGCATGCCATTGCCTCTTATAGTTATATCTAATTATTCCATCCTGTGTGCCTATTTCTCTACCGCTGTCAATGTTTCAGGGTTTCCTCTCAGGCCGCATACACACGGAGGGACATGTCGGCTGAAACTGTCCGACGGACCATTTCCAGCGGACATGTCTCCTCCGGATTTTTATCCGACGGCGTGTACACACCATCGGATCAAAATCCCCGCCAGCAGACAGCTCGGTGACGTGGCGGTGACGATAACGCCGCCACATCACCGCACCAGGAAGTAAAAAACATCCACGCATGCGTCGAATCCATTCGACGCATGTGCGGGCAGATATGTCCGCTGGTTAGTGTACAATAATTCCAGGTTGACGATTGCTGCCTCAACTTTACTAATGCACTGAATGCAATAAATCACATATAGTTTTTTAAGGCTAGCTTCCTAATGGCTTAAAGCGGGCTTCCAACCACAATTAGCATTTTTTAAATGTATGTCCTTTCATCATGCGTTTTTATAATATAAATCCGGTCACGGTAATGACACGTCTAACTGAAGCAACGGCAAGACATGCTGTTGCTTTAGTGCGCATGTGCCAATTACTTTGGCACTTGCACCCCGAGTAGGAACAGGTAAGTCTGAATATAGGCTTACCTGTAGTATAAAGTGTGTTGTAAGGGTTTACAACCACTTTAAGAAAAAGATAGTGTGAAAGAAAGAAGTCAAACAACCTAATTGCTAAAAGCTAGTTTGAAGAATATTTTTCTTGACTGGCTTGAGTAAGCACAAAAACATAGACTACTATCAGCAGGGACCCTGAGAGCTGCAAATAAATGGCAAAGGGCTGCATATGGCTCCTGTGCCTCAAGTTAAGCACCAGGGATATACTGTACATACTGTGTGTGGACTTATTTGCACAGCATTCTGTAGTCCATAGACAGCCGAGACTGTACAGTAGCTGGATAAGGACTGTGTAATAATTTGTTTTATTTTGCAAAGTTTTAATAAGCGAGTAAGCATGTGTGTAGTGTATTTTCCTGCAGCATACAAACTAATTACAAACTAATTAGAAAAATAAAATGAAAAAAATTAAATAAAAAAGCTGACTGCTGAGGCAAGGTGGGGCAGAGTCTAGGGGGGTGTCGCAACTGGAGGAGAGGTGCAAGGGCCAGATGAAATGGTCTGTAGGGTCGGATTCGGTCTGCAGGCCTTGTGTTTGACACATGTGGCTATAATCTTCATTATATCATGAACAAACTGATCTCTGGGCGCACTGCAGCTGATCTTTCCTCATTACTGACTTATCTTATCTTGTTTTGTACCGTGTCCCTGTGTGCAGGTATTCATCTTGGTAAAGGTAGGGTTTTGTTTCCCCATTACTCCAGCAGTAAGGAACAGTGAGCAACAGAGCAGTGACCTTACCAAATTTCACTCCAAATCTCCTGAGACAGCAGTGCCTTAGATCTCACATTGCAGATACTGTACACAGTTATGAGGCTGTAGGCACCCTCACATACCAGTCCAGGATGTATAGGGTTACATTCTTAGGAGGAATTAGAAATATCTGCTTTCTAGATATTCTCTATTACATAATAATTCTTAAATTTCAAGTTCAGGTTTACTTTAAGGCTCCATGCACACTGGAGCTCATAAACAGAAGTTTTTTTGGAGTTTGGGCGTTCTTTTGAAAAGCCCATAAACTCCACACTATCTTATCCTATGTGTCCATGCACACATGGTAGTTTTTGGACATTTATCAGCAATGGAGTTTATGGCTATTTTCTGAACACCCTAAAATCGCGTTCAGGAGTTGTTTTTCTGACCACAAAAAGCGCCAAACACTGATAAATGTAGATAAACGCTTAAAACCTTGGCTCACCAGCATTTAACTTTTTGATCCATTGAAAAAAGAACACTAATGCTTAAAAACGCTAAAAAACTGTAAGGCCACGTACACACGATCAAATTTATCTGCTGGAAATGGTCCGACGGACCGTTTTAGCAGACAAATTTGATCGTGTGTACGGGCGGACAGACAGGTTTTTCCAGCAGACAAATTTTAAAGCATGCTTTAAAATCTGTCTGCTGGGAACCTGTCCGTCCGACATGTCTGCTGGTTAGTACACTATCAAAATGTGTACACGATCAAACCAAAATAGCCCAGCAGACAAATTAATTTATTTATTTAGTCGTGTGTATGCGGCCTAAGGCCGCGTACACACGATCAGACATGTCCGATGAAACATGTCCGACGGACCGTTTTCATCGGACCACGATAAAGTGGTCTGTTGGTCTGATGTGCGTACACACCATCAGACCAAAATCCCCTCGGACCAGAACGCGGTGACGTAGAACACAACGATGTGATGAAAAAACGAAGTTCAATTCTTCTAAGCATGCGTCGACTTGATTCAGAGCATGCGCTGGATTTTGGTCCGATGATTTTGTGTACTAACCATCGAACCTGTCCGACGGACAGGTTTCCAGCGGACAGGTTTCAAAGCATGTTTTGAAACTATGGTCCGCTGGAAAACGGTCCGATTGGCCGTACACATGATCGAACATGTCCGCTGAAACTGGTCTGCGGACCAGTTTCAGCGGACATGTTTGATCGTGAGTACGCGGCCTAATAGACGCTATTGCAAAAACTTTAAAAAACATTGAAAGACTCACTGCAAAGCTACTGCCGTTTTTATTATTATTTAGTTATTATTTTAGCGTCCAGTGTGCATGGAGCCTGATTAAGTTTGTGAACAATATTGTTCTGATACTTGCTACAATTAGGTGTATTTGGCTTTTGCCATGTTTGTAGAGATTAAAGTGGCCAGCTGCATGAAAAATAAAGTTTGATAATATATTCATGCTTTGGCAATATTAGTACAAACTATCTTTCTATTGTGATTACTTATCTTTTATTAGCTCATTTCAGAATAAAATGAGAAAGCAGTATGTTCTTACCACTGATGCGCCAGCGACCCACTATTAACAGCAAGACATGTCTCCTCTTTTATAAGCTAAAATGTTTTGTTCAATATTGGAATTCTCAGAGGAAAGAATCCTAGAGGGCCAAACAGGGCAGAGCCCACCCAACCACCCATGTAAAGCCAATGAGGACCAGCAAAATAAACAAAGCTAGTCTTCAACTTTCTCATCCGCCTCAAAATATAAAGTAAAAACAAAGGCATCAACCAAAATTATGAAAAGAACATAAACAATGACTTTGATGTTATGAAATGTGATGAACATGCAATATGATGATTTTTATGTAAAAATATGGAGAGATGTTACACAGAATAAGATCAACATCAATAGGATTTGGAGCCCTTGGGATATTTACATGAGCAGAGATCCTTTAATCTATATGTAAAGTATAGCATACTGCATGCTTAATCATCTGCAGTCTATTCTGAGCAAGTTTAAAGTGACTGTAAAAGTCTGGATATACAATGTTATCAGACTGTATCTGACAGTGAGTGTCAGTACTATAGTGGGGCTGAAATAAAAAGAACGTGAAAATCCAAAAATATTGGCTTTTTGTTAAAAGGCATTGTCTGCATTTTCTAAAGTTTTCTGAATTAGGATGTAAGCCGAATGGACAGACTGGATATAACATGACAGCAATCTGCTGTCCTCTGGGTGACTCACTTTTCTCAACGGACTGCAATGTCTGAATTCCCTTTGCTTATGTTATTATGTATAAATTACTTAAGCAGGTCATAGACACTAGGAAACATGCAGGCACAAACCGTGGTTAAGAACCCTTTTCCTTTTTTCATTGTAAGCCCAATTTGACATCCCTCATGTAGCCAGTCTCTACATGTGTATGTTCACACCAGGTGACCATTTCTGCTTGGCCTAAGTGGACCGGCAGGGAAGACTAGATGCAGACATCTCTGGAACCAGCTTGTCTGAAGAAAAAAATAATGACTGGTCAAGTTTTAGGCTCCATGCACACTAGCATTTTTTATAATCTCAGAAAATGCTAGAAGAAAAAGCTGGATGAAAAATGCTCATAATGGTGTTTTTGGTGCTGGCTTGTAGTAGCATTTTAGAAGCTTTTAGAAGCATTATATTAGCATTTTTACAGTACATAAAAGGAGGTGATTAGGAGTGTTTAGTGTTTTTTTTCTGCCTGGAGAACGCTTCCAAAAACTCTACAAAAGCAATTTTTTTCCTCCTACATGCTAAAGCTTGAAAACACTTCTAGTATAATATTGTGTGCATGGACACACATAGGATAATACTATTAGCACCTAGGAGCAGTAAAAAAAATGCCTATAATAGCTTCTAGAAGCTTAAAAAAACACATGGATGGAGCTTAAACCTTAAAACAAATGTCCCTGAAAATGCTCAAGCCTAGTACACATGATCGCTTTTCCCGGCGGTCAAAATTCTGCCGGAAAAACTGAGGGGAAAACCGAGAACCTGCTAGGAAAACTGCCATGACAGCTTTGTTCGGGAAAACCGGCCGTGTGTATACTCCACTGCAGTGTTTCCCATAGGAAAATGGCAGAGCAAAAGCAAACCGGTTGTGTGTACGAGGCATCAGTCTTTGGAAAAATAACAGGTGGCCAAATTTGGAGAGTTAATGTCTATGGCCAACTTAATGAGACCCTAAATGGTCAATGTGTCAGGTTCTTTTAAAAAAAGAGGGCTCCCTACCAATTGGTTCTCACCTACCCCACACTCCTCCATCATCCTTCGCAGCCTGGGTCATAACCCTGTGTCAGAAACGGGCTTAACCAGTGTTGATGGCTTCTACCCCTTTCTAACAGTGTTTAGACTTTGATACACAAAAAGTTAGTGCAATGTTTCGGAGTCACGCCGGACCCCTTCATCTGGCATGTGACAAAGAGGTCCTGCGTGACTCTAAAACTTTGTACTTTTTTTAATGTAATCATGCTTAAATAAAAAAAATGTTTAGACTCTGCATGATGATCTGTGGTGTGCTGGCAAATATCCTTAATGTGGCTTTCTGATCCAGTCTCCAGCTGGTGGTTGCTGCAGCACCCAAAACGGTAACATGTGCCATGAGAATATGGAGTACTATTAGACTTGGAGACCCTCATGCCCAAGCGTTGCATCCTTGAAGAAAGGGAGAAGGTAACATATTCCTACATAACTAAAAGATATGGGTATTTCTTGACAGTTCTGCGTTACTATTGGTTGATTGGTTCTTTTGCCAGAGCCTTTTTTAACAGCATTTAAGCCCCATGTTTCGAGAGAGACATGAAGCTTTTACCAAATTAACCCAAGGGTGCACTCATGTGCTCGTGTTCATTTGGGAAAGCAAAGCTGGCATTACTGCTGACCCTGTGATCCATACCCAAGTATCCATGAGCTTCAAGATTCTTCAATATTAAGGCATTTCAGCAATGTGACATTCCTGGTGATGGTCAGAGTTCTAAGGCCGCGTACACACGACCAAATACATCTGTTCAAATCGGTCTGTCAGACCGATTTGAACAGATTTGTCTGCTGGGATGTATTGGTTTGATCGTGTACACACAATCAAACCAAAATCCCCACCGGCAGACAGCGCGGTGACGTGGCGGTGAAGTTGACGCTGCCACGTCACCGCTCCAGGAAGTAAAACACTTCCGCGCATGCGTCAAATCCATTCGACGCATGTGCGAGCAGATATGTCTGCTGGTTAGCGTACTAACCAGCAGACATGTCGGACAGACGGATTCCCAGCAGACAGATTTTAAAGCATGCTGGCTGGCCAAATCTGTTTGTCCGCCCATACACACGATCGAATCTGTCTGCTGAAACGGTCTGTCAGACTGTTTTCAGCAGATAGATTTGATCGAGTGTACGCGGCCTAAAGCAAACATTAGGGGGGACTGGACAAATCTGGGCACATCTCCTTATGTTCTAGATCTTTTAAGAGAAAATTGGCCAAGAAAAACATCATGGTCCTTTTCATCAAGCTTATTTTACATAATGTAAAAACACATAGAGGCAAGTGGGTTGTCCCAAAACTCCATGCCACCTGAGCTTACTCTTTTTCTTAACCACTTCCCGACGGCCGTACGATTATATACGGCCGCAGGGTGGTTCTACTTCTCTGAGGCGCCAAGTTTTTATGGCCGCCCCTTTCCCCCTTCCCCGTGCGCACTCCCGAGCGCGCAGCGGGGAACTTCTGTGCTGGCCGTGTCCCTTGGACACAGCCAATCACAGCTCGCAGTGAAGGGCCAATCGAAGTGGCCGTTTGGTAGGCGATTTGTGCAGCCAATGAGAGATGATCTCATATGTAAACATATGAGATCATTTCTCATTGCCGGCTCTCACAATGACAGCGTCCTGTCAGGGAGAGAGGAGACCGATCTGTGTCTCTTGTACATAGGGACACAGATCGGTCACCCCCCAGTTACCCGCCCTCCCCCCACAGTTAGAACACTATATAGGGTACACATTTAACCCCTTCCTCACCCCCTAGTGTTAACCCCTTCCCTGCCAGTCACATTTATACAGTAATTAGTGCATATTTATAGCACTGATTGCAGTATAAATGTGAATGGTGCCAAAAATGTGTCAAAAGTGTCCGATGTGTCCGCCATAATGTCGCAGTCGCAATAAAAATCGCAGATCGCTGCCATTACTAGTAAAAAAATAATAATAAAAAATAATAATTCTGTCCCTTATTTTATAACCAGTCGCTTATTGCGATTTTTTTTATTTTTTTTACCAAAAATATGTAGAAGAATACGTATCGGCCTAGACTGAATTTTTTTTTTTTTAATTGGGCTATTTATTATAGCAACAAGTAAAAAATATTGTATTTTTTTTCAAAATTGACGTTCTTTTTTGTTTATAGCGCAAAAAATAAAAACCGCAGAGGTGATCAAATACCACCAAAAGAAGGCTCTACTCTATTTGTGGGGAAAAAAGGACGTCAATTTTGTTTGGGAGCCACGTCGCACGACCGCGCAATTGTCAGTTAAAACTACGCAGTGCCGGAAGCTGAAATTTCACCTGGGCAGGAGGGGGTATATGTGCCCAGTAAGCAGGTGGTTAAACACTAACATTTTATGCATTCTACAATTTTGCTAAGAGCACTGGCAGAAACAATATTTTTTTATTGTCTCATGGTACTTGATGGCCAAAAATATCATGTCGGTGCCTGAACTTTTTTTTTTATTATTATTAAGTGGTACAACTGCAATGACCATAAATTGTCTATAAATTGCAATATTAGACTCATGAAGGGCTCCAATAAAGGTGATCTATAGTGTAGAACAATGCCGACAATTCTGCCCCCAATATATTTACTGTATATTTGGTTTGAATATTTGGACCGTTTCAGCAGACAAATTCGATCGTGTGTACGGGCAGACAGACAGATTTTGCCAGCAGACAGATTTTAAAGCATGCTTTAAAATCTGTCTGCTGGGAACCCGTCCGTCCGACATGTCTGCTGGTTAGTACGCTAACCAGCAGACTTATCTGCTTGCACATGCGTTGAAAGGTTTCGACGCATGCGTGGAAGTGTTTTACTTCCTGGTGCGGTGACGTGGCGGCGGGGATTTTGGTTTGATCGTGTGTACAACGATCAAACCAAAATAGCCCAGCAGACAAATCTGATCAAATCGGTCTGTCAGACCGATTTGAACAGATTTATTTGGTCGTGTGTACGCGGCCTAAGAAGCAGTTCAAAAGCATAAACTTGTGCTTTGCATTCAATTTGCTGCCAACCATGTAGAAAAAAATCATGGCATTATCCCTTATGCCTTGTACACACGATCAAAATTTCCATTGGGATAAACTATGACGGATTTTTCAGACAGAATTCCGTTAAAGCTGTCTTGCATACACACGGTCACACCAAATTCCGACCGTCCAAAACGCGGTGCCGTACAACACTACAGTACCTGTCACCGAGAATGTGTTTCCAGCACGACAGCATCGCGCTGATTTTCGGCGACAGGGTGCCGACATCTCGTACTCGCTGGAATAGACAAAGCACATTACAGCGAGCGCGTCATAGAAGCGACGGGGATCCGACTTGGATTCCCGCCAAATCTACACGCGGCGTTTAGTATGTATCATGAGGGGGAACTCCACGCCGGATTTTTAAATAAAAATCCGGCATGGGTTTCCCCCCAGGGTACATACCAGGCCCTTAGGTCTGCTATGGATTGTAAGGAGACCCCCCCATACGCCGAAAAACCGCGTGGGGGTCCCCCCACAATCCAAACCAGACCCATATCCAAAGCATGCCGCCCGGCCGGTCAGGAAGGGAGTGGGGGCGAGTGAGCGCCCCCCTCCTTAACCGTACCAGGCAGCATGCCCTCAACATGCGGCCCCCCCACCCCAGAGCACCCTGTCCCCATGTTGATAAGGACAGGGCCTCTTCCCGACAACCCTGGCCGTTGGTTGTTGGGGTCTGCGGGCGGCTTATCGGAATCTGGGAGCCCCCTTTAATAAGGGGGCCCGCAGATACCTCCCCCCCACCCTAGGTGAATGAATATGGGGTACATCGTACCCCTACCTATTCACCTGGAGGCAAAGTGTAAACACAAAATAAACAACACAGGATTTTTAAAGTATTTTATTAGACAGCTCCGGGCGGCCCCCCTCTTCTTTAGCTCTTTTACCAGGGGGGCCTTCTTCCGCTCTCCGGGGGCCTTCTTCCGCTCTCCGGGGTCTTCTACCGCTCTGCGGGGGTCTTCTCCGCTCTCCGGGGGGTCTTCTCCCGCTCTCCGCTGTTGACTTGGCGCTCTCCGGTGCCTTCTTCTTCTTCAGGACTGGCCGCCGCTATCTTCGTGTTAGCTCAATTACTAGTGGCGGCCAGTCCGCTCTTCTGTCACGTCTTCTTCTTTTCTTCTCTTCTCCAGATGTTGACTCGACGCTTCCTCCCGCTGTTACGTCGGGCACGCGGCACCCAGCGACTTATATAGGCCTATCTTGAGACGTCGCAGTTCCCATCATGCTCCGGTAGGTACCACGTGGGTAGGTACCACGTGGGTAGGTACCGGAGCATGATGGGACTGCGACGTCACAAGATAGGCCTATATAAGTCGCTGGGAGCCGCGTGGGGGGGGGGGCGTCCGGAGCTGTCTAATAAAATACTTTAAAAACCCTGTGTTGTTTATTTTGTGTTTACACTTTGCCTCCAGGTGAATGGGTAGGGGTACGATGTACCCCATATTCATTCACCTAGGGTGGGGGGGCGGTATCTGGGGGCCCCCTTATTACTCGGCGCTGGCTCCCGCGATGGGGCTCGTAGGTGGTCAATCTCGCTGAGAAAGGGAGCGAGATTAACACAATATCGCGGTCACCTACTGTACGTCAAGCCGAGAAAAATGAAGTTTAATGCTTCCGAGCATGCATCAAATTAATTCTGAGCATGCATGTTTTTTTCTCTGTCAAGGATCCATACAGATGAATGGAATTTCATCGGAAAAAAAGAGAACATGTTCTCTTTCTAAGTCCATCTGAACTTTCGATGGAAAAGCTCAGATAGGGCAAAAATTCCAATAGAATTTTTCCATCGGAAATTACGATCATGTGTACAATGCATAAGTCTAAGGTGACCAGATTTTTTAAATGAAATTCAGGGGCATATATTATTATTTTTTTCTTATTAGCAAATAGCAAATCATTTTATAAGCATATTTTCCTCAAATGATATATGCAGTGTATGTGTTTATGGAACGATTGTATGATATATACCTTGTTAGAATTTTTGGGGATATGACTACCAAATGTTTAGAAGATAAGAGAGAGAAAAAAAACTGTATTAGAGTGGTGCGAAGTATATAGCAGTGGGTAGTATGTGTAGAAGAGGGGTGCAGTTGGATGATTTAAAAGTACAGTACCTTTAAAAAGTATTCATACCCCTTGAAATGTTCCACATTTTGTCATGTTACAACCAAACATGTAAATGTATTTTATTGGGATTTCATGTTTTTTTTTACAAATAAATATCTGAAAAGTGTGGTGTGCATTTGTAGTTAGCCCCCTTTACTCTGATACCCCTAACTAAAATCTAGCGAAACCAATTGCCTTCAGAAATCTCCTAATTGGAAAATAGAGTTCACCTGTCTGTGATTTAATCTCAGTAAAAATACAGCTGTTCTGAGAAGCCCTCATAAGTTTGTTAGAGAACCCCTAGTGTAGGGGCTAGTAGTTTTGGACTTTGAAGGCACACAGTACATAAGATAGGTAAGAAAACAAAATATATGTATTTTGTAAGAATGTCATAAAAGCAGTTACAAACATAAAATCAAAAAGAGATCAAGTAGGTAACTGGTCCACATTGGTTGTCACAATTGTAATACAATTCTACCATAGATGGCTCAAATGTAGCGCATGATTTTAAAGTTGACTGTATGGTGTGTAAAACCGAGTGGTGCTCCAGAGGAACAGGAGGGCTTGCTCCACATGTTACGCGCTAAAGAAAGCGCTTCCTCAGGAGCAAAGACAATTCAATCTATTAAAACATATACAAAAACACATTATAAGTTACATTTATAGATACATCACAAAAAGTAAAATACAAAGTACATTACACATATGGGTATATAATACAACCACACAAGATGTTGTTTAGTAACAATGTGGACCAGCCCTATATGGACCAGTTATCTACTTGATCTCTTTTTGATTTTATGTTTGTAACTGCTTTTTTGACATTCTTACAAAATAAATATATTTTGTTTTCTTACCATATGAACTGTGTGCCTTCAAAGTCCAAAACTACTAGCCCCTAGACAATTCCAATACTATCGGGACGGCGGCACACTAGTTACCGGTATATCCACAGTATCACCCTGTTTGGACATACGTTAAACATAGGCCCTCTTTCTCTTTCAGAGATCCTTAGTGAATAAACAGCATCGTGAAGACCAAGGAACAGACCGGACAAGTCATGGATAAAGTTGTGGAGAAGTTTAAAGCAGGGGTAGGTAAAAAAAAAAAAAATATCCCAAGCTTTGAACATCTCACGGAGCACTGTTTAATCCATCATCCAAAAATGGAAAGAGTATGGCACAATTGCAAACCTTCGTAGACATCTCAGGCCACCTAAACTGACAGGACGGGCAAGAAGGGCATTCATCAGAGAAGCAGGCAAGAGGCCCATGGTAACTCTGGAGGAGCTGCAGTGATCCGCAGCTCAGGTGGGAGAATCTGCCCATAGGACAACTATTAGTCGTGCACTCAACAAATCTTGCCATTATGGAATAGTGGCAAGAAGAAAGCCATTTTTGAAAGAAATCCATAAGAAGTCCTGTTTGGAGTTTGATTGAAGCCATGGGGGGGGGGGGGCAGCAAACACAAGGAAGAAGATAAGATAAATTGAGTTTTTGGCCTAAAAGCAAAACGCTATGTGTGGCGGGAAACTAACGCTGCACATTACCTTGAACACACCTTTTCTTCAGCAGGGACAGGGAAGCTGGTCAGAGTTGATGGGAAGATGGATGGAGCCAAATACAGGGTAATCTTAGAAGAAAACCTGTTAGGCCGCGTACACACGATCAAATTTATCTGCTGGAAACGGTCGGCCCGACCGTCCCAGCAGACAGATTCAATCGTGTGTACGGGCGAGCCGACGGATTTGGCCAGCCGACAGATTTGAAATCATGCTTTCAAATCTGTCGGCTGGGAACCCGTCCGCCCGACATGTCTGCTGGTTAGTACGCTAACCAGCAGACACGTCTTATCGCACACGCGTCGAATGGTTTCGACGTATTCGCGGAAGTGTTTTACTTCCTGGTGCGGTGACGTGGCGGCGTTAACGTCACCGCCACGTCACCGACACATCAGCGCGCTGTCTGCTGGCGGGGATTTTGGTTTGATCGTGTGTACACGCGATCAAACCAAAACGGCAGCAGACAGATTTGTTCAAATCGGTCGGCCCGACCGATTTGAACAAATCTATTTGGTCGTGTGTACACGGCCTTAGAGTCTGCAAAAGACTTGAGACTGGGGCGAAGGTTCAATTTCCAGCAGGACAATAACCCTAAACATACAGCCAGAGTTATAATCAAAAAATAAAAAAGAGCATATAAATCAAAACATATTCATGTGTTAGAATGGCCCAGTCAAAGTCCAGACCTAAATCCAATTGAGAAAATGTGGCAAGGCTTGAAAATTGCTGTTCACAGACACTCTCCCTCCAATCTGACAGAGCTTGCGCTATTTTGCAAAGAAGAATGGGAAAACACTCTCTAGATGTGCAAAGCTTGTAGAGACATACCCAAAAAGACTTGCAGCTGTAATTGCAGTGAAATGTGGTTCTACAAAGTATTGACCTAGGGGGACTGAATACAAATGCATGCCACACTTTTCTGAAATCTATTTGTAAAAAAAATTGAAAAAAAAGTGCAAACCATTTATCATTTTACTTCTACTTCACAATTATGGGGCTGATTTACCAAGCCTGTGCGCCAAGACTCATGGTGCACAAGCAGGAGTAAACCTGTTTTTGACATTTACAAAAGAAACACGCTGCCAGTGCAGCGTGTTTCCTCATTTACTAAAGTGCCTAATGCGCCCAGAAGAGGGCGCACAGCACGCCAGTACAGAGCTGGCGTGCGGCATTTAGTAATGTAAACATCGGGGATTCGGGCGGGAGTTTATGAGGGGAGGGAGGGTGGTGATGCAGGGGAAGTGTAGTGACATGTGTTTAAACTTGTGTGGCGGGCCGATTTGAAAGGGAAAGTGACTTTTGGGACCCGATCCCCGTGCCCTTGCAAAGTACGCTAGAACCTCGGAAGGTTCACTTGCATACTGGGCATGCGCAGAGGGAAAAATCGGAGCTCACCGCGCGCCTCTTCAGTACGCCGGGAAATCCTTGGTAAATACCAGGCGGCGTAGCAGTGTTTGCACTGCCTGGAGCGGCGCACGGCAAGCTCCGAGCTGTTCTCGGGCTGCGCTGACACTGAAGGGGAACTCCGCGCCAAATTTCAAATGTGAAACCGGCGCGGCTTCCCCCCCAGGGGTACAATAGGCTCTCCGGCTTGGTCCGGAACGTGAGGGGTTAACCCACGCCAAAATCGGCGTGGGGTTCCCCCCCAGATCCGTACCAAGCCCTCATCCCAGGCATGCAGTCTGGCCGGACAGGAATGGGGGTGGGGACGAGCGAGTGCCCCCCCCCTCCTGAGCCGTACCAGACCACATGCCCTCGACATGGGGGAGTGTGTGCTTTGGGGGAGGGGGGCGCTGCCCCCCCACCCCAAAGCACTCTTGTCCCCATGTCGATCGGGACAAGAGCCTCTTCCCGACAACCCTAGCCATTGGTTGTCGGGGTATGCGGGCGGGAGCCAATCAGAATCTGGGAGCCCCGTTTAATAAGGTGGCCCCCAGATTTCGGGCCCCCACCCTATGTGAATGAGTATGGGGTACATCGTACCCCTACCCATTCACCTGGTGAACGTTTTCACTTTTGAGGGTCTTCCGCCGCCCCCTTCAAATTCTTCTGCCTGGACGGGGGTCGTACATCCCATCCAGGACTTGGACGTGGCGGGCTTCTCGTCGCTGTCTTCTGCCGCTGCCCCCTTCACCACGAAGCTCCGTGCTTGTTTGATGAGGGCAGCGGGCTTCCGTCGTCTTCTCCGGGGCGAGGGTCGTACATCCCACCCCGGATTTCGTCGCCGTCTTCTGCCGCTGCCCCCTTCACCACGAAGCTCCGTGCTTGTTTGATGAGGGCAGCGGGCTTCCGTCGCAGTCTTCCGCCGCGGGGTGACACTCGCGGGCTTCTTCTTCCATTCGATGTTGACACGGCGAGGTCCGGCGCTGAAATGCCTTCTGAGCGGCGGGCAAGGACTTATATTGGCATTGGGCGTGGGCGTGGTTATGCCAACATGTGACCTTAACCCATGTGACAGTGATGTCACGTCACATCACTGTCACATGGGTTAAGGTCACATGTTGGCATAACCACGCCCACGCCCAATGCCAATATAAGTCCTTGCCCGCCGCTCAGAAGGCATTTCAGCGCCGGACCTCGCCGTGTCAACATCGAATGGAAGAAGAAGCCCGCGAGTGTCACCCCGCGGCGGAAGACTGCGACGGAAGCCCGCTGCCCTCATCAAACAAGCACGGAGCTTCGTGGTGAAGGGGGCAGCGGCAGAAGACGGCGACGAAATCCGGGGTGGGATGTACGACCCTCGCCCCGGAGAAGACGACGGAAGCCCGCTGCCCTCATCAAACAAGCACGGAGCTTCGTGGTGAAGGGGGCAGCGGCAGAAGACGGCGACGAGAAGCCCGCCACGTCCAAGTCCTGGATGGGATGTGCGACCCCCGTCCAGGCCGAAAAATTCGAAGGGGGCGGCAAAGAAGAAGGCCTGGCCCCCGCGGCGGAAGACAACGTCGAGAAGCCCGGAGAGTGGCGCCCTCCGGCGGAAGACGGCGAAAGAAGCCCTGGCCTCGGGAGGAGCCAGGCAGAAGCGGAGGAGCCCGAGGTGGGGCGACACCCCCGTTGTTCTCCGCTGTTTTCGGCCGGCCCCCCCCGGATGTAAAAGAGCTTCATTTTGGGGTGGGGGCACAGTCGAGCATGGCGGAGAGCATGGGTGGGTGTTTCCCCCCCCCGGCAGAAGACGGCTAGAAGACCGAGGAGTGGCGACGCCCCCGTTGTTCTCCGCCATTTCCGCCGGCCCCCCCCGGATGTAAAAGAGCTTGATTTGGGGTAGGGGGCCTGGCCGAACATGGCGGAGAGCATCGGTGGGTGTCTCTCTCCCCGGCGGAAGGCGGCGGCGAAGACCGGGGGGGGGGTAGGTGTACCCCCCCGGCGGAAGGCGAAGACCGAGGAGGGGTTTCGCCCCCGTTGTTCTCTGCCATTTCCGCCGGCCCCCCCCGGATGTAAAAGAGCTTGATTTGGGGTAGGGGGCCTGGCCGAACATGGCCGAGAGCATCGGTGGGTGTCCCCCCCCGGCGGAAGGCGGCGGCGAAGACCGGTGCGGGGCTGGAGCCCCCCCGGCAGAAAACGTCTGGAAGACCGAGGGGCTCCGCCCCCGTTGTTCTCTGCTTTTTTCGGCCGGCCCCCCCCGGATGTGAAAGAGCTTATTTTGGGGTGGGGGCCTGGCTGGACATGGCGGAGATCATCGGTGGGTGTCCCCCCCCGGCAGAAGACGGCGAAGCCCGGGGCCCAATGGGCTGGTGGTGGGGGGTCCCGGCAGAAGACCCCCGGAGCTGACTAATAAATTATTTTTTTCTGTGTGTTTTTTTTGGTGTTTACACTTTTCCACCCGGTGAATGGGTAGGGGTACGATGTACCCCATACTCATTCACATAGGGTGGGTGGCCAGAATCTGGGGGCCCCCTTAATATAGGGGGCTCTCAGATTCTGATAAGCCCCCCGCCCGCATACCCCGACAACCAACGGCCAGGGTTGTCGGGAAGAGGCTCTTGTCCCGATCGACATGGGGACAAGAGTGCTTTGGGGTGGGGGGGCAGTGCCCCCCTCCCCCACAGCACACACTCCCCCATGTCGAGGGCATGTGGTCTGGTACGGCTCAGGAGGGGGGGGGGGCGCTCGCTCGTCCCCACCCCCATTCCTGTCCGGCCAGACTGCGTGCCTGGGAGAAGGGTTTGGTCTGGATCTGAGGGGGAACCCCACGCCGTTTTTTGGCGTGGGTTTAACCCCTTATGTTCCAGATCAAATCTAAGAGCCTGTTGTGCACCTGAAGGGGGACCCCCACGCCGTTTTTTTTTGTAATTTGGGGTGGAGTTCCCCTTTATCCCGGTCCTGTCAGGGGGGGGGGGAATGCCTGCTCGTCTGTCCCTACAATGTATGAACAGCGATCTGTCATTTCCCCTACACAGTCCCACCCCCTTTACAGTTAGAACACACCCAGGTAACATATTCAACCCCTTCCGCGCCCCTAGTGTTAACCCCTTCCCTGCCAGTGTCATTTTTATAGTAAGCAATGCATTTCCATACCATTGCTCGCTACAAAAATGCCAAATCTCACAAAAATGTGTCCGCCACAATGTCGCATTAGACAGAAAAAACAATGATAGCCACCATTACTAGTAAAACAAAAAATTATTCCAAAAAAACCCATAAGACCAACCCCTACTTAGAACTTTTGCCCAAACCAATCAAACGCTTATTGTGATTTTTTGCAACCAAAAAGATGTCCAAGAATACTTATCGGCCTAAACTGAGGGCAAACATTTTTTGAATATATTTTGGGGGAGATTTATTATAGCAAACCGTAAAAAAGATGTTTTTTTAGTTACCAAATTGTCGCTATATTTTTGGGTCAAGCAAAAATAAGAAAAAACGCAGAGGTGATCAAATACCACCAACAAAAAAAAAAAAAACTAAATTTTTAGGGGGGGGGGGGGGGGGAGGATGAGGACGCCAAATTTTTTTGGGGGCCACGTCGCACAACCACGCAATTGTCAGTCAAAATGACGCAGTGTTGAAATGCAAAAAATGGCCCCGTCAGTGACCAGTAATATGCTCTGGGGCTCAAGTGGTTACAAATTAAGAATACACTAAAGTTAGCCCAATTTATGGCCATAATGTGAAAGATGATGTTACACCGAGTAAATAGATACCCAACATGTTACACTTTAATATTGCACACACTCATGGAATGGCGCCAAAATTCAGTACTTGAAAATACCCATAGGCAACGCTTTTTTATGTGTTTCAGGTTACCAGTTTAGATTTACAGAGGAGGTCTAGTGCTAAAAGTATTGCTCTCGCTCTAACGTACGCTATGATACCTCACATGTGGGGTTTGAACGGGGGTTCAATATGTGGGCGGGGCTTACACATTTAAGGCCCGCCCCCATATATGGAAACATTCTTCAAACCACACATGTGAGGTATCATAGCGTGCGTAACAGCAAGAGGAATATTTATAGCACTAGACCTCATCTGTAAATCTAAACTGGTAACCGGAAACAATAAAAATGCTGCTTGTTCGCTTCTGACTGCGAGCTACTAGGGACAGGGGCTTTTAAATTATTACTATTTAGGTTTGTTACGTAAAAATTCTATAAGACCTCCCGTTCAGCTTGTAAAGCATCACTTCATGGGGACCAAAAAAAAATTTAACACCTCTAATGCTTTCATCCGCCATTGCAGATTTGATTCTGGTACTGCATTTCGAGTGAACTGGGCATGCTCGAACAGTTAGAAAAAGAAGTTGGAAGTTTCATCCTGAAAATGACTTGCATCTTTCTGAGCATGCTCAGAAAGCTCTTTTTTTGGCTTAGTAATTTAAGGACATCCTTAACAGGTGTAAGCAGTTACAAGTGCACACAAACTAGAGGCTGACATTTCTTCATGTGTTTCCAATTGGTTCATTAGCACACATGTTATAAAAAGCGTGGATACTGCACGTGTCAGCTGCCCCTCAGAGGGGGCAGATTTGCTGGCTGGAAGGAATGGCGGAGTGAAACAGAGATGTTTTGGAGCAAGTTTTGTATTTTTTGATGTTTTCTCTGCTACATAATTTTGCTAAATGTTTCTCAAGATGTTAATGACTAATGTTTTAATCCTGTGGGTCTATCCTGTTATTTCAAAAGCATGATTTATTTTCCAATGACTGTGAAATAAACGTTGGTCTTTTTTGTTTTTAGGTGTTTTTATATATTTTTGGTGTGTTTATTTGTAATTTTTTGTTTTGCTTTCCTTGTTTTGTGGACCAATAAAATTACTTTCAAATTTTGAAGTTTGTTTTGTGATATTTTTTTCCTGCTATGGATTTCAACCGCTGCAGCTGAACTAGTTTGGGCCTAAACCATCAAGTGTGATTTGTCTCTAAGCTCTTTCCTGGTGTGTATGCATGAAATGTTTAGTCACCAGAAAAGGAAGGACAAAGCGGTAAGTATTGTTTCCTAGAACTGATGTCCAGACTGACTTTTTAAAGCACATGTGCAAGATGTAGGAAAAGCTGCAAACAGGGCCTGTTGGAGGGGGGGTGGGGGGGGGTGGTGTATTGGTGGACAGGCTTGAAGTGCTGATTTACAGCGCTGTGCTTGAAACTAGCACAAGACAATCCTATTCTAATTGTGGGTTGTTTGAGGGAAGCCAATTGAGTGTTAGAACCCCTGCTAGTGTTTTTAGGTTGGGCTTTGTGTCCCTTTTCCTAAAATTGGCTTCACTTCCTGTCACACAGCTGAACAGGAAGTGAGGTTAAAACCCTACCAATGGTCTTTTCTTTGGGACACAGGTCAATCTAACTAGTGTCACCATTAAGCAAATTGCACTGCAGTGTACACCCCAAATGATTAGTTATTTTGGGGTTTAGTAAAGGCAAAGCCGCTCTGCAGTAGAAGCGTAGGCAATGAAAATCAGAAGGGAAGCACTGATGGTTTTTACTTCCAATCCCGCCAAGTTTTGAGTTTTCTTCCTTGCTTGTCCACTTGTAGTGCAAAGTGGATTTGCCTTTAGTAAATGGACCCCAAAGTCCAAGATTCCTACTAATTTGGGGTGTACACAGCAAAATGCCATTTCCAAAATGGGAAACTATTTATATTGATCTGTGTGTCCCCAACAAAACATTACTCAGGTGTTTCCCTCACTTCCTGTTTGGCTGTGTGGCAGGAAGTGAATGAATTAAGTAGAAAGTGACAACATTTGTGAGGTGTCTTTACCCTATCAGGGGTGCAGGCATCCCCAAAACAAACAAGAAAATAGTTGATTTAACATTGGGTGGTGTTTGTGGGGGTCCCTAACACACATTCATACATATTAGCAACGCTGGATCCTGGCCTATTGGCATGGTTATATTTTCTTAAGCCTCTCAATAAAATGATCTGAAATTTGGGGTTAAACTGGAACAATAATCATCACTTTTATTTTTTGGATTTCTTTCATTTTGGATAGAGTTGGGGGGGGGGGGGTTAGAAGCTCTGTCAGTTTATTTTGTATTATCCCTGTCCGTTTGGGGAGATTGGCCTTCACTTCCTGCCCCATAGCCAAACAGGAAGTGATCGAAAAACTAGGCAAATTAAGGGTCCCCTGTGCCCCCCCCCCCACAGAACTTGTGTGTGTCCCCTGAAAATTCCTGGGTGGGTCATAAAAAAACAGGGTGTGGCCTTGACAGGAAGGGTGGGTCATTTTTCTATTAGGGGGGTGCCAAAATTTGGTCAGGCCTAGGGAAGCACAAAACCTAAATATCCTACTGCATATTAGGGCTTATTTAGACAGGATCCAATTTACAGCATGTTTTTAGATTGTGGGAGGAAACCCGCACAGGGAGAACATGCAAACTCCAGGCAGATAGTGTCACGGGCGGGATTCGAACCAGCAACCCTTTTGCTGCTAGGTGAACATGCTACACACTACGCTACTGTGCTGAACGAACATGATTGCAGCTGAAAGCATGAGATGTTTTTTTTTTTTACCAATTCCATGCTTTCCAGCCTGGAGGACAGATGTGGGGTCTAATTGACCCCGCCTTTCTCTATAAAGAGGACCTGTCACACACTAGTCCTATTACAAGGGATGTTTACATTCCTTGTAATAGGAAGAAAAGTGAAAAATAATACAAAAAAAGGGACAAACAAGTGCAAAAATAAAATATTAAGTAAAAAAATAAAATAAAAAAGGAATTTAAATGCTCCTGTCCCTAGTAGCTCGCACTCAGAAGCGAACACGCATGCAAGTCCCACCCACATATGTAAACATCCTTCAAACCCCACATGTGAGGTATCATAGCGTGCGTTAGAGCGAGAGCAATAATTTTAGCACTAGACCTCCTCTGTAACTCAAAAGTGGTAACCTGAGAAAAAAAGTCAAGCGTTGCCTATGGAGATTTTTAATAACGAAGTTTAGCGCCATTCCATGAGTGTGCGCAATATGAAAGCGTGACAAGTTAGGTATCTATTTACTCGGTGTAACATCATCTTTTACCTTATCCCTAAAAATTGGGCTAGCTTTACTGCTTTCTTATTTTGTCATTCATGAAACAGGTTTTTTTTTGAAAGCCAAAAAAAAAAAAAAACGTTAGAAAATTTTTGGCACAAATACTGTTGGAAATGTGTCCGAAAAAATGGCCGCCACTTTATTCCCTAGGGTGTTTGTTAATAAAATATATATAATGTTTGGGGGTCCTGAGTAAGTTTCAAGGAAGAAAATATAATTGTTACATGAAGGAGAGAAGTGCCAGAATAGGCGCGGTATGGAAGTGGTTAAAGTGCAACAATAAAAGTGAAAAATTCCTTGAAATTTCGTACCATGGGGGGGGGGGCAATTAGGGCCGCCATCAGGAATTATGGGGCCCCTTACACAGCTTCAGGCATGGGCCCCCTGGAGCAGAGAATAGGGGGGGGGGTGCCGCCTGATATTAAGAAGGGGGGGGGCTGCCGCAATTTGATAAGCGGGGGGTTCCTTTACTAAAAAATACATATAGAAAAATATATATTAAAAAGGGTGGTAGCCATCCGGGGGCCCTGGGGACCACTGGGCCCTTTAATAAAAATAAACCTCTGGGCTCTTTAATGAAAAATAAATTACAATATCTATATATATATATCTACATATATAAAATAATAAAAAAGGGGGTTGCCTTGGGAGCTCTGGGCCCTTTAATAAAAAATAACTACCAAAAATCTAAAAAAAAAATAACATGGGGTGGGAGCTGCGGTGGCTCAACGTGAATGGCACTGCGCTGACAAACCGTTCACCTCTGCAGCCAAGGGTTCGGATCCCGGTCTCGGCTACATGTGAATTGAGTTTGGTGGTGTCAGCCCGGCTCCCGATGGGTGTGCTATGCAAGGTACGCCTGTGCTTAGTACGCCCACCCCCCCCCCCCCCACAAAAAAACACCACACTTGCACACACTTTGGCCATGAGGTCTCCTAAAATAAAGGGAGGCGAAGGACCTACAGGGCTGGCTGGGTGGGCTACACTCCCTCATAGGGGGAGTCCCTCTGTCCCATCGGGCTCCCAAGTGTAGCAGGTGGGGTGAGTGGGAGGCCCCCCTCACACCCACCATTGCCACCGGGGGCATGGAGAAGGATGGCGATTGCAAGTCCAGCTCCTCTCTCTCGACTTCACGCACAAAATACACTTTAAAAAAGAAATTAAAGTAAAAAGTAACAAACCTGGGGAAAATGTTTATAACATTTTTAGAAGCAAAAAGGTTGTCATCTGGGGCCCTCTGGGAGCTTTCATAATTATATTATATATATATATGTTAAAAAAATAACCAAAAAATATATAATTTTTTTTTTTTTTTTTTTTTTAAAGGTGGGGGGTTGTCATCTGGAGCCCTGGGGATCTCCGGGCCACTGGGGACCTCCAGACCCCTAAAACAAAACATTGGCCCTTTAATAACAAAAAATTTGGGGGGTTGCCACCCGGGGCCCTGGGGGCCTGCCCTGGGGACCTCCAGACTGCTAAAAAATATTAAATTCCAAAAATTGGCCCTTTAATAAAAAATCCTACAAAAACCAACTAACAAATATATATACAAAAAAAAAAAGAGGGGGGTTACCATCTGGGGCGCTGGGGGGCCTCCAGGCATCTGGGCACCTCCGGACCCCCGGGCCCCTTACAGGTGTACAGGGCCGCCATCTTGAATTTTGGGGCCCCTTACACAGCTTCAGGCATGGGCCCCCTGGAGCAGAGAACCGGGGGGGGGGGGGGTGCTGCCGCATGAAATTGAGAAGCGGGGGGGGGGGTGGTGCCGCAAATTGAGGAGCGGGGGGGCCCTTTACAAAAATTTTGACAGAAATAAGAAATAAAGAAAAATATATATAAAAAAGGGGGGTAGCCATCCGGGGCCCTGGGGACCTCTGTGCTCTTTATAAAATAAAAATAAAAAAGAGAGAAAATACATATATATATATTTTTTTAATATAACATTTATCGAAAAAAATTAAAAAAACAAGGGGGTTGCCTTCCAGGGCCCTGGGGACCTCTGGGCCCTTTCATAAAAAAAAAAAAAACAAATATATTAAAAAAATATATTTATTTTTTTAAATATATATATTTTATTTAAAAAAAAGGGCTTGCCATCTGGGGCCCTTAGTGGCCTCCGGGCCCCTGGGGACCTTCGGAGCCCTTAAAAAAATAAAACTAAAAAAAAAGTTTTTTTTTGTTTTAGGGTGGTTCCCATCCGGGCCCCTGGGGGCCCCTGGGGACCCCCGGGCGGTGTAATGCCTGTACCCCCCTAATGGCGGCCCTGCAGGTGTACTGCCTGTACCCCCCTGATGGCGGCCCTGGGTGTAATGTCAGCATGTGAAAAATGACATTCTGAAGGAAAAAAGCCATTTAAAACTGACTCGCGGCTATAATGAATTGTCAGCTCCTGGAAATTGCAGGAGAATTCATTCATTAAAAACACCAATAAAAAAGCGTGGGGGTCCCCCCAAATTCAATAACCAGACCCTTTAGGTCTGGTATGGATATTAAGGGGAACCCCGCCATCAATTTTATAAAAAAAATGACGTGGGGTTCCCCCCAAATATCCATAACCAGACCCTTCGGGTCTGGTGTGGAATTTAAGGGGAACTACCCACCCAAATAAAAAAAAAAATGGCGTGGAGTCCCCCCTAAAATCCACACCAGACCCCTTATCCGAGCACGTTGACCTGGCCGGCCGCAGAAAAGAGGGGGGGACAGAGCGCGGCCCCCCCCCTCTCCTGAACCGCACCAGGCCACATGCCCTCAACATTGGGAGGGTGTTTTGGGGTGCCCCCCAAAACACCTTGTCCCCATGTTGATGAGGACAAGGGTCTCTTCCCCACAACCCTTGCCCGGTGGTTGTGGGGGTCTGCGGGCAGGAGGCTTATCGAAATCTGGAAGACCCCTTTAACAAAGGGGCCCCCCAGATCCCGGCCCCCCCCTGTGTGAAATGGTAATGGGGTACCTTGTACCTCTACCATTTCACGAGAAAAAAAAAGTGTCAGTGTAAAAAAAGACAAGAGCCGGTTTTTGACAAGTCCTTTATTATCTTCTTTTCTTCTTTCCTTCGGGTTTCTTCTTCCTCCTCCTTCTTCTTCCTCTGCTTCTGTCTTGGGTCTTCTATTCCCGCATCTTGCCCGGCGTGTTCTTCCATCTTCTTCCGCTGTCCTTCTCGTCCGCATCTTCTTCTCCTTCTTCTTCTTCGCCGGAGGCGCCGCTTCCAATTGAAATCCCCGCTGTCTGCCGGACCACGCCCCCCCCTCTGACGCCACGGGCAAGCTCTTAGGAGTGTGCTGCCTGTGCGTCAGAGGGGGGCGTGGTCACAATGTGAGAGGGCGGGCAATTCAATTTGAAGCTTGTGCGCGGCTTTTTCTTTGCCAGAGTCGCCGCTTCCAATTGAATTGCCCGCTTTCTGGAACATGTGACCACGCCCCCCTCTGACGCACTGGCACCACACGAGGACTTTCCTAAGAGCTTGCCCGTGGCGTCAGAGGGGGGGCGTGGTCCGGCAGACAGCGGGGATTTCAATTGGAAGCGGCGCCTCCGGCGAAGAAGAAGAAGGAGAAGAAGATGCGGACGAGAAGGACAGCGGAAAGAAGATGGAAGAACACGCCGGGCAAGATGCGGGAATAGAAGACCCAAGACAGAAGCAGAGGAAGAAGAAGGAGGAGGAAGAAGAAACCCGAAGGAAAGAAGAAAGAAGATAATAAAGGACTTGTCAAAAACCGGCTCTTGTCTTTTTTTACACTGACACTTTTTTTTACTCGTGAAATGGTAGAGGTACAAGGTACCCCATTACCATTTCACACAGGGGGGGGGCCGGGATCTGGGGGGCCCCTTTGTTAAAGGGGTCTTCCAGATTTCGATAAGCCTCCTGCCCGCAGACCCCCACAACCACCGGGCAAGGGTTGTGGGGAAGAGACCCTTGTCCTCATCAACATGGGGACAAGGTGTTTTGGGGGGCACCCCAAAACACCCTCCCAATGTTGAGGGCATGTGGCCTGGTGCGGTTCAGGAGAGGGGGGGGGCCGCGCTCTGTCCCCCCCTCTTTTCTGCGGCCGGCCAGGTCAACGTGCTCGGATAAGGGGTCTGGTGTGGATTTTAGGGGGGACTCCACGCCATTTTTTTTTAAATTTGGGGTGGAGTTCCCCTTAAATTCCACACCAGACCCGAAGGGTCTGGTTATGGATATTTGGGGGGAACCCCACGTCATTTTTTTTTTAAATTGACGGCGGGGTTCCCCTTAATATCCATATCAGACCTGAAGGGTCTGGTAATTGAATTTGGGGGGACCCCCACGTCATTTGAATAATTATTTAAAAATTCGTACCATGGGGGGGGGGGATGTCAGCAGGTGAATAAAGCGCACTTTTCCTGTGGTTAGAAATATGTCTTTGCACAAAATGACATTCTGAAAAAAAAAAAAAAAAAAAAAAGCCATTTAAAACTGACTCGCGGCAATAATGAATTGTCGGCTCCCGGCAATTGCAGGAGAATTCATTCATTAAAAAAAGGGAAAAAATAAAGCGTGGGGGTCCCCCCAAATTCAATAACCAGACCCTTTAGGTCTGGTATGGATATTAAGGGGAACCCCGCCCTTCAATTTTAAAAAAAAATGACGTGGGGTTCCCCCCAAATATCCATAACCAGACCCTTCGGGTCTGGTGTGGAATTTAAGGGGAACTCCACCCCAAATGTAAAAAAAAAATGGCGTGGAGTCCCCCCTAAAATCCACACCAGACCCCTTATCCGAGCACGTTGACCTGGCCGGCCGCAGAAAAGAGGGGGGGACAGAGCGCGGCCCCCCCCCTCTCCTGAACCGCACCAGGCCACATGCCCTCAACATTGGGAGGGTGTTTTGGGGTGCCCCCCAAAACACCTTGTCCCCATGTTGATGAGGACAAGGGTCTCTTCCCCACAACCCTTGCCCGGTGGTTGTGGGGGTCTGCGGGCAGGAGGCTTATCGAAATCTGGAAGACCCCTTTAACAAAGGGGCCCCCCAGATCCCGCCCCCCCCCTGTGTGAAATGGTAATGGGGTACCTTGTACCTCTACCATTTCACAAGTAAAAAAAATGTAAAGGGTTAAAAAACGACAAGAGCCGGTTTTTGACAAGTCCTTTATTATCTTCTTTCTTCTTTCCTT
Source organism: Rana kukunoris (assembly GCA_029574335.1). Classification (NCBI taxonomy): domain Eukaryota; kingdom Metazoa; phylum Chordata; class Amphibia; order Anura; family Ranidae; genus Rana; species Rana kukunoris. The sequence continues at coordinate 511,584,715 of CM056050.1, forward strand.
CGGGTTTCTTCTTCCTCCTCCTTCTTCCTCTGCTTCTGTCTTGGGTCTTCTATTCCCGCATCTTGCCCGGCGTGTTCTTCCATCTTCTTCCGCTGTCCTTCTCGTCCGCATCTTCTTCTTGTTCTTCTTCGCCGGAGGCGCCGCTTCCAATTGAAATCCCCGCTGTCTGCCGGACCACGCCCCCCCCTCTGACGCCACGGGCAAGCTCTTAGGAAAGTCCCCGTGTGGTGCCAGTGCGTCAGAGGGGGGCGTGGTCACATGTTCCAGAAAGCGGGCAATTCAATTGGAAGCGGCGACTCTGGCAAAGAAAAAGCCGCGCACGAGCTTCAAATTGAATTGCCGCCCTCTCACTTGTGACCACGCCCCCCTCTGACGCACTTGCAGCACACTCCTAAGAGCTTGCCCGTGGCGTCAGAGGGGGGGGGGCGTGGTCCGGCAGACAGCGGGGATTTCAATTGGAAGCGGCGCCTCCGGCGAAAAGAAGGAGAAGAAGATGCGGACGAGAAGGACAGCGGGAGGAACAGAAGATGGAAGAACACGCCGGGCAAGATGCGGGAATAGAAGACCCAAGACAGAAGCAGAGGAAGAAGAAGAAGAGGAGGAAGAAACCCGAAGAAAAGAAGAAAGAAGATAATAAAGGACTTGTCAAAAACCGGCTCTTGTAGTTTTCAACCCTTTACATTTTTTTTACTCGTGAAATGGTAGAGGTACAAGGTACCCCATTACCATTTCACACAGGGGGGGGGCCGGGATCTGGGGGGCCCCTTTGTTAAAGGGGTCTTCCAGATTTCGATAAGCCTCCTGCCCGCAGACCCCCACAACCACCGGGCAAGGGTTGTGGGGAAGAGACCCTTGTCCTCATCAACATGGGGACAAGGTGTTTTGGGGGGCACCCCAAAACACCCTCCCAATGTTGAGGGCATGTGGCCTGGTGCGGTTCAGGAGAGGGGGGGGGGGGCCGCGCTCTGTCCCCCCCTCTTTTCTGCGGCCGGCCAGGTCAACGTGCTCGGATAAGGGGTCTGGTGTGGATTTTAGGGGGGACTCCACGCCATTTTTTTTTAAATTTGGAGTGGAGTTCCCCTTAAATTCCACACCAGACCCGAAGGGTCTGGTTATGGATATTTGGGGGGAACCCCACGTCATTTTTTTTTTAAATTGACGGCGGGGTTCCCCTTAATATCCATACCAGACCTAAAGGGTCTGGTTATTGAATTTGGGGGGACCCCCACGCTTTTTTTTTCCTTTTTTTAATGAATGAATTCTCCTGCAATTGCCGGGAGCCGACAATTCATTATAGCCGCGAGTCAGTTTTAAATGGCTTTTTTCCTTTGAAAAATGACATTTTGTGCAGAGACAGTTCTAACCACGGGAAACATGCGCTTTTTCACCTGCTGACATTAGAGACCCCCATAGTACGAAATTTAAAGGAAAATTACACTTTTATTATTGCACTTTTAGCATTATTAAAATCACTGCTCCCGAAAAAACGGCCGTTTTAAAAAATATAAAAAGCATTGGTACATGTCCCCTGGGGCAGGACTGAGGTCCCCAAACACTTTTTAGGACAAAACTTGCAGATTAGCCTTTAAAATTCACTATTAAGATTTCCCCCCATAGACTTATACAGGGAGTTCGGCGGCGGCTTTAGTTATCAATCACATCGCGCTGCTGCTGCCGCCGGTTCATGCACCTAATTAGGGCTTCATCCAGCGCACTAATTAAGGCATGTACCGGCGCAGCGCAGATTCATTAGTAAATCAGCCCCTATGTGTCACTTTTCACACAAAATCCCAATAAAATTAAAATAAATAAAAATGTAAGTTTTTGGTTGTAACATGACAAAATGTGTAAAATTTCAAGGGGTATGAATACTTTTTCAAGGCACTAGCTATGGCGTGAATGAGTCGTAATTCATTGCTCCAGCACTGCAGAGGCCACGTTGCAGTGGCATGCATGGAGCAATTGAAGTTAGCTGTACAGCACTAGTACTGGCCACCTACCCTGCTGTAGACACTGCTGTCACTGCCCCACCCCCTATCTCAAGTCCCTGCACACAAGTCTCAACATCTTGCAAAACCCGCCAACTCACCACCCTCCACACATCCCACAGAATGAACTCCTGTCAGCATCCTTCCAGTGGGATCATTAGCAGCTGGAAGCTCCGCCTCCGCCTCTATAGTCTTTCTGAAAGCAGCACTGGAGGGTGCTGGGTGGGGTTCACTGGGGTGTGCCAAGAGAGGCAGAGAGAGGAGACTTCAGGTCATCACATAGCAGCGATGTGTTCATAGGGCCTTGCCGTACATTTACTTAGCAGCATTGGCGAGACTGCAGAGGGAAATCATCAGGGCCGGACTGGGTGTAAAAACCAGACCGGGAAAGCATTTCATATCAGCCCCATAGCATTATTATACCAGCCCAACCAGATAAGGTCATTATACAGAGTGGGGATCTCCCACTTACCCCCTGAAAACGCTGTTCTCAGACAAAATCCCGTCTCCTATGATCAGGGCCGGGCATAGGTGTTCAGGTGCCCTGTGCGAGCTAATCCTGTGGCAAACCCCCCATCTTCACCCTTCATTATTTGTAACAAATAATTTGTTTTAATTTAACTTTACATTACACAGAACCCTGCAGCTCTGGACCCCCTGCATGTTACACAGACCCCCCTTTCAGTGCAGACCCCCCTTCAGTGTATCTTCCCCTTCAATGCAGACCCCCCATTCAATGTACCCCCCCGTTTAGTGTAGCCCCCCTGTTGAGTGTCGCCTCCCCCGTTCAGTGTCGCCTCCCCCGTTCAGTGTAGCCCCCTCTTTCAGTGTAGCCCCCTTCGTTCAGTGCGACCCCCCGTCCAGTGGAGCCACCCCCCCTTCAGTGTAGCCCCCCCGTTCATTGCAGCCCTCCTTCAGTACGTCAGATCAGCGTGGCGGCACATGCACAGCAGTTCGCCTCCCCCTGTTTACACATAATCAGAGGAGGGGGAGGCGGCTTCACTCGGCTGTGCCTGTGTGACATTCGGGATCGCACAGACAGGCAGCCCATGGCCGCAAGAGGAGGGGACGGTAGGTGCAGCGGTGTCACCCTGCACCCCCTGCACACCACCCCCCCTCGCCACTGTAGCTAACTCGCCTCTCCCTGCCTGTACCAATGTGCCACTACCCAAACCCGCGGCGCTGCCACCACGGGTGTAATACAATCACGTAGGGGGTTGTCTTTCTGGCACCCCCCCCCCCCCGGTGTGTGGTACCCGGGGCGGCTCGCCCCCCCTTAGTACACCTCTGGATGGCCGCATGGTGCCCCTGTTGCCCATGGCGCCCTGTGCGGCCACACAGCTCGCACACTCAAAAGGCCGGCCCTGCCTATGATAGACAACACCAGTGTTCTGCCTATCATAGGAGCCAGCCCAGGAAGCAAGGTTTCGTCTGACAGCCGGGTAAGTGAGAGATCCCCATTCTATGTAATTCAGTGGTGCTTGCCCCCCCCTCCCAAGCCCCAATAGGCACAGCGGAACCCATGGTAGGGCCTTGACGTACATTTACTTAGCAGCACTGGCGAGGGAAATCGCCAGGGCTGGTGTAAAAACCAAACCCGGAAAGCATTTAATATCAGCCCCATAGCATTATTATGCATTGATGGTTAGGGCTGTCAATGTGATGGCGCTGACCAATCAGAATCAATATGGTGCATGCCAGAAGTGCTGACAGAAAAGAAGAAAAAAAAGTGGGGATTTCAAAACCCCGGACAGCTGGAGTAGCTGCAGGAGTGCTAACTGCTTGACAACACAGAGGTAAGTTTATCAAGGACTGCCAGACCGTCCCAGCAGACAGATTTGATCATGTGTACGGGCGAGCCGACGGATTTGGCCAGCCGACAGATTTGAAAGCATGTTTTCAAATCTGTCGGCTGGGAACCCGTCCGCCCGACATGTCTGCTGGTTTGTACGCTAACCAGCAGACATGTCTTCTCGCACACGCGTCAAATGGTTTCGATGCATGCGTGGAAGTGTTTTACTTCCTGGTGCGGTGACGTGGCGGCGTCAATGTCATCACCACGTCACCGCGCCATCTGGCGGAGGGGATTTTGGTTTGATCGTGTGTACACGATCAAACCAATACGTCCCCAGCAGACAGATTTGTTCAAATCGGTCGGCCCGTGTGTACGCGGCCTAAGTGAAAAACAAAGAAGCCAGCTATAGTGCCTGACCACTTGCGTTAGGGGTAAGCGTGACACTCTCTTGCCCTCCTGAAGACTCTTGGGATGTGCAACATAATTTTCCTAGGCAAGAAACCAGGAAATAACTGAAGACATTTAAAAAAATAAAAAGTTTTAAAACAAGTAAATATGATATACTTTTCTGTCTATTTATCAGTGTTGATTGGGCGAGTTCCACTTTAAGTGGGGCAGTAGGAGCAGGGCAAAGTTTTATATAACAAGCCCGAGAAGCCATCTGTGAGGATCAGATGGTTTTGATGGTTTTGATGGCTAAGGTGACTTCCAGTTCAGAAATGTCTGTGTTGAGAGTGTCGTGGGCCAGTTTGGAGAGAGGTGGGAGATGGAGGTCTTGAAAGAACAACCTGCTTATTCGACAGGGAAAGGGTTCGGTTTGCTGTATAATGTGGCAAAAGGGAGGTGATTTTGGAGGAGTCAGAAGTGAGGTGGCAAAAGTGTCAAAAGTGTAATCACACACATGGGTTGGACTTGAAAGACGTGTGTCTTTTTTCAACCTCATCTACTATGTAACTATGTAACTGAATTGGCTTATGTGATCGTCCTGCTGAGTTAAATTCCCTAGCCAGCATTGTGCCCAGCCTATTCACACAAGTGTAGAATTTGTACTTGGCCCTTCTGAAAGCCTTTTCTGTGGCATGCAGAGCAAGTTCTGTAGCAAGAGTATCATGTGATTTCCTGGTCAGACTCACAACAGAGGGGTGAATGCTACTCACTGGCGTAGCGGGGGGGGGCAGAGGGGGCTCCTGCACCGGGCGAAAAATTGCGGGGGGTGAAATCCTGGCGTCCGCGGAATGCGCCGCCGCCGCCGCCTTAGGAAAGGCCGCGGCTTTGGCCTAGCTCTGGAACTGTCGGCCATCTTGGTACACCCGGCGGCGGCGCGCCTGGTTGGCTGGTGGAACTGTCTGTCTCCCTTGATGTGGGAGTGGCGGGAAACACCAGCCAACCAGGCAGAAGGGCGCGCTGATTGGCCTGGAACATGTGTTTGTTAATAGTGTTGAGCAGAATATGCCATATTCGATTTTGCGATATATCTCGAATATATAGTCGAATATTCGAGATATATTCGCTAAATACGAATATTCGTGATATTTTTTGGAAATGAAATTATTGCGAATTTTCGCTATTGCGAATGCGAATGCGAATTGCGAATGCGAAATTTCGAGAAATGCGGAATGGAGCACTCTGATTGGCTCAGAATATTCGTGATATTTTGCAATACAAAATAATTGCGAATATTCGAGAAATGAGGAAGGAGCACTCTGATTGGCTCAGAATATTCGTGATATATTACAATACACAATAATTGCGAATATTCGGCAAATGCGGAAGGAGCACTCTGATTGGCTCAGAATATTCGTGATATATTACAATACACAATAATTGCGAATATTCGAGAAATGCGGAAGGAGCACTCTGATTGGCTCAGAATATTCGTGATATATTACAATATAAAATAATTGCGAATATTCGAGAAATGCGGAATGGAGCACTCTGATTGGCACAGAATATTCGTGATATATTACAATATAAAAATAATTGCGAATATTCGAGAAATGCGGAATGGAGCACTCTGATTGCTCAGAATATTCGTGATATATTACAATACAAAAATAATTTGCGAAATTTCGAGAAATGCGGAATGGAGCACTCTGATTGGCTCAGAATATTTGTGATATATTACAATATAAAAATAAATCGCGCGATATCGCTATTGCCGAATAATCGCATTGCGATTTTTTCGGCAATATAAAAATGATGCGCTGCAGCTACTCGGCCCAAGGTCTCTAATCATACCAGCAATGCTTTTAGACGTCGATGGGGGATCTCTAGGATGTGATCTGTTCTAAAAAAAAAAAATTGAAAAAAATTCGAATATTCGAAATAGCGAATATTCGCCGCGATATTCGTGTTATTCGCGAATACTCGAATATGCAATATTCGTAGCGAATATTCGCAATGCGAATATTCGTGAGCAACACTATTTGTTAACAGCGCGGCGGCATCTCCATCTCCAGCAAGGTAAGTGGGGGGGGGGGGGGTCGGTCGGGTGTAAATCTAAAGGGGTGCTCTGCCTGATCTCCACCTATCCACCTCAGAGCCTGTCATTTTAGTTAAACTGCTGGGACTTGTAGTTCTCCATCTTCTCCTGGGGCTCATGGAGATTGGAGAACTACAAGTCCCAGCAGGTTATACATTATCATACAATAAGGCTCTGAGGTGGATGGGTGTGGATTGCATGCACCTAAACCCCAGGAGAAGATGGAGAACTACAAGTCCCAGCAGGGTTATAATATAAGGCTCCGAGGTGGATGGATGTCCGGGACCACCCATCCATCTCGGAGCCTTATATTATAACCTGCTGGGACTTGTAGTTCTCCATCGTCTCCTGGGGCTCAGGTGCATGCGATCCACCATCTATGGGGACTACAAGTCCCAGCAGTAAGAAAAAACTGAACAAAGATGGTGGATTGCATGCACCCGAGCCCCAGGAGACGATGGAGAACTACAAGTCCCAGCAGGTTATAATATAAAGCTCCGAGGTGGATAGATGTCTGGACAGTGACAATTGGTGGCACAGTGGTGACAATTGGTGGCACAGTGGTGACAATTGGTGGCACAGTGGTGACGATTGATGGCACAGTGGTGACGATTGATGGTACAGTGGTGACGATTGATGGCACAGTGGTGACGATTGATGGCATGGTACAGTGACTGCATTTGATGGCATGGCGCCCTGTGATTGGGCGTATGTGGTTATGCGCTAGCGCCGGGGGGGGCGAAAAAAAAGTTCTGCCCCGGGCGCCCATAACTCTGGTTACGCCACTGATGCTACTCAGTGGCGTAACTAGAACCTTCAGGGCCCCGATGCAAGAAACCATGAAGGGCCCCCCTGACCCCCCGGAAAGGGCTATTTTCTCTGAGCACGGTGGTGAACAACAGGACCCGGTCGCTAGTGGTTGGCTACATATAAAGGAACCAATTTCTCCATTCCGCCTGCTTCTCCTCCTCTCCCTCCCGCAGGCATTCAGCGGCTGCAGGAGGAAAATGGAGAGATTGGTTCCTCTATGCCAGTGTTTCTTAATATTTTTCCAGCCAGGGTACCCTTGAAGTGTACTCTTAGGTCAGTGAAGGTGAACCTTGGCAACCCAGATGTTTTGGAACTACATTTCCCATGATGCTCAACTACACTGCATGAACATCATGGGAAATGTAGTTCCAAAACATCTGGGGTGCCAAGGTTCGCTATCACTGCCCTAGGTGAATGGGGCTGCACTGCAACCACCCTGCAACTGTGTGCATTGCAGCTTAGTGATGATGCATTTAAGGGGTTAAAACAGGCAGTCAGGAGGCAACACATTGCCTCTTTACCAGCTGTCAAAAGCCTCTGAAAAGCGATCTGAGCATGGATTGCTTTTCAGTGGAACAGCATTTTTTTGCTAGTACTATGAACAAGCAAAAAAAAAAAAAAATCGGTTCTGATTGTACACATATAGGGGGTCATGTAAACACACATACATACACATACACTGTTTATATACATATATATAAATGCACATATGCACACACATATAAACCAGTGGTGGCTGGTGCTCAACATTTTTGGGGGGGCGCAAGCAAACTTAAAAATTCTTTAAAAAAAATTTGCAGTCTCACTGTGCCCATCAAACGCAGGCACTGTGCCCATCAAACGCAGCCACTGTGCCCGTCAAACGCAGCCACTGTGCCCATCAAACGCAGCCACTGTGCCCGTCAAACGCAGTCACTGTGCCGTCAAACGCAGCCACTGCCCTCAGCCACTGTGCCCGTCAAACGCAGCCCTGTGCCGTCAACACGCACACTGCCGTCGCACCCCCCAACCCGTCAAACAGCCAGTGCCCGTCAAAAGCAGCCAACGTGCCACTGCCCCGTCAAACACTGTGCAAGCCACTGTTTCCACGTCAATCGCAGCCACTGTTCCCGTCAAACGCAGCCACTGTGCCCGTCAAACGCAGTCACTGTGCCCGTCAAACGCAGCCACTGTGCCCTTCAAATGCACCCACTGTGCCCGTCAAATGCACCCACTGTGCCATCAAACACAGCCAGGGGGTGGGTGGAGAGAGGGGGGCGATGCCCTGCGCTCTTATGGATGCACCACCACTAACACATACATGCACACTCACATACACACATGCACACACATTCATACACATATGACATGCACACTCGCATACATATGCACATGCACATGAACACACACACATATGAACACACACACATATGAGCACACACATACACACATATGAACACACACACACACACATATAAACACACACACACATATAAACACACACACACACATATAAACACACACACATATAAACACACACACACACATATAAACACACAAACATATAAACACACACACACACACACACATATAAACACACACACAGTAGATAAAAACGGCAGTCTTACCTTAGCAATTCTTCCTGCCGGGTACTGCACTGTAGGGGGAGACAAAGAGCACACACTGTACTTTTACATTGTAATGAATGTGACGAGCTCCCCGCACAGTGCCGATTACAGCTCGGCCGGGGATCGGGAGCTTGTCTCCGTTTCTCCCCTCAAAGCACTGTATACAGGGGGCCCTCGAGGGCCCCCTACAGCAAGGGGCCCGGTCGCCATGGCGCACTAAGCGACCCCTATAATTCCGCCACTGATGCTACTGCAGTTTGATGAATCAGAAATATAGTGTGGCAGTAGGTTGGGTACTGTTTTTGCTAACTTTCGATATCATACAGTAAAAGTATTCACATTTTGTGATTTTAACAACTACCACAATTTACCCTTAAAAAATTTTTATGTCACAATGTAGAGTATAAGATTTCCTATCATCTGTGCCCAGTCTTGCCACACAGAGTTAATCCAGTGCTGAGTAATCCTCTTTTAATGTTCAGTGAAAATTAACAGAATTTCAGATAAAAACCTGCCAAATTATAAAGTCCGTTTCTCTGTTTTTGCCTTCAGTGACAGGTTATTTACATATATAGCTTGGACATGTTTATCATATGTTATGTTATGTTTATCATAACATGAGGTGATCCAAAGTTCATTGTATATTGCCAGGATGTGTTATGTGGGGAGGGGTGGATTTCTCACTTTTTATACTGTGAATCACCTCATGTTATGATAAACATAACATAACATATGATAAACATGTCCAAGCTAGATATGTAAATAACCTGTCACTCAAAGCAAGGAGAGAGAAACTGACTTTTTATTTAGGCAGGTTTTTTTCTGGAAGGCTGTTCATTTTCACTGAACATTAAAAGAGGATTTCTCAGATCTGGATTAACTCTGTGTGGCAAGACTGGGTACAGATGATAGGAAATCTTATACTCTACATTGTGACATCCAAAAAACAAAAATAAATTGGGGTTTACATCCACTTTAATAAGCCGCTGTTTTGCTTGTATAAGACATCGACAGAGATCCTGGTTGGCAACTACTTGTCTAACTCCAGAGCTGCAGGTCACAGCACACTTATGCCACATACACACGATCGGAATTTCCGATGAAAAAAGTCAGATGGACTCTTTTCATCGGAAATTCCGATCGTGTGTGGGCCCCATCTGACTTTTTCCCGTTGGTGTTTAGAAATAGAACATGTTTTATTTTTTACAGATGGAAAAATAAACCATAGGAAATTCCTATGTCTGTGTGCAACTCCGACGGAGAAAAAAACCCTTGCATGCTCAGAATCAAGTCGACACATGCTTGGAAGCATTGAACTTCATTTTTCTCAGCTCGTCGTAGTGTTTTACGTCACCGCATTTTGGACGGTCAGAATTTGGTCTATGCAAGACAGCTTGAATGGAATTCCGACCAAAAATTCCATCGAATTTTAGGCCATCGGAAATTCCGATCGTGTGTATGGGGCATTAGATAAAATGTCTGCAGACTTACTTATGGAAACAATTTTTATACAGGCATTCTGCTAAATAAACCACTTTCTTCACTGGTCCCACGGGTGCTCTTAGTAGAGGAATGCAATGTTTATAATCCTATTTAACATAGTATGGTAAATATTATCTACTTACAACTTTACTGTTTTGCCCTTTTTACGTGTTTAGATCTTTAAAAAGTTTTGTTACCATCTTGCTGTCAAACATCCCCCTGTAGCACATGATGATTTATGGCGGTAACATTTGGGCTGATATAATTTAATATTTATCACCTGAGTAACACTGTGCGCCACCTTGAGGCTTTTATATAATCTGCACCTCCCACATCTGATTCTGCTTAGTAGAACCCACACAAAAACGTTCACACAATCTGTATATGCAACTGTTTTCATAGCTGTTGTTCTGACTTTGTGCCAAACGTGAAAAAGTCATGATTGCTCAATTTTCACAAGTTCTGCTGTAATTCCTGTGTTAGTTCTTTTCTCGTCTGTACCAAACAATAAAAAAAGGAGACATCAAAGGTACAAATGTATCTTGTGTTTCGTGGGACGGGATCACAAAATATTTTTTTATGAAAAAGTGCTGCCTTTTATCACTGATGTCTGATAGTTCAGTTTGATGTTATAGTTGAAGCTGACAGGGTACCAGAGGGAGACAATAAATACTTTGTGAGTAAATTATATAAAATGACAGAGGGAGGAATTCTGTTTCGGATTTAAACAGCAAAGTATGGGAAAATACCCCACACAGTGAAAAGTGTATGTGCACATGTGTGTACAGTATATTCATATGTTACTGTGTGTTTGTATGTGTATCATATATTCAGGGCTCAAGTCCTGCGGGAACGCGTGGGAACGGAGTTCCTGCACTTTTTTCACAGCGGGAACTCAGTTCCCTTTGCAGGACTAGAACAGCCGAGCCAATCCTTCACTAAGTAGCGAACATGTCCTCTTTTTTTCGGGAATTTTTTGGAATGTTTTTTGGAAATTCCGTACGTCTGTATGGAACTCCGATGGAGAAAAAAACACACATGCTCAGAATCAAGTCGACACATGCCCAGAAGCATTGAACGTCATTTTTCTCAGCTCGTCATACTGTTGTATGTCACCGCGTTTTGGACGGTCGGAATTTGGTGTGACAGTGTGTATGCAAGACAGCTTAAACGGAATTTCGTCAGAAAAATCCGTCAGAGTTTATTCCGACGGAAATTCTGATCGTGTGTACGGGGGGCATAAGATTCAAGAGGCTCTGTCTATACCATTGGCCAGGGTTAAAGGGGTTGTAAAGGTACAATTTTTTTTTCCTAAATAGTTTCCCTTACTTACCTCATCCTTCGATTTTGCTTTTAAATGTCCTTATTTCTTCTGAGAAATCCTCACTTCCTGTTCTTCTGTCTGTAACTCCACACGGTAATGCAAGGCTTTCCCCCTGGTGTGGAGTGTTGTGCTCGCCCCCTCCCTTGGACTACAGGAGAGTCAGGACCAGTGCTGGGACAAGGCCATTTGGTGCCCAGGGCGAAGATGGCAAACTGCGCCCCCTCCGTTTTTAAGAAAGAATGAATGTTGTTTCAAAACAAGAACCAAAGAACCTCTTCTAGCACATTGGAACTTGTGTTTTATGGTTCATTCCAGGTCTGAATTCAGCCAAAAATTCTAACCGAAATCAGACCTGAAACGAAGAATAGGGATGCATTAGACCCCTGTTGTGAGCTGCTCCACACAGCAGAGTGAGCCCAGCCTAACAGATTCATTCATCCACACAACAGAGGTGAATGCATAAATCCCATTTACCGAGACGTATTCTGACAGTGGAGACTCTTCTCTGTCAGAATTCACTGGTCAGTGCTGAAGTTGATTGACTGCAAGTCGCTGGTCGAACAAGGTTCCAGCAGTCCCATTCTACAGAAGCTGATCTGATGGGGCGGCTTCTAACAGGCAAGGCCACACATAGATCAAAATTCAGCTGGTCCCTGCTGAACCAAAAAATGTTGATCCGTGTGTACCCAGCTTTATCTTATTCCTTGCTCCAGTAGGCTCTCCCAGTGCTGTGATTGGTTCTGTGGAGCTCCTGGGTGAATTGTGAGTGGCTGTGGTCACACTCCAGCCTAATCCTACCATACAGGGTTAATGTTCCTGCATGATATGATGATGCTGAGGCTTTGGGTGAAGGGGGGAGAGCACTGCAGCTGGCTGGAGCAAGTACAAGCTTTCCTAATTCCTCCAGCACTGCAGAGTGGACTTTTTTTTACTTTGCTGGAGTTTGGCTGCATCCCATCACTTGCTGTTTGTGGTCTTTAAATAGGTTAGAAATATACTGGAAATTTTCAGTTGCTACATAGATGTATTCCACATACACACTATATTTTATTAAAATGCATTTTTATTAAGATACAGTGTATGTGTCTGCAATAAATCTATGTACAGCCTGAAAAGTCCCAGTATAGTTCTAACCTGTTCATAAACATTTTACTTTCACTTTAGTAAACCTGCACTGCAAGGGTCAGCACAGGTTTACAGCACAGCATTGCATAGTGTGAATAGCAGAACAGGTCGGGACTCACAGGAGGAGAGAAGCAGTCTGTTATCTGTCACCCCTTATCTTAAGTCTGTGCAAGGAGAGAGGAGAGAGAAAAACTCCGATGTCGGCTGGGCAGTGATGATCGGGGCTGCAGTGTACTGCTGTCTTCGCTACCCTACCCACCTGTCTGGAGCTCTCACTGTCCCGATCTAAAACACCCAGCCTGTCAGAAAAACGTGTGCCCAGGAGGGTGTTTTTTTTTCCGTGGAAGCCTACAGCAGGTAAGGGCACATTCTCAGCGGTGCTTTTGGACAGAATTAGCAGCGCAGAGACAAAGCATGATGCTCTAGTGTTTTGCGCCCCTCCCAAACTCCGCCCAGAGCAGTGGCTCCTCCTGCCCCTGCCTTGTACCAGCCCTGGTCAGGACACTTTCTACATTGCAGATAGAGAAAGGAGCTGTGTGTTAGTGGGCGTCCTGACTCTTCTGTAGTCCAAGGGAGGGGGAGCACGACACTCCACACCAGGGAGAAAGCCTCACATTACTGTGTGGAGTCACAGACAGAAGAACAGGAAATTAGGATTTCTTAGAAGAAAAAAGGACATTCAAAATAGGGTGACCAGATATCCCTGGGCTCAGGGGACAGTCTCCGGATTGAGGACACTGTCCCCGGACCAAGTCCCCGGATTGGATTTGAACAGGGGCTGGGGCAATTTGAAAGACAGTCAGTGCAGAATTAAAAAAAAAAATCTGAATTACACACCCCACTCCACCGCTCCTACTAGCTTAGGGGGGTGTATTTTTTCCCATTATCTGTGCCCCTTTCTGATGATCTTGTACTGGTCGGAGCAGAGAGAATATTTATTCAGTTTCGGGTGCATGCCCATTCAGCTCCACTCGCATGTTCTTCTGCCTTGGCTCAAGTCCCGGCCAGCCATCTTCTTGCCTATCTCCTTGCCTTCCCTGGTGGAGTGATCTTCCTCTGCTCCCCACTCAGTAGTAGCCAGGAGCCCAGAGAGTAAGACTTGAGAGGCTGTGAAGCAGGCGAAAGTGGTGTCGGGCAGAGAGTCGATTATTGCCGCCATTACTAGTAAAAACAAAATATGTCTCCGGATTTCATTTTAAAAATTGGTCACCTTAATTTAAAAGCAAAAATTGAAAGATGAGGTAAGTAAGGGAGGACTGCACTAAGGTAAAGGAAGCTATTTAGGAAACAAAAATTGTACCTTTACAACCCCTTTAAACTGACCAAAGTCCAAAGGTCTGCCACCACTGATTACCTTAGTCTGTCCAAAATAGTCCCCTGGTAGCTAGGGAAAAGGTTCTCCCTCGGTAGCCAGCTCTCAGAGGCTGTAGAAAGCAGTGATGACAGGAACACTAGAATGCAAGATATCTGGAATATTTGATGATCTGGACAACTGGAATGCAGGATACAACTGAAACACTCTGGTACAACAGTGTCACATGTGGTTTTCTCACAGCAGGACAGTGCCTGGCAGAAGCTTTCCTCCTCCTGCAGGATTGGCACTGCAGCCTGAGTCTTGTTTACAAGCTCATCACATAGAAGCCACTTGGTTTCACCAGGTCATCTGCCAGCAAAACACGATAGAACCTGCGTCCAGTGGCGTAACTAGAGACTTCAGGGCCCCGGTGCAAGAAATCATGAAGGCCCACCCCCCCCCCCCGAAAAGACTGATTTTGATACTTAATTTTTTTACACTGTACAACAAAGTAAAACAATTCTGTTTCTGATTTCACATGAGGGGGGGTGGCTGCAGTGGCAGTGGCATCCTCTCCCAACCACCACCTTGCCTCTTACTGATCTCATCACTATTCCCCCACAACCTCTGTTGTAGAAGTAATAGGGGGATAGGGATGAGATCAGTGGTGCTCCTCCCCCGCCTTCTCTCATTGGTGTCAGCCCCCAGTCTCAGCGCTGCCTCTGCCCAGGCCCAGATTTATTCCCTTTGCTGCCCCAAGGCCAGGTCCTTCAATGCCACCCCCCCCACACCACACACACCATCACATAGGGGGACTCCCCAGAGAGTCTCCCCCTACATCAGGGTCCCCAGAAAGTCTCCCCCTTACATCAGGATCCCAGAGACCCCCCCTACACCAGGGTCCCAGAGAGTCTCCCCCTACATCAGGGTCCCCAGAGAGTCTCCCCCTACATCAGGGTCCCCAAAAAGTCTCCCCCTACATCAGGATCCCCAGGAGAGCCCCCCCTACACCAGGGTCCCCAGGAGAGTCTCCCCCTACATCAGGGTCCCCAGAGAGTCTCCCCCCTACATCAGGATTCCCAGAGAGCCCCCCTTACACCAGGGTCCCCCAGAGAGCCTCCCCTCTTACATTAGTGTCCCCAGAGAGTCTCCCCTCTTACATTAGTGTCCCCAGAGAACCCCACCTTACAACAGGGTCCCCAGAGAGTCTCTCCCCTTACTTCAGGGTCACCAGAGAGTCCCCCTTACACCAGGGTCGCCAGAGAGTCTCCCCTTACACCAGGGTCCCCAGAGAGTCTCCCCTTACACCCAAGGCTCCCCAGAGAGTCTCCCCTTACACCAGGGTCCCCAGAGAGTCTCCCTTACACCAGGGTCCCCAGAGAGTCTCCCCCTACATCAGGGTCCCCAGAGAGTCTACCCCTCTGCATCAGGGTCCCCAGAGAGTCTCCCCCCTGCATCAGGGGTCCCCAGAGAAAGTCCACCCCAGGGCATCAGGAGTCCCCAGAGAGTCTCCCCCCCCTTGCATCAGGGTCCCCAGGAGAGTCTCCCCTTACATCAGGGCCCCAGAGAGCCCACCTCTTACATTAGTGTCCCCAGAGGCCCCACTTCCTTACACTTAGTGTCTTTTGGGTCCCAGAGAGCCCCCCTTACATTAGTGTCCCCAGAAGCCCCCCCTTACCATTAGTGTCCCCAGAAGCCCCCCCCTCTTACAGATAGTGTCCCCCTGAAGCCACCCCCTCTCTACATTAGTGTCCCCAGAAGCCCCTCTTACATTAGTGTCCCCAGAGAGCCCCCCCCTTACATTAGTGTCCCCAGAAGCCCCCCCAATTACATTAGTGTCCCAGGTCCCCCCAGAAGCCCCCCCCCCCTACATTAAGTGTCCCCAGAGGCCCCCCCTCTTACATTAGTGTCCCCATGATGCCCCCCCTTACTGGTAGTGTCCCAGAGCCACAACCCCCCTCCTATCTTACATTAGTGTCCCCAGAAGCCCCCCCCTCTTACATTTAGTGTCCCCAGAAGCCCCCCCTCTTACATTAGTGTCCCCAGAGGCCCCCCCTCCTTACATTAGTGTCCCCAGAGCCCCCTTCTCTTACATTAGTGTCCCCAGAGGCCCCCTTCTCTTACATTAGTGTCCCCAGAGCCCCCCCTTCCTTACATTAGTGTCCCCAGAAGCCCCTCTTACATTAGTGCCAGAGGTCCCCCCTTAGATTAGTGTCCCCAGAAGACTTACAGTTAGTGTCCCCAGAGGCCCCCTTCCTTACATTAGTGTCTCCGCAGAAGCCCCCCCTCTTACAGATGTAGTGTCCCCCTTCCTTACATTAGTTGTCCCCAGAAGCCCCCCCTCTTCTTTAGTGTCCCCAGAGACCCCCCTCTCCTCCCAGGACCTACATTAGTGTCCCCCAGAAGCCCCCCCTCTTACATTAGTGTCCCCAGAGGCCCTTCCTTCCTTACATTAGTGTCCCCAGAAGCCCCCCCTCTTTCATTATCATAGTGTCCACAGAAGCCCCCCTCTTTAATCAGGGTCCCCAAACAGCTGATTCCCCCTTGCAGAAGTTCCCCCTGTACCTGGCTGGTGGAGGTGGCGATCTGCAGCTCTATAGTGTCCACACAGGCAGGGGGATCTCCCTGGGGCTTGTAGTACTCGAGTGCAGTGTATACAGAGAGGGGGAGGGGCCTCTGACCCGTGCATCTACAACAGTGTGTGCAAGCAAAAGAGAGAAAGTGAAACTGATACCTGCCTCGGGTCAGAGGCCCCTCCCCTTCTCTGTATACACTGCACTCGAGTACTACAAGCCCCAGGGAGATCACGCTGCCCACACAGGCACCATAGAGCTGCCGATCTCCAGCTTCCACCTCCTACCACATCTCCCCACTGCACTCTAAACAGCCAGCAGAGGTGCGGGGAGGTGAGATGCCGGGTCTTGGTGGAGGTGGTTGCTGCGATGCCGCCCCTGCATTTACTGCCAGTGCCTTGTCAGCACCCGATCCAGCGGCAGAACGGCTCCACACTGGCAGGCGGTGGGCGGGCCCCCCCGACTTGGCTAAACCACAGGGCCCAGTCGCAACCGCGACTGCTGCACCAATGAAAATTCCGCCACTGCCTGCGTCTGAAGCCTAATCCCTACAGCAGTCTCCCAGCTAGCAGAACCTTGCTCTGGGCTTCTCCAGGTTCACAACAAACAGGACCAGCAGCTCAGTTTCTCAGGTCCCTGCACAGCCCAAAGCACATGGAAACACTCTCCCCTTCTCCCCTACTTTTTCTAGGCAGCTCACCCTACATGTAAGTCTCCAGAGCTCCCCTCAACCCTGCAGGCATCCCTGCGCTTACCCGCGACAAGGCCCAGCACTGAGAGTGAGTTGCCTGGGAAAAGTAGAGGGAAGGGTCTCTTTGAACCTTAGGCTGAGCAGAGAATGGAGGGACCCCAACTACAGGGTTGGAGAGGTGGAAGGTTTAGATGCTAAACTTAGGAATGGACAAATTGATTTTGTTAAATGTGTAGCGCTCACCCCCGAAGGAGCCGCTGGTTGTTGTTTGGGATCGGCGTATTAAGTTACCTTGTAGTGTGTCTAGGGGTAGTAGCAGTGAGCGAATGTCCAGTCACCAAATGGATTTTCAAATGCTTTAATCCAGGGCCCAACAACAGCCAACATCAACAGGGGATAGGAAAGGTTGATGAAGCAATAGAGAACAGTGCGGTATCAGGTCTGGATAAGAAGTAGAGCAGTCCTGCTCTCAGTAGTAGATACAGTTTGTCGCCACTCTCGCCAGAGTGGGTGAAGTGCCTCCGGACAGACCCTTGTTATAAGCCTGGCAGCCAGAATGTCACTTTTAGGTTGTTGGGAGGAACAGGTCTCTATTACAGACCTGGCTCGAGCCTCTGCCACAGGCCTAGTACTTTAGTACTCAAGAGAACAATTTGGATTGAGCGAATCCTCCCAGTGAATGCAATGAAAGGGGTCACCGATTGACAACTGACATGTACCTGTCAATTCTGGTAACCAGATCCCTGATGGTTCGTTCATGAGAGCGGGGTCCATGGATGCACGCACCCTGAAGGTGGATGCCGCATCTGGAACGTGGACCCTGCGCAGAGAAGAAGAAGCGCTGACCCCGAACACGCGGCAGCTGCCACAGATATATCCCTCCCCAACATGCCCAGCGAGGGAAGAACTCCTCTAATTGGCTGCTGGGGAAAGATGGCTCTGTCAGAACCCCTCTAGCGTCTACTGCCGCCCAGGGGTGTAATCACACCCCTGGGTCGCATACCGACCTACAGGACAGTTCTGAAGTAGCAGCAGCCTGCAATTTGACAAATTATGAATGAGAGCAAAATAACCCTCCCATTCGCCTGCTAACTTTAGCGTAGCGCCCGTACTGAAAGTATGGCGGCGCTACAAATGATTGGTCACAAACAAGGAATTTTAAGCTCTCCTAGAAACACAGTATAAATCTGTGTTTCAATGCCAGCCCTCGTAGCTGCTTATCCTTACTTTACCTTCACTCCACTGCCAGCCCATTGCACCATGGAAGCAAAGAGAAGACCTGTGTAAGCTCTAAATCTTACCTTGGAGTTTCCACAAGGCTGAAGAAGGTTTCCCTGTCTCTACATCACAGCACTAGGTACACAATTGGGCAAAAACAAACAGATCATGGGATGAATTGAGTTTCAAGCTTACTATACCCAAATTTTCATTCTCTTCTGAAAGTCAAAAACTTTTGGGGGGGAGTAAAGGAAGTGTAAGATGTGAGAAGCTGGTCAGAAGTTAACCACTTCAATACAGGGCATTTTCATCCACTTCTTGCCCAGGCCAATTTTTAGTTTTTAGCACTGTCGCACTTTGAATGACAATTGCGCAGTCATGCAACACTGTACCCAAGTGAAATGTTTTCCCACAAATAGAGCTTTCTTTTAGTGGTATTTGATCACTCCTGTGGTTCTTCTTTTTTGCGCTATAAACAAAAGAAGAGTGACAAGTTAGAAAAAAACACAATATTTTAACTTTTTGCTATAATAAATATCCCAATTAAAAAAAAAAAAAATCCTCAGTTTAGGCTGATATATATTCTTCTACATT
The DNA here is from genome assembly GCA_029574335.1 of Rana kukunoris. Taxonomy (NCBI): domain Eukaryota; kingdom Metazoa; phylum Chordata; class Amphibia; order Anura; family Ranidae; genus Rana; species Rana kukunoris. The sequence goes on from CM056050.1 coordinate 511,603,698, forward strand.
TTTTGGGTAAAAAATTGCAATAAGCGTATATTGATTGGTTTGCACAAAAATTATAGCGTCTAAAGAATAGGGGATATATTTATGGCATTTTCTGTATTATTATTTTTTTACTAGTAATGGCGGCGATCTGTGTTCCTCTGTACTGGGAACATGTCATCAGTCTCCTCTCACCTGACAGGATGTGGACCTGTGTATTTGCACACACAGATCCACGGTCCTGCTGTGTTAACGGGCAATCGCGGGTTCCCGGTGGACATTGTGGGGCACGCGCACCGACTCCTGAGCGATGCGGCGCACGCACCCCCTAGATCAGTGGTTATCAACCCTGTCCTGCAGGGCCCACTAACAGGCCAGGTTTGCAAGATAACTGAAATGCATCACAGGTGATGTCATTTGCTGTTCAGTGATTGCAGTATTTCAGTCTGCATCTCCCCAAGGTAATACATAAAACCTGGCCTGTTAGTGGGCCCTGCAGGACAGGGTTGATGACCACTGCCCTAGATGGCCGGGAAGCCTAGGACGTCATATGACATATGACAAGTGGGTAATAGTGAAGAGTGATTTAAACTAAATTGATTTTGCCAAAAAAGGCCAGTTTTGCCACACAAACTTTCAGTTTTGCTCACTGAGCTGTTAAGGCAAAATTAGCTTAAAAATATCCTTCTTTTAGAAACTATTAAAATAATTTGACTAACATGGGGAAGTTTGTTGGGGCATTGTAACAATGGAATCCAGGACAGTTCAAAGGGTTTGGTTTAACCGTTAATATGCATTCAAAGCTAACACTGTTAAAAAAAAAAAAAAAAAAGGGGAATGAGGGACACCTTGTTGAGTGGGTGGGGTTCCAAGGATCTGAGTTGTTGAGCGGAGGGGGGGGGGGGGGGGGTTCCGCGGGACCGGAGTTGTTGAGCGGAGTGGGGGTTCCGCAGATTGGAGTTGTTGAGCGCGGGGGGGGTTTCGCGGATTGGGGTTGTTGAGTGGGAGGGTTCCGCAGATCAAAGTTGTTGAGCGGGGGGGTTCCTTCCGCGGGATCTGAGTTGTTGAGCGAGCGGGGGGGGGGGTTTGGCAGATCAAAGTTGTTGAGCGGGGGGGGCCGTCGCGGGACTCCAGCCCTAATCGCGGGACCACAGGATTTACGGCGAATCGCGGGACTATCCCGCGAAATCAGGGACGGTTGGGAGGTATTCAAATGCAGGTCAGGAAAAAGTCTATATAGCATCAAGTGATTTCTTAGTAGTTAAATGTGCAGCTTTAAACAATGCGTCTGTGTATTTACAAAAAAAAAGTTTATAACATCATGAACCTGCACATCTATGGGCATGTGCATCTCTTGCAGGAAGTGATGTTTGCCAACGAGCATCAGCGTTTTTAAAGCCCCATACACACCATCAGATTATCTGAAGATTTTTGTCTTCAGATTTACCAAAACCATCTAATATGAGGTCAAACCTTAATGCCGTCGTTTTTTAAATGAAGTTTGAAAAACTTTGTTTTTTTCATGAGAAAAAACAATTTTTTTTACAAGACAAAAAACGACCGTGTGTACGCGGCATTAGAGTTTCAAAAATCTGCACATAATCTGATAGTGTGTATAGGGCTTTAGATAAACAAAAATCACTTCCATAAATGATGTACATGCCCATAGATGTGGCTGGGGAAGCCACTGTCAATAAAGGGAGGAGCGATGGGTGGGGTGTGGCTACACACTGACCCCAAATGATATTGCACAGCATGCCTGTTTTTAAGAAGGGGATGACGTGATATTCAAACTGACTGCGTTAACACGGATCAGCTTCTATGCTAGTGTGGTCAGTTTTTAACAAGGTAGTGGGGAACTGGTCGGGCCAACCAGATAATATAGAAAAAGTACACGCACAAATAACCTATTTATTTAACAAATCCCATATAAAATCCTTAAACAAACAGACGTATTAAATTGTATTTTTAAGTTTAGGTGAACGATCTCAAAAGCATGTCATACTATGTAAAACTTTTCCCAACACAGGCCCCAAATCTTAACTTTCCCATTGATTCCAAAATAGCACAATTTTATTAAAATCTCATGATTTTTACCTAAATTTATGGAAAAGGAAAACTTCTTTCTTGCCAATCCTTCTCAGATAATCGTAGGGCCTAATTTGCACAGGCATACTGTAGCTTACATCTTTGGAAGAGCCATAGTTTGCCTGCCAATGGATACACAGGGGTTCCATGTTGTAAGTCCCATTCAAGTCAATTGGAGCTAAGCAGCATGGACACAGCCACCCCTCCCAATTTGACAGCCATGTGAGTACACTGCCCTAAACACAGTCAGTGTGCTTTTGGGGAAATGCACTCACAAGGTTGGCAACTGACATGAATGGGACTGCCTCCACTGGGAAACTCAAACATCTGTTCATCCCCCTAAAGTCAAAGTCCCCATACAGGTGCAGTACCTCCATGTGAACAAGGCCTAAAATATTACTTTTCCACGCATAATCAAAGTACAAAGTTCATTTTAAGGGCTACCAAGTGGACTTTCTGACTGTTCAATCAAACATTGAAATGTATTACATTTGTATTTTACAGAATGACAACACATTTGCCATTTATTATTGCAATTTTGGTTTTAGTCAAGCAGTGACTATTCTAACAATTACCTCTAGCATGGCCACATCACGGCGACCCAGCGTTATGGCCTACCTGGCCAGGGTGTGTGTGCCACGCAGTGTATCTGGTTCCAGGGCCATGCTGGCACGGAGCATCTGAACAGCGACGGGGACCCAGTGAGTGACTGGGTTGCCACCTTTGAGGATCCCAAGCTGTACTGCTGTTCGGTGGGTAGTCAGTCTGAGGAGCGTCATTGAGAGGCTGGTGGTCCAAAAGGGCCTGGACAAACCACCGGGGATCGAGGTAGCCGGAAAAATGAGGGATTGATCACCTGTCAGTCGGTACCTGGACGACAAGTTGAAGGAGATCCAGGCGTAACTCATCTAAGGAGGGATATCTCCAAGAATTTAATCCAGAGAGGGCCTATGGCAGAGGTATCTTTCTGAGGCTCACCGAGGAGGGTCTGTGGCAGAGACTTTTCCTCAAATTCAAGTTCACCAAGGAGGGTCTGTGGCAGAGACTTCATCCTACAATTGTCCGAGTGATACTCCGGCTGCCAGGTCAGTGAGAGAGGCCTGCCCGGGTACACTAAACCCACTCCGGCAGGAGTGGCGCAGAGAAGTGTTACACTTGAGAGCAGGACTGTTTCCCTAACATCACGCCTGAATCTGCTATTCTCCCTTCTTCTTCAACTTTACTTTCCTCACCACAAGTTTACTGTTTTTACCCAGCTGGGTAATAAAGAGCACAGCAAAGAGCACCTGTCGTGGACATTCCTTTACTTCTATTATATGCAATACACATCATTCACCCCTAGGAATTTGGAGGAGCCATGAGGTAATGTGCCGCCCAAACATCCAGCAGCTCCTCCGGGAGTAATGCTACACTAGTTAATACAAGTAGTATCTCCAAGTGGTAGAGTTCTAAAAAAAAAAAATTGTGTTGTAGGAAACGCATGTTTATACACCTCCAACTTCCCCTATCCCCTCTAGATGATCTGTAAATTGTGTGTGGGCTTTCATTTATACTACATTTGTTGACTATATTAGAGAGACGAGAGACATAAACACACTTTTTAGAAACAGTATTGCACGTAAATAATTTTGGAATTGTGGTTATGTTGTTGCACTTAAGTAAGTTTATACATTTATATTACATAAATATTTATTAACCTTTATACACAAAACGCGTAGAGCTTACTTGATGCAGCCATACATATAAGATATGTTATTTTTACTATTACCATGCAATACCCGATCATCATATATTTTATCATATAAAGTACATATTGGCTCCCTTCATTTATTATGTGCCTTGATGTATATTATGTATATGTGTCAACACTATTGTGCAATTTTGATGCTATGTATATTCAAGTGCCTAACATTTGTATTGATTACAATTTGCTGCGTTGTCCGCAAATAGTTTTTTTTTTACAGACTGACCAATTATTCGCTTGCCGTGTGCCTCACTTAAAGGGGTTGTAAAGACAAAAATATTTTCCTCTTAAATTAAAGTCTGACAGTAGCTGATAAAGTAAAAAGTAATGTTTTGCATTATAACTAGTTTGATACCTGTTGTAATCGAGCCGTTTTATTCACCTCTGTCACTCCTGAATCATTATTCTCACTGACTTCCTGGTTTGCGGTACGCATTCATTCTTGCTAAATCACGGCCTAATGGGAACTACATTTTCCACTAGGCTTAGCCTCCATGCCTGTGAGGGATAAGAGAGCATCTTCATGCAGGGCTGTAGTCATAGGGAGGGGGTGAGCACATTCTGCTTTCCACCATGCAGGTGCTGATGGAAAGCAAGAAGAGGAGAGACAGGAAATGGCATTTTCAAACCTGGATTACTGTATTTTGGAGGTCAAAAGGAAAAACAAGGTAAGTAATATTTAAATGCTCTAGCTTACAGCAATCAATTGATCTAATAAAAAACGAACCTTTAGTGTTCCTTTAAAGTCCCAATTCCATATTATTTACCTCTTGATTAGGGATGGAGGAGTTTATCAGCATACGCTTCATTTAAAGTCCCACAAATCCCCCCTTATCTTTCATTTATACACAAGTAATCCAAGTCAATAAGACTAATCTTCATAACTTTAGATATTGAGGGTCAGGGTACTTGGTGTCAGTCAGGGCTCAAGTCCTGGGGGAACGCATGGGAACGAAGTGCCTGCACTTTTTTCACAGCAGGAACGCAGTTCCCTTTGCAGGACTAGAGAAGCCTTGAGCAGCCAGGCCGCCAAAAACAATCCTTCACTAAGCGGCAATGCCCAGTTCAAGTCACTGTCAGGGGCAGGCGAACCTTAGTAATCCTTTATGTTACTGCCGCTTCCTGTATATGGATTCATCGGATAGTGTGCGGGTATTCCGTCACTTCCTCGATGCCGCAATGTTTCCTAGGAGCTTTTGTCATTGTTCCCAGGAGACATTGCGGAGTTCTGCTGCGAGTTATTGCGGGATTTAGAAAGAACTTGCTTGAAAAAAAACATGTTTAGTAATTATGCATATGAGTGTATCATTTTTTTTGGTGGGGGATTGGATCTTGGATGGGAGTTCCCACGCTTTTTTCCCCAGAACTTGACCCCTGGTGTCAGTGCACTAAAAGCACACATTGTACATCTAATAATTGCAGTTTTGAATTCCCCTGATAAAATATGCTGACAATGGTTGTAGAGTGAAGGGATCCATAGAGCATAACAAAGGTACCCCATGGGACAGGACACAAGGTGTGCATCTCTGTTAGCTAAGTTTGGTTGCCCCTCCCTCGCTCTCTATGTATAAGTCCATCTGTGCTGTTGCAGTCATGTTAAAGGGGCGTTTTTAACCAGCATAAGAAGAATGGATAAGCTATGATCAGGGACATTTTCTTCATGCAGTAGGCTTGTGAGCATAAGTAAAAAAACAACAAAAAACAGATGTATCCACTTGTGGAGCCTAGGGTGACCACGTGTCCTGGATTGCCTGGATTGCAGGTCTGTCCCGGCCCCGGGCACATTCATTCCAGTACAATTTCTGTGTCCTGGAATGAAATTGACACAGCCACCCCCCGGCCAATCTGATGCCCCCAAAAAAGGGCACCACATCACCGCTTTACTCACTGACAATACTTGTCCTGGCCGGGAATGTCTGAAGGAGCACAATCCTGCCCCCTGCTTGTGATTGGAGAAATCATAAATCCCGCCTCTTGTGTCCAATCACTGTGCTGTGATTCGTTACAGCACAAGCTGATTTTTGGGAAGGGAGGGTGTCCCTGAATGGTAGTTTAAAAATGTGGTCACCCTAGTGGAGCCCCCTGTGCACATATACAACAGCGGAGCCAGATCACGTACATGTAAGTGATCTGGCATTTACAGGTAGTGGGTGCACTAAGGTTGCCGCCTCATCCTTTTAAAATCGAACATATATTAATTACACAGGTTTTGTGGCAGATTAACCATTGGCTGCCCAATGACAGGGCCATTTTTTGTGATTCGGCACTGTGTGTCGCTTTAACTGGTAATTGCGCAACGTTGTGTCCTTTTTTTCCCCACAAATAGAGCTTTCGTTTGGTGGTATTTGATAACCTCTGTCGTTTTTTATTTTTTGCGCTATAAACAAAAAAGGAGCGACAATTTAAAAAAAAAAGCTATATTTTTACTTTTTGCTATAATAAATATCCCCCAAAAATATATAAAAAATCAATTTTTTTCCTCAGTTTAGGTCGATACGTATTTTTCTACATATTTTTGTTAAAAAAAAAAATGTAATAAGCGTATATCGATTGGTTTGCGCAAAAGTTATAGCGCCTACAAAATAGGGGATAGTTTTATGGCATTTTTATTATTAGATTTATTTTACTAGTAATGGCAGCGATCAGAGATTTTTATTGTGACTGCGATATTGCGTCGGACACTTTTGACACTATTTTGGGATCATTGTCATTTATACAACGATCAGTGCTATAAAAATGCACTGATTACTGTGTAAATGACACTGGCAGGAAGGGGTTAACCACTAAGGGGCTAGGAAGGGGTTACGTGTGTCCTAGGGAGTGATTCTAAATGTGTGGGGGCTGGGCTACAAGTAACATGACAGTGATTACTGCTCCCAATAATAGGGCGCAGTATATCACTGTCCTGTCACTAGGCAGAACAGGGAAATGCCTTGTTTACATAGGCATCTCCCCGTTCTGCCGCTCCGTGACACAATTGCGGGACACCGGCGGACATCGAGTCCACGGGTCCCACGGGTCCGGTCAAGGGAGTCGCGGCCTGTACGTTGCTTTGTCTGCCTGTGCCATTCTGCCGACGTATATCTATGTTAGGCAGTTGGCAAGTGGTTAAGGTGGTAAATAAGCTCACTTGGTGCCTTATCGGCATTAAAGTGGTTGTAAACCCCACTTTTTTATTTTACCTACAGGTAAGCCTATAATAAGGCTTACCTGTAGGTATAAAGAATATCTCCTAAACCTGTACGGTTTAGGAGATATTCCCCTCGCAATGCGCCGCTGATTGCAGCGGCACATGCGCAGGGGGGAACCACGGCGAAAGGACCGGCATCCGCCGGACCTTGGCGATTTGAAATCTCCCGCGCGCACGTGCGGGAGTGACGTCATCGCCGCTCCAGCCAATCACAGCGCTGGAGCGGCGATACCCGGAAGATACGCCGAGTCAAGATGACATCTCGCTCGGCGTGGACCAGGTAAGTTCTCTTCTCCTCGTTCAGAGGTAAGTATTTCATAATGAGCTAGTATGTGGTGCATACTAGCTCATTATGGCTTTTGCCTTGCAGGTTAAAAAAAATTATATGCGGTTTACAACCGCTTTAAATTAGCCTCAGAACCTGTATCATTCATATGTGTTCTGGTTTAAAAGGATGAGGTGGCAACCCTAGGGTGTGTGGGTGTGCCCCTGATTGTGGTGTGATTCTGTACAGCACAAGTCGGTCAGCCATAAATCATTGCTGATTGGCTTAACGAATCACAGTACAGAGCCCTGTGTTTACTAACAACACAGGGTTCTGTCCATGGAGTGGCCTGCCCAGCAGGGAGAAAAATTATCGGCATCGATTAGTAAAAGCAGCACATAATGCACATACTATATTACACAGTGTTAGGCACACAGTTAACCCTTTGATTTCCCCTAGATGTTAACCCCCTTCCCAGCCAGTGTCATTAATACAGTGACAGTGTCAGTTAGTCAGTTCCCACCCAGTGTCAGTTAGTGTCAGATTGTCTGCCACACAGCCCCACTACAAGTCGCTGATTACCACTATTGCTGGTATAAAAATAAATAAATATAGTATATATACACCACTATTTGTAGACGCTATAACTTTCACGCAAACCAATCAATATACATTTTTTTGTTGAATGAATGAATGAATGACTTGAATGAATGAATGAATGAATGACTTGTATAGCGCAACGCATGCGAACTGAATCGCCTCTGGGCGCTTATTCCAGCCAGTGTCTGCTTGGCTGGTGCGGTCAATTTTTACCCCGTAGGATCATGACACGCTATGGACACACAGTCATACACACATATATACATATATACTGGGTCAATTTTTAAACGATCCAATTTACCTACCAGCATGTCTTATACCAAAGACAGAATATAATTTGGCCTAAATCTATGAAGAAATAAAAAATATATATATATATATATATATTTTTATTGGATGTTTTATAGCAGAAAGTCAAAATGTTTCCAAATGTTTAATTTTTTTTTGCAATTACCAGTCTAAGTAGTGCAGTGGTGAATAGCAAAAATGAATGGCACTGCAACAGACAAATAGCCGTAATGCAAGTAAACCACAAAAAACACAAAAGTTTGCTTTACTGCACATTACTACAATGTATGTGTAAGCACATGTCCTGGACTGAGATAAAGAAAAAAAGGGAAAAAAACGCACTGACCGCAATTTTCAAAAGAGATGAAGTAACGCATCCGGAATGCAGAAATGATGCTGTAAACTGGGTCTAAAAGGAATAGGAATAAAAGTGATAAAAAAAATTGTAATCACCTCCGTCACCGCGTGCTTGTGTACAGAAGCGAGTGCACACGTAAATCCCGCCCAAATATGTAAACCACACATGTGAGGTATCGCCTCGTGCGTTAGATAGAGCGCTAAACATGTAACCTGTAAAAAAAATGTAAAGTGTCGCCTACTGAAGTTTAGCACCATTCCACAAGTGTGTGCAATTGTAAAGCGTGACCTGTTGGGTATCTATTTACTCAGCGTAACTTCATCTTTCACATTATACAAAAAAAATTGGGCTAACTTTACTGTTTTGTTATTTTTTTAATTTATGAAACTGTTTCCTTTTCCTTTTTTTTACATGTTTGAAAAATTGTTGCGTGAAAACCGCATGACATTAAAAGTTGCAACGGCCACCAATTTATTTCCTAGGGTGTCTGCTAAAAAAAAAAAAAAATACATATATAATGTTTAAGGGGGTTCTGAGTAATTTTCTAGCAAAAAAAAACAACTATCTTTACGTGTAGGAGAGAAGTGTCAGTATGGCCTGGTATCCTGGTATGGAAGTGGTTAACCCTATTTGGACACTGACTACAACAATACTACAGCCTGGCCGCTCTCGGCTGTGTGTCGAATGTGCGAATGAGAAGTGAAAGGTTGACTCCACATGCTCTGGAAACTGCTGCGGCCAATCGGCAAGGAGAATCTGTTGTTATGGAAACAAAGAAGACGCCGTGGAAGGCATAGGCCTCAGTCAGTGTCACCTGTACGATTCTATGTGGCTCCGATCCGGTCCTGGACTCTCATAGAATCCTTATAGAATAGAGGGGAGAGCCGCCTGACACAGTGTGGAAGATGCTAAAGGCGAAAGTGCTGCTAGTGGGACCCAGCGAGGTGAGGACATCCCGGGGAAAGGACATGGCTGGGAAAACCTGTTGCTGCATTTTCTTATTACTGCAAATGCCCCTGACTTACACACACACCTTACCCCCCTTTCTGTACTGCAGATCCTCTTCCTGTACTGCAGATCCCCTTTAATGTCAGCAGCCCCCCCCCCTCCTGTACTGCAGACCCCCACCCCGTCTGTTGCAGATCCCCCTTAATGTACTGCAGCCCCCCCATCCTGTACTGCAGACCCCCCTGTCTGTGTTGCAGATCCCCCTTAATGTACTGCAGCCCCCCCCCCATCCTGTACTGCAGACCCCCCCTGTCTGTTTTGCAGATCCCCCTTAATGTACCGCAGACTCACCTCCCTTCCTGTACTGCAGACCCCCGTTTTGTGTTGCAGATCCCCCTTTCTGTACTGCAGAGCCCGTCCCCTTTTGTGTTGCAGATCTACCTTAATGTACTGCAAAAAAAAAAAAACACTTCCTGTACCGCAGACCCCCCCTCCTGTACTGCAGACCTCCCTGTCTGTGTTGCAGATCCCCCTTAATGTACTGCAGACCCCCCCCCCTCCTGTACTGCAGACCCCCTTCCCCTTTGTGTTTCAGATCCCCTTTAATGTACTGCAAAAAAAAAAAAAAACACTTTCTGTACTGCATATCCCCCTTCCTGTACTGCAGACCCCCCCTTCTGTACTGCAGACCCTCTTCCTCTATATATGTCTGTTCTGATTTCATGAGCTGCTCCTAAATGAATATATGCTGCTTGCTGGACCAGTACTGCTTCCATAAGGCTCATTCTGTAAGGCCGAGCATCAAAGTGTATCTAGTAATGTAGAGGTTAAAATAGAACATGTTCACACTAGCGGCTGAGAGACGGTAAGACCCCACAATTCATCTGCATTTTTATTTCCCCGCAACTGCCACCCCCTTTCGCTGTATTTCAGCCTGTCATTGATTTTAACCAGCTGCTGGTAGCGGGAATGGACTCTGCATCTATGGCCCTTTTCAACCAAAAGTGCCAGTTTTTTTAGGCTGTACGAGCAAATGTGCTCCCATGTGCATGAGACCTTTAAAATGCTAGGTGTCAGTAGGAGTAAAAAACGCCTTGGAGGTCTTGGTTTGCGGATGTCTGTAGCATTCACACAGGCACCACAAACGATTATCTCCTATGATCATCCACTCCATCTAGTGGCCGAAATGTTGTACTTTTTAGCAATTTCAGGTGAAAAAACACATTATGGCCACTAGACAGAGCTAGTGATCATAGGCAATAGTCATGTTGCAAACATGCATGGTTCCTGTACAAATGCTTAAAGTGGTTGTAAACCCCATCCATGAAATCTGACTTGGGCACATATATCTATAGTGTTTACTTATCCCTCTCCAAAGCACTAAGTGCTGTGTCTTTCTGCTACTCCGTTCCTCTGTTATCAGCATGATAACTTCTAAAAAAGGCTTGGAGGTAAAAGCAGCTGGAAATTTGCGTTGGGGAGGGAACTTAGAGACAAATAAGCAAAGAGCTTGTCTATTCAGACTGCAGCTCTGGAAGTTTCTTCATTCCTCTGCCTATGTGGAGGGGGGGTGCCTTTCCTCCAATCAGCTCTCACATGGTGTAAGCCCAACCTCCCTCCCACTGCTGGAACAGGAAGAAAGATTTATAACACGATCTGCACTTTCTTAAGACCCCTTTCACACTGAGGCACTTTACAGGTGCTATAGCGCTAAAAATAGCGCCTGTAAAGTGCCTCTCCTCTCATTTGAGTATGAAAACCTGGAGCGGTGCACTGGCAGGATGCTAAAAAAGTCGTGCAAGCAGCATCTTTGAGGCCCTGTAAGAGCAGTGTATACACCCCTCCTAAAGCGATCCTGCCTATTGAAGTCAACCCTTTTTCGGCCCTTAACGGGGTTAAAAGGGCCCCGTTAGTGGCTGAAAAGTGCTGCCAAAACAACAGTAAAGCGCTGCTAAAAATAGCGGCGGTTTAACGCAGAAGCCTGCCCGCACCAGTGTGAAAGTGCCCTAAGAGTGTAGAAAGCTGAAGATAGCAGAAATGCATGTAGAACTTATATAGAGAGATTTGTTTCCTCCCTGTGTATCATCTGAGGCTGTTCACTTCACTGGGTACATGTAAGAGTTTACATCCACTTTAAGTTATCCACATAGAGAATGATTTATACATGGACTTCTTGTTAATGGTGGTCAGCAGGACTACAAAATGATCCAACATTGGTGTCAGTGGCATTAATATACGCCCCAACCTTGTTATCAGTTGGATTGATAAATTCCGTATTATTGATGCCAGCAAGATTAATACATGCCCCATCATTGGTGTCAGTGGGAGTAATAAATGCCCCATCGTTGGTGTCAGTAGGCATATTTTTTGCCCCATCATTGGTGTGAGATTAATAAATGCCCCATTACTTGTGTCAGTTGGAGTAATAAATGCCCCATTATTGGTGTCAGTGGGAGTAATAAATGCCCCATCAATGGTGTCAGCGGGAGTAATAAATGCCCCATCATTGGTGTCAGTTGGAGTAATAAATGCCCCATTATTGATGTCAGTAATAAATGCCTTATCATTGGTGTCAACGGGAGTAATTCAACACCTTCCTCAAGCTTGCATTGAATCCTGCATGTGGATTTTGCCAAGTCAATCCCTAATGGGACACAGACGGCCCAAAAAAATTATAAAACAGAATTAAAGGGATTTTAACCATTCCCTAAACTATAAAAAGTTCTAGAGAAACACTTGAATGCCTTCGTTCTACACATAGTGATTGTACTGTTACCTCTTTAAAAAAATTCAGACCTCGCCAATCATCAATGTATTTTTGGCATAAGAAGAAGGATGGAGGGGTAGGTAGGGATCACAATCAGATTTGTTTATTTCTGTACTTTTGATCCAGTTAGAATGTCTGCTTAGCATGCTTGATGAAGTGCATTGACGAAGTAAACATATTTGATGTAACATGCACAGTTCTATCGCTCTGTGTCCATGCTTTATCCACAATGGCTGAAGTGTAGCTATGCTCCTGCAGTGACACCCTTGGAAAACCCTGGCGATAATGGAGGTCCAGGGAGGTCATTTGGTCCTGGCCTCGCCTCACAAAGGGCATCAGTTTTGTCCAGAACTGACACCAATAATTGGGACACCAATAATTGGGGATTATTCCCACTGACACCAATGATGGGGTATATATTATGCCCATTAAACGCCAACGATGGGGCATACAGTATCTCACAAAAGTGAGTACACCTCTCACATTTTTGTAAATATTTTATTACATCTTAAGAAATTACACTTTGGTACAATGTAAAGTAGTGAGTGTACAGCTTGTATAACAGTGTACATTTTCTGTCCCCTCAAAATAACTCAACACACAGCCATTAATGTCTAAACCGCTGGCAACAAAAGTGAGTACACCCCTAAGTGAAAATCTTCAAATTGGGTCTAATTAGCCATTTTCCCTACACGGTGTCATGTGACTTGTTAGTGCTACAAGGTCTCAGGTGTGAATGGGGAGCAGGTGTGTTAAATTTGGTGTTATCACTTTCACTCTCCCATACTGGTCACTGGAAGTTCAAAATGGCACCTCATTGCCAAGACCCTGAAACTGAGCTGCAGCACGGGGGCCAAGACCATACAGCTGTTTAACAGGAAAGGTTCCACTGAGAACAGGCCCGCCATGGCCGACCAAAGAAGTTGAGTGTACAAGCTCAGCGTCATATCCAGAGGTTGTCTTTGGGAACTAGACATATGAGTGCTGCCAGCATTGTTGAAGGGGCGGAGGGGTCACCCTGTTAGTGCTCAGACCATACGCCGCACACTGCATCAAATTGGTCTGCATGGCGGACATCCCAGAAGGAAGCCTCTTCTAAAGCTGATGCACAAGAAAGCCTGCAAACTGTTTGCTAAGATGACCACTGCCTTGCTAATGAAGCTGAGGGTAAAGGTGATGGACTGACCAAGCATGTCTCGAGACCTAAAGCTTATTGAGCATCTGTGGGGAGTCCTCAAATGGCAAGGTCTCCAACATCCACCAGCTATGTGATGTCATCATGGAGGAGTGGAAGAGGACTCCAGTGGCAACCTGTGAAGCTCTGGTGAATTATGTGCCCAATAGGGTTAGGCCAGTGCTAGAAAATAATGGTGGCCACACAAAATATTGACACTTTGGGTCTAATTTGGACATTTTCACTTAGGGGTGTGCTCAGTTTTGTTTTTGTTTTATAATCACTTTTTTCCTTTATTGTAACAAATTTCATTTTACAAACAATAAAATAAAAAACAAAACAAAAAAAAGACAATAAACAGAGACAAACAAAACCAGTGCATACAATTTCCCCCTATAAAATCCTTTTAACATATAACACTTGTTCCCCCTTTTCCCCTTGGATTGCTCTGGATCTATACTCCTGTTTTACCCTTTTCATTCTATTTTAGGGAGAGGGAAAAAAAAATAAGGAGCTTAAAGGAGTTGTAAATAATAACAAAAAAATTATGCTGAAATGACTGTTTACAGGGTATAGAGACGTAGGCCCGGATTCACAAAGCACTTACGTCGGCATAAATCACTTTAAGCCGACGTAGTGCAAATGTGCGCCCGGCGTATGTGTGCGCCAGAGTCACAAACCAACATACGTCCAAAAACAGGCCATCCTACCCCGACGTATCTTGCTTACGCCGGCGTAGCGTGGGCGCAAATATGGTTTGGACGCATGTTGCTTCTCCCATTGATTAGGCATTTAAATATGAAAATGAGGGAAATACGGCGATTTTAGAACGTACGTGCGCCCGATGCATCTATGCGATGTTTGCGTAAGTTGTACGTCCGGCGTAAAGTTATTCCCCATAGATGAGCGGAACCCAGCAAAAGACATGCAAAGGTCTGCCCCAGAGAACACAGGCCGGCTTATTGGGCGTACGTTACGTTCACGGCGTACGTAGTGATCCGGCGTAGCTTAGGCAGTTGTGCCGGCGTAGTTGTGAGCATGCGCATAAGGGTGCAGTTTCATGCGTCCATGTCACGGCGCATGCGCGTTCGTGATACGCCGGGCGTAAAACACTGCACCATGCTCAGACCATCATTTGCATGGGGTCACGCCCACTTACGCTGGCCTGTGCCTTCGAAAAATATGATACACTGCCGTATCTTGGTGAGCAATAGCTTGCTGAATACAGTGCATGCCTCTCCGTGCTGCTGCGGGGACTATCGTATGTGTGCGTGCTACGCCGGCGTAAATGTGCGCCCACTCTCTGTGAATCCGGGCCATAATAGTTAACTGATTCCCTTTAAAGAAATTAAAAATAAATAAAAATCAATCATATAATGTACCTGTAGTTTCTAGTTTCGTTTTTGCATGTTGTTTCCTGCCTCTCTGCGGTACAGAGCCACAGAGCAGTGATGGTTTGGAAAATGAAACTAGACACACAGTAATCACACCTCCTTGATTGGTGACCACAGAGAGAAAGCTCCCAGCACTGTGGTCATCAGGAAACAGACAACCAGGAAGTGTGGAGATCAGAGAAGAATTACAGCAACTTGAGAGCAAAAATGAACAATGAGGACATGAAAACAGCACTGCATTAAAGGATCACTAAAGGAATTTTCTTTTAGCTAAATAGCTTCCTTTACCTTAATGCAGTGCTGTTTTCATGTTCTCATTGTTCGTTTTTGCTTTGAAGTTACTGTAATTCTGCTCTGATCTCCACACTTCCTGCTTGTCTGGCTCCTTATGAAAAATCTCATGGCATCTCATTTTCACTGTGGTCCAAGCTGTTTGTCTAAAACTCCTCAGAACCAATCAGATTCATTTTAAAAACAAAACACTGCCCTGGGATTCAATTTAAAAACAAAACACTGCCCTGGATTTGTTTGTTTTTGTTCTGTCTCTCTCTCTACTTCACATAAACACAAAACCAGTTTAAAAACGAAAGTGAAACTAGAGGCACATTATATGATTGATTTTTATCTATTTTTAATCATTTTTAAAAGGAATCAGTTAACTTTTATGTCTCCATACCCTGTAAACAGTCATTTCAGCAAAAACATTTTTTTTTCCTTTAGTGACCCTTTAAGATAAAGGAAACTATTAAGATAAAAAAAAAAATCCTTTACAAACCCTTTAATAATGCCCTATATTTCTCTGTTCCTCTCCGAAAGGAGAGCAAAAAAGTAAGGCAAGGGAAAAACAACAAACAAATTCCACCTTAATCTGATAAAATTCTCCCCTTCCCCTCTCCCCCCTCTCCTTTCCCTTTCTTTTCCCTTTAATATGGTTTGGCTCTCGTCCTGAGCAAGTATATACATACTCCATGCATATCCTGCGCTAGTCCCCCAAAAAGAGAGAAGAGAGAGAAGAAAAAAAATAAAAATTCTCCCTTCTCTTTCCTCTTCCCCTCCTCTCCCTCTCTCCCCTCCCCCTTCCATTCTCTTCTTTCTCTTCTTCCTTTTTCCTTTCCTTTTTTGGGCAGGTACTCACTTTTGTTACCAGAGGTTTGTTGTAGCAAAGTGTAATTTCTTCAGTGCTGTCACTTGAAAAGATATAATAACATTTTTACAAAAATGTGAGGGGTGTACTCACTTTTGTTAGATACTGTATATTACACCCACAATTAGCGTCAGTCTCTGGACTGAAGGTGAATATTGCTGCAAAAGCTGGCTTTGTTATCCTATTTTTTTCTTTTATGGACCATTATTTTTTTAAGTTTCCTTTAAAACTGCTTTTTTATATTGAATGTTTAAAATGAACCCATGGCAACTTTTCTAAAGATTTCTTATAATGTGTACCTAAATTACAATTTTATTTTCAGTGTGGAAAGAGCATTTTGGCAAACTTTTTAGCTGATGCCACAGAGAACATTGGTGGAGAATACAGTCCAACACAAGGTGTAAGGTAATCTGACAGTATTTATCTGGATTGCTGTTATGCTTTATAAGAAGGTTGGAACATATTCTATACCTGGCAGCCAATCAGAATTCAGTATCCAGCAAGTTCGAATGGAAAAGAGATGTTTCTTTTATGAAAGGTTCACACCATTGTTCTTGCACTAGTCCTTCAATGTGTGTTTTTTTTTTTTAATCACCAGGCCTATTTTGTCACTTTCATGTAAAAATCACAATTTTTTTGCTAGAAAATTAATCAGAACCCACAAACATTATATATTTTTTTTAGCAGACACCCTAGGGAATAAAGTGGCGGTCATTGCAACTTTTTTTCTTGCACGGTATTTGCGCAATAATTTTTCAAACGCCTTTTTTTAGGGAAAAAAACAGTTTCATGAATTAGTAAAGTAAATCAGTAAAGTTAGCCCAATTTTTTGTATAATGTGAAAGATGATGTTACGCCGAGTAAATAGATACCTAACATGTCACGCTTTAAAATTGTGCACACTCATGGAACTTCGGTACTTAAAAAATCTCCATAGGCGACGGTACTACCAATCTAATGGTTTCAGCCGCGATTGCGGCTTTGTTTACAGTCCTCTGACGGTCATAGAGATGACTGTGACCGTCTGGTCACCAGTCATCTCTATGGTTCTGCAGGGAACGCCAGCCGATTCGCTCTCTGGGCCCCCGATGGCACAGGAGAGCCCGGAGAAGCACTGGATGGTGGCTGGAGGGGGGGGGTACATCCCCTCCCGCCGCCTATAAGAACGATCAATCGGTGAAACCACCACTTTGATCGTTCTTATGGTGCACAGAATCGCCGGCTGAAGACGGGGATATCTGAATGATGTCTGTGGCTGCAGGCATCATTGAGATATCACTGCACAAAGTGGAGGACGTCAATGGACGTCCTAAGGTGATTAAGTGGTTAAGCACTAGGCCCGCTCGTTATATCCATAACATGGGGTTTCGGGGTGGGGGGGTGGGGGTTTGGCGAGTTATGGGCGTTCTGTGATACCTGAAGGAGAACTGAATGGGACTGATAACAATGCTTGGGGATTCAGTGCAGCACAGGCAGCTTGCTTCTCGGCCTGGTGGACAAGATCGAGTGTTCTTATCAGTGTCCAGGAAGCTCTTCCACTACTCTGGCCTATTGGCAGGAAGGATTGGCTGTATAATGCTCTTACTGGTATGATGGTCATGTCCATGTCAATAAATCCAAATTAAGCACCCCCCTGGGTGAGGTGGGGATTGCGAGTACTTCCCTTGTGTGGAGGGTTTTAAGAGGCCCAGTGCCTTCTGATTTTACTGGTGCTACCTACTATGTGGGAGCAGCAGTGGCAACCCAGGAGTGCTCTTATGCCGGGTACACACGATAATTTTTCAGCATGAAAAAAACCGCTGTTTTTCAAAATCGTCATTTAAAAAGATCGTGTGTGGGCTACAAATAATTTTTCAGGTTCTGAAAAACAACAAAAAAAAAATTCGAACATGATGCATTTTTTAACGTCGTTTTAAACTATGTAGTTTTTCGGGTTGTAAAAAATGGTCGTGTGTGTGGGGTAAAACGATGTAAAAGAGCTGCGCATGCTCAGAAGCAAGTTATGAGACGGGAGCGCTCGTTCTGGTAAAACTACCGCTCATAATGGAGTAAGCACATCCATCACGCTGTAACAGACAGAAAAGCGCGAATCGTATTTTACTAACACTGAATCAGCTAAAGCAGCCCAAAGGCGAATGGGACTTCCCCTTTATAGTGCCGTCGTACGTGTTGTACGTCACCGCGCTTTGCTAGATCATTTTTTAAAAACGATGGTGTGTGGGAAACATCGTTTTTAATGATGTAGTTGGAAAAAAATAGTTTTTTGGACATGCTGAAAAACAATGTTTTTTTTTTTTTTTTTTTCATGCTGAAAAATGATCACGTGTAGGCGGCATCAGTATCACTATGGTTTGTGAGAAAAAGGAATAGACCATGACACCACATGTTTTTTTTCTGCACCACACATTATTGGCTAGATCTATATAATGGGCCAGATTCAGGTAGATGAGAGCATCTTTGCTCCAGAGTAACGCTTCTCATTTACGTTACTCTGACGACCCTTTCAGCGCAAGTACTGTTATTCACATAGCAGTTGCGCGTAAACTTGCGCCAGAGTAACGATAATGCGCTGGCGTAACCCGACGCAAGTGGAAGTGGGTGTGATCATATGTAAATGATGGGCGGAGCCCAGCGCAGAGGCTTACGTTCAGCGCATCAACCACGGAGCATGCGCAGTAAGTGAGGCTTCACTCGCCCCCTTGTGCGCATGCTCACAACTTCCGTCGGCACCACTTCACGGGAAACGTCAGCGCAATGCCTTCCGTTGGGCGTTTAAATGCGCCCGTAGAAGCGCCATTCCGGCACTAAAGTATATCCTGCTCCCCCTCCCCGCAGTGATGTTACTTTTGTTCTGAGATGGCTGCTCCCGTTCCCCGCAAACACACAGGAGAAAGCTGAACTTTAATGGCCAGGAGCTGTCAGCCGTCATCTCGGCTATGGAGACCTATGATGTCTTCCTCCATGGCTGTAAAATTTGACAGACAAGCATGGACAGAGGTGTTGTCCTGCAAGTGGGGGTGCTCAGCTAGCTCTTATCGTCGGTAACGCTGCTGTAGCTGCTCTCCTGCTGACCCGTGGCCGTCTGGAGTAAAGATAAAGCAGCTATTTGTAGAAATAACTTTGCGCCGGACGGACGAGATACGCGCGGCGCATGTAGCCAGCGTATGGTGCTAATCCGTTCGTGAATTGGGAAAAATCCCTCATTTGCATATTTGCAGGGGAAATCAATAGGCGCGACTGATGCGCCAAGCGAAATTAAGCGCTGACGATACTCTGGCGTCGGAACGTTCCACCGGTCGCAAATGGCCCGTTATTGGGCGCATCTAGTTTGGTGGGTACGGGCACATAGAAACGACGGCGCATCTTCACAGTTACGCGGCGCATATCGAAATACTCCAGCGCAAGTGTTGCTGAATCTGGCCTAATCTATATATAGATAGCGTGCATTGAAAAAGTATTCACACCCCTTGAAACTTTCTACATTTTGTCATGTTACCATCAAAAACATAAATGTATTTTATTGAGATTTTATGCGATGGACTAACACAAAGTAGCACATAATTGTGAAGTGGAAGGAATATGATAAACGGCTTTCAATTTTCTTTTATAAATAAATATCTGAAAATTGCAGCGTGCATTTGTTCTCAGCCCCCTTTACTCTGATGCCCCTAACTAAAATCCAGTGGAACCAATTGCCTTCAGAAGTCAACTAATTAGTAAATAGAGTTCACCTGTAATGTAATCTCAGTAAAAATATAGCTGTTCTGGGAAGCCCTCAGAGGTTTGTTAAAGAACTTTAGTGAACAAAGAGCATCATGAAGGCCAAGGAACACACCAGACAGGCCAGGGATAAAGTTGTGGAGAAGTTTAAAGCAAGGTTAGGTTATAAAAAATCTCCCAAGCTTTGAACATCTCACGGAGCTCAGAACTGTTCAGTCTATCATCCGAAAATGGAAAGAGATGGCACAACTGCAAACCTACCAAGACATGGCCTTCCACCTAAACTAACAAGCCGGACAAGGAGACCATTAATCAGAGAAGCAGCCAAGAGGCCGATGGCTCTAGAGGAGCTGCCAAGTTCCACAACTCAGGTGGGAGAATCTGTTCACAGGACAACTATTAGTCGTGCACTCCACAAATCTAGCCTTAATGTAGGAGTGACAAGAAGAAAGTCACTGTGGAAAGAAAGCCATTAGTCCCATTTGCAGTTTGTGAGAAGCCATGTGAGGAACACGGCAAACATGTGGAAGAAGGTGATCTCGTCAAATGAGACCAAAATTTTACTTTTTGACCTAAAAGCAAAATGCTATGTGTGGTGGAAAACACTGCACATCACCCTGAACACACCATCATGTTGTGGGGATGCTTTTTCGTCAGCAGGGACAGGGAAGCTGGTCATGGGAGTTGATGGGAAGATGTAAGGAGCCAAATACAGGGCAATCTTAGAAGTAAACCTGTTGGAGTCTGCAAAAGACTTGAGACTGTGGCAGAGGTTCACCTTCCAGCAGGACAAGGACCCTAAACATAGAGCCAGATCTACAATGGAATGGTTTAGATCAAAGCATATTTGTGTTAGAATGGCCCAGTCAAAGTCCACGAACGTACGTATGGCCGGCGCAGTGTTTTTATGTCGTTTGCGTAAGCGTATGTCCGGCGTAAAGTTACCCCGTGCTGTATAGAGGCGTACGTAGTATTAAGTATGGACGTCGGGCCAGCGTAGTTTTTTCCGTCATTCACGTCATTTGCGTAAGCCGTTCGCGAATAGGGATTTGCGAAGTTACGTTCACGTCGTTTTCATTGATGTTTTGCAACGTGATTTTGCGCACTGGGATACGTCCACGGCCGACGCATGCGCAGTTAAAAAAAAGCGTTGTTTGCGTCGGGTAATTCATAATTTATAATAAAACACGCCCCCCACTAGTAAATTTGAATTACACCCGCGTACGCCGGCCCATTTACGCTACGCCGCCGTAAGTTACAGTGGCATTTCTTTGTGGATAAGTATACACCGCTGTAACAGCGGCGTAGAGTAAATGGGACACGCCGCGCCGGCGGGGCTGGTATGTGGATCTGGCCCGCTGAGTCTATCTCATATATTAGTTTCACCTTTTAAGTTCTATTAGTGAAATAAATGAACTTTTGCACGATATTCACATTTTTCGAGTATCACCTGTACAGTTCCTTGAAAAAAGTATTTATACCCCTTGAAGTTTTTTTTGTGGAAACCTAAATGTATTTTATTGGGATTTTATGTGATATACCAACACAAACTGACGCATAAATGTTTTTTTTTTTAACAAATCACAGCTTGAACTATCTTGCTTTGCATGCAATGGGCCAGATTCAGGTAGATGGGAGCATCTTTGCTCTGGAGTAACGTTTCTCATTTACGTTACTCTGGTGAAATTTTAGGAGCAAGTGCTGTTATTCATGAAGCACTTGCTCCTAAAGTTGCGGCAGCGCATCGCAAATGAGCCGGCGGAATTCAAATTGGGCGTGTATTATTTAAACTAAGCGCGATCCCGCGGCGAACGTACTGCGCATGCGTCGAGTGTCAATGCATCCCAGTGCGCATGCTCCAAATTCTGTCAGTGAACGTCAATGACGTCACATCCCCATTCATGAGCGTTTTACGCAAGCGACGCGATTATTATTTTTTTCGACGCGATGACGACGGCTATACTTAACATAGGATACTCCACTAGGAGGCTGCTTTATCTTTACGCCGCGTATCGCTTACGGAAACGTCGGAAAGTCACTGCGTCGCGCCCGAATACGATCGTGAATTGCCGATTCCCGCTGATTAACATATTTTTTCTGCGTAAATCAGCGGGAACTCCCCCGGCGCCATTTTTAAATTAAAGTTGCGATGCAATGGCGAAATTCAATTACGCCGATAGCATCGGAACTCCAACCCGGCGTTTCTTGTTTTCTGGTTACAGAAAACAAAAACGCCGGCTTAAAGTGACAGTTAGGCTGGAGTATCACTGATACTCCAGCCTAACTCTACCTGAATCTGGCCCTATGAGTTTATCTCATATATTAGTTTCACCTTTTGAAGTTGCATTAGTGAAATAAATAAACTTTTGCACGATATTCAATTTTTTTTAGTATCACCTGTATATACTGTGTTTCCCTGAAAATTTGACTAGGTCTTAAATTCATTTTGGCTACAAAAAAACACTAGGGCTTATCTTCAGGGGGTGTCTTATTTATTTACAGTTTGTACAATAATTTAAATGTATTCAAATACTGTCATGTCATCTTCTTCTGGAACATCGTCGTAACTCTCCAAACCCTGAATTCTGGCCTGAATTTCTTGCATCTCCATTGCGTTTTGAACTATTGTTCCTAATCTTTCATGTACCGCAATAGAGCTCTCCTTAAACAAGTACCAGTACTTCTTGTCCATGTAGCCTGCTCGTAGTGCTTTGGCAATACAGCTGTCAGTGATTTTTTATTTATTTTTCCCATGAATTCTTCACCCATGTCATGATCTCTTGCGGGCTCGGCTTCACAAAGTTTCCACGCTGATTTCTCTCCAATCTATTTTTAGTGTACTTATTGATTTCCTTGTACAAATGGTCCTTGAATGCCTTGTTGCAAAATCAAGCGTCTGAAGATAAACAGCCATTCCTGCAGGAACCATTTCTTAAAGGGTCACTAAAGGAAAAACATTTTTGCTGAAATGACTGTTTACAGGGTATAGAGACATAAAAGTTAACTGATTCCTTTTAAAAATTATTAAAAATAGATACAAATCAATCATATAATGTGCCTCTAGTTTCACTTTTAAACTGGTTTCATGTTTCTGTGAAGCAGATACACACAGAACAAAAACAAACAAATCCAGGGCAGTGTTTTGTTTTTAAATGAATCTGATTCTGGTTCTGAGGAGTTTTAGACACACAGTAATGACAGCTTGGACCACAGTGAAAAGCTGCCATGAGATTTTTCATAAGGAGCCAGACAAGCAGGAAGTATGGAGAGCAGAGCAGAATTACAGCAACTTCAAAGCAAAAATGAACAATGAGGACATAAAACCAGGACTGCAGTAAGGTAAAGGAAGCTATTTAGCTTAAAAAAAAAAAAAATCCTTTAGTGATTCTTTAATCTATTCTTTCTGCAAGGAAGTTCTTCTTCGTGTCTTTTGCAGAGTGTTTGCTGTCTGAATCCCAAACTAGCAGACCTCTTTGGCCACGTCTCAAAACAAGTGGCAGCATTAAATCAACCCACTTCCTTGTAACTGCTTCAAGAACATAAATTGCTGAAACATGTTCAATCTTACTTTCTTGCCCTTTGCAATGATTAGAGGTGTGGCTTTCTTTACTTCCGAATTGCCAAAATACAGGTAACACGTACACTTTCATAACCAGTGGGGGGAGCGTAGATTGATGAGGCTCCCCTCTGATCAGTTGTCATTTTGAGATTCTTGGCCCATAAACACTGCAGTTTTATCCATAGCAATCATGTTGGAGAGTTGGGGCTAGATTCTCATAGAAATGCGGCGGTGTAGCGTAAGCCATTTACACTACGCCGCCGCAATTTAACATAGCAAGTGCCGTATTCTCAAAGCACTTGCTCCGTAAGTTGCGGCGGCGTAGTGTAAATGTCCCAACGTAAGGCTGCGTAATTCAAAGGGGGCGGCTTGTATTTAAATTAAGCGCGCCCCGCGTCGATCGAACTGCGCATGCACCGGCCGGGGAAAAAGCCCAGTGCGCATGCTCCAGCTCACGTCGGAAAGCGTAGTTGAAATCGACGTCAACACAACGTGATCGTCATTTACGCAATGCCCCATTCGTGAACGACTTAGTAAAACGGCGTAACCGACGGAAAAAGACGACGCTGACCCGACGCCATACTTAACATGGCAAGGACGGAACTTCGTAAGGTTACCCCTCATTATAGCAGGGGTAACCTTACGGAAACAACGTAAACGACGACGGGGAGGCGTAAAAACGTTCGGGAATCAGCGTATTAGGCTCATTTGCATAGGCAAATGAGAAAACAACGTAAAGGCCACCTAGCGGCCGGCGTTGTCATTACATCTCCGATCCGACGGTGTAATTGTTTTACACCTGTCGGAACTTTAGAGTATCTATGCGTAAGTGATTGTAGGTATCGCACGCATAGATACCCAGGGAAAAAAACTGAGATATGACGGTGTATCTGAGATACACCGTCATATCGCAGCTGAGAATCTGGCCCTTGATATTTAGAAAAGTCAATGTCATCAACTAAGAACTTGAATGCAATTGCAAGTTTAACAACTTCACTATTTTTCTGCTTGAACATTGTTTTCGACCCCTTTTATGCCGTGCACACACGATCGGTTAAACCGATGAGAATGATAAAAAAAGGAGAATCAACTGCGCTAACGTAAATACAAACGTGCTAATCAAGACAACAACGTAATAGTGACTCGAATGCAAAGGAAGCTGCACCTGACTGTAGTGACAAATACAGAGAAAACAAAGTGGCAAAAAAGAAACAGGATGCGCTATCATATATCAATATACTATACACAGTAATAACAATAAGTGAAGATCTAAGTGGACAAGCAAAGAAAAAATCCAAACATGGTGTACATAAATGCATAAATGTCCAATAAGTCCTAAAGGACTAGTGGGTGATAAATTCTGGAAACAAAACACCAGTGCAGAGATGTGTTGATAACAACTAAACGTAGATAATATTCAATGTGCAGTGCTGATAGAAGATCCTCCACCTTGCAAGCAACACTAACTGCTTACCAGAAGTCCGGTGGTCTCTTAATGAAAAGAAGACCCCAGAAAGCATGTATATCATCAGATGAGGGAAGTGATTGGCTGGAACAGTTGTCGATCCCCTTCAGACTAGAATCTCAGAAGCAGTATCCAGGGAAGAACAAGAGAGGCCACAATAGTGTAATACCGTCATAAAAAATTTATTTAAAAAACGTCAAAAACACACTTACATACATTCTTTAAAATTAGGCATGTCAGTAGTATGCTGGGACTCCGGCCGGAAGCGATCCATACACACAATTGACCCGTCCAAAGTTGGAAATGGGAAGAGGTAACAGCGGGGGATGAGCCGGTGAACCACAATATCCCGCCCGACCGGTTTCGCGAGAAATCGCTTAATCATGGGGCACGGGTGACACACCGGGTCATCCCCCTTTATAGGTTTCAAAAACTAAAACACAATAGCGTCCATCTGCGCACCAGAGGCGACGCGCGCACCCGGAACCACACGTGCGCGCGTGTGTCGCACTTTGGTGACAGTGTAAGAACGCGATGACGTCACCTGCGGCGAGCGCGCCCAGTATTACACATGCGCACGCGCGCTTCATAGTGAACGAAAATAAAAATTGTATACCTAAACGTAAATAATTAATAAAATATAAAAAGCATGTATCAAAGGCAACATACCAAACAATAGGTGTCATGCGTTGTTAGCTAATCCAGACACCATCAGAAGAACCCGCCCCTATTGCAGCAGCCAATCGCTAGTGCGAGCGGCACAGCGTCACTTGCCCGGGGCGGCGGCCTATCACGTCGGTGTAACTAGCGCGCGCAAAGCGCGCACGGTCCAGATCACGTGACCGGACCCAACCTGTCCCGCCTCAAAATACGATGATGGCGCCACGGGCGCGCGCCGCACAAGCGAAAGGCGTGGACACCGGTGTATTGGGTATCCACAACCAATAACTGTGCACGCAGGTGACGTCATCATTCAATGCCGCCGATCACCTGATCTTAACAGGCCAATCGGCTACCAGATGAAGGAACCAAGCCTCACTATGGGGATCGTCAGACTAGAAACGTTCCCACTAGTCAACGGCTGGTATCCAAAACCAACATGAAATATCACACATCAAAAACTAATGGAGGGGAGTAATTATAAAAATTATAAAAACAATATGATAAAATTACTAAATAAATAAATCGGAACTCAATCAATATGGGTATCATAATGCATTACTGGATCAGCAGGTGTACAACGAGTCCCACCCTTTGCCAACCCCCTGTGGTACCAAAGTTAAAGTACCCACAGTTAACATACCCATATCCATCACCAATATGGACAAATTCTATGAAAACTGTAAATGTGTGAAAGGCCACATGGCTGTTATACTTTCAAACCAGAATGCTAGATACCATAAATATCCAAAGTAAAGTGCAAACTTGTACATAAGTTGGAATACTCCTGTCAAAATTTCAATAGAGATAGGATGTTCAGAGGTTTTATAAAAATCAAGTGGCCATATGTCCAAGGAACTTATAACTTTAGAATATTGGAACCCCAAAGAAAATGTCAACACCTCTGAATCAGGAGTTGTTGATAAACGCATTAATGTCAGTGTCTATATTTAAACCGAATGGCATGTAAGTTTTGGCTCGATAGATCCAAGCCATTTCCTGTCGGGAAATCTCTCTAACTAGATTGCTCCCTCTCCAGTGGGGGCGGTATTTGTCGATCCCTATGAATAGTGTATTCGCAGGGTCTCTGTTATGTTTGAGGTCATAATGTCTGGAGACCGAGTGTTTTTCAAACCCACTTCTGATTTTAGCGATATGCTCGTTCAGTCTCACTGATAACGCCCTCTTGGTCCGCCCTATATACTGTAAGCCACATGGGCACTGAATAAGGTAGACCACACCCTTAGACGCACACGTGATAAACTGGTCGATCTCAAATGACTGTAAGGTGGCTGTGGACTGAAATGAACAAATCTTCCTTTCTCTGCATGTATTCAAGGTGCAGACTTGGCATTTCTTACATCTGTAATAACCTATAAGATCATCAAAAAAAGTTCTGGATTTAATGGGAGGATCATGTACACTCGGGGCAATACGGTTACCCACCGTGGAAACACCTTTAAAAATCACATTTGGTCTGGTTGGGAGAATAGGGGCCAGAACCTGGTCTGTTGCAAGAATGTGCCAGTGTTTCTGGATCAGTTTTTTCACACTGTAGTGTTGAGCGGAGAAAGTGGTTATGAA
The DNA here is from genome assembly GCA_029574335.1 of Rana kukunoris. NCBI lineage: Eukaryota > Metazoa > Chordata > Amphibia > Anura > Ranidae > Rana > Rana kukunoris. Next base: position 511,630,622 of record CM056050.1, read on the forward strand.
TGGTATGGTGAATTTATCATTCGCCGCTCCCTTACTCCTATCAGCCAATAGTGATGATCGATCTAGGCTTCGAACTTTCTCCAGAGACTGGTGTAACGCCGATGGATCGTAACCCTTCTCCTGGAACCTAGTTGACAGTACCAAGGCCTGGCTCTCAAACTTGCTAGAGTCTGAGCAATTACGTCTTATACGCATAAATTGCCCCAAAGGTACTGATTTGAGCCAGGTTGGAAGATGGCAACTATCAAGGGGAATGTAGGCATTACGGTCCATGGCTTAAAATAAGTAGATGTCACAAATTTCCCTTGCTCAACAGAAATATGGAGATCTAGAAAATGGATGGTATGTTGACTGATCTCAAAGCTGAACCTAATGCCTCTGGCATTCTGGTTCAAACTCATCATGAATTCACGAAGGCCAGTCTCGCAACCATCCCAGAGGAGGAGGACGTCATCGATATACCTCGCCCAGAGGACAATCTTCCGGTGCGCGCGTCGCCTCTGGTGCGCAGATGGACGCTATTGTGTTTTAGTTTTTGAAACCTATAAAGGGGGATGACCCGGTGTGTCACCCGTGCCCCATGATTAAGCGATTTCTCGCGAAACCGGTCGGGCGGGATATTGTGGTTCACCGGCTCATCCCCCGCTGTTACCTCTTCCCATTTCCAACTTTGGACGGGTCAATTGTGTGTATGGATCGCTTCCGGCCGGAGTCCCAGCATACTACTGACATGCCTAATTTTAAAGAATGTATGTAAGTGTGTTTTTGACGTTTTTTAAATAAATTTTTTATGACGGTATTACACTATTGTGGCCTCTCTTGTTCTTCCCTGGATACTGCTTCTGAGATTCTAGTCTGAAGGGGATCGACAACTGTTCCAGCCAATCACTTCCCTCATCTGATGATATACATGCTTTCTGGGGTCTTCTTTTCATTAAGAGACCACCGGACTTCTGGTAAGCAGTTAGTGTTGCTTGCAAGGTGGAGGATCTTCTATCAGCACTGCACATTGAATATTATCTACGTTTAGTTGTTATCAACACATCTCTGCACTGGTGTTTTGTTTCCAGAATTTATCACCCACTAGTCCTTTAGGACTTATTGGACATTTATGCATTTATGTACACCATGTTTGGATTTTTTCTTTGCTTGTCCACTTAGATCTTCACTTATTGTTATTACTGTGTATAGTATATTGATATATGATAGCGCATCCTGTTTCTTTTTTGCCAAACCGATGAGAATGGTCTGATGGACCGTTTTCATCGCTCCAAACCGATCGTGTGTGGGCGCCATCGGTTAAAAAAAAGCCAACTTGTTTTAAATTTAACCGATGGGTTATGAGGTTCTTTCCTCTTCTGCAGGACAGCCCTTACCTAGTACTTGGTGGTTGGCTGATCATGAGTAGAGGGGTCCGTCAAGCTTCTTGTCCCAGCCAAAAGTCCTGCACCTGAGGGGTCAGGGAATTGTCCGCCCTCTTCAGAGGGACATGCCCAGTGCGTGTTTTATGTGTGGTTCATATGCTTTTTTTTTTTTTTCACTTGGTGTTTAGTTTTCTGCGCACCCAGCATGGGTTCAAAAAGTAAACAGGTACACAGCACAGGAAATTAGGATCTTACTGGATTTCTGCCAGAATAAACATGTGTTTTTACAGTTTTTGAACAGACATAACAAATACATTGTAATATTTAACAACTTAAAGAGGATGTTCACCCTAAAACTACTCTGTCCCATAGCATCCAGCATACTGGCGTCAGTGCCAGTATGCTGTTTTTTTTTTAATTGCTTTACTTACTGTTAAATGAAGAATTTTCTTTTCTCTCCACCGTGGGTGAATGGCGTTGCTATGTCGCGTCACATGCCTTCCAAAAATAGCCGATTTAGGACTCGGCTCTTTCCGGCGCTATAAGGCGCCTGCGCACAGACCTAGGAGCTGACTGCACAGGCGCCGTATATAGCCAAGTTCTATTTCGGCTTTTTTCGGAGGGCGTGACGTGCCATAGCCATAGAACTTGGCTATATACGGCGCCTGCGCAGTCAGCTCCTAGGTCTGTGCGCAGGCGCCGTATAGCGCCGGAAAGAGCCGAGTCCTAAATCGGCTATTTTCGGAAGGCGTGACGCGAGAAAAGAAAATTCTTCATTTAACAGTAAGTAGAGCGATTTAAAAAAAAAAAAAAAAAACAGCATACTGGCGCTGACGCCAGTATGCTGGATGCTATGGGACAGAGTAGTTTTAGGGTGAACCTCCACTTTAAAAGGGATTTAGTAGGAGATTTTTATAGGGCATACAAACATTGAAAGCTGAACTCTGGGTATGAACTTGGTTGCATACTGGTTCAGTTTGTACCAATGTAAAAATGTGTATTTAATATCTGAAGGGACAATGGGGAAGCCGACAATTACGGTACTGTAGTAATTGCTACTACACTGCTATACCGTAATAGCTGCCATCTTCTGGGTCGTGTACTTGGCACTGCTGCCATTTGCAGAATGCCTTTTATTTATTTTTAATGAGTATAAGACATTCTGTAATTGGATGAATTGGTGATTGTGACATCACAGCTCTT